>OU426981.1:19191522-20547280 GCA_911387785.2 Aelia acuminata
CTTATACTTGGAATTTATTTGGTAGAAAGAGCACAGCTATCTATAATGTGAGAGTTCTCGCTAGGCACTTATAACTATCATACTATAAATGTTTTATTATAATTATTGTATCATAACTATTCTACCCTTTCGAGAACTCTTTCGATAAATCAGGTGTACATTTGGTCCTAATGTCGTATTAATAGAAATCTCTATTAGTAAAGGAGAGAGGTCTGTAGTTTTATTTTGCGGAATGTTTGTCGAGTGGATAATAGGTTTTATAGTTTATATGACCCTGAATACAACGAGATCATTCCGATGACGATAGTCAGTAGGTCAAAAGTTATAGAATAGAATAGAAATTTTGTAGCTGAAGGAAATCACAGTTAAGAAAACATGAAAAATAAAAATCTGGTGCGATGCGCGCTACACACAACTCTCTTACCAGCTTACTTAGATTACGAATTGACATGTTTTGATAAATGTGTTAATGCCATACCTCAAATTTACACATTTTTCCACTTACTTTTTTTTTTTTTTAATTTTTCCATTTACTTATTTTTATTTTTATTTGCTTGTGATAAATCGGCAATGCAAGCTAATACTCCATCGCGTCTGATATTATAATTCTCTATTTAGTTGTTGAAAACATCATTTAGTTACCACGGAAACAAATAATTTCCATTAAATTTGTATGTTTCAAAACAATTTGACTACTCTTTCCCGTGAACATAACGTCATTAGTTATTAAAAAAAAAATGGTCAGTCATTAAACGCGTAGTGCGCATGCGTGGGCTCAACGTGCTTTACAAAGGAAATTTATATAAAAACAAAAAAAGTCCCCTTCCCTATTTAAGCCCCGTCATAAAATTTTAATGATGATTAAACTTACCTGATATTAAACAATAGTTGTTTCTCATTAAACATGAGGATTTACAAGAGGAGTGATCAAAATTGTTAAAGTTACAAAATTTAGTAAATAGTTTTGGCCAATTTTGATGAAATTTTTGCTGTCACATCGCGGGCAGAACGTACAACAAATACTCAATTTCAAGTTCTTACGGTTTATAATTTTTCAGGTAATCTGTCCACACACACACTAACAGACCATTTCGCGGGACTTGATTATTAGGACTCAAGGGACCCTTAAACGTGTATTTTCATTGAAAACCGTTAGTCTAAATTTTTCACGATCGCAATACCTTCTCTTACAATAAAGTAAGAAAGTAAAAATATATTCCCAATTTTAATCCTAAAAAGTAGTAAAAAGTTTTTATTGCAAGTTGTGTGATGTGCGCAAAAATATCAGATCCCGGGTTATATTTATTTTGAAATTATTTTATTAAATTTATTTTCATTTAGTTAATATTGTGCGTGTGTGTGTGTGTGTGTGTGCGAGAGAGAGAGAGAGAGAGAGAGAGAGAGAGAGAGAGAGAGAGAGAGAGAGAGAGAGAGGGAGAGGGAGAGAGACAGACAGAGAGCCAAGGGCAGCTTTCACTTTTGGCCAGTGAGAAAGTGGCTGGATCAATACCGGGGTCGTCTGCGCCCCCAAGGCTGTGTCCTTCCCTCCTGCGTCTATGTCTCTCTCTCTATGTGTCCTCATCTCCTCTGTCTATCCCTGTACATAATTTCATGTATATATATATATATATATATATATATATATATATATATATATATATATATATATATATATATATATATATATATATATATATATATATATTTACTTGTTATATAAAGCTATAAAGCTCATGTTACCGCTAAAACTTGGAAGGGAGTTTAAGGTGAAAGTTATCTGGATCGGGCTAAATTGGTGACATACATGAGGAATATTAAGGTCTTCATTGATAATAACTTAACCATAAAACTTAACGATACGCGGTCTATATATCCACTCTTAATTTAAAAGTGTTTGGCTAAATTTTAACACATTCAACGCCGACCTCATATTCTCTAGCTGAGCCAGGTGGCCGGAGGGTTTTGGGTCATTAGTGAGTCGGTACGTCCCCAGGACGTAGTTGGCCATCAGAGTCGACAAAGAGTTTGTTAACCCGCAATACACCAGTAAAAAGCGCTGTTACCTTTCATTTTCGCTATTATGTTTTTTATGTTTCATATTACTGCTATAAAAATAAATTAAGAATAGAATGATCTAGTAAATTTATAATTAAACGATTCTGAATGAATTTGAAGTAAAAAAAAAATGAAGAGTAATTCCTTTGAAATGAAACTAATTGTGGGTATGGGAATTTTCCGTTAAAAAACCATCATCAAATTACTGCGTAATACATTTTTTTTTCTTTATAAATTTTATTTTTAAAAAGCATTAGGTATAACAAAAAAACAACAAATAATATTAACTAATGAGATTATTTACAAGATTTTAATTAATTACACAATTGTAATCCTATACCTAATTATTTTAATACTAACTATAATTAACACTATTTACAATTGGTTTGTGACATGAAATTCAAATAAATTAGTATATACGAGTACAAAACGAAAAAAAAATATTCAGTTTGTGGTTGCCCAAGCTTAGTTTCAGTTATTATATTATATTATATTATATTATATTATATTATATTATATTATTTTAGTTATTTTACTAATCCACTGTAACTGGATAATGTAATATAATAATAAAATAGAATATAAGTAGTGGGAATAATTTTAAAATTTATACAAAAATTGAGTGAAAACTTTAAAAATTCACAACTTTGGCTATAAAGCAGCTAGGAGGAAACCAAAAACGCCGAAATGACAGTCATAAACCTTTCCTATCCGGCCATCGCTTTTAAGTCGATAAGATAGAAGATACCAGAGTACGTCCCTGAGACGTAGTTGGCCACCTGGGCTCGTCGAGTGGTACGTCCCTGGGACGTACTTGGCGTTGAATGTGTTAAGTATATAGTTTTGCGTTTGGTTATCGTTTAGTTACTTATTTATCGAAGAATGTTCAAAGTATAAATGATAAAGATTAAATTAATAAAATTATAGGAAAAAACAGACTAGGTATAGAGTGTGAGAGTTCTCGAAAGGGTAGAATAGTTATAATACAATAGTTATAATTCAACAGTTATAATATAATAGTTATAATATGGTTGAATACCTAGCGAGAACTTGCTTGGTTTTATATTCTGTATATAGCTATTTCATTTAATGACCCCGAATCCTCAAGGATTATCTTGCTCATTTTTTATGTACATGAAGATTCCTTTCTTTATTCCTCTCCTTATCAATGTTTGATCTTCTACATATCCTTATGATGAAGTAGGGCGGCGGTCGACGCGTTGAATGTGTGTCTAAAAGGCTAAATAACAACGTATTGAGCAAGATTCATTCAATGAATAATAAGGAAATAAATCTTTAAGGATGCTACCAGTTTTTGGTCTAAAACGTGCTTCTTCGTGGTCAAATCGGTAGAGATTTCATGAAAAAACAGAGTTTTCTCTCCAAGCCTAACTTGAAGTTTTCTATTAATTAAAGATGCCAAAATGAGATAAATCCATGTTTTAAGAAATACAATACAAGTGTAACTTACTAAAATAACAGGTACTTCGCGCTATTAAATCGAAGGGAGTTAAAGGCCATGAAAGAGACCGAGCTTACAAGCTAAAATAATCGTAGTGTATGGGTCACCCGTGGTGTAGTGGTTAGCATGGCAACCTGCTATCCTAAAGGTCGCGGGTTCGCGTCCCATGGGGGCCCTAGGATTTTTTAATGGGAGTAAAAAATCCTTGGCTATGCCGTCCCTCGGATAGGACGTAAAATGGAGGTCCCGAGCCTGTTCGATGTCAGGTACTCGTTAAAGATCGCTATACTAATTATACCTGTCTAGGCAAATTTTAGGACTCCCATTGTAGCATTGTCCGATTAGCCTTAGTAGCATAAAGGGACTTTAAACAAACAAACATAAAATAGTGTAGTCCTACTTACTTTTCTGAGATATCAGACACAATTGCTAGTTTCGACTTGGCCAAAGATTCGGGCGAACCAGGTTTTTCGGGTGAAACTGGCCGAAACCGAAACTTCGGTCGGTCCCTAGTTTCAAGGTATGCAAAACAAAACGCTTGTCTTCTTAATTGGTTTTCTGAGACTGGATTCCTATGGCTAGGTTTTTTCCAAATCTAATATGAATGTATCAAATTTTCAAAGCTTTGTGTTTTTTTCCAATCTTCGGGGTCACCCTTTTTATATAATTATTTAATATATATACTGTAAACCCTCATTATTACGAACTCGGATATAACGAACACCTCGATATAGCGAACCAAAATACTATCCCCCAAAATTACCATTATATTTCTGCTGAACCCCTCGTTATAGCGAAATCCCTCGGTTAGTGCGAACTACGAACTAAATATGATGCCTGAGAATTATTATACTCTGTTATAACGAACTGCTAGAATTTTTTTTTTTTTTTTTTTGTACTTTAGTACGTAGAAGACGAAGTAGCTCCAGTTTCTAGAATTGAGGTGTTTTTTTACTCTTATCTAATCCGATTTCCTTTTGATCTCTGTCTGATTCCATTGACTTTTTTCTCAAAACTAGCTCAGTTCTGTTTCGACTTCTGTATTATTCGAATCACTGTTCTGTAGTCATTTATAGTGTTTTTTTTTAATACACAATGAGTTCGTTGGTAAAAGTGTGTCACAAACGTAAATCCTTATAAATCCAGGAAAAATTAAAAATTCTCCAGGATATTGAATCGGGAATTCTAAGTAAGAAAACCATCGCATAAAAATATGGAATTCCAAAATGAACATTGTCAACCATTATAAAAAACAAAGATAAAATAGATTCAATCGCAGCCTAAGGATTAACTTCAGCATCAAATAAACTGCGGCCCATGAATATTTGGAAAAAAATTGATAAATTGCTTTAAACAAATGAGATCTCAAATACCAATCTCAGACTCTCTTATTAAAGCTAAGGCTAAACAACTCTCAAGTGAACTTGGCAGGTAAATTAGTGAATCTCATTGTTTAATTAATATGTAGTTTATCTAAAAATTAATTAGATACATGCGTTTTAATTTAACTAGTTCTAATGAATGAATTTCCTTCGAAATATGACCAAAATAGTGCGGCCATTGGCTAAAAAAAATATTAAAAAAAGAATCCTCGGTTATAACGAATCTCGTTATAACGAACTATGAAAATCAAAACCCCTACCAGTTCGCTATATCGAGGGTTTACTGTATTGTATTTTAATTAGTCATTGATATATTTATAAATTTTGATTTAACCTTCCTAAAATCATGGTCAAATCTATTTAATTATATTTCGATTTTATTTTTCCCCACCTCAGGTACGCTACTCACGATATAAAAGAAAAAAAAATGTTTTTATTGTTATGTTCACATATGCTCACACCGCCTTACTCTTTCGTTAACTATTTATAATGTGTAGATTTATATTATGAATAAGTTGAGGATAGTTGGGAAGGAAAGCATTGCATTGAAAGCGTTCTTCCATTTTGTTCTCACAGCCTCGATTTAAACAATGGAGGCTGAGCAACTTCCTCAGTCCGTTCATTACACTTGCCCGAATTCTTTTAGCCTCCGCTTTTACACAATGCCTTATGAATTTTGATGAGATCATGTCTGCCGCGACAGTGTCTGCCTTGATCTGTATCGGGGCTCCCAGGTGTTTCGCCAACTCTACGGTTTCCTCAATAACGACCCGTGTCTCTGCAATCAGCGGTATTATATATAAACGCAAACGAAAAATTATTCCAGAGGAATTGAAATAAAAACATGCCTTTTACAAAATAAATGTATCTGGTGGAGTATACCAAGAACCTAGCTAGTCTCAGTGGCTCAAAGGGCCTAATCAGAAGCTTCTTGAATTATTAGTACATTGCAGGCTCATTCAATCAAGCTCTGATCGGCACCGCGAAATAAGATTTTGCATTGAAAAATGAAGAACATTTTTATTAAGGTAAAGAAAGTAAGCAGCGGGATCACCTGTGGTGTGGCAACCTACAATACTAAAGGTCGCGGGTTCGATTCCAGCGGTGGCCCTAGGATATTTTAATGGGAGTAAAAAATCCTTAGCTATGCCGTCCCTCGGATAGGATGTAAAATGGAGGTCCCGAGCCTGTACGATGTCAGGTACTCTTTAAAGATCCCTATCCTAATTATACCTGAATAGGCAAAATTTAGGACTCCCACTGTAGCATCGTCAGATTAGCCTAAGTAGCATAAAAAAGGCCGTTAAACAAACAAACAAGAAAATAAACAGCTCTTGGTTCCTCTTTGGTTTCACATTTTCTCCATTTTATATTGTGGCGGCGAACCTCACCCTCGAACAGATAATCCGAACCTTGTCACACTGACGTACCACGAACACTATTTACACTGAAACGTGAAAGCGAGCGAACAATGATATCTAACTGCATCAATGCACCTTAAAACAATAAATAATCTTCATTAAAAAGAAGACTGAGTAGGAACTAGCGGCTTTTCTGATTTCTGATCAAACTTATTACAGTAAACCCTCGATATAGCGAACTGGTAGGGGGTTTGATATTCAGAGTTCGCTATAACGAGATTCGTTATAGATAACCGTCGGTATAGATAACCGAGCATTCTTTTTTTTTTTTAGCCAATGGCCGCACTAATTTGATCCTATTTAGAAGGAATTTTATTCATTAAAACGAGTTAAATTAAAACGCATGTATGTAATTTATTTTTAGATAAACTACATATTAATTAAACAATGAGATTCATTAATTTACCTGCCAAGTTCACTTGAGAGTTCTTTAGCCTTAGATTTAATAAGAGGGTCTGAGATTGGTATTTAGGATCATATTTGTTTAAAGCAATTTATCAATTTTTTTCCAAATATTCATGAGCCGCAGAGCGCAATCATTTATCATTTGATGCTGAAGTTATCCTTGGGCTGCGGTTGAATCTATTTTATCTTTGTTTTTTACAATGGTTGACAATGTTGATTTTGGAATTCCATATTTTTCTGCGATGGTTTTCTTACTTGGAATTTCCGATTCAATATCCTGGAGAATTTTCAATTTTTCCTCAATTGATAAGGATTTAAGTTTGCCGTGTAATGAGTTCGTTGGTAAACGTGTTATGACACACGTTTAGCAACGAACTCATTTTGTATTTAAAAAACAGTATGAACGACTACAAAACACTGATTCGAATCTTACAGTGGTCGAAACAGAACTGAGCAAAAGGAAATCGGATTAGTTAAGAGTAAAAAAAACTTCAATTCTAGAAACTGGAGCTACTTCGTCTTCCCGCACTCATTCTACATGTTCTGCAACTTTTATCTAAAACATTTTTCATTTAAACTTGAAGCTTTTGAGTTATAACTCAAACGCCTATAGGCGTTGGAACACGTTTTCTACCGACCGACTTCAATCCTATACCTTCTAAAAAAAAAAAGAGTAAGATGTCAGTGAGCCCTTCACGATACATATCAAAAAGCGGTAAAAATAAGCTCAGTAATATTTTTTTAGGCTCCTTAAAAAACAAAACAAATATTAATGAATCAAAAAGTACTGAGGACCTTCTAGTTTTGCAATAACTACAATATACTATATCTTATCGAGAATAGCCAGCAAAAATAAGTAAATAAATGCGGGTTAAGCTATTTTCTGTGAAACTGCTTTTACTTAATTTTTAAAAAACGTCGATTTCTAGTCTAGGGAGGTTGGGTAAGTGAAAGTTGTGTCTTGAGCACACCCCTCCATATTTTTTATTACCATATTGCATTAATCCTTAAAATTTACAAAAATATTGCGTTTGTGTGTTATCATCTGAAAATATTATCGAATAATTGGCCAACAACGAATAATATTTGTTTATTATTTTTTATCTCTCCCGTATTTTTCGCATCACACCGCACGGAAATTTCAACGACAGCCACTTTTGTTATCAGTCTCATTTGACTTTGATTTGATAAGAGTATGACACACATTTGTTTGAACGATGGCGCCGTCTGGCTTAGAGATTAGTGCACTCTGTCTGCGAGTTGTGACATCTTTCCGGTAATATTTCTCTTTGTAGCCATCTCTGCCATCTGATTTAAAAACAGATAGTGAGTGATCTAGATCTTCAAGATTAGGAGTCAATAATTGTTAAATCGGACATAGTTGTCTTACTTAGTTTATTCTACTGTCAAATAAACCAAACATGTAATTGTTAAATTCGGTATACAGGAAAATTGCAATGTTCACTTTTTTTTAGACTAAAATCCATTATTATTAATTTTTAGAGGTGTGTAATATTCAAGTGATTACCTTTTCCAAAGCATGATTAATTAGGATCAGGATTTTCTGTTAAATGTATTTTTATTATTTTAAAAAGCCAACGTTTCGATCACAACTTCATGGTCGTTTGATCTTCATCATGAGTAAAAAGAAGACCAATATATGAGCAGCATGGAATGTAGTTATGCTAGAAGATGATAACTAAATGTTTATCATGTAATGTAAATGTTTAACATGCATTGTGTCAGGCGGTAGGGGTTAGTGTGCCGACTTTGAAATGTTTATTACGGGCAAACTGACCCCTACCACCTCTAACCTTATTTTTTCCCTCAGTCTCTGTTATTACTTGGGACTCAACAAGGTAAACATCAGATTTTATTTTATCATGCTAACCAGCTACTTATTCAAATAATCAGGTATAATTTTACAATCGGCTGGATTTGCTTTCCATTATTTTGCTACTTCTTATTGTAATTAATAATTTCATGAAAAACATTCAGTTATCATCTTCTAGCAGAGATACTTTACATGTTGCTCATATATTTGTCTTATGTTTAGCCCTGGTGAAGTTCAACATGTAAAGATCGAAACGTTGGCTTTTCAAAATGTAATCGAAAATGATGAATATTAATCATCCTATAAATATAGGGTAAAGCCATTGCTTGGTTCCTTCTGGGCATTACTTATTTCGGAAGCTCACTAAACCGCATCTAGAATGGTCCAAGATGGTCCCCTCAATAAAGAACACCTTGAATGACCGAGGGTTGAACTCTTCACGAAAGTAACCTCCCTTCTTCACATAGCGGTTGACAACTCTTTTCCTGTGATAATGGGCGGATCCAGCCTGTTGAAAAGGAGGGGGCTGCAGCCACCACAATCCCCCCCCCCCCCTAGATCCACCAATAGCTGTGATTAGATCGCGGCTCTGTGGTTCACAAGCACCTCTGCCTCCTTTTACGAAGTGATCATGGAAACTCGTTTCCATTCATCAAGTATAAGTTAAACTCTCACATAATGCATTTAGTTAATATTGATTGCTCACCTCTGATTAAAAGCTATTGATACTGCATTTGATTCGTCAAAGGTACTTTGGTGGCCTATAACAATCTGCAAATAACTTAAACCACAGCATTTTCAAATCAAATTTAACCTGCTTCTTTGATTAACCAAATAAGAATGTTTTCGTCTGGCTTGAAACAATAGAGCGATCACACAAATAGTTTCAATGACGTCGATTGGTAAACGATTTATTTATCCCGATGTATGCACCTTGAATAGGATCGCTGGTAGAGGTGGTCGAAGAATATTACGCCTGACCTCAAAAATGCATTCATTACTTTCCAGATAATTCTAAGACTACTGTTTCATTGGTGAAGCTGCTTGATAGTAATTTGTGCAATCAAATCGCATTTCGTTTAACCAATTAGAAATATTGGTGCAGGAAATGCTAAAATCGAATTTCCCCCTATTTGATAATTTCATTAGTAAGTAACCTTCTCACGTTAGGTAAACAAGTTATAGGAGTTACCTTTTAGGAAGCATAACACCTTAGCAATAAGTTAGGCTCTCACTAAATCAGCTACCTTTAATTTTCTTTCTTTGATGATATCAAAACCCTGGCTTATCACTGCACTAATTGACAGTCTGTGATCATTAAATATAAATTTAATGGTCATTGCTTAAATAAGAAATGATTGGTCATGGCCGAGATTAGAACCCAGTCTGCTCATCTTATTATAGTCGTGCCCTAACCGACCTAAGAATTTAATATTTTAACAAATTCATATTTTTACAGTTTGTCAATTAGATCCCGCCTTTGTACAATTGCCTGTCCCCAATCACCTCGCTACAGGGTGGTGATATCGACCGTGTCTAGTTATCAGCAAAGAGAGAAAGTTGACGTGGAAGGGGTAAGCGCCTGGTAGCTTAGTAGCTTAAAGGACGCAAAGGAGATGCGTAAACACGGATTCGCTGTCCACGAACCCCGGCAAAATAAAAGCTAATACAAACAATGACACTTTAAACGCACTATTTTTTTTTTAAATACTTCTTTAATAAATAAATCCCTATTAGCTCTTTGGCATACTGACGTCACAAGAATAGGTTAAGTTGATATATTCTTCTCAGCAAATAATTATTTACTAGGTTGTTACAAAAGTCCTTGTGCATATCAAGTTGTTTACATTGAGGTCTCTAATTTAATCCTTATTTAATCTCTGACGAATACAATTCTTATGTCAATGTTTACATTAACTAATCCTCCAATTATCTATGTACGCCAACTGTCCCTGCCTTTCATTCAGTTTATTAAATTTCACTAGAAATGTCGGAAGAAAAATTTTTCATCCGCGGCCTTCTTAGGCATTATTGGAAAAAAGGTTTTAGTGCAAAGGGCTCAGCCGAGGAAATTTGTGCAGTGGAAGGGGAAAGTGTGGTGCATCGAAACACGGCCGCATTTTGGTTCAGGCGGTTTAATTCTGGGAATACAAGCCTTGAAGATGAACCTAGATCAGGTCGTCCTTCAGTCAACATATCAACATCAAATACAACTTTTGGCTGAAAGATGGGTTAAAGTAGTTGAAAATGATATTATTATTTTGAAGAATAAATTTGATTTGTAAATTTTGTACTCACATTTGAATAAAATTAATTTTGTGAACAAGGACTTTTGTAACAACCTAGTATTAAACAATAAATGAAATACAAAATTAAAATGGAAAATAAATACAGCTCTCTGTCATAAAAATAAATTACAAAATAAAACGGAACATATGAAATAAACTACCTCTACAAACTAAATTAAACAACTACTATCTAAAAATCTACTACTCACAAATACGGTGCACCATAATAATATATTTACAAAAATGATAAATTACAACAAACTAGCAGGCTTGCACATACGTCCACTTTTTGTTAATTAATATGTTCGTTAAGGTGCCTTTACACTCTACGAACTTTACCTTCGAACACCACCCTCGAACAACCTTTGTGAAGCCTTCACGTCGACTGTTCGGGTGTTTTAGGTACTTCATCTGTTCGCCTGGGTTTGGGGGTAGCTCTAGTGTCACTTTTGATTTGGTTTTTTTCTAAGTGTCAGAAGTTGTTTGTGATAGTAGTCTAATTTCTGAAACGTTGTAATTCGTCTCCTATTTTTTTATTTTTCAGATAATATAAAATATATTGATAATGGAGATTTTTTCTTTGTCATAAGCTAGCGTTGGGTGCGTCAGCCATATTGGTTCACTTAAAGCCACGTGAAGTATAAATGGCTGTTCGCTTAACGCAGGTTCGAGGTTCGAGGGAGAACCTGTTCGAAGGTAAGGTTCGTAGAGTGTAAAGACACCTTTAAACATGCTAAACATGACCCGTGCATATCACAGAACGTACTAGGTACAAAACTTATATAACCTACCTGAAGCTATTATTCTAGGAAGTATAAACAACGTCGCCGATCCAAAGAGGTATGGACGTGATTATTGATTATAAGCGCCTCACATCCCCTTAGCCTATGTGGAAAGTGTTCTTAAGCTGGTGTGTCCCTGTTTCTGGTTACCAATATGTTTGCGATATAAAATCTAACAGTTCTAACCTTTCGCTATCCAGGGGTTCATTCCTTCCCCTCATATCCTTAATCTCCGGATAACAGATATTAAATACCTCCTGTACCCTAAATCTCCCACTTTGTTTTCTCCTCTGACACTACTATTACCAATGCGAAACATTGATGACCTGGTTCCTCCCTGTTGCAGATGCTAGCGGTGCCTGGAGGCGGAGGTCTGGGGGCGGAGAGGGACAGGCAGGTCCGGCTCCACTCTGTCTCTACCGACCTCGAGCTCGGCCTACCGCCCTCCATCCCCCTCCCCGATGGCGAGGAGTTGCCCTACGGTTCCTCTGCCAGGATTCACATCAGGGACTCCCAGCAGGTAACCCTTTCTTTTTCTTTTCAGCATTTCAACAACTCAGGTTTATTGGAAGATTCAATCCAAGAACTATTTCATTATTTTCTCAAAATAGATATGCATTATTAATACAATAGCCCATTCAGCAAGTTCATCCCGCAAAATATCTCTTTTTAATATAAACTTTGCTTGCAATATCTATGGCGGGTCTGTTTGCGGAGACCAAATCCAGTTACTTTTAGTAAACAGTTACTTTCAACAATCTGTAGTGATTATAAACAGTGATAACCTTAATTAGTAATTTCAGTGATAATAGAAATGGGTCTTTTGAAATTAGCTCAAGAAATTTCTGGAAAAAAACAAGGCATTTCAGTTATTGCAAGAAAATGAAATATTACAAAGAACAAGGGTGTGCTCTAATAGACATGAAATGAAATTATCATTTTCAGAAAAAAAATGAAAGATCGGTGTGTCACAAGAGAAGCTTTAGGCAATACGTAGATATAAGAAAAGGGACATTTTTAGAAAATATGTAGTAAGATTCCATTAATAACCTTTATTTATTTTTTGTACAGTAGGAGTAATGAGTACGCAACTACAAAATTCTGTATGGTATATAATGTATTATATATATAATGTATAATTTGGTTTTTTTAAAATATTAATTTTTTTATTAATAAACATTCATAGCTGAAATATATTCTTGTTATTCTAATCTAGGCCATTACTTGCAAATACAGGTTATTTACAAGTTATAAATATTGACATCAAAATAAGGGTAAAGGTACTGAAGAGCGGCTGATGGGCGTGGCCTGTTTTGAGAGGTTATGTGACCGTGATGTTAGTGAACTCCCCTCGCCTTTATTTCAGTTAAAAAGTGCCTTGATTGGCTTTAATAGCTTCTAGCTTTCGACTCCCGCTCGCTCCGCTCGCTCTTCAGAGATAAATAAACCCCCAAAAGGGTCCTTTTCAGTGGAGATCGGGCCTTAATTTGAAGAGCGCCTTAGTGAACGGCGCATAAGCCGCACTTCAGTACTAGTGCCAAAATAAGTGTTTAAAAGAAGTAACTGGATGTTGCGTCATAAAGTAACTGGAGGTGGTCTTCGCAAACAGACGCATATTTTATTCTTTTCTCGGATCTTTTTCATTTCAGGCAACCTGTTATTGAGTTATGATAACGGTTATTTTATGAATTTAAACAGTGACTTATCTATTCCAGATAAAATCATATGATTTCACATTTGAAATTCTCTAAAGGTTATTATCACAGTGTGAGCTGGTGTATAAAGTTAACCTGTGCTCTGTATTTTTAAAAATGAATCTCTTAGAATTATATTCAGTTTTTAAGTCAAATAAAATTGCTATAAAATTTTTACAAAGAATCGTGTTCTACATGGAGAAATGAAATGCAGAGAAAGACACTACATGAAAATAATTTACCGTAAGGCATTAGGATTTGGAGATGCTGAAGACAGGGATGTAACCAATCCAGAAGTGTATATAAAGGATTTATTCAGAGAAATTTTCGAGGCAATGAAAGCCTATTCGCCTCCAGAACAATAACCTTTTTTTTTTTTTGCAATATTTCTTGTTAATAAGTTAGATAGTAAATAAATTATGTGTTTTTCAATAATGATGTAACCTTTGTTATTATTTAAATAACCATTATCATAACTTAGTAACAGGTTGCCTAAAATGAAAAAGACCCCTTTTCTCAATATAGATATGCATTAGTAATTTATTAGCCCATTCTTCAAGTTTATCCCATAAAATATCTTTTTTTTATATAAACTTTGTGTGTAATGTCTATGACATTTTGAAATAACAAGATAAGTTGAACAAATATGTAGTTCAAATGGGTAATTTATATCAGAGTCATTTAAGTAGCCTCCTGCATGCTATGAAGAAGTTGATAGTTATCATGAAGACCAACTAAACAGTTAATGCTTAATTTAACCCTAGGATTATCAAGGGGTATCTGACTTCTTGGTTTTACCAGGGGTAGGATCTCTACGAACCCATAGCTTTCTTTTATTGTTAATTAACTCTTAAATATCTTTTGAAAATTGATTTCAACATAAATAAAATAAGTCATTACAATATTTACATATTTATAAAACTTTTGGTGTAAAAAAAAAAAGAATTTATAGAGGGAAATATAAGTAATTTTCCTAGATAATTAGAAATTTCATTTCCATGTTTTTTTAAAATTCATCATTCATTATCATCATTCATCATTCAATTTACTCTTTCAAAAATTGTGATTTTAGGTATATTTAAGTAAAAAAAAAAAACATTAATTGTTTGAAATTTTCTATCAATGCCTAAATAAAATAGTAGTTTAATAATTTGAAATTATATCCGCGAGCCCACAAAGGCTTTTTTTTTTTTTTTTTTGGTTTTTTTTCACCCAACTATTTCTTCTGGATGTAAAATAATACAGCAAAATTTCAATTCAAGTTTACATTAATCTTGAATGTTTTTCTGACAACTACTCTTTTTTTTTCAGTTGTTTTATTTAAAAATTTAGGTGCAAAATTAGAGTGGAAATTTATTAATGGAAATAAGCCCATTAAAATTTATTGAGTGGAAAATCATTATTGGGCTCCAAGGGCCCCCCTCCTTGGTAATCCTAGGGGTAAGTAATAAACTTCTTCATAGTGTGCAGGAGGCTACTTAAATGACCCTAATATAAATAACTTACTTTGCTGTTGATTTTCCAACATTCCTAGTGACCATAGATATAAGATTATTTAGTATAAGGATGGTATAGAATTTAGTAATATGAGGTATTAATTTGTTATCCATTTTAAATATGGGCAATACAATAATTTTGAAATGAAAATTATGCCAATTCTCTCATAAGAGTTATTGCTAACCATTTTTTTAGCTTTGTTTTTTAATGTTTATGAATATTCAATAGAAAAAATAATTAACTTCATATTAATTTGGGATTTATGTTTGTCTATTATATTTCTTTTTAATATATTATATTTGAAACATTCATATCAAAATAAGCAGCTATGTAATGTAACATGATAAAATCTGCACATTCAATTATAAAAGTTACATATGGAATAAGTTTATAGTATATTTAAGAAATAATTAGTAAATTGATCTTATTTTAGAAATAATTCATTTCATCATTTTAGTTGAATCCTAGTTTTTAAATATGTTCATTTTTTTTTTTTTTTTTTTTTATAATAAATAATTCCGATAAGAAGTTCATCGAATTACTTCATTTCATTCTGTATATAGAAGTCATAATGTCATTCTCTGCATATTTTTTTTTTTTTTAACTTTATTTCTATATTCATGCCTGTCTTAACTGAAAGACAATCAGTGAATTTGCTGAAATTAGGAGACTATATTGGCATGATAGGCGTGGGGAAGAGTTTTGCCCAGCGGCATCTTTTCCTGTCGTGATTTACACTCAGGCAAGGAAATCACTGGCTCCCATTTAGTTTTCAATAGTGATTATCGGGCATGTGGGTATGCCACTGCATAATGCTTGGGCGACCTTTGATAATTGCTGTAGAAGGCTTAAAAGAGGCTGTATAAGGTTATTCAAGCCACTAACCAAGTTGGTAAGTTGATCTGGTATTGAGTTGTTTTCAGTGAGCTGTCCTTGCTGATTGCTCCTCTTCCTCTTTTCTGAAGATACCTTTTGTTGTTGGGGTGGTATCCTTTTAGTAATTGGTCTTGCAGAGTGATGCTGATAGTAGCTTTGAAGGACCTGTATGAGGTTGCTGCTGTTGTGTGAGAGGCGGAAACTCATCTACCGGCGGAGGGACATTGATTTGTGGATGTTTTCTTGGGTTCTTGGCTGTTTTTGTTGTTTCAGAACTGGGTATCCTCTGTAGCTAGCAGGATGTGGCCCACCACAATTGGCACACTTTGCTGCGGTTTCTCTTGGCTTGGTGCATTCAGTGCTCTGATGGCCTCGAGGCCAACACATTTTACGCATTTCGGTGCATGATTGCCATAACTTCTTGTGTGTCTGCATATTTAAGTTTAAACTGCAAAGTTTACCTGTAATATCAATAATTATTAATTAAAAAATATTTATATTAATTTTCAACTTATTTTAATTATGATTACCTCTTTCTTCCATGTAAAAATATATTTTAGTTGAAGTTATAGGTAGAAAAGGATAAGGAATTTTCATAAAATTCAGTTTAGCTTGAATTCCACTTGTTTGAACAAATGTTCATCGCTTAATAGCATCCCGATTAAAATGGGGATTAAAAATTTTTATTTTTTTTTTGTCTTGGCTTAGGTAACATGATTATCAAAAAACTGTTTTTAAATACTTAATCTATATTTCACTTATTTTTAATTCATCTTTACATTAATAACTCCTTTTATAACCCTTTTTAAAATGTTAGATTTTCTTTGATATTTTGTCATAATATACCTAATATTTAAGTTACCGAATATTTGAATTTTTATTTACCTATTATTTAAAATATTTGTTTTCCTAATATTTAAAATTCCCTAATTTTACATTAACCATCAATGAGATTTTTTGTTTAACTAAATAATTTTCACTGTAGTTAATATAGCCATCAAGCCCTATTGGTTCCTATGACTGATCATTCGTCAGTGATTCTACTTCGGAACATGGATAGTACAAAATGGAAAATAGAAAAAGATGTTTGTCCTCAACATAATGATTTAAGTATTGATTCCTGAGTTTCTAAAGATAAAATATTTCTTTATTAAGAGGTTGTGTTGTTCAGCGTATGAGGCTGCTCCCAAATTTTGAACTCAAACATACAATTTATTTTTTGTCTAATCAACTGATTATTCAAGGATGCTCCAAGCCAATAAAGTTAGTGATGGAAGTTTGTCAGGAAACAATATTTTCTTATAAAATAATAAACTAAAGAATTTCAAGAGTTTTCTCCTGACAGCAATTTTTATTTCCTTAATTTTATTCACAAAAATTTCACTACCATATTATGTACTATTTATTTTTTGAATGACAAATACGTTAAATGTTATTTTTTAAACAATGTTACAGGAAAGGAATTATGAGCTTTCGATCCTTATAGCAACATAATCACTTAACAAAAGTAATGAACAATCCATGATAGATATTTAAATAATTTCAAAGTAATAATAATTAAAAATTAATGTTTATTAATTTTTACGTGCTAAAAATGAATTACAAATTATTAAGTATTAAATAGTAAATAAAGTTTATTAATTTTGATGTACTTAAAATTAATTACAAATTATTAAGTATTAAAATAAAAGTAATGTGATTAAAATTAATTAAATGTAATTAAAAATTAAGTACAGCATATCCGTGCCCCAGTTGTAAACAACACCATGCCCATTTTTTTTTATTAAATTATATTAAACTCTTTGAATTTAAATACCATGGTAAATAAAACACTTTGTTGAATTTGTTCTTTGTTACTAATGGAGACAGCTTAATCAATTTTTTTCGCATTATTAGTGATCTTGATAAGTAATTGGAAGTACTTAATTAGTAAAAATTAACTGAAAAATTTAATTCAATAAAAAAAACCCATGTCCATTTTGTTGTTTACCTCTAGGGTACAGATATGTAATTATATAATGATATTCCCTCATAATTGTTATATATAATCGAAATGGACCGATTTTCTTTGCCTGAATAAAGTCAGCAATATTATAATAATCGCTATTTTACTTTTTTTCTATTATTTTTTTCATATAATTTGAATTTCTGATTTTAGTTACATTCTCTGTTTTCATCCACGTTAATTTAACATTTTGTCTAATATGTTCAAATTACCAATCATTTTCTTTCATGAAGATAAGTGTATCAACAGAATTGAATTCAAAATAATCTTTAGTGTGAAGTTATGGTTTCTTTATGCTTCTAGTAAAGCAATTTTATTTTTAAAACTTGGAGTATAATTTTTTTTTTTTTTTTTTTTTTTTTTGCTTGTATTATTTTAAAACCTAAAATTTATTTGACAGTGAATAATATAAGCATTGATTGCAGGAGAGTGAAATCTACCAAAAATGTATCCGAGCGCCCCCGAACAGGACAGTGCTGGAGGGAGAGTCGCCACCACCCTACCGGTCGGCATCGGCAGGTGCCCTGTCCTCGCCGCCCCACGACTGGTCGGTCATCCGGTCCAACTCTGTATCCAACAGGTCAGTAGTTCATTTTAAAACACTATATTTACAATTTAAAATAGAAAACATTAGAAAGGCATATTTTTAAATATAGTTCAACCTAGAAAAGTGAAAGATATTTGTGGCGGAAGTGAAAGGTCGTGGTTTAGCAATGTTTGAATTAATCAATTAATATGCTCTTTTTAAGTTTTTGTAATTCTTGTTTTTGATTCTAGTAACACAGTTATAGAACATTAAAAAAAAAAAAAAATCCTAAGGGAATTTGTGAAATTGTTACTTAAATGAAAATAATAACTTAAATGCAAGAAAAATGGTTTAAGAAACTTCTGATAAAATCTACTCAATTAACAGGAACCAACTGGCATTTGAGCATGATTTAGCTCGAATCTTTTTTTGAATGATGACCCACAACCAATACTTGCTAACTAATTTTAAGTAGGGGAGAGCGGGGTTGGTTGGCAACAGTTCCACTTTTTTGATTGTTGAGTCATTCCTGTTAATATAATCCCAATAGGGCTGATACCACTGTAAACCCCAAGTATTAGAGTACCCAAGTATAAATTGTCTGTAATACAAACTCTTTTTAGAGGATGTTTTTCATGAAGAAAAAGCAAAAGAAAGATATATCAACAGTAGCCTGCACCATGGAGGGTCTTGGTCAGTAGGGGAGATCGGGGTTGGTTGGCATAGGGGGTAGGTTGGCCTTTGGCTTATAATTTCCGTCACAATTGTTTTGAAGTCGCCACAATCATACTATGTGACCCGCTGCCCGATGCTAATAGTGTAGAGAAGAGTGTGCTTCATTGATTGATTTTACAACATTTAAGTAAATTTTTATATTTTTAGTAAATTTGGTTTTAAGGCATGGCAAAACATTTGACTCCGATTCTGTTCACATAGCCCCAAACTCCTTTGAAAAACCTAACCTTTCAACTAACCAGTTTCTTGTTTGGTTGTTTTCCCCTGTCCTGGCAGCCATCTTTCATGATTTCTCCTCTGGGGTTAGTTGGCTATCTTTAAATGGGGTTTGTTGGCGCAGTCACAAAAGTAAGGTAAACATAAACAAAGGTGAAACTACCACTTGTCTTTAGTTCTAGCGACGAGGAGGAGAGCAATATTTCCTATGTAGAAAGTGACAACAGTCTAAACTTAAGCGGAATTTGACAATGAAAATGATAATGACACTAAAGATCACCTTCAGTCGCAATTGAACCTTACTGATGAACCAGCCACACCTGGCTACCATGAAAATGAAACTAGTGCACCGCAGACACTTTCTCATGATATGATTAAAGGACCAGAGAATATTTATCCTACCTAAAGTTTTAGAAGATGTGTTGAATTCGTTTTGCTTTTTGAAAAATTTGTTTACATTGTTCTAACGTAATGATACTTCTATGCCATTACATTTTTCTAATTTCTGCTGTTTGAAATGTTATATAATTTTGTTCAATTGTAATAAATATGGTGAAATACAGCCATTTGTCATTCTATTTTCCCTTAATAGCTGTTAAAAATCGATCAAAATTATTATACCATTATAGTGCAGCTTTTAATAACAATATTATGTGTCAGGCAGTACTTGTATTACATTGTTTGTATGTTTTATACATTGTACGTTGTTTGTATTACATTATTACATTGTATTACAGACACAGTCTTTTAAAGAAAAAGCTATAAGCCACTTTTTTTTATTCCGAAAATCAAATCAAACGCAAAAACATCAACACAAATTGATCTGAAGAACAATGTCGGAGGCAATACGTATCAAAAATCATTATTATGCTAAAGTATCAATGTTCTGATGAATGTGATGAAATCAGCATATCTTGTTTCCTTTTGATCATCACAAATCAAAAGGCTTTCTACAATATAAAAAATAGTCTTTCAGTGTTCCGTAAATAGTGACAACTCATTAATGTAATTAAGTAAAAGTAACTTATAATTAATTTAATCTTTTGGAGATTAACATAATAAGGAAAGACATGGTCTGAGATAGATATAGAGAAAATTAAAACAATTTTTTTTTCATGTGACAATTTTAGACACTGAGGACGGCCCTGGAGGTCGAAACGTAGAAAATAAAATAAACAGCAGTAGAGATGAAGATCCAAATTATTTTTCTTTATAACTTCCAAGTCTCTAACCCCTTTTTAAATAAATAAGTTCTGGGGGTATTTCATCATCTAGAGATTCAGAAGACTTTTGATTCGAATCATGTATATAATATTAAACATAAAAAAAAAAAAAAATAAAATAAAAACAATCCTGTAATATTAAACAAGGTTTAGATATACTTCATTAATTAGCTTAGAAAAATATATTTATTTGAAAATTGAATTAAAATGGGTCTGTGACAATGGGTACATACACTTTCTATCTCATATTCGATTTAATAATAAATTTAAAAAATTGAATAAATGTATTTTTCTAAACTTATGTATAGTAAGTCATAAGCTGATATAAATATAAACTGACTTAAAACTTTTATCAGTTTATATTAGCCATCATTTTAGAATCCTGTATATGTTTTCCATATACTCTGTTCATATTTATTTCGTGTCATTAATCTTACATTATTATTGGATATATTTTTTTCCTATTTATTTCGCATTTTTGAAGAACCTCACTCTTTGGCTAAATTTTTTGTTCAATAAATAGTTACACCCTGTTTGTAGATCTTGCCAATCCAAATTACTTATTATTACATTAATTTTTTTGATATTGTTTTGCAGATCCCCACCAACAGTGCAGGTCCCTGCAGGGAAGCGACTGTCCGCGCTGACGATGGTGCCTTGCCTGACTGCACCTACTTCCGCGAAGCCCAAGCCACGGTCGCCTCCACTTCTCTGATCTTCGGCACCTGCCTCTCTCTCTCTTTATATATATATAGATATATATATATATTCCATTTGTTAAAAGATGTGCGAGTGGACACTTTATATCTCTCTATCTCTCTCCCTTCTTGGACACTGGCAATAAAGACATTATTTAATTTTGTGAAGTGAGACATTTCCGCCCACTAACGACTCTAGTGGAGTGAGTGTGATTGTTATTGGATTTCGATTATTTATGACGAAAATGTTAATGAAAAGACTATTTGGATAAAATATATAAATAGGTCGAAACGATTTTAATTTATTCGACGAACTGTAGCTAGTGCAAATTGTAAATGTACAATGTACCCTACGTCCTTTAGCTTCTACACTCCCCCTACTGTGTGATTGTTAGATCTATCGCTAATGGAGAAACATCAGTGGAAAAAAAACTCTAGTTGAATTTGATATTTATAAAAAAATATTGTTTATTTTGTTTTTCGAAACTTATGTCCTCCTAAATATTGTTTTTAAAAGCATGTATTATATTATAAATATATAAATATTAATATAGTTATAATTGAAAAATATAGATTTTAAGATTATTTATATAGACACTAGACAAATAATAGCACCCTTGTGATCTTTTGGGGTGTACATTTTTATTAATTTGTATTTTTTTTCTTCTTTTTTTTTCTATTTAAACATTATGATGATCAGCATCTTGTGAATTTTGTGATTTAAACAGTGATTATAAGTAAAATTTAAAAAAAATATTAAAATAAAATTATATATTAATTATTTAAAATGATGAATATAAATATTGATAGCTTTATAAAGGGTGTTTCTAGTGGGATTGCTAATAAATGAAACAATTTATAATTTATATTTTATACTCTTCTATAAAGGCTTTAAGATTTTTACAGATACATACTGAATTATGTATGTGTGGACACCCTTATATGTTAAGGAAATGATATTTAGACCCCACACCCTTAATATCTATACCGCACCACTTGCCCGAAATCAATCACATTTTCTGTATAGACTATATTCTAGGTAAATATAGAGAAAAATAAATGATTAATTCGGTGATGGCATTTTTTTTTTAAACAGAGCCTCCGGTAGTCCTATATCTATAATGTACCATTTAATTTATCTATCATCTGTCTAAATGTTGAATAATAGACATATTGTTCGTAGATATTTTTAACCTATTTACGAAAATATGCAATAGTCACTTGTGTAACATAAAGGAGTTGTGAGAAGCAGAATTAAAAAAAAAAATAAATAAATAAAAGGGAAGTGGTAATAAAGACTAGATCAAATCACTACAAATCCAAAGAAAAATATTTTTCCGTCAAGTGTTAATATTCAATCATTTCCTGAAAAGGTCTCAGCTGAAGAAGCTATTTATTTAGAAGATTTAAAAATTAAAAGGGAAGCATAGCGCATAATTTGTTATAATAATTGAATAATGTAAATTAATTGATGTAAATGTTATTAAATATTCACGATGTGTTTCATTTAAAAAAAATTAAATTGTATCTTAACATCAAGAGGAAAAAATTCAATAAAAAATTTAATTGGTGTCAAAAACATTTAAAAAAAAAAAATACTTTGTATATATGCATTATTGTTTTAAGGTGCACATTATGTCTAAGGTCGACTGAATGTAAATACAGAGCACAATAATAATTGTATATATATAGTTATATATAGGTTTAATTATATATAAGTATATATACACAAACAACATACATACATACATATTGACCTTTATATATACAGAGTTTTGAAGAATTGGAGATGTATATGTAAAGGTAGTTGATGATACTGCCAACATTAACGTGCTGATTGTAAACTGTACCCAGTTGTACCTGCACATTTATTGTAATATACCTAAATGTTATTGGAGGGTGGTAGCTCACCTGGAGGCAAGTACTTGTGATAAAAACCCAGACTGCATCAATATATATAATATATATAATAAATCTTTCCAGTTGATATATATTTAGACAATTAATAAGAATGTATTGTTTAATATGTACCAGTTGTTATATATAAGAACACTGCTGTGTACGTTTCTTTTTCACTGTTTTTTTCTTTTTTAAAAATTGTTTTGATATAATTTTCAGTATATTAATAATTAAATTTCATCCATGTTAATAAACACTAATGAATAAAAATTGGGGTTACCAGCTGACGGATAATCCATTTTTACTAAAAGTTGAAGTAAGCTTTGCTTTTATGATACACCATTTATTTATGGTAAAATTATTAACAAAAAAAAATTAATAATAATTTACAATTTAGATAAATATTACTGGCACTGATGTGATGATTGACACCTTATTCATCTGGTAACCCTAATAAAGAAAAGCAAAATGGACCTTAAATGACAGGATATTCAGCAGACTTATACAAAAAAAGAAAGGCGATAACATAATTTAAAAAAAAAAACAATTTGTTTGTGACAGCCTACATAATGGGAAAAAGAATTAAATAAAAATAATGTTTTTGTAAGGCATAATTTTTTTTTTTGTCTCCCATTTCCTTTAACAATATATAATTTCTTCCTTTTAGAGTTCATTAGGCCACTGTTCTCATCATTGCAGATGCTTATGCTGATTTGGTTCAAGATTAGTTTATTATTTATTTAAGATTTAAATTCAAAAACAGGACTTGAGGACATTTCCCAAGAATGATTGAATAGATGGGATGAGGATCAAATTATTTTTAAAAATTTCTATCACTGAACTCATGTTACTGTTTCAGTACTTCCTAAGCATGAAATACAGTTAGGTCCTGCAAGCTGGCGATTTGAATTCACACTTAATCACAAAACTTTTCTTTTTAATAAATTACCTAATTATTAGAACCCTATTTAACCCTTTAACGCCTGTAGACTGATATATCAGTTCGATCACTGCAGTCCCTGTGGCTTGTAGACTGATATATCAGTTCCACCAGCTTCAGCTCTAGAAGACTGAAACTACGGAAATTATTTTAATTGATTTCTTAACTCTTTCCATTTTACTATTGCACTAGGATAAAACCCTCGGTAGTCAGCACCTTAAGAGATGTTTTCGTGGCTTTTTTAAAAACAAAAATTGAATTGTTACTCTTAGCTTTCGGATTTATCGTATCATTATTTAGGAATGCAACATTCATAAATCGTAGTTAACAACTCGTAAAAAAAATATAGTATATAATTTAAAAAATAAACAAATATATAAAACATTGAATATAACAGTTCTAAAAATTATTAGTAAGTATGTCTACTGAGGTATGTTACTACACGTATTTTTTTAATTTCATGAATATTAGAGGAGCATGGCGAGCAGACAAAATAGTCATCATTTTCTAATTCATATTTAGGACGAGTGCAGGACATAAGAAAATTATTTTTACATAATTGCCATTCCCGTTTCTCCAACCCTGTTTCCAGCCCGTCCGGTATTTCCCAGTGACGAGGTTTATGGTTTCCTCAAAAATTTCTGAGAGTTGTAAACTAATTGATATGGGGTTCTTTTTGGTTTTTCCAAAGTAATTTTACCTGCACCTTATTCCTTAGTCAAATAGGACGAATTCTTTGGTCTGTTTTCTGGCTTTAAAAAGTATTAGGGCAGCCGGTCTAAGGTCTATCCTGCCATGTTTATTTAATCCACTCTTCCATCCATCTTGGAAAATACAGGTTTTTCACAACAGTAGTATGATAGGCATACCTGCATAACACACTAAAAGTATATTAATATACAGCTTCTACACTACTTTTTATAGATCAGCCTCTCCTGTTCTCTTCTTCAACTCCATTGCGACAGGCCTCCCTTCTTCAACCTCGCTGTCATTCAACCCAACCATGTCACCGGAGAAGTTGGTCAGCTTTTCATTAAGCTCAGCAGATTAGCTTGCCAATTTTTCATTCATATCACCAGACAAATCGGTCAGCTTGTCATTTATCTCAACCAACAAGCTTAACTTTAGGCTAGCTATCTTCTTGCTAAGCTCAGCAGACTGGCTGGCCGACTTGTCATCCATCACAGCTGATTGGCTGGTCCATTTGTCATTTATTTCAGCTGAGTGGCTGGCCAGTTTGTCGCTAAGCGCATTCACATCACTAGACAAGTTGGTAAACTTTTCATTTACATAAGCAGACTGGCTGGCCAATTTGTCATTTATTTCAGCCAAAAAATTGGAATTTAGGCTGGATAACTTATCATTAAGCTCAACCGACTTGCTTGCCAACTTATCATTTATTTCCGCCGTCAAATTATTTAAAGCAGCCTTTAAAGAGCTATCCTCAAACTCTACTGTTTCAGGATCTACACCTTGACTCATGTACAGGGGGTGTTCAAAAAGTTTTGCAACTATGGTATAAAAAAACCTTATTCCGTTAATCATTCTTTTGTCCCTGATAGCTTATCTATTAAGAGTAAACATGCCCACAATATTGAGTCTGTCAGTCCAGTCAGTATTATTTAGCAGTGCCTTTGTTAACATGTCGATATCCAGTGACTTCAAGTTTGAGTATCGAAGATTCATTAAATTTTTGTGAAAGGAAGGGCATTCTGTAAAAAATATTTACGACAGAATGGTGAATGTATATGATCATGATTGTCCCTCTTTTTCTACAGTCACTAGGTGGTTCAATGAGTTCAAACGAGGTCTTGTGAATGTGCAAGACGAAGCAAGATCCGGGAGACCAATAACTTAACTGATTCTGATCATGCGACTCAGTATTACGCTGACGTCATTAAAAAAATGCGTCAAGCCATCGTGGAGAAACGTCGGGGAATGGTGACTCGAGGTGTCCTCTTGTTGCATGACTATGCGCTGGTCCAAAAGTCTCGCGTTGCACAGGCTGCCATTCGTGACTGCGGCTTTGAACAGCTCTTCCACCCACCCTATAGCCCAGATCTTGCCCCCAGTGATTACTTCCTGTTTCCAAACCTAAAGATATTCTTAAAAGGGACAAGATTTGATGACCTGAATTCCCTGAAATCAGTTCTTCCTAATATTCAGCTACAGAAGAATGGTTTCAAGACCAAGAAGAAAGTTTTTTTTCTGTAGTATCTGTATGTTGAAGGACAGGTGGAATAAGTGCATTGATGTTAGGGGGATTATGTTGAAAAATAAAAATATTTTTAGCATTGACTCTATTTTCTTTGTAGCTTAGTTGCAAAACTTTTAGATCGCCCCTCTTAATACTAACGTAACCGGGCCAATAAGATCGTTTACTTACCATTAGTGTCCAAATCCAGCTCTTCTAATTCCCTCCTCAGCTCTGCTACCAAACGTTCTCCAATCCGTTTGCCTGGCATTTTTTTATGTTTAAGCCCCAAACCTGACACCAGTTATAATACTTATGTGGGTTAAACAATTTTTATTAAACGAAAATAATAATTTACAGTGCCACAAAACTAATTAAACAGGTCACAAAAAACTATTGCTTTGTAACACAAAAATAACCATATGACTTGAGCTTCAGAACAAGACTAACTCTCCAGTCCATAGCTCCTTATATTTAGTTGTAAGAAGACAGCCTGGAAGGTTCGAGGCCAGTGTAGATATTACTCGAACATCATAGTCACAGACATGTACTATGACAGTTTGTTGCAACTGTTCGTTCCAACAAGTCTAGAACTATTCTAAACTATATATTTTGCGTTTTATTTCCTGTTAAAATAACATAAAAAATAAAACTTTAATGGATGTAGTTGTTTGTTTGTTTAACGTTCCTATATGCTACTAAGGCGATGCTACATTGGGAGTCCTAAATTTTGCCTATCCAGGTATAATTAGGAATTTAATGGATGTTATAAAAATAAATAGATTAGAGATTAATGCAATGTATTTCTTCTTACAAAACAAAAATGCATTTATTACAGTCTCAAAATGGAATGATTCAATGGCTAATAATAGAACATACAAAACATTATTATTCAGTCATTTTTTACTACAGTTAACCAAACTGTCTAAACAAAAGGATATATCAACATATTTTATACAATATATTAAAATAGTGAAGTTGATAGAAGAAATGTATAGAGTAATTTTTTCAAAACATATCCCAAAATCGAAAACTTATTTACATATAAATAAATTAACAAATAAATCAATTCATAACTAATCTAAACAATAAAGAAGGAATCATTTAAAAACTTTGTAATATGAAATATTTATATTAATCAATAAAAATATATCACACATGTATAAAATACAGAAACTGTCGAAAATATATCGGCCGAATTCTCGTTTTATTATTTATATATGTACATGATATTTACAATTGTTTCTATGTATACAAAATATACAAATACATTTTTTTTTTGTTTTGTTAGTTCATAATATTCTACCCGTCCCTCTGGTTGGGTTCGACATCGTTTGTTTCTATGGATTTTAGGTCCCTCCTCTTTGGCATCTCAGCGATGATGGAATCTGCTTTGTTGTCAAGCAGTTGAGGAGATTCATTGAGGATTGGCTTTGGGTCAGACAAATGTGACGAAAACTTAATCAGAGGATCTTGCGGCTCATCGGCGCTCTTAGCAGGAGCCTCAGCAGCAAGAGGTTTCTCTACTTCTGCCTTTTTATCATTTCCATGAACTGAACCATTTTTCACACAAGAACCTTCTTCTTCTACAGTCACATCCTTGGAAGGCTTAGGTTCCTCCTTGACATCTGAAGTTTTCTTCACTTCTTCAATTGGAACTTCTGCCGGTTGAGGTGTTGTCACTTTTCCCGATAAATCATTTTCCGAGGCATGTGACATTTCTTTTAATGCTTCTACATCACGTTTTTCCCTCAGCTCTGTCGGATCGCCGCCAAGAATGTCCCTTCCTACTTTCTCTACTTCGATATCTAATTTTCTCTCTTCTTTTTCTTTACCTGCCATCTGTACCTTACCTTTGACAGCCAAAGGCAGCGGAACACCCTTAGCCATGCTGACTACTATCGGATCTTCATGAACACGGTTTTCGTCAGGTTTTTCTGGTTGCACTTTCATCTCTTTCCTTTTCGGCTCAGGCGCAGTTAATTCCTTAGCATTCACATCTACACTTTTAGCATTTGGTACATTTTTATTTGAACTTGCACTTATATCCTTGCTAGTGTTAGTCCTGGTCTCAGCCTGAACAACATTTTTCAATTCATTTATGAGTTCTTCTCCTTTAGCAAGGAGCTCGTCCTGAGCTTTCTGATGTTCCTTAATTCTTTCAAGAATTTTTTCTTTTTTCTTTTCTTTTATTTTACTTTCAATGTTCATAGCAATATCTTTTTCTTTTTCAACGATGCTATCCTGTACAACTTCCTTCTCTAACTTCTGAGGCTGGTTAGGTAAATCTACTGTCTCCTTCACTTCTTCTTTTATAGAATTGTCACCAATAGAATCAACTTTCGGTGGGATATCGACTTTAGGAATATTATTTTCTTTGGGAGCATTCATGATCGAGAGAACATCCTTCAGAGGAAGTTCCAACTTAGGAATTTTGATTTCTTTTTTGATAGGAACAGGTTCTTCCGGGACGGGAGGTTCTTTTTTTACCTCTTTACTTTCGATAATATTTCCTTTGTTAATGACGGTTTCTTTTAAAATACCTTTCTGCTGATCCGCGCTGATTTTTGATTCGGACTTCAAACTAGGCAAAGCAGCAGCAAGTTCATTGATATTATTCAACTTCTCCAAAGTTTCATCTTTAATTACAACTGAAACAAATAAAATAAAATAAAAATGAAATAACTACCAATCACTACATTAATAACACCTAAATCAATTAATTAAATTCAGCTAATCAAGAAGGAGATGGTTTGTTAGAGAAAAAAAACCTTATAATAAATCTGTACTATTTATTCACTTCAAAAATTTTGATTGACCTACTATGCACAACATTATTAAGGCTAAAAAAAAAAATACTATTTATTTTAGAGGGTATACTATTGTAGAAGTTAAAAGGAGACATCAAATATATCTACATACATTTTTTAAATAATTAATATGGTATTCCTAAAAAGACATTTTTTTTAGAGATAATTAATAAATAAGGGTTTTAATTATCAATAATAACATATAATTTTTTGAATGACTTAGCTATAGTTGAAAATTAAAAAAAATCTGGTGCGATGCGCGCAACACACAACTTTCACTTACCAACTTACTTAGTGCTTTTAAGATATTCGAAAAAAAATGTAAAAATTGGAAAAAAAGTTAAAAGCCCCCTGCGTTTGACCAATTTTGATGAAATTTTGGTTGTCACATCTTGAGCATATACATACACCAAATATCCAGTCTGATAAAAATCATTACAGCCGTTGTTGAGTAAATAAAAACAACACGTGAACATAAGAAAAGGTTTATTAAATAAAGTACCCCCTCTGTTTCACCAATTTGGATGAAATTTCGGCTGTCGCATTAGGATCATATACATACATCAAATACTAAGTTTCATCAAAATCGTTAAAGCCGTTTTTGAGTAAATAAAAAAAAAACATGTGAAAATGGGACAACATTTATTAAGTAAAGTGCCCCCTCCGTTTGACCAATTTTGATGAAATTTTAGCTATCACATCACGGGCATACACATACACCAAATACCCAATTTCAGGTCTGAGCGGTTTATAGTTTTTGAGCTAGTCTGTTCACACACCCACACGCACGCACGCCCAAGCACGCACTCACACACACACACACACACACACACACACACACACACACACACACACACACACACACACCATTTCGCAGGACTTGGTTAATTGGACTCAGGGGACCCCAAAACGTGTATTTTCGTTGAAAACCGGAAGTCGAAACTTTTACGATTGCAATACTTTCCTTACTATATATTTCATATATAGATAAGTGAAAGTAAAAAAATTAAATAATAAAAAAACTAAAACGAAGAAAAAGTTATTTAGAGAAGGCAACCTCAACAGAGGCCAGAGTGAGGCAGAGCTTTTGTGGACATCGCTACCACCAGCCAGGGGTTTATTATAGATAGAACTCCTAGGACATAACTCCTTTTAGTCGGCATGGTAGAAATAATTTAGGAGGAAATCAAAGTAAAAACTAGTACGCTGGTGAGTATGACATAGAATGGCGCTATTAAATAAGAAGTTTAATAATAATAGTGGTGTACCTTTTGGTAGTATAGGATTCGGAATTGAATCTGACAGTGGAGGTTTCATATCAGGCTTTGATATGGCTTCTTCAGTAGCATACAAGTTGGCATAAGTTCCTAGGACCATTATCACAAGACCGATGAAAACAAGAGACTGGAAAAACAAAAGTAAATTATGATACAAATTTATAATTTTTTCCTACAATTAAAATATTAATTTAAATAATTTATTTTGGAAGAGAAAAGATTTGGCTATGGCGGGAATCAAACCCGGGTCTTCCGCATGACATGCACGGTATGCTAACCATTGCACCACGGTGCATGCTTCCAAACGGTGCCAAATCTTTCCTCTTCACTGAGACCCCGGTGGAGCCAAATCTTTTCTCTTCAAAAATAAATTATTTAAAATAATTTAAAAACAAGGTGGGTACCCACAATAATGATTAAATCAATTTAAAATATTAATGTTTTGTTGAGCAGAATTCCAAAACCTGATAAAGCATGAGATTATAAAGATCGCAGATGTCAGTTTGTTTAAGATGTTCACGCCGGGACTGTTTAATGCTGTTCGCTCTATCGGGCGGGAGCTATTGCAGGGCATCATGCAGTATTGGCAATCCAACAATAATAAAATAAACAATAAAAAATACTATCCTACTAATTATGTTTATAATACGATATTAATTATAATTGTTATTAAAAAATAAATGTTTATAGGGTAATAAGTATATTAATATAAATATAAATATAGCTAGTTATTCATATGATAACTCATGTGGCAAAAAACACAAGCACAAATGACTGAAACATGTGGTGCTTTAACATTATAATTTTTGATCTAATGTAAACCATATTCATTTCTAATTTTAATTCAAAATGTTATTTTATTTTTGTTTTAATCATCAGTTTACTACAAGTATATTAATCTAATTGAAAGTTTTTATATTTTGATTGAATTGTAATAACGCTCACAGTTATCTTCTACTTATTAAATTTATTTCAACTCTGTCAAGAATATGGGGTTTTTCATTTTTTTTTTCCCCCCCTTGCTTGCTTAATTTCAATATATAAGAAAAGGTACATTTGTAAGTTAAAAAAACAAATGCTTGTAAAACTTGTATTTATATTATTTTGTTAATAAAAGTAATTTTATCTATCTACCTAAATAAATATAAAAATAAATGAATTTACGTTAAATTTTAATTTTCAGCTGTATAGAAATTATTTCTACTTTATTAACACTTTGGCTGCCATGTCACCTGAAATCGAGTAACTATTCTCTTGTCAGAGAAATTAATATTAAAATTGTGTAGAAACAAGAGCATGACTCTCAGGTATCCTTTTTCAGCAGTCAAAGTGTTAAAGATCTAAGTATATGATGCTAGAGGCGGATTTCTAGCATGAGCCACCGGTGGTACACACCGCCCGATGAGGAAGTCAAGTGTGAGCCACTGGTGGTACACACCGGCGTGAACGTGTTAAGATCTACAATTGAAAAGTACCATTAAAAATTTCAATAAGTATTTGTAATGCAGCAAAAAAAAATTGATGGTTTATTCAGTTATAGTTACTAAATGTTTGAACAAAGTCAAAATTTTTATTCACTTATTTATTCGTTTCTATTTCATTTTAGAGTGATTTAGACCTGTCTTATCTAATAATAGCAGTTACTGTAGGTTTCCCGCACCCATTTTCTAGAGAAGATTTCCACATTAAATTTTTAAAAATAAAAATTAGAAAAACATAAAGGGGTAATCATTTGAAAAACAAATTGTAAGCCTATAAATAACAAACATTTTATTTAAACTTACCTTGGCCAGAAGCCTCTCGTTGTTGTTCTTAGACGATAAAGATATAAAGATGACAGCTGGAATAACAACACAGATGACGACGCCGATTGTCGAGCCCACAAGACCCAGAACCACTTCAATGTTGGGAATGAGGAGGCCGATAACCAGAGCTAAGGTTACTATCACCAAGGTAATACACTGGAACCTAGACTCAGGGATGTGAGCTGATCCTGTCTGGGCATGTTCGTAGCCCTGCAAGAATGAACTATTATCTTTACACTTCCATCCATAAAAATATTATTGTTGGCGCTCTTGCAAGATATAAGAAATAATTGAAATTATATATTTTTTAAAATTGACTATAGTCAAGAAACCTCACTAAAGGGACATTGCCCACTCCAAATAAAATATAAAAAATATTTAAAAATTATAATAACAAGATTCAATTTATCATGAAAAGAGAAATAATTGAATTTATATTTTTTTTTAAATATAAATAAATTCAAATTCTTAAGAACAACAATTAATTAATTCTAATATTTACAATTGAGATGGTGAAGTGCAAAACTCGTTCGTTCCTTTTTTTTTGAAAAATTGAGATGGCAGTGGATTCTAAAAGATATTTTAATGCTCTTTCAACATATCTTATGAGATTGGGGCAAAACTTGCAATTTCATTTGGATTTTTGCTATAATAATAATGCTTTATTATTATAAAAAAGAAAATACAAAATTTCATTTAAGCATTTACGGCTTGGGACGTACCCGTCAGCCGGAGATTTTTGCTATACAAAATAGCGTTTTTGTTGAAAAAACTGATTCGTTCCATAGCCCATTATGTTTCAAAACTGGTTTGTTACTCGTTGTGAATCATAACTCTTTGGTTCCTATATTAACTTCTCACTTTGCACCCATCCCATTCGTTCACTTCAGCAGGCAGTTTCCGTTACTCTTTCAAAACAAAAGATCGAAAGCTCCTTAAACTCGCGTGTTTTATTTCAGTTTATACTCGATTCTTCTTACCTAGTTATATTCATAATTGATTTTCCAGTGGCTCAAACAACCTGAAAGACGTTGATAATCTGCTGAAAAAGCATTTTGGTGATGAGTGGAGGGCCAATGATTCATTTAAGTATTACACACGATTTCTCAATATATCTGCCACAGAAGAGTGAAACAATGAAAAACAGGATGATGAAGAAGGTGGCCTTAGGATCTAGGCTTTTTGTAACATTTTTGTAGTCAGATGTTTTACATCAGTATGTTTTATATATTTTAGAAATATTCATCAACAAAAGAAAATGTTTTAAGTCAGTGGGTGATATTATTTTGTAAAATGATACCGAATTTATTAAAAAAATGGTTGTGAACCTAAATGAATATTATTTATTAAAAAACTTCGCTTTAGTTTTCTTCACCTGGTATTATTATCCTTAGTGGTGTGCAGCAAAAGTCTTTCCTTTAGACATTTTGTTGCAAAACTTCCTCATTTCAAACTTTGTTACTTTTTTTTTTTGTTACCTTTAAATCAGGAAATTTTATCATTCCAAGTTCACTTCCACAGAGCAGCTGTACCTTTCGAAGGCAATTTTTTTTTTTTTTTTATCTGGCCACTCTACAAGACGTGGTAAGTTTTTTTCCTGTGTGAGAGTTTCCTGAAAAACGTGTTCATGTGGAACGAACGAGTTTTGCACCTCACCTCCTCAATTATATATACTGCCCAGTAAATATAAAATTACAAATAATAAAAATTATAACATAAAAACTGATTATTTATGCTAAACAATCTAAATACTCGTTATCAAGAGGTCTAAATATATATAGCCAGCCCACAGATAAGACTTATAACAACTTATCACATATTCTAACATATATGAAAAGTTTCTAATCAAGAAAGGGACTGTTAAAAATTAAAGAGTTTTCTATCCTATATCAAAACAATTCTCAATTGTCCTAAAGAGACAATATCTTCTAATTAATAGTAAGTCTTATAGCTAAATTTAGTTGCACATGATGGTCATTTCAACAATTGATAAGCATATAGCCCTGAGCTTTTTTTATTTTATTTTATTTTGTGAAATTCACTTGGATTTCCAATTTATGAATATAGATCTTTTTTTTCCAAGATAAAACAAATAAGTTATCTAAATTAAGGAGTAAAATATTAAATTACAATTAAAATTAGAATACCTTACTGAATAATAGGGAATGGATGCTGGCCCTACATGGAAAGATGACCAATGGGAAGCTGACGGCTACAGACATCAGAAATCCAATTTTGATCACATCACTCGTGAGTGTCTTTGAGAAGTTCATCATCAGATTACCTAGAGAAATATATAAAATAAAGTTTATGAAATGAATTTTTCACATAAAAAATGGGATTGAAATAATACAAAAATACAAATTATTCTTACCAGAAAACGACTGATCACAGTAAGCAACATATCCAAAGAAGCCAACTGATATGTAGAACATCGTTACCATGTTAGTCGCAGATCTAACAACGGAGTTCATTCTGTCGAGCGGAGTGCTTGGCGGTGAATCGAATATCTCAAACAACTGCCTGAAAAAAATAGGATTAATTCCAGATTTATCTGTTGTAGCTTTTACTTTGAAAGAAGATGAACTTCAGTATAAATTTTAGTACTTTTGCCAATAATTCTACAGATCTTTATCTTATTAATAGTTATTTGTTCTATTACCTTATTATTACGAATCATTTATTTTATTTATTCTTTATTAATATAGGTGTATACTAAAATAATACTTAGAAATAAAATAAGAATAATCCTAAGCCTTATACATGAAAAAAATGACTTTAAACAAAGTCATTGTTAGGCATTGTTGACTTCAACAGTTTTACACCTCTAAGCAAAAACAAACGAACAAACTATTGTGATTTCAACCAGGGGAGGGACAAAGGGTGCACTTGCCCCAAGCAGCAGAATTTAGGGCGCCGCAAGTTATCCTTAACCAAAAAAATGAGCAAGACCTTCAAGTTTCAAATTTCAAAATATCTCAGATAAAAAAGATGGTCCCCACAAGTGGATGTCAAGATTACTCATGGCGGGCCACTAGTCCCCGCCACGACAGCAGAAGACAGCTGCAACTGCAAGAATATCTTGTAACTGGTTTCTCACTTATTTAACGTCCCCAGCTTCATACGAGATAACTTTTTGTGACTCAGGCACATCCTAGCAGATTCTCGGAGACTAAATAAGTACATCTAGAGGCCGCTAGGTTGCAGGGGTGTCTCTATTGGGGAAACATACGTTCAACCATTAATCATTTCGAGTGCTAGACGCTATGAGCGATAGTCCTCTGCTTTTATTCCTCTCTTTTCTTGGTGATATTCAATGTTTTATTTCATTAGTATTTCGCTAGTTTTTTCGCAAAAGGTGTTCACTGAGCAGTAATAAAATTATTATGATCTAACTAACTTCATAAATCACGTAATCTTTCATTAAAATTGATAATATAGTATTTGAATTTATTGAAATAATGATAAAGGTATTATAGAATCATAAAAAGTAAATAAAACATTTAGAAATAGTCGGAGAAGGTACTGAGGAGTTGAAGAAGTTGAGGCAGTCAGCGACGGAGAGTTTCCTGCACGCCTTAGCTTGGAGAGTGTAAATGCCGGCAGACCCGCTTGGCTTCTCAGTACAACTTTCATTCCGAGTGCTTAGCTGTAAAAGGGTTAATAGTACTATTTTCATTCCTAATTCCTATTTTATCTGGTCCCCAACAAATACGGAACTTGTTTATGCCTCCGCATATGTCTCCAACTCAATTTTCGATTTCGTTAGTTTTGAATAAACCGGTAAAAATTCAATAATTAACCCCCCCCCCCTCCAAAAAAAAAACCTATTCATTTTAAAAATTGTGAGGAATTGGCCTTGTCATACTTCTATTAAGGAGGGTAAAGGCCAGCTGCCCGCTTAGCTTCTCAGTGAAACTTTCGTCCAGCCCCTGCTAAATGGTTAGTAGCAAAAATCCACTAAATTATACATGAACCAATCCATGTTGATGTAGAATAGAGAAGGACGAGTAATGAACTAAGTTTGTCCAAAATGAGGGAGACATTTTTGGGTTATAATTTTATGTCAATTGTGGTTTTCCAAGATGCTAGGAACCGCCTGAGGGGGTGGCAGGATGGCCGAAAGGGCAAACACATTAGGAAACACGCATTGCACCTGACAACAACATGTGATAGGAAACCCAAAGATAGCCAAGGGAAATTTATTAATACTCGGCATTAATTCCACACCCTCTCCCCAGGCCCGGGAAACTCCCTTATAGCCTAAGAGGCGAGGAATCAAAAACCGCCCAGAGACTTGGCACAAAGATGGTTGGTATGCTTCAGGGAAAGAAATGTAGGTCCTCGGCCTGTCGACTCTGAGCTGCCATAATCCTTGGACCTAGACCAGTTTGTCACTGTCCTTGAACCCGAGAGAGCTGACGTCATCGGTAAGAAGGGCACTACCACATTGGTCCCAATTAGATTAGTTATGGAGCTATAGACAGTCTGCCGCTGCACCATGCCGACCATGGCTTGAACCAACGTGAGGTTTAGGCTACCCCCTCCAGTCTGTCTATGCTCCCACAAGCAACACACATGTCCATAAGAAGACAACACTGTGTGGTGTCTGTCTTGAGGCCAAAGTTCTCTGTTTGCCTAATGCTCCTATCAGAGAAAAAATATACATATATTGAATCCCATATTAGTGTTACAATGTAATATGTATTTTTCAAACATACGTCTGACAAGATAGAGCCATAGAGAAAATTGGAATACACTGTAGAATACCAGATGGCCTCCAATAGTAAACTTTATCAATCCAGTCTGCTGTGATCAAGTGTTCAACTGCTTCGCCAAGGACCTGAAATCGAACATTATTTTATAGAAAAATCCAAATTTATCAATACTGAATAACTAATAATAAAAATTTAAATGAATACATAATTATCTCAACATGTGAAAATTTAAAAATAGTTTCTTAAAAACCGAGATTTTGATTAGATTTTAGTTTTCTGTTAAAAATTTGAAGCTTGGTAATCAGTTTGTTTTATTAAAAGATTAATATTTTTCATCTGAGTTATATAATACAGATAATTAAAAAATAATGAAATTAGCATTCTACCTTTAAAACTAAACAAGCATAAAAAGCAACGGTAGCTGCACAAACACCACTTAGGCTATCAACATTCTTGAGCAAACCCAGCGGGAGGACTACAAAGATCGCAATTGCTGAAAAAGAAAAACAATGTTGTAAGAAATGAAACAATTACATACTAGTTCTTAAACAAATGGGAAGCAATGAGTGATCTAAGCAGCTAAACTTAATAACAATAATAATATTTTCAAACCTTAACAATCCCTGCCTTACCAACATCTCCATACCTTTCCAACACTTTGAGGACCATTGTCCATGATCATTAATGGTAGGGTCTCTTCAAATACTTTTATTTTTTCTTTACTTAGTCATTAGCATGACAACAAAAAGGACATGGGATTTATCTATCAAGTTCATGGAAATTCTTAGAGTACTATGTTTTTCTTTTATTCTTTTTTTTTTTTTTTACAAAAATCAACTATTATCTTTTCAAATCATAATCATATAAGTTCATTCATTTCACACATTAGGATATAATAGATCAAATATTTTATATTATTCAGCCTAGATGGCCTAAAAACTAACTTCAGTATAAGCAAGGTTTAGTCCTGGTGGAATTCAAGCTCTGCCCTGCATGTGGTGCTTAATATCAATGTTGCAGTTAATTAGAGGTACTTATATCAATAAACAAAAAATTTTCTGGGGTCACCTATGGTTTAATGGTTAGCATGGCAACCTACAATACTAAAGGTTTGCGTCCCGTGGTGGCCCTAGGATTTTTTAAAGGGAGTGAAAAATCCTTGGCTACACCGTCCCTCGGAGAGGGCATAAATAGGAGGTCCCGAGCCTGTGCCATGTCACGCACTCATTAAAGATCCCTTTCCTAATTAAATCTGGATAGGCAAAATTTAGGACTCCCACAGTAAAATTGTCCAATTAGCCTTAGTAGGATAAATTGACATTAAACAAACAAACAACAAAAAAATTTCAAAATAAATATTAAATATTTTATATTAAGTTAAAAATAATAATAATTATTAAAAAGATCTCTAATTAGTTTTACAACCCTAACTTAGCACTGTTGTAACCTGCGTCAGACTGTTTCGTTACGAGTTTTTTTTCAGTGCACAGGTAAGATATAAATTTTTTTTTCTTAAACTTAATGCTCATAGTTGAATTAGATAAAATATGATTTGATATGAAATAATTTTAAATTACTTTTTTTTTTGTAGATTTTGTTATTTTCATTAGATGCATTCATATATTTGTACATATTCTAAAACAATATATATAATATAACTAATGAATGTAATTATACATATATCCTTATAAATCTGATGATATTTGTTCTTACATATTTACAATTTTTGGTTACATATTTCTTAAAATATAATTAGATATATATGTAAATATTTGACTTCTTATTCTAAATAAAAATCCATTCCCTATACACGATAAATAAGAATATAAAAAAAAAAATATTTTCTAAATGGAATAAGCGTACAGGATTTTGAAAGTCTTTTGTCTAGAGCCTCTAAAATGCAAGCACCAAGCTAACCTTTCTGTAAGGATATAATTGGAAAATTAAAAAACCTAAAATAAAGGTAAACTATACTCGCTGAGAGAATGTTATTATTTATGCCTCTACATCAGATTTTTGTCCTTTGATATTAATCCCATCTACAATACAAATATAAAATTTTTTTTTTAAATAAATGCCTGTTTTTATTTAATGTCTTAAGGCAGTTTCAATCTGAACCACAAGAACAAAAGAAATGAAAAATATATTGAAGCACAACATTCTAATTGAACATACCGATGAGAACACTCGGCCTAAGCGCTGTGGGATGTTGAAATCCAAACAGCGGGCCAACGATACCAGGTCCAAGATCGCCCATGATCACAAAGTAAGCGATGCAGGTCCCCAACATAAAACCAATTATACAAAGCTCTACGGTGAGTTTCCCAGTAGGTCCAAAAGCTCTGAAAGCTAAAAATAAAAAGAACATTAATAATATTTTTAGATTTGTTTAACTTCAAATCATCAAGATTATTAAACATTAAAAATCCTATAGCACTTCAGCACTAGAACCCATCAAGTGTTATTATTACTATTTAACCAAGATAACCCACTTTATAGATGCAGACAATTCCATAGGATAGTCTCCCTCGCACCAAAGTGATCTGCCAAAGTCAGGGCATTGTAGTTCAGTGTCTATCCCACAGAACTCTCCTCCTCCAAATATATGCATATAAAAAATTCCAAGCAGTCAAGTGCTTTTTTCAAAATAATTTAACCCTTTGCAATCAAGGTCTCCGGAGCGGAGCCATTTAAAATTTGCCTTCAAACTCGAGGGCTCCGCTAAGGAGACAATGCAAATAATTTTCAGTTTTCAACATATAAGGACATAACCAAATCGTAAAAACTATTAATAGGATATTTCGCTTTTGGTGATAAATGTCGGTCGCAGCTCGCGGTGTTTTGCATTATTTTTATACTACATTAATCTTTTAACATCGGCTATATTTTGTAGTTTTAATTCATCTTTTATTTCCTCAATTGTACAATAATTTAGTTCAGGGGCACCAAATAATCCCTTTACTCTGATTTAGTTTCCCATTTGCTTCTACTTTAACCGAAAAGTTATTAAGTAGTTTTTCACATTTTAAGAGCTTTTCTGATTGGATATCTGAGAAAACTTTAACTAAAAGGGTCCCATCTCGTAATTTTTTAACTGTTGTTACTTCTCCATATAGAATGTTTATTCTTTTATATATAAGGGACGGCGAAACCTTTGTGAAAACTAAGAGATTTCCATCGTTATCCGCTCCAGTTCTTTTGATTATCAAAAATTTTACACAATTTGTAGGTCTATTTTCGGTAATCCAAAAAACGTCCCTTTAAATTTAGATTTAAAAAAAAATATATAAAATTTAAAAAAATTAATTTTTTTTTTTTTTTTGTAACTATGTGTTATTGAAACTTCACAAATACATATAACCTAAATTTCATTACAGTTCCTTACTTGGTTCTAAAATTTCACTGTATAATATTACGTTTTCGCAAATAAGTTGCGTCGAGTTGCCGGTAGGTAACGTCCGAAACAGTGCCGAGTGCCAAGGGTTAATCATACTATTAAAATTTATTTAACATTAAATATCATTTAAGTAAATTTCCAAGGAAATGATGATAAATTTGCTTGCTCTGTTTGGTTTAGTTTGGCCTTTATGATTTGTATATTATTTTCGGTCAGTAACATCTCTTCCTCCATTGATTTTATTCTTTTAGAGTTATTAAACATATATTAACTTGTGCGTTCATGGATTTTTTAACGTCTTTGATCTCTATTCAAGTGAAAAAAATGTCCGGGCTCGATTTGCCCATCCTCAAGACAACAAAAATATATCAATATTACCATCACATTTAATTTACTTAGACTACTTAGATTTCATAATAACCATGCCAAATTAACATAGAAATCAAGACCATTGAAATCTAAAACAATATCTAGTAGTCCAATATTATTTAAAATCAACTGCAAACACACATTTCCATGCTATGCTTTAAACAGAACGCAATTAGTTTATAACAGAAACAAAAGCTAATCATAGTTGCTATCAGATGAGCAAGGACAACAGAAAGTGGAAAAAGTTATGGTTGTTCCGTCATCCTCTTCATCCCTGACCCACTTGTGAGGGTACCATTAAATCATACTCAGCAAGGCAGAAAATGTGCATTTATTCAACTCAATTGCTTACCAAACAAATACAAGTAAAAAAAAAAAAATTATATGTGATAAGATCCTGACCAAGCAAGTAAAAATACAAAAAACTTAAAAGCAAAAAAAAAAATGGAAAAATAAATATCATATTTTTAAAAAATACACAACCTTATAAAGAGAACAATATTTATTAAATATTCATTAAAAAATAAATGTTAGCTATTTTCTTTTAAGTATACCATAACAAATATAATGAAAAAATATACTAACCAATTTAAATTCTTTTTTAGTACTAATATTGTTTTATTCTTTTAAATTTTACATTCTAGAACTGAAGGAATTCTAAAACTGTTCAAAACTATAAATGTGATGCATTTATTCAAATAAAATGTTTAAAAAAATTCCCACCGGAGAGTACATACAATATTATTAGAACAGAAATTAATTTTAAAGAACAAAATAAAAAATCATAGGAATAAATAAAAAAAATAATAATTAGATAGATGGTGAAAATAATCTTCCCAATATCATTTATTAAAAAATTACCTAAAATTCTTTGTATAAATATGGTAAAACCGTTGACGTTTCGGATTATTAATCCATCTTCAGGGCATTCTCTTTTTTTGTTGTATATTTCAATTTCATATTTCGGTGGCTTGATCACATCATATTTTCTGTATTTTATACATATTTCTATTACAATGTAATAGGTCACATTTTTGTTGTGAACAGAATATTTTACACTCATTTTACATTAAAATTGCTGCCACATATACAAATCTAATATGTCCTTGTCCCATCTAGATATTCAATATCTTCCTTTATAATTATTGTTTTACTTGTGATTGTATAGTAAAAAAATAAAAATTTTGGAAACCCCTGTGATAGGAGTAATCTAGATTCTATTCCAATTGAGAATATATGACCCAACCTGCTTTTCATTTAAACAAATAAAAATATATTAATACAATAACTGATGAATGAATTTAGATTTTACATTGAGACTGAGTATTAATCTTCAATCAGAAGAAGACTGAAAAGACCACTATAATAATGAAGGTTCCAAAAATTATAAGCAGGTTGAGACTGACTAAATACATGATATATATACTAAACAATATTAAAAATAATTACCGAGCATTTCAAAGTTTTTCCTTTTTTCCATGATCGCTGATTTCATGAGGTAGTGGCAAGAAAGTCGTGAGATAATGTTGCTGAACAGCAACATCAAAATCGACAGAATTATACCACACTGAAAAAAAAAAATTAATAAAATTACATAAACATGTGGAAATATGAGTGCAGCAAAGTCGAATCCAATGATAAATAAAAAAAATACTTAAATTTTTTTTTTTTTGATAAACATTTTTGTAATATTTAAAATTAATCTTATGCGAATAACCCACGGTAAAAAGCAAAACATTGACCACTAAGCTGACTAGCAACAAATGTCATTAACTTAAAAAATGCATCAAAATAATATTTTTTAAACTGACCTTTAGAGAAAAAAAATTAAATTGTTTTTAACATTAATCTTATTAGAGTAACTAAGGATAAAAAAGAAATAATTCACTGAGCAGACAATGAAAAAAAATGACATTGACTTAAAAAAAATATATATATATCTGTACTTTCACTTACCTACAAATGAAATATATAGTAAGGGAAAGTATTGCGACTTCCAGTTTCCAATGGAAATACATACACGTTTTGGGGTCCCCTGAGTTCAAATAACCAAGTCCTGCGAAATGGTCTGTATATGTGTGTGAACAGACTCGCTCAAAAACTATAAACCGTACGAACCTAAAATTGGGTATTTTGTGTATGTATGTTCCCGCGATGTGACAGCAAAAATTTCATTAAAAATGGTCAAACGGAGGGCGTACTTTAATTAATAAATGTTGTCTCATTTTTAGGTTTTTTTTTCCTATTTCCTCAAAAACGGCTCAAACGATTTTGACTAAACTTGATATTTGATGTATCTATATGTCAGCGATGTGATATCCAAAATGTCATCGAAATTGATCAATTGGAGGGGGCACTTTATTTAATAACTTTTGTCTCATTTTCACGTGTTTTTTTTTATTTATTCAAAAACGGCTGTAACTATTTTGATCAATTAAATTAAGGGGAAGAAGCAGTTAACTGCTATGAAGTAGTGCTGTCAGGACAGAATTGTTCTATTCTAGAGTTAACTAAGTTAAAGATTTATTTATAACAGAAATAAAAATCTATCTACAATTCTGGTTTGATAATTTCAAATATATGTATCAACTCAAAAATGAGAGAGCAAGATTTAGTATAATCTAAAATAATAATAATTTATAATCTAAAACTTATATTTTTATAAGTTTATAAAAATCTATTTATATAAGTTATTCTTATAATTACAAGATATATTTTTCAATATATTATAATGAAAATCATGATAACAGAGGCATGAAAATGATAAAAATGCATTCATAATGTCCCTCAACAATTATTTCATGACAAGCAGAGGATGTTAAACAGCAATCATAGTTGCATAACTGTTTTCTTTTCCCCAAGATATTTTTGCTTCAACAGCTCATTACGTTAAATCTACATAAATTAACATCATATCATTAAGCTTATTAATTAATAAATGTTTATTAGAGCAAAATATTTAATTATGATAAAAAGGCTTTTATATGTTAATAAATTAGTAAACACATAATAAGAAATGTGATAATTTTTAATATATACATTGAGTGGAAAACATTATAAATAATTCAAAATAAATGAGTAACAATCTTTTAAGTTAAAAATGTGTTATAAAAGCCTTTTTTTTAATTGTTGAGGCATTTTTCCATAACTACAGAATTTAATAATTCTTCAAGTTGGGACTAGCATTAAAAAAATGTTGCGATCTTATTTTAAAAATTCAAAATCTTGATTATTGAGCCATGACAAAAAAAAGTAATAACGAGTGAACCTATAAATGTTAAGATAGTCATTAGATTTTGTATCATGAAGCTAAATTTTGCCAAAAAAAAATTAAATAAAGTTTTACGAATATTAAAAGTAATTTAAAAATAATGAAATACAGGCTATGAATTAATTGTTGTTAAAAATACTTTCAATAAATGAATAAAAATAATATAAACTTTAAAAAAATATTAGTGTAAATTAAAACCTGTTTTAATTTACCTGATATGAATTTCCCACCCAAACATTAAGCATATTTAACTATTATTTTTCCATAAGTAAAACTGGAGATTGTAGATTGTGCATTTATTTCTTGGCCATTTCAAAAACCAATCCAAGTAAAAAAAAATCTTCACAACAGGGATATTTCAAAAATGCATATACACGATTTTAAAGATTACTAGATCATTTACATTACACATCTGCACATCTATATACTAATCTGTTTGTCGAATTAATTTAATACTATCAATAAACTCAACTATAAGCTCAACCTATAATACTAAGAATTTTCAATTCAGCATATGGAAGATATTTTTTATTATATCAATAAAGAATACTATTTATAGTGAGTTCTGCAGAGATTAGAGTTTCCTTAACACCTTATCAAAGAATGATGTTTATATTACAAGCACATAGTCAATTTATTGTCTTAATGAAAAAATTATATAAATAGGATCAAAATTAATTAAATTTGAATATTCTTGAATAAAGAAATAGTATATCCATCTGATTAATGTCAAGTATGCATAAAATAAAATAATGTTCCTTACCTGCTTAAAACAAAATGGCATAGCGAGAACACTAACACCAATAATGCTGTTCGCTAGGGTGACGACATTGCCAGTATGAGTCCCCATTATGAGCAATACATAAAGTTCTGGAAGTCAAAAATCCAAGAAAATATTAAAAGGTATATACACATATTGAGAAAGATGAGATATAGATTTAACATGTTAAATTTAGGAATGATAGTGGTATTTCAAACAAAAAGAAACTATGATCACTTTGAATAAGACAAAACATTATATCACTTGGCACTAAAATAATTAATAAAAGATTTAGACTAAACACACTTGAAACTATTACTCCACAATATCTATCCTAATTAATTTTTAGCACTAAAGGAAGTTAATTAACTATTTTAATGTTTGATTAAGTACCTTTCGTCGTTAAGGTTTGAGCTGAGGTTCGTAAAGAATTGTTTACATATTGCGAAACAGCGCGACCTGTGACACCTCCGTCTAGTTGGAGTCTCTAACCACAACTACACGGCTACTGGCTTCGGCCGCGAGGTGTCGCTCGCATCGACTGCTCCACCAAAGAGCTAATACAGCAATCTTTTGCGATGCGCGTAATTCACAACTTTCACTTACCAAATTAATTAGGGTAGAATTACGAGGCTGATGCGTCGTTCACTAAGGCGCCCTTCTAAGTAAGGCCCGATCTCTACTGAAAAGGACCCTGCAGAGGGTTTATTTATCTCTGAAGAGCGAGCGATTAAATCCAATGAAGCCACTTTTTAACTAAAAAAAAGGCGATGGAAGTTCGATAACATCACGGTCACATAACCTCTCAAAACAGGCCACGCCCATCAGCCCCACTTCAGTACCTTTACCCTAATTAGAGCATCCACGTGTTTTGTTAAATATAAAACCAATTTAACATCTTCACCGAAAACACTCTTTCGAATTTATTTTTTTCGTTTTTACTTTCACTTACCTATATATGAAATATATAGTAAGTGGAAGTATTGCGATCGTGAAAAATTTCGACTTCCGGTTTTCAACGAAAATACACGTTTTGGGACCCCCTGAGTCGAAATAACCAAGTCCCGCGAAATGGTCTGTGTGTGTGTGTGTCTGTGTGTGTGTGTGTGTGTGTGTGTGTATGTGAACAGACTAGCTCAAAAACTATAAACCGTGGGAACCTGAAATTGGGTATTTAGTGTAGGTATATGCCCGCGATGTGACAGCAAAAATTTCATCAAAATTGCTCAAAGGGAGGGGGTACTTTATTTAATAACTTTTTACGTTTTTTTCGATTTTCTCAAAAACGGCTCTAACGATTTTGATTAAACTGAGTATTTGATCTATTTATATGCTCGAGATATGACTGTAAAAATTTCATTAAAATTGATTAACCGGAGGGGGGACTTTACTTAATAAATTTTGTATCATTTTCACGTGTTTTTTTTATTCACTCAAAAACGGCTTTAACGATTTTGATCAAACTGGGTATATGATGTATGTATATGCCCGAGATACGACTGTAAAAATTTCATGAAAATTGATCAACCGGAGGGGGGACTTTACTTAAAGAATTTTATCTAATGTTTACGTTTTTTTTTTATTTTCTCAAAAACGGCTTTGATGATTTTGATGAAACTGGGTATTTGATGTATGTATATGCCCGCGATGCGACAGCCGAAATTTCATCAATATTGGTGAAAAGGAGGGGGTACTTCATTTAATAAACTTTGTATCATTTTCACGGGTTTTTTTATTTACTCAAAAACGGCTTTAACGATTAACAAAAATAAGACATGATTGTAGAAAAATGTGTGACTTTGGGAAATGATATTAGCAAAACACGTCAATTTCTAATTTAAGTAAGTTGGTAAGTGAAAGTTGTGTGTTGCGCGCACGCACCAGATTTTTTTGTCTCCGTAAGGTATAGTGTATTATAATAATTGCAAAACTTAAAAGCTCTTTGTATTTTTCTATTCATTTATTATTTATTTATTGCTTTTTTTGAGGGACCTAAAACAATCCTAGGTATTACTTCGGATAAGCAACTCCAAGATGGCGGCCAGCGTGAGTAAACAAGGTATTCCGATCACGCCCCACCCGATATCCACGAATCAATTCGGGTTTACCGAGAGTTCCCGAGCAGATGTAGTTTATTTCTTTGTTTTTTAAAAATATATTATTGTCCTGTTTAAATGGGTTTAAGTTAAATATAAAAGGTACAAATAAATTAATAATATAAGAATCCGAGTATTCCTAACAACCAGATTATCATCTTTTTGTTATTTCAAGAAAAATGTATTTAAATAACCAAGAAGGTTATTTTTTAAAATGGTTTGATGATGATTTTAAATGATATCACTTCATAGGAAAAAGAACATATTGTACATGATTTATTAGATTGAAGAAAGGGTATAAAAGGTTTAAGAAATTGTATCTATTAAAATCAATTTAACTATAATTATTGGCTAACTTTATTATAATCCACTGATGAATAATTAAATAGAATCAATTTAATTAAATAAGTTTCAACTAGCAATAATCCCACTTCAGTAGACCTTCATTGGTTTCGATATTGCCTCTTTGCAAGGTTAATTTAATTAAATGTTTATATTTTATTGTTATTAAATCTTTATATTTTATATTGTTATTTCAAGAAAAATGTATTTAAGTAACCAAAAAGGACATTTTTTAAAACTATTTGATGATGATTTTAAATGATATGACTCCGTAGGAAAAAGAAAAATCTGGTGCGTGCGCGCAACACACAACTTTCACTTACCAACTTACTTAAATTAGAAATTAATGCGTTTTGTTAATTGCCGCTTTTCAAATTAACAGAATGGCTTTAATTATGAACAATGGCCTGTCTTTAAATGCGTACTCCGCATGCGTGGGCTCAACGAGTTTTATGAGTTGACTGAATATTTTTCTTTTTTTCTCCTCTTTATGTTTTCTTTATTTTTATCATATCTCATATTTAGCCATTTCTTATTTTTAGGCGCAACAAGAGAGACAGTTAATTTCTCTATATAAACAAAACCAAAGGTACTTCATATGAAACAAAAAAACAAACAAACAAAAAAGGCCCTTGCCCCATATAAGCCCCCTCAGAACATTTTAATAATGCTTAAGCTTACCTGATATTAAAGAACAACTAATTTTCATTAAACATGACGAATTTGATAAAAATCGTTTAAGCCGTTTTTGAAATAATCGCATAAAAGGTAAAAATTGGAAAAAAAAAATATCAAATAAAGTGCCCCCTCCGGTTGACCAATTTTGATGAAATGTTGGATATCACATCTTTGGCATATACATACATCAAATACCCAGTTTGATCAAAATCGTTTAAACCGTTTTTGAGTAAATAAAAGAAACACGTGAAAATGATACAAAATTTATTAAGTAAAGTCCCCCCTCCGGTTGATCGATTTTGATGAAATTTTCACAGTCATATCTCGGGCATATAAATAGATCAAATACTCAGTTTAATCAAAATCGTTAGAGCCGTTTTTGAGAAAATCGAAAAAAACTTAAAAAGTTATTAAATAAAGTACCCCCTCCCTTTGAGCAATTTTGATGAAATTTTTGCTGTCACATCGCGGGCATATACATACACTAAATACCCAATTTCAGGTTCGCACGGTTTATAGTTTTCGAGCTAGTCTGTTCACACACACACACACACACACACACACACACACACACACACACACACACACACACACACACACACACACACACACAGACCATTTCGCGGGACTTGGTCATTTGGACTCAGGGGACCCCAAAACGTGTATTTCCGTTGAAAACCGGAAGTCGAAATTTTTCACGATCGCAATACTTCCACTTACTATATATTTCATATATAGGTAAGTGAAAGTAACAAATCGTATTTACTAGATTGAAGATTTTGTTTAGATCGAATCTAACCTAATAAAATAAACAAGGAATGAATTATTTTCCAAAAATGTGGATAAAGCCGACTCGGGAACTCTCGGTAAACCCGAACTGAATTGTGGATATCGTGTAGAGCATGGTCGGGATACCTTGTTGTGTACTCACGCCGGCCGCCATTTTGGAGTTGCTTATCCGAAGTAATACCCAATCCTAATTTCATTAATAGTCGAGTTTCAATAATATCCATTAAATATGGACGTTTAAATTTCTATTAATTATATAAGTGGCTCCTTGACAACTCTTTCGTATGAGCAGAACCCCTTTATTAATAAACAATGGTCTATCATTAAAAGAGTATTGCGCATGCGTGGGATTTCATGTTCATCCATTTCTTCTTTTTAGACCTAACGAGATACAGTTAATTTCTCCATATAAACGAAATCAAAGTTACTTTATAGGAAAACAATTTCCTTCGCCATTTAAGCCCCCACAGAACATTTTATCATGATAAAAATACCTGATATTAAAGAATACTTGATTCTTATTAAACATGACGTGTTTAATTAAAATCGTTATAGTCGTTTTTCTGTTTTTCTGCAGCCCCGGATCACTTTGTTTGGAGGTAGGCGTTGACCGAATCCAACTTATGCAGTTTCAAATTATGCTTAGGTGGTGGATGAAATTGCTTTCGATGCCAGATGAAAGGCTACATAGGAAATGCTTAGTTGAAATGTTATTGTCGGCAAATTCACACCCACTTCATTACAGGTGGACAGCACATCGAGCGAGAATTTCTTCTATTGATTGGTGCGGACGAAGTTTGGTTGCCTCAGAGCCTTTATATCCCTGAGTAAATAAATCCCTGAATAATCTGCTGAAAAAGTTCATTAATCATTGTTTAAGCAAGGACATTGAGCGGTTTTCATTGGATTCAAACTATAATCCTAATTATGGAGTAATATGCCCGTTAGGTCAGACTGAAACATACTGTAACATTTATGTGGGATAAGATAATTTTTATTAACGAAAAATTAGAACTCACAATGGCAGACAAACGATAACAACTCAAAGAAGGTTACGAAAAGTATCAACTTGTAACGATACTTTAACACAAACGTAACCATATGATCTATCTTCAGAGCAAAACTAACTCTCCAGTCCATCGCTCTTTATATTTAGCTCAATCAGAACAGTCCAGAACGTTCTCGACAAGCCTAGAAGGTTCTCGAACAGTCACAAACGAGTTCTAGAACAGTCACAAACATGTATTAGAACAGTTCGCTCTAACTACTCCAGCAGCTGGTCTAAAACCCTTTTAAATCATTTTTTTGTTACACGTTACAATACATTACTTGGCTAGTCAATACACTGAAACTGAGATTGATAAGAGTCAATTATGTTAATTTATACCGCATCAGATTAAACAGTAGAGTCCACACAACATACAGTAGTGAGTGCGACATCTGGAACAACAATGAGCTGAAAATAATCAATCATCTCTTCATCACCTACCCCGTGTAACATAACTTTAGGAACAAATACCTTTCCAAATATTTATCTATAAAGAACTCAATTTTCCACTTGAGGGAATTAGTTAAATAACCAAAATTTATGATATATTTAACTTCCTTGTGTATTCACTTAACCTAAGGAATTTTATTTTGAATTGTTACTAAATAAAAGACAATTCACTGAGAGAGAATAGTTTGTTTGTTTGTTTAACGTCAGTTTATGCCATTAAGGCTAATCGGAGGATACTAAAGTGGGAGTCCTAAATTTTGCCTATCCAGATATAATTAGGATAGGGATCTTTAACGAGTACCTGACTTTCGTACAGGCTCGGGACCCCCATTATACGTCCTATCCTAGGGAAGGTATAGCTAAGGATTTTTTACTCCCATTAAAAAATCCTAGGGCCACCGCGGGACGCGAACCCGCGACCTTTAGTATTGTAGTTTGCCATCCTATAACCACTATACCACAGGTGACCTCCTAATAGTTTGTATAACTTTGTTATGATTTTGTTTTTCAATGATTGGTTTACTTATGAGTACGATCCGATAGTTATCTCAAAATTTATATACTGTACATTCACATTGTATTTATTTTAATAATTTATTTTGTATTTTCTCCATCTTGAAATGATAAAATATGTGCTAGCCAAACTCCCCATTAATAAAATATTTCTGCTTCAATTAGATCAACAGAAAATCGACTACTCTTTAAACAAAGGTAATTGTGAATCTTCGGTATAAACTAATCCTTTTAACTCCAAATAAACCAGATGAACAACAATCCCTAACCAAAGTACAGAAAGTGGATAACAAAATGAATGAGAAGACTTTTCTTTCAAACAATGTCTGAAGTATCAAATTTATGAATCTTGCGATTCATTAATTGATAAAAAAACACCTACTCATGTTTACAGTTTAAAAATAGGTAATTCAAATGAACTGTAATAAAGACAGAATATTCAACGAGGTTCATTCTATTTCGATCCTCTTTTCAAGGTGTCTCTGAACAAATATATTTCAACATTAACATACCTCTTATAATAGATGTAGTAAGGAGAAATATTGCGATTGTAGAACGCTTTTTAACGGAAGGACACTTCTTTGTGTCCCCTGAGTTAGCATAGCCAAGTCCCACAAAATGGCATGTTTGTGGATGAACAGATTAGCTCAGAAACGATTTTTTGTATGCAAGTATTTCATATACTTGATAACAGATAATTTGATAGATAATAACAGGATAATAATGAAAACACATCAGTAAATTCAACATTTTTAATTACACTGGTCGACAAAATTTAACTTTTTTTCTTTCACAAGAATTAAAATAACAGATTCTAAAAGTATTTTTCGTGCTGAATTCAAATATAATTACAGTTTTTCCACATCGGGCAGGAGTTTTGTGTGATATTCATTTGAATTTTTTATAATATTCCAAAAAATCCGTAATTAGCTATCTAACTCAAAATTATAACTACTGATTCTGACTTACCCTATAAAGTGGTAGATAGTGATTTTCGGGTATATTTTGCATCTGGAACGTCTCTCATTTTAGTCCAACAGTAGTCAGCCAGCATATTGGAACTCCACTTGCCTTGGTACCTCTTCTCTATTGTAGAAATTTGCTGATGAAAACGCTCACCGTGTTCATCGCTGACAGCTCCAAGGTTTTCGGGGAAGAAGTCCAAGTGAGAGTCCAAGAAGTGAATTTTTAAAGACATGTTGCACCCCATAGCTTTATAAGAATGTAGATCAGCCACTATGTCACGATAGTTTTCTGCTTTATGGTTTCCAAGAAAATTGCAAACACAAACTTTTTAAATACTGCCAGGCTGCTTTCTCCAGTGGATTTATCAGTCCCTTAAAATATTCATCAGCCATTAATGATCGGATTTGTGGTCCTATAAAAACTCCTTCTTTCATTTTAGCATCACTGACTTTGGGAAATTTCGATTTCAAGTACAAGAATCCATCAGAAAGTTTATCCTTAGCTTTGACGAAATTTTTCATAACTCCTAACTTAATATGCAATGGAGGTAAAAATATTTTTTCAGGCTTCACTAAAGGGACACATGCCACATTTTTCTGGCCAGGGATAAGAGATTCACGTTTTGGCCATGACTTTCTAACGTAGTGAGACTTCTTATCTCTGCTGTCCCACTCGCACAAAAAACAGCAAAATTTGGTGAACCCAAGTTGCAAACCAAGCAATAAAGCAATGACCTTTAAATCACCACAGTTATTCCATTCATATTTTCCATATTGCATTTTCTCTAAAACTAGTTTCATATTTTCATATGTCTCTTTCATATCAGCGGCATGCGCTACCGGTATTGATGGAAGTTTATTGCCAATATGTAGCAGCACAGCCTTCAAACTTACTTTAGAGGAGTCTATGAACAATCGCCACTCATCTGGCCGGTGTTGAAGCCCAAGAGTTTCCATAACTGAACAAATATTATTACCATTTTCTTCAGAGAAGTATACTTTGAAAACACTATGGCGGCTACGATATCTACTAATTCTTACATCTTTTTGGAGTAGATTCCACCCTTTGAGTCTGGAAGCTAAAACTTCCGCTTGCTGTTTAGACAGATTTAAATCGCGAATCAGGTCACTAAGGTCTTGCAGATTGGGAAAGTATGGTTCTGATGAACAGCTACTGGCTTCATATGTAAGATCATTTTTATTTTCATCTGAATCATTTGGAGTTTCAGTCAGGTCAGAACCAGAGTTATCACTTAAGGTTGTATCTGCATATACTGGTACGGGGAACTCTTCACTATGTAAGACAGTTCTCATTGCAGATTGCAAATTCGGATACTTAACTGTATATTTTGTTTTAGATGTGATTCCTTTAATATTTGTCAAACAAAAATAACAGTCAGTTAAATGATCCTTCGGTTCCCTCCAAATCATGGGAATTGCAAATGGCATATGATGTGTACCATTTTTCCACCCAGTCAGCAGTCTAACACACGAAACACAGCATGTATTTGGGGCCCAGCTCTTATCAAAATCACCAACTTGACAGCCAAAGTAAAGTTTATAACACTTCTTTACAAGTGGGGTCAAATTTCGCCTCTGAGACTTGAAGGTCAGCTCATCACAAATATAGCAGAAATTATCTGCATGATTTACACAGTTTCTTGGCATGATGAAAAAATAAAGCACAGAAATACAACATGCACAACATACACAATACACTTCTAAACAGAAAGGAAGGAAATATTTCACTACTCAACAATCTCACAGTCAGCTCAATACTGACACATCACAATGCCAAACAGGTCTGAACATGTCTAAACAACAACAATGAACCTGCACAGTCATGTTTTATTGCGCTTCAGCATGACATTGCAAATAATTTCAATAATACAGCTTGAGTAAAATAGCTACATATGAGGTAACGGTTCCTATGACAGGTACTATTTTGAAAAGTAGCTTTTACAGAAAACCTATGCCTGATGGGAAAATTCTGACTACATATCTGATTCAGGATGGAAAATGCCACTAGATTCACTATTCAGATCTCTTGTGAAAAAAACCTTGTCGACCAGTGTTATACAGCTTACGGACGAGGGAGATTTCGGCGAAGAGTCGCCTTTTCTTATTAGTAAATTCCTTAATGGCTACGCTGGTGACCTTAACAATGTAAAAAAAAAAAAATTAGAAATGGTCGACAATTGTAGCGGAATACAGTCAGAAAAATTATTGAAATGTGAAAATTTCTGCGGTCAGTTCCCCATTAAAGTTTCCCCTCATAGTACCTTGAAGTATAGCAGGGAGGAATTTGATGCTACGATCTCCAATTTATAGAGATTGATAGCAATCATTAATCAATATTTGTTGGGTTCTTTTCCTTCCTGTGCTCTAAGCGACTGTTATACGTGTTTTCTGATAACGTCAATACAACACACAGAATATTTTGCGGGACTTAATTGGACTGACGAATGTCTACGTGATAAGCCATCATCTCTGAAGATATCTCCTCTTCCTTTCCTGTAAGTGTCCGTATGTTCCATGTAGCTAGTCGAATTTCCTTATGGATGCCATGTCGTAACCGTTGAGTTCCATCCTGTCCGAGGCCACTTAATAAGCTCTGAATCCTCTGACTCTGTCCAGAATCTTCAGCAAGCTATAATAGAATGGGAAGCCGAGCTGGAGAGGAAAGGCATGAAAATAAATGCGGCTAAAAGTAAAGTCATGCAATAAGGGCGAGAACCTGAAGATGTACAGATCGCTTGCGGAGGAGAAATTGTTGAGGCAGTAGATGACTATAATTACCTAGGCACAGTTATCGGCAGAAATGGTAAAATTCAACAAGAAATATCAAACAGGATTAAAAAAGCGAATAGCATTTATTACCAAATCTGCAATACTGTTGTTGGGAAGCGAGAAGTCGAAAAAAAGGTAAAATTGCATATATTTAATTCAATTTACCTTCCCACCCTACTCTTCGGAAGTGAGAGCTGGATCTTACTCGACAGATTGAGGAACAGAATCATCGCCTCAGAAATGAAATACCTCAGAAGAGTAGCCGGCCGAACACGGAGAGAACACATTAGAAATTCTGGAGAAGAGACAGCTGAAGTGGTTCGGCCATGTGTGCCGAATGGATGAAGAACGCGGACCACGCAAGTTCTTCGAAGCTAGACCAACTGGCAAAAGACCAAGAGGCAGGCCAAGGATGTCGTGGTCGGATAGTATGGCTCGAATAGGACAGAAAAGAGGAAAGCAGTTGGATTCCATGAAGGCACTGGCGAGGGACCGGGACAGTTGGAATACTTGGATCGAGGCACCTACACGCTGAGAGGCACAGAGGAAGAAGAAGAAGAAGAATTGGACTCAGCGGACCCGAAAACGTGTGTTGAAAACCGGAAGTGGTTATTTTTCACGATCGCCATAATATCCCTCACTATATTTCATATATAGGTAAGTGAAAGAAAAATTACCCTTGTATTGCTTTCATTATGATTAGGTCTAAGCTTTCGACTTCCAATCGCTTCGCTCAGTCATAAGAGATAACAACACGTCCAACATGCCCTTATCAATTGAGATCGCGGCCGAACCAAACGACTCGGTACAATTACTGAAGTGCGGCTTATGCACCGTTCACTAAGGCACCCTTCAAAGTAAGGCCTGATCTCCACTGAAAAGGACCCTTTTGGGGGTTTATTTATCTCTGAAGAGCGAGCGCAGCGAGCAGGAGTCGAAAGCTAGAATCTATTAAATCCAATCAAGGCGCTTTTTAACTAAAAAAAAGGCGATGGGAGTTCCATAACATAACAGTCACTTAACCTCTCAAAACAGGCCCCGCCCATCAGCCGCTCTTCAGTACCTTTGCCAACGACTCCAAAGAGGCCATGCCATAGTGATACCACAAAAAATTCTTACAGTACTTAAAGTAAATAAATGACGCAAACCCAACAGTCCTTAATACGTCATCCAGCAGTCTGTAATTCACCTTCTACCATAAACGTGTTGATGAATTCTTCAATGAAGCTCCTTATGGAACACTAATAATCTTTTCAAATGACGATTCAACCAGCATCCAAAAAATACAATCGATTTTTAACGGATTTTTTTGTTTTTGGAAGGGGTGGCAGAAACACTGATGTTACAGCTCATCAGCATTTTTCCCGCGTTTGAAAAAGACCGCGGGGGAGGCCAAAATGCAGATGAAAAGTAAAAATATACTTCAGAGCTGCCAGTAACCATCTGTAATCGCACTGTACAGGCGTAGGTGGAGGATGTTAAGTTAACACTCTTCAAACATTTCCTCACTAATTTTCTTTATTCAACCTTCGGGTTTTTCATTTTTAATACTTTAAAATTTGTATACTTGGTCTTTTAATTTCGAAAAAGCTGATTTAAGGAGTGGCATTTCCCATCAGCAGGCATAGTATCCGTCGGTGTGTTATTATGTTAAGACAATCACGAGTGAGAGCCGTTTGAATAAAGCTGAAAAATAAATAAATAAAAGAATATAGTTTCAGATACGAAAAATTAATGATCTGTAGAAAGTATTCTCCATACATTTTTATACACACTTATCTTCATCCATAGCACGACAATCCCTAATCGAGGTATAAAGGAAGGTGGATCTATCATACTCTTTAGTTCATTATTCCAGTAACATTAACATTAAACCATGCAGGCTAGTTTTCCCACAAGATGTAGATGTACGATGTACGATTCTCAGTGATGTAGCCTTCTGAAGTCAGATACATGGAAGCAGAAGAAGCGACAAGGAAGCAGACCATGCGGAAAAGGAGCAAGAAGAGACACTTAAAAAACTGAGTTTAATGGAATGATGTTTCAAAAACAGTTATCGAAGCATTCAAGAGCCAATCATTAGAAGGAAATGCTGAAATGAGACAATTATAGCTGTATCTGTGCTAATATTAAAACCGAGCTGCGATATAATTATTGAATGTAATAAACAAGATGCGATACGAAAAATTAAAATAAAATATGAATGTATTTATTTAAAAACAATCATCCCCTCTGGTCCTGATACTAGTCCAGTCCACCAAAGGCTCTACTTAAAATCATCTTCAATTAATATTTCAGTTCTTTTGAGGTTTGTTAAAAATATTTCCTTCTTTCAGAATCACTCGGAGCTTGGCTTTCAGATCTTGAGGGTTCCTGATCGATGCATTAGATAACCTATCAAAATAATTCATGTTTTTTTCTGGATTCGTCGACCATGATGGTCTTATATTCGCACAAGAATTTCTGAATGGAAGATGGAAGATGTAACCTTGGAACTTGTGGTCTGGTTTATTCGGCCTGATCCAGGACCTGAAAGAAAATACTTGTTTTAAAATTACTTTTCTATTAAAGAGGTTTAAAGTACTGTTTTAAACTTAGCGCCCTCGCCTCCACTTACTGTATGGTAATGCCGGAATAGTGGTCGAAAAGATAGCCCTAGGAATGGTCAATTATCAGCGAGTTATAGTTGTTTTGCTATCTGTTATAAACAATCACATTAAATAACCGATATCCGATTATTTCAATAACCAGATATTTATATTGGATAAAACCGGTCTGCTAAAATTGAAGGGAAAATAGCATAAATCGATGGCCGGTTATTTCCTTATGTTGATGCAATAACTTCGTTTCATAACTATAGCAAAGTCATTGAAATAAACTTGGAATTTTCCGAAGGAAGTAAGAAAGACCGAAGATGGTAAAGTATTGTTACGGGGTGCGGGTTCAGTAAAATAAAACAATTAACACTAGAACTATAATCTATTAATCAATACTAACAATCGTAATTACTACCTTATTATTATATACAGAATAGGCTGTGTACCGCACGGGTTAAAACTAGAGTCTTTTCAACGACATACACTATCACCACAATAACTTATCACAATAAGGCTTACCACTTATCACTGTTCATTACGAAGTGCACTCCACGGGTGTTGACTCTCAACTCCGCTGAGGCTTGTCAAAGCCTCTATTTATAAGCCTTAAGGAAGATTCTAGAAGATTCCAGACAAAGTCTTTGATCTTCGCCGGCCACCAGTCCCGCGCCAAACAATGGGCGTCTTGTTCTCCATAGGCGCTTTGTCTGACCCCGCTGGCCGCAACAATATTAATGAAAGTCGAAGCCCTGATATCCATTGGACTTTGTTGATAGTTTGGATTTACAAGAAAGAAATTTCCAGAAAAAGTCTTAGGCTTGTAAACTAATGATTAGTAGCCTTGGACAAGCATTAGTAGTAATGAGTTCATTACCTGGGTCTGGCTTTTATCACATTTCACTCATTTATGAGAAAACCACAAGCCAGAGATCTGGTATGTACCATACTTTTTTCGAATTAGTCTAACTACTACTATCTATGATTTAGTATATAGCAAAGTCATTGAAATAAACTTGGAATTTTCCGAAGGAAGTAAGAAAGACCGAAGATGGTAAAGTATTGTTACGGGGTGCGGGTTCAGTAAAATAAAACAATTAACACTAGAACTATAATCTATTAATCAATACTAACAATCGTAATTACTACCTTATTATTATATACAGAATAGGCTGTGTACCGCACGGGTTAAAACTAGAGTCTTTTCAACGACATACACTATCACCACAATAACTTATCACAATAAGGCTTACCACTTATCACTGTTCATTACGAAGTGCACTCCACGGGTGTTGACTCTCAACTCCGCTGAGGCTTGTCAAAGCCTCTATTTATAAGCCTTAAGGAAGATTCTAGAAGATTCCAGACAAAGTCTTTGATCTTCGCCGGCCACCAGTCCCGCGCCAAACAATGGGCGTCTTGTTCTCCATAGGCGCTTTGTCTGACCCCGCTGGCCGCAACAATATTAATGAAAGTCGAAGCCCTGATATCCATTGGACTTTGTTGATAGTTTGGATTTACAAGAAAGAAATTTCCAGAAAAAGTCTTAGGCTTGTAAACTAATGATTAGTAGCCTTGGACAAGCATTAGTAGTAATGAGTTCATTACCTGGGTCTGGCTTTTATCACATTTCACTCATTTATGAGAAAACCACAAGCCAGAGATCTGGTATGTACCATACTTTTTTCGAATTAGTCTAACTACTACTATCTATGATTTAGTATATCATTTGTTACCTGTGAGGATCCGGGCACCGGTCACACCTGAGTACCCGTTCCTGAGCTGGTGGACTTTCAGTCGTTTCAAATCGTGACTTTATGTATTTCAAGATGGAGGGCTTTCTGCAAACGTGTCCGCAGCGGTGTTTGGGCGCCATCTTACGTACTTGCTTTATTTTCGGCAATTCCTATTGTTTAAAAATATTTCAAGTTTGAATACAAATTTGATTTTTCATTTCTAATAATAATATTTATACAAACGAATTTATTACAACTAAGGTCTAATAATAATAACATTCGAAGTTGCCATAAATGTATCTACCGCGAAAAGTAGGAGGAGGGGGCTCACAAGCGTGGTAAGAGCATGTCGCGATGAAGAATATCAGCTCCGAAACTATTTTTCAGTCAACAATACATCAAGAGTCATATCTACCATGGCAAAGTTAGATGTTGGCTATGCAGCACTAAGTCTTCGAGGAGAAAACTTTCCCTCATCAATTAATAATGAATCCCTGCTTGAAACGTGGACACTTCATGGAAGATTCTTTCACAGTCTATCGACAGCGGGAGTAGATAAGGAGGCATTAATGTGGGTCGGTAATCGAGAATTATTCCCTGAAACCGAAGGCTTTGTATAAGCCGTTCAGGACCAAGGCTTACAGGCACCGTATATCTAGGGAAACTAGTGCAGAAACGTGCAGGCTGTGTAGGACTGCAACAGAATCTATTCAGCAAGTCACATCAGGCTGCCAAGCGCTGGCTGGGAAAGAATATTTGCAGCAACATAACAACATGGCGAAAATAGGTTCATCAAGAACTAGCTAGAAAATATAAAATTCTGAATGACAGCAATCCTTATTATAAGTATAGATCACAGGCGTTTTTTTATCAATAGCGCGTAAAGCTGTTCTGGGATCACTCCATCATAACGGACCCCCGACTATCCCTCTACTACTACTACTCTACTACAGACTATCCCTCACAAGAAGCCTGATATTTTACTAATACTAAAAGAGAAAAAGCAAGCGAAGATTATCGTAATAGGGGTATCATTAGATGATAATCTTCAAAAGGTGGTAGCAAAAAAAAAAAGAAAAGAAAATATAAAGACTTAAGTCAAGAGTTTAAGATACTTTACAACCTTGATAGCGTGAAGGTTTTGCCATTGATTGTTTCAACAAACGGACTGATTCCGGAGACAACGGTGAAATCCATTACCGAATTAGATCTTCTAACAGGCTGGAACAGAAAGGAGTGTTGCTTGGAACTACGAGCATTGTTAGGAAATTTTTGAACATTAACGATTAAATTTGTTTTTTTTTTCCTTGACCTAGATCCGGGTAATATGGATTACCGGTGAACAACCGAGAGGAAAAATAAATGAATAATAATAATAAGTTTTAGATAAATAAGTTATTTGTACCGTCATAAATTTAAAATTGACGATATAATACCTTAAATGTAAAACATTTGTCCAACACCCAGTTCTTTGTCTATCATCAAATTATTTACATGTAAAATAGGGTTTTTCTGTCATGAGTGCAAGCTAGGTGCAGGTTTAGGAATAACGAGATATTATTGAGTGTTTTACCAAGTACCTGTAGTTAGGAATTATGGGTTAGTTACCTGTCATACCTTTATTTAAAAGTAATATTACAGCTGTTTGTTTCTGGGGAATTCGAATGGCTCATTTCTTCAAGGAAGTAGTAGTAACATCTATAAAATATGAAAGCAATTGTAATATGAAGCTCACCTCGGTGGCTGCAGTGGGAGGCAAAGTAATAAGCTTGAGCCAATGTTCAAATTTCTGTTGCATTGGGGTGTGATACTTGATAAAGATGGAGGGAAAGTTGAAGGAGTCGCTCACTTTGAGCATCTGCTTTGGTTTTGGTCTCTTCCGCAGGAGCACCTTTTTGGCGCAACCGCACAGCTCGCAGGCTACCCAAGCGCTGCGATCTGGTTCGGGACGCTCGACATTTCCGTATATCAGCCTCTGGAACCTGTAACATCTTGTTGAAGGATAACTAACGTATTCCTAACGTAAAAAAAATAAATAAATCGATTATGGGAAACCCCATAAAATGGAAGAAGAGGGGAAAACCCCATAATTCCAAGGCAACAATTTAAGAAGGGATCCATCAGTTCCACTTCTTTCCCAAGGTTGAGGCGAAGATGCACAGGTCCTGTATTAATATCATTGGCGGATCCAGAGGGGGGGGGGGCTGTGAGGGCTGCAGCCAAATAAAGGACTGCAGATCCAAATAAAGGACTGTGGGGCTGCATCCCCTTTACGATCGGCTGGATCCGCCCATGATTAATATCAAGTACAAATAACTTCGGGATTCGCGGTCGCAAGCGACGGTGCTGCTTCTTGCCTGGAACTAGAGGAAGCCGGGCCAGTATCTAGGTTTCATAGGTTTTTTGGGAGTTTTTAATTTATTTGTTGATAATTAAAGCCATATAGAGCAAAATATTATTTGAAAAATGTCAAATAGGTATTGCTCGGACCCTCAGTGTTTAATTAGAAAATCAAAAGATGTGTAATTGCATTTTTTTCCAAAAAAAAAAAAAGCTACTTAAAGAATGGGCTGTAAAATTAATAATAGATAAGCCTGTTTCGGAACATATGACGATACATAGTCTTCATTTTAAAGAAAGTGACTATATCTATCCAACTAAATATTAGTATTTGACATTTTATCGATTTATTGGGACCATAGTGTCAGATATGTTTTTCTTTTTTTAATTTTCCCCATTTTTGTCTTAGATCCGTTGTGCTTAATTGTTCCACGTTTTCAATGCTATGCCTGAAAGTGTAGCAGTGTTGCCCATGTATATCGATGTAGCAGTGTTGCCCATGTATATCAATTTTGTTGTTTTATAGATTACTTCTTTTTAAAAGTTCTTTATATTTAATAACGTTCTATTTATAAAATTTACTAATATTAATTTATATTATTATTAATTATGTTATTAGAAAATAACTAGTTAAATATTAATATCAAGTAAAAATTGTGTAAATATTTTTTTCTTAATTTTTGCAACCATATGGCAACACTGTCAATGATCTTTTAAATTATAAAAATCATCTGTTTTAATTAGTGTGTGTTGAAAAATATCTGTGTGAACACATGAAAATTGTTAACCTTGTGTGGAATAAATAAAATAGTAATTTCCAACAAATGTGTTGTTCCTTCGTGTACTCAGAGTTAATTGAGTGGTGCAATTAGAAGTACCAAAAAAGTATTAACAAATAAATAAATGATATGACAAATACATTAAGCTGTCATGAAAGTGACAGCTGTCATAACAATGATTGTATGAATAGGTAATTAATATAATTACTAACCGAAGAACGTAGCGTAAAGTTGCAATGATGTGTTAGCATTTACCATTACTTCCAGCTTTACGCGTACAATTACAAGAAAATTGCTTATTGTTATTAATAAATTTAATTTCCACTTTTATTTAATGGGGCAGGCCTTTAAGATCGCTTGTTGGAAGGCAAAAGGCTTGTAAAATAACTAATTTTTCGCTTCTAGATACTATTCCACATGTGATTATGTGGTTTTCATCAAGGATAGCTTGCCCTTCAATGGTTTTTTGAAATTCCCAATTATGTCTATCACATCAACTATGTCTATCCCCGTTCCTTCCGACATTTTGCAAAACTACGAGCGCACCCTATAGCCGATTGCGACTGCGAATAGTGAACCAGTCTTACTGAAGTCCTCCGATATTTTGGAAACCTGTGGGGGGGGGGGAGGAAACAAGCTTTATGAAAAATCTTATATATTGATAGTAACAGTTTCTTATAATTAAATAGTCCATTTTATTTAAAATTGACTTAAGTAAGAACAGTTGTGAAGTAGGTGGGTTGGCCACTGATAACCCAGAAGTTAGTTATCAATATCAATCCCTAGCGCCGGGTTTTTACTTTCACTTACCAACATTTGAAATCAAAGTAAGGGAAAGTATTCCGATCATGAATAAACTAGTCATTTTTAATGAGAATAAAGTATTCTTTTACATCAGGTAAGTTTTATCATCATTAAACTTTCTGATGGGGTTTAAATTTCTAATAAAAATAATTTTCTTCCTATGAAGTACTTTTCATTTTGTTTAATTCAGAAATTAACTGTCTTTCATTATGCCTAAGAATAAGAAATGGCTAAATACGAAATATGAAAAAAATCAAATCAAAATAGGAGAAAAAAAAATTCTACCCAGGCGCAGTACGTCTTTAATGACATTGATGACCATTGATAATAAATAAAGGAGTTCTGCTCATGTTGTAAACGTGTTTTGGAACATAGGTATTTAATGAAAATTATTTGTTACAATGGTGACTGAATGAGATTTTCAACAACTTAATAGAGAATTATAAAATCAGACGCGACAAAAATTCATTTTACTTTAGAGAGTAAAAGCGTGGTACTCAAATTATTTAAAGCAGTTCACGATGTTAAAATCGTAAACCTCCGTTTGATCAATTTTGATGAAATTTTCGCTGTCACATCGCAGGCATATTCATACATCAAATACCCAATTTCAGGTTCGTACGATTTAAAGTTTTTGAGTTAGGGTCTGGCCACACATGTCCGCACCGGATCCGCACCATAGCAATAATGCAGGTTATGTTCAGAATATTTTTAATTTAACTTACATATTACCTTTAGTTATGCCCAAAGTGGCCTGTGTCTGACATGTGTGGCTTGAACTTTAGGCATAACTAAAGGTAATATGTAAGTTAAATTAAAAATATTCTGAACATAACCTGTATTATTGCTACGGTGCGGATCCGGTGCGGACATGTGTGGCCAGACCTTTAGTCTGTTCGCACACACACTGACCATTTCGCAGGTTGACTTGGTCATTTGGACTCAGGGGATCCCAAAACGCGTATTTCCGTTGAAAACCGGGAATCGAAATTTTTCACGATCGCAATACTTTCCTTACTATTTCATATGTAGGTAAGTGAAAGTAAAAATAGGACTCACTAGTTCAAATAATATTAATACGCACAAGTGTAAAAGGACTTAGTGTAGAAAATCTTACGCCATAAGCTGTTAGGATAGCTTTCCTTACCTGTTCGTCAAGGATGGTACCGAACGGCCATTCTCTCGCGGCTCGGTGCGTGGTACAGGCCGCCTCCCGCTCCACCTTCGCGACTCATCGTCTCCCAGTCCGTCTCTCTTCCTGTAGCGGGTTTGATCTTCATGCGCGAAGTTAGTATAGGATCCCATTTAATTATTATTATATATTACCTAGTAAGACTAAACACAGTCTAGTTAACAAAACATCTGTTTTAAATTCGATATTGGGCCATTCCATGTCAAATCAACACAAGAATATATAATTTTGAACCTCACCATCTCAGTTTTTCTAGAAATTTGTTATATGTTCACTACTTGTATCTACTAGAACAATTGTGAAATATTACTGAAATATGTCTAACCGTTTTTGAGTTATTGGTCTCTAAAGCCCTCAAAAATAGGTTCAGAATCAGAATAAATCATGATTAAAAATAGCTGTAGATGTTTTCCAAATTTGACTAGGATTATGAGATTGGTGTCGTTTGAAAGCGCATTCCATACCATTTCATATGATATACAACAATGTATAGTTTGGTAGTAAAGAAATTATCTTAAAACCTAGTTTAAAATTTTTATTTCAATTTTCTCAAAAAGGGCATTTTTTTAAATGTTTATATTTTATTGAACAATAGGTAGTATTATATCTATTCATACAACAAAATATAAAAGTAGGATGAAAATTTCTTCATTACTAAAAAAATTGGAAATTAGTGATAAAACTTCATAAATCTAGCATTTTATGATTAAAAATCTGGTGCGATGCGCGCAACACACAACTTTCACTTTCCAACTTACATTAGAAATCGACATGTTTTTTTAATTGTCATTTTTATAAATAATATAAAAAAGATGACTTGATTTTGATTAAAAATGATTAATTTAATCAAAATCATTAAAGCCGTTTTTGAAATATTCCAAAAAAATGTAAAAATTGGAAAAAAAAAGTTATGAAATAAAGAGCCCCCTGCATTTGACCAATTTTGATGAAATGTTGTCTGTCACATTGTGAGCATATACATACACTAAATATCCAGTCTGATAAAAATCATTACAGCCGCTGTTGAGTAAATAAAAAAAACACGTGAACATAAGATAAAGTTTATTAAATGAAGTACCCCCTCCGTTTCACCAATATTGATGAAATTTCGGCTGTCGCATCGCCGGCACATACATACATCAAATACCCAGTTTCATCAAAATCATCAAAGTCGTTTTTGAGAAAAAAAAAAAAAAAAAACGTAAACATTAGATAAAATTCTTTAAGTAAAGTCCCTTCTCCCGTTGATCAATTTTGATTAAATTTTTACAGTCGTATCTCGGGCATATACATACATCATATACCCAGTTTGATCAAAATCGTTAAAGCCGTTTTTGAGTGAATAAAAAAAACACGTGAAAATGATGCAAAATTTATTAAGTAAAGTCCCCCCTCCTGTTAATCAATTTTGATGAAATTTTCACAGTCATATCTCGGGCATATAAATAGATCAAATACTCAGTTTAATCAAAATCGTTAGAGCCGTTTTCGAGAAAATCGAAAAAAACGTAAAAAGTTATTAAATAAACTACCCCCTCCCTTTGAGCAATTTTGATGAAATTTTTGCTGTCACATCGCATTAGATAAAATTCTTCTATTTCTATATTATTCTATCATTTCATATGATATTCAACAATTTATAGGTTGATTCTAAAGAAATTACCTTAAAACGAAGTTTAAAATTTTAATTTTCTCAAATTATCTAGTTTACTCAACATACGTTCGAAATTATCAATAACAAACAAACTTACTATTTTCAAAGTACTAATACGACCAGTATGGACATACGAGATAGAACTATGGGGTTCTGCAAAACCCTCAAACAACTAAAGAATTCAGTCATTCCAGTGCAAGGTATTGAGGAAAATAGCAGACGCACCATACTATGTGACAAATGACTTACTGCACAAGGACCTGAATATCCCAACAGTTATCGTTACAGCCTCACAATACTACAAAAAAAATATATTATAAAAAAAAAGTAAACCGACTTCGATACCCAGGAACCTGTAAAAATAAATGCACCGAAAAGTATGAAATAATAACCTTCTGATTTTTATGAATACACAACAAAATTGAAAATGGTCTAAAAAGCGGAAAAATGCAATACGACGAATAATTTTATTTTTATTTGTATAAATACACACTAATTGTTATTAAAAATTTTGAAATTAAAATATTAAATAATATTTTCAATACAACACAATCTTATCGGAGGCGGCGCAAATATAAATGACATGTTACCGATACAATTCCATTAGTAGGCATTAAAATCAATAGATGAGAAGAGAAGATCCATTTTTAGGTTTTCATGTCAAGTGTTAAAAATTTTAAATTTTGCGCCGCCTCCGAAAAGATTGTGTTGTATTGAACATAGTATTTAATATTTTAATTTCAAAATTTTTAATAACAATTAGTGTGTATTTGTACAAATAAAAATAAAATTGTTCGTCTTATTGCATTTTTCCGCTTTTTAGACCATTTTCAATTTTGCTGATTATGATAAAAATCATAAGGTTATTATTTCATACTTTTCAGTGCATTTATTTTTATTGGTTCCTTCCTAGGTTTCGAAGTCGGTTTAATTTTTTTTTTTTTTTTTTTTTATAAAATGTTTTTTATTTTATACTTTTTAGTTGAAGAAGATAACAAATGGAGAAAACTGAAAGTTGGGTAAAAAAAAATTCGAAATTTTTTTACGCTCTACCACGTTCGTCTTTCCCGGGCCTTTTTATTATAATTATATAGACTGTCACCTTTTCAATTTTATGAGTACACACAGAAAAGTGGAAAATCGGTGCGTGTATAAGACAACTTTCAACACCCTGTAGCAACATTTAGCGAAATCAATATTTATTTAAATTAATTTTTATTATTGCATGTCACATTTTAATCATTTTTAAAATTAAAGACACATGAAAATATAGAGTATAAAAAAATATGTCAAGCAAAAAGTTGTATCAAATAAAATTATTGTGTTATACATTTCTTGATCATTGGAGTCAGAGTAAGTTACGTAAGGAACCTCTAAAACCCTATTAATTAATAGCGAAGTACTAAGAATAATATCCTTCGTAATAAAAAATTATTCAGAAAATAAATTGTTAAACACTGTTGCTTCAATTCTAGTGGTGTAGCATTTATGATATTATGCATCAGCAAACATTGAAATTTTAATTTCTTTTTTAAATAATGTAATGTCTGTATGGGAAAAGTGTCATAGGAAAATTTTCATTAATTGGGAAATACAATACACAATATTTATGTTAGTTATTTCGGTGCCTGAGAGATGACTACCTATATGACTACCATGTTCTGTATTTATGAAGTCAGTAAATGGTGTAAATAAAGAAGAAAGGTTATTGGCGAAGATTTCAGATTTTTCCTTATCCGACACGGCCCAGGACTCATCATCTTTTCTAAGTGGTGCAGACACCTCTCGATGCCTTAACAACTTTTTCGTATGTTTCCATAAGCTTCCATCGTCAGTAGAGAGGCCAGTAATGTACGCGTCATTGTTTGTTCTGTTGATTTTTTGGATTTCTCTTTTTAGCTGATTGTTAAGTCGGTTGTATATGCGTTTGTCTGTAGGCCGTCTGTCAGTCTGCCATACCTTACGCGCTCTTCTCTTTGCTCCGATTAAATCCCTTATGTACTGAGGATATTTCCGTAAGTGTTCATTTCTGGCTGGCTTAGGTTTAGGTAACGATGAAAACCATACAGCCTCTTGAATGTTTTTCGTGAAATATTCCACTGCCTCTTCTATTTCGGTTCAACAACCTCATACCGTCAAGATGTCAATCAAAACTTTTACGACTCATAACCAACGCACCCTGGTACGTGACCAACCACACCCTACATACGGACCTCCACCAGCCAACAGTTGACCAATACACAGCGACACTCTACAAACGTTTTTACTCTAACCTAAATGGACATAACAATCGCCTAATAATGGACATGACAACAGTTGATATCCCAATAAATACGAGGAGGAGATTATTACGAGTTGGATGAGAGATCTCCTTACTTAAACAACTCAATTACTTGAATCAACCCAGGAAGGGGGTGCTGCTGAGAACTTTTCTTTCCCATGCCTGACATGTCATTGTTTTCTCATCCGGCCACCACAGTCGCTGATTGTCAGCTTTATGCAGACAGTTGCGAATAAAAAAAAAATAAAAGCCAAAAAAAAAAATAAAAAAAAATAATGGCCACGATTTTACATTTAAACGAACCTTAGGGAACTTGAAGAAGTCTTGAATTCTGCTTTAAAACGGTTATCAATGCTCAGTCTTCATTGGAATTCCACGAATTTCGTGGTCTTAAGAATAAGGTGTCCAACCGTCGACTAGATTAATTAAATTAAGAAGGTTGATTGTTATCAGTGAATATGTATATCTATCTAATATATATACTATTATCGCTACACAAAACGAGAGCGATATTATATACTGCGGATATTTAATATCTTTATTGAAATCTATTGTTGAAAAATTAGTTAAGGTTATGTATACGTTGGTTCCAACAAGCACTTAAAACACGTCGATAACTAACACTGCTCATGTTCTCCCCCCACTCTTTTGATTCTAAATTTATTGGTTGGTTTTCCCATTTGATTCATCCAGCATTAAAACAACATTGAGATTTGTTAGTTACCAGTGAGTTTAATAGCTTGTTTGAGCATACCTTATGTTATATATGCCATATGTTTTTCCAATAAGTAAAATTTTTTAGCGATAATTAAATATTTATTTTTATGTTTTTCCCCGATAACTTCTTAAATAAATTAAGAACCCAAAATGGTTTTAATGGGACCACCTTGGGAAAATACTCTACAAGATGCAAAAGGTTTCGTTCCAATTGGTCCATCCATCTCGGAGTAATCGGTGGACATACATAGAAAAAAAAAACGGTTCGAATCCGCCCTGGGATGGTTGACTTTTATTTCGTGGAGGCCCCACGGAATAAATCTCAACCTACCCACCATGGTTAGGATAGGTTGGTTACACCTGTAGAGTAACCCCCCGTATGCCTCACATGGCCAGGTAGGGGTACCGAACAAAAAATATAGGTTAGTGTATTTCTTTACTTAATTACAGTACTTCTGACTTTGATTCTTTAAATGTAAGAATTTATCAATAAAAACGGAATAAATTGTTACTGCCTGTAATAATAATATTAACAAAAAGAGGAGAAAGAATTATGTTGGAATCAGTGGTTCGTAAACAATAGCCTGATTCAAAACATTTTGGTCGGTTGTAACTAAGATTGTATTAAAGCGGCTTAAGTAGTAGACACTGATGTCCACGCGAGTGCTACATTAACAACTCCCAAATCCAGCTGAATTAAAAGATCTTTAGGTATATCCTTTATGAAGGTATATACCAAGGTAATGGCTATCGTGATCTCAATAAACCCAGAAAGCTGTAATATTGAGTACCACAAGGATCGTTTTGGGAAAATACTCTACAAGATGCAAAAGGTTTCGTTCCAATTGGTCCATCCATCTCGGAGTAATCGGTGGACATACATAGAAAAAAAAAACGGTTCGAATCCGCCCTGGGATGGTTGACTTTTATTTCGTGGAGGCCCCACGGAATACATCTCAACCTACCCACCATGGTTAGGATAGGTTGGTTACAACTGTAGAGTAACCCCCCGCATGCCACACATGGCCAGGAAGGGGTACCGAACAAAAAAAAAAAAAAAAAAAAAAAAAAAAATAGAAAAAAAAAGGCACATATGTATCGAATTGAGTAACCTCCTCTTTCTTTCGAAGTCGGTTGAAAAACTTCCACCAAAGGCATTACTAGATTTTACTAAATCTCTGTAACATATTAAATCAATACCAAGATAATGATCACAGAATTGATTTTAAAGGCTCGCGGGCAAAGCCGCGACGGGGAATGCTAGTATTTATAGTTCAATTAATAAAATTAAAAAATTTAAACATACATATAACTTCATGAAAGAGATGACAATATACAGAATTAACTAAAAGAGGGAGCAAGGCAAAGATATTGTATTAGTGTGAGATAAATACCTTGTAGCGGGAATCATTTTAGGTAGTTCAAACACAGCGATTCCCAGCACAACCATGTCCTAGTATGAACGTCGGCACCATACTCTCCTACAAGTTATGGTTAGTGGAAGCGCTTTAATGTCCACTTCAATGTCCAGCACTTTAGTGTCCAGGTACTTGCAGCCTGCGCCCGATCGTCATCCTACAATCTAAGTTATTTACTTTGTTGCGTCCGATGGGAGGTGCTAGGATTGTCTCCAACAACATAGGCATCAATAATATAATTCCCGCTTGGCCCTGAACATACGAGGTCTGGCCTCCATCTCCGTTTAATTCCTATGAACGTTGTTTCTTAAATTACGCGGTATCCCAAACTAATTGTAAGTAACTATAAAACTAAGTACTCGCTTTTGTAATATACAAAATAAAAAGGTATGACCGGTTACTCTTCCAGTTTACAATCCGGTCACAATGCTTCCACTCACACTGTGCTTTCCCATCAACACTGCGGTGCAGTTTCGTTGATAACACATTTTTCTGTTCATCCCTTGAAGTGGTATTCGAACCGGGGCCCATTTTGGTAAGGTTACCACCAGACCTCTTCATAATTTCCCTCCTGATAAAGCAAGAGGTATAGGCAGATCAGGCTAATGTGCTATCCGCACGTTCCAAACTTGGAATTCTTGCAATATGTATTGAAATTATGTAGGATATCAACGAGAAGGCTCATAACGCCTAAGCCACCTTCATTACAAGAGGCGTGCAAATTTGAGTAGGTGCGTCTTGTAGCAGGCGCAATTAACACCGCATTACGAGAGATATGGCGGGGTGGGAGCGGTCAGGCTCGACTCGAAGATCCCTCGGCTGAATATATATTTTACATAGGTGGGGATGCATTTACATAGGTATATCTTTTTTCCCTTTATACTTATTTTATTTTTTCCGTCTTTCTTTAGTACTTCCATATTTTTTTCTTTTTTAAGTACGTATGAATCCTTGGTTCACTAATACTAAACGTGGAAAGGATAGATGAAGACAGATTCCCGAAAAAACTGTTGAGGGCAAACCGGGAGGCAAGAGAAGGAAAGGAAGGCCCAGGCAGCGATGGATAGATGACGTCATGAATGATCTGCAGAGGATGGGAGTATGCCATTGGAGGGACTAAGCTGCAGACAGGGAGGATCGGAGAGGCGTTGTCGTGGATCGAGGAGGCCTAGACTGTAGAGCCAAGCGAAAAAGAAAAATCAAAATGTTAAGTTTGTTTTTACTTTCACTTATTTATTCACTTACGTACGATTGATAAAAAGCATAAGTAATTTTTTACTGACTTCTTTTGTGAGGGCTTTATAGATTTTCTGACCAATGATTAATAACAAGGGACGAGAGTAGGGGATTGTGGATCAGAATAATATTTTTTATTGATATCGGCGGGAACATGCGATCATTGTCGTCATATTATCTGATAAGGACGATGTGGGCTGTCATTTCCTATTCCGAAGCATTTATCGCCATTTATAATTTTCCTTAAGAGCTCTCATCGATCGGCTAAGAACAATACATGTATATATACCGTTTCTCTCTACTACGGCATGCAGATGGAACACTCGATAGATTCTATAACATCATGCTGGGGATGGTTTGGTATGTTTCCCTTCGTCAAGAACAGTGAGCGCTACAGCCCATCATGGGGCCACCTCGCCCTGGTTCTGCTCAGTGCAATGGCCAGCTGCGCCTGTTCCCTCTCCTACTACGTTCTTGAAGATTTCTCAAATTTTCCTCCAGCTCAATATTCTAACTTGATCCTGGGATTGTTTCTGCGAGATTCTCTGACGGTGTATTCTTGTTTCGTACTCTGCTTCCGATCAGTGGAATTAAAAAGATTGATGGAGGGTATCGAAGAAGTGGGCAAACTCATCAGTAATGATCAATCAGGTTTGGGAGCCGCTAGGGAATTCATGCCGATGCGGAGGTACGTCTGGCACTTTTCGTACGTCCTCGCCTCTTTAGCATATGAGATGACCGTCAATACCGAACGCTGGTCTCTCATAGCGACATATTACGTAGGCAGGATGGTCTGGACCTTACGCGTGCTCCAGCTGATGGACATGTTGAACCTGTTTAGCATCTACTTCCTCCAGCTGGAGCGGATGGTCTCCCAAGGCCGCACCGTACGCCAGCTCCACCGCCTCATTGATAGCTACGAGAAGTTATGCAGCCTATTGTCCACTTTCCACGAGCTCTTTGGGCTTAGCCTTCTCCTTTCCTTCAGCCATCTCTTCGTTTTCATCGTCTCTTACATATGTATGGCTGTCGGTTACAAGTTCTTCACTACAGTTAACTGGGAAATCAATGTATTCACATTCCTAACCCTGCCGATATTCCTACTTCAACTTGTTAGGCCTTGTTCAAAGGCGGGAGAATCGGTGAGTTCGCAACAGAATTTACTCTACCCTCATATCAGTTTCTAATTTTAAAACCCAACTGTGCATTAAGAAATCTCAAAACGATCCTTGTGGTACTCAATATTACAGCTTTCTGGGTTTATTGAGATCACGATAGCCATTACCTTGGTATATACCTTCATAAAGGATATACCTAAAGATCTTTTAATTCAGCTGGATTTGGGAGTTGTTAATGTAGCACTCGCGTGGACATCGGTGTCTACTACTCAAGCCGCTTTAATACAATCTCAGTTACAACCGACCAAAATGTTTTGAATCAGGTTATTGTTAATGAACCACTGATTCCAACATAATTCTTTCACCTCTTTTTGTTAATATTATTATTGCAGGCAGTAACAATTTATCCCGTTTTTATTGATGAATTCTTACATTTAAAGAATCAAAGTCAGAAGTACTGTAATTAAGTAAAGAAATACAATAACCTGTATTTTTTGTTCGGTACCCCTACCTGGCCATTTGTGGCATACGGGGGGTTGCTCTTTAGGTGTAACCAACCTATTCTAACCATGGTCGGACTGTCGAGATTCATTCCGTGGGACCTCCACGAAATAAAAGTCAACCCTCCCAGGGCGGATTCGAACCGCCACCGTTCGGCTCGAGCGAGCTAAAGCGGGTCGCGCTCAAACACGCTCGGCTATAACGGGCCTCAACTCTTGTTATATATGATTCGGCCTCAAACGTTATAATATATAAAATATATAGTAAGGGAAAGTATTGCGATTGTGAATGTTTGTGTGTGTGTACAGACTAGCTCAAAAACTATAAACCGTACGAACCTGAAGTTGGTTATTTTATATTTGTATGTGGCCGCGATGTGACAGCAAAAATTTCATCAAAGTTGGTCAAACGGATGATAAAATCATATCTTTATTTCCCATGTTTATTACTTTATTACCTTTTTTCGATTTTCTCAAAAAAAGCTTTGATCTATTTATATGGCTGTAAAAATTTTATCAAAATTGATCAACCGGAGGGGGGACTTTATTTAATAAATTTTGTATAATTTTCACGTGTTTTTTTTTATTTACTCAAAAACGGTTTTAACGATTTTAATCAAACTGGGTATTTGATGTATGTATATGCCAAAGATGTGATAGCCAACATTCCATCAAAATTGATCAACCGGAGGGGGGACTTTACATAATATATTACTTTCACTTACCTATATATGAAATATATAGTAAGTGGAAGTATTGCGATCGTGAAAAAATTCGACTTCCGGTTTTCAACGGAAATACACGTTTTGGGGTCCCCTGAGTCGAAATGACCAAGTCCCGCGAAATGGTCTGTGTGTGTGTGTCTGTGTGTCTGTGTGTCTGTGTGTGAACAGACTAGCTCAAAAACTATAAACCGTGCGATCATGAAATTGGGTATTTAGTGTAGTTATATGTCCGCGATGTGACAGCGTAAATTTCATCAAAATTACTTAAAGGGAGGGGGTACTTTACTTAATAACTTTTTAGGTTTTTTTCGATTTTCTCAAAAACGGCTCTAACGATTTTGATTAAACTGAGTATTAGATGTACTAATATGCCTGAGATATGACTGTAAAAATTTCATCAAAATTGATTAACCGGAGGGGGGACTTTACTTAATAAATTTTGTAACATTTTCACGTGTTTTTTTTATTTACTCTAAATCGGCTTTAAAGATTTTGATCAAACTGGGTATTTGATGTATGTATATGCCCGAGATATGACTGTTAAAATTTCATTAAAATTGATTAACCGGAGGAGGGACTTTACTTAATAAATTTTGTAACATTTTCACGTGTTTTTTTTATTTACTCAAAAACGGCTTTAACGATTAACAAAAACAAGATATGAATGTAGAAAAATGTGTGAATTTGGGAAATGATATTTAACAAAACACGTCAATTTCTTATCTAAGCATGTTGGTAAGTGAAAGTTGTGTGTTGCACCCACGCACCAGATTTTTTTGTATCATTTTCACGTGTTTTTTTTATTTACTCAAAAAAGGCTTTAACGATTTTGATAAAACTGGATATTTGATCTATGAATATGCTCACGATATGACAGTAATAATTTCATCACAATTGATTAAACGGAGGGGGTACTTTATTTCATAAATATTTTTTCGATTTTCTCAAAAATAGCTTTAATAATTTTGATAAAACTGGGTATTTAGTCTATGTTTATGTCCGCGATATGACAGTAAAAATTTCATCGAAATTGGTCCAACCGAGGGGGCACTATACTTTATAACTTTATTTCCCATTTTTACCATTTTTTCGATTTTCTCAAAAATAGCATTAATGATTTTGATTAAACTCGTCATGTTTAATAAGAATAAGTTTTCTTTAATATAATCAGGTAAGCTTTATTATTATTAAAAATGCTCTGAGGGAGCTTAAATGCTCTGAAGGAGTCTTTTTTGTTTTCATATAAATTACCTTTGGTTTTGTTTATATGGAGAAATTATCTTTCTCTCGTTATGCCTTAAAATAAGAAATGGCCAAAAATGAAATATGAAAAAAGTCAAAAATACATATACAGGAGAAAAAAAGAATAATATTCCGTCAACTCATAAAACACGTTGAGCCCCAGCATGCTGTGTACGCCTTTTATGACAGACCATTGTTCATAATTAAAGCCGTTCTGTTCATGGTAACTAAATGAAGTTTTCAACAATTATATAGAGAATTATAAAATCAGACGACTTGGATTATTATGCTTGCATTGTCGAATTATCACTAGTAAAACTTTTATTTAATAATAAAAAAAATGTAGTGTTCTTAAAGAGCAAATAGAAACAAAAATAAGTAAATGAATGTGGAAAAACGTGTGACTTTAGGAAATGGCAATCAACAAAACCCGTCAATGTCTAATCTAAGTAAGTTGGTAAGTGAAAGTCGTGTGTTGCGCGCATCGCACCAGATTTTTTTCTTTCCCTCCCAATCGTCGTGATAAATTCAATCTGCTTACATCCGCCTGGGTCGGCTTAGTGGGCTGGTCTCATTCAACCAGTTCATCTTTCGGCCATCTCCCGTAAAATATACATACAAAATGAAATAGAAAGAATTTTCTAAAGAGATACAGTATTAAAAGTACTTTCCTGCAAAATGTTTAAATTGGAGTTGTTCATTCAGTCAACTAAAAAATGGCTTTTAGCTTATATTATTAAATATTTTCTGAAAACGGAATCACATAAATACTATAGAAAAAATGTATTTATTAAATGTAATGCTTTTCTTAATGTTATCTATAGCATTGTAGTTGGCGCCCGGTAGTGGTTATGCAGAAATTCGGGCCTTGCCCGATCTTTTCTCTTTGGATAAAATAACATAAAATCTATAGAAAATAAGAAAAAAATCAAAGGATTACGTTTTACAGGCTCGAGACTTCACAGCATCACTTTACCATATCATGCAAGAAGACTGTACCACTCTTATTTCTGGAGATGTAAGTTAAATATAAAATATATGAATACAAATTAATAAACGCGTTACAGCAAGTTGAAAAAAAAAAAATAACTGTAGTAAGGGTTAAGTTACTAACGTCAAAAGTTACACAACGTCAAAACGTTGTGCCTAATATTTTAAAACAGGTATCTCTTTGTTACAGAATAAACTTCGCCTGCACATAAAAATGCAAAGGGAAGTCACTTTCACAGCTTTTGGATTTTTCAACGTTGACTATACACTGATATATTCGGTAAGTTCTAACGTAATAAATAAATCATTTAAGTAATTGTTTCTTTCTTTAACGTCCCTTTACGCTACTAAGGCTAATCGGACGATAGATAGATAGAGGAGGATAGATAGATAGATAGATAAATGTGCTTTATTTACAAAATTTCTTTTTTTTAAATTTTACATTTTGTACAAAACACTAATTCTGGCATGGATACGCCGTCTGCCAGGGAATCAGCTTGATGGCCAAAAATAGTAATTACAATAATCTTTTCCTTTATTTTATTTTATTTATTTATTTTTTTTTTTATTATTGTTTTGGTCTCAATCAAATTAAAATAGCAAACCTTTGATTTTAATAAATTATAAACAAGTAACAACAAATAAAATTACCTTTTATATAACATACAAAATTTTCACATAAAAAAAGCCAAAATTTTAATAATCATAATGTAATTAACACTACAGAGTATACCAAAACCATAATAAACTCGATATTAATCATTATAATTAAATTCGTTTATCAGAAATTGTCTATAAATTAAAGATTCCTTTATATAGAAAAATAAAGCCCTCCAACATTTTCCATTTAAAATTTCTATAACCTCTTCTTCTGTTAAGATACTTTTTCCTAAATACTTTTTTCTGAATGAGTTTAGAATCGGACATCTTCCAAGAAAATGAAACATGGTTTCATCCTCCTTACTATTGCACATGGAGCAGGTGTATACTATATCTTTCAGCCATGGTTTGTAGTTTAAGTTAAAAAGCTCTCCTCTAGCCTTGAACACCGTCTGAATTATTTCTATTACTTCTATAATCGGACGATGCTACAGTGGAAGTCCTAAATTTTGCATATCCAGGTATAATTAGGATAGACCTTTAAGGCATAGGCTCGGGAACTCCATTTTACGTCCTAACCGAGGGACGGCATAGCCAAGGATTTTTTAATCCCATTTAAAAATCCTAGGGCCACCGCGGGGCGCGAACCCGTGACCTTTAGTGTTGTAGGTAGATGCTAGCCACAACACCACAGGTGACCATTTGTCTCACATGAGTCGTACATACGCCAAATACCACATTTTAGATTCGTACGGTTTATAGTTTTTCAGCTAGTCTGTTCACACACAAATACACAGACTATTTTGGCGGCACTTGGTTATTTGGACTCAAGAACCATTTCTGTTCTTTATTATTTGGATGTATATTTCAGTTGAAAACCGGAAGTCGAAATTTTTCACGATCGCAATACTTTTCCTTACTATATATATATATATTTCATATATAGGTAAGTGAAAGTTAAAAAAGTCTGTCTGCAGGAAGAAATTCGAACGAAATATCTTCTCAAAGTAAGGCAGGGTGCTAAGTAAAAGTTTTGCATTTTGCACCAGGTTTTTTCAAATTACGGCAAAATATAGAACTCATTCCTAGGAACGAATCTCTTTCAAAATTCAAATCATCTGTAGTTAATATGAATATTACTATACAATAGTTGTTGTTTGTTTGTTTGTTTGTTTAACGTCTCTATGTGCCACTAAGGCTAATCGGACGATACTACAGTGGGAGTCCTAAATTTCGCCTATCCAGGTATAATTAGGATAGGGATCTTTAACGAGTACCTGAAATCGTACAGGCTTGGTACCTCCATTTTACGTCCTATCCGAGGGACGGCGTGGCTAAGGATTTTCTACTCCCATTAAAAAATTCTAGGGCTACCGCTGGGCGCGAACCTGCGACCTTTAGTGTTGTAGGTTGCCATGCTAACCACTATATCACAGGTGACCCCGCTATACAATAGTTTTGTTAGTGAATTTATTTTTAATTTTAATATTTTAGATTTTTGTATTATTCTATTTAAAATGTTTTCAGATGGTCCACGCAGCTACGACTTACTTCATTATCTTGGTACAGTTCAGCGCAACACCTAACATGACCAATAAAAAGATTACTTATAATTCATAAACATTAATACATTTTTCTGTTGTCTTTTTGTCTATTACTCATTTGCAATAATTTAAACCTATTATGTTAATAATGAATATCGCACTAGCGGTAGAACGATTCTGAATTGAAAGGCTTGCCGCAAAGAGGAGGTAGCTCCATCCAATTGCTGATGGAAGTTATCTTAAGTTAGGTACAGCAGCTCCATTCGTTATTTCCAGCAAAATTGGAGCTCTCTGTCTTGTTAGTTTGTTGCAAGCTTACGCCAACCACAAATCTACCCAGGCTATGACTGATAGCTACAGCCAAGCAACGGGCCTGATAATCCAGAAGTTCCAGAAGGAGAATTGAAAAGGTGTGTTATTTTCCTTCTGTAAAACCGATAATGTTACTGTACTTTACGTTAGTTTAAAAAAAAAATACATGATAATATTACATGCATGGAATTTATTTTTACTACTTTTTCCAAAACGTGACATATTCTTTTGGGCAAGAAAGATCTATCTCCGAAAATCAGCTACGTACAGGTGGACCATTCTATGTCAAATCATCCAACCGTAGTTCAAGTACATACAGAAATAAGGAAAAAATGCCAATTTTTACCCAATTCCAACAATTAGTTTAACACGTTCACGCCGGCGTGTACCACCGGTGGCTCACACTTGCCTGCCTCATCGGGTGGCGTGTACCATCGGCGGTTAACACTAGAATGCCGCCTCTGCCATATAGTTAGATCTTTAACACTTTGACGGCCGAAAATGAATACCTGAGAGTCACGTTCTCGTTTTCGACGCAGTAATATTTAATTCTCTGACAAGAGTACAGTTACTCGATTTGAGGTTACAAGGCAGCCAAAGTGTCAAAAAAGTACAAACAATTTCTATATAGCTGAAAATTAAAATACTGAAAATTTAACGTAAATTCATTTAATTTTATATTTATTAGTATCTATTCATATTTACATTTATATGCTTACTAGCATTCCCCGTCGCGGCTTCGCCCGCGAGCCTTTAAAATCACTTCTGTGATTATCCTTGGTATTGATTTAATATAATATGTTAACTGATGTTAAGGAGATTTAGTAGAATCGGAGCTTCCGGGAGGTGGAATGTTGGAGGGGAAAGTTGCCGTCTCGGTAGAAGAGAGGGAGGCGCGCAATGGAGAGTTCACTAAAACAGCCGAAACAAAAAATTGCTTACTCCTCATAAAAGCTTCATTTTTCGGCTTTAAAACATGGTTTTCGACGCCCCGTAAGAGCTTTCGAGTTAAACTCGTCGTATCGAGATCTTTAAAATGAGTCCAAATTAGATATTTTTTCTCGAAGTGCAAAAATAGGTGTCCGTTAAGTTAAACGTGTGTAAGTTAAACGACAATTTCGCCATTTGAATCCCTTGGTCATATTTTTGAAATTCCTTTCTTAGTGGTTACCTACATCGCGTTTAAAATCTAAAACCCGAACTTTTTAGCTGATTTTAATTGGTCTTTCCGTGTTGCATTGCTGTACCTGACACGTCGCCTTTTAACTTGCTTCTTCTCCTCAGAAAGTTGCGGTAGTAGAGCTTCACACACGTCAAAATGACCATTACATAGCGTACCAGTAAAACGTAGTCTTTTCGTGGGATTAGAATTATTGCCAAATACCGCATAATGCTCATCAATGCAATATACTTCAAAAAGGTAAGGAAACAATTCCCCAGCTGCCGTTAGTTCCACAAATCCGGCATGGGTTGAATGCTGAGACATATGAGTGTAATAACTACTGAAATAAGAATAATTGTTACCGTAATCATTTTGAGTAAACGCAGAAAATTCGTCCCAATTTGGATGACATGTTGTACTACAATTTACCGAAAATGACAACATTTTTCTTGAGAATTCTCAATAATATATATAGAGATCGAAATAAACACGCACCATCCCCAATCATGGGAATCACAATGTGCATAATTTGATTACCATTAATATTTAAATAATCAGTAGCCATATTCTATGTGAATGTCTATTTTAATGATATTGTCTATTTAATACATCAAAAAAAAGCATATGGTTTAAAATCTCAAAAATAGGTGTCCGTTAGAGTTAAACGAAAATTTCGCCATTTAAACCCCTTAGAGGTTACATTTTTGAAATTCCTTTCTTAGCTGTTACCTAAAATCTAAATTCCGAACTTCAAATTTCTATCATTGGTAGTTTTTGCTCTGCGTTGATTCTGTCAGTCAGGACAAAGCCTCTTATATATATAGAGATAAACGTATAAACATTTATTTTTTAATAACAATTATATTTAATACCGTATAATAAACTTAACTAGTAGGATAGTATTTTTTATTGTTTATTTTATTAATGTTGGATTGTTTATGGTATTATTGTTGCCAATACTGCATAATGCCCTGGAACAGCTCCCGCCCGATAGAGCGTAAAGCATTAAACAATCCCGGCGTTAACGTTTTAAGAATTATGGTTTGAACGTTTTTTAATTTGAAATTGATTTGGAATTATGGATTGAAATTTGAGATATTTTAAGTTCCGATAACGATCTGAGCTCAAAACCAACTTGTACGTGTTAAGACTCCTTATTTCCTCTGTAGAACTGGACTTTTAAAAACTTACTCATTATTTCTGCATTTCCTAGAGAATTAGATGATACCATAAATATAAGAGAGATAATTTTTTATCATGGAAAAGAAAAATTCCTAAACATAAAAAATTATATTTTTTCCAAGTTGTAAAACAGTCATCGAAAAATCCCATGAGCAAAACTCTGTCTCCAACCTGCCTAATAAACAATATATCAATAGAAAGAGTATAAAATTCTCTATCAAATGATGAAATAATACGAGTAGGTTATTAATTTCTAAGATTTTAATGTCGATTTAAATCTAGTATAGTAAAACTTAATTTAAAAGTGACGCTTACAAATTAATATAGCTGAAATATCTCTAAAATATCCTGATGCAAAGGTATATTATTGAAAAAAGCATCTAATATTAATATTGGTAGGCCTTTGAGCTTAAGGTGTTTTATTGCAATCGAATAAAATTAATTCAACTCAGAGTATGTACATTTTTTATGGCTACAATCTCTCTCCAAGCAAATTAAAATATTATATATCGCTGAAAAGAGGATGAAATTTTCTATCTTATGATGAAATAATAATAGTGGGTTATTGAGTTACAAGAGTTATATTTCGATTTCAATGTAATAAAGTAAAAGTAAAATTAACTTTAAAAGTGACGCATACAAATTAATACAGCTGATATCTATTTCCACTTGAAGATTCACTATGAGATATTTACTTCCTTAGATCAGACAAATTAAGTCACCTGAATTCACGTCGATTCTTAATAAAAGTTGTGTTAATGAAATGAGTAAATTAACGAGAATGCCTTTAATGCATTTAATTCTTAGCGCATTATGGCAAACGCAAATCTATTGATTGTTGAGTTCCAACTGAATTCTAAGCGTAGCTACTTCAGTTATCGCCAGTCGTTGGATGTGTTGTTATCTTAAAACTGTGTTGGATAACTTGAGCAGAAGTATTCCACAGAAATGAGATAAATAAGGAGATATGAGAGGCAAAATAGAAAAGATACAGCACGAAGAATGAAAACAATTGAACATTATCACTATAAATGCAGCAATCAAAGCGCAAATTGTAGTAGCCATTATCCAACAGTTTTTAAAATCAAGAATTTGAAATATAATTCTTTAATATACTACCGGAGGGTATGATATATGAAAAAATTATGATATATGTGCCCATTTTGATAGACCAAAATGTTTAATTGATGTATTATGTATTGTAATGTTATTGAAGATAGATATTTACATCATTAAATTATTATTATTATTATCATTAAATTATTAAATACGGAAGTATGAATCCCCTCTTCCGACATATGAAAAAAATCTAGTTAACATATACGGGAGGAAAAAAGAAAAATATTCCGACAACTTATAAAACACGTTGAGCCCACGCATGCACGGTACGCCTTTAATGACAGACCTTTGTTTATAATTGAGGCGTTTGCTATCAAAACCAGCTCATTCCATATTTTTCTGAAATCCACTTTTTTGCACATTTTGAAATTTCAGAGGGTCCTTCATAACCTGACGAAGGGATATTGCTCAAATCGAGCTCATTCCAGGAAGGAAGGCCAGCAGAAGAAAACCAAGAATGGTAGCCGATGTATTATGAGGACAAAAATTTCATTTAAATAACGAGCCTTCTTTTTCCTTTCTCTCGTTGCTTTCTGTATTATATTTACAATATTATTTTTCTTTGATAAATAAAAAAAAAAATTCTGTTCCGTTTGGCGTTGTAATTTATTACGTTTTTCACATTGTACCACAGTTTACGTCTCAACTGTTACATTTCAGATCATTCGAAAGAGTTAAGTGGACGTCATTTATTAAAAACTCGTATTAATATTAAAAAAGACAGGAATATTAACTGGTAAACTGGAAAAAACCAATTCCACACTACTTAATTAACAAAAAACTGAAAAAAATATCGTGTTTTTGCATCAAAATCAGCTCATTCCAAACTAATTAGTGTAATTACGCCTAATGTAGTGCACCTGGAATGAAAATGAAACACTAATCAAATTCTAAGCGGTTGTACCTACAATTAGAAAATTAAAGTAAAAAAAATAGCTTTAGTACTGTGGGCGTGAGAATTCTTTGTGTCTCCTGTAAAATTTCCAAAAATGGAATGAGCTGGTTTTGATAACAAACGCCTCAATTAAAGATATTCTGTTCATGAGACAGAGTGGTCGACGTGATTTGAAACATAGATTTTTTTTGTTTCTATTGTAACTAAATTAATTTTTAACAACTAAATAGAAAATTATACAATCAGACGCGGTGGAGTATTATGCTTGCATTGCTGAATGATAACAAGCAAAAACTTTTATTTAACAATAAAAAAAAGTTTATTGTACTTTGTCGTACAAATAAGGAAATGAATGTGTGAATTTGAGGAAGGGCGTTTACTTATTTACCAAAACTCGTCAATGTCTAATTTAAGTAAGTTGGTAAGTGAAAGTTGTGTGTTGTGCGTATCGCACCAGATTTTTCATACGAACAGATTAGGAAAGGCCTGAGTCAAATATACTACCTTATTACTAGGGATGGGATTTTCATGTATTTACCTATTTTCTTCTGAGGCTTAGAAATGCACGTATGTGCGTCGTAAATGTTTTATACCATGATATAAACCTTTTTAAACCATTTTTATTTTCCATATTTTGTCGTTTTTAAATACTTTTACATATGTTTCGACAGATACATATTATTTTCCATATTTTACAACTTTTAAGGAATTTACTTTAAAATTGTTGTTAGTTATTTACATGTTTTATGTATATTTAATCGATACGTAGAATAAATAAAGTTTAAAGCAGAGAATGAACTTAGGGATTACAAACTTTCTCTAAAAAAGCAATATCGACAGTTCTCAGAAATTTTGATCCCCCTCTTTTCTTATATTGATACCTCATCCTTGACAATGCTTATACCTAGGGACGTACGATACCAACAAAGTATCGATACCAATACTCATTTAAGTACATTCATCAAATATTCGATACCACCAAGGTATCGAAAGGAAAGTATCGATACTTATGAGTACTCATATAAAGTACTAACAATATTATAAATAAAAATATAGTTAGGACTAGCTACGTTATACCATTCATCAAATTTCATGTTTTTATAAGTTATCAATTATAAGATTGGTTTTATGGCCCTTAATGTCAAATAAAATTGTATTTACTTACTACATTTATATTTTAATAAATACTCAGGGATGATTGATAGTCAGGAATTTTAGACATAAAACATTTCCTTTATTTAATCGTTTCGATCCAAAATGGGGGTCTTTATCAGGGCTAAAACGAAACAAATATATGAGTATAAAATATAACACAACTTCATGACTATCAGTCATCTCCGAGAATCTTATAGAAAAACAGTCGACTCTATACCGATATCGGTACTGATTCAAGTATTTTATGTTCTAATTTATTCAAGTGATTTATACTCGAATAAAAGTAAGTAATCGATATGAGGTCGATTAAGTTAAATTAAGGAACTCGATAAATAAAATTAAATGCAAACAGTTGCAATGTTTGATTACTGGATCCGTTTTCAATGGGACTCTCAACGCATTCAAATATCGGGTTACTTCATCCTGGAAATCACCTTTACTTATAATCTTTTTTCCATGCACAAGTTCCTTATGATGTTTCTAAAAACCCTGGAACCTGGGGATATGTCTTTCCTCAGATGAGCTAGACTGAGTGGAAAGTATTTTGGAGGGCAAATTTTTGAATCATTACGCTCTTGTAATTTTTCGATACTAACTTTCAGTATCGATACCAGTACTCATACTTGAATCCTTGGTATCGATACCAAAACTACTTGGTATCGAGATGAAAATATCGATACTTCACTTATATCGATCGGTATCGTACGTCCCTACTTATACCTAGTGTGTGAAATCCTTAGCCGCTAAGCCCGAAGTTTGCAGAAGAAATATTTAAATGCGACAGTGAAGGTGTCATGTATTGTTTGTGCTGCCAAAAAATCTTTAAACGGATCAACGATTTTTGGTTTTACAGCATTTGAAAACGGTGAAACATGTAGAAAATAAGTCGACTGATGCGTATGTCGACGTGGAAAGATCGTTCAGCAAATACAAAGCTTTACTTCGACCAAATCGTTGTAGATTTTCCGAATAAAATTTTATAATGCATCTTATTTGCAACGTTTTTGATGGTAAATATGAGGAAGCTTAATATGTGTTTATACATTTTCAAAATAATTGTTAAAATATTTTTTTAATTAGATATTTTATAAGAATTTTAAATCTATACTAATTTTTTATGTCAATACTGTACTTTTTAAATATTTTAATTTTCAGTCCATATTTTCATTTCCTTTTTCTTTTTTTCGTAAATATTTTCATATTTGATTACATATTTTTGCAAATACCATAAAAATCCTATCCCTGCTTGTTACATATCGCTTATCCAGCATAAAATGATTTTGAAGGAAAGCCGAATAAACTTTTTTCTTCCGTTCCCTTTGATATCTATTCCCTGCTTTATCACTATAGGCGAGCACAAGCGACGGTGCTGCTTCTTTCAGGAACTAGAGAAACGATGATAGAAGCCGGGTCATTACCTGGGATCATAGAGTTTTTTGGCGTTTTTAATTTATTTTTCCATAATTAAAACCCGATTAAGCAAACAATTATTTGAAAAATGTCAAATAGGTATTGCTCGGTCCCTCAGTTTTCAATTAGAAAATCAAAAGCCGTGTAATTCCATTTATTTCCAAAAAATAAAAAGCTTCTTAAAGGGTGGATTGTAAAATTAAGAATAGATAAGCCTGTTTCGAAACATATGACGATATGTAGTCTTCATTTTAAAGAAAGTGACTACATTTATTCAGGTAAATATTAGTATTTGACATTTTATTATTCCAAAATGCTAGTTTTATGCGAATAACATTGGGACCATAGTGTCATAGATTTGTTTTTCTTTTTCAATTTTCCCCATTTTTGTATTACATCCGTTGTGCTTAATTGTTCCAAGTTTTCAATGCGATGCCTGAAAGTTTTGACCTATAAATAAATAATATGACAAAGAAACTAAGCTGTCATGAAAATGACAGCTACCATAACAATGATTGTATGAATAGGTAATTAATTATTACTAACCGAAAAACGGAGATTAAAGTTACAATGATGTGTTTGCATTTACCAGAACTACCAGCTTTACACGAAAGTTGCTTATTATTATTAATAAATTTGATTTCCACTTTTATTTGATGGGGCAGTCCTTTAAGATCGCTTGTGTGAAGGCACAAGGCTTGTAAAATAACTGTTTTTTTACTTCTAGATATTATTCCACATGTAATTATGTGGTTTGCATCAAGGATAGCCTGCCCTTCAATTAATGGTCTCTTAAAATCACCAATTATCTCTATCACATCAACAACATCTATCCCCGTTCCTTCCGACATTTTGAAAAACTACTAGCGCACCCTATAGTCGATTGCACCCGCCTATTGCTCAGAGGTAGTAGAGAAAATTTAGATAAAGATAATAAAAATTAAAATCTGATTATTTTTATTTAGACCAGTCTTGTACTGGATAAGCAAATTATGATAGAGATGATTTGGGTACTGTAAAGTACATGTCAAGCACTTTCTCTGGTATGTCATACACTGGTTGATGTACCTACTACATATTTGAGTCTCACTAAGCAACTGAATGTGGTTTCATGATTTGACAATTTTATAAATCAACTTTACTGTTTTGCCATCATGAAGTATCGCTTCCTAAAAGTAATTGGGGGTTTAATGGTATTAAACTGAATTTTTATAAATAGTACATTTAACAAATTTATTTCAAAATTATATTACAATAAAATAAAACAAATTTAGTAGAACACCGCTAAAGTTAATATAACATAACTGATAATTCTCCAAAGGCACCAAAGCAGTCCTGAGAAGATGATCAACCTCAAGATTCGATCGATAATGTAAACTCTGTAAAAAGGCAAAAAAAATTTTACTGATTAACTATTTCAATAAATGATGTATTTACATGTCCAATCAAATAGAACGGAACCATAAAAAAACCATTTATTTATTCAGCAGTGGATGTAAAATATTGTAATCTAATTGAAGATAAACTTTTTGGAGAGCTTAAAACAAAATCCTACTATAGATCCTAGGATGATCTATCTGAAAAATGTTTGTACTCAGATATTCAGTTGGACCATTCCATGAGACGGATGCATTTCTGTTATTAGTAGAGCTCGGATTCCCGTGCAATTGCATCTTTTTTTTTGGAAAGTCAGAATAGAGCGAACTCGAGTTACTTATCCGAATCAAGCCTAATGGGATGTTTTAATGAAATTTTATGCTGCACGAAATTGCACGTTTTAGGGTTTACTGCACGAAATTGCACGTTTTGAAGTCTTATTGCACGAAATTGCTTTTTTTGATATTTTGAAGAAAGAAAATATTACAGATTGTAATATTACAAATTACAATCCATGTATTCTGGACCGGGATACATGGATCAGGCTGTATCGAAAGGCACCTCACACTGCGCTGCTGTAGAAGAGGGATGATCAAGAAGAAGAATATTACAAATTTTCATTAATACACATCAAAATATTAGTGGAAAAATAAATGCGAATATCATAGGGAAAAAATAAAGGGAACTTGGGAGATGTAATCCAACACAAACCTCCGATTTCCCAGAAATGAGGTCCAGTGGTTCCTGAATGTTTACATTTTGTTTCTCATTTCCCATCGTTCTGTCAGTATCAAACTAGCTTCTGTCGAGTATATTGTTACTAAAAATGCCTAAAATGGGAGCAATTGTATCTTCGAAAACTGCGGGTTGGATTGAAAAATATCCTGAACTCAATACGGATGGTTGTGTAGTGTTCTGTAAATCTTGTGATAAAGAAATTGGATGTGAGAGGAGATCGCAAATTTATACCCGCTGTAGCACAAGTAAGTACCTATTTTTTTTTTTAATCCTAGAACGGTAACATGGATAATGCGTGTCACCAGTGATAAATAAGCCTACGCACCGGATATTGCATCTAGTTAATATTTTCCATGTTCCATGCATGCATTTTTTAAGATCTTCCTATTTCCAATAAATGTAATTACAGCTCAAACGTGAATATTTTATTCCGTATTTCGCATCTTGCTGTTACTATTCTAAGTAAATATTTTATGTTCCGATTTTTTTTTCAAAAATATTTCAATAGTATTATACAAAACATCAAAAATTCAGTGATTTCACCAAAATCTATACCAAAACCAATATTATAAAAATAATCTGTAAAAATAAAAGAGTTTCATTTAATTTACTCTCCGCTAATTTTTTTTTTTTTCCAAAGTAGCTATTTTTGTTCACAAAAATAATTTAATGCCTGATTTTCAAGCAATACATTTTTATTGTATGTTTTTGATGAACAATTTATAAGGGTTATACAACAGACTATAATATCAATAAAAATTAACTTCACACAGTAGTTTTTCAGGAAGGTACAGTCAAGAAAGAACACATATCGAAGTTTGAGGTAAGATTGGGAGACTGGCGACGAACAACAGGGCAGAACAGTTTTTCTAAAGATGCCTTTAAACTGTGCTATGCTAAAATACAATGCACTACATTTTTTATATACAGTACCAGTCAAAAGTTTAGACTCACCCTTAGATTTTGTAAAATAAATAAACAAAAACATTTTATTTATTGAACAACATAACAACTATAATTTTATTTTTAATTTATTTATAACTAGCTGTATATCCCAGTTTCACCCAGGGAACTTGGAAAACATTGAGAAAAGCCGTGGGTCAAGAAAAGTTCGTTAGGACAGAAATGATATTTTTTTTTACTCCAACGGTTGATTTCATAAAAATCTAATGTAAAGCAAGATCATAACAATTTTTATAACAATTAAGAATATACACAGAGATTGGCTGAAAATGTGGAATTTTAATATAGTGTTTGCACCTGGTATGAAAGAACCACTAGAGAAATTTAGAGATATTAGGTCAAATGGTATGGATTTCTATAAAGAACAAACAAAAAAACAAACAAACAGAATTTGATCTTTGTTTATATAGATTGTATTCGAAACAATCATATAATTTTTGAAATGTTATCTCTTGAGTTACAATTATTTTTTTAAACTTGAAGATTGTGAATTATATATAAGTGAGTCTAAACTTTTGACTGGTACTGTATGTCAGTTCATACTTGTCCATATCCAATTGACTAAAGGCTCCTGGACTTAGTCCTCTATATTTTCACTCTGTTAACACTAAATCCCTTGTCCCCCAGCTCATTGTGATAATTATGTTTTTTCTAATTATTATTTCACTATTATTGATTAAATGATTTTTATTTTATTTAATATGTCCATATAATGGGTGCCTAAGTTTTTCGCATCCGTTTTATAATGGACTGTGAATTTATTGTTTTTTTTTTATATGCATCGCCTTCAGTAATTTTCTATTTTTTGCATTACTTTCATTGTCCCATATTTCAGTTTTGTCAAAATTGAATTTATGTTGCAATTTTATATTATGGTATGTTAGTGTGGATGTGTTGATGTTTTTCATATTATTGCAGTTTGATATACGTTGCTTTAACCTGGTCTTTAGTTTTTTTTCTAGAGTTTCTGCAATGTATACCTTTTCACAATCCATGTAATCAAATTTATATATAACATTTTGCTTTTCATAATCATCTATCTTATCTTTCAAATTACTATATTTCAAAAATATAAAAAACTAAATTTCAAACATGGTCTCTGTTAGTTTCTATAAAATTTTAATCTCACCTCTGATGAAAATATCCCAAATAAACCATTAAAAATGAACTCGAACTTAAGTCATGCTACCCTTACTTGCCACGTTTAAGGCCCATATACCTGGGATGAAAAATATTTTGAAACCTGGTCATCCAATGGAAAGTCTAGAAAAATATCTACAACTTTCTTAGCAACTAACATTATTTTTTACGCTATTTCTATAAATCCATTGTTCAGAGAACACAGTCACTCCAGTGGCGCCATCTCTTGGTGAATGGCAGAACCCCTTGGTCAGCCTTGCAAGAAAAGTGCAGGAAAGTGCGGGACTTAGGCCAGAGAGAGAAAGTGAAGTCCCCGGCCTAGGGTGCACTTAATGTTCACTTCAAGAAAACGTTTATTCCATATAATGGAGTAGTTATTTAAAGGATCACTGGCCACCAGGGGAAGATGGGAGGACTGACCACCAACGGGATATGAGAACAATCACAGCCCTCAGAAGAATTCCCATAAAATCATAGAATGAAAGAGGAGAAGCAACAGTCAGCAATATGAACATGTACCATGCACAATATCCAAGCCAAATAATAATGTAGAACTGTAACCGACCAAATTAATAATTAATCCAACATTATTGTACCCTTTTTGGCCAAACCAAAACTGTTTTGTATAACCCATGTTAAATACAGTCCACATTACCACAGATCATTTATATTAATCACCAGCCCTAAATTAAAATATCCACTATGACCCACGTTCTTTGCTTCCCAAACCGTGGGTCACTAGACATCCATATTATATTTGGTTCAAAAATAAATTTAATCCTTCAGTTGTTGATTTATTATAATAATATAATGGTGGAATTACCTGATGTCTTATTTTATATCAAACAGCTCTCGCTGAAAATTTGTGATTTTAAATTTAATCAATGAGTTATTAAGACCTTCAACTGTAAGATAAAAAATTTAAAATACTTTTGACTTACACAAAATATCTGTTTTTCCTGTATTCCATGTTTTCATCTCCATCTTTCAAAATGTATAATCTAACACCATCAATGGTCCCCCTTAAAAATAACTTATAATCCAGTGATTCCATGTCAAAATCGAACAATCTTTTGTCTTCATTGTTAAGACTTTTCCAGAGATTCGTTGTGTTATCCACCGATAACGACCACGTTTTCGTGCAGAAATGTCCAGTATGATCCATGTCATTGTGTATTTTGTTGTACATCTTTATAGTCCTAAAAAGAAACCATGGCGTTATTTATGCGTGTCTTTCTGTATTACATGCCTCAGATATTAAGAAAGAATCTTTTCAAAGTATTAGGCAACTCTTCGATAACAAAGCTTGATACTACATAGGTTTAGATGCTCTAATATTAAAACAACAGTTAGTCGAAGAGACAGTTTTTTAGTCATTTCAAATCATCATTTTAGTCCATTGAAATGTGACCAGTCAAATTTCATGGGAAAAAAAATAAGACTTAAATAAATTATTTATTCCTAAAGAAGCGTATAACTAAAATTAAAATTTTTTTCTACTTCAATAAATTTATTAAAACATTAATAATTTTAAAAAGATATGAAGTTGAAAACAATAAAAAAGTTTATTTGTGTAATACCTGGGTTTCTTGAGTTGAAAGATAAGCCCAATGTCAATTATAAGTGCTGGCAAAATATGTAAGAAAAATGCCAGTATGTAATAATTTAAATTATTCTTGACGTTTACTATGGATGAATGGTGCCAATAGGTATGAGAATATGGTATTTCGGCAGTCCGCTCATTTTCTAAGACGAACATGTCGTGCCATGTTACGGTGTTTCGGGGATGGCTTGTGAAATTATATATTGGAATCTCTTGAAGATTTCTGAAAAATAAAATAAGTTAATAATATTAGTAATAATAAATCATTTTTTTGATGATTATGAAATAATGCTCATCAAATCCAAGATCGGTCTAACTAAAAAAAAAAAATATTTAAGACTGCTATTTAAGGTTTTTTCCTCATTCTTTTTCAAATAATTCCTTAAAAAATTCAGTTTTCAGTTAGGATTGCATTGAACGAGAGATATGATTAACCAATTGCTAGAAAATTTTAAAACCAAGTGTTTTGCTTCAAGTCGATTGGCTGGATTCTGAAGAAAAGAAAAAGAAAGAAAATCTGATTAGAATAAAAAAATTAAATAAATCATTTTGAGAGGATTAGGATTTTCTTCACGAATTGACCGATTGGACAGAGCTATTCACCCAAATCCATTCCGGCGCCAGAGGTGATCGTACCTGGCCAGACGACCTTCTACCGACCACCTCCATACCATCCTGGCAGGTAAACGGGAGGAATGGGACAGAACCTGCTAACCAGCCTGACCCCAAAAAACACTCCTGACCTGTACAGGTCGGCTTGGTGGTCTTAGTAACCACGACCACCACGTCCGCATCAGGCACCCCTAGGGGTCCTGGCACAACCCAACGATGACGCCCGGGAGAGCGTCATCCCCGTGGTACCATGGCATCACCGCCTTAATTCCCGAATGGATAGCGGGCCGGACAGGCGATTTTTCACTAAACCTGTCCAACGGATGCTCCTACTTAGGGCATGATGGGGGGGGGGGCTTACCACCATGGCCTAAGGAGGACTGGTCCCGTGCCAGCGCCTCTGTCGTTCGCGAGTTGTAAAAACAACTCCCCAGGGGGCACCACAAGGAGGTGACAGTAGGCGCTGCAGGGGATCGGGCAAGCGGAGAACACCAGACAGTGAGTGGGGCACTGTAGCCTGATGTTCCTACATGAGGGTAGGAAGACTCCCGCACCCGTCTTCCGCCTCAGCCCCCCTTTGCCCCTGCCATTAGCCCCCCTGGCCGAGTGGACAATGGGCTTTTGCGCACCCACGACTTCGAAGGCGGTCGTACCTGGCCGGTGACCTACACCGACCGCCTCCCTATCATGGAGGCATAGAGAGAGAGAGAGGAAGGGGACAGAACCTGCTAATCAGCCTGACCCCAACAAACACTCATGACCTGTACAGTTCGGCGTTTGGTAGTCTCAGTAACCACGACCACCACGTCCGTACCAGGCACCCCTAGGAGGCCTGGCACCACCCAACGATGACTCCCGGGAGAGCGTCATCCCCGTGGTACCATTTGGCATCACCGCCTTAGTTCCCGAATGGATAGCGGGCCGGACAGGTGGTTGCTCACCAACCTGTCCTACGGATGCTCCTACATGGAGCATGATGGGGGGGGCTTACCACCATGGCCTAAGGAGGACTGGTCCCGTGCCAGCGCCTCTGTCGTTCGCGAGTTGTAAACAACTCCCCAGGGGGTACCACAAGGAGGTGACAGTAGGCGTTGCAGGGAATCGGGCAAGCGGGGAACAACAGACAGTGAGTGGAGCACTATAGCCTGATGTTCCCACATGAGGGTAGGAAGACTCCCGCACCCGTCTTCCGCCTCGGCCCCCCTTTACCCCTGCCATTTGCCCCCCTGGCCGAGTGAACAAAGGCGCTTGCAATAAGTAATCAAAGTTAAGCAACGTGGAGCGTATTTAGTACTTGGATGGGTTACCGCTCCATTCAGGTGACCCGCCATTGAACGCCAACCACGCAGTCCGAGCCTACCCCCCCCCCGGGTATGTGAGACCCGTCAGCCTACTGGAGGCGACTTACACCGACCAAGCCTAGGAGTGATGAACCTTCCTCGTGTATTCCCCGTGTGTATCCCATCGAGAATCGTGGTGTGGTTTTCCAGGATATCAGCTACCTCCCGGAGGTTTGGTACAAGGACGGTATGCTTCAGGGAAAAAATAAAGGTCCTCGGGGCCTGCTGACTCTGGGCTGCCTTAATCCTTGGACCTAGACCAGTTTGTCACTGTCCTTGAACCCGAGAGAGCTGACGCCATCGGTGGGAATGACACTGCCAAATTGGCCCCAATGGGATTATGGATCTATGGGCAGTCTGCCGCTGCACCATGGTGACCATGGCTTGCAGCAACGTGAGGTTTGGGCTACCCCCTCTAGGCTGTCTGTGCTCACGCAAGCAGCACAAATGTCTGTAAGTAGAACACACTGCGAGGCCAAAGGTCTCAGTAGGCCTAATGCGCCAACCGAAAAAAAAAAAAAAAAAATACAGGGTGACATTCGACTCGTGCGACAAACTTCACCAGTAGATTCTCCACCATAAAATGAATAAAAAAGTTAATATTGACCATAGTCCGATTCTCAACCTTTTCTGAATAATTTCGCATTTCATCTGGTGCGTGCGCGCAACACACAACTTTCACTTACCAACTTACTTAGATTAGAAATTAATATGTTTTGTTAATTGCCACTTCTCAAAGTTATACATTTTTCCACTTTTATTTCTTATTTTTGTTTTCATTTGCTCAAAAAAAAAAAAAAAAAAACTAATTTCTTTTATTATTAAATAAAAGTTTTTACTTGTGATAATTCGGCAATGCAAGCATAATACTCCAAGTCGTCTGATTTTATAATTCTCTATGTACTTGTTGAATATTTTATTTAGTTCCGATGAAACAAATAATTTTCATTAAATGAACAGAACATCTTTAATTATAACGCATTGGTTTGTCATTAAAGGCGTACGGCGCATGCGTGAGCTCAGGGTGTTTTATGAGTTGACGGAATTTTTTTCTTTTTTTCTGCTGTATATGTTTACTTGATTTTCTTCATATATCATATTTAGCCATTTCTTATTTTTAGTCGTGATGAGAGATAGATAATTTCTCCATATCAACAAATACAAAGGTACTTCATAGGAAAACAAAAAAGGCCCCTTCCCCATTTAAGCCCCCTCAGAACATTTTAATAATAATAAAGCGCACCTGATATTAAAGAAAACCTAATTTTCATTAAACACCACGAATTTGATGAAAATCGTTAAAGCCGTTTTTGAGATAATCGAAAAAAACGTTAAAATTGGTAAAAAAGTTATGAAATAAAGTGCCCGCTCCGTTTGACCAATTTTGATGAAATGAAGGCTATCACATCTTTCGCATATACATACATCAAATACCCAGTTTGATCAAAATAGTTAAAGCCGTTTTTGAGTAAATACAAAAAACACGTGAAAATGATATAAAATTTATTAAATAAAGTCCCCCCTCCGGTTGATCAATTTTGATGAAATTTTCAGTCATATCTTGGGCATATTAATACATTAAATACTTAGTTTAAATAAAATCGTTAGAGCCGTTTTTGAGAAAATCGAAAATAAACGTAAAAAGTTATTAAATAAAGTACCCCCACCCTTTGACCAATTTTGATGAATTTTTGGCTGTCACATCGCGGGCATATACATGCACTAAATACCCAATTTCAGGTTCGCACGGTTAAGTTTTTGAGCTAGTCTGTTCACACACACACACACAGACACAGACACAGACACACACACACATACACACACACACACAGACCATTTCACGTGACTTGGTTATTTCGACTCAGGGGACCCCAAAGCGTGTATTTCCGTTGAAAACCGGAAGTCGAAATTTTTTACGATCGCAATACTTCCACTTAGTATATATTTCATATATAGGTAAGCGGAAGTAAAAAACAAAAAACAAATACATAGAAACTCAACAACATCTTTAAAATCAATTTATTTTTAATCTTTTTAATTTATGTTCGCGTTGAAGTCACCCAGCAAGAGGAATGGTCGAGGAAGTTGATCCATATTTCGGTGAATATCATCAAATGTGAATGTCTGTGATGGTGGTATGTAAATATTACATACAGTAATTGGCTCATTTTGGTGGATCCTGGTAGCTATTACTTCGAGGTGGGTGTTCAAAAGTATATCCTCACTAAAGATATCGTTTCTTACAAGAGTGGTAACTCCTCCCCATGACTTTGAATTCCCTAATCTATCTTTACGAAAAATGCTATAGTGTTTGAATCTGACGGTTTGGCTTTGTTTTAGGTGTGTTTCTTGAAGACTAAGTACTGAAGGGTTCTCCTCATTTAATAACTTTTGGATATATTCTAGGTGTCGGAAAAGTCCATTACAATTCCACTGTATAATTGTCATTTTAGTTGGTAGAACTTTTTTTGTTGTCTAAGGTATCTTCATGTGTTTTCTCGAGAGTGTCTAAATTATTGTAAGTTATTGGGTTAGTCAGGGAGCGTTTGTTCAGATATTTTATTAGGCGGGATATTCTTATTTTCATCTCTCTGTGAGATGTCATGTCTCTGATATCTGAGAGCATTGGTTTCAAACTGTTGAAATCGACTGTAAATTGTTTTATTATATCGATAGCATTCCATTCGTTTTCCCCCTGAGTCATGTCAAGTAATAGCATAGTTTATCAAATTTGAGTGGGTAAGTTTGTTTGTTCTTTGTTACTGAGTTCCTTATTGGTTCGAGTATCTGCTCCGAGTTTTTCATCATTTTTTTTTTGGAGCTAGGGCCATTTTTAGAAATTGTTGATTTTGTGGTTATAATTTCGGAGTGTTCTTGTTTTTTAACACTACCATAGTTCAGTGTATTGTTTCTCTTTGGCTTTCTGCTGTTCGGTGTTTCTAAACTGTTTCCTGGTGGGTCATCATTGTTTGGAATTTTTTCAGACGAAGAGCAATGGGTAATGTTTGTAACTTCACTTGGTTGTGTACTTGAAGGTAAGGTTATGTCGTTATATTCGGTAGTTGTTAAATAGTTTTTACTGACATCCTCGTTGTTTACAACACTTGGTTCAGCCACTACAGCTTGTTCAGTAACCCTATCTTTCACAGTTTCTGTTGTTATAAGTATGATTGACTGATTGACTGAACGAAATTCCTCGGAGATGATGAAAAAACTGTAGAAAATACTTTGGAATATTTAAAAGCAATCAATTACTACTCGAAAATCTAAAGTTCTACATGTTGCCAATGACCCTGCAGGGTAGAGGCAACAAAAAAAATAAAATAAATAAATAAGTAATTTATGTTCGTATTGGAAGCCGTTCTCTACAATACACTAACGTGCCCGTTTTCTCATACTCCCAACTGCCACACCAAAAGTGAGAACACGTCGTTTTTAAGCAGCGGCGAAAATCCTTGTACTCAAATCGTCTATGTTTGTCACTTCAGTGCGATAGACCAGTTCCTTGAGATATCCACAGACGAAATATTCCATTGGGTTGAGACAAGAGATCTTGGTAGCCATCGAACTGTCCCACCACGGCCGATCCACGTTTCGAATGTTCTCTTCAAATACACCTGAACTATTCTAGAAGAGTGAGGAGGCGCACCATCGTGCTGAAAAATTATGTTTCTCCTCAATTATAAATGAATGTCCTCCAGCAAGGTAGGCCGCGTGTTTTCGATAAAATTTAAATAAATTGGGCCAGTTAATCTCGCCGGAAAAACTGAGTAGGGAACGATGAGTACATCTCTAATAACTTCCGCCCAAACACTGATTGAAAAACGCCTTAGGAAATACAGTTTTTCTCAAAGCTGATAGCACCGTTAAAATCTACATTAATTGTTCAATAATAAAATCGCCATTTCAAAATTTTTGGCCAATTTTTATTATTTCAGCCAGAACAATAAAATAAGTGAAAAAATTTATAAATCGGAACGTGATTAACGTAATCCAGAGTTTCTAATTTTAGTTTCAGAAGGCAGCAAATTTGAGGGAATATACTTCATTTAATAACGCTTCTAAAGCACTCTTCATTTTTTAATTTGGTGTTTCTAAGACCACGATATCGATGACAAAAAGAGAAAAACTGTATTTCCTAAGGCGTTTTTCAATCAGTGTTTGGGCGGAGAAGTACTCATCGGTCCCTACTTAGATTTTCCGGCGAGATTAACTGGCCCATTTTATTTAAATTTTATCGAAAACACGCGTCCTACCTTGCTGAAGGACCTTCTTTTACAATTGAGGAGAAGCATAATTTTTCAGCACGATGGTGCGTCTCTTCACTCATCTAGAATAGTTCAGGCGTATTTGACAGAACATTCGAAATGTAGATCGGCGGTGATGGGACAGTTTTATGGCCAACAAGATCTCTTGATCTAAACCCCATGGAATATTTCGTCTGTGGATATCTCAAGGAACTGATCTATCGCACTGAAGTGACAATCATAGACAATTAGAGAGCAAGGATCTTCGCCGCTGTTGAAAAACTTCGACATTTTCTCACTTTAGGTGTGACAGTTGGGAGTATGAGAAAACGGGCACGTTTGTATATTGCAGAGAACGGCTTCCAATTTAAACATAAAAAAAATGATTAAAAATGAATTTATTTTAAAGATATTGGTGAGTTGTATTAGTTTTTTTTTTTTTCAAATTTAAAATGTAAATTCTCAAGCATTAACAATCCTTGAACCATAATTTTTTTTTCTCTTTTTATCATCCATATCTTGGTCTTAGAAACACAAAATTAAAAAATGAAGAGTGCGTTAGAAGCGTTATTAAATGATGTATTTTCCCTTAAATTTGCTGCCTTCTGAAACTAAAATTAGAAACTCTGGATTATGTTAAACACTTTCCGATTTGTACAATTTTTTACTTATTTTGTTGTTCTGGCTGAAATAAAACACGAAAAATTAGCGAAAAATTTTTGAAATGAATATGAATGAAATAACTCCCGCCCAAACACTGATTGAAAAACGCCTTAGGTAGTTTGAAAATTAATGTAGTATTCAACGGTGCTATTAGCTATTCGCAGAAATTTCCAGATTTAAAGATATCACGGTTTTCCGATGCCAGGTCGTGATATCTTTCACAATCGATAAAAAGCGAAATTATTCCGAAATGGTTGAGAATCGGACTATGGTCGATATAAACTTTTTTATTCATTTTATGGTGGAGAATCTGCTGGTGAAGTTTGTCGCACAAGTAGCATGTCACCCTGTGTATAAAGTTAATAGACAACGTGCCATTAAGAGCTGCTTGCCACTAAATTATACTTGACGTTAGTTTTATATATACAGTGAAACCTCTAAATAGGGGACAGCGATGGTGACTCAATTATTGTCCGTTAATGAGAGGTGTCCTTAAAGTAGAGGTTTATTAAATTTTGTTTATGTAAATGTATACATAAAACGTATACATAAAAGTAAGCACCCACATAGTCGTGTATATAGATGTAATACTGGTACATTGGTTCAAATAAAAATACATACAATGCTTTTATTGCAAACAACAACTGAATTTACATACTGCAAAAATTTACGAACGAAATTTCACTAACAAAAGTTGATTGGATAGATTGGATTTGAAGATTATTACAATGTAGTTTTACCATAACCAAATTGGGTCTCAATAAGAAAATTACATAGTAAGAGAGCAAACTGAAGAAATGTCTAAGTACCTGCGGGTTTAAAAAAAAATTTCCAAAGTTAATTGCCATACTTTTTTTGATGATTAGGCTCTAAAAGGATCTGTGCATTTACTACCAATTTGAAACCTTCAGGGATAACCCGATCTAGGAAGTATTCTTTAATTTTTTGCATAGAAGTCACAGCTTCAGCATGTTACTTTTTCTTTTTGCAGTTTATCTGGTATGTTTGCTGCTCGAGCACGACTCAACCATTCGATTAAATATGAATCGATTTCACTCACCTGTACGGGCGTAATAATCGCCCTAAAACACCTACTACTACTACTCACTCACCTGTGAAAAGCTGATAACTTTGAAATGAATTTTCTTATTTTCCTGCCACAGTTTCTGGATTTCCACCCGGTTCTTCAAAACACTTGACACTACCGATTTACTCACATCCAATTTTTTGGCTAATTCCCTTACACTTGACGGACCACTTTTTTCGTTCTCATCAATGATTTCCTTTTTTTCTTTTAATGAAAGCCTTTTACGTGTTGGAGACATGTTGTTAGTTCCAAGATTTCCAATAAACTGGTTCAAAATGAAAATAAAAGTTCACCCTACGCATTGTTCTGTAGAAAAGGAGGAATGACAGGAAGTGGCTCTGTTTACTGAGTATTAGTTCAATTGGACAAAAGACTAAAGCATTCTCGGAAAATGTTTGAAACAAATTTTATACTGTCCTTTAACTAGAGGTCCTATTTTTTCCTCCTAACCTATTTTCAGGCAATTTTCCCTGTCCGTGTCCTCTATCTAGAGTGTCCATTAAAGAGAGGTTTCAAAAGCATTGTTTCCGTATATCCAGCGCCAATGCAATTGAAAGTTGTCCCATAAACAGAGGTGTCCTTTAAATGGAGTGGTCCTTAACGAGAGGTTTCACTGTATATATATTTTTTTTTTCTTTTTTACCTAACTTTTTCTGATGAAATTACAAAATCGAAATTCCGACAAAATGAAAGAATAGCTCTAATATCAAATATATTCGTTTATTATACTTTATTATTACCTACCTCAATTTGGATGTTTCATATCCGACCGCCAGAATCCAGTTGACAGTCATGTCCGCTGGTATAACGTCAGCTTTATCTTCTTTGCCAAATCTGACCACGCGGTGTACTCCAGCATAATTTCTCACAACTATCCCTATTGCTCCATAATTGAAATCTACCCAATTAGGAATGGGTTCACTTCTCGTTGTAAGTACTATAGAGAGGCGATTTCGAATTAGCAACAAAAATCGAGTAATTTTGATAAGGTAAATTTAAGATGTAGAATGTGTGAGTGTCTAGGCTATCGGGGAAGGTGAGATAAGATGACGGATGGGGAAAGATGACGAATTCAGTAGTTCTTGCTGTCAATCCAAAAAGGCAGCACGCTCTAGGAGGGAAATCGTTGCCATAGGCGGGCGCAAGCGACGGTGCTGCTTCTTCGACGGTGCTACAGGAACTAGAGAAACGGGGATAAAAGCCGGGCCATTACCTGGGATTCATAGGGTTTTTTGGCGTTTTTAATTTATTTTTCCATAATTAAAACCCGATTGAGCAAAAAATTATTTGAAAAATGTCTAATAGGTATTGCTCAGCCCCTCAGTGTTCAATTAGAAAATCAAAAGACGTGTCATTCCCTTTTATTTCCAAAAAATAAAAAGCTTCTTAAAGAATGTATTGTAAAATCAAGAATAGATAAGCCTGTTTCGAAACATATGACGATATGTAGTCTTCATTTTAAAGAAAGAGGCTATATTTATCCAGGAAAATATTAGTATTTGACATTTTATTATTCCAAAATGCAAGTTTTATGCAAATAACATTGAGACCATAGTGTCATAGATTTGTTTTTCTTTTTTAATTTTCCCCATTTTTCTATTACATCCGTTGTGCTTAATTTTTCCATGTTTTCAATGCGAAGCCTGAAAGTTTTGACAAATAAATAAATAATATGACAAAGAATCTAAGTTGTCATAACAATGATTGTGTGAATAGGTAATTAATGTTATTACTAACCGAAAAATGTAGAGTAAAGTTACAATGATGTGTTTGCATTTACCAGAACTACCAGCTTTACACGTACAATGACAAGAAAATTGCTTATTATTATTAATAAATTTGATTTCCACTTTTATTTGATGGGGCAGTCCTTTAAGATTGCTAGTTTAAAGGCACGAGGCTTGTAAAATAACTGTTTTTTTTATTTTTAGATATTATTCCACATGTGATTATGTGGTTTGCATCAAGGATAGCCAGCCCTTCAATAAATGGTCTTTTAAAATTACCAATTATCTCTATCACATCAACTACGTCTAACACCGTTCTTTCCGACATTTTGCAAAACTACTAGCGCACCCTATATTCGATTGCGCCCGCTTATAGGAGAGGGGAGGTTTCAACTTCCGAGCCAGTTGTCCACGAGCTCTCAGCAGGTAACCGTGACCTTCTTCTTGTTTACAGTGTGATAAACAGAAATTTCCACCCGCTGAAGAGCAAGCCATCACAAGTTTAAGGAAAGTTTTTTAAGTTATTCTCCTATATATAATGAAAGTATACTTAAGGACCAACAAATTCATGTAGAATCCTTCTTTCTATCTTGACTCTTAGTCGGTAGTAAACATGTGCTCAATACAAATGGTGAGTCGGGGAAAGATGACGAATTTACAATGGGGTAAGATTACAAACAGACCCATCCCCTCAGCCCCAGCCTCTACCGCCCACAACTCTAGTTGAAGCGACAGAGCCTACTCCATCTACTTCTTCAGCGCTTCCTCCACCCATCCCTTCCAGTAATTAAAAAAAATATTGGTAGAAAACCAAAGAAGAAACTGCCATCCCTCCTGTTATCGGTAAATCCGATAAAACAAGCGTTAGAAAAGAAGATGCAAGAAGATAAAGAGCAGAAAAGACAGAAAAAGTTGGCAGAGAAAGGAAAGAAAAAGAAAGGAACCAAAATCAAGGCCAGACGTCTTTTATAATTAACGTTTTTATAATTAAAGTTTGAAATAAACCGCTCTTACCCACCCCCTTAACCCTATTTTCGGAACAGAGTCTTAGGCATTATAAAAATTCCTAATTAAATCGAAAGAGTAAAAAGGAGTAATTTAATCGAAATATTAATAAAAATCTAAAAAAAATAAATTAAAATCGAGCGTAGTCCTCGGCTCCAAGGGTAGAGGCTAAATATCGGTGATGGAAATTGGAAGAGGCCAAAAATAGGGGGTAGGTGCGGGAATAATATTAAAAATCTGTGTAACCGCTCTTACCCACCCCCTTAACCCTATTTTCGGGCTTGAGGTATCGTACCTCGAAAGCATACAAATTGAACGAGAACGGAGTGTTAGGCAGTATAAAAATTGCTAATTAAATCGAAACAGTAAAAAGGACTACTTGAATAAAAAATCATAATAAAAAAAAAAAAAAAAAAAAAAAAAAAATCGAGCGTAGCCACGGCTCTAAGGGTAGAAGCTAATTATCGGTGATGGAAATTGGATGAGGCAAAAAATAGGGGGGGTTTCAATGTTTCATTTTTAAATAAAGATAGTTTTCAATGTGTTCATAAAAATTTTGTTATCTCTTCAGTGAACTTTAATAACACAATTTTAAACAATGTTTGCATCAGGTAATATATTTACAAACTTTTCAATATATTTTCAGTTCTCTCATTCATTGTCTGCTCTTCATCTTATGATGACGAGTCTTTATTTAGACACTGATGACGATATGGATTTCGATGAGGATAATTTCTGTATCATATGTGGGGGGAAAAGATGAAGTATGGTACCTAAAACTTTTTTAAGTGAATCAAATGGGCTCACGCCGAATGCTCAGATAGGGATCAAAAGCAAGCCGCCCAAACACCTTAGAATTGTGACTTTTGCGCTAGGGTCATTCCATATCAAGTGGTCCAAAGTGGTTGCTCGATCATTTTAGAAAAAAATTATAATTTTACCACCAATTACGTATGGAATCAGTAGTTCAAATCAATTTTTAAAAATTTATAGGATCAACCGTTTTAAAATGGTAGCCATTTTTGTTTCACATTTTAGGACGATTTTTGAGTTTTTAAGCTCTCACAGAAAACTCATTTTCTCAAGACTGGTAAGTCATAGACTAATAATTCAAACACAATTGTTTTCCTTAAAGTCTGTTCTATATTTCGTGTTCTCTTTATTATTTGAATATTTTGAAATCCAATACTTGAAAAGTGCTATTGAAAAAAAACTGCTTTAAATTCTCAAAACACCGTTTTTGAGGGTAAGTTTTGGTTATAAGGGCATGTACGCCAAAGCTGATTTTTGGCATGATAATAAACCTAACTAAGTAGCTTTCATTAAAAATACTCTTAACCCGTATATTCTTTACCTAATTTTTTTATGAATTTTTAAAGTTCAGATTTTTTCATTTTATGTTAACTTTAGGCTCTAATATCTCTGGTGGGCCAGTTAATAAAAATCTCATTTTTTTACATGTTATGCTTTCATGCAACATAAATCAACTGTAAGAAATTACAACCTGTATATTTGAGTACATCGGTAGCTACGAATTTTTTAAAATGTACAGTTTCGTGCTCATTTAACAATGCGTAAACTAGATCATATTTCATTAAAATATTACTGTTTGTGAATTTTTATTAATTGTAACATTATTATTTTACCCATATTAATTGTTTTTGTTTTTTAATTTCATCTATGTCTAATGCAAAAAAAAAAATCTGGTGCGTGCGCGCAACACACAACTTTCACTTACCAACTTACTTAGATTAGAAATTGACGTGTTTTGCTAAATATCATTTCCCAAAGTCACACATTTTTCTACATTCATATCTTATTTTTGTTAATCTTTAAAGCCGTTTTTGAGTAAATAAAAAAACCCCGTGAAAATGATACAAAATTTATTAAGTAAAGTCCCCCCTCCCGTAGATAAATTTTGATGAAATTTTTACAGTCACATCTCGGGCATATAAATACATCAAATACCAAGTTTGATCAAAATCGTTAAAACCGTTTTTGGGTAAATAAAAAGAACACGTGCAAATGATACAAAATTTATTAAGTAAAGTCCCCCCTCCAGTAGATCAATTTTGATGAAATTTTTACAGTCATATCTCGGGCATATAAATACATCAAATACCAAGTTTGATCAAAATCGTTAAAACCGTTTTTGAGTAAATAAAAAAACACGTGAAAATGATACAAAATTTATTAAGTAAAGTCCCCCCTCCGGTTGATCAATTGTGATGAAATGTTGGTTATCACATCTCTGGCATATAAATACATCAAATACCAAGTTTGATCAAAATCGTTAAAACCGTTTTTGAGTAAATAAAAAAAACATGTGAAAATGATACAAAATTTATTAAGTAAAGTCCCCCCTCCGGTTGATCAATTTTGATGAAATTTTTACAGTCATATTTCAGGCATATAAATAGATCAAATACTCAGTTTAATCAAAATCGTTAGAGCTGTTTTTGAGAAAATCGAAAAAAACTTAAAAAGTTATTAAATAAAGTACCCCCTTCCTTTGAGCAAATTTGATGAAATTTTTGCTGTCACATCGCGGGCTTATACATACTCTAAATACCCTATTTCAGGTTCGCACGGTTTATAGTTTTTGAGCTAGTCTGTTCACACACACACACACACACAGACACACAGACAGACACACACACACACACAGACCATTTCGCGGGACTTGGTTATTTTGACTCAGGGGATCCCAAAACGTGTATTTCCGTTGAAAACCGGAAGTCGAAAATTTTCACGATCGCAATACTTCCACTTACTATATATTTCATATATAGGTAAGTGAAAGTAAAAATATTAGATTTAATTATAATTAAAATCTACTCTATTAAATTTTTATTTTTTTTTTAAATGAAAAACTGATTAAAAATATTTTCCGTTGGACATAGATAAAATTAAAAAACAAAACAATTAATAACTGGTATTAAAAGTAAAAAATTCACAAAAAGGAAAATTTTAATGAAATATGATCAAGTTTACGCATTGTTAAATGAGCACGAAAATTACCATTTTCAAAAATTCGTAGCTACTAATATACTCAAATATACAGGTTGAAATTTCTTGCAGTTGATTTATGTTGCATGTAAGCATAACATGTAAAAAAATGAGATTTTTATCAACTAGCCCACCAGAGATATTGGAACCTTAATTTAAGTTTAAAAATTCATAAAAAAAATATGGTAAAGAATATACGGGTTAAGGGTACTTTCAATGAAAGCAACTTAGTTAGGGTTATTTACATGCAAAAAATCAGCTTTGATGTACATGCCATTATACCCAAAAGTTACCCTCAAAAACGGTATTTCGAGAATTTAAAGCAGTTTTTTTAATAGCACTTTTCAAGTATTATACTTCAAAATATTCAAATAATAAAGAGAACATGAAATATAGAACAGACTTTAAGGAAAACGGTTGTGTTTGAATTATTACTCTATGACTTACCATCCTTGGGAAAATGAGTTTTTCTTCATTGTTAAATGAGCACGAAAATGTACATGTTCAAAAATTCGTAGCTACCAATGTACTCACATATACAGGTTGAAATTTCTACATGCCATTATACCCAAAAATTACCCTCAAAAACGGTGTTTTGAGAATTTAAAGCAGTTGTTTTCAATAGTACTTTTCAAGTACTAAAAAATGAAAAAATGTGAAGTTTAAAAATTCATAAAAAAATTAGGTAAATAATAAACGGGTTAAGAGTACTTTTAATGAAAGCTACTTACACCAAAAACTTGTACACCAATCTGAAAGATAAAATAGATACAAATCTACAGTCAGGTCTGGTTTACAAGATTGATTGTTTGAGGTACCCGGCTACTTATATTGGTGAAACTAGGCAATATTTAAAGGATAGGCTTTATCAGCATAAAAATGATTGTAAAAAAAGTGTAGAGAACAGGAAAAAGTCAGCACTAGTTCAGCACCACCATATAAGCAAGCATGAATTTTATTTTGAGGATGCCCACATTTTACACAAAGAAAGTAATAACAAAAAGAGGAAGTTATTAGAAGCAATGTATATTGTAGAAAATATTGACAAGTCTGTCAATTTTAAAACAGACACTAAAGGTCTCAATATGCAATAGGGGGAAATATTAAGAAAAATTAATACTTAAGTTTATATTTTTAAATGTTTATAAAATTATTATAATTTTAATTTGGAAGTATACAGCTGATGTACATGATATAGTTTTGGGTTTTCTAAATAATAGTCCTTTGCTGGAGGGTGTACTATAATGAATTGGACTTAGTTCACCCTGAGTGTTTTGGGTGTCTTGGGGTTAGGGACCATTGGTTGAGAGTTGTATCTGCCCTGTGTGACTTCAAATGATTTGTCTGCCTGTTTTGCTGGTCTGTATATATTAAAGATGACTAAATGACTGTATTCACAAATATTTTTGATTTAATAATTGTATTGTTAAATGTTTTTAGAACTGAAGATGGCTCAAAAGAGCCGAAGCGTCTTATAAATAAAAAACTGTATTGTTGAGACTAATTTGGTCCCCTTCTTGATAACCTGTTGAAAGCTACTTAGTTAGGTTTGTTATCATGCCAAAAATCAGCTTTGGCGTACATGCCCTTATAACCAAAACTTACCCTCAAAAACGGTGTTTTGAGAATTTAAAGCAGTTATTTTCAATAGCACTTTTCAACTATTGGATTTCAAAATATTCAAATAATAAAGAGAACACAAAATATAGAACAGACTTTAAGGAAAACAATTGTGTTTGAATTATTAGTCTATGACTTACCAGTCTTGAGAAAATGAGTTTTCTGTGAGAGCTTAAAAACTCAAAAATCGTCCTAAAATGTGAAACAAAAATGGCTACCATTTTAAAACGGTTGATCCTATAAATTTTTAAAAATTGATTTGAACTACTGATTCCATACGTAATTGGTGGTAAAATTATAATTTTTTTCTAAAATGATCGAGCAACCACTTTGGACCACTTGATATGGAATGACCCGCTAATAAATAACGTATTTATAATTAAAGTTTGAAATAAAGTTTGATGTTTCAATGTTTCATTTTTAAATAAAGATAGTTTTCAATGAGTTCATAAAATTTTTTTTATCTCCTCAGTGAAATTTAATAACACAATTTTAAACAGGGTTGACATCAGGTAATATATTTACAAACTTTTCAATACATTTTCAGTTCTCTCATTCAATGAGAGTGGTCAGAAAAAAACATTAAAGCTTAACCACGTCATCTTACCCCACTTTCCCATACATAGTATTATTTTTATTTATTTTCTTTGTGTAACATTATTTCATTAGGTAATATTATATTACTTAATATGTTAAAATTAGTTTAACATTATAGTTTAGCTGAATGTTGCTCTAAAGAGCTTGAGTTTTAATAAATTTCTTGTTAAATTCAAAACTCACTGATTGCAGGTCTCACGACTGATATAGGTAATCCTAAACCCTTCTTTTTTACAGCTTCCTCCGCAACTGCTTTGGTAAACATGTATGTGTTATTCCATTCTCCAATAATGCTGTAAATTAAACCCATATTTGTTAATTTATTAATTACAATAGGATACTGTCAAAATAAAGTCCTGAGGGCACTTTACTTAATAAATTTTGTATCATTTTCACATAGTATTGTAATTACTACAAGCTAAATTATACTCCCGCAATAGAATTGTATAATCACTGGTACAACTACGAATCCGGAGGCCCGTGGTGGACTAAAATTTTGAGGCCCAAAAGAAAATTTAAAAATGTAGCTCTATGTCACACACACACATACACACACACATATATATATATATATATATATATATATATATATATATATATATATATATATATATATATATTTGACTGTATACTAACAAGAGTAAAACAGGTAATGTAATTTGATATAGAGTTATTTATTTTTAGTCAAATATTTCTGAGATCCTTTATTGAAGCCTTATATATATAGAGAAAGAAGAATATATATAGTAAGGGAAAGTATTGCGATCGCGAAAAATTTCGACTTCCGGTTTTCAACGGAAGTACACGTTTTGGGGTCCCCTGAGGCCACCCTGAGTCCTTTACTTAATAAATTTTGCATCATTTTCACATAGTATTGTAATTACTACAAGCTAAATTATACTTCCGCAATAGAATTGTATAATCACTGGTACAACTACGAATCCGGAGGCCCGTGGTGGACTAAAATTTTGAGGCCCAAAAGAAAATTTAAAAATGTAGCTCTATGTCACACACACACATACACACACATATATATATATATATATATATATATATATATATATATATATATATATATATATATATATATATATATATATATAAATTTGACTGTATACTAACAAGAGTAAAACAGGTAATGTAATTTGATATAGAGTTATTTATTTTTAGTCAAATATTTCTGTGATCCTTAATTGAAGCCTTACTTTTTACTTTCACTTACCTATATAAGAAATATATAGTAAGGGAAAGTATTGCGATCGCGAAAAATTTCGACTTCCGGTTTTCAACGGAAGTACACGTTTTGGGGTCCCCTGAGTCCACCCTGAGTCCTGAGGGCACTTTACTTAATAAATTTTGCATCATTTTCATGTGTTTTTTTTTTTTATTTACTGAAAAACGGTTTTGACGATTTTTACAAAACTGGGTATTTGATATATGTATATGCCAAAGATGTGACAGCCAACATTTCATCAAAATTGGTCAAACGGAGGTGGCACTTTATTTCATACCTTTTTTTTCCAATTTTTAGATTTTTTTCGAATATCTCAAAAACAGCCTTAATGATTTTAATCAATATTCGTCAAGTTTAATGAATATTAAGTGTTCTTTAATATCAGGTAACCTTTATCATTATTAATATGTTCTGAGGGGCCTTAAATGGGGAATGGGCCTTTTTTTTTCCTATAAAGTACCTTTTTTTTGGTTTATATGGAGAAATTATCGCTCCCTCGTTTCGCCTGAAAATAAGAAATGGCTAAATATGAAATATAAAAAAATGAAGTAAATATACAGAGGAGAGAAAAAGAAAAATATTCCGTCAACTAATAAAACACGTTGAGCCCACGCATGCGAAGTACGCCTTTAATGACAGACGATTATTTATAATTAAAGCCGTTCTGTTCATTTAATGAAAATTATTTGTTTCATGGTAACTAAATAAAGTTTTCAACAACCACATAAGAGAATTATAAAATCAGACGACTTGGAGTATTATGCTTGCATTGCCGAATTATCAAAAGTAAAAACTTTTATTTAATAATAAAAAAAATATAGTGTGGTGGTTAACAAAACACATAAATTTCTAATCTAAGTAAGTTGGTAAGTGAAAGTTGTGTGTTGTGCCCACGCACCAGATTTTTTTACTTATTTGAGGCTATCAAGATTTTAATCAAAAATATAATTATATATTTTTGTTTTTATTTTATGGTGAAAATAGTCTGAAACCCTTAGTGTATTTGCTTGTACTTTATGGTAATAAACGCAATAAGGCAGGAAGAAAAAGTATCGAAATGGAGAATGCGTCTTTGCCAGCGGGCTCCATAACGCAGCAACTGAAATTCGAAAGTGGATGATTTTTTAAAATTAAGAATAAGAAAAATGTAGACATAAGAAAAAAAGATTCCGTCACTTAAACAACCCTCTTTAATGAAAGGCGTACTGCGCATGGGTAGGCTCAAGAAGAAGAACAAGAAGAAAAGTAATTTTTATTCTGGGACATTTAGTCCCCAAATAATAACAAAAATGAACAAAATTAATAGCCATTTGTCTGGTTAGTTGGAAAAATATATTATAAAAACAATAAAAAGAAATAAAAAATTAAAATATAAAGTAGACACAAAAAAGAAAAGCAATACAATAAAGATAAAAAAGACAGAATATTGAAAGAAGAAATGTAAGGTAACCATTTGGATGTAGAGTACAAAACTTTGGTCAGCTTTTGAGCTTAAAAGATATAATAAAAATCAAATAGATATATACTCAACACTGTTTTCACTATTTACATATTTACATAACCATCGGGGATTGGAGAATTAGGAGGTGATGAAAGAGTTGGGTTTTGAAGGATGTGAGGGATGAATTTTTTCGGATAGGTAATGAATTCCAGAAGGTGGCAGATCGGTAAAAAGGGATATACAGGTTAGAGGTTTGGGATCTGGTATTTAGAGAATATATAGAGGAGCAGGGTTTGAACTAACTGAGGATATAAGGAGGTTTCTTGGTTCTGAAGGTTTGGAAAAGATACACACCTAGGAAGTATTCCGTCATAAAACTGGGTAGAGCCACTTCAATTCTGCATACCAACTAGAGATGTGGGTGCGCCTGGGGACACCGTACATGAATCTAATGAAGCAATTCATTACGTGTTTTTTGGAATATTTTTATTTTTTTCTCCTGTATATGTTTACTTGATTTTTTTTCAAATTTCATATTTAACCATTTCTTATTTTTAGGCGAAACGAGATACAGATAATTTCTCCTTTTAAACAAAAACAAAGGCACTTTATAGGAAAAGAAAAAAAGGCCTCTTCCCGATTTAAGCCCCCTCAGAACATTTTAATAATAATAAAGCTTACCTTTTATTAAAGAATACTTGATTCTCATTAAACATGACGATTTTAATCAAAATAATTAAAGCTATTTTTGAGAAAATCGAGAAAAAAATTCATAAATAGGTAAGGCATAGTAAAAAAAAAATTAAAATGTTATAATAATAAAAAAAAACTGTAGAAAAATAGAACTCATATGCATTCTTACTGAGGTGTCAGCTTATTCAATAATTCAGGTTTTAAATTATTTGTCAAACTGAGAAGCCCGTCAGCAGTTATAGGGGTATCATAAAATTCCTCTTTTATCTCATTCCTCGGGCTATGGCTGTAAGCTGTAGAGATATGAACCACAGACTGAAATAGAAAAAATAGAAATTATTTTAATAATATATAATTTTAGAAATTATAGCATACTTATATAAGTACTTACATAAATATAAAAATAGCATTAAACATGAGGGAAAATACCCTTTTAATTAATAGCCCCTCGAAACACTCTCATGTTTTCAGTTTTCGTATTTTTAATCTAGTGCTTTTTTACTTTCACTTACCTATATATGAAATATATAGTAAGTGGAAGTATTGCGATCGTGAAAAATTTCGACTTCCGGTTTTCAACGGAAATACACGTTTTGGGACCCCCTGAGTCAAAATAACCAAGTCCCGCGAAATGGTCTGTGTGTGTGTGTGTGTGTGTGTGTGTGTGTGTGTGAACAGACTAGCTCAAAAACTATAAACCGTGGGAACCTGAAATTGGGTATTTAGAGTGTGTATATGCCCGCGATGTGACAGCAAAAATTTCATCAAAATCACTCAAAGGGAGGGGGTACTTTATTTTATAACTTTTTACGTTTTTTTCGATTTTCTCAAAAACGGTTTTAACGATTTTGATTAAATTGAGTATTTGATCTATTTATATGCCCGAGATATGACTGTAAAAATTTCATCAAAATTGATTAACCGGAGGGGGGACTTTACATAGTAAATTTTGTATCATTTTCACGGGTTTTTTTTTATTTACTCAAAAACGGCTTTAACGATTTTGATCAAACTGTGTATATGATGTATGTATACGCCCGAGATACGACTGTAAAAATTTCATCAAAATTGATCAACCGGAGGGGTGACTTTACTTAATAAATTTTGTATCATTTTCACGTGTTTTTTATATTTACTCAAAAACGGTTTTAACGATTTTGATCAAACTGGGTATTTCATGTATGTATATGCCAAAGATGTGATTGCCAACATTTCATCAAAATTGATCAACCGGAGGGGGGACTTTATTTCATGACTTTTTTTCCAATTTTTACCTTTTTTTCGATTATCTCAAAAACGGCTTTAACGATTTTTATCAAATTCGTCATGTTTAATGAAAATTAGGTTTTCTTTAATATCAGGTAAGCTTTATCATTATTAAAATGTTCTGAGGGGGCTTTTTTTTTTTGGGGGGGGGGGGGGCATTTTTGTTTGTTTCTTTCTTTCTTATAAAGTACTATTGTTTTTGTTTACATGGAGAAATTACCTGTCTCTCACTACGCCTAAAAATAAGAAATGGCTAAAAATGAGATATGATAAAAATAAAGAAAACATAAAGAGGAGAAAAAAAGAAAAATATTCAGTCAACTTATACCACCTATAGATATAATAATAATAGATAGATACACCTATAATAGATAGATTACCTATTAATTATAGACATTGTTCATAATTAAAGCCGTTCTGTTCATTTGAGAAGTGGCAATTAACAAAACGCATTAATTTTTAATCTAAGTAAGTTGGTAAGTGAAAGTTGTGTGTTGCGAGCACGCACCAGATTTTTTTTTTTTTTTTTTGTATCGTTTATTCTCTATTTAATTTTTTTAAGATTTGTATATTACATTTATTTTGGTGATCTTTATTAGATCTCCATAGAAAAGAACTCGTTCGGGGTTTGTTAGCCCTTTAGAGTGAGCGTAGCAAGCGGAAATCAAAAACTGAGATATAACAAAGGCCGTTTTTCACTGAAAAGGATGCGATAGAGAAATCCCGATCGCATCATTTCCAGTTATAAAGGGCCTTGATCAGCTTATTACATCTCAACATTCGGGTTCCGCTCGCTGCGCTCGCTTAAAAAGGGAGGCAGAACCCCGACGGGTCCTTATATGGGGATATCGGGGCCAAGCTAACGGGTCATTTTCAGCGGAAAGCCGGGGAAAATTTTTATTTTCATTAATAAAAAGTCATTAAATAAATAAAAACGTTGTTGTTTTAGAAAAGATATATTGTTATTTACACATCTAGTTTATTTATGCATTGTGATGTATAACATAATTTGATCAGTTAATTTTAATTTATTGATTATTTATTTTTTGTATATGTATTAAGTCGAGCCAGTAATTGTAAATTTTAAACAATACAGTATTAAAATAATATATATTTAGAAAATTATGGTATAAATGGTATGGTATAAAAAACCACCTGAAGGATTTTTAAAATTTTTTTTTTGCCATTTATTAACTCATTGGTAAAGAACACTGCTATATATTTTTCAAGCGCCTAAAGACAGGATAACATTCACGAAAATCAAAAACTATGCTCTTTTTGTCACTCCCTAGCCTGCCACAATGCAGATATCATCTCCGTCACAATAATTCTAAAAAATCAGGCACCAATCTTATCAGCAAACTTTCATGATGCAAAAGAAAATTCAGCCAGGGATCCAAAGGGTACAGGCGAAGTACCACGACAGCTTTTCCCTTTGACACACAGTTGTGAGGTCACTTCCTAGCTAGTTTTTTATATACACACCGATTCCTCAGAAAAGGAAATTTCGTGCTGAGAACATATGAGGTAACTTTGTTATGAACACGAATTTACGTCGAATCATATCACTTTTCCTAAATTTCCTTCAGTTGCCTTCAGGAGGTGGAGGAAGGTGTAAAGCTAAACAATATTTTTATAGTGAGTCACTACCTATACCTCATTAATATAATGATAGTAAACTATATATACACTTTTTTTTATTACAGTTTTATAGACCATTCGAATCTCTTCACAGCCATAACCTCCTTTTAGTAAATTTTGTACTAGTTTTGCCAAAATTGATGATAAAGGCCGATTTGCCTCTCCCTGACCTGCCACTCCTCAGCCTGATACTTATTTTGTTTTAGCTAGGGAGTGACAATGTTGGTAAGGGAGAGACTTGTGATTAAATTTGTAGCTTGGTTATGTTGATTAATAATCATTGTCAGCTCAGAAAGTTAGTTTTCGATTAAATATGCATATCATAAAGCTCCCCCCCCCCCTCAAACCGCCAAATAAACTTTTAAGTTTCAATAGTTAACTTTTATTTCTTTAATATTTGAAGGAAAGGATCGAACTCATTATACCTAGATAATAATAACGAGACTGACTTTAGACGAAAGGAGGATTTGAAATTTAGATAATTCTTTTTTAAATGATTTAAATTAATGTAATAATGTCATATGGTACATTTTGTCACTCACTAGAACATTACTATCTTTGAAAATCATTATCACGAAAACTATGAATATAAGTGTGTGCACACTTCACATCATTGGTAAGGAGCAAGTGACCAAGCCATCAGCAACCAGAAACATAAGAAAAGATGACTTTGAAATTCCAAAACAATTAAGAGCCATATACCCCCAACATTTTAAATCACCCATATAACATAATACAATTTATTGTTTATTTATTGGTTAATTAACATATTTGTTGTACCCCGCTAAGCTTCAAATGGCTTTAGTATTTATGAAAGATACATGTCCTACTTTAAAATATATATATATATATAAAACAGTGCCTACAGGTTCTTCATCTTCTTGCACAGCTCAAGACCCCCCTTAGCCCTTAGCCCCCTGATGAAAAAAATATTTTTCTGTCTTATTAAGGGGCCCATAGACAACCAACTCGGTTGTCAACTTCGTTGGCAACTTGGTTGCCCATAGACGTTCAACTTGTTGTTGCCAACTTCATTTGCCGATCAGTTCTGTTACCTCCTTGACAGAAAATGAGTTGAGAAAATCACAAAAAGTATTTTATAATTCTAAACGAATTGTGTCAGGATGGTGAGGAAGTGTTTTTTTCAAAAGAAAGAAAAGAAAATTGTGGTCAAACGAGTGGTACTTACAACGTCCTGAGTTTTCTCATTCAAATTTATTAAGTGAACTTCGCGTCTCTGCACCTGCAGATTTAAAAAAAAAATTGTGTGTGCCTGAGATTTCGCTATTTTTCTCAAGCCTCTTCTTTTCCATCAAGTTACATTTTTTTCTTTTTTTAAACAGCGTGGCGCACAGTGGTTCAAGGGTGGAAAAAATAGCCGTTTTAAAGTTTGAACATATAAAATATTTCATGTATAATTACTTATCTCTTGAGATATAGTAACGTACTCCATAAGAAATATTAGAAAAAAAAAAATCGCTTATGAACAAAAATAGGCCAAGAACGTTATACAACTATGTTTTTACTTTTTTTAGACGTGCCCTTAAAAATTTAGTTTTAATTCATACGTTCAATAATGGGAACTTAAATTTAATAAAAGTAATATCCGATTGGGTTTTCACACCTCTAGCATACATATTTCACTGGAATTAAAAATTAAAAATTCATCAAAACTAAGAGCTATCTGAAATGAAAAAAAAAAATTACGAAAAAATATACTGAAAAATCTGGTGCGTGCGCGCAACACACAACTTTCACTTACCAACTTACTTAGATTAGAAATTAATGCGTTTTGTTAATTGCTACTTCTCAAATGAACAGAACAGCTTTAATTATAGTGCATTGGTTTGTCATTAAAGGCGTATCTCGCATGCGTGAGCTCAAGGTGTTTTATGAGTTGACGGAATATTTTTCTTTTTTTCTCCTGTATATGTTTACTTGATTTTCTTCATATATCATATTTAGCCATTTCTTATTTTTAGGCGTGATGAGAGACATTAACTAAAAGAAAGGCATTTTATAGAAAAACAAAAAAGGCCCCTTCCCCATTTAAGCCCCCTCAGAACATTTTAATAATGTTAAAGCTTACCTGATATTAAATAACAACTAATTTTCACTAAACATAACGAATTTGATAAAAATCGTTAAAGCCGTTTTTGAGATAATCTATCAAAAAGGTAAAAATTGGACAAAATTTAATAAGTAAAGTCCCCCCTCCTGTTGATCAATTTTGATGAAATTTTTACAGTCATATCTCGGGCATATAAATACATCAAATACCAAGTTTGATCAAAATCGTTAAAACCGTTTTTGAGTAAATAAAAAAAACACGTGAAAATGATACAAAATTTATTAGGTAAAGTCCCCCCTCCGGTTGGTCAATTTTGATGAAATTTTTACAGTCATATCTAGGGCATATAAGTAGATAAAATACTCAGTTTAATCAAAATCGTTAGAGCCGTTTTTGAGAAAATAAAAAAAACACGTGGAAATGATACAAAATTTGTTAAGTAAAGTCCCCCCTCCGATTAATCAATTTTGATGAAATGTTGGCTATCACATCTTTGACATATACATACATCAAATACCCAGTTTGATCAAAATCGTTAAAGCCTTTTTTGAGTAAATAAAAAAAACACGTGAAAATGATACAAAATTTAATAAGTAAAGTCCCCCCTCCGGTTAATCAATTTTGATGAAATTTTTACAGTCATATCTCGGGCATATAAATACATCAAATACCAAGTTTGATCAAAATCGTTAAAACCGTTTTTGAGTAAATAAAAAAAACACGTGAAAATAATACAAAATTTATTAAGTAAAGTCCCCCCTCCGGTTGATCAATTTTAATGAAATTTTTACAGTCATATTTGGGGCATATAAATAGATAAAATACTCAGTTTAATCAAAATCGTTAGAGCCGTTTTTGATAAAATCGAAAAAAACCTAAAAAGTTATTAAATAAAGTACCCCCTCCCGTTGAGCAATTTTGATGAAATTTTTGCTGTCACATCGCGGGCATATACCTACACTAAATACCCAATTTCAGGCTCCCACGGTTTATAGTTTTTGAGCTAGTCTGTTCACATACACACACACACACACACAGACACACACACAGACCATTTCGCGGGACTTGGTTATTTCGACTCAGGGGGTCCCAAAACGTGTATATCCGTTGAAAACCGGAAGTCGAAAATTTTCACGATCGCAATACTTCCACTTACTATATATTTCATATATAGGTAAGTGAAAGTAAAAATATTGATGAATTTACTTTTATCGGCGGCTTCCGGTGGGCTGAAAATTGTGTAGATAAATATTTTAATCCGTCTTGTAAATAAACAAAAGCATTTTAGCTGCGACCATCTCCGACTGTTGTGGTGGCAGTTGTTTTTATTTTATATTTGCTATTTACAAACACCAAGATTGTAAGCATTAATATTATTGTAACCCTTCCAAATATAAATTTTCTTAATCATTATTTCATTAACTGTGTACTACATTAATAGTGTCAAAATTCGAACTATAATTTATAAAAATTGAGTGATTTTTCGTTGAACTTTTTTTTTTTTGCCTTACTCTATCCAGAAATAAAATATTGGTTTGTAAGAGCAAATAAACTTGGTAAAATTCTCAACTTTCTAAGCGAATTCAATAAAACCAATTTTTTTCCGAATTTCCGTTACGTTGAATAACTTTTTCAAAAGAAATTGCGGTATAAAAACGATTTAATGTTCATTTCTTTGTTTTATTCTAGCAATTCTATTACCATAACACAATTTTAACAAATTGCCAACATATATTATAATTATTGCATAGCATTTTTTTAAAGGAGATAAATAGATTTTTGCCACTTATTGTGGCTTTTGAACCACTGTGCGCCGGTTAATCCGAATAGCCGGTTAAGCGGGGCCCCAACCTATACATTTTAAAGGAAATTTAATCGTGGTTATGATGATATCAACTTTATTATTTTGCGCCTTACAGATCAGGTTTGACAAGGTTTTTTCTAAAAATAGTCGATTTTGAACCACTGTGTGGCGCCCAAATAAAATTGATTGTTTGGAGGAATTATTATTATTATAATTATTCTATATCCTTTTTTGATGCCAGAGGTAATTTTCTACCTGCTATACTTTTCTTGTCAATTTTGTTTATCGGCTTATTTTTGTTGATATATTTTTTTTCCTTTGGAATTTCCTTCATAAGCCGAACTGTTCCGCACGTTAATTTAGAACCCACCCTTCCCCACGGGGCTTAATGGCAAATTATTGTTATCGAGAATTTCTTCGGGATTTCTACCCATCATGACTACCAAACGACAGTTCATTACTGACGTTGTAAACCGTGTTGTCAACTTCCCCACTGACGCTTCACCAAGGTTGCCAACATGAGGCTCCGCCTACCGAAAATGAAAACGATTTGATCTCACACCAACCGTCGGAGCAACCGTTGACTACAACCTCCAACCTGCTCACGGATATGCAACCTCTCCTCCAACATGGCAAGTTGACAACCAAGTTGGTCGTCTATGGGCCTCTTTAGTTTTAGCATGGTTGTGACCAAATTAAGAAACACTTTGTTTTTATATTGGCAAATCGTTTATTTGACGAATTCTTCATTGGTTTTTATAGTTACATTGTCATACTTTTAAATGTATGTATATTTAAAGAATAAGCATAGTTATCATTAATAACAAAATTACTTCATACCTCAAGGTTCTTCATTTTCTTACACAGCTCAAGGATGCCCACAGTCCCTCTAACGTTGATCTTGGTAGCTGTGGACAAAGGCTCGATAAACTTTACCGTCGCGGCTCCATGGAAAACAACCTCAACTTTCTCCATTAAAAGTTCGGCATCGTCGGAAGACAAGCCAAGACCAGGTTCGGATATATCTCCGGATACCATCATCAATCGCTCCATGAAGGCAGGGTCTTCTTTTTTTAGGCGATGGAACAACTAAAATAATAATCTAAAACTAATCAAGTAGACGAGGTGAGAGCTATTTGAAAATTTCATATTGAATATTACAAGGTTAAAATGAGTTACTTTGTTTTTTAATAGGTGATTTGATCAAGAATAATTACAATTGAATGGTGCCTTTACACTCTACGAACTTTAACTTCGAACACCACCCTCGAACAGCCTTCACGTCGACTGTTCGGGTGTTCTTGGTACTTTATCTGTTCGCCTGTGTTCGGGGGGTAGCGCTAGTGTCACTTTTGATTTAGTTTTTCCCAAGTGACAGGAGTTGTTTGCGATATTAGTGAGCCGTTCTAATTCGTCTTCTATTTTTTTACTTTTTAGGTAATATAAAATATTTGATAATGGAAATTTTTTCTTCATCATTAGCAAGCGTTAGGTGCGTCAGCCATATTTGTTCGCTTAACGTCACGTCAAGTATGAATGGCTGTTCGTTTTACTCCGGTACGGCAAGGTCGGAGGGGGAGGTTCGTAGAGTGTAAAAGCACCTGAAGGTCAGTCAGGTTTTTTAAAGAAATGGAATAATGCATCCAATGGTTGCTGAAGTATACTTCTCGAATAGTCTGTCATATATACAAAATTCAGTCAGAGGTGAAATATCTCTTTAAAATACCATGCACTGAGTGAAAATACCGTCAGTCATTGTGCGAATCATATAACAGATACTACAGCAAGAGTTTAGATTTTGCTTTTATTGACATATAAATATTAAATGGTTATTAAGTAATACTTGTTACCAAACTAGTCTCTAGTCTCCAGAACTAGAATGGGAGTCTTTCCCTTTCTTCTTGGTTGTCCTTAGTGACAAACAGAGGGAGCATACATACTATCCAAGAGGATGGAGCTGCGAAGTCGTTTGAGCGTGCTCTTGTATGTATTTCGGAGTAGAGAAACGCCACAGTGCAGATTTTGCCTGATGATCGCTGTTACGGCCGCTCATTAGTTATTAAATTTTCGTAACGGAAATGTTTCAATCATTGTTTAAGAAAAAAAAATCTGGTGCGTGCGCGCAACACACAACTTTCACTTACCAACTTACTTAGATAAGAAATTGACGTGTTTTGTTAAATATCATTTCCCAAAGTCACACATTTTTCTACATTCATATCTTATTTTTATTAATCGTTAAAGCCGTTTTTGAGTAAATAAAAAACACTGTGAAAATGATACAAAATTTATTAAGTAAAGTCCCCCCTTCGGTTGATCAATTTTGATGAAATGTTGGCTATCACATATTTGGCATATACATACATCAAATACCCAGTTTGGTCACAATCGTGAAAGCCGTTTTTGAGTAAATAAAAAAAGCACGTAAAAATTATATAAAATTTATTAAGTAAAGTGGCCCCTTCGGTTGATCAATTTTAATGAATTTTTTACAGACATATCTCGGGCATATAAATAGATCAAATACTAAGTTTAATCAAAATCGTTAGAGCCGTTTTTGAGAAAATCAAAAAAACACGTGAAAATGTTACAAAATTTATTAAGTAAAGTCCCCCCTCCGGTTAATCAATTTTGATGAAATTTTTACAGTCATATCTCGGGCATATAAATACATCAAATACCCAGTTTGATCAAAATCGTTAAAGCCGATTTAGAGTAAATAAAAAAAAAAACGTGAAAATGTTACAAAATTTATTAAGTAAAGTCCCCCCTCCGGTTAATCAATTACGATGAAATTTTTACAGTCATATCTCGGGCATATAAATAGATGAAATACTCAGTTTAATCAAAATCGTTAGAGCCGTTTTTGAGAAAATCGAAAAAAACCTAAAAAGTTATTAAGTAAAGTACCCCCTCCCTTTAAGTAATTTTGATGAAATTTATGCTGTCACATCGCGGGCATATACCTACACTAAATACCCAATTTCAGGATCGCACGGTTTATAGTTTTTGAGCTAGTCTGTTCACACACACACACACACACACAGACACTCACACACACAGACCATTTCGCGGGACTTGGTCATTTCGACTCAGGGGACCCCAAAACGTGTATTTCCGTTGAAAACCGGAAGTCGAATTTTTTCACGATCGCAATACTTCCACTTACTATATATTTCATATATAGGTAAGTGAAAGTAAAAATACTTTATCTTCATTATAATAGTTTTAATTCATTTTTTCTTTTATTATTGTAAATTCGAAACAAATAAGTAAATCAAGCTATAAAATTAATTATAATTATTTATTTTTTTAGTTAATGAAAATCATTATAATTGCTTGTTATGGTTATTACTGATCACCGGAAGAAGTTTTAACCGTGATATTGTTTACGGAAGCCAGTATCACATATTTGGCATATACATACATCAAATACCCAGTTTGGTCACAATCGTGAAAGCCGTTTTTGAGTAAATAAAAAAAGCACGTAAAAATTATATAAAATTTATTAAGTAAAGTGGCCCCTTCGGTTGATCAATTTTAATGAATTTTTTACAGACATATCTCGGGCATATAAATAGATCAAATACTAAGTTTAATCAAAATCGTTAGAGCCGTTTTTGAGAAAATCAAAAAAACACGTGAAAATGTTACAAAATTTATTAAGTAAAGTCCCCCCTCCGGTTAATCAATTTTGATGAAATTTTTACAGTCATATCTCGGGCATATAAATACATCAAATACCCAGTTTGATCAAAATCGTTAAAGCCGATTTAGAGTAAATAAAAAAAAAAACGTGAAAATGTTACAAAATTTATTAAGTAAAGTCCCCCCTCCGGTTAATCAATTACGATGAAATTTTTACAGTCATATCTCGGGCATATAAATAGATGAAATACTCAGTTTAATCAAAATCGTTAGAGCCGTTTTTGAGAAAATCGAAAAAAACCTAAAAAGTTATTAAGTAAAGTACCCCCTCCCTTTAAGTAATTTTGATGAAATTTATGCTGTCACATCGCGGGCATATACCTACACTAAATACCCAATTTCAGGATCGCACGGTTTATAGTTTTTGAGCTAGTCTGTTCACACACACACACACACAGACACACACACACAGACCATTTCGCGGGACTTGGTCATTTCGACTCAGGGGACCCCAAAACGTGTATTTCCGTTGAAAACCGGAAGTCGAATTTTTTCACGATCGCAATACTTCCACTTACTATATATTTCATATATAGGTAAGTGAAAGTAAAAAGATGAAAAAAATACAAAGTAAATAAATATATATACAACTTCTTTATCAACATAAAATAAAATTAATGTAGTTAATAATAATTATCAATTGATAAAAGTTAATAATAAAATTAACTGTAAACTAAACTCTGTATTTATTAAAGGAAAAAAAAATAAACTCATGCAAATTATACAAAAAAAAAATAAAACCATTCCAGTATATCTTTAATGTTCAAATTCAAGATGTTGTTCATTAATATATATTATAAATTTTAATGAGTTCAGTCAATGTCATTAATTGCGCAATTAAAAGAAAAAAAAATGTCTATTCACCCTGGGTAAAAGATTAAGCGAAGATGTTGAAATCATTGATGGATTTCGCCAATATTAGTCGATCAACTTGAAAATTCCATGGTGAGTAGGCGTCCATGAATTGAAGCTTGAAGTCGAATCCCGTCGAAGATTGTAAGAATTTAAATTTGTGTCGTCGTGCTGATGAACCAAACTGGAGAAAAGCGGCCTCCAAACAGCCGATAAGCGACCGTATGATCGGAAATTTTAATCGAAATCAGTACGATTAATGTTTTTGAGAAAATATTTATTTTATGTCATATAAAACAGATTCACAGAGCACCTGTCTACTAGCCGACGACAAGTATGTTGCCTAAGGACTCTTAATCCTGTTCTTTTAGTACACAAAAGGTACACAAATTGATCAACCGAAGGGGGGACTTTACTTAATAAATTTTGTATCATTTTCACAGTGTTTTTTATTTACTCAAAAACGGCTTTAACGATTAATAAAAATAAGATATGAATGTAGAAAAATGTGTGACTTTGGGAAATGATATTTAACAAAACACGTCAATTTCTTATCTAAGTAAGTTGGTAAGTGAAAGTTGTGTGTTGCGCGCACGCACCAGATTTTTTTTTTTACTAACAATTTTATTAATAAATAGTTTCAAAAAAGGCATTCGGAATTATATTTTGAAATTCCTTAAATTGAATAAGTTTCTTTCAGAGTTGGGCAGTAGTTAACTACGTTTGTAATTAACTACACAGACAACTACATGTAGTTTGTAGTTGGAAGCGCGCAACTACTATTTTTCAACTACCAGTTAAGTAGTTGTAATTTAAAACTACAACTACAGTAGTTGAGAAAAAGTAGTTGGGAATGGCATATACAACAAGTAGTTGTAAATGTAGTTTAGAGCGGCAACTACATTTGCTAAGCAACGTCTAATTAAATAACATATTTTGCTATTTTTATTTTGTGTTTAGATAAATACTCCATAGAGAAATGGGCTCCCTTATGGTTGATAATCTGTTTTAAAAATAGTACAATACATATACGTAATACAAATTTTTTTCCATGATTTCCGGCAGTCAATCATTTTTTTTTAACCTTAGGTTCTCGATCAATCCCATGTTTTTTATATTAGCTGAATTGCATTTGCTATACTCTTTATCGATAATACTAGATGTCGATAATTACTCGTTATCAATAAAAGTAGTTGTAGTTTCAGGCCCATAATTACAGTTGCAACTACTAGTTGTAGTTGTAAAAATGCAACTACTTTTTTGAAACTACAGTAGTTGTAGTTGTGGTCCATCAACTACAAATTATAAAAGTAGTTGTAGTTTCAACAACTTCCCAACTACTGTGTCAGTAGTTTTGTAATTTGTAGTTCAACTTCTTTTTGCCCAACTCTGGTTTCTTTAAAGACAAGCAGCGTAGTTGCATTAGGGAAAGGTTGTTCAAGGGGGCAGTTTTGTGATCCTTACGACGCCCTAACAATCGCCTTGTACATCTGTTGTTTTAAACACAACGAGAACTTCGGCGATATTAGTAGGAACCCGTCTAGGACAGAGGCTATGGAATAATTATTTGATGCGGTGTTCTTGGTCAAAGGTTGACATCCCTTGTTAAACCTCCGTAGCTATTGGAAACCTTGCAGGTCTGTTTCAATTTAAATATGAAGGACTAGATTCATTTTTCCCTCTCAAAACTCATATATGGTACATCATCCTCGTGGGTCTCTTTGATCTTAAGAAAGCGTCGTGATAGCTTATACCATCCATCTCAGAAATGTTCGGGGTCACCTGTGGTGTAGTGGTTAGCATAGAAACCTGCAATACTAAAGGTCGCGGGTTCGCGTCCCGAGGTGGCCCTAGGATTTTTTAATGAGATTAAAAAATTCTTGTCTATGCCGTTTTTCGGATAAAACGTAAAATGGAGGTCCCGAGCCTATACGATTGCATTTTAGTGCAGAAAATATTGCTAACAGCTGAAATTCTGTTGTTTTTTAGAATCGGACTCAGAGGTCCGGTTTTCGATTAAGAATGGCGTAAATCCTGTATCGGCATTCCTGTACAGGCCTGTCCTGTGCCTATTATGTCCAATTATCTCTAATACCAAGAGATAATGCCCTTTAGACGCTCATTTAATTCCCTTTTAATTTAAAAGGTAATGATTTCGTCAAAGCATTCCCATCGGTCCCCGACGCCCGATATCGTCTGTGGCTCATTCCAGCAGTCGGACCCCGGGGACCGATACCGTCCAATTCAGGATACCCCAAAAATTCGCCGCCTACCCCTAAAATTCGCCGCCGCACCTAACGAGAAAAGATCCCTGTCCTAATTATACCTGGATAGGCAAAATTTAGGACTAGCATCGTCCGATTAGCCTGAGTGGTATAAAGTGACGTTTAGGCAAACAAACAATTTCAGAGATGTTCTCAAAGAAATCCGTCATCTTCAAGCGTCTCTTAGACAGGTGAGGTAGAAGGGAGATAGTTGTTGCTAGGGCCATCCTGCCCAACAGACTGTAGGAGCTAGGTGGACAAAAGTATTTTTCGTCATTTTTTCATCTCTTTCGACCATTTAAGTAATTTAATTATAAAATGATTATATTTAATTATAAAATTGATTATATTATATTTAATACTAGCTGTATGTCCCGGTTTCACCCGGGAAATTTAATTTTTCTAATGAAACGGTCGATTTCGTAAAAAAATTATTGTAAAGCGAGATCATTACGATTTTTATTAGGATAAAGAATATCAGCTGAAGATCGGCTGAAGTTATGCAATTTTAATATGGACAGGTGTTCGCACTTGGTATGAAAGAACCACTGAACGAAATTTGGAGAATTTAGGACAAACGGTATGGATTTCTATAAAGAACAAACAAACAGAAATATCGCCCTGCAGTTTCAGCTTCTCGCAAATCGGCTTGCCTAAGCCTCTGTAGCGCAAGGCGGGCCTCGTATTCCTAGGCAGATTCAGTTTCCCGCGATTCTGCCTGTATAAGCCTCTGTTGTTCAATCCTATTTTGATGTTCGTCGAGAGTTTCAGCTGCTCGTATTTGACGTTGTTTTTTAGCTTTTGAGCTCACTACTCCTATTGAAGATCGCTTCTTAGGAGGCATTTTTAAAAAATAAATTCACCATACATGTAAATAAACATATTATTATATATTATTACATATTATTATTATATTAGTTTAAAAAAAACATATGGTTTGAAAATCCCAGAACTCGGCGCCTGCCAAGGGACGGTCTTACCGGGCCTTGTTGGCCTCTTCAAAATCTATAAAATGATTTTTTAGGCCGTTTTTCGACTCAAACGGTCGATTTCGTAAAAAAAAACCATTGTAAAGCGAGATCATGACGAATTTTATAACAATAAAGAATATACCCAGAGATTGGCTGAAACTATGCAATTTTAATATGGACGGGTGTTTGCACCTGGTATCAAAGAACCACTGAGCGAAATTTGGAGAATTTAGGACAAACGGTATAGATTTCTATAAAGAACAAACAAACAAACAGAATTTCAACTTTATATATATATAGATTATGTATATTTCATAAATTAAATATATTATATTAAATTATAAAATTGGTTTTCGTTATTTTTTCATTTATTGCGACCAATTAAATAATTTAATTATAAAATAAAACATTTTTATTAATTAAAAATCGAATTTAAAACGGTTGTCAGGAGGTTAGGAAGAAAAAATAAAAACAAAAGCCTATCTATACAAAATTCTGTACTCTTTATTTTTTCTAATCCTCTTTACATGTATTTTTCTTTTTTCTTTCTTTTTAAAGGATCCTATTTTTTTTTCTTATGGTCACCTATAATAAATATTTGATATTTCCAAAGGTGTAGCATGATAGTCAGATATATACTTTAATATATGCATATCTGTACAGGGATTTAGCCCCAGAATAAAGTAATTTTTTGAGAGCTTACCCGTGCAAAGATGAACTTTATGGGTTATCATAGATTAAGGCTGAGGATTCCGCCAAATGATAGAGCTGGTACTGCTAAGAAATCCAGTGGGAAAAAGGAAAATGCATTTTCATGAATACCTGTTAATAAAAGATTTTCTTAGACGGTAATGGCAAGACCGCCTACGTAGATCGCATCCTAGTCTGCTTATACGAATGCGCTGTTGGCTTAGAGTAAGTGTAACAGGCTAATGCTTCATTTCCATTTAATCAATTAGCATTTCCAAAAGGAATAAGTGATGTCTTACACAATTTTTCCGGGGATCATAATGGTTCCTTGAAATGTGGAAGTTGGCGTTGAGCCTAAACATGCTGCTTTGATTTTCCCGCAGCATCCCATTTATGATATATTTTGGAGGCATAGTTAGGCAACCTCATCCTCTGTATGGTTTTTAAAATTATGTTTGGACGAAAGAAAATTTAAGAGAAAAGAGATTTTTCTGCCACAGTGTGGTTCAACCATTATAAAAAAAATTCCCACTTTGGAAAGAAAGTACTAAAAAAAAGAATGTTGTACTCGAGTGTGCAGGCTATAATACATATCATTACAAAGTTGAAAGGTGCCCCTATTATAGTCAGAAAAATCAGCCCGGGTACAAATGGGTACAAGTCATTAACATCATTTGGAAGTTTCAAAACGATGAAAAAATCCTGCAAAACATGTTTTTATTGTTGTTTGATTAACAGATAAATTTACTGAATTAGAGTAAATTAGCACTCACTAGTCCAAGTAATATTAATCCTTAACAATCAATCTATAAAAAGTTAGGAACACTGTAATTTTTACTTTCACTTACCTATATATGACATATATAGTAAGTGGAAGTATTGCGATCGTGAAAAAATTCGACTTCCGGTTTTCAACGGAAATACACGTTTTGGGGTCCCCTGAGTCGAAATGACCAAGTCCTGCGAAATGTTCTGTGTGTGTGTGTGTGTGTGTGTGTGTGTGTGTGTGTGTGAACAGACTAGCTCAAAAACTATAAACCGTGCGATCCTGAAATTGGGTATTTAGTGTAGGTATATGCCCGCGATGTGACAGCATAAATTTCATCAAAATTACTTAAAGGGAGGGGTTACTTTACTTAATAACTTTTTAGGTTTTTTTCGATTTTCTCAAAAACGGCTATAACGATTTTGATTAAACTGAGTATTTCATCTATTTATATGCCCGAGATATGACTGTAAAAATTTCATCAAAATGGATTAACCGGAGGGGGGGCTTTACTTAATAAATTTTGTAACATTTTCACGTGTTTTTTTTATTTACTCTAAATCGGCTTTAACGATTTTGATCAAACTGGGTATTTAATGTATTTATATGCCCGAGATATGACTGTAAAAATTTCATCAAAATTGATTAACCGGAGGGGGGACTTTACTTCATAAATTGTGTAACATTTTCACGTGTTTTTTTGATTTTCTCAAAAATGGCTCTAACGATTTTGATTAAACTTAGTATTTGATCTATTTATATGCCCGAGATATGTCTGTAAAAATTTCATCGAAATTGATCAACCGCAGGGGGCACTTTACTTAATAAATTTTGTATCATTTTTATGTGCTTTTTTTATTTACTCAAAAACGGCTTTCACGATTGTGACCAAACAGGGTATTTGATGTATGTATATGCCAAATATGTGATAGCCAACATTTCATCAAAATTGATCAACCGAAGGGAGTTTTTTATTTACTCAAAAACGGCTTTAAAAATTAATAAAAATAAGATATGAATGTAGAAAAATGTGTGGCTTTGGGAAATGATATTTAACAAAACACGTCAATTTCTTATCTAAGTAAGTTGGTAAGTGAAAGTTGTGTGTTGCGCGCACGCACCAGATTTTTATGATTGAAGTGATGCCTGGAATTCAAATGATTTATTCTATTGCTTCACGCTTTTATACCTTTGGACCCTATTACTAACGAGGTGGAGTGTGTGAGACATAAACAAATATTAGAATACCACATTTTGATGTATTGTTTAGATTATTATAATACCAATTTTCAGAATTTCAATTTGAACATTGATTGGCATATATATCATATATATATATATATATATATATATATATATATATATATATATATATATATATATATATATAAGTTAACTGTATATAAGTCGTAAGTAATAAACAAACTTAAGTTACTAGTAGGATAAGATAGTTATTATTTACTAACATATCTAGCTGTATATACAGGGTGTTTCGGAATTGCACGGCACTATTTTAGGTACGTGTTCTCTAACACAAAATAAACAAAAAAGTTCATATTAACATGTATCTCAAACTCATTTATTAAACAGATATCAAAGGTTAAAGATTTATTATTACTATTTATTTATTATTATTACAACATTTAGAGTAAATGTTCAAAGGCGCCTCCGTTTTGTTGAATGCAACATTCAGCATGACGAATCCATGCTTCTCTGGCTCTTCGTATAGCATCAGGATGGTGGTTGATAGTTACTGCGGCTTCCACGATCCGATTTCTTAGCTCTTCTTGCGTGTCAACTGCCGCAGAATAAACCATAGACTTCATCCAGCCCCACACAAAATAATCTAATGGCGTTAAATCCGGAGATCGTGGTGGCCATTTAACAGGTCCGTTTCGACCAACCCATCGGTCTCCATAAGTTGCATTTAAATAATCAGTGACACTATGAGAAAAGTGAGCTGGAGCACCGTCATGCATAAACCACAGCCTTTGCCTAATGCCTAGCGGAATATCTTCTAGAATATCATGCAGATTATTTTGCAAAAAATGCAAGTAAGATATACCTGACAGCCTAGGTGGCAAAAAGAAGGGGCCGATGATTTTGTCGCTTAGGAGACCACACCAGACATTTAAAGAGAATGTATGTTGGTAATGTCCAACAGCAGTCGTATGAGGGTTTTCTTCGGCCCAAGTATGGGTATTTCGAAAATTAAGAATCCCGTTTCTTGTAAAGCAAGATTCATCAGTAACCAAAATGCAGTTCAGGAAGTTAGGATCTCGTGTGCATTGTCGAATTAACCACTGGGAGAAATTTCTGCGCTTGTTATAATCTTGTGGTAACAAATCTTGCCTACTTGATAGTGAAATGGATATAATTGTTGTTCGCGTAAAGTTCGCCATACGCTGGTAGAGGAAACATCGAAACGACGTGACAATCTTCTGGTACTAGTAGTAGGAGATAACTTTCGTCGAAATCGTTGTCGACCGGCGTTCACTCGTATAGGTTTTAGCGTACCCTTATCCCTAAGACGTCTTTCAATGGCCTCAAACGTTTTACGATTTGGTATTCTTGGGTTAGGAAATTTTTCACGATATCTTCGAACAGCAGCAGCACCGTTTGTATGTACCTCGCCATAAGTTAAAAGCATGTCTGTTTGTTCATCAAAAGTGAATAAATTTGTGGTATCTCCCATGATAATCATAAATTGAACTGTGTCACAAGATTCACTCACACTAAAACACACAGAACTAGACAAACAGATGAGCAACTACTGTCATTGCTTATCGTTCATTTGTTTATCAGGTGATTAAAACCTTTTATTTAGTATTAAACACGTTAAACGTTGTACAGTCAGTCTTAATGCAGTAAATAAATAATAAATCTTTAACCTTTGATATCTGTTTAATAAATGAGTTTGAGATATATGTTAATATGAACTTTTTTGTTTATTTTGTGTTAGAGAACACGTACCTAAAATAGTGCCGTGCAATTCCGAAACACCCTGTATATACCAGGCGGAATCTAATAAAGTCAGTTCATTTCTTGAAGTTGTGTCGTTACTCTGCCCGAACCCCCACACATTTTTCAGTGCGTCTATCAGTCTGATCGTAACTGGTGCCGAAACCCGGGATTACTCGACGGTACGGTCACGTGGTCCAATCAGTTAGTGCCATAACACGTTAAGTTGACCCCGTTCTTTTTGTCTTACAACTTTTAATCCGAGTAAGGAAATGGGTGAAGCTGAACAATTAGCGAAATTAGAATATCAACTGGCTCAAGCTGCAGTCGAACGTTCGAAATTGGAGTCGCAGCTGACCGAGGCTTCGAAAACTCAACACATAGAGCTACTGAAGATTAGGACGCAAAATTCCGCGTTCATCCACGAAGTCATTAGCCAGTTGGAACCCTTCACAGGCACAATAGGAGACCTAGAACATTTCATTAGAGGCGGCGACCAAATCAAGGAACTAATAGTATCACGGAACGAGGCCGGGACGCTACTAGAAGCCGATGTCAGACTTCTCGAAGCCTCGTTAGTCGGGCGGATTTCAAGGCGCGTGCTGAATGCCATCCAAGGAGATCTAACGTACTCCTGGGACACGTTGAAGGTACGCTTGAAGAAACTCTACGGTGGGGGAAGATGGACCCCCGAAGAGGACGTATTCTACTTACTCAAGGAGAGGCGGACACAAGGCCAATCAGAAGGTGAGTTTGCAGAAAAGCTCCTAGTCCTATATAACAGGCTGACCGAAAAGATGGTGGAAACGTTTGGACAAGCGGAGGGGGCCCAAAAGTTGGAATTCTTGAAAGGAGTGCTAAAAGTGCAACTAAACCACTATGTCGACCGGCCGGGGTCGCTTCCGAAAGATCGAGGTTTTATAGAGTGCCCCCACGATCTTATAGATGCGAAGGAGCGAAACGAAACCCGCTATGAAAGAACCGAAGCTGAATGGACGGAGGTACGTTCACCTAGGAGGAGGCAGTCAACTAATGTTCGGAACTTTGAAAAACGTCCGAATAGAGCTCCTGAGGAGAGGAGGAGGAAACAAGAACGACGCTGCTACGAATGTAGTCGAACTGGCCATGTTTCGGCACAGTGTAATCTTACACGGTGTTTCGAATGCGGTAGGAGAGGGCACATAGCCAGAGAATGCCCACGACGGAACCCTCGATCGAACAGGAGGGACCAGCAACAACCTGAGCCGATGGAAGTTAACAACCAAGGCTGGAGCAGTAGGCGAACGGGCAGGAGGAGCGGAAGCCGTTACTCTGGAGAGGAATCTTCAGGCGAGGAGAGTACCCAGTCTGAGCGCAGCAGCCCGGCTACTAAACGAAATGAGGTAAGTGGGGGAAATCCTTGGAAAGGGGGGTATTCTGGAACGGAAGTAGTGATGGGGCGTCCTCGCGTAGATTGAGGGCACGGCATCTGGGGGGGGGGGGGCAACCGACCGAGTGAGATAATAATAAACAATAGCGTGAAAACGAGGCGAGTGACTAGGTTGCCCGTGGCGAGATTAGAGGAATCAGGGATAAAATTCTTAATTGATACGGGGAGTACGAATTCGCTGATAACTAGGAGAGCAGCCGAAAAGCTGGATATATGGACCGGACGGAAACCCTGTAAATGTGTAGTATCGACGGTTAGTGGTAAATGCCAAACTTTGGGGGAAGCAAACTTGAATCTCACCGACTTAACGGGGCGTGATGTACACATTCGGGTTCACGTAATCGAAGAATTGATGACGGGATATGAGCTAATAATAGGGTGCGATATCTTACAGAGCGCTGGCCTGAGTCTAAGGGTAAACCGGACAAAGTGGAGTTATAGGATAGGCAAACGGAGATATAAAACCGCGACGAAGAGTAATAACACCGACATAGCAATCGGTGCCGTAGAGTGTACAAAACCGGCAATCGCACGATTATTGGATTGGAATAAGGATCTATTTTACCAAGATGGCGAAATTTTACCAACAACAGGGAGGACGGTACATAGAATTAACCTCAAAGCAGAAACACCGGTGTATGTTAAAGATAGGCGATATCCCCAAGCTATACGGAACATCATTAAACAGCAGCTGGAAGAATTACTAAAACAGGGCATTATTCGACATAGCATTTCCCCGTTCAACAGTCCATTGTGGGTGGTTGAGAAAAAGCAAGGCGAGGGTATTAAGGAGACAAAAAAATATCGCGTGGTGGTCGATTACCGGAAGCTGAATGAGGCAACCTAGGACGAAAGGTACCCCCTCCCCCGGGTAGAAGATATACTCGATCGCCTGTCGGGTGCAACCATCTTTACTACGTTAGACCTTAAAAGTGGCTACCATCAAGTTAGGATGGCCGAGGAGGATATTGGCAAAACGGCTTTTTCGTGGGAACGAGGTCATTATGAATTCGTTAGGATGCCGTTCGGGCTAAAAGGGGCGCCGTTAACTTTTCAACGTCTTATGGACGAGTTGCAGCGCGGGTTAGGTGAAGAGTTTTCACAGGTCTACATGGATGACCTCATCGTTTTTAGTAGGACTGAAGAGGAACACGTCGACCATTTACGGAAAGTATTTGACAGAATCCGCGATTTCGGGTTGAAATTATCCAGCGAAAAATCTAAGTTCGGATTAGGCGAAATAAGATTTTTAGGTTACGTAGTATTTCTTTAATGAAGGAGCTCTTCCGTATTTAATAATTATTTATTTATTATTATTAGCTTCCCAACGTTTCGAGCTTGTGGCTCATCTTCTGGGGTTATCTTATCTTAGTTGTTACATTTCATTCAAGCCATTTGTCAAAACTTCTCTTTTTTTAAACAGTATAAAAATACTTTTGTCTTTTTTTTTTTTTTTTTTTTATTTTGTCATACATTTTAACATAACAGGCCATAAAATGTATGACAAAATAAAAAAAAAAAAAAAAAAAAAAAGACAAAAGTATTTTTATACTGTTTAAAAAAAGAGAAGTTTTGACAAATGGCTTGAATGAAATGTAACAACTAAGATAAGATAACCCCAGAAGATGAGCCACAAGCTCGAAACGTTGGGAAGCTAATAATAATAAATAAATAATTATTAAATACGGAAGAGCTCCTTCATTAAAGAAATACTACAATTTACAGCACTCTTCCCCTCTAAGTGAGGAAAAAGATCCTTAGTAGGTTACGTAGTTTCACGTAATGGGGTTCAACCGGACCCGGAACGCGTGAGAGCTATTCAGGAGGCCCCCTTGCCCAAGAATGCTCGTGGTGTTAGGAGGTTTTTAGGTATGGTGAACTATTATAGACGTTTTATACCCGTTTTATACCCGTTTTATTTTTACTTTATTTTTTATTTCTTGGCAACAGGGCAAGGAACAGGGTCGAAGCAACAATAATTCTGCCGGAACCATAAAGAAGTGTTTCATTTTTCAGAAAACGACAGCGATATCCACTGATATTATATATCTTTATTAAAATCTATTGTTGAAAATTTATTTAAGGTTATGTATAAGGTTTGTTCCAACAAGCACTTAAACCACGTCAATAATTATCACACTTCACATTTTCTCCCCCACTATTTTAATTCTGAATTTGATTGGTTTGTTTTCCCAACCGATTCATCGACCATTAAAACATTGTTGAGCATTGCTTGAAATCAAACAATCAAATTTAGAATAAAAAAAGCGGGGATAGTACATGATCAGTTTGTTATTTATCAACGTGTTTTAATATTTTGTTGGAGCATACCTTATAATATATATGCCATAAGCTTTTGTCCACCTAGCTTATACTAATCGAAACACTGTGTGTCGTGGTAATATCCCACGCGGTAAAAGTTCATCCCAACAACTTAAAAGCTCGCAAATATAAAGTTTTAAGGCAATAGTTCAGGACGCTCCAGGGGAGAACCTTCTTCTTGCGCTGTTATATCTTACTATGTATATCTATGTATGTACTCGTATATATCTGAATGTGGATGTGAATTCGGGGGAGAAATATACACAGAGCTTGGAGTGGGAATGAGTTTATTTTTACTCTATGGGAGCCCAAGTTGTATCAAAGAGATGCCAGGGTTATAGCAAAAGAGAGGGGAGGTTGCAAGCTGATAGGCTGGAATCTGATAATATTGAATTAATAAACTTGTTAATATGTTTTGACTTTGACACCGCTTTTCATTAATAAAACAATGTTCTGCAATAAGATAGCCTTTGTCACATGGCATATAATGTAACCATGAGAAGGGGGGAAAGAGTTACCAGAGCAAAACCACCAGTTAACGTTTTGAAACTTTTATGTATTTGGTTTATTGTATTATATTTATACAGGGTGACATGCTACTCGTGCGACAAACTTCACCAGTAGATTCTCTACCATAAAATGAATAAAAAAGTTTATATTGACAATGGTCCAATTCTCAACCATTTCGGAATAATTTCAATTTTTATCGATTTTGAAAGATATCACGACCTGGCATCGGAAAACCGTGATATCTTTAAATCTGAAAATTTCTCCGAAAAGCCGATAGCACCATAGAAATCTACATTAATTGTTCAATACTAAAATGGTCATTTCAAAATTTTTAGGCCAATTTTTCGTGTTTTATTTCAGCCAGAACAACAAATAAGTGAAAAATTTTATAAATCGGAATGTGTTGAACGTAATCCAGAGTTTCTAATTTTAGTTTCAGAAGGCAGCAAATTTGAGGGAAAATACCTCATTTAATAACGCTTCAAACGCACTCTTCATTTTTTAATTTGTTGTTTCTAAGACCACGATATCGATGACGAAAAGAGAAAAACTGTATTCCATAAGGCGTTTTTCAATCAGTGTTTGGGCGGGAGTTATTGGAGATGTACTCATCGGTCCCTACTTAGATTTTCCGGCGAGATTAACTGGCCCAATTTATTTAAATTTTATCGAAAACACGCGGCCTACCTTGCCAATTGTAAAGGACATTCCTTTACAATTGAGGAGAAACATAATTTTTCAGCACGATGGTGCGCCTCCTCACTCTTCTAGAATAGTTCAGGTGTATTTGAAGAGAACATTCGAAACGTGGATCGGCCGTGGTGGGACAGTTCTATGGCCACCAAGATCTCTTGATCTCAACCCCATGGAATATTTCGTCTGGGGATATCTCAAGGAACTGTTCTATCGCACTGAAGTGACAAACATAGACGATTTGAGAGCAAGGACCATCGCCGCTGATGAAAAACTTCGATGTTTTCTCACTTTTGATGTGACAGTTTGAAGTATGAGAAAACGGGCCACGTTTGTGGATTGCAGAGAACGGCTTCCAATTTGAACATAAATAAAATGATTAAAAATAAATTTATTTTAAAGATATTGGTGAGTTGTATTAGTTTTTTTTTTCAAATTTAAAATGTAAATTCTCAAATGTTAACCAAATCTTGGTCTTAGAACCTAACAAATTAAAAAATGAAGAGGTCGTTATTAAATGAGGTATTTTTCCTAAAATTTGCTGCCTTCTGAAACTAAAATTAGAAACTCTGGATTATGTTAAACACTTTCCGATTTATAAAATTTTTCACTTATTTTGTTATTCTGGCTGAAATAAAACACGAAAAATTGGCCCAAAATTTTTGAAATGACCATTTTATTAATGAATAATTAATGTAGATTTCAAAGGTGCTAGCAGCTTTTCGGAGAAATTTTCAAATTTAAAGATATCACGGTTTTCCGATGCCAGGTCGTGATATCTTTCAAAATCGATAAAAAGCGAAATTATTCCGAAATGGTTGAGAATCGGACCATGGTCAATATGAACTTTTTTATTCATTTTATGGTGGAGAATCTACTGGTAAAGTTTGTCGCACGAGTAGCATATCACCCTGTATATACATGATATATGTACATGATAAGCTGAAACTTTTACCTGGCTCTCGGTGAGCTCTTTAAGCCTTTGAAGGGGGTCTTTCGACTTTTTGGAACGAATGATAAGATATATCTTGGACGGCTTGCACACCCTCAGTAACTTCTCCATTATCAGCTTCCCTAAGAAACCGGTCGCTCCGGTTAGGAGTACGTGCTTGTCTTTGTAGAACTCGCATATTTGTGAAATATCTTTGTTGCAAGACTCCATAGTTGTCTGAAAAAAATAAAATAATAAGTTTTATAAATTAACTATGTCGTAAAATGAAGTTATCCTGGAAACTCACAGTGGACCCGATCTGTCCATAATGGTGCAAAAAATACTTACAGTTGACGGATCTTGTTCAAACGTTGTAATATTTTTAATCCAATATTGTAGAGTTGTTTTATATCGGTTTCATGAAAATAGGTAAGAGGGAGGGGTGGGAGAATTTGTGCTTATTAGTGGATTGTAAAGTTGTTTTATATAGGTTCAAATTGTATGTTGTTATGTAGTTAGGACCTGGGTTCGATTCCCGGCCGTGGTCGAATCTTTTATCTTCTAATAAAATAGGTTCATACTTCATTTTATATTAACTTATCATGTAAAATGTTTAATTTATAACAAAAAAAACTCTTATAATGCTCTTCAGAATTAGTCATCCTAAGTAATCATTTAATAAGTCATCATTAGGGCATTTGTATTAGGTATATTATTTTTTTACTTTCACTTACCTATATATGAAATATATAGTAAGTGGAAGTATTGCGATCGTGAAAAATTTCGACTTCCGGTTTTCAACGGAAATACACGCTTTGGAGTCCCCTGAGTCGAAATGACCAAGTCCCGCGAAATGGTGTGTGTGTGTGAGTGTGTGTGTGTGTGTGTGTGTGTGTGTGTGTGTGTGTGTGTGTGAACAGACCAGCTCAAAAACTATAAGCCGTGCGAATCTGAAATTGGATATTTAGTGTATGTATTTGCCCGCGATGTGACAGCAAAAATTTCATCATAATTGGTCAAACGGAGGGGGTACTTTATTTAAAGAATTTCGTCTAATTTTTAGGGTTTTTTCGATTTTATCAAAAACGGCTCTAACGATTTTGATTAAACTGAGTATTTGATGCATTAATATGCTCGAGATTTGACTGCAAAAATTTCATCAAAATTGATCAACCTGAGGGGGTACTTTACTTAATAAATTGTGTCCCACTTTAACGTGTTTTTTTTTATTTACCTAAAAACGGCTTTAACGATTTTGATCAAACTTGGTATTTAGTATATGTATGTGCCTGCGGTGTGACGGTAAACATTTCATCAAAATTGATCAACCTGAGAGGGTACTTTACTTAATAAATTGTGTCCCACTGTTACGTGTTTTTTTATTTACCCAAAAACGGCTTTAACGATTTTGATCAAACTTGGTATTTGGTGTATGTATGTGCCCGCAATGTGACAGTAAAAATTTCATCAACATTGATCAAATAATGTAAAGTACCCCCTCACTTTACATAATACATTTTGTATCATTTTCACGTGTGTTTTTCATTTACTCATAAACGGCAAAAATAAGAAATGAATGTGGAAAAATTTGTGACTTTTTGAAGTGGCAATTAACAAAACACGTCAATTTCTAATCTAAATAAGTTGGTAAGTGAAAGTTGTGTGTTGCGCGCACGCACCAGATTTTTATAATTTAATAAACACATTTTAAAACACGGAAAAAAAAATGTATGTGCACATTTACATAAGAATATAATAAGAATGTTCACTGGGAATAATTTGAAGTGTATACAACAGTGGAATAAAAATAACACATTTTAAAATGCACATATTGAATTTCAATTATATAAGTTTAGGATTTTAATATTATAAATAAAAATTAAACACAGAACATTTCATTTCCCTATAATTAGTGATTTATTAACTAACTCAAAAGAAATGAGGACCACTTTACTCAATTTAAGTGACTCAAATTAAGGTAGTGCACCCTTCGAGCCGGCCGTCCGTGACTCTATATTATTCTCTTGAGATATTTTATTTCTAAAAACTCCCCTTTTCCTAATGTTTATGAATCGTGAAGGACGTGAAACTTATGCAATTGAAACTGAGATAGTTTCTGTAACTTGAAGTGCCACAACCATCGCAGACACTTACGGACAAAATTTTTCAGACATTCTCCAATATGAACAATAAGTGACCAATATTGTTTACTTTAAAAAATAGTTCATTCGCTTAAATCACTGGATGCAGAAATCATTTGGATGGCTGTTCATTGTATATGGAATGCACATTCAAGGTGACATATGTAAAAATTGGATAGAAATTAACCAAAACATTGGTTAACGGGCTGTAAAAAGGACGCGGATGGAGGTGTCAGAAACATACAACTTTGAAATGTTGTATATTTCACAAAGATTATTCTATTTTTGTTTCAACTATATTTTCAAGGTCCAGCATTCATATAAAAACCAAGACAAATTATTAGATCCAGAAAAAAAAGTTGGTTTTTGGGATTTTTTGCACCATAATGCGTGAATCGAGACCACTGAAAAACGTTTCGAAATATATTTGGGTCATTACAAAAATATGGGTTATTTTGTGTCACACGGCCTTTATGCCTAAACTATTCGTCATAGAAAGTTCAAAAATTTTGGAGAGATAAAAAATTACCTGGCCCCTACATGGACAAACTAATCTGAGGCTAAAAAGTTGATATGTTTCATAGTTAAAACTTGTTGATTACGTCAATTCTCACTCCCTACAACTGTTACACGGTATTGGTTTCTTACATCTCATATTTTTACGCTACCCTAACTGAGTGCATATATTATTGAAAAAAATATTTTTGCCCTCAGTGTACCCTCCGGTACGATAATATCTGGGTAGATTATGAAAATAAAATCCTTTAACCATACATCTCATAGGTATTATTTTTGTCACAGTTTTTCTTCATACCCTAAAAATTTTCTTAACTAACCCTCCACAACCAGGAAAAGATATATTTAACTGCCTGAAAAATATAAGGTAACGCAGCTACTACATAGCTACCAGATTAGCTTAGCTTTAGTTTCATTAGACTACATGTGTTCGTTGAAGAAATTTTTTTGTGGTGGAATTCGTTAGAGTATTTTTATACTTCCTCACTCCCTACAAGACTTTTGTAAATTGAGGTAAGTGTTTAATCTATTAATGATGGGCAGTTAATATGAGCATGAATGGTCACATTATATGAGAATTTTATAATAAGAGAAAATCTGAAACCTCTGGCCAGCAAAGCATAAAACCATTCAAATCTCAAATAATGAAAAAATCAAATTTTTACTTTCACTTACCTATATATGAAATATACCATATAGTAAGTGGAAGTATTGCGATCGTGAAAATTTTCGACTTCCGGTTTTAAACGGAAATACACGTTTTGGGGTCCCCTGAGTCAAAATAACCAAGTCCCGCGAAATGGTCTGTGTGTGTGTGTGTGTGTATGTGAACAGACTAGCTCAAAAACTATAAACCGTGCGAACCTGAAATTGGGTATTTAGAGTATGTATAAGCCCGCAATGTGACAGCAAAAATTTCATCAAATTTGCTCAAAGGGAGGGGGTACTTTATTTAATAACTTTTTAAGTTTTTTTCGATTTTCTCAAAAACGGCTCTAACGATTTTGATTAAACTGAGTATTTGAACTATTTATATGCCTGAAATATGACTGTAAAAATTTCAACAAAATTCATCAACCGGATGGGGGACTTTACTTAATAAATTTTGTATCATTTTCACATGTTTTTTTTATTTACTCAAAAACGGTTTTAACGATTTTGATCAAACTGAGTATTTGATCTATTTATATGCCTGAAATATGACTGTAAAAATTTCATCAAAATTGATCAACCGGATGGGGGACTTTACTTAATAAATTTTGTATCATTTTCACGTGTTTTTTTTATTTACTCAAAAACGGTTTTAACGATTTTGATCAAACTTGGTATTTTATGTATTTATATGCCCGAGATATGACTATAAAAATTTCATTAAAATTGATCTACGGGAGGGGGGGCTTTACTTAATAAATTTTGTATCATTTTCACGGTTTTTTTTTATTTACTCAAAAACGGCTTTAACGATTAACAAAAATAAGATATGAATGTAGAAAAATGACTTTGGGAAATGATATTTAGCAAAACACGTCAATTTCTAATCTAAGTAAGTTGGTAAGTGAAAGTTGTGTGTTGCGCGCACGCACCAGATTTTTATGGATTGAGACGAGGTTTGGGGATTGAGGGGACTAGTTCTAAAGGTTAATATGCCACAACACCTTGTTATCAATAGATATAAACCTATATAAATATTTGTAGGTGCAGATAAATATGTTACTCTATGGCCGGGGCTACATTTAGCCGTTGTGTATAGGGGACGTTTTTGTACTTTCGTTAAGTCGAAGTATCGATACTTTGCTTCCAACACTCATCACAGTTGCATCAAAACTTATAATTGTTCAACGTTATATAGGAAATATCGATATAACCGATATTTTCAATTTTTGTTTAACTGGTTAATTGGCATGAAAACTTGTACATATTGGCTCTTTTTAGTTTTAGAGACTTAGAAGTACTTTTAAGTTAATTTTTAATAAATGTATGGCGTTATTATTTCGATGAGTTTTGTATGATATTATTGAATTTTACTGGTCCTCGGTGTCACTCCTTTGAAGAGATCCGTTTTGTCAAATAATTCCATCTTTTTTTGCTAAATTATCTAACGAGTTCTAACTAAATTATCTTAGTTCGTATTTTTTATGTGTCGATACTTGAGTATCGATACTTTTGTCCGATATTATCGAATATCAGGAAAGGGTAGTCTCTTCGGACTACCCTTTGTACGCTAGCGGTAAGCTAGGAGGCGCAAGGGGGGGCGGTTATGCTTAATTGCAAAAGCAGTTCCAGCCTAATGTTAATATTTTCTCCTACTTTAATAATTAAGTAAATTTTGTATAATTTTTACGTGTTTTTTTTTATTTACTCAAAAACCGCTTTAACGATTTTGATCAAACTGGGTATTTGATGTATGTATATGCGAAACATGTGATAGCCAACATTTCATCAAAATTGGTCAAACGGAGGAGGCACTTTATTTCATCCTTGTTTCCAATTTTTACCTTTTTATCGATTATCTCAAAAATGGCTTTAACGATTTTTATCAAATTCGTCATGTTTAATGAAAATTAGTTGTTCTTTAATATCAGGTAAGCTTTATCATTATTAAAATGTTCTGATGGGGCTTAAATGGGAAAGGGGCCTTTTTTGTTTTCCTATAAAGTACCTTTGTTTTTGTTTATATGGAGATATTATCTGTCACACGTTTCACTTAAAAAAAGAAAAATCAAGTAAACATATACAGGAGAAAAAAAAAATATTCTGTCAACTCATAAAACATGTTGAGCTCACGCATGCGCAGTACGCCTTTAATGACAGACCAATGATTTATACCTGTTCATTTAATGCAAATTATTTGTTTCATGGGAACTGGATGAAGTTTTCAACAACTACACAGAGAATTATAAAATCAGACGACTTGGAGTATTATGCTTGCATTGCCGAATTATCAAAAGTAAAAACTTTAATTGAACAGTAAAAGAAATTAGTGTCCTTTAAAGAGCAAGAACAAACAAAAATAAGTAAATGAATGTGAAAAAATGTGTGACTTTGAGAAATGACATTTAACAAAACACGTCAATTTCTAATCAAAGAAGTTGGTAAGTGAAAGTTGTGTGTTGCGTGCATCGCACCAGATTTTTTCTTTGCCTAATAATTTTTCTTTGGATGATTCTTGATATGCTTTCATTTGTCTTTTGTTTCAGGTGATTAACATCTATATTTCTATTACAATATTTTTATTATCTTGTGTGCGAGGTTTCGGACCCTTTGTCTATCATCAAGCATCTACAAGTTAATTTTGTAATCCACTATAAAACTCATAAATGTATACCTAAATATAAAAAATAGTTCTTTATATAATCATATAATACAAGCTGATATCTTACAGAAATTTTATACATAATTTTGAAAATGGTTATGATATGATTATATAAAGAATTATGTGTGTGTGTATATATATATATATAAGCGACAGCTCTCTAAAAACATAGAAAGCCATTTGCAATTATACCTCCTTCATCTTGTAGAAACGTTAAATCAAGGTGTTAATAGAAAACATAGACCAATATGATAACTCTTTTTTTGAATTATGCCGTTAAACCTATTAAGATATTGAAACATGTCAAGTATTCGTGAAATTCCCTACTATAATATAAGTAGGTAAATTTTTGCTGTCACATCGCGAGCATATACATACACTAAATACCCAATTCCAGGTTCCAGGTTTATAGTTTTTGAGCTAGTCTGTTCACACACACACACACACAGACCATTTCGCGGGACTTGGTTGTTTGGACTCAGGTGACCTCAAAATGTGTATTTCGGTTGAAAACCGGAAGTCGAAATTTTTCACGATCTCAATACTTTCCCTTACTATATATTTCATATATAGGTAAGTGAAAGTAAAAAACCGAGAAAGGAACTCATTCATTCACACTGTTCTGTTCGACCCTCCACAAAAATACGTCCACATTAGTGCGCGCGCCCTTTTGAAGTAGGTACCGACAACTGACGGATGGGGCGAATGTGTTCGGCCCGATGGTCCACATTACAGCATTTCCGGCCGAATCGAAGCATATTCGGCCCCGAATGCCCTAATGTGGACGCGCCTTAATACTTGGCCGGGAAACATCTATCTTGTTTGATTAATAAGATCTTGGCTACGACTCACCTCTGACCTAACAAGGTACAGATTGTTGCTCAGATCCGATTACTCCTGTTAGCAAACTGTAACTGGAAAGCAATCAGGATGCTTAGCGTGAATTAATATAACAGTGATGGGTGGTGGGGGGGAGGAGGGGGGGTATTGTTTACACGGTTTGGTAAGCATGTGCGAACAAAAGCGTTTAAAAAATCAAGTCTCTTTGACAGCATAGTGTTCATGACATGAACTTGGCTTGATCAGACATGAACTTCATGTCTGATCAAGCAGAGCGTAATAAAGGTCCCTTCATTGATCTGGACTATATCGAATATCTGTTCTAAGGGTATCAGACAAATTAAGCTAAGGACGAGCTCTAATATTTCTCATGTATTTTAATATTTATATCTTCATGCTTGACTCGTGACTTAGTAATTGTGGAGAAACAAGATGTAAAACATAATAAAACCGAATTCGCGCTTTTATAGATATTTAACTTATTTCAGCTCTTGATAAAGTTTGTTTCACTGAAACCATACCAAGCAGAATTTAATTCAGTCAGATGTCTTAAAAATTTAAACCGTTTTGTCTAAAAGCGTAAGAAAAAAATGACAATTTAGGGGCGAAATGGGGGGCGTTTCTATTGGAAACATTTTTGTTTCCTAATACCACACCCCTGATGAATAATTAATCCCCCGTTATAATAAAAGCTCTTCTTGAATAAATCCGAAAAGTTATAAATATGTTAAATAGAGGAATCCCCCCCCCCTCCCTGCAGTATAGAATTTAAAAATTGATACTATTCACAAAATCTATACCCGTAAAACCCCTCGTTTAGTGTATATTTACAAAAATATACAGTCTATTCGAATTAATTTGAGAAGTGAAAATTTTCTTATAAGGTGGGCTTCCCCCACAATATTGACATTTTAACACATTTATTATTATTTTTTTAATTTACGCTATTACGAACGTAATTATGCTTCTTTATGGGAAAGAAATCCGAAAAAATTAAATTTCCATTTGGGAATTTTTATTTTAAATAATATTAATTTTAAAATTATGACTATTTTCTAACTTTACGATTTTAGAAATAATAATGGATCCTTATTTCGAAAATATAAAATGTTGACAGCTTAATAATAATAAAAAAGTTTAATAATAAAATTTTAAATATTCCTATCCAGAGAAGTAGAAGTATCCAAAATGTAACTAAATAACGAAAGTACTCACAGATACTCTGGTATCCGTGCTGACGGATACGAGTTCTACTTGTATCCGTAGATGACGGATTGGAGAGAGAGAGTATATTGGAGAGATTCGAGTACAGTATCCGAGTACAAAAGTATCTGTAACTTGTATCCGGTAGTCCGTTTTTACTCGGATAGTGGCAAACACTGCGCTATCCTGTCTGATTCCGACATCGATAAGTCCATAATTTTTTGTATGGAATTCAAAAGAATATTTATTGAAAACGCATACTCACTTCCTCTGATGGCAAACGCATAAAATTCAAGGAAAAGATTATGTATTAAAACCTAAGCAAGATAAGATCACTTATGGTGTAATGACCAGCATAGCTGAAATACTAAAGGTCGCATCCCGCCAGATGATTTTTTTAAAGGTAATAATGCCGTCCTTCGGATGGGTCGTAAAATAGAGGCCCCGAGCCTGTGCGATGTCAGGTTTACGTCAAAGATTCATATCCTAACTGGATGGGCCAAATTTAGGACTCGACTCACACAGTTTCATCGTCTTAAGCAAGGCTTCAGCTGCCAATTAGTCAAAGGATATTCACAGATCCCTGACTAAATTATCTTATATGCAGTTAAATAAATGGCTGAACAATAACATGACTTTTTTAGCATAGTTTAGAGTTATTTAAAATTATTGTTATTATAATTTTGATTCGTGTGAAATTTAAAAAAAAAATTCCCTTCGATATTTCTTTTAGTCCGATTCGTGCGTAACAACCGTGGGATCGAGGTGGGGAATATTGAGACGACCCAAATGACGATAATCGAATAATTCTTTTTTCATTAAAGAGCATGGGATTCCCTTTATCAGTGAGAATAAAAATAAATAAAAATAATACCGCACAAAGTATTTCAAATTAATTTTTATATGAATCCTTTCCTCACTTAAATTTAAATGAGATAGTTTATTAGGTACAGGGTTATACATAGAGAATGAAATGAGCCAGCATTATTATCTATTGACCTTTCTGCTTATATACATGTCTTTACAGGCACTTGCTCCATTTGAAAGATTTTTAAATAATTATTGTCTAAAGAAGAAAAAATCCCAAACAATTTAAAATATCCATTTTTTTAGGACTTTTAACGGGAAAAAAAATATTTTCAAATAATTAAACTAAAAATATATTTTATGATTTAGTCTAATTCGAGGCCGAAAATATATTGAATGTTCAAGTATAGGGATTTAAATCTTAAAATCGATATATCGCCGATCGATCGCATTTGATTGATCAAATTCTATTATGGTATTTTAGCACCCTTCACCATCTACCACTGTGAAAAAAATCAGAACCAACTATTGCCAATAAAAGAATTTATATTAATTTAAATACTTTCTTTTCATGAATTACATAGTTAACGTAGATGAAATAAAAACACATTTTTATCCAATAATTTTACAGCCATTCTTCTTATTTATAAAGTATGTTTGTTTCAATAATATAAAAAGTAAAGCTCAATGGAAAAAAATAATATCAGAGAGATGATGATAGATTTTACTTAAAATAAATTTAATTTTTTTCCTATTGAGCTTTACTTTTTCTATTACTTATTTATATATTTTATAAATAAGAAGAATGACGGTAAAATTATTGGATAAAAATGCGTTTTGATTTCATCCACGTTGATTATGTAATTTATTAAAAGAAAGTATTTAAATTGATATAAATTCTTTTATTAGCAATAGTTGGTTCTAATTGTTTTCACAGTGGTAGAGGGGGGTAAAGGGTGCTAAAATGCCATAATGGAATTTGATCGATCAAATGCAATCGATCAGCGATATTTAAAATTAAATCCCTATATTTGAACATTAAATATATTTTCGGCCTCGAATTAGACTAAATCATAAAATTTATTTTTAGTTTAATTATTTGTAAATATTTTTTTTCCGTTAAAAGTCCTAAAAAATTAGATATTTTAAATTGTTTTGGATTTTTTCTTCATCAGACAATAATTATTTAAACATCTTTTAAATGGAGCAAGTGCCTGAAAAGACATGCATATAAGCAGAAAGGACAATAGATAATAATACTGACTCATTTCATTCTCTATGTATAACCCTGTTCCTAATAAACTATTTTATTTAAATTTAAGTGAAGAAAGGATTCATATAATAAACTACCTTATTAGAAGATAAAAGATTCGACCACGGCCGGGAATCGAACCCAGGTCCTCTGCATCTACGTCGCAGCGCTCTTACCACTGAGCTAACCGTGAGTCCGTTCCGATCGTGATCAAATCCTTCTCTTCTGTGATCTCTCCCTCCAGGTCCCGCCACATTGTAGCGAAGTACCGGGGGGCTGAACAATTGTCCAGACAGACGGGATCTAGTTGACATACGTCAAATAAATACATTGTATGTTGTTATGTAGTAATTCATATAATAATTAATTCATATAATAATTAATTTGAAATACTTTGAGCGGTGGTAATTTTTTTTATTCTCATTGACATAAAGAGATAATGAGACCCATGCTCTTTAATGAAAAAAAAGCACAAAAAAAAAGGCACATACATATTGATAATTGAGTAACCTCCTCTTTCGTTCGAAGTCCATGGTTAAAAAAAGAATTATTCGATTATCGTCATTTGGTCAGGAGTTTTAGATTTTTGGCCACAAAATGACAAAATTTTCCCACTGTGTGGACGAGCCTGTTAAATATTTTTCAGTTTTAAACATTTATTTATTTTTTATTATTAATTTGTAATGGATAATCTTTAAATGTAATATAATAAAGTAATTAGGAACGAAATAACCATGAACTTTATATATTACTAGCTGTATATCCCGGTTTCACCCGGAAAATTTCAATTTTTAAATCTATAAACTGAGACTTTTAATGACTCAACGGTCGATTTTGTAAAAACCAATGTAAAGCGAGATCAGAACGATTATTATAACAATGAAGAATATACCCAGAGATCGGCTGAAGTTATGCAAATTTAATATGGACAGGTGTTCGCACCTGGTCTGAAAGAACCACTGAGCGAAATTTGGAGAATTTAGGGCAAACGGTATGGATTTCTATAAAGAACAAACAGAATTTGATCTTTATATACATAGATTATAGCTGTATATCCCGGTTTATCACAGGGAATTTCATTTTTCTAAAGAAACGGTCGATTTCGTAAAAAAACATTGTAAAGTGAGATCATCATGATTTTTATAACACTAAAGAATATCAGCTGAAGATCGGCTGAAGTTATGCAATTTTAATATGGACAAGTGTTCGCACCTGGTCTGAAAGAACCACTGAGCGAAATTTGGAGAATTTAGGACAAACGGTATGGATTTCTATAAAGAACAAACAGAATTTGATCTTTATATACATAGATTATAGCTGTATATCCCGGTTTATCACAGGGAATTTCATTTTTCTAAAGAAACGGTCGATTTCGTAAAAAAACATTGTAAAGTGAGATCATCATGATTTTTATAACACTAAAGAATATCAGCTGAAGATCGGCTGAAGTTATGCAATTTTAATATGAACAGGTGGTCGCACCTGGTCTGAAAGAACCACTGAGCGAAATTTGGAGAATAAAGAATATCAGCTGAAGATCGGGTGAAGTTATGCAATTTTAATATGAACAGGTGGTCGCACCTGGTCTGAAAGAACCACTGAGCGAAATTTGGAGAATAAAGAATATCAGCTGAAGATCGGGTGAAGTTATGCAATTTTAATATGAACAGGTGGTCGCACCTGGTCTGAAAGAACCACTGAGCGAAATTTGGAGAATAAAGAATATCAGCTGAAGATCGGCTGAAGTTATGCAATTTTAATATGAACAGGTGGTCGCACCTGGTCTGAAAGAACCACTGAGCGAAATTTGGAGAATAAAGAATATCAGATGAAGATCGGGTGAAGTTATGCAATTTTAATATGGACAGGTGTTCGCACCTGGTATGAAAGAACCACTGAGCGAAATTTGGAGAATAAAGAATATCAGCTGAAGATCGGGTGAAGTTATGCAATTTTAATATGAACAGGTGGTCGCACCTGGTCTGAAAGAACCACTGAGCGAAATTTGGAGAATAAAGAATATCAGCTGAAGATCGGCTGAAGTTATGCAATTTTAATATGAACAGGTGGTCGCACCTGGTCTGAAAGAACCACTGAGCGAAATTTGGAGAATAAAGAATATCAGCTGAAGATCGGGTGAAGTTATGCAATTTTAATATGGACAGGTGTTCGCACCTGGTATGAAAGAACCACTGAGCGAAATTTGGAGAATTTAGGACAAACGGAATGGATTTCTATAAACAACAAACAGAATTTGATCTTTATATACATAGATTATAGCTGTATATCCCGGTTTATCACAGGGAATTTCATTTTTCTAAAGAAACGGTCGATTTCGTAAAAAAACATTGTAAAGTGAGATCATCATGATTTTTATAACACTAAAGAATATCAGCTGAAGATCGGCTGAAGTTATGCAATTTTAATATGAACAGGTGGTCGCACCTGGTCTGAAAGAACCACTGAGCAAAATTTGGAGAATAAAGAATATCAGCTGAAGATCGGGTGAAGTTATGCAATTTTAATATGGACAGGTGTTCGCACCTGGTATGAAAGAACCACTGAGCGAAATTTGGAGAATTTAGGACAAACGGAATGGATTTCTATAAACAACAAACAGAATTTGATCTTTATATACATAGATTATAGCTGTATATCCCGGTTTATCACAGGGAATTTCATTTTTCTAAAGAAACGGTCGATTTCGTAAAAAAACATTGTAAAGTGAGATCATCATGATTTTTATAACACTAAAGAATATCAGCTGAAGATCGGCTGAAGTTATGCAATTTTAATATGAACAGGTGGTCGCACCTGGTCTGAAAGAACCACTGAGCGAAATTTGGAGAATAAAGAATATCAGCTGAAGATCGGCTGAAGTTATGCAATTTTAATATGGACAGGTGTTCGCACCTGGTCTGAAAGAACCACTGAGCGAAATTTGGAGAATTTAGTACAAACGGTATGGATTTCTATAAAGAACAAACAGAATTTGATCTTTATATACATAGATTATAGCTGTATATCCCGGTTTATCACAGGGAATTTCATTTTTCTAAAGAAACGGTCGATTTCGTAAAAAAACATTGTAAAGTGAGATCATCATGATTTTTATAACACTAAAGAATATCAGCTGAAGATCGGCTGAAGTTATGCAATTTTAATATGAACAGGTGGTCGCACCTGGTCTGAAAGAACCACTGAGCGAAATTTGGAGAATAAAGAATATCAGCTGAAGATCGGGTGAAGTTATGCAATTTTAATATGGACAGGTGTTCGCACCTGGTATGAAAGAACCACTGAGCGAAATTTGGAGAATTTAGGACAAACGGAATGGATTTCTATAAACAACAAACAGAATTTGATCTTTATATACATAGATTATAGCTGTATATCCCGGTTTATCACAGGGAATTTCATTTTTCTAAAGAAACGGTCGATTTCGTAAAAAAACATTGTAAAGTGAGATCATCATGATTTTTATAAAACTAAAGAATATCAGCTGAAGTTATGCAATTTTAATATGAACAGGTGTTTGCACCGGGTCTGAAAGAAACGCTTAGCGAAATTTGGAGAATAAAGAATATACCCAGAGATAGGCTGAAGTTACGCTATGTTTTTATTGACAGGTGTTCGCACCTTGTATCAAAGTACCACTGAGTGAAATTTGGAGAATTTAGGACAAACGGTATGGATTTCTATAAAGAACAAATAAACGAACAAACAAACAGAATTTCAGCTTTATTTATATAAACTAGATTTGGTACCCGGGCTTCGCTCAGGGAGTTGTAAGATAAAATAAAAGAATTCAGTTTAAAATAAAATAGTAAAGAAAAAATATAAGAAAATTAACCATAATTCGAAAAAAATGTGAACCTTCCTCAAACTTTTAGATTTCGTATTAGCGGTAAGGATTCCGCCCAAATTAGATAGTCTATACATTAATATGAGTTTCTTAAGCGTAATCTTCCCTATTCGCGGGCGAAAGCACCGATGCTGCTTCTTGACTGGAACTAGAGAAACGGGGATAGAAGCCGGGCCAGTACCTCGGATTCATAAGGTTTTTTAGCGTTTTTAATTTATTTTTCCACAATTAAAACCCAATCGAGCAAAATATTATTTAAAAAATGTCTAACAGGTATTGATCGGTCCCTTAGTGTTCAATTAGAAAATGAAAAGACAATCATCTAATTAAAAAACCATCTTCCATGTGTTAAAATAAAAGATAAATTTTGCCAAGTACCTACCTGTATAAGTAGTTATTTTCATGAATCTGGTTGGAACGGATCTAATCCGTGTTCCAACGCCTCTAACTCAAAAACAACTAGTTTAAATGAAAAATGTTTTAGATAAAAGTTGCTGAGCATTAAATTTAGCATGAGATAAGCTCCGTACAAACAACATTAACTAAATCCTGGGGGAAATACAAATCAAAACGTGAAATTATTCGTAGTTCTTACTTCCTGCTAAGAGATTTCTGAATTAGAAAGTCATTCCATTTAGTATCAGGGGATTAGATCAAATATTCATGAAAATAATTACTTAGAAAGGTAGGTACTTGGCAAAATTTATCTTTTATTTTAACACATAGAAGATGGTTGTTTAATTAGTTCAAAATGGTTAATATTTCAAAAACCGGAATCCTGGAGGAAATACAAATCAAAACGTGAAATTATTCGTAGAGCTTACTTCCTGCTAAGACTACACATGTTGCGGCTGAACGATATCCCAGCTAACAAAATGATTATACAATGATTAAGTACATAAATAATCAAATATAAGTGGGTTTTGGGTTTTCATGTATATTATTTCAAAAATCTGTGGCTAAATATGAGTAATATTTCATAAAATAATGACATAACAATGAAAAAGAAAGTTAACAATTATTATGATTATGAGTTAGGTGTACATTTGGTTAAAAAAAAAAAATCTTCAGATATGCCTTCCTTTATATTTTTTAATAAATAAATAAGATTATCGAAAAAATTATCAATTTGACATCAATAACTAAGATTATGTGTTCCGTGTTTTGCAAAGTAATTATCACCCGCAAAAATGAATTCTTTACCTGAAATCAGTGGGTAATGTGGGGTAAAAACTCCGTTCATTTACAGTTTTGGAAAGTTATTATCCCCGTTCCAGTGGAAGAATTCGCGGGCGCAATCGCCTATAGGGTGCGCTAGTAGTTTGGCACAATGTCGGAAGGAACGGGGATAGACATAGTTGATGTGATAGAGATAATTGGTAATTTTAAAAGACCATTAATTGAAGGGAAGGCTATCCTTGATGCAAACCACATAATTACATGTGGAATAATATCTAGAAGTAAAAAAACAGTTATTTTACAAGCCTTCAAACAAGCGATCTTAAAGGACTGCCCCATCAAATAAAAGTGGAAATCAAATTTATTAATAATAATAAGCAATTTTCTTGTAGTTGTACGTGTAAAGCTGGTAGTTCTGGTAAATGCAAACACATCATTGTAACTTTACGTTTTTCGGTTAGTAATAACATTAATTACCTATTCATAAAATCATTGTTATGACAGCTGTCATTTCCATTACAGCTTAGTTTCTTTGTCATATTATTTATTTACTTGTCAAAACTTTCAGGCATCGCACTGAAAACTTGGAACAATTAAGCACAACAGATGTAAGACGAAATTGGGGAAAAATGAAAAAGAAAAACAAATCTATGACACTATGGTCCCAATGTTATTTGCATAAAACTAGCATTTTGGAATAATTAAATGTCAAATACTAATATTTACGTGGATAAATATAGCCACTTTCTTTAAAATGAAGACTCCATATCGTCATATGTTTTGAAACAGGCTAATCTATTCTTAATTTTACAATCCACTCTGTAAGAAGCTTTTTATTTTTTTGGAAATAAATGGAATGACTTTCTAATTCAGAAATGTCTCAGCAGGAAGTAAGCACTACGAATAATTTCACGTTTTGATTTGTATGTCCCCCAGGATTTAGTTAATGTTGTGTGTGCGGAGCTTCTTTCCTGCTAAATTTGATGCTCAGCAACTTTTATCTAAAACATTTTTCATTTAAACTAGTTGTTTTTGAGTTAGAGGCGTTGGAATACGGTTTCCATCAATGTGTGTGTGTGTGTGTGTGTGTGTGTGTGTGTGTGTGTGTGTGTGTGTGTGGCATATGTACATGCCCGCGATTTGATAGAAAAAATTTCATCAAAAATGGTCAAACGGAGGGGGTACATCAATAATGGAAGTCGCATGTATTAGTATCTTAATAAATAATCAACTTAAAGTTATAAAAGTATATTATTACACTTTTATAACTTCTTATATAAATGTTTGCGGTCCAAAAATGTCATTCAACTTTTCGATTGAAGAATTTGCAGTTTTTCTTTCAACCAAAACTAGTACCTTTAACCCTTTAACGCCTGTTGACTGATATATCACTTCGAGCACTGCAACCCTGGGGCCTTTAGACTGATATTTCAGTTCCGCCCGCTTCTGCGTTAGAAGACTGAAACTGCGGACCTAATTTTAATTGATTTCTTAACTCTTTCTATTTTACTATTGCACTAGGATAAAACGCCCAGTAGTCAGCACCTTAAGAAATTGAAAACAAAAATTGAATTTTTACTCTTCGCTTTCGGTTTTTTCATATCATTATTTAGGAATGCAACATTCATAAATCGTAGGTAACACCTCGTAAAAAAGATGTAGTATATAATTTAAAAATGTTATAAAATAAACGGATATATAAAACTTTTAATATAAAAGTTCTAAAATTTATATGTAAGTATGTCTTCTTAGGTACGTTCCTAGACGTATATTTTTAATTTCATGAATATTAGAGGAGCATGGCGAGCATACAAAATATTCATTATTTTCTAATTCATATTTAGGACGAGTGCAGAACATATGAAAATTATTTTTACATTTAAAAAGAAAAAAAATCAATATAGCTGATGCGGTTTCTACACGTGAACAATTTATTGCATGTTTAATTCTTCAACAATATCATTAACTTTCCCGTTTGCATATAACTAAAGTGAACAATGGAATTGTTGCAATTAATTGCAGTGAAAAAAAAATTCATTGATTTACTCATTATTATTTGATTTATTCTTTCATTGTTGTGGTCACCTTCGGTGTAATGGTTAGCATGGCAACCTACAATAATAGGTAAAGGTTGCGGATTCGTGGCCCACGGGGGCCCTAGGATTAGTCATGCCGTCCCTCTGACAGGACGTAAAGTGGAGGTCCCGAGCCTGTGCGATGTCAGGTACTCGTTAAAGATCCCTATCCTTATTATACCTGGATAGGCAAAATTTAGGACTCCCACTTTTTGCATCGTCTAAATAGCCCTTTGTAGCTTAAAGGGACGTTAAACAAACAAACAATCTTTAATTGTTACTTACTATAACCTATACGAAGGAAAGTATTGGGATCGTGAAAAATTTCGACTTCCGGTTTTCAACGGAAATGCAAGCTTTGGGGTCCCCCGAGTCCAAACATGGGCGAATCCAGCCGATCTTAAAGGGGGGGGGGGGGGGGGGGGTAGAGCCCCACAGCGCTTCATTTGGTATATGTATCTGCCAGGGATGTGACAGCGAAATTCTCATCAAAAATGATCGAACGGAGGGGGCACTTTTTCGATTTCCCCCAAAACGGCAATAACGATTTCGATTAAATCTGTAATGTTTATTGAGAATCAAGTATTCTTTAAAATCAAGTAGGTTTTATCATCATAGAAATTTTCCGAGGGGGCTTAAATGCAGAACGTAAAATGTTTGTTTTCCTGCAAAGTACTGTGTGTATGTGAATTTAAATAGGTGAAGACTTATTGTTGGAACAAACTGTTCTATAGTCCGTTTCGCTTCAAGATAAGAGTATTTGTTTTGCCTTGGGAGCTCTGTCTCGAAAGGCGCGTCCACATTAGTGCAAACGCAGCGAATGCTCACGGCGGATATTCGGCAGGAAGGTGAAGGGACAACCATTCTTGACCGACTCGTGCTCAGCGGGCGCAAGCGACGGTGCTGCTTCTGCGACGGCGCTGCAGGAACTAGAGAAACGGGGATAAAAGCGGGGCCATTACCTGGGATTCATAGGGTTTTTTGGCGTTTTTAATTTATTTTTCCATAATTAAAACCCGATTGAGCAAAAAATCATTTGAAAAATATCTAATAGGTATTGCTCGGTCCCTCAGTGTTGAATTAGAAAATCAAAAGACGTGTCATTCCCTTTTATTTCCAAAAAATAAAAAGCTTCTTAAAGAGTGGATTGTAAAATTAAGAATAGATAAGCCTGTTTCGAAACATATGACGATATGTAGTCTTTATTTTAAAGAAAGAGACTATATTTATCCAGGTAAATATTAGTATTTGACATTTTATTATTCCAAAATGCTAGTTTTATGCAAATAACATTGAGACCACAGTGTCATAGATTTGTTTTTCTTTTTTAATTTTCACCATTTTTCTATTACATCCGTTGTGCTTAATTGTTCCATGTTTTTAATGCGAAGCCTGAAAGTTTTGACAAATAAATAAATAATATGACAAAGAATCTAAGCTGTCATAACAATGATTGTGTGAACAGGTAATTAATGTTATTACTAACCGAAAAACGTAAAGTAAAGTTACAATGATGTGTTTGCATTTACCAGAACTACCAGCTTTACACGTACAATTACAAGAAAATTGCTAATTATTATTAATAAATTTGATTTCCACTTTTATTTGATGGTGCAGTCCTTTAAGATTGCTAGTTTAAAGGCACGAGGCTTGTAAAATAACTGTTTTTTTATTTTTAGATATTATTCCACATGTAATTATGTGTTTTGCATCAAGGATAGCCTGCCCTTCAATTAATGGTCTTTTAAAATTACCAATTATCTCTATCACATCAACTATGTCTAACACCGTTCTTTCCGACATTTTGCAAAACTACTAGCGCACCCTATATTCGATTGCGCCCGCCTATAGTCCGTTTCGCTTCAAGATAAGAGTATTTGTTTTGCCTTGGGAGCTCTGTCTCGAAAGGCGCGTCCACATTAGTGCAAACACAGCGAATGCTCACGGCGGATATTCGGCAGGAAGGTGAGGGGGACAAACATTCTTGACCGACTCGTGCACATCTATACATATCCAAACTATTTAATAAAATCAGATTGAACCAAGAATGATTATTCATCAGAGAAACATCGACCTTCGACCAGATATTCCCAAGATTCTTATTTATTAAGTGGATAAAGTTTAAGGTTATTTTAAAAGCGAATTAAATACTTTCACCCGATAAGTTATCTGATTTTGAATCATCTCTTGTAAGGGTAATTTGTGACATCATAGTTAAATGGACACCACAAGGTGCGCTCCTTGCACAACCCATCCAGACCCAAGTTCAACAGATGCACAATCCTCCCACCTCACTGGGCACCATGCTTATTAATCTTTTAGTCTCTACTTGGTTCTTTTTTTCACTATAGTGATGAAGAGTGTTTATTTCTAGGATTTCTTTAATGAGGGAGTCTCTTCCATATTTTTGTTGTATTATATTTAACTAGCTAGTGTGCCCGGCTTCGCTCCGGTAGTTGTATGGCAGTTTCAATAACAGAAAAACTTTAAAATTAAAGGAAATATAGTACAAAATTAGCACTTTCTTGAAAATTTTAACATTGTATCAATATGAAGATTCGAGATCTGCAGTGTCTGCCCAAATAAGGAACCCTATATACATTATAGGGTGTTGAATGAACAATTAATTTTGCTGCAACTTTGTCGAGTCATGGATCGTTTTTGATGGTTTCTGTGAATATGAATCCTATAAGCCCATTTCAAGCAGTCAGCAGATAATAAGTTATTAGATTATTAGTTAAAAAAACTATATTTGGAGTACAACTTAAGCGCCGACTACTGTGATGGTCCTATTAGATCCAGAAGTTTAGAAAATACCGAAGATTCATAGAAACTATATTTTCGTAAGACCTTTCTTCCAGTTCAACCTCCCTTAATATACCCCCCCCCACGCTAATTTGGCCGAACTCTGCACTTCTCCAATCTTACTACTGTTACTGAGTGAAAACCAAAATATCATGAAGGCACAATTTTTTCATCATATTTCTTTTCATCCTGAACTATGAACGGTGATAAAATCTTATTGAAAAAATTGTATTATTGGAGTTGTTGATAAAGGGGTGAAAAAAACTTCACTAACTTTGTTCAAACAACTTTAATAAACTCACTGTAAACAAAGGAGAGCTTGATGATGCTTCCAGGCCAAGCGTCAGTTCAGAACAACAAAGGAAAGCTTGGTGGACACCATATTGTTCACATCAAGTGCCACCATGGTTTGCTTTGTTTAGATAATTTTTACTATACAATTTAATAGACAATTAAGTACATTTTGTTATGGTTAAATAATATAAATAATGTTTAAATTGAATGAATTTAGAAACAAAACAGTATATTTAGATGTAAAATGTTACTAGGAGAAGGTTGCAAAGATAACAGTTTGAGGTAAACAACACTATGAGATAACATATCATTGTCAAAATTCACACTAGCCACAGAGTCAATTCATCATTTTGTCAACTGGAATGCAGATATGTAAAATCATTAATTTATTTTAAAAGAAAAGGTGAAACTAATTATTTTCGATTGATTTTTAAGTAATTTAAAAAGAACAGCTGACAAAATATATAACCTTTACAAATATAACGGAATGAATGAACAATAAACATTGAGTGAAACACACCCTAGCGCTTCCTGGTGGTCTGCAGCTCGAACTAAATTTTTCATTCATAAACTCGTATGTCATTCTCGGGTAGGCTAATTACATGTTGCGAGAGGCTTAAAATTCCAGTCCTTTTCTCTTCAATTTCACACCCTTAAGAGAAAAACGGAAACCTTCTTCTCCGTTAGGGGACATACAGTTACACGCTGACATAATTCTCTTAATCGTATGTGGAGTCGTTTCTGAGCCTTTTCGGCACGCACATTGTACACTTTGCTTTATAATATATATTGATTATCCCAACGTTTCCGGCTGTTGGCCCATCCTCTAGGGTTATTTTTTCTATAAGGCATTTTTTCTACTGCCAGTTGTCATCAATACAAGTTGCTGCATACAGACATACAACTGTCCATATTCCCACATTAACATTTATTTAAATTATTCCCAGTTTCTCTTTTATTTGATTGTGTAATCACTTTTTTTTTTTTTATTGTGGCTTGATGCCCCGCGACCTCCTTGGGTCTATTGTGCGCCTATCCGTGCCCGTGTTTTAAATCACAAATCACTGATCTTTAAAACATCAGTGAATTTTAGTAAGCTTGTTGGATTTATTAGATCATTGGAAATTGGATTGGTTATATTATCCTGTCCAAATGTTCCAAATCGGTCACACCAACAGATTATGTGATAGGCTGTTTCGTTCTCTTTGCCACAATATATTGGTGTTTCTACCAACTTTAGTTTATACATGTGTTTATTCAGTTTAGTGTCCCGTGTAGATCGCTGTAATTTTTTTAAGAGCCTTCCTGTCAAGATTCATTCTCCAGATTCCTGCCCCAGACCCTGATTTGGTCAGTGAGCCATCCATATAACGATTGATCCCCTTGTGGGGTTTTATGTGGTTCCATTTTTCTGATTGTGGTTTGATATTTAATGTCCAGGAATTCTCCTACCTGAAGGTCAGAGTGCATGGATGGCACCTGATCTTCGTCAATTTTCCTGGTTATTGCCCAATGTCCTCTCTCTGTGTTTATATGGGAGAAATTATTTTGTTTTAATATTCTATCAGCGGATTTTAGCGCTTGGGCCTCCACCTCTACATGCAGAGGAGTTAGATTAAGCATCACCTCCATTGCATATTATTATTTGTATATTATTTACCAGATACAGCTCATTCAGTTCAGAGTGGCGGGATGGCCGAGTGGCCAAAGGAGTTAGAAAAATGGGTTGCCCCTGATAGCTGACAGATAATTAGAAACCCGAAGATAGCCAGTTCAAAACTGGAGCCAGGAGGGTTCATCATTAATCCTCTCCACCCTTTCCCCTGGCCCGGCGAACCCCGTGTAGGATACTTTTTTCAATGCAGTGGACTATATAACGCAAATAGCGGCACAAATAAGAAAGCAGAATAGGAACTACCATTCACCACTTTTTGACCGGCTCTCTTCTGGCTTGAATTTTCTTTCTTGGGAGCTGCTAAGTGGAATTTCAAACTCTGAACCCTTACTTGAACCGCCCTTAAGATCATTAATTGTAATGCTGAAAATTTGGCGACTGACGTCAACACTTTCGAATGTTCAAACCAATTTCAGGAGAAAACAAATAAAATAAATGGAGGCACTTACAGACCCCATGAACTCAGATAAGAGACAGGATTATAAAGCTAGGGTTGGCAGGAAGGAAACACGCGATCTAGGGGGAGCAGTGAAAAACAAAGGAGGCGCCGCAAGAGCTCAAATTTAAATTTAATAGAAAGCGAGTCTTTGCATTGTAACAAAAAATAAACAATTATTTTGAAACAAAATAAAAAAGATTTACATTATACTGCTTATGAAAGTATTTCTTTCGATACAGTTAGCTAGCCTAGAAAGTGATCCATTACACTACTAGAAGTGTAAAGGAAATATCTGTTTTCTTTACTGTACTAGTACACATGTTAATAAAACTCTTAAAAAGCTTGCTAACCTTTTTATCACTTTAATATAAATATATCTGAAGTTAGTGCTGTGAATATTCCCAAAACTATATTTGATCAATGAAATGAAGGTATCGAAGAACTTCCTTCAAAATCACGACACAGATACGAATTTGAATATAATAAACTACAGGAATAAAGAAAAGTTGATGATCTATGTATTTAGAGATGATCAATTATATAATATGAATAATAAAAAGTATACTAACTCCAAACGTGACATTCAATTACCATTTGAAGGATTCAATATTAGTAATAATACTAATTGTATATTATATTAAATGTAAATATCGAAGAACTTCCTTCAAAATCACGACACAGATACGAATTTGAATATAATAAACTACAGGAATAAAGAAAAGTTGATGATCTATGTATTTAGAGATGATCAATTATATAATATGAATAATAAAAAGTATAATAACTCCAAACGTGACATTCAATTACCATTTGAAGGATTCAATATTAGTAATAATACTAATTATACATTTAATTGTATATTTAATATAATATAACATTTAATATAATACTAATTGTACTTTTAATAAATATGTAGAATTTTTACGAGTCATCAATACCTCCATCCATTCATTATTTGTTAACCTTACACGTTTTATTAAATGTTACTCAAAATATAATTCTTATAATATATTTAACTTTATTTTTCAGTATAATGTAAAATAATTTACATCACTTGTACAGAAAGTGCCCCTACAGTCTAATTACTGAGCTCGGCTGCGCCTCGCTCGTCAAATCAGACCTCGTACTGTAAAAAGCCACTTTCTGTACTAGTGATGTAAATAACTATTATAATTGCTTTAACACCCCACATAGCCTAAATAGCGAGGGGAAAAAAAAGTTCATTCAGTTAGGCGTTGTGTAAAAACGTCTAAATCCTCAGGTTGATATATCCCTCTTCGGTCTAAATATTCTAAGCAATACCTTTGTATTGCTTAGAAAATTTTTTTGCAATGCTCAATTGTTTAAAACCCCTTTATCAAAGATTCAGCTGTCGTAATGGAAGAGTGAAAACGGTTACTTTTAAAGATGTCCTACAGGCTACTTTCTCATGGAATGATTTGGAAAAGTATACATTTCTTATATTTCTGCTGACTCATCCATCTTAAAACTTTCCAAATTGAATGAACTATTCATCGCAACTGTAGTACGAATCCAGAAAATATCTTTTTCAGATCCGACTGATTTTTTGTATTTCATAGATAATAAATTTAAATTCAAGGATTCTAGATGTCACAATCAACTACACTAACATGCCGATTTCATACAGCTCAGCTCATCATTGCAAACAATACTTACTTTCCAAAATAATAAGGATTTATTGAGGGCACGAAAACAAGATAAATGCCATGACATTGCTTTATTATAAACTTAATAAATTTCTTTTTATTTTTACCATACAATATAGACTATGGTTATTCTGATACAATTTACAAATTTTTTGCCCAGTCTTGCATTTACAGTAAAAAATGTAATTAATACATATTCTGAGAATAAATGTATGACAAGTATTTTCTTTTTCAATATACTTAAATGAATATATAGCTAAAGATAGAAAAGTAAAAAACCTCCCAGATGATCTTTATTTAAAATCTGAATAAATGAAATAAATAAATATCGAGAAATGACCTAATTTACCTAAGAAGAACCAGTGGTAACTTAATTTTAGGAAAAATCCTTTGGCCTGTAAGTAAATAGAAAAACTAAAGTAAGCAGCATTTTGATAAAAAAAATTAATTGGAAAATTGATTCATAGATTTTGTTACAAGTGTGAAACTATAAACAGTCTATACAAATAAAATAATTTTGAGAGAGAAAAAAAAATTAAATGATCAGAACTGAAATTCACTTTTGATCATTACTTGTTAATTATGTATTCAATTGAAAAAAATAATAAATAGTAGTGTGTTTGTTTCAATTTAACATGCGTTACTGTTCTGTTTTTCAGTGGTTTAAAACTTAATTTAACTTAACTGATAACTTTAATAATTTAAAGCTATAAGTACAACGCAACTTCATTGTACAAAACATTTTGAACACTTCATAGCTCGAACAAATGAAACTTATAACTTATAAGTTATGACCTACGTTATGTACGTATAAACAATGAACAAGGTATACACAAACCAATTTTTATTTTACCTTGTAGAAGTAACAAGAACCAGAACTTCAGGTTCCGCTCTTAAATCGAATTGTTCATAAACAGCACATAAACAATAGATCAATAGAGACCAATCAATCAACCATAAGAACAAAAATTAACTGTATGTCAAGCAAAACTGAAAAGGTACTAGCAAATGCAGTATTGAACTTTGATAAGAGTTGGTAACGTCTGTTGATTATTTGCGATTTTCAAGAAATTGCCTGATGCTCTCCCGATCCCTGGTTAGCCAAGCAGCATTCAAGCGGACCGATTCGACGGCTTGGCTGATGCTACGATCTAAGCAGCTTGTATCTCTTGATGCGAAAAAGCTTTCTATTTCATCTGCCATCTCAAAAGTAGAAAAGTTTTCAACGGTATTCTTCACAAGGCGAGCCATAAGAAAACCTCCCTGAAAACAGCACAATATATTATATATAATATACAATTATATATATTTGTATACTTATATAAATATAAAGAAAGTGAAAATTGAAGAAGGTATCTTAGTCACTTTAATTCATGGATTAAAGAAAAATCTGATAAGCCTCTATAAAAAAGCTGTTTTATGTTTTGTGTCACAATATAATTTTTTTTCTCTGAAAACCTTCCTGTGTTATGCTTAATAACATAATTTCATCGGTTTTTTTTATTTATTAGAAGAAAAAAAATTGGCGATGGGGGATTTGAATTTTGGCCTCTGCATATCTGTTGCAGTGTGCATATCAACTACACTACCAGATAATTGTCTCAACCATGCCAATCTATTCTCTTTACTGACCCTTTGTACCAACCAATTTCGAAAAATTTTAGCGAACAATATGTGGCGACTTTTTTTTGTTATTACTTTCACTTACCTATATATGAAATATATAGTAAGTGGAAGTATTGCGATCGTGAAAAATTTCGACTTCCGGTTTTCAACGGAAATACACGTTTTGGGGTCCCCGGATTCGAAATGACCAAGTCCCGCGAAATGGTCTGTGTGTGTGAACAGACTAGCTCAAAAACTATAAACCGTGCGAACGTGATATGGGGTATTTAGTGTAGGTATATGCCCGCGATGTGACAGCATAAATTTCATCAAAATTACTTAACGGGAGGGGATACTTTACTTAATAACTTTTTAGGTTTTTTTCGATTTTCTCAAAAACGGCTCTAACGATTTTGATTAAACTGAGTATTTGATGTACTAATATGCCCGAGATATGACCGTAAAAATTTCATCAAAATTGATTAACCGGAGGGCGGACCTTACTTAATAAATTTTGTATCATTTTCACGTGTTTTATTTATTTACTCTAAATCGGCTTTAACGATTTTGATCAAACTGGGTATTTGATGTATGTACATGCCAGAGATATGACTGTTAAAATTTCATCAAAATTGATTAACCGGAGGGGGGACTTTACTTAATAAATTTTGTATCATTTTCACGTGTTTTTTTTATTTACTCAAAAACGGCTTCAAAAATTTTGATCAAACTGGGTATTTGATGTATGTATATGCCTGAGATATGACTGTTAAAATTTCATCAAAATTGATTAACCGGAGGGGGGACTTTACTTAATAAATTTTGTATCATTTTCACGTGTTTTTTTTATTTACTCAAAAACGGCTTTAAAGATTTTGATCAAACTGGGTATTTGATGTATGTATATGCCCGAGATATGACTGTTAAAATTTCATCAAAATTGATTAACCGGAGGGGGGACTTTACTTGATAAATTTTGTAACATTTTCACGTGTTTTTTTTATTTACTCAAAAACGGCTTTAAAGATTTTGATCAAACTGGGTATTTGATGTATGTATATGTCCGAGATATGACTGATAGAAGATAGAAGATATGAATGTAGAAAAATGTGTGAATTTGGGAAATGATATTTAGCAAAACACGTCAATTTCTAATCTAAGTAAGTTGGTAAGTGAAAGTTGTGTGTTGCGCGCACGCACCAGATTTTACTTTTTATTTAGGTTTATTCTTAATAATTTGTCTACCTTTTTTAATTATTTTCAATTCTTTTATTTATTTTTACTTTCACTTACCTATATATGAAATATATAGTAAGTGGAAGTATTGCGATCGTGAAAAATTTCGACTTCCGGTTTTCAACGGAAATACACGTTTTGGGGTCCCCTGAGTCCAATTAACCAAGTCCCGCGAAATGGTCTGTGTGTGTGTGTGTGTGTGTCTGTGTGTGTGTGTGTGTGTGTGAACAGACTAGCTCAAAAACTATAAACCGTGCGAACCTGAAATTGGGTATTTGGTGTATGTATATGCCCGCGATGTGACAGCAAAAATTTCATCAAAATTGCTTAAAGGGAGGGGGTACTTTATTTAATAACTTTTCAAGTTTTTTTCGATTTTCTCAAAAACGGCTCTAACGATTTTGATTAAACTGAGTATTTGATCTATTTATATGCCTGAGATATGACTGTAAAAATTTCATCAAAATTGATCAACCGGAGGGGGGACTTTACTTAATAAATTTTGTATCATTTTCACGAGTTTTTTTTTTATTTACTCAAAAACGGTTATAACGATTTTGATCAAACTGGGTATTTATTGTATGTATCTTTTTTGTTTGTTTACTATAAAGTACCTTTGTTTTTGTTTATATGGAGAAATTAACTGTCTCTCGTTACTCCTAAAAATAAGGAATGGCTAAATATGATATATGATAAAAATAAAGAAAACATAAAGAGGAGAATAAAGAAAAATATTCAGTCAACTCATAAAACTCGTTGGGCCTTTCTCCTTTAATGACCGACCATTGTTCATAATTAAAACCGTTCAGTTCATTTGAGAAGTGGCAATTAACAAAACCCATTAATTTCTAAGCTAAGGAAGTTAGTAAGTGAAAGTTGTGTGTTGCGCGCACGCACCAGATTTTTTCATTTACAAGACAGAAATAAAGTTTGCTGATCAGCTGTTTTTTTATTTTATTTTAATATAAGGGCCATTCCAGGTCAAATCAACACAAAAATATATCATTTTCTTCATCAATCTCATAGTCCTAGTCAAATTTGGAAAACATCTACAGCTATTTTTAATCATAAAATGCTAGATTTATGGAATTTTATCACTAGTTTTCAATTTTTTTAGTAATGAAGAAATTTTTACCCTACTTTTATATTTTGCCGTATGAATAGATATAATACTTCCTATTTTTCAAAAAAATATAAACAACTTAAAAAATGCCCTTTTTGAGAAAATTGAAATTAAAATTTTAAACTTGGTTTTAAGAAAATTTCTTTAGTACCAACCTATACATTGTTGTATACCATATGAAAAGGCATGGAATGCGCTGTGAAACGACACCAATCTCATAGTCCTAGTCAAATTTGGAAAACATCTGCAGCTATTTTTAATCATGTTTTTTCTGATTCTGGACCTATTTTTGAGGGCTTTAGAGACCAATAATTCAAAAACAGATTGACATACCTCATTAATATTTCACAATTGTTCTAGTAGATACACGTAGTACACATATACCAAATTTCAAGAAAATCTGAGATGGTGAGGCTCAAGCCTTTTTTGAATTGACATGGAATGACCCATAATCATTCTCATCTCTTTATTGTTATCATTTTTTTTAGGGGGGGGGGGAGCAGTTTTATACGTAAACATAAAATTAATAAAACATCAAATACTAACTAACCTCATATCTGCTATGCAGATCAGTCCAATTTTGCTTCAGAAATTCCCATGCTAGTTCTCGACCCCCTTTATCCAATGCCACAGAAATGATTACAAATACTTTGTCTTGCGGGCGAACTTCATCCTGAAAAGTTCAAAGCGTAATCAAATATTATACTCCATGTTCATTAAGTTTAAAACGTATGAACCTTAACTTTTATATGAATATAAATGACATTTCAGAAAACAAGATCAAACTTACAGACATCGCAAAATCCAGTACTTTAGATAATATCTTGGTATCTTTAAAGGCACCCAATGACCTGGAAATTCTTTCTTTTTCTTCTTGTAAAGTTTCTTCTTTGTACATCTGAAATAAATAAATTAATAAATATTTTTTAAAATAGTTCAGGACTATTTTTAGATTTTTTGACCTACACCCCGAATTATTCCTGTATTTGTTGAATTTACAAAACCATCAATTAACCAATAAATATTTTTTATGTTTCATATCATAGGATAATGTCACTATATATAAATAAATGTTTGCTTTTCAAGACTATAAAGCTATATAAAAGCCTCATTAGACCTGTTCTACAACTAAGATTTAATTCTATAACTAAAACAAAGAAAATTTTAACATAGTTTTGGATAAAGTAATGAGTGAATTTTGGAAGAAAATTAGTTCAGGAGCTCGGGTGGGGACCAAACACATGCATATTAAATTGAGGTGCTTGGCTTTTGCTGATGATTTAGCATTATTGGCTGAATCTGAAGAAGAGCCCATTGAACAGATAAATTGCCTGAAGGAAATTGCTGAGAAAACCGGGTTACAAATATCTTTTGAGAAAACAGAGTTAATGACCACGGAGGTAGGATATCAGAAAAATTCAGTCAAAACCAAATATAGAAAGATTTCGGTTGTTACGAAATTCAAGTATTTGGGTGAAGTTTTGTGCTGCAATGGATCGGAAAAGGAGAGTTTCAAGGGGAAAATTAAAAAATTAGAGGATTTGTGCTTTCAAGTGGGAAAAATTTACAATAAGAAAAATCTTTTGATAAAGGCAAAATTAAGGCATTATAATACTGTGGTAAAACCTGTGATTCTTTATGGAGTAGAAACGGCTTGTTTTCCCAGTTTAGATAAGTTGAAAAAAATAGAGAGGAAAATTTTGAGGAAGATTTATGGACCAAAGAAAACATCAGAAGGATTCAGGAGGAGGTCTAATAAGGAAATTTACAGGCAAATTAATCATTTAGAAACTGATTTGAGAATTAGGAGGTTAAGGTTCTTTGGGCACATGGAGAGAATGAGCGAAAAAAGATTATGTAAAGAAATTTTCAGTAAAATTTTAAAGTACAAAAATTTTGGGGGATATCCTAGGCAAATTAAAGAAGAATTGGAAACTTTGGGGACATCAAAAGAACTTTGTCAAGACAGGGATCTTTTCAAGAAAGTAATTAACAACGAAGTCAGATTAAAGAAGAGGGTGAAAGGAGAGAAGAGAGGAGCAGTCTAGAATGATGAAGCTGCGCTGGGAAGTTAGAAGGAGGAAGAAGGAAGATTCTTCAGTGATATTGCGTGGTCCTGAAAGTGGCCATTTCGTGAAAAAAAAACAAAAAAAAAGAAATGTGTGAATGTTATTATACTTCGCGTACCTTAATCATTGTGTCATAAGTCGATTCATCCCCAACTGAGAGAACTGCCCGATACACGGAAGCTCTCAAGTCAGCAGGGATGATACATTTTTTACTGACATGATCTTCGAATCTCCTCTTGGCTTCTGCAATAGTTTCCGGATCATCATAACTTCCTAATTTTGCGAGGACCAAAGACCTGAGTAGTTTGTCGAGATGGCCTGAAAAAATTATTAAAAACAATATTACTTGCTTTTAAAGGGATAATAATAAGTAGCTAAGTAGTACTACTGTATCCATCAGTAATTGCTGAAGAAGATCTAAGAAAAAATACAGTGATTTCATTGGAGAGAGAGAGTCCTTCAACGAATCGGTTTCTCAGTTCAAGTTTTAAAGAAAGTTCTCTAAGAATACTATTCTCATTCAAAAAATGTTAATTGTAAATAGTTATCACCACGGGATAGGATTTTTATGTAATAAAAATTTCAAAATATATACATAAATTTGGACATATATTTGCAAATTTATGTAATAAAAATATGAAAGAAAAAAAAAAAATGAAAATATGGACTAAAATTAAAATATTTAAAAAGTTCAGTATTCACATAAAAAAAATAAATATACCTCTAGGGTCACCTGTGGTATAGTGGTTAGCATGGCAACCTACAATACTAAAGGTCGCGAGTTCGCGCCCCGTGGTGGCCCTAGGATTTTTTAATGGGAGTAAAAATCCTTAGCTATGCCATCCCTAGGATGGGACGTAAAAATGGAGGTCCCGAGCCTGTACGATGTCAGGTACTCGTTAAAGTTCCTAATTATAACTGGATAGGCAAAATTTAGGACTCCCACTGTGGCATCGTCCGATTTGCCTTAGTGGGATAAAGTAACGTTAAACAAACAAAATAAATATACATTTAAAAAACTTATAAAATATCAAATTAAAAAGATGTAGTTGTACAAAATTTTTGAAAATGTAAGAACACATATTAAACTTACTCACATTTACCATCAAAAACGTTGCAAATTAGATGCATTATAAGTTTTATTCGGAAAATCTACAACGATTCGCTTTAAATAAAGCTTTGTATTTGCTGAACGATCTTTCCACCTCTAATGACGCATCAGTTGACTTATTTTCTACATTTTTCGCCGTTTTCAAATTCTGTAAAACCATAAATCGTTGATCCGTTGAAATGTATTTTTGGCAGCACAAACAATACAGAACACCTTCACTGTCGCTTTTAAATGTTTCTTCTGCAAACTTCGCGAAGTGCTTAAAGGCTAAGGATTTCACACACTAGGTTTAAGCATTGTCAAGGATGAGGCATCTATATAAGTAAAGAGGGGGGTCAGAATTTCTGAGAACTGTCGATATTGTTTTGTGCCTTTTGATGTTCCAAGAAATTTTGTAATCCCTATGTTCATTCTCTGCTTTAAACTTTATTTATTCAATGTATCGATTGAATATACATAAAACAAGTAACTAACGAACAATAATTTTAAAGTAAATTCCCTAAAAGTTGTAAAATATGAACAAAAATATGTATTTATCGATATATAATAATAATAATAATAATTATATATATATATATATATATATATATATATATATATGTGTATGTATTTATCAAATATAATATATGTATTTATCGAAATATATGTAAAAATATTTAAAAACCACAAAATATGGAAAATAAAAATGGTTTATATCATGGTAAAAACCATTTAGAACGCACATACGTGCATTTTTAAGTCTCAGAGGAAAATTTGCAAATACATGATAATCCCATCCCTAGTTATCACTGTTAAGGTTACAACGTTTTATCACATAATAGTTTTAAAATTTCTGTGACATTTTTAAATATAAATTGTGAAGTAGTCAATAATAATAAAATTTGTGTTAGATTATAAGGCCTACGCCAAGGATTTTAATTTAAAAATAATAATTTATAAAATGCTAATAATAAACACTTAAGTTTTTTGTCTAATAAATCTATAAATCTAAATTTATAATTAAATATATCTAACAGTAATTTTACTTACTTTCATTTGGTCTAGGATCCCAGCCGATCCTCTGACTCACTGGCTTAAAGAGATCTCTTCCGAACTTTTTAAAGCTGTCCATGAAATCCGTGTTCGAAATAAGAACTCGAAGCTTGGACAGGCAGTTTCCTATGCTAAACCAAACGGTATAGTTATCCTCATCAGTCATTGCAGATATCACCTTTAAGACTTGAGTAGTGTTACAGTGACCGGCTTGTACCTGAGACGGACAATACAAAGATAGGTTGGTCAATCTCGTACTTTTAAATTTTATCATTACTTCAAGGGTTAAATATATTTACCAAGGCAAAAAGGTCGTCTACAATGCCCAGCCTATCAAGAGGAGGTAGCGACTTGTCTTGTATCGCAGGAATAAATTGTTCTAATAAATACTGTGCGTACTGAGTTCGATAAACTCCAACGGTTCCTGGATTTACCTGTAACAGACAACAACAAAGGCTAGATTGTAAAGAAATGTACTGTTTTATTTCCTAAATTTAAAGCAATTCACATAAAACAATCAAAGAATACTTTGATCTGATTTTTTTTATTTTTTTATTTGTTATTTGTTCCAGCTTAAAAGTTTTGGTCTTAGTATTTTAGTTTATTTTAGAATTAATTAAATTAAGATAAATGATAATACTTAAAGCAAAGGAAAGATTATAAAAACTAATACCAGGTCTGCAAGTTTAAAATGTCGTTTTAATTCCAATAGAATGCGCTCTTAGCCTATTGAAGGATTTGCTTATCTCTAAACGCTATTTTGTTTGTTAGTCATTTGTTTACAAAAGTCAGTTGTTTTTAAGTCGTTCACGTGGACGTATCATACCTTTCTTTGGTGTTAAAAATGTCTAATTTTAAGCCAAATAAAGAGCATTTGCGGCATGTCATGATTTTCTTATTCAATCAAAAGAAAAAGGCATCTGAATGTCATCGAATTCTTGTTGAGACTTATGGCGATCTTGCTCCAACCATCAAGACATGTGAACGTTGGTTTCAAAGTTTCAAACGTGGTGATTTTGATGTTACTGATAAAAAACGAGAAAATCGACCAAAAAAGTTTGAGGACGTCGAATTGCACGACGAGCTTCTCAAACCCGGCGAAACAGTCAATACCGACCACTACCGACAACAAATGATCAATTTGAGTCACGCATTGATCGAAAAACGCCCAGAATGGGCTCACAGGCACGCCAAAGTCATTCTTCAGCATGATAACGCTCCTGCACATTCAGCCAGATAGACTAAGGAAACGATTTCTTCGCTTGGTTGGGAACTCCTACCCCACCCGCCGTATTCACCTGACCTGGCGCCTTCTGATTATCATCTCTTCTCATCGATGGGACACTCATTGGCTGAGCAACACTTTAACAATTTGGAGGATGTAAGAAAATGGCTCGATGAATGGATTTCAAATAAAGATGAAGCATTCTTTTGGAATGGTATCCATAAATTGCCCGAGAGATGGACAAAATGTGTAGAAAGCGAGGGCCAGTACTTTGAATAAAATATATTATACTTTTTTTTTAAATTACTGTGTATATATTTTAAGAAATAAACGACATTTTAAACTTGCAGACCTGGTATAAATTGAGAAGAATGATACCTTGACCCAATCGTCAGGAGCTGCGGGTACTTGGACTTTGCCAGTCCTGGTCTCGAGTACACAAGAATGAACGATATCGTTTGGCTTGGATTTAGTCGAAAATGTCAACGGGACCATCCATAAGCTGGAATCTTCTAAAACAAAATAATAATAAAAAAAAATTAATAATTTCTAATCTTTCAACATCAAATAACATTAACCCTTAAGCACCTAAGGACTCTGGACAAAAGTTGCACTGAGAAGCTAAGCGGGTCCGCCGGCTTTTACCCTCCCCAAGCTAAGGCGTTTAGGCCACCATCCGCTGCCAACTGCCTCAACTTCTTCAACTCCTCATCACCTCATAATACTTTCATCATTATTTCAATAAATTAAAATGCTAGATTATCGATTGTAATGAAAGATTACGTGATTTATGAAGGTAATAATGAACCAGATTATAATAATTCTATTACTGCTCAGTAAACAACTTTCGTGACATAACAAAAGCAACACCAAAACTAGTGAAATACTGACGAAATAAAACAGTGAATATCGCCCAAGAACAGACGGATAAAAGCAGAGGCCTATCGCTCAAAGCATCTAGAACTCGAAATGAATAATGGTGGAACAAATATTTCACCAGCAGAGACATCCCTGCAACCTAGCGGCCCCTATATGTACTTATTAAGTCTCCGAGGATCTTAGGATGTCCCTCAGTCACGACAAGTTAACTGGTGTGAAGCTGGGGACGTTAAATAAGTGAGAAACCTGTTGCGAGATATACCGTCTTCCGCTATTAGGGACCGCCAGCCCTCCACAAGTAATCTCGTCATCTGCTTATGGGGGCCATCTTCTTTTTCCCGGAATATAAAATGTCCAGAGCCATTAAAGGGTTAAATAAAAATAAAATTTCAAATATTTTAGTAAACAAGTTTTTAGGAAGAGACTATTGAATTATAGATATAGAATGCAAGGCCTCAAAGTCTCGTATTATCTAACCCCGTAGTAACCCTTGTAGCCCTGAAGATGCCTGAATAGGCGAAAATTTTGTAATCTGCATGATTAAGTGAATTATTGAAATAATAAGGACTTTGAGGCCTTGCATTCTATATATATATTTTAAATATTCAAATAACTACAGATTTTAAGGTAGAATCTGAAATTAGACAGAAATTAATGCATATTAATAATCCTGAAAGCTATCAATAAACATTCTATAATCAGTACATATTATTGATATTTTCCAATTCCATTCTCTAATAAGTCGACCATAACAGGCCTCAGTGGAGTTATCACTAGAAGATGAACTCACATATAAATCTTTTTTGTGTTGTTTAAGTTTATATCCTTATATATATAAAAATCTCGTGTCCCGATGTTTGTCTCTCTATTTCTCAGAAACTACTCAACCGATTTTAATGGAATTTGGCTCAATGTATATAGTTTTGGCCAACTTAACGGACCGGATAGTTTTCAACTTGATTAGTGATCAAAATAATTCTTATATAGCGAATTATTGCAAATACAGTAGGTCGTGTTTCGATTTATTAACATGCCGTCATATGTCGATTTCATAATGTTTTTGTTTATAAGCCTGCTAATGTAATACAGGTTATCATTATTATAATTTTGTATAGCGTTATGTGAGTGCAGTTATTTGTTCCTATATTATTATTTTCCACAGACAAAGATTTGTATTACATCTTTGTATTTATTGTTAATTTTCATTAAAGAATAAATAAATCAAGAAAAGGTTACAATAAATTCTCAAAAGTGTAGGTACTTTTTCCTTTTCCTTTTTTATTTGTATTTAAATTAAATTACAAGCTAACCGCTGAAACACTTTGCTGTGGCCCACCCTGATATCAACTTTTAGTAAAGTAAATACATTTTAATAATTTAAATTAGGCTATTATTTGAAATAATACTCTATAAATGTTGTAACAGCACCTACTGTCACAGGTGTAACCTAATAGAAACCTTACTTGGGGAGTCAGTGTTGCCAAAAATTAGTGAAAATTAGTGAGACTACACTGCGGGTAACAGTCATAAAAACTCCCTGAGTGTGTTTTGATTAGGTGTTGTGGGTTACTTTGTGATTTGCATGATTAAAGAACTGCATAATTAAGACTTTAATATTATATTTTCAGTTGATTTATTTAACAGAAGTTTCTTTATTTTCATTATTCGTTTTGTTATTATTATTTAAATACAGTGTTTTTTTTATTTTACCAAACCTTTTTATCATTTTTATCCCGAGATCTAAAATCTAAAATTTAAAAAATGTCAGTGAAGATTTGTAATTCCTCCTTTATCAACAATTAAAGTTGAGAAAATTTAATCCCAATCATATAGAGGATGTTACTTCCTGTTCAGCAGAGTTGTAATTATCTTTAAATGTAAAATTTAAGAAATGTTAGCGAAGATTTTAATCCTTTCTTTAATTTAAAGGAGGCTATTATTGGGAATGATATTTCGTTGTTAATTTTACCAGAATAAATTTTTTTACTTATCTTTAAATGATTGTTGATTAAGAAAGGATTACAAATTGCGGCATTTTTTAAATTTTACATTTAATGATTATTACACCTCTACTGAACAGGAATAATTGTTATTTGGGGAACTTCAAGTTTCAGATTTATCCGCTATAAATATGAGAGTACTACTGCAAAATAATCCATCGGCAGATATATTTTTTAAACAATTGCTCTATATTGGAAACCGTGAAATAGAGCTGCATCGGAATTCAAAATTTATCAAATTACCAGAAAATTTCTGAACTGTTGTAGAGACGAAAAATGAACTGTCTACGAAATATAAAGTGTCTTTCCTGATATTTTGAACAATTATTTGGACTATAATTGGCTGGGTAGTCGTGCTATTTTGGCAGCAAAAAATGTTGATTTCGATGAAATAAACTTCCAAAATCAATTGACAATGTTCTAGATATAAACGAAGCCGTAAATTTCCCATCTGAATTTTTTAATTCCCTGGATATACACCCAAACAATTTCCAGTTGAAGATTGGCTCACCGATCATTCTTCTTCGTAACTTAAATCCACCTCAATTGTGCAACGGTACACGTTTGGTCATTAAAAGGATCACAGGAAATGTTATTGAAGGAAAAATGTTGCCTGGAATGTTTACAGGAGATATCGTCCTGTTGCCACCTATTCCCCTGGAACCGACAGAATTTTCAATAAAATTTAAAAGGCTTCAATATCCTATTCCTTTGGCTTTTGCCATGACCATAAACAAATCCCAAGGGTGAACAATGTCCACTTGGACTTTGAAAATCCGTGTTTTTCCCTTGGGCAATGGCATAACTCACTTGGGAAATGGGTATCGCCTGCTCACGTGTGTGGAAACCATCAAATCTTTGGTTTGTGTTAAAAAAAAAAAAAAAAACAGGTTAACCCAAAACATTTGAACAAATTAGTACTTGAATAAATAAAAATTCTAAATTGTATTATGTAAAAACTTCTTTAAGAAGAGATTTCTTATTACTCAAATATATTGCTAAATTAAAAGCTTCAACACACCACCCTCCTACCGAACACTTATTAGCCGAAGGGTTGGGAAATCGAGATCTCAAAGAAATTGAGAAAAACGCCTATCAAAAGGACATATATGACGCGTTAACCAAGATTGGCATGACCCTGAGCAAAATTAAACCCGTTGTTAAACTAACAATACCAAGTTGAAGTAGTGTTAGGCCAATAATCAATAGATCAATGGCTGAGGTTACCAAACCTTACTTCAGTCATCCTTTTTAAAATTAGTGGAAAAATATATCCACTTCGAGTTAGTTTATACCGATCCATAAAAAAAAGGCGATAGTGTTGGCAGCTCTGTGAGTCGTAAACACAATCAGCTCCTTTTTAATCAAACTACATTGAAATATGAGATGTAAAAAATAAAAACTTTAACTTTCCTATATTCTTTACCAAATACTTTTAAATGGGGTATTGAATGCTCTATTCTCAATCACGTTGGATTTTGATTAGCTGAAAGGTTTTCATCTTTATCAATGAATATTGGTATCACTGTATTTGTTTAAAAATATTAGGATATAACTACTGAGCCACAGCAACGCGTGGCCGGGTCTGCTAGTATACATATATATGCATTAACATATCCAAGTAAGTACCCATATCGTTTTTAAATATTAAATTCTCCATATAACAATCTCTTAGCTAACGAATTATATATTATTATTTTTCTATTAATCAAATACTTATCTTTAAATTATTCATACCTTAATCCAAAAGCAGTAAAATATGTCTATAATATAGGTAGTTTTAGTGCATATGTATTTTTGCAAGCGCTCGCAGAAAAACATTATAACTTTTGTTGTGACTTTATAATATTTAATTTAATGTCAATACTGTAATGCTTTGACATATTTTATTATTAACGTACATAAATATAAAATGGGGGTTTCCCAAATTCGTACCGCCCCCTGTTCGACTGGAGAATGCTTAAGTCGATCGCACTCTAGCTAGCACACTCGGCCATACCGAAACCCAATAACAATTTATGAGGAAAATCAAAAGAACATTCCAATACCCGCAGTATCTGCGTCAGCACAAAATCTCTGTTGCTCCAGAGTCAACTCTCTCACATCACCGATTTGCTTCGATTCAGTCACCCTGATAACTGGGAAACCGGTCTGCTTTGTCCATGTTGACATCACATCCTTAACGGGTTTCTTTGAGGCTTCTTCCAGAGCTGCCCAGAGGTCTTCGGTGAAGGTATTACCATATTGATGACGAGTTAAGTAGATGTTCATACCTTTTCTAAAATCCTAAAACCAAAATAGAAATATATTTGGTATAATAGTTCACAAATTCATTAGTATTCATGCGTACATTAAATAAACGGATCATTTTCACAGAAAGGACCAATTAAACTTCTGAAATTTTACATAAACTTATAATAATTTTTACAAAGACCACTCAGAATATTCCTTTGCATTTTTACAAAATAAAATATTATTCATCATGCCAACATTATCCGGTTTTAATTTTAAGAAGATGGATAGAGACAGGGTGAGGAAATGAAAATTTGATGTTTAAACAATTTTTTTCTTCTAAAATCTGTATAATTCTGTCGTTTTATATAATTTTATGTCAATTCTGTTGTTAGCAATTAATTTAGTAATCATACTCTATTCATAAAAAAAAAAGTCTAACTTATTCCATTAGCAGAGAAGCCATAAAAGTGAGGAGTCCAAGATTCACATATGTCCTTTCTCCGAAAATGTCCCAAATGCAAACAAAAAACATTTCCAAAAATTTTCGTTCTCAATTAAACCCATAAATTCATTACAAGTCATTAATAATAATCTTATTGTAACTCATTATTATGGAAAATCTAAGAATGAAGGTAAAAAAATGTACAATTTTTATGAAATTAAACTTACATTTTTATTTTTTCTAATTATTAAAATAATTAAAACTCTTTACCAAAAACAATATCAATATACTCACACTATCTCCCAGGTACCGATGTAGCATTCTAATAACAGAAGCACCTTTGCTATAAGAAATATCATCGAAGATTTCATCAACTTCAGAAGGATGACCGACTGGAATCTGGATCATAAAATTAAATCCTCAAATTCTTTAGGTATAGGGACGATAAAAAATGATAAAAGTACAACATTAAATATCAACAATACCTCAATTGGATGACTTGATTTGAGACAGTCCAGTTCTAAGGCTCTTGTATAAATGTCGGAAACAAACTGAGTCCATATGTCATATTCCGGGAAAAGGTGAGCGACACATAGATTTTCGACGAAGGTAGCATATCCTTCATTGAGCCACAAGTGAGTCCACCATTCCTATAATCATACAAAGTATAATGTTTAAAAATATAATAGAACAAAAAAAATAAATAAATAAAAAATTGTAATGGTAAGATATCCCGGCTATCTATTAACAAAGATAACTTTGGCATTATAGTTGAGATATAAGTGAACTACTATCTATTTCTAAAAAAACAATAACGTGCACCATAAAAGAAAAATACCCCATCATTTTTGACAAAAAGCATAAAATTAAAAAAATATTTATATAAAAAAAAATTCAAACAAATCCATGAAAAGTACGAAGGTCATGGGTAAATGGAGCCAATTTCATTCTTGGTACAGATAGATAGATAGATAAACAGCTTTATTTTCAATTAATATACATTTACAACATTATAAAGAAAAATATAAGCCTGCATTGGCATGGTTGAATTGGAGGGCTGCTGAATGGTGGTGATTGGAACGCTTTGTTTTTCTATCATTGTAATGCGTATAAATACAGAACATTTTTAGTTGAGCAATACAATTCATAATATATGAAATTACCTAAATTACTATTATGTATTGCTCTGTTATTATTATTAATTAGGATTAGATTATTAATCAAATTAAGTTAATAATTTTTAACTAGTTTTATTTTTTAATGGTGCTCATTCTTGGTACACCACTATATGAATTACTGACCCCACTTTCAAATACTGGTTTCATTGAAAAATAATGTTTAGTGTTCTCTCTGGTAGCACAAGTATGCCATTTTCAAAAAACTGTCTAGTTTTAGTCAAAAAAAGAAGGGTGGTAAGTGAAAGTTGTGTGATGTGCGCAAGCCACCAGATTTTTTATATTGGCTTTGTTATTTATACACTCAGCAGCAAAAAACACCGGACACCCAGATTTTCCCCCATAATTCTAGTAAATACGATTTTTTCTAAAATTAGTTGTAAAACTCAGCTTTTTTAAAGATTATGTAAACAAACTCTGCCAATGACAAATGATATTTTTATTTACAGGATTTTAAATAAATTATAAAATAAAATAAAAATAAGAAAATAGCACTCCTTTTAAAATTAATAATTACATTTTCTTGAAGTTATTAGGACTGCTAATAACGGGTATTACCCCTTCTTACACGGCGAAGGCACCCTATCCTATTACCTATAACCCTATCAGGCATTGAAGAAATTACATATTGGATGTACTCCGCTGGCACAGCATCCGATTCTTCACAAAGAGCAATCTGAAGCTGCCTTACGTCACTAGGAGGAGGATAATGATGCTGGACACATCTCCCTAAATAATCCCACAAATATTCTATCGGATTCATATCGGGAGATCGTGCAGGGCTGTCCAAAACTGTGATTCCCACACGCTGCAAGTATTCGGTAACAATTTTGCAGCAGTGCATTATCATGCATCAAAATTAACTGTTTACCAATGAATGGAGCAAATGGGATTACAACCTCTAGGAATACTCCCTCAATGAACCTCTGAGCAGTCAGAGCCCCATTATCAATGAAAATACTTTCGGAACAGGCAGGAGGAACTATTCCTCCCCAAACCATAACCGATTGCCTTTGGAAAGGCTGTGATTCGCGAAGAGTAGATTGAGTGAATCTCTCCCCTCGTTCTCTCCATACTCTGTCTCGACCATCTGAATTGTACAGACCAAAGCGAGTCTCGTCTATGATTAAAACAGCTCCCCATTGCTCCAAAGTCTCATGTATTTGCTGGTCAGCAAATAAACGTCTTTCTCTCCGATGCCATTCCAGGAGTTAGGGTCCCGCCGCGGGGGGTGTCGCTCCAAGTCCATACTCCCTTAGTCTCCGCCGTACGGTTTCTGAACTAATAACAGTATTTCAAGCCATTTGAAGCCTGTCCCGAACCTCAGGTGCAGTTAAATGGCGATCTCTCAATACTGAGACCGTCATAAATCGGTCATGTTTTGACCCTCGGTCGGCCACTGCCGGGCCTCCTCTCGGAGCCTGCCTGTCTCCCGGAAACGCTTGAGTCCCTCATAAATTGTCAACCTAGCTATACCAAGCATTACAGCAATATAATGGATGCAGCTGCCTTCTCTTGCCAATGCAATCATTCGATAGAAACATTATTCTTTGAATAGAATAGAAAAACAAAGCTTATTAAGCCTTGGTTTTAAAATTTTACTGTATAATATTACGTTTTCAGGGTGTACTTTTTCGCGAATAAGTTGCGTCGAGTTGCCAGTAGGTAACGTCCGAAACGGTGCCGAGTGCAAAGGGTTAAGCCTTGAAAACGGTGCTTATATTTGCACAATTTTATTGTTTATATGACAGTCGACCCTGTTTTATTGGGACATAAAGGGAAAATTTGTTTTGTCCCGATTAGGCGGAGGACCCAACAAAGCGGAGATCATGAATCCACTCATAAATGCAAAGAAAAGATGCGTAAATACTCCTAATTACTGGGCTGCCGTACAAGTATAGTAATTGATGCAATGCATTTGTCATACAGGAAAACCAAGTTAATAGGTGCATTTAGGTGTATCTATTCTCATCTATTAATTTAATGATGGGGTCAAAATAATACGACTAATTTAACTCTTAAAATGTATTTTTATTAAATGAGTGTTTTATAATATGACAAAATTTACGAAATATACAGAATGACACAAATTAAAATATCTATTCGTGTATAATATAGATTGTACTTTGGTAGAAGAAATTTTGAAATAAGAAATGATTCAGAACATGTTTTTACATCAATTTTTTTTACAGGTAAGAATCAATTGTGAATTTTCACACTCATTGTAAACTAACGACCAACATAATTAACGCACTTTTTTGGAAGCCTTAGGACTGTCCTCATTTCTTGTTTGTGAAAAAAAGCGACTAGCTTTGTGATGCAGTCTCTTGCTTCTGGTAGAGAAACAGGCGTAGTCTTAGATACTTAGATTATTCGATTGACACGGGGGCTCATAGAAACGCTAAAGTTCCAGAAAATTTTGGCCCGATTAGCCGATGTTTTGTCCCAATAAAACGGTGATTTTTTACCTATATTTGATTCCGTTTTATTAAAAATGGCTCAATTAAGCGGTGTTCCCAATGACCCGATGACCCAATTAAACGGAGTGGACTGTAGTGTCTAAAATTATATGTGTCATCTCAGTTATTATCATTGTTATTGGCTTGTACAGTTTTATTATTGCCATTTTAATCTGTTGTAATTACATAGCTATGATAATACTGTTATCTATATATCTACATATATTGAATCTTATAGATATACATATATTTTATTTATTAAATATTTCTGCCAATTTGGTGGCTGCTACACCGGGCGATGATCCCATGCTTTAATAATCTTTTTTTAAATTAGTATTGTATTGTTTTAGACAAATAAACACGTTTATTTATGTAACAATATATGTAATATATAAGTTTAAAAAATAAAATAAAATAATAACAACTAATTACCATGGTTACAAGGTTTCCGAACCATTGATGAGCCAGTTCATGACCTACAACGACCGCCACCCATTGTTTACGGGAAGCAGAGGTGTTCTCACTGTCCACTAACAAGGCTGACTGTCTGTACGTAACTAGACCCCAGTTTTCCATAGCACCTATGAATAAAATATATGTATCATATCGAATATATACATATAATATCTATAATTATCTTATTAAGTAACAAACAAAAGCTTAAAAGAATTCTAGGCATGTTATTGAAATTTAGGGTGCCCATGCAATCATCACAAATATTAAAAAAAAGGTCCATGTACTCCAACCTTGTAAATAATAAGCTAAGAGAAGCCGTATGGACTGAAGATATGAATATGAGAGTTGAAGATAGAAGAAAGAAAATTTTGGGGGTGATTAAAGGTTCAGCATTTGAGACACTAGGCTTTTCAACAAATAGTACCCCAAAATGTGTGGTTTAATGATGAAAACAGAGCAGCAATGCTACAGAACAGAGCTTAAGACTGTATGTCCCAAAGACGCACTAAAAGAAATGTGGAGGAGTACCGGAAGCGTAGAAGAGAGGAAAACCAATTGCACAGAAGATATGAAAGAAGAGGAAGTGGAAGAAGTAGCAATTCGAGGAGCTACAGAATTAAAAAGATAATATATAAGTTTAAATTAAACTCGGTTTGATGGTATCTCAGCGGAGCTACTAATGGTGGATCTGAATTGAGGCACTGACATGGAAAAGTTAGTAATAATAAAATAAAAAAAAAAAAAACCTATTTTGAGATTTTCTTAAGAAAACGTAGAAAAAAGTCATGCCACTAGAATAGGAAGAATAGTAAGTTAGTGTTTAACACGTACAACAAATTAGCCAGGACTGTAATGCATGCTCTTCGCCCATTGACGGCTTAACTTAATGATTTTTGCTCTATGGTACGGGAGTTATTTAAGGGCATTATGCAGTATTGACAATCCAAAAATAATAAAGTAAACAATACAATGCTACCTCTCTATACATCGTCGTGGAAAGTTTTGTGATTGGCTAAAATGTCCAATGTGGCATACTAATGCGGGCGTGAACGTGTTAAAGTGGTTTAGTTGCTATTAACACTGGAAAATCCTTTTTATCAATAAACTTCATTTCACCAGTTCAAAATCAAAATGTAAAAATATCCAAATAAAAATGGTTTTTCTTGACAAACTACCGTATCCATGTCAATGCCTCAATTAATCAAAGCTCTTTCTGATCTTATCTTCAACATCTGGAGTGTAGAAAGGTTACCAGGAGCCCTAAGGACCTAATAAGTCCAATTCACATAAAGGTGATTTATGGAAACTATCCTTATATCCTTCTACAGGATCCTACAGCTTTTAAGTTCATTTCCAGCATACTACATCAGAAGCTCCAACCATATCCTGAACGGGTTGTGGGTCGATATCAGTATATACAATTCAGGAGTGGAAAATCGAACACTGACCACATCTTCACACTTCATCAGATTTAAGATGAAGGGAGAAGAAGGACCAATGGTAATTTAAGTTCTCTCCTGAATGAGGCAGGTATAGTCAAAGTTATCCGACTGAGACTTAGGTGAGCTGGACTTCTGATGAGAATGGAAGATAGCACAATCCCAAAAAAGCATAGCTTATCAGAGATAAGGCGAGTTGGTCATCCTAGGCTTCGTTGGTAAGACGGTGTGGCATGTGATGAACAACTTATAATCTGGAACTCGAAGGCAGCAATTCAAGAGCAGGACAACTGGCAAAGGCCCAAGACTCGTTAACTAGTAGTCACCCCGCTATAATTGAGTAAAGATTTGGAAGAAAATAGTTGACCCTTTTTTATTAATAAATTTTTATATAAAAAGTTTTTAGTGAAACTTTATTATTTCTTTTCGCATTTCGTAAAAAAAAAAATACAAATAAAAATGGCGGGATAAAGTCTTGAAATTTATTTTAAAATTACATGAACAGTTATATAACATAATAATTAGTAATAAATAAACTGTTTTTAAACATCCACTTACCTGCTGAGAAATCTCCAATAGCGACCAGATCCATTTTGGGAAGGGGGTAAGCCACCTGGAAGTACTCCTTATAATAAGGTAACACTTTTGTAGCTACGTGAAGAGCAAAAAGACCTTGGTCCTTCACTGCGGGGGGAGTGTACACCCTAACTAGGATGCCGTCTGAAGAGGTATCTTCGACATAGGCGAAATCCCCAACTACAACCGCTACTAGGTAAGTAGACATGATTGGTGTCGGGGCAAACTTGACAATTTTGCAATCCCCGTCTTCTGACTCACTTACAACAGGCTGGAAGAAAAAATAGAGGGTCGAAATAAATAGGCTATTACTGTGATGTTCCTACTTTTAAATGTTCACATCTATATTATTTTAACAATTAAAAAAAAATTACTAAAGGAAACTTTTTAAAAATTATTTCATAACTCATTAAAATTATAAAGGAAGTCAACAATCTAAATACATTGACTAAAGTAAATATAATTGATCCCATTGCGTTAAGGTGTCAAAGACCACCTTTCCAGCTTGATTTAAAAAGAGCTGAAAAGTAAAGTAAACGGGGCAATGAGGGACAAATTTCGTTACACAGATTTTGAGTAGATGCAATATAGTTCCATGGGTGCAAAAGATTTGATGTTTCTCACTGTCTCTAAGGAATCTCACCTATGTTATTTACAAGTTTTCAACGAGTAATAAGAGAAATGGGTACACATCTTGAGATGGACTGACTTTTATGCTTGTAACAAACATTCTGCTCTTAGCTCCACAATTAGTTCATTTGTTTAAATTCAATGATATTATTACTTATTCACTAATATCAAATAATATTATTAAAATTTAATAATAATCATTTTCTCTTTTATTTGTGACAAAAATTATATTCTATTCAAAATGTATTTTTTTATACAATTTAAACTGTTATCGACAACCATTCATTCATAAAAAAATTGCAAACTTAAACTCCCTTCAGGGATAAATTATGTTACTCATTAAAACACTATACTCAAATTATTTGAGTTGATTGATCATCGAAAAGGTGATTATGGTTTAAGTTTAATAATTAAACAAGAATAATAATACATCTTGCATTTACAATACTGATACCAAAATGACCTTGGGAAGGCAAAAGTCAAAAAGTTGTTATCAGTGTAAACAGGCTAATACCCTTGATCACTTTATGCAACTTAAGTGTATATTATGATAAAAATCATTTTAAAAAGAGTAAAATTTTGAGTAGTCTCTAAAAAAAAAAAAAAAAAAAAAAAAAAAAAAAAAAAAAAAAAAAATAAGAGCATACATTGCTTCCGTGTGGAATAAACTCTTTATTTAGAAGTGATGGGCAGTTTTGACTGATAAGAAAAATTATGGTGATGTATTGCAGTGTCAAAGGTCAACGTAGAGACCTCAATATTATTCCCTTCACTATTTACTCTTTCTTTATGATGATCTCTGTTAATGGATTCTCAAGAAACAATTATTCAAATAAATAAAAAAAGGAATAAAACTTTCCGGTTATGCAATTGCATTCCACTTTCATTATACTCAGATGAGCTGTAAATGGAATCACCTTGAAAATAGACGAGCTATTTCACAAGAAATGGAAATGTTTACAGAATGCACGACATCACTCTTAAAATCAATTATAAACCTAAAAACGTATTAAGGTAGCATTTAACTCACATTCATATCCGAAAAAATACCGCTTTCATTAAAGTATTTAGATTAATATTCACGAATCAACAGAGAAATATAGAACAGTTAATACATATCAACTATTAATAATTTTCTAAAAGTTAAAATAATTTTCATACATAATCATCAAATATAATAATTAGCTGATTTATAGATAAGAGCTGTTTTTCTATGCCTGAGGATTGAATTTATTTACTCAATGCCATTTAAGAATATTAAAAAACAAATACTTAAGTAACAAGCGCATATTTTTTTTCTCATTAATAATAAATATAATTTGATGCTGGATTATTATTGTGCTCCTACTTTTGGCCATTGTCAAAATAGAATTTTTCATCTCTTTAGGGCTTTCATCCTCTTACATTTATCTATCACCATTAATTACTTATTCACTTTTAATTTTCTTTAATAATTCACATTCTTTCTTTTTAAAATTTAACCATCAAAAATTCTTCAGACAGATTTAGAACTTAAAAAATAAATAAGTAAATAAATGTCTTTGTTCAGTATCTTTATGCATTTTTGACAAAAAAATTATAATGGTCCAATACAACATTAGGAAGTTACAATGTAATAAAGGAGGAATAAATAGGACGGGCAAGAATATATGTTAAAGTTAATAATGTTCAATGATTTTATGATCAAATTACCTACTATAACTTAGGAAATAATGAAATGTACTAGCATTACCAATACCTATTAATATCATATTATTTTAAAAAATAGGTGCATGTTAATTTATTTTAAAATAAACAATTAACTCATTTGTTGCTTTTTCTTGATTAATATTCATTTCATTTACTTACAGGTCATTCACATCAACAAATGTCAATGTCAAATAGCAGTTGAAATGCTAAATGAAGGTCACGGGAATAATGATAAAGAATTTCAACTTTTTAGCAAGGTTTGTGTGAGAAAAAAATTATATGGCAGCAACAGAATTGTATTCAAATTGTGCCTTAAAAGTGGGCTGAGTATACTAATGCTACATATAATCTAATATTATCGTCTATATCATTTTAAAATCAATATGACAATTTCCCTAATCACCGTGTGAACTGTGACAATTCTTTGCCATCAGAGGTTTTCTTTTCCCTAAGCTTTTAAGAAAACTACAATGTTTCTTGCAAACATTTATTCATACTTTAATTAGTGTGGGAACAAGGCATTAAGTCTCATTTTCTTAAAAAATTTACAGTTATTGTATTTCTGGTAAATATTCAAATCTACGCAGGCAGAAGAGTAGTTTGGTAAAAAAAAAATAGGTAAATAAAAATATTTTAAAAGGAAAATCACAATATATAATAATTAAATCCAGAGCTCAGTTAGATGATAAATTAGAGGAAAGGAAAATTATGTTTATCATTTCAATGTAACACATTTTTATCATGTAACTGTTTGGTTTGTCTCTTTAGATAACAAGCATTAATTTTAATCATTTTATTTTTCTAAGATAAAAGACCATGTTCGTCACACTTACGCTTATGAACATTAAATGTATTGAAACAAATTTGTCTTTCATAGAAGTACATTTAGTAAAGCTTCCTTATGTTACTTCTGGTTGTAAATTATTTTGAGAGGTTATGAGACCGTCATCAGTGATAAATAAACCCTTTAACATATCCTATTCAGTTTAGATCATTGGCGTTGTAAATGTAAAAGTAAATTGTGTTGTTTTGGCTAAGGCTAGAAATAGCATAGGGTAACCAGTACTGTAAATTGCGGACAATTACAAGAAATATATGTGGGAAGTTAGTGTAATTCATGAATAAACCCACTACCATAATGTGTGGCATAATTGTGCACAACTTTAATAGTCATACCTGAATTGTTACTGAAAGTATATTAGTCAAATACTAATAGTTGAAAATTCTTCTATAACCCTAACAGTAACTGCAGTTTATTACCTTAAAATTTTAGATACATATTGGGACTTCAAATTTGACTAGGAAAGAATAGAAAATTTTATTTATTTATTTTTTTTTTACAAACTTAAATAACAGTTAATAAATGTTAAATATAAATAACAGATGGTTATTGAATAGTTATCTAGATAGATATATCTTGATAGATCTTCAGATATCGATAGATTTTTTGAGAAATAAAACAGTGGTATATAAAATTGAAAAGAGAGCAATTTCAATTTGATTAGAGAATACAATAATAGTTTGCAGAAATAAATGTAAAGTGTTACTAGAACTGAAAAGAAATAAAATGAAAGTCATAGTCTTACCATATTAGACAGAGCAACATTCCCTTTTGGAGCGATCAATGTTACTTCAAAGACGGATTTAATTGCCGGTTCGTCCCAACAAGGGAAGCACCTTCTAGCATCAGTGGCTTCAAATTGTGTCACAGCACAGTAACACTTCTGTCCTTCAAGACTAAGAAAAAATATAACTTAGCTTACAAGCACATTCACATTAAAAATAAATAAAAGAAACACCATATCAAATTAAAATATGCAACCTTTCATGCATACTTAGAATGGTTGCTGCGGTAAAATCCTTTCATTTTGTCATTTAATTCTCCCTTGAATTCCATTGTCAGATGAGCAGTTCCGGCAGGAATGACTTGATCGAGAGTCAAAGTAGCAGTCTCTGTCTCTATGGACAAATCTACCTTTGGTCTCAATTCGGTTCCATTTTCCAGGAGTAAAACACATGACTTTATCTCGAGCTCTAAGGCATTCAAAATAATTTTGGAAGTGGGCTCGTTCACCTAGATTTTACATCAGAACATCATTAAGATAGCTGTAGTAAAACTTAATTACATTTTTGTTGTTGAAATAACACTTGATTTATTTACCTGAAGTTTGATCCCAACTTTACCCTCGAATATGAAAGTTTCTAAGTTCGGTTTCAAAAGTAGCTCATAATGAAGAGGTTTAACATTTTTAGGTAGTCTTTCAAAGGGCTTTTTCTCTGGTAGTTGCCCTATTTCAGTCTTCCCCATGGTCGCGGCAATATTGCTGTAACAGTTGGCACCTGGTATAATATATGGTAGTAGTTGTTTATTTATAAAAGCGGAGAGGTTTCTGTTATATAATGATGGAAGCTTATTAAGACGGGCCCAACAAGAACCGTTTGTTGTTCTCAACAACTGTGTACTACTGACACGTATTCCTGAACCAAGCCGGACTGAGTAACGGTACCTATGTAACCTGACTAGAACGCAAACCGGTTTCCTTAATAATACCGACATTAACTCCACGTCAAGACGTGGCTGACTTTCGTTGCTAAGTAGGCCAACGCATTTCTCAGATGGCGTCTCGAAAATAGTTCATAAAACCAAACATAGGTGCGCTTCTTGTATTCTTTCATAATTCAAGAATCAGATTTCTTTAAAAATGTAATTTATCATAGCTCCTTTTATGAAAAAAATGAAAAATTCATTAATTTAATTCCTAAAATAACTAAAGATGTAATTAATATTCTAATAATATGCAGGCTAAGCCTTGGTGTCAGGTTGATAATAGGCGATGTTTGTTTATTTAATGTTTATGTTTGTTTATTTTATGTTAATGTTTGATTATTTTATAAATAGGATGCACTTTCATAACAGAAATATAGTGCGCCAACAATGTTGTCCAGTGCTGCCAATAGCCACTTCTTTTTAAAATTAGTCATACATTTTTTAAACGTTTTCTGATAAAACTACATTTTTCCTCAATGAAAATTCAAATTAATTTTATGCTTATCCACTTTTGACACCAGTTTCTCAAAATCTACAATAATTTTTTTAGAAGAAAGCAATTATAGAAAAAAAATGGTACCATTTTTGAAGAGTGGCACAAGGGCGTGGCTTGTTTTGAGAGAATAAAAAATATCACTTCATGTGAGCGTCCGCAGGGGGGGGGGGCTGCTCATAATGAAAAACCAAAATTACCGATTAAATAAAGTCGTATTCATTTACTACATTTATTAAGCATTTCATAAACACGTATTTTAACCATTCAATATCAATAAGTTTTATTTTAACAATTAATTGAGCCTTAAAAGGTCGCAATACCTCGATCCTTTCGAGAATTTTGCCAGCCTGCCCACCCAGACCAAATCCTGCGGACGCCAGGACTACCCAGTCCCAGGGGGATACCCAGAAACCATATTCATCCTCGATACAGACGCCAGCGAAAAAGGAATAGGCGGCTTTTTAAGACAATCAGACTAGGACCAGGAACGAGTTCTCGGTTATTTCAGCAAGACGATGTCAAAACCGGAGCGTAATTATTGTTTAACCAGGCGCAAACTCGTGGCCGTTGTTATGTCGGTGGAGCCCTGTTTTTTAGGAACCCTGAAGGCCAAGTCACCAGATGGTTACAGAAACTCCAGGTGTATGATTGAAATTGAACACCGACCCGGAGTAAGGCATCGCAACGCAGATGCCTTGTCTGAAAAAACATGTCCCCCTAACTGCTTTCACTGTAGCCGAATCGAACAAAAGGAGGCCAACCTTTGCAACATTGGAATAGTTAGCGAAGAATGCACCCTTGACCCAATCTGGGATCGACAAGAAAATGATCCTGAGTTGAAAAAGATACGGGATTGGAAAGTGGCCAATCATCGTCGGATCTGATAGGAGATATCACCATTCTCACCCATATTGAAGGCATACTGGGCTCAATGGAACTACTTAGTAATGGAAGACGGCCTACTCAATAAAATTGTTGAAAACGTTGACAGACGCCTTGAAGGAAGCAGCTGCTAATACCGAGGGATTGCGTACCGGAGGTACTTTGACAATTGACAGCTTCATGATGAAGTGTCAGGAGGAGACTTGGGTGAAAAAAACACTCAAGGGATTGCGCGAGAGGTTCTACTGGATGAACTGCACTGAAGACGTTATGGATTGGTGCCATAAATGGAACACCTGCTCTGCAAGCAATGGACCAGCTGGCAAATGCCAGGTGCAGATGCAGTAGTATATTGCAGTGAATCCCTTCCAGAGAGTAGCCCTGAACATGTTAGAAACTTCCCCAGAAAATTAAGATGGAAATAAGTACGTACTTGTCGTCATGGACTATTTTTCCAAGTGGATGGAAGCCTGTGCCGTCCCAAACCAAGAGGCTGCTACATTGGCTGAGATTCTGGTACAGGAATTTATCACACATTTCAGAGTACTACTAGAACTACAATCAGATCAGTGTTGGATTATTCCAGGAAGTCTGCAAAAAACTTGGTAGGACTACAACCATCCATCCACAGTCTGACGGAATGGTCAAACGAATGAACTGAACCCTCCTCTAATACCTTTCCTAGGTGGCCTCTGACCATCAGCGAGATTAGGACAAGCAGTTAACGAACCTCCTGTTCTGAAGCCTACGTAAATTCTCTTCGGTCGAGAAATGAGATTACCTTGTGACCTAATTTTTTGCAGCAAATCCGGTAAGGATGTATCTGGAAAAGATTATATGTCTGGACTATAGAAAAGGATAGAATACACACACAAGCTAGTTCGCAAGAATCTTTGCATCACAAGCAAATGTATGAAGTGACACTGTGATAGAATTAGAAACGATCAGGGCGGATACAAAGAAGGATACCTCGTTTGGCTCTACAACTTACGAAGAAAGCGATGATTCTGCCCAAAGTTGCAGAAGAACTGGGAAGGATTCTATGTGGCTAAGAAGTGCATAAGCAATGTGATCTACAGGTCTTCATGTACCTCAAAGGAAAGCCTATGATGATTGTCCATTATAATAGCTTAGTGCCATATGTAGGGAACCACAATGAAGAAAAACAGGCGCAGTGATTTCAGGGAGAGACTTTTAGGGAAAAGAGGAAACTTATCATTTTTTACATGGTTATTTTTGTGTTACTGTATCTTTACAAGTTGATAATTTTTGTAACATTGTTGATTTTTTGAGTTTATATTGTTTGTGTGGCATTGTAAATTATTATTTTCTTTGAAGAAAATGATTTAAACCCACATAAGTGTTGCAACTCTTTTGGATTAATTTTCACAAGCCTAATTATTAAAAAAAAATATTATTTTATATCCTAGAAAATCTTGAAAAATAGTCTAAGATTCAAAACATTTTTATTGTTTGTTAGTAATAAAGATAATGTTTCAGGCATTGACATTATTAATTCATGATTTTAATATGATTATTATTTTTGAAATATTGATGACAAAAAATAATTTAAGTTTCATAGTTTTTTTTTTATCTCATTTAAAACCTAAATTTTTTATGTATTGACCTTGATCTTTGTTCCATTGCCAATTATATATATTCCATATTTATACACTTATATATGCCAATTACTTGCATCTGTTCTTTACTTATTAATTAATAAATACACTGCAGATGTATTTTTCAGACAATACATGAGTTACAGTTGCATATGAGGGGAATCCTTAACAATTCAGAAGAAGAGTTTTAATTCTTCCAAGTATATCATTTGAAAAATCAAATGGTACTTCATGTGACTCCCACTGACAGGAGTCGATCAAGTCAATCCCCATCAGGATGTCAGAAGATGAAGGGAAAGTGAAGGAAGAACATCTTTTCCAAAGGTCCATCTGCACTGAGTGTCATAAAAAAATCTTTAGCTCACCCATATGCATCAAATTCCCACCAGTGTATTTAGCCTGTCCTTCCCATTATCTCAAGATTGGCTCTTCCCAAACAATGCTGTATACCAGACATGGGCATAAACTTTTTAAGGGGAGGTTCACTTAAAATTAAAAAATTATGTAAGCAGATTGAAAAAAAAATATTTACATAACACATTTTTATAAGTGATAAATATTATTTTTGAATTTTACAGCATGAACTACTTATGCTACATGCTTATTTTTAAAAACTTAAAAAAGAAGCTATGAACATTGGTTATTCCTCAGGAGAAAATACATTTAGTCCTGTATGTAATTTTAGGGATTATTCAAAACTATATACTTGACACTTGGGCCGTACTTTGCCCATGACTGTTTTAAACAATATATTGTTTTTATTGGGTTGATGCAAAATTAATGCAGGTTTTTAATATTCATTGAAAATAGGCCATATCTTTACTTTAACTATATATATTTAATCAAAATAATTTCCATCTGAATCAATGCACTTTTGCCAACGTTGAACAAGCTTTCTTATTCCACCAGAAAAAAAATCTGAATCCCTGGACTCAATGAAGTCACGAAAAGAATTTTCAATTTCATCCTGGTTTTGAAAAAAATTTTCCCTCAAAAAGTTATCCAGATGCCTGAAAAAGTGGAAGTCTGTAGGAGAGAGGTCAGGTGAATAAGGTGGGTGTGGGAGAACTTCGTAGCCCAACTCCTGCAGTCGTCTTAGCGTTGGTTGTGCGACGTGTGGTCTGGCGTTATCATGGAGAAGGATAGGTCCCTTCCAATTCATCAGTACTGGGCAAAGACGTAATTTTTGATTCATGTTGTCAATTTCTTGACAGTACTTGTCAGCAGTTATAGTCTCACCTCGATTGAGAAAGCTGTAGTGGATAACACAAGCAGTATACCACCAAACTGTGACCATAACTTTTTTTTGGGTGCAGGTTGGGCTTCGGGAAAGGTTTTGGTTGTTCATCTTTGCCCAGCCATTGGCTACAACGCCTTCTGTTGTCGTATAAGATCCATTTTTCATCGCACGTCACAATGCGATCGAGAAATGGATCATTTTTATTGCATGTCACAAGCATGGAACAGATTTCAAAGCGGCGATTGTTTTGGTGGTCGTTTAATTGGTGTGGCACCCACTTGGCCAACTTTTTTACCTTACCAATTGCTTCCAAGTGGCGTACAACTGTGGATTGGTTCACGCCGAGTTCTACCGCTATTTCTCGGGTGGTTTTGGTTGGGTCTTCTTCCACTATTGACCTCAGCTAGTCATTGTCAAGAGCAAAATGACGGCCCCGACCTTCCTTGTCTTCGAGGTCGAAATCTCCACTGCGAAACTTCTGGAACCAACGCTGCATAGTGCACTCGATAATAGCCCCCTGACCCCACACTTCGTTAATAGTACGAGCAGTTTGCGCAGCGCTGCGCCCTAATTTAGATTCGTAAAAATAAATTTGACGAAAATCGTACTTCGACATTTTCGATTTAAGACCTTTGAACACACTGAACAAAACGATTTTACTGATCAAATTCGTGGTGAAAGAGAGGGTATTAGATAAGGTTTGTTTTGGTATAATAATGATCAATGTTAGGATGTTTGCTTTGTTTACACAATTGGAATTAAGATATCGCAATAGAGGAAACCTGCATTAATTTTGCATCAACCCAATAAATAATTTAAAAAAGATGGTCACCCACAAATTAAGATTAGATTAATATATTGTTTTTATATAACCAAGAATTTGTCTCCTTAGAATAACTAACCATTTCTTCTATTCTAAAGAAATATAATGTGTTAGCTAATGAAGTAATATAATAACATACAACTTTCAGGGTCACCTGTAATGTAGTGGTTAACATGACAACCTACTAAAACTAAGCGTGGAGATAATTTATGAAAAATTAGGTTAGTCTTTGAGTATTACAAGATTAAAAATTGAAATTCATTATATGGCAGTTTAATAATATTGCTAAATCATAGGACTAAATTAAAACTTCTAAAGCTCTCTACTTAACTGGAACTTAAGTATTTCTCGAGAAACAACAAGCTGGAATGCATAAAATAATAAAAGGCAGTCCTTAAATCTTTAGATCTTCAAATATTTTAAAAGGAGTTTTTTTTTTTTTTTTTTTTTTTTTTTTTTTTTTTTTTTGTCTTTCTTGATAAGTTTAAAAGGCAAACTAAAAGATTTGAAGAAACAAAACTTCTCCTCAACTGAGGGTTTTTTTTTTTTTTTTTTTTTTTTTTTTTTATGAATGATATATTACATGAACTCAATTATTCATATTTTTTTTTTTTTGTTTTAACTAATTACTCCAAGAGACTCAATTTGTTCATCATAATTTCAAGCTGAGGTGGAAAAACATTCTTCAAAGCAGCATTAGGTGCTGAAAAAACAAAAATTTCAATAGCCGGAGAAGATAGCAAATAATATATTATTTTTGGATGCCACAATTACCACAAATTTTATACAGTAATTGACAAAAGATGCTGAAAATTCAATTGTTGGATCATTCTTTTCCACCATTAAGAACACTGGCCTGTATCCCCTCACCAGGTACTATCAGCCAGACCCACCTGAACCCAGGTTTTTTTATAGAAGTTTTACTCCTCACTTTCTCATTTTTCGGAAGGGCTCGGGAACATCTGAGGTGGATCTTTATTTTATTATTTATCTTACATGAAGAAATTGCTTTAGATATAAATATATTATAAACAATTACCTCCAGACATGCTATTAACGATATAGTTAGCCAATGTCGAGCATTAATTTTTTGTTTTCCAGTGGTTTAAAAATGATCAGCTCATAAATATATTTTAAATCAATCATTTTGACAAAACTTCATTGTACAAAACATTTCACCTCAGTTGCTTTTTGAGTACTTGCGACAAATAAAACTTAAGTAAATAGTATGAACACATAATAAGTGAACAAGGTATTCAAACCAATGTTTATTTTACCTAGCTAAAAAAGCAAGAAGCAGAAAATCCAGCTCCACTTCTAAGTTCAATAAATACCAATCAATCCTAGGAGCAATTATTAACTTCTATCATGATTGATAAGATACTAGCAAATGCGTCGTAGGAATTTGATAGAGTTGATAAAATCTGACGATTAATTGTAGTTTTCAAGAAATTGCCTGATGCTGTCCAGGTCTCTGTTTAACCATGAAGCATTAAGACGGACTGATTCGATAGCTTGGGTGATGGCGTGGCCACAGGAGCTGGTTCCTCTTGATTCAAAAAAGTTTTGAATTTCATCTGCCATTCCATAAGTAGAAAAGTTTTCTATGGTGTACTTCACAAGTTGAGCCAGAAGTGAACTTCCCTAAAAATAAATCATTCAAGATACATTAGTGTTATTATTAATTGCTAACTATCATTTTTCATTATGCAATAATTTTAATTTTAAAAAAATCTCCGCAGCACACAACTTTTACTCACCACCCTCCTTTCTTTGACTAAAGATAGATATTTTTTTAATATGGCGTACTTAAGTGCTACTGGGAAGGGAAAACAAAACGCTTTTCTCAATGACAATTATTGCGTGTTTATTCTATTGAAAAGTGGGTCCTGTTGACAGTACTTCAAATAATGCTGACTCTAAGACAGAAAAATCCGAGTTTTTCCATGATATATCGTAAGTAGGAATAGATAGGATTGGTGAATTAATAAATTTCAACTAAATTTTCAAATTTTGAGTGCTTAAGTATTTATTCAGTGCTTAAGGCGATATTGTAATCTTCTCAGGTAAGGACAATTAATCTTTATTTAAACCAATATTAGTCCAGAAGAAAAGTAATTCCAGTCATATTTATTCATTAAAATTTATTATTGCTACAAGTATTTTTACTTTCGCTTACCTATATATGAAATATATAGTAAGGGAAAATATTGCGATGGTGAAAAATTTCGACTTCCGGTTTTCGACGGAAATACACGTTTTGGGGGTCCCCTGAGTCTAAATAACCAAGTCCCGCAAAATGGTCTGTGTGTGTGAACAGACTAGCTCGAAAACCATAAACCGTGCGAACCCGAAGTTGAATATTTAGTGTATGTATATGCATGCGATGTGACAGCAAAAATTTCATCATAATTGCTCAAAGGGAGGGGGTACTTTAGTTAATAACTTTTTAAGTATTTTTCAATTTTCTCAAAAACGGCTCTCACGATTTTGATTAAACTTAATAATTGATGTATTAATATGCCCAAGATATTACTGTAAAAATTTCATCAAAATTGATCAACCGCAGGGGGCACTTTACTAAAATAATTTGTATCATTTTCAAGTGTTTTTTTTTATTTACTCAAAAACGGCTTGAACGATTGTGATAAAACTGGGTATTTGATGTATGTATATGCCAAAGATGTGACAGCCAGCATTTCATCAAAATTTGTCAAACGGAGGAGGCACTTTATTTCATAACTTTTTTCCAATATTTACCTTTCTTTCGATTATCTCAAAAACGGCTTTAATGATTTTGATCAATTTCGCCATGTTTAATGAAAATAAGGTGTTCTTTAATATCAGGTAAGCTTTATCGTTATTAAAATGTTCTGAGGGGGCTTATCAGGTCTTCTATTCACACTCTTTATCAAATCAATTGCAGAATGTTTTCAGTATTGTAAATTTATAATGTACGTTGATGATCTCCAAATATATTTAGAAGGCGACCTGAATTACATAAATGTCACAATAGCAAGAATTAACGAAGACATAAAAAGATTAGTGAACTGGTGTGATATGCATGGACTTAATATTAATGCTACCAAATGTAAAGCCATTATCATAGGTTTTAAAACCCTCCTGAAGAAGGCTAATATGGAGGAAATGGATAAAATAAAAATAGGAAGCAACGCGTTAAAATACAGCACTGAAGTAAAAACTCTGGGAATCAAAATAGACGAGAATTTGGCATGGAAATCCCAAGTTCAAAATGTTTGCCGAAAAATGTATAGTTCTCTTCATGTACTCAAAAAATTAAATTTTAATCCGGACAAAAAAATAAAGAAACTATTAGTAGAAACTTTAGTATTACCTCACCTGAATTATGCAAGCTTAGCCTATTCAGGAATATCTTAGACTCTTTTAGATAAATTATAAAAAAGCCACAACGCAGCAGTCAGATTCATCTTTAATGTTCCAATAGATGAGCACTTAACACCATATTACAGAGAACTCAATTGGATGAAGGTAAGAGCTAGAAGAGAAGCAGCTTGTCTACTTATGGCATGTAAAATTCTAAAGACTCAGAATCCAAAATATCTTTACGAACAGTTTATCTTCTTCTCCCAAATCCACGATAAAAATACAAAGTATTCAAAGTATGGTCTCATTATCCCAAAATACAGTACGTCCATATTTAATAAATCACTCTTTGTCAGTGCGTGCAGAACTTTCAACAAATTTAAGAATGAAATTCAGCTGAACTTATCATTAACTGTGTTAAAAATGAAAATAAGAAAACTTTTTATAGATTTTTAGACCTATTAATTAATTGGAAAATAAATAATTAATCAATTATATTTTATTAAATTAATATTAAATCATTCCTCGTTTTCTATTAGCTTTTACTAAAGTATGTAATTTTATATGTTTAGGTATTAACTGTATTATAGTAGTTAACAGTTTATATTCCATTGTATGGCACAATAATATTATTTTCTAAGGAGTTAAACTCTGACACCCATTGTATATATAGTAACTAAGAATTCCTGAGCATTGTAAGAGAAGACTTCATAGTCCTAAATGTCTCCGGTCTATAAATAAATAAATTCTAAATTCTAAATTTATGTCTCCTGTTGGTGTGAGCACTTGGCATGTTCTTAATAAAAGTGTGTATAAATGTTAATAAAGTATGTTTATGAAACTTTATCAGTTTATTTAAAGACTCATTTATCAACATTTACTTATAGTTTCAGTTAAATAATCTGAAATTAGATATCATTATTTCCTTGCTATATCAATTTTTTAGTGACCTTCTACCAATAAACTAAATACTATTTTTTCTTAAATTCTATGATTTCCAATAATATATTGTAGACATATAATACTTACTACTCATTATCACAAGTTGAAATTTATGTTTTAAGAAATCATTTTTTCTTATCTTCTTTTTGATCATGAAATCCTTTAATATATAATATTTACCTATTTCTTATTACAAATATTTACAAGTTATGGTTCGTACCAGGAAATAAAATAACCAATGTTACCAAAACTACACAGATACAGGTGTAGATTTCCACCTACCCAAGTATAAAAAAAATGTGACTTCATTATTTGGACTCAAATTGTATATTTTGACCCAAAACGTGTATTTCTGTTGAAAACTGGAAGTCAAAATTTTTCATAAATGCAATACTTTCCCTTACTGTATATTTCACACATAGTGTGGACATAGTGACTGAGTGGGCTCACACGTTAGGAAATACATATTGTCCCTTTAAACATATAACTGATAACCCAAAGATTATTTGGAATCATACTTGAGAATTAAAAAAAAAAAAATGATTTTGTAAACACAAACTAACCTTCAATTGGTTGCAAAGATCGGTCCAATAGTGCTTCAGAAATTCCCAAACTAATTCTCGCCCAGTACTGTCCATTGCTAGTGAAATAACAATGAATATTTTGTCCCGGGGACTAACATCTTCCTGAAACAAATGCGAAAATTGTTTATAATCAGTGTTTCATGAGTCATAAAATGTAAACCACAATAATCATGACTGATTTTTCAATTCATATTCAAATGGCGTAGGTCTTTTCATTATTAATTTCATTCATTACAGCGTTAATCTCCTACCCTCAATTTTTAGAAGGGGAGGAAAAAAAGAAGTCTGATTAATAACAAAAATAATACTATTTCACTTACAGACAATGCAAATGCCAATACTTTTGATTTCATTTTCATATGTTTAAAGCCACCCAATGCTGCAGAAATTCTTTCTTTTTCCTCTTGAGAAGTCTCTTCTTTATACATCTTAAATGTCAAAGTGAATTTTAATATTCAAAATATGATAATTTCAGTATAAGTAGGCAGTATACTAAAGAATAACAAAACTATTTATTCTTTGGAAACTTAATAAGAAGTTTTGTAATTTGAATGGTAGATTATATAACTAATCAAGGAGATGGACTGGGAATTACATTAGGACCTCTATTATCTGGGCCTCGATTAACCGGGGATCCAATTAACCGGGGTGCAAGGAGCCAATTTTTTTTTTAATAAGCTTTTTTTTAATTTGTATGCCATTTATTTTGTATGTATAATATTTAAAAAAAAATCTGGTGCGTGCGCGCAACACACAACTTTCACTTACCAACTTAGATTAGAAATTAATGTGTTTTGTTAATCGTTCTTGTAATGTGTTATGTAATACATTTATCCACATTCATTTCTTATTTTTGTTTTCATTTGCTCAAAAAAAAACACTGATTTCTTTTATTATTAAATAAAAGTCTTTACTTGTGATAATTCGGCAATGCAAGCATAATACTCCAAGTCGTCTGATTTTATAATTCTCTATGTACTTGTTAAATATTTTATTTAGTTCCCATGAAACAAATAATTCTCATTAAATGAACAGAACATCTTTTATTATAACGCACTGGTTTGTCATTAAAGGCGTACGGTGCATGCGTGAGCTCAAGGTGTTTTAAGATATGAGTTGACGGAATATTTTTCTTTTATTCTACTGTATTTGATTACTTGATTTTTTTCATATATCATATTTAGCCATTTCCTATTTTTAGGCGTGATGAGAGACAGTTAATTTCTCAATATAAACTAAAACATAGGTACTTTATAGGAAAACAAAAAAGGCCCCTTCCCCATTTAAGCCCCCTCCGAAAATTTGAATACTGATAAAACTTACCTGATATTATTGAAAACCTAATTGTCATTAAACATGACAAATTTGATCAAAATCATTAAAGCCGTTTTTGAGATAATCGAAAAAAAGGTAAAAATTGGAAAAAAAGTTATGAAATAAAGTGCCCCCTCCGCTTGACCAATTTTGATGATATGTTTGCTGTCACATCGCGGGCATATACATATGTCAAATACCCAGTTTGATCAAAATCTTTAAAACCGTTTTTGAGTAAATAAAAAAAACGCGTGAAAATGATACAAAATTTATTAAGTAAAGTCCCCCCTCCGGTTAATCAATTTTGATGAAATTTTTACAGTCATATCTCGGGCACATCAAAACATCAAATACTCAGTTTAATCAAAATCGTTAGAGCCGTTTTTGAGAAAATCGAAAAAAACGTAAAAAGTTATTAAATATACCTACTTTAAATACCCAATTTCAGGTTCCCACGGTTTATAGTTTTTGAGCTAGTCTGTTCACACACACAGACACACAGACACACAGACACACACACACACACACAGACCATTTCGCGGGACTTGGTCATTTCGACTCAGGGGACCCCAAAACGTGTATTTCCGTTGAAAACCGGAAGTCGAAATTTTTCACGATCGCAATACTTCCACTTACTATATATTTCATATATAGGTAAGTGAAAGTAAAAAATGTATACGTAAATATTTAACGATTACACAATGGTTAACTATCTATTATGAAATAAAACAATAAATGGAAAAATACAGAAAGCGAGTATTGTATTATGAGATGTTTCCGGTATCTAATACTCCAATTCATAATCTAGGAACGGTATAGTTTTCAAGTCTTTCCAGGAAACTCCTACTCTGGCCTGTTTGGCTACAAAACAAAATATTGTCAGTTGTGATTTAGTCTCGATTTAAATACATACGAAGTAGTAAGTAAGTCGGAAAAAAGAAAACGTGTCGTTTTAACGCTTGAAGAGAAATTAACTATTATAAACAGATTAGAAAAGGGTAAAAGTGTTAAAAAATTGTCCGCTGAACTAGGAATCGGCGAACAAACTGTACGGGATATTTTGATGAAGAAAAAATACATTTTCGACTTCGTATCGTCGTCGGCCCATATTATCGCCTGTTTAAAACCGTAGTGGCGAAAGTCTGAAAACATCAAAATGGAGAAAACAGCATTCCAAATTTCTACAAATCTTCAAACAAAATCAACACAGCAACAGCTCCCGTTGTAATTTTGTTTGATTTTTTCCTTTAAGTTTTAGCCTGTTTCCTAGACATTCAAGGTTAATCGTTTGAAAAAAAATATATAATTTTTTTTTTTTTGTAGTTCGTTAACATGGGGTTATTTTGTTCCTTTCTCTCATAACGAACATCGCGCTCAATAGGCAAGGCATTGAAATAACTTTTCACCATTTCTGCACATAAAAAATGAGTCATCCTAGTGCCGTTTGGTTGTCTTAACTCGAAAATCGATTTTTTGTAGTTCCGCCACTATGATTTTCGAAAAGTGATATATAAAAACATACATTTACTTTTTTTGTTATTTTTGTATATTATAATTTAATGTATATAAAACTTTCGTTTGTTAATAAAAGTGATTATACCTTATAAGTGATTTTTTAACCTTTTTTTCTATCACATTAAGTCAATAAAATGTTTTAATTAGATTATCGGGGGTTTTCGATTATCCGTGGACCCCCATACCCATCATTACCCCGGATAATGGAGGTTCTACTGTACTCAAGAAATATAAATAAACTATTTATTTTCTAAACACCTGACTTTAATTTTATGACCTACATTATATAAGATGTGCCAACAATGGAGTTTAGGGCTGGGATAGCCAAGCGTGTTTGAGCGTGACCCGCTTAAGCATGCTTAAGCCGAACGGTGGCGGTTCGAATCCGCCCTGTGATGGTTGACTTTTATTTCATGGAGGCCCCACAGAATAAATCTCGACCTAACCACATGGTTAGAATTGGTTGGTTATACCTCTAGAGTAACCCCCCTCCCCCCGTATGCCGCACATGGCCAGGTAGGAGTAGGGGAGAGCGGGGTTGGTTGGCATAGGGGGTAGGTTGGCCATAGGCTTATAGTTTCCTTCACACCTGTTGTGTAGGCACCACGATTGTACCATGTCACCCGCTCGACCTCGGGAATCTTGTCCTGAGTTTTCAATCCGATGCTAACAGTGTAGAGAAGAGTGTGCTTCATTGATTGATTTTACAACATCATGTAAGTAAATTTGTATATTTTCAGTAAATTTGGTTTAAAGGCATGGTAAAACATTTGACTCCGATTCTGTTCACATAGCCCCAAACTCCTTTGAAAAACCTAACCTTTCGATTAGCCAGTTTCTTGTTTGATTGTTCTCCCCTGTCCTGGCAGCCATCTTTCATATGATCTCTCCTGTGGGGTTAGTTGGCTCTCTTCAACTGGGGTTTGTTGGCGCAGTAGGAATTCACAAAAGCAAGGTAAACATAAACAAAGGTGAAACTACCAATTGTCTTAGTTCCAGCAAGGAGGATGAGAGCAATTTTTCTTATGCAGAAGGTGACGACAGTCTAAACTTCTATCTTCTTCTATTGGCATTCTATTTTCCCTTAAAAGCTGTTAAAAACCGATTCAAAATTATTATACCATTATAGTGCAGCTTTAATAACAATAATATGTGTCAGGTAGTACTTGAATGAGATGGCTAAACAACCCCACCTTCTATGCCAACCTGCCCCACATTGGGGGTTAATTGGCATACTCTGGATTGACGAATTCGTCAATTTTCTATGATCTAAGTATTAAATATTATGTGGTGAAAAAAAATACTTGAAGTACTCTAATAATTGGAGTTTACAATGGTATCAGCCCTATTGGGATTATATTAACAGGAACGACTCAACAATCACTAAAGTGAAAACTGTTGCCAACCAACCCCGCTCTCCCCTACCGAACAAAAAAAAACAATAGAGATTAATGGTTTTGGAAGATCACTTTATATTGACAATTAATTTTGGATAATGTATGGATGTTTTAAAATGGTAAAAAATGTATAAGGCGATATATTCTCAACATGGCAGTGCCACCTTATCTTTCCCACTCTTTATTACAGCCAAAATTTCTGACTTATGTAAAATTCTCTCAACTTAAAAATTCATCTTTACTTTCTTCTTACTACACACTTACTTTCTTCTTAGAATATACTCTAAAATTAGGAAAATGTCATGTAGAAATGTACTATTTAACTTTATAAGTGTGGCTCTAGGGCTCCCGTTTAGTGTGGGTTGCTCTCGTCTGGGCCGATCTTCGAACCGATCGAACTGTAAAGTACCTTTTGGGGGTTTATTCATCCGCGAAGATCGATCTAAGCGAGTGTGATTCAAAAGGTAGGATTAAATAAAGCTGATCAAGATCCTTTTTAACTGAAAAAGATATGATGACAGTCTGATAATATCACAGTCGCATGACCTCATTAAATATACCCAGGAGCCACTATTCCAAAGTAGCATCACATTTTTATACAATTTTAACCCTTACTTACAGCGATAAATGTCTTATATATTATAGATATCTGTCCAAAGAGCATAGAAATAATTCACCAGAATCTAGAATACAGACTACTCATCTTATTTAGAATCCTCGATTGAAAGTTATGAGAACCTTCTCGATTAAACATGAGCAATTATACCTTTGAAGCTATATACATCTGACCCCCATCATTCCCAAATAATAAAAGAAATTGCACATATTGAAGTTAGAGCTGACTACAGCATGATTGATCTTTCCATTGTTATTAATAAATTTGATATATATTAATTTGAAAAATCTGCAATAAAATTAAAACAAAGAAAAATTAGTGAAAAATATACCCTAATCATGGTTTGCAATAATGATTTATCCCCAGCATATATTACTGCTCGGTACACAGAAGTTCTCAATTCTAGAGGAATGAGATATTTTTTACTGACATGATTGGCAAACATTCTTTTAGCTTCTTCGATAATATCTGGATCACCATATCTTCCTAATTTTTCAATGAACAAAGACCTCAGAAGTTGGTTCATGTTTCCTAAAAGAAAGTCAAATAAATACTCAAAACTCTACAAATATGTAAAAAAAAATTAATTTTTAAAACTCAGTTGTATAGTTCCCCAATCCTCTCAATCTTGATAAATCTTGAAAAATAATGAATCGAAAGAAAGCGAATATTTAAATAAAAAAGTTCAACTTCCGTCATTGAATTCATATTGAACTATAATGAAATTGATTGAAAAATGTAAGTAGCAATCAACTCTTATGGTAGTAATACTGCAGATTGGGAAGGTACAAGTTGTAAATATTCAGATGTTGTTATAATGACCCGGTATAGAAGTTCCTATGGAACATAACAGTACCTGTATTTTAAAAACCTTAATGTAACGGAAATATTTGGTGTTGCGGTTAAATAAAATAAAACTCTATGTGGATAAACATATATTGTCGTTCAGGTCTTCATCGGGGCTTAATATAAGATAAGTTATTAAACAATGAAAATATATAAAGCACTATGAAAACTGTTTGAATAATATTAATAATGTAATTTTTCATTTATTTGAGGCTAGAAGACAGATTTTTTTTCTATGTTTCGGCATTTACGCCATTATCAAGATAACAATATCTGTGGCCATTCATAAAATATTTTCAATTAAATAGGCTGAATTCCCTTGTCAAATAAAAATAGGCTTAATTAAAGGATCACAAAAATTCTTGGTTAATAACATTGAAATAATAGCAAACAGTAATGATAAATAAATAAAGAACTACTATATAGACAAACAGAATATAAATGAGATAAATCGTTTTTTGAATTTATTATTAAAATACATTGTTTGTTTTAGAATAATTATGACAAAAATATCAATGATTGATAGCAAAAATAAAGTTATAACCAGGGGTTGAAAAGGTCATTATCCTTTTTGAATAAGTTTCATTTTAAAAGTATTTGAAAAGCTTATTACAAAAAAGTTTGCTCAATAAACGTTTTCAAATAACTTTATGATAAAAGTTTTTCTTCAAAAAGTTCAAGGTTCACCTAAACCTTTTGTGCAATTAAAATTAAAGTGTGAGTTTAACAATAACTTTTTCGCCCTGGGTTGTGATCATAAAAGTTTTTATCATAGGAAAGGTGTTTGTTTACTTCTACTGTTGTTTATTTTTATGAATAGTCCTATGATAGGATTAGCTAAAGGTATATTCATTCCTATCCTATTATTTCATTCGTCTCGAATCAAAACAAGTCTAGTTTTCATTCATTAACTCATCTCACCGGACCAATTAATTTTAGTTTTAGTTATTACTTGTGAGTAAGCGGTTCACAAATTACGAAGGTGCGCAAAAAAGAGCAAGGGAAATTTTTTCAAATACGTCTCAACAACTGCTGTGAAAGAATAATTAAAGGTAATTTTTTAACGAATTTGAAAAACCATTAATTGAGGTTCCATAAAAGTGTTTTTGATGAATTATATGACAATGATAGTGACTTGAAGTTTAACTAGAACAAATTAAAACCCATATCAGTAAAAATAAGCAAAGAAAAGTTATTAGGTAGCTGTGTAAAATGGAGGCTACTTTGAAATTTATTCTTGATGATTATAGGTGTAAATTAAAATGTTTTTAAATTGTTTTACTTGTTAAATTAAATGATGATTATTGAATAATAATCTAAATATTTTTATATTGAGTAATGATATTAAACAATACATATCTATGATAATCAACTGTACATATTTACAAAATATTAAAAATTTTAATCTATTAAAATAAATTTTTGCATTTCCGAAATTATTTTCTTTGATTAAAATCTTTTTATGAATAAGTTTCAGAATAACTTTCTGAAATGAACTTTTATGCAAAAAGTTATTTGGATAAAAGTTTTAAGATAACTTTATCAAAAAGTTTTCATAATGAAATAGTTAATGTTCAATAAAAAGTTCAAGTAGGGTAAAAAAAAATATAATTTTAACTTAAACTTTTTAAAAATAAAAGTTAACTCATATTTTCGACCCTTGGTTTTAACAAAATTAGGTATAATAAACTAGGGTTTTTTAAAAAAAAGAAGGAACCTCTTCCATATTTGTTTGTTTATTAATTTACTTTAACCAATGTTTCGGGCTTCTCGAGAGACAAAGCAGAAGAGTGTGAAAATTAAGTAGTTCTACAAATACCGAAAAATGTATTTAAATGTTATTTATTTTAACCATTGGCAATCTTTATAACATAAAATCTGGTGCGTGCGCGCAACATACAACTTTCACTTACCAATTACTTAGATTAGAAATTAATGCGTTGTGTTAATGTCACTTCTCAAAGTTACACATTTTTCCAAATTCATTTCTTATGTTTGTTTTCATTTGCTCTATAAAACACACTTATTTCTTTTATTATTAAATAAAAGTTTAGTATAATACGTGTAAGTCGACTGATTTTATAATTCTCTATGTACTTGTTGAAAATTTCATTTAGTTACCATGAAACAAATAATTTCCATTAAATGAACAGAACGGCTTTAATTATGAGCAATGATATGTTACTAAAGGCATGCTACACATGTGTGGGCTTAACGTGTTTTATGAGTTGACTGAATATTTTTCTTTTCTTTTTTTCACCTCTATATGTTTACTTGGTTTTTATCATATCTCATATTTAGCCATTTCTTATTTTTAGGCGTAACAAGAGACAGTTAATTTCTCCATATAAACAAAAACAAAGGAACTTTATAGTAAACAAAAAAACAAACAAACAAAAAAGGCCCCAACCCCATTTAAGCCCCCTCAGAACATCTTAATGATGGTAAAGCTTACCTGATATTAAAGAACACCTAATTTTCATTAAACATGACGAGTTTGATGAATATCGTTACACCCGTTTTTGAGATAATCGAAAAAAAAGGTAAAAATCTGAAAACAGTTATGAAATAAAGTGCCCCTTCCGTTTGTTGAATTTTGAAGAAATGTTGGCTATCACATCTTTGGCATATAAATACATCAAATACCTAGTTTGATCAAAATCGTTGAAGGGGTTTTTGAGTAAATAAAAAAAACACGTGAAAATGGGACAACATTTATCAAGTAAAGTCCCCCCTCCGGTTGATCAATTTTGATGAAATGTTGGCTGTCACATCTTTGGCATATACATACATCAAATAACCAGTTTGATCAAAATCGTTAATGCCGTTTTTAAGTAAATAAAAAAAAAACGTGAAAATTATACAAAATTTATCAAGTAAATTCCCCCGTCTGGTGAATCAATTTTGATGAAATGTTGGCTATCACATCTTTGGAATATACATACATCAAATACCCAGTTTGATAAAAATCGTTAAAGCCGTTTTTGAGTAAATAAAAAAAACACATGAAAATGACACAAAATTTATTAAGTAAAGTCCCCCCTCCCGTAGATCAATTTTGATGAAATTTTTACAGTCATATCTAGGGCATATTAATACATCAAATACTCAGTTAAATCAAAATCGTTAGAGCCGTTTTTGAGAAAATCGAAAAAAAACGTAAAAAGTTATTAAATAAAGTACCCCCTCCCTTCCAGCAATTTTGATGAAATTTTCGCTGTCACATCGCGGGTATAGAAACACTAAATACCCCATTTTAGGTTCGCACGGCGTATAGTTTTTGAGCTAGTCTGTTCACACACACACACACACACACACACACACACACACACACACACACACACACACACACACACACACACACACACACACACACACACACACACAGACCATTTCGCAGGACTTGGTTATTTGGACTCTGGGGGCCCCAAAACGTGTATTTCCGTTAAAAACTGGAAGTCTAAATTTTTCACGATCGCAATCTTCCACTTACTATATATTTCATATATGGGTAAGTGAAAGTAAAAAAGTATTGAAAAAACTGATGGTGTCAGAATATTTAATATATTCTGTATATAATATATAATAACAAAGAATGAAAAAGTTTCCTTCTTATATTTTTTTTTTTTTTTTTAAATGATTATTAACAACTCTTCCTCACGTCTAGAGAATATACAACGAAATAATAATGTAATAGTAATAATGAGATCATAGAGATTTAAAAAGAAGAAAAGTCATATAAATCAAAATATACTTATGAATAACAATATTTAATGGTTGAAGGATTCGGAATTGGTAATACAAGGAAATGACTTCGATGAGCAAAAATTAAATTTGATATAGGAAAATAGTCAATAGATAGAGTAAGGAATAACACATACCTCTCGAGTCTTACGATACAGTAGAAAAAGGCAGCCATTCCCTCACCTTACCAAATATCTCATTTGACTTAGCTGTTAAATGTACTTTCAATGGAGCGAAGTTTTTAAAAGTCGATTGTAGATGAATTGAAATCCCAACAAAGACTTTGACAAGTAGAGATAGATTCTAACATAAGTAAATAGAATAACTCTTACTTTCATTCGGCAAAGTATTCAAGCCGATCTTCTGACTCACTGGTTTAAAGAGATCTCTTCCAAATGTTTTAAAGCTGTCAATGTAATCTGTAGTTGAAATTAGCACTTCCAATTTGAAGAGGTATTTTCCTAAATTAAACCAAACAGAATACTCATCCTCGTCCTTCATCGTTAAAATCATATTTAAAAATTGAGTAGTCTCACAATGACCAGACTGCACCTGAGACAATACAGAGGAAAAATGTTTTCACACTGTCAAATGAGTTATCTTATTTTTAAAATAGGCTAATATTTATTACCAAAGCAAAAAGATCATCAATGATATTCAGTCTATCCAGCAGAGGTAACGACTTATCTCGTATCGCAGGAATAAATTGGTCTAATAGGTCCTGAGTATAGTAGATTCTATAAAACCCTGTGGTCCCAGGATTTATCTGCAAAAGATCACAATTTTAATTTCAATAGTTTGAAATTGTTTTACCCATTTTTTTTTTATTTCACTTATCTGCAAATAAAATATGTAGTAAGAGTAAATATTGCGATCGTGAAAAAGTTTGTCTTCTGGTTTTCAAATATAATACAATACATACAAGTTTTGGTCTGTATGTGTGAACAGAGTAGCTCAAATAAGCTCAACCGCTCAAAACTAAAATTAGATTTTTTGAAGTAGTTATATGCCCGTTATATAGTGTAGTAGTAACCGTAGTTATATAGTGATAACAAAAATCTCATCACAAGTGAGTAACTGGAGGGGGGGGGGATTTATTTCATAAATTTTATCACATTTTTATGTTTTTTTCCATTCGCTCAAAAACGGCGATAACGATTTTGATTTAACTTTTCATCAATGAGAATCAAGTATTCTTTAATATCAGGTACGTTTCATCATCATTGAAATGTTCTGATGGGGCTTAAATGGCATAGGACAATTTTCTTCTTAAAAAGACTTTTCTTTTTTTTTATATGGATAGATTAACTGTCTCTCAATATCCCTAGCAATAAGAAATGGCTAAATAAGAAACATGAAAGAATTTGAGAAACATATACAAGAAAAAAAAAGAAAAACATTTTCCGAAGATGAAAATTTCAATTTCCCTTATGAGAGTAGTAATATATATTTATAAATATCGTTGAAAAGCTGATAACTCCAGAAAGAATATTATTTAGTTTACTAAGTCCTAAAATGTATATAATCATGAACGATGTATAATTTATACTTCTAAATTAGGTACCCATGTTAGGACAACATATAAAACATGTTGCACTTCTTCGCAGGCGCAGTACGCCTTTACTAACAGTTCACGAGTAAGGCTTACTGCTCTTGAGAAAAAGTTGTCAACCTGTTTTTAGTGCTTGTTGCTATTTAGCGTTGTTGCTATTTAACGTTAACTGCTATTTAATGAAAATAATTTGTTTCCATGGTAGCTAAATTATGTTTTCATAATAATTAAATAGAGGGGTCACCCGTGGTATAGTGGTTAGCATGGCAACCTACTATACTAAAGGTAGTGCGTTCGCATCCCGTGGTAGCCCTAGGATTTTTTAATGGGAGTGAAAAATCCTTGGCTGTCCCTCGGGTAGGACGTAAAATGGAGGTCCCGGGCCTGTGCGATTTTAGGTACTCGTTAAAGATCCCTATCCTAATTATACCTGGATAGGCAAAATTTAGGACTCCCTCTGTAGCATCGTCCGATTAGCCTTAGTAGCATAAAGGGACGTTAAACAAGCAAACAAACAAACAACTAAATTGAGAATTAAAAATTAAAATTAAATAGAATTAAAGTCAGAGTCCATGGATTATTATCTTTGCATTGCCTTACTTCCACAGATAAAAAGTATTTCGTTTTTCTTTAGAAATTAATGGGTAGAAAAACACCTGATACTTAAATTATCTAAAGCACATTAGTGGTAAAAAACATATGGTAGGGGAGAGCGGGGTTGGTTGGCAACAGTTTTTACTTTTTAGATTGTCGAGTCGTTCCTGTTAATATAATCCCCAATAGGGCTGATACCACTGTAAACACCAAGAATTAGAGTACTTCAAGTATTTTTTTCACCACATAATATTTAATACTAAGATTATACAAAATTGAAGAATTCGTCAATCCAGAGTATGCCAATTAACCCCCTATGTGGGGCCGGTTGGCCTAGAAGGTAGGGTTGTTTAGCCATCTCATTCATGTACTGCCTGACACATATTATTGTTATTAAAAGCTGTTCTATAATGGTATAATAAGTTTGAATCGGTTTTAACCAGCTTTTAAGAGAAAATAGAATGACAATAGAAGAAGCTACAATAAAAGCTTAGACTGTCGTCACTGTCTGCATGAGAAAAATTGCTCTCATCCTCCTTGCTGGAACTAAAGACAATTGGTAGTTTCACCTTTGTTTATGTTTACCTTGCTTTTGTGAATCCCTACTGTGCCAACAAACCCCATTTGAAGAGAGCCAACTAACCCCAGAGGAGAGATCATATGAAAGATGGCTGCCAGGAGAGGGGAGAACAATCAAACAAGAAACTGGTTAGATGAAAGGTTAGGTTTTTCAAAGGAGTTTGGGGCTATGTGAACAGAATCGGAGTCAAATGTTTTGCCATTCCTTTAAACAAAATTTACTGAACATATGAAAATTTACCTACAGGTTGTAAAATCAATCAATGAAGCACACTTTTCTCTACACTGTTAGCATCAGATTGATGAAAACTCAGGAAAAGACTCCCGAGGTCGAACGGGTCAAATGGTACAATGGTGGGGCCTTCACAACAGGTGTGACCGAAACTATAAGCCAATGGCCAACCTGCCCCCTATGCCAACCAACCCCGCTCTCCCCCTATAAGATAATCTTTAATAACTATTTTTAGTTTAGAAAATTTAGTTTAATAATACATTTCTGAATGAAATATAAGGTAGTTTTACTGGAACAGTAGTCATTGTCAGTTTCTAGAAAGGCAAAATTTGAAAATGAGTTTCAATTTACTTCGAGCTTTTATTATTATTATTGTAGAGCAACAACCTGGTGACAGGTCAACTAACTGCTTCTGCCAATCGTCATGATCCTGTGCAGTTTTCATCCAATTCCTGACACCCAGGATGTCCCTGGAGTTTGTTCCAAATATTTCAATCCACCTCTGCTAAGGCCTACCTCTTTTCCTGAGCTGCTATGTAAGCATTCTCCTTAGTAACTCATTCTCTTCCATCCGTAACAGATGTCCCGCCCATCATAATCTGCCCAATTTCGAATTCTGGAATAAAGTCAGGCTCTGTAAATACATGGTAAACCTCCTGATTATTATGCCTTCTCCTAATCCTATCAAACACTCCACCAAACATCCTCACACACACACACACACACACACACACACACACACACACACACACACACACACACACACACACACACACACACACACACACACACACACACACACACACACACACACACACACACACACACACACACACACACACACACACACACACACACACACACACACACACACACACACACACACACACACACACACACACACACACACACACACACACACACACACACACACACACACACACACACACACACACACACACACACACACACACACACACACACACACACACACACACACACACACACACACACACACACACACACACACACACACACACACACACACACACACACACACACACACACACACACACACACACACACACACACACACACACACACACACACACACACACACACACACACACACAAAACACAAACACACACACACACACACACACACACACAAAACACAAACACACACACACACACACACAAAACACAAACACACACACAAACACTATTTCGCGGGACTTGGTTGTGTGGAGTCATGGGACCCCAAAACGTGTATTTCCATTGAAAACCGGAAGTCGACATTTTTCACGATCGCAATACTTCCACTTACTATATATTTCATATAAAGGTAAGTGAAAGTAAAAATCTGAGTCATCAAAATTCAAATTAATTACTTCACTAAAAAAATTTTTATTTAGCTTTTCGTATACCAAAGAATCCTTGCATAGAAGGACATTTAACTTAAAATTATTCTTCAGGATAGTTAATTTGATTTCTTTTTTAAAAAAACAGAAGATATCATAGAATAATTTCAGTTTATAAAATTAAAAAATCTTCTGTTGTACGTTCAACAAAAATTGCCTTTTGCCTTTAAGATTATTTAAATCTTTTGACTAAATAATTTTTAGTCAAAAATATATGGTGTTTGTGTGAACTGACTAGCTCAAAAACTATAAACCGTGCGAACCTGAAATTGGGTATTTAGTGTATGTATATGCCCGCGATGTGACAGCGAAAATTTCATCAAAATTGCTCAAAGGGAGGGGGTACTTTATTTATTAACTTTTTAAGTTTTTTTGATTTTCTCAAAAACGGCTCTAAAGAATTTGATTAAACTGAGTATTTGATCTACTAATATGCCCGAGATGTGACTAAAAATTTCATTGAAATTGATCAACCAGAGGGGGTACTTTACTTAATAAATTTTGTGTGTTTTTTTTATTTACTCAAAAACGGTTTTAACGATTTTGATCAAACTGGGTATTTGATGTATGTATATGCCAAAGATGTGATAACCAACATTTCATCACAATTGATCAACCGGAGGGGGACTTTACTTAATAAATTTTGTATCATTTTCACGTGTTTTTTTTTATTTACTCAAAAACGGTTTTAACGATTTTTATCAAATTTGTCTTGTTTAATGAAAATTAGGTGTTCTTTAATATCAGGTAAGCTTTATCATTATTAAAATGTTCTGAGGAGGCTTAAGTGGGGTAGGGGCCTTTTTTGTTTGTTTGTTTCCTATACAGTACCTTTGTTTTTGTTTATATGGAGAAATTAACTGTCTCTCGTTACGCCTAAAAATAACAAAAGGCTAAATATGAGATAAGATAAAAATAAAGAAAACATATAGAGGAGAAAAAAAAGAAAAATATTCAGTCAACTCATAAAACTCTTTGAGCCCACGCATGCGGAGTACGCCTTTAATGACAGACCATTGTTCATAATTAAAGCTGTTCTGTTGCAATGGCAATTAACAAAACACATTAATTTCTAATCTAAGTAAGTTGGTAAGTGAAAGTTGTGTGTTGCGAGCACGCACCAGATTTTTTATAAGAGATTCATTGAATTCAAGAGACAAAACAAAATATTTTATCAAATTCCAATTATTCAAATTTTATATTTATCATTAAAAAAAATTAGAATATAAGAAAGGATAATATTTAATTTAAAAAGTGATATAACGCCATTTCAATAATTCTGAAATGAAATATTGAAATAGCAAGAAATAATAATTTCTAGTTTCAGATTATTCAACAGAAAAAATTGGTTTCCATGGCAATTTTTAGTAGCAACTGTCATAAAACTGTATCAAAGCTTAAAGGAACACAAAAAATATTTTTAATTTATTTTTTTAATGGAAAAATATTTAATTATAAACTAAGATAACAAAGAAAGAAAAAAAAAAAATCATAAAAAGAAAACTATTATATATATATTTCTATCCTAATATTTTAAAATAAATACAGTCAAACCAATATTCACTGATAAAGATGAAATCCTTTCAGCTAATCAAAATACGTGATTGAGAATAGAGCATTACACCATTTAAAAGTGTTTGTTAAGGAATAGAGGAAAGTTAAAGTTTTTATTTTTTATATATTAATTAATTTATATATAGTTCGTTTGGTAAGTTCTGCTTATCGAAAAATATAAAATAACATTTAATATTTAATTTAAAATATTAGGTAGATACCGTTAAATTAGAAATATTTATTTAAAAGAATAATTTACTATTTTTTACATGATACAATTAAGAATTTTTATTTGTTCAAGTACTAATTTGTGCAAAATGTTTGTATTTAACCTGCTTTTTGCTAACACAAACAGATTTGATGGTTTCCCCTCACGTGAGCAGTCGACATACCATTGACCATGGGAAAAACACGAATTTTCAAAGTTTAAGCAGCTAGTGGGCATTGTTTGTACTTAATATTTGTTTATGGTCATGAAAAAGCCAAAAGAATAGGAAATTGAAGCCTTTTAAATTTTAATGAAAATTCTGACGGTGTGAGGGGAATAGTGGCAACAGGACGGTATCTCCTCTAAACCTTCTAGTCAAAATTGTTGCTTGAATAACATTTCCTTTGATCCTTTTAATGACCCAACGTGTACCGTTGCACGATTGAGGTGGATTTAAGTTACGAAGAAGAATGATCAGTGAGTCAATCTTCAACTGGAGATTGTGTGGTGGCATTCCTGGTATATCCAGGGAATTCAAAAATTCAGTTGGGAAATTTAAGGCTTCGTTTTCATCTAGAACATTGTCAATTAATTCTGGAAGTTTATTTCATTGTCATCAGCATTTTTCCTGCCAAAATAGTACGACTACCCAGCCAATTACAGACCAAATAATTGTTCAAAATATTAGGAAAGACACTTTCTATTAGTTCATTTTTCACCTCTACATCAGTACAGAAATTTTCTGTTAATTAGATAAATTATGAATTTTGATGCAACTCTATTTCACCGTTTCCAATATAGAGCAATTTTTTAGAAAATTGCACCATATGCAAACTACTCCATCAAATGAATGCAATGCAATCCATATACAAACTACACATGTTGTAGGTGTGCCCGTATCCCTGACATTTTGTGCACCGTGGAGCGTCAATATAGTCTTTGAAGGTTAAAGACCACCATCTATGCTTCCTATTTTTAGGAGCAAGAACCTCGCTGTTGGATGTACTTCCATAATCCAATTCTTTGTAAAACCATTTCTTGATATGGAGGAGAATAGAGGCGACTTCTCGGGTAATCTTCCCCACAAAAGTTCCACTAACTGCGAGGAGTCCCAGGAGTGGGGCACTCCTCTCACCTCCAGCTTTGGCTTCTTTTTCAGTGCAAGTTTGGCTTTTTATAAATTATCGTTCATTAAGAAAGGATTACAAATCTTCACTGACATTTTTTAAGTTTTGCAAATGTAATGATTTTTAAAGGCTGATATTTAAAGAAACACACGTTCTTATTATTTATAGTTAGATTACAAATGTTCGCTGGCTTTTTTTAAATTTTACAAATAAAGATAATTACACCTCTGCTGAACAAGAAGGAACAGTCTGTATTTCATTGGGATTAAATGTTTTCAACTTTAAATTATTTTGGATTAAGGAGGGATTACAAATCTTCGGTGACATTTTTTAAATTTTACATATAAAGATAACTACACCTCTGCTGAACAGGAAGGTACAGTCTGAATTCTATTAGGATGCAATTTTTTTTTTCTTTAAATTATCGTTGATTAAGAAAGGATCACAAATCTTTGCTGACATTTTTTAAATTTTACATATAAAGATAATTACACCTCTGCTGAACAGGAAGGAACAGTCTGAATTCCATTAGGATTAATTTTTTTCAACTTTAAATTACTGTTGATTAAGGAGGGATTACAAATCTTTGCTGAAGTTTTATAAATTTTACATATATAGAACACTATTCCAAACAATAGCCTATTTTAAATTATTAAAATGTATTTACATTTCTAAAAGTTGATATCAGGGTGGACCACAACAAAGTGTTTCAGCGTTTAGCTAGTAATTGGAATGAAATACAAATAAAAAAGGAAAAGGAAGGAAAATTACGTACACTTTTGAGAATTTATTGTAACCTTTTCTTGATTTATTTATTCTTAATGAAAATTGACAATAAATACAAAGATTTGTATTACTATTTGTCTGTGGAAAATAATAGTGTATGAACAAATAACTGCACTCACATAACACAATACAAAATTATAATAATGATAACCTGTATTACAATAGCATGCATATAAACAAAATGGTTATGAAATTGACATATGTATGACGCCATGTTAATATATCGAAACACGACTTACTGTATTTGCAATAGCTCACAATATAAGAAATATTGTGGTCAATAATTAAGATAAAAACTGTCCAATCTTTTAAGTTGGACAAAACTATACACAATGAGCAAAATTTCATTAAAATCGGTTGAGTAGTTTCTGAGTTTACCTCCGGCAAACATTGGGACACGAGATTTTTATATAGTATATAAGGATATGGTGATTCATAAAGTTTAGTAAATAATGATAAATTGAAAAATTTCAATTCCTCTATCAAAATTTATCTACTCATATTTCACATTCACTCAGTAACATATCATATACATACATATACATAATATATATATATATATATATATATATATATATATATATATGATATGTATATGTATGTATATGATATGTATTACACTTTGATTAAATGCCTCTAAATTTAATATTTAGCCATTTATTGTCACTAGGAATAATAGAGACTGGTATTTACTCCAAATATACAAAATTAAAGGTATATTATAGGAAGAATTTTTCCTTAGTTGTCCAAGCCCTATCCGATTGTTGTTTATATCAAACAAAACAAACACCGTTTTGCAGAACTTGCATTTTTTTTTTTAAAGCATAAGTTTGAATGATATCATTAATTATTTAACTGAGAGGCTGATGCTAATCAAACTATTTTTAAATTTATTGTTTCTTATTTCCAAAATTATATCTGCAGCTGTAGAGTAAAGTGTTAGGTTCAAATTAAAATATAATTTTTTAATTTGTTTGGACATGACTTTGCAGATTTTTAACATGCTTATTAGTTTATTTATCACTTTACATCCTGAATGTTAAAATTTATTTATCAACGTGTCACCTAAAAAATATTATGAGCCATGAGCATATTATTGTCTGTAAAATCATGAGCAAACTAATTAAATAATGTTTTAGAATGGACTAAACCCTCTTTATGCTGCTTCTACAGCTATCATTTAAATATGAAATATTTTAAATAATCCCTTTTTGCTGTGCCTACTACATAAAATGAATAAAAAAGACCTTGATCCAATCATTGCTGGCGGCAGGTACACTGATTATTTCAGTCTTGGTCTGCAAAAGACAAGAATGAACAATATCATTTGGGTTAGATTTAGTTGAAAATGTCAATGGCACCATCCATAAACTGGAATCTCCTGAAAAATATTAACAAAATGAACATTAGGTAAGTGAAAGGAAAAAATCAATTTTCAACTAAATTGTAATAATAAAATAAAACGCTGAACAGGAACAGCGATATTTTCATTAAACACCATATTCTGAGAAAAATGAAGTTTGATTTATGAACTGGAATTGGTTGGGGGTGCGGTCAAAATAATAAGCACAAATATGTGATATTTACATTTTTTATTCTAGCTGCCGTTTCGACCAAAATTTTAGGTCATCATCAGGGCTAAATGAGAAAAACCAAAAAACAACTAATCAGATAATTTATATAAACAGATATACATGTATGTGAAACAAGAAACAAAATTAAATAAGTTAGAAAAAATAAACAAACATATTTTTGTAGAATTTAAAAATTATAGCCCTTAAAGTAAGCCCATGATAAAAGTAATAAATGAAAATGAGATAAAACTTAAAATGGGATATCTGAGGTAATGTAGAGAAATATATAAAATATAGGTGAACATATAATGAGGTTACAATGGTCTGTTGCAATGAAGTCTAAATAAATAAGATTAAATGTAGTATACAGAATACTAAGTGGTGTGTAAATTTCTCAAAATATGGTGTTTAATGAAAATATCAATCTTTATAAAAAAAAAGCATATGTTGTATAGAGTTTTGTTAAAGTAGTGGAATTTATACTAGTAATTGTTATATCTATTTGAAATGTAGTTTGAATAAAGATTGTTGATGAAATCGAGTGTCAAATTATATTTTTGGAGATATAATCATTACTGATCATTGGCTTGAAGCAATTAGAAAAGTGAACCAGGATAAAAGAAAATGAAAAACAGTATCAGGATCGGTGATTGATAAGCACTGGGAATGTTGGAAATATGGTAACCTTGTCTTCCCTAATGAATTGATCATGAGAGGTGCTTAGGTATACATTCCTCCTTAACTACCTCCAATGTTTTGAGGCATCTGCATAAAGCATATTTCAGATTCAATGCAGGCCTAGCAAATGAAATTATTGTTGGAAAGGAATAACAACAGCATTGAAAACCTCGCCTTATACCTTCGAACCTTTGGTTTCATCAAATATACCAGATTGTTCATGGCACTTTGTGGGAGCACATTTTTCAGAATAAGAAAATCAAGTCTGCACAGTAATGAAAGACTATTTCTTAGAGTATTTAGAATTGCTCCTCTTACATAAGACTAATAATAAAGCAGTCTTAAGTAAATTTTCTTTGGGCTTTGGATCCCAGAGGTTCATCAGTCTGACATTGTCTGTCAGCATATATATGTATATATATATATATATATATATATATATATATATATATATATATATATATACTAGCTGAGTCCGCAGTTTCACCTGGATAAGGTTGGTTTTCTTTTTTGGTTGAAAGAAAGAAAGTAATTTTTATATTGGAACGTTTATTCCCTTAAGAATGACAAAACTTGATCATATCCAGAGTTATTTGTCTAGCTCGTTGAAAAATAACATAAAAGTTATACAACAGTATCAAAGGAAATTTGAATACTGAGGACAAGTATTTGATTAGCTTCAAAACTTTTAGAAATATATCGCAAAAAATTTATAAAAATATATCGCAAAAAATATCATGGATGATAAAGGATTTTATATTGATTTAATTCATTCGTTCATAATTTAATAATTAATGATATTAATAATATCATTCATTAATTATAAATATTATTAATTAATTTATTATTAATTAATAAAATATTAATTCAAGAAATATTTTATTTCTTATTAAGTATTTTATTAACTACTTGTTAATTAACTATTAACTTATTAACTAAGTAACTTATTAATTACTTTCTTATTAAGTAATTAATAAGAAAGAACTCAGAATTAAAAGAATAATTTTCGGGCCCAGACATCGTTAACGTAATAAAGAAAAGAAGATTGGGCTGGCTGGGACACATGGAAAGGATGCTTTCGTCGAGATTGCCTAAGATAGATGCTTTATGGTCGTCCAGGAAGTTCACGAAAGAGAGGTAGACCTCGCAAAAGATGGCTGGATGACGTGGAGGCAGATCTTCAGCAGTTGAATAGACGACGATGGCGTGGCAAAGCCAGGGACAGAGTGGAATGGAGCAGGATAATAAAGGAGGCTTTGGTTCTGAATAAACCGTAACGCCAAAAAACAAAAAAAATATTATGTAATTAATGAAAATATCTTTATTACAATAAAAAATATATTGTAATACTAATTTGCGCTCGAATAATTTTATTTATTCGATTAGATTAGATATTTATTTTAAAATTAGAACACAAAAAATGGAAAACTAACAATGAGAACTCAAATTAATAATAATGTTACAAAACAGTAAAGATCAGTGACACCCAAATAATTGTATTCTTTGTCATATTAACTGTATTCTTGTTGCGTGGCTTTTAGCCATCTAATTATTATATGTTATTGAAATGTTGCTTGAATAAAGATTTTTGTCGAGTTGAAACTCTTTAACCTGGGCAGGTTGAATTTTATTTCATGGCAGACCCCCCCCCCCCCCCCCCGGAAGGGAATGAAGTTAAAGTAAGAATTTTAATATAGATGAAACAAATTATAACTCATACTTTCAGTTTTGGCATTGACACAAAATCTGTGTTGCGATATAGTCAATTCCCTCACGTTCTCACTTTGTTTTGATTCGGACACCCAGATCACTGGGTAGCCAGTCTGCTTTGTCCAAGTGTCCATCATGTCTATCACAGGTTTATTCGAGACTTCTTCAAGAGTCGCCCAGATATCTTCTGTCAATGAACTTGCATATTGATGATGAGTTAAAAACAAGTTCATACCTCTCATGAAGTCCTAAAACCAATAAAATCTTACAAAGTTGATCGACTGATTTTGCTATAGGCGGGCGCAAGCGACGGTGCTGCTTCTTTTAAGGAACTAGAGAAACGGGGATAAAAGCCGGGCCATTACCTGGGATTCATAGGGTTTTTAATTTATTTTTCCATAATTAAAACCTGATTGATCAAAAAATCATTTGAAAAATGTCTATTAGGTATTGCTCGGTCCCTCAGTGTTCAATTAGAAAATCAAAAGGCGTGTCATTCCATTTATTTCCAAAAAATAAAAAGCTTCTTAAAGGGTGGATAGTAAAATTAAGAATAGATAAGCTAAAAATAATCGAAAGATATGACGATATGTAGTCTTCATTTTAAAGAAATTGACTATATTTATCCAGGTAAATATTAGTATTTTACATTTTATTATTCCAAAATGCTAGTTTTATGCAAGTAACATTGGGACCATAGGGTCATAATTTTTTTCTTTTTTAATTTTCCCCATGTTTGTATTACGTCCGTTGTCCTTAATTGTTCCAAGTTTTCAATGTGATGCCTGAAAGTTTTGACGAATAATAAATAATAAGACAAAGAAACTAAGCTGTCATGAAAATAGGTAATTAATGTTATTACGAACTGAAAAACGTAGAGTAAAGTTACTATGATGTGTTTGCATTTACCAGAACTACCAGCTTTACACGAAAATTGCTTATTATTATTAATAAATTTGATTTCCACTTTTATTTGATGGGGCGGTCCTTTAAGATCGCTTGTTTGAAGGCACCAGGCATGTATAATAACTGTTTTTTTACTTATAGATATTAATCCACATGTAATTATGTGGTTTGCATCAAGGATAGCCTGCCCTTCAATTAATGGTCCCTTAAAATTACCAATTATCTCTATCACATAAACTACATCTATCCCCGTTCCTTCCGACATTTTGTAAAACTACTAGCGCACCTTATAGTCGATTGCGCCCGCCTATAGTTATAATACAAACCAACTAAGTATAATAGTCCACCAATGTTATGCACCATTTTCCACTTGAACACTTATCAACTAAAATCATTAATTTAAATTTCATTTTTCTATTTATTTTATGAAAATAGAGCCAAGGGTTAAATTTTGTATAAACAAGATATCTTGCCAATACATAACCTATACGAATTTTCTACTATTTTATTCACTATGTTACATCACTGAAATATTGATGATAGACAAAATGAGTCCATATAACTTAAAATATAATTTCAATAAAATAAAGTTTTAATAAGTTTTCAAAGAACTGACTGAAAATCTTAATAAACTTACCTCATCTCCGAGGTACTGATGCAGCATCCTAATCAGACAAGTACCTTTATTATAAGATGTATCATCAAAGATTTCATCAACTTCTGAGGGATGTCCAACAGGAATCTGAATTTCAATTGACTTCCACAGATAAAGGAAATATAAAATATTATATTATAAATTTAAAAATTAATACCTCAATTGGATGACTAGACTTAAGACAGTCCAGTTCTAAGGCTTTTGTATAAAAATTTAATACAAATTGAGTCCTTGCATAATATTCCGGGAAAAGATGTTCTAAACATTGGTTTCGGACAAAAGTAATGTATCCTTCAAAAAACCAATAGTGAGTCCACCATTCCTAGAAAAATGAGAACAATATAGTCATCAATCAAAATAAAACATTTTAGGCAATAAACAATTAGTTTTATGGTTAAAAAAATAATGAAGTATAGATTTTTATATTAGTAAATTTAAAATTAAATAATGTTTGTATTAATTTAACCATCAGTATGGGTGACCGCCTATTTTTTAAATTATTTTAAATAATTTTTGAAGAGAAAAGATTTGGCTCCGCCGGGAATCGTACCCGGGTCTTCCGCGTGACATGCGCGGTATGCTAACCATTACACCACGGAGTCGCCTCCAAACGGTGTCAAATCCTTCCTCTTCACTGACACCTCTCCCACGATCTGGCAAGTTTTGCGAGTATTTACGAGAGATGGACAATTTTTGTCCAATTTTGGGCATCTCTTGACGTTCGTCAATTTAAAATAAATAATGTTTGTTATTGTTAGCAGTTTATTTGAAAAATGGTGGAAAAAGAGAATCAACAGTTCCAAATTTTTTTTTTAATATTATAAATTTTATTTTAGTTTAAAGAAAACATTATACTTTCTAATTTTTTATTCTTAAATTTTTCTCTATTTTTTTACATTTTAATACTTAGTTCTATTTTTTTTCTTAATTTAGTTTAAAGTTCTGAAATATTATGCTACTAAGCTAATCGGACGATACTACAGGGGGAGTCCTAATTTTGCCTATCCAGTTATAATTAGGAACTTTAACGAGTACCTGACATCGTACAGGCTCGGGACCTCCATTTTATGTTCTATCCGAGGGACGGCACAACCAAGGATTTTTTACTCCCTTTAAAAAATCCTAGGACCACCACGGGAATCGTTACCTTTCTTTTTTTAGGTTGCTATGCTAACCACTACACCACAGGTGACCTGCTTCATTTAGTGTTATTCATTAATTGATCTATATTCCATGAAGTATAAAATATTTTAGATTTTATCATTTATGGGTCCAAGCAAATGTTGTTAAAAATAAACCTCATTTTTATTTCATATATGTCGCAAGTTGAATTGACTTTGTCAAGTAGTATGAGGGTAACTGTAGTTTGTTTGTTTTGTTTAACGTCACTTTATGCCACTAAGGCTAATCGGAAGATGCTACAGTGGGAGTCCTAAATTTTGCCTATCCAGGTATAATTAGGATAGGGATCTTTAACGAGTACCTGGCATCGTACAGGCTCGGGACCTCCATTTTACGTCCTATATGAGGGACGGCATGGCTAAGGATTTTTTACTCCCATTAAAAAATCCTAGGGCCACCGCTGGGTAGGAACCCGTGACCTTTAGTATTGTAGGTTTCCATGCTAACCACTATACCACCAGGTGACCCCAGGTAAGCGTAGTGTAATAAATAAATTATAATACTAAAAATAATTACCATTGTTACAAGGTTCCCAAACCACTGGCGAGCAAGCTCATGAGCAACAATGACTGCCACCAATTGTCTACAAGAAGATGAGGAGCTTTCATTGTCCACTAGCAGATCTGATTGCCTACAAGAAATTAAGCCCCATTTCCCCATGACACCTAAAAATATTTCAGTGTTTGTATCTTTATGAAATGGTTTCCTGTTATTCTCAGGGATTTACTGATTAATAGAATTAAAGGATTTTAAAAAGATTTCCGAAAGTGTCTTCATTAAGCAGCCTCTAACTATGAATGCCCAGTTCAGCTGCGACTCACTTTGGTACAGAGGCATTGGGATCTATAAACGGGAAAGAAAATAGTAATGTTGGGCCATTACAGAGATAATCTTGTACAACGAAAGTTAAAAAAAAAAAAAAAATTTAACGAAAAATAAAATGATTTTTCAAGAAATTTAACAGATTTGAGCTAAAAAAAAAAAAAATATTTAAAATAATGAAAATCTTCAATTCCAATCGGTAGAAACCTTCCGTACATAGGTTGTTAGGAAAATAAGAATATTGAGTTGACTTTATATATTCAATATGGCAGTCTACATGTCTAAAAATAAGCAGAACACTAAAAGCCTGAAAAAATTAAAAGGCAAAATTAAAATTAAAATTAGATGGTCTTATTAATAGTGGAAATGGGAAAAAATGTTAATTTGAAGTTTAGTGAGTGTGGCTTCAAAATAATTAAAGAAAATAAACTTTCCATAACTCTTTGATATGAGGGTCTATTATTATGTTATCAGAATCAGTGCTTCCGACAAAAATGTTTATTTTAAATTTCGATTTTTGGGGGGAGGGGGTGCTCCAATATTGAAAAAGTTAAGATTTTCGGATTTCCTTGGCATGAAGGTCTATTCTTATCCGAGACATTTTTATAAAAAAATTATTTATTTTAAATTTTAGTATAGGGTTAGGCTGTGAAATTATAATAATTAGTAAAATTTTAGAGTCCTATCCTGCACTAAAATAAAATATACTTTGCTGATTTATTTGATATCAGTATCTACTGTTATGTTTTCGGGGGAGAAATTTATGAAAAAAATATTCATTTCAAATATCTGGGGTGGGGGGAGCAGAGCTGTAAAATACTGAAAAATATAAAATTTTAAGCTATTAAGAAAGCTCTATAATATTGAAAAAAATAAAATTTTCTGATTTATTTAATATGTGGGTCTATTATAATGTTATTTGAGACATTTATTTGTAAAATTATTCGTTTTGAATTTTATAGTCAAGGTGTATATTAGAGTACTCCCTCATCATCAGAATGCAAAATAAATATTTTTACAGATATATAATAATTCCTCATATCAAGGAAAAGTTTAAAATTTTCAATAAAAGAGCCTCCCCACACCCTCTTTGAAATCAAGATACTTCTGAAATCAAGAACTACTGTGATATATTTTTGGAAACACTGTCCCCGATAATTTAAAATTAGGCTCTCATATCAAGGAAAGCTGGAAAGTTTATTTGAAAAATATTTTGGGGCCCTCTCACAAAAATTCAAAGTGGATAATTTTTTTTTTCAAAAATACCTCACTCAATAAAATATGAACAGACACTCATGAAAAATAAATCTGAAAATTTTAAATTTTTCAATGTTAGGGCATCCCCTGACCTGATTTCAAAATAGATATTATTTCAAATGACCACCTCATGATATAATATGCTTAGATAGAGAATTAAACATAGTAGACATGCAGAATTTACTTTGAAAAGGTTTAATTTGAAATAAATATATGGTTGAATTACAGTTTAAAATGCTATACGATGAAGTAATTGATTTGAAATTTTCACTTACCAACTGGTAAGTCTTCAATAGCAACTAAATCCAATTTAGGAAGAGGGTAACGCACTTGAAAGTATTTGCTATAAAAGGGCAACACTCTTTTAGCAACTTGAAGAGCAACAAGTCCTTTATACTTAACCTTAGGAGGAGTGTAAACCCTAATAACGACACCATCTGTAGAGGAATCTTCAACATAGGCAAATTCTCCAACAACAAATCCTACAAGGTACGAAGACATGATGGGAGTAGGAAAAAAACTGACAGTTCTATTATATCCATCTTCTGACTCATTTGCAGCAGGCTAAAAGAAAACAAAAATCAATGTGATGCATATTGTAATTTCCTCTCTTAAAATTTCTAAATTAAAATATATCATGTTTAATCAGTGATATAATTAGGTTTGTAAGATATAACACAATAATTATTTCCAGTAAAAAAATTAAGTGATTTTGCCAACACTCATTGGATAAAATTAAAAAAAAATAATTTTTTTACATTGACTGCCAAACTATGAGATTCTTTGTAGTTCCCTAGTTTTATTTTCCTTGTATTCTTTCCTATCAACTTCACCGTTTGTCTGGATGCCATATTTTTCGCCAATCCTAGGTCGTTTCAGTGATTAATATGTATCAATTAAAGAGAAGATAAATTAATAACATAATCTGATTATGTTCTTAGTCAATGTGTTAACCACCTCGATAAAATTCCAACAATGTAAAATAAATAACCTTATTCAAAGTTGTAAAGAAGCGATACTGTTTTATTTATTTTAAAGCTTCAATAGCGGTGTACAACTACTGAAGGAGAAAGAGGTGGTAATTTATCCTTTATCCTTTAAATACATATTATTTATAAGGAGCAGGGTATCTCAGTGAGTAAGGGATTATGCTACGACATCAAGCAAAGTTAACAGGAAATCCATATATATTAAATATGAGAAAAAATTAATAATTCTGGAAAGATATTACCAAATAAAGAAAAAAATATTAATATAAATAGAAAATTATCATAACTTTACCATGTTTGATAGAGCAACACTCCCTATTGGAATTACTAAGGTTATTTCAAATACAGACTTAATGGCAGGTTCATCCCAACAGGGGAAATACCTTCTAGCACCTGGGGCTTCAAACCGTGTCGAAGCATTATGAAACTTCTCTGCCTCTGCTCTATGAAAAAGAAATAACTTTACTTAAAAATATATGCATGGGAATGATAGAATCGTTAGAAGAAATAAAAATTAATCAAATAGCAACCGAGTGGAGAGTTTACATTTATCTACATACTATATTTGAAAACATAACCAATTCTGATAGCTGGTATCAGCACAATTTTTTTTTTTTTTTTTTCCAGAATTTCAGTCCAACTTTTGTATCATCACATTGACAATTTAGAAAGTTAATAATCAATTCATAAAATATGCAATATAACCTAAGCATAAGATAAAAGTCTCACCCATTGTCAAATGACTCTCCATTATATTTAATCGTCATATGAACAATTCCTACAGGAATATATTGATTGAAAGATAAAATTGCTGTTTCTGCATCTCTTGACAAATCAATCTTTGGCCTCAATTCTGTTCCATTTTCAAGGAGTAATATACATGACTTTATTTCAAGTTCTAAAGCATTCAAAACTATTCTAGAAGTGGGCTCATTCACCTTAAGTTTAAAAATTATCATATTGATAGCTGCTTTGTTTATTTTTTAATTGTGTTTAGTTTTTAAATTGTTTTGGTAATAACATTGATTTATTTACCTGAAGTTTGATTTGAACTTCGCCATCGTACACAAAAGTTTTTAAGTCAGGTTTCAAAGTGAGATCATAATGAAGAGGTTTAACATTTTTGGGTAGCCTTTCAAAAGGCCATCTCTCTAATACTGGTCCTATTCTGTTCTCCATGATTATGGCAATATTACTGTAACAGTTTGCAATTTGTATTAGAAGTTGTTTATAAATAAAATTATAGCAGTTTATGTTACATATTGGAAGTTATTTGAGACTAGCATAACAAGAACAATCTATTTTCACCTGTGTTTATGAACCAACCTCACTGAATTATTAGTAACTATCAAAAATTAAAAAAAAGGTATCTTGAATCTTCTTTCTCTTATAATTGTACTGTACATCGATTTGGTTAATTCTTTTATTTTCATCACTTGTCCTCATTATATCCAATTGATTGTCATAATATTTAATACTAATATAATCAAAATGACCTGTACCTTGAGGTAAAGTCTTGACCAAGCCTTAGGAGTGGACGTATATCAAGACTTTGAAAAACCTATTTATTTATTTATTTTTGGATTACGAGTATGATAACTTCAGACTGTATATGCTTAGATGCCACTCTGTTATTGGTTCCTGTTAAAGGGAAGTGCATAGTGTAAATACATATTGTAATCTCTTGGCCGTCTTGACGGATACTAATGTGTGTTTTGATTACTCTTGTGGCTAAGTAAATCAATCTCTTTTCAAAAATCCTATAAGACAAGGGTTCAATCAACTCTGAACTATTCTTAGTGTAATATCTCGCCAGAGCTACTTTGCCCTATTATTGAGACAAGGTTATTTCCAAGGGATAAGCATTGACCTTGTTCACACCAGGTACAATCTAAGTCGCACAGGGTACAATCTAAGTGTGGATAAATATTCCAGGATATATTCAGAAGGATATCTCACCAGAGCTACGCTGCCCTAGTGAAAAAGGTGACTTCCAAGAGATATGCATGGACTTAATCACTTAAGGACAGTATCTAAGCGAGGGTAAGGGGGGCAGTGAAATATCCTTTCAGAGCTATGCTGTCCTATATCAGTGAGACAAGGTTATCACATCTCTAATACGAGGGAGCAAATAGTCAGGTGGACTTTGACTTGGCCGAAATCCTTCATTTACCAGTGGAGGAAGTATCGATTTTGAATTAGTTTTGCCCTTAAGAGCATAATTAATTCCTTCCCTGTCTATGAATTTGGTACCCCTTCCATCCTCGGTTCCCTCTTCAGGGCAAGCTTTGCATCTAAACATTTTCCTTGTAGCTCTACCGGATAATTTTCCATTTGAACTCTGATTTCTGCCTGAGACAGCAGCCCATTTGTAATGTCTACAGGGTTTAGCTCTAGAGTTACAACAGCTCATTCATGTTATTTAAATCATTTGATACCTTGCTGGTAGCTTAGCCATTATAGATCTCTGTGGTTCACTTGAACAACCTGCTTTGCTTTTCAACAACCTCTTCCATTTCATTATCATTTATGACTTTGGCATGTTTTGATATTTTTTTTTATAAATATGAGACTAACATAAATATATAATTAGAATTTTTATTTAAATATTATCTCTATATGTAATGCCAACCAGGTTTGACAAAGTAGCCTAATCCAACGAAAAAGATCCTGGTCACCTCTGAAGGATTAACAAATAAAACTTAAACTTATAATAACATCATTCAATTAACAATTCATATACAAATTATTTAGGAATGACAATCTATTTTTGCAATCTATAATTTTATTTTCTAAAAGTTGAAAAATCTCTTGATGTAGGTGCCTTTTGGAGATATCTGATCCCCTGGAGTATCAGATCTTCTTATTAATCCCCTCCCTTTGCCTGTCTTGGTATGCTAATGACAGTTTTAAATTCCACTGGCAGCTATTAAGCATTAAGCTTTTACATACCTTGTTTTTATAATGCATTATGCTTTTTTCTTCCATCTCTAAAAGTTGTTTGCTATATGTATTTTTTTTGTTATGCATACATCCACAACTCATTCTAGTCTCATTCAATTTTTATTTTGTATTTTAATTTTGAAAAAATATTATTGAATAGAAGAAGTAGAAACTAGGTGGAAGGCCATCTTGTTTGTGAAACCAACTTTCCAATTTATCTTTAAATTTCATTTAACAAAGCAGTGACAAAACTAAATGACAAAAAAAAAAAAAAAAAAAAGGAAATATCTTAAGCTTAAAAATGGCATAAAGCTTGCTTGTATAAATAATTATATACTCTGCAACAATCTAGCTTTATTTCATTCTCATTTCAGACTTTTTATAAAATATTTAACATTAAAAATAATCAAACTTTTTTTTTTAAACATTTTCTTTTAAAATGCATAAAACAAAAACAAATGTTCTGGTAATTCAAGATGTGAGAATCATTTGAATATGAATATATATATATATATAAAACCCTACTTTTTTTTTTTTATTTCTTAAAACTTTATTTCAGCATAGGTTTGGGCCATTCGGCCATCATCAGTGCTGTAAGGCAACCTCAAGGTTTTATATTATCTACCGGTTATATATACGAATTTTTCACTAAATTAACATACTTGTATAATAATCATCTAATAATCCAACAACAATTCATTCAAACCACAACAAAAATTAACTTTTTTCACCACTTAACACCCAAAAATTAATCTCTATGCTAAAAACCTCAATGATTTATATAATTCAAATATATGCACTAATAAATTATTAATATCACCTAAATTTCGAAAGTGTTGAGACTTAATGGTCGCCCTGATCCTCAATTTTAATTAATTGGAGAGTCTCAAGAAGAGGAGAGTAAAATTAATAACTAAATCATCACTAATATTAATTTGAAATAGTTATTTTATTTTTATTTATTTTTTTAAAGCCAGGTTTTATACCCTTAATGTAATATTTTAATCATATTTAATATTCAATGAAAAAAAAATCTTAACCTTGCAATAATAGCTCGATGTATTTTATTACACAAACAATCACCTCGTAATTAATAGGCGTCCCTGAATTGATGTGGCAAGAGTTAACCACTAAGTAACGGGTGTATTTCATGGTCAAGGTGAACCATACTTTTTCAATTTTAATATAATAAATATAAATATATGCAGCATACTTTCAATATGTCTCAATCAAGTAGATTTAGTAGGACAGTACATTAATACAATAAAAATGCTGATTAATTAAAATAAAAAGATTATAAATATATAAATAACATAAGCTTATTCAACGTATCCAAATTAGGTAATCAATAAATATTAAAATCATTGAAAAACAGCAGCATTAATAATGCATGCTTATTATTATTAATAAACAGCAACATTAATAATACATGCTTATTATTATTAATAATACATGCTCATTATATACAAATACAGCAACCTTAATAATACATGCTTATGTTACCTTTTTTACTTTGAATAGTATAGAAATAAATAGATAACTAAATATGAAAATTATTTTGGTTTTCAGCACCTAAATCATAATCCTGCTAATAATTACAAATAAATCTTTAATTTCTTGTTTGGTTAAGTTTGAAATATGCTTAAAAAAAAAAATACAGTATTTAACATTATAGTTAACAACATTACTTCTAATAATTTAATAGAACAAATTTTAATTGAAAAATTTGTTAAAGGTTTAAATATTCTATGACAAATCAATAGACACACACACACGCACACACACACACACACACATATATATATATATATATATATATATATATTTACTAGCATTCCCCGTCGCAGCTTTGCCCGCGAGCCTTTAAAATCAATTCTGTGATCATTATCTTGGCATTGATTTACTATGATATGTTAATATTAACAACGTAACAGGGATCGGAGCTTCCTGTAGGTGGAATGTTGGAGGGGGAAGCTGCCGGCTCGGTAGAAGAGAGGGTGTCGCGCAATGGAGAGAGTTCACTAAAACCGTGGAAACAAAAAATTGCTTACTCATCGTGAACGCTTCATTTTTCGGCCTTAAAACATGGTTTTCGACGCGCCGTAAGGCTTTCGAGTTAAACTCGTCGTATCATGATCTTTAAAATGAGTCCAAATTAGATATTTTTTCTCGAAGTACAAAAATAGGTGTCTGTTAGAGTTAAACGACAATTTCGCCATTTAAACCACTTAGGGGTTACATTTTTGAAATTCCTTTCTTAGTGGTTACCTACATCGCGTTTAAAATCTAAATTCCGAACTTCAAGTTTCTAGCATTAGTAGTTTTTGCTCCGCGTTGATTCTGTCAGTCAGGACAAAGCCTCTTATAAAAACTCCTGGACAAAATTAGCGCATCACTTCCTTTTTTCAATTTTTTTAAAAATTAAGTGATAGATACATAACAGCCTCCTATATTTGACTTTAGAAATTTATCATGAAGACCATTTATGGTAATATGAAAGAAATTAGAATGGCAAATTAAGAAAGATAGGGTTAGAAATAAAAAAAATCAAGAAAACGTTAAAAGCAATTTTGATGAATCAAATTCACAAAAAAGAATCAATATTAAAAAATGTCACCCTATAGAGTCAGTATTTTGTAACACCTCTTGCTTTTCTTATTGCTTCCAGTCGTCTTGGCATTGACCGGATGACCCGGGCAATGTCCTCTTGAGGGATGTTATCCCACTCTTCCAATACTGTGGTTTCAAGTTCATTAATTGTTGTTGGGGAATGAGACCGAGCTCTAATACGCCTCTTCAGCATATCCCACATGTGCTCTATAGGATTAAGATCCGGACTTCTTGCAGGAATTGGTAGAGCATTAATTCCTACTTCCTGGAAGTAATCAGTTACGATAGCAGCAGTATACGGTCTCGCATTATCTTGGAGATAAAGAAAAATTTCCCCCTACAATTGGTGCAAACGGCATTACGAATTGCTCCAGGATATCTGTCACATACCTTTCTGCAGTCAGTGAACCCCTTCGTATTATGTGTATCTCTGTGCGGGCTTCCAAACTAATGCCAGCCCATACCATTACAGACCCTCCTCCAAACGCAATTCTGGGAGAAATGGGACAGGCAGCAAAGCGTTCTCCTGGGCGTCTTAGCACTCTCATCCGACCATCTGGAGAATGTAAAGCAATCCTCGCCTCATCACTGAACGAAACCGCTCCCCAATCATCGATTGTCCAATTTGCATATTGTTGTGAAAACTAAAGTCTGGCTACTCGAAGCTGTCTGGTGAGCAATGGGCCAGTGGCAGGGCGTCTGGAGGTCAGATTCGCTTCACTGAGGCGTCTCCTTATTGTTCGACTTGAAATCATTACGTTTCTGGAGGAATGAAGGTCATTACGAATTTGAAGACTTGTTTGGAATTTCTGCTTTAAGGCCGTGAGCGTTATGAAACGGTCATCTCTGTCTGAAGTAACCCTTGGCCGACCTTTTCCAGGTCTCCCTGAATCGATGGAATATGCGACTAACCGACGATTGGTTTATTCCCAAGCGTAATGCCACTTGCCTTTGGGATAAGCCTTCATTCAACAGTGTCAATGCTCTAACTGCAATTTCTTCAGATCTATCCATATTAAAATTTCAAAAAAACAAATAATTGTTGATTAGAGCGATTTTATTTAATTCCAATGAATAAGTAAACAAATAAATATGAAATACAAAGTGATGCGCTAATTTTGTCCAGGAGTTTATATAGAGAGATGATAGAGATCGAAATAAACACGCACCATCCCCAATCATGGGAATCACAGTGTGCATAATTTGATTACCACTAATATTTAAATAATCAGTAGCCATATTCTTTGTGAATGTCTATTTTAATAATATTAATACTTCAAATCAAAAACATATGGTTTAAAATCCCTTAGGGGTTACATGTTTTAAATTCATCTCTTAGCGGTTACCTAAAATCTAAATTCCGAACTTCAAGTTTCTATCATTAGTAGTTTTTGCTCTGCATTGATTCTATCAGTCAGGACAAAGCCTCTTATATAAATGGAGAAGAGATCGAAATAATCACGCACCATCCTCAATCATGGGAATCACAGTGCGCATAATTTGATTACTACTAATATTTAAATAATCAGTAGCCATATTTTATGTGAATGTCTATTTTAATAATATTGTAACGTTAAATGGATATTCAAATAAAAAACATATTATTTAAAATCTCGAAAATAGATTTCCGTTAGAGTTAAACGACAATTTCGCCATTTAAGCCCCTTAGGGGTTACAATTTTGAAATTCCTTTCTTAGTGGTTACCTACATCGCGTTTAAAATCTAAATTCCGAACTTCAAGTTTCTATCATTAGTAGTTATTGCTTTGCGTTGATTCTGTAAGTCAGGACAAAGCCTCTTTTACATATATATATATATATATATATATATACACAAGGTGACATGCTACTCGTGCGACAAACTTCACCAGTAGATTCTCCACCATAAAATGAATAAAAAAGTTCATATTGACCATGGTCCGATTCTCAACCATTTCGGAATAATTTCGCTTTATATCGATTTTGTAAGACATTACGACCTGACATCGGAAAACCGTGATATCTTTAAATCTGAAATTTTTTCCGAAAAGCTGATAGCACCGTTGGAATCTACATTAATTTTTAATAATAAAATGTTTATTTCAAAATTATTGGGCCAATTTTTCGTGTTTTATTTCAGCCAGAACAATAAAATAAGTGAAACATTTTATAAATCGGAAAGTGTTTAACATAATACAGAGTTTCTAATTTTAGTTTCAGAAGGCAGCAAATTTGAGGGAAAATACCTCATTTAATAACGCTTCTAACGTACTCTTCATTTTTTAATTTGGTGTTTCTTAGACCACGACATCGATGGCAAAAAGAGAAAAACTGTATTCCATATGGCGTTTTTCAATCAGTGTTTGGGCGGAAGTTATCTCCAAATGACCCTCCCAATGGACCCTACTTAGATTTTTCGGCGAGATTAACTGGCCCAATTTATTTAAATTTTATCAAAAACTCGAGGCCTACCTTGCTGGAGGACCTTCTTTTACAATTGAAGAGAAACATAATTTTTCAGCACGATGGTGCGTCTCCTCACTCCTCTAGAATAGTTCAGGTGTTTTTGAAGAGAACATTCGAAACGTAGATCGGCCGTGATGGGACAGTTCTATGGCCACCAAGATATCTTGATCTCAACCCCATGGAATATTTCGTCTGTGGATATCTCAAGGTACTGGTCTATCGCACTGAAGTGACAAAAATAGACAATTTGAGAGCAAGGATCTTCTTTTATTTATTAATTTAATATTTTATTTATTGATTTAATCTTTATTTATTCACCGCTGCTGAAAAACTTCGACGTTTTCTCACTTTTGGTGTGACAGTTGTGAGTGTGAGAAAACGGGCACGTTGCGTATTGCAGAGAACGACTTCCAATTTGAACATAAATAAAATGATTAAAAATAAATTTATTTTGAAGATATTGGTGAGTTGTATTAGTTTTTTTGTCAAATTTAAAATGAAAATTCTCAAACATTAACAATCCTTGAACCATAATTTTTTCTCTATTGTCATCCATATCTTGGTCTTAGAAACACCAAATTAAAAAATGAAGAGTGCGTTAGAAGCATAATTAAATGAGATATTTTCCCTCAAATTTGCTGCCTTCTGAAACTAAAATTAGAAACTCTGTATTATGTTAAACACTTTCCGATTTATAAAATGTTTCACTTATTTTGTTGTTCTGGCTGAAATAAAACACGAAAAATTGGCCCAATAATTTTGAAATAACCATTTTATTATTAAAAATTAATGTAGATTCCAACGGTCAGCTTTTCGGAAAAAAATTCAGATTTAAAGATATCGCGGTTTTCCGATGCCAGGTCGTGATATCTTTCAAAATCGATAAAAAGCGAAATTATTCCGAAATGGTTGAGAATCGGACCATGGTCAATATGAACTTTTTTATTCATTTTATGGTGGAAAATCTACTGGTGAAGTTTGTCGCACGAGTAGCATGTCACCCTGTATATATATATATATATATATATATATATATATATATATATATATATATATATATACATATATATATATATATATATATATATATATATATATATATATACATAATGTAATGCCATGTAGTAGGGTTACTACGTAAGCAAAATAATATATATACTTTATTGTTATTTATGAAAATGTGTAAGAAAGGTTGGAAAAATATTTTTCAGTAAAATTTTATTTGAAGGATTTGTAGATAAATCCAGTAAAATATCCTTATCCTTCAATACAGTTTTAATTAATTAAATTTTTCCTCCATTTAATATGAAATATTTAGGAAGGGAAAGTATTGGGATCTTGAAAAATTTCGACTTGCGGTTTTTCAACGGAAATACACGTTTTGGAGTCCCTTTAGTCCACATAACCAAGTCCCGCGAAATGGTGTGTGTGTGAACAGACTAGCTGAAAAACTATAAACCCTAAGAAACTGAAATTGGGTATTTGGTGTATGTATGTGCCCGCGATGTGAAACCATGAATTTAATCAAAATTGGTCAAACGGAGGGAGCACTTTATTTCATAAATTTTGTCTCATTTTTATTTTCACTTACCTATATATGGAATATATTGTAAGGGGTAGTAGTGCGATCATAAAAAATTTCGACTTCCGGTTTTCAACGAATACGGAAATACGCGTTTTGGGGTCCCCTGAGTCAAAATAAACAAGTCCCGCGAAATGGTCTGTGTGTGTATGTGTGTGTGTGTGTGTGTGTGTGTGTGTGTGAGTGTGTGAGTGTGTGAGTGTGCGTGTGCGTGTGCGCGCGCGCGTGTGTGTGGGAACTTGAAATTGGGTATTAGTGTATGTATATGCCCGCGATTTGACAGCTAAAATTTCATCAAAATTGGTCAAAAGGAGGAGGCACTTTATTTAATAACTTTTTACGATTTTGATTTTACTGAGTATTTGATGTATTAATATGCCCGAGATATGACTGTAAAAATTTCATCAAAATTGATCAACCTGAGGGGGGACTTTACTTAACAAATTGTGTATCATTTTCACGTGTTTTTTTTATTTACTTTAAAACTGCTTTAACATTTTGATTAAACTCGGTATTTGGTGTAATATGCCAAAGATGTGATAGCCAACATTTCATCAAAATTCAACAAACGGAAGGGACACTTTATTTCATACACATATTACATATTATCTCAAAAACGGGTATAACGATATTCATTAAACTCGTCATGTTAATGAAAATTAAGTGTTTTTTAATATCAGGTAACCTTTATTATTATTAAAATGTTCTGAGGGGGCTTAAATGGGGTAGGGGCCTTTTTTGTTTGTTTTCTTGTTTGCCTTTTGTTTCCTATAAAGTAAGTAACTTCGGTTTTGGATATATGAAGAAATTAACTGTCTCTCGTTACGCCTAAAAATAAGAAATGGCTAAATATGAGATATGATAAAATCATGTAAACGTATAGAGGAGAAAAAAGAAAAATATTCCGACAACTCATAACACGTTGAACATCCGCATGCGCAGGACGCCTTTAATGACGCCAGTGTTAAACGAAAGGAGTTCTGTTTATGCGAAAGAGTTGTCAAGGTGTTTGGAACATAGATATTTAATAGAAAGTATATGTTTCCATAGTAACTAAATAAAGTTTTCAAAAACTAAATCGAGAATTATAAAAAAGGACGCGATGGAGTATTATTCTTGCATTGCCGAATTATCACAAGTAAAAATCCTTATGTGACAAACATTTTTAGTGTACTTTAAAGAGCAAATACAAACAAAAATAAGCATATGAGTGTGGGGAAAGGAGTGCATTTGAGGAATCGCTTTTACATGTTTATCAAAACACGCCAATTTCTAATCTATGTTGTTAAGTGAAAGTTGTGTGTTCCGCGCGCATCGCACCAGATTTCTATTTTTTTATCGCCATTATTTTTATAGAGCTAAGTTAATGGAGAATGAGCTATTTGATGAAATTAGGCCTAAAATAATTTAATTTCAATCAAAAACATTCATTATCATATAAAGTAAATATTTCATAATTTGCACACATGAAGTTAGAAAACTCAAAGAGAGATGGCAGCACAATTCAATAAGAATTCTGCTTAGCACCGTTTCATCGATTGATTTTCTACTCTATTTTACAAGTCATTTGAATATTTAATACATACGCTGCCTTGCATATGGTAAAAATATCAATGAACACCTTTAATTTTTTTCTATTTATCTATTTAAGAAGAAAAATTTGGGTAATTTAATCGGTTGGTTGAACATAGCAGTCTGTACGAAAGTTAATGCTAGTAACTTAGTAGGTAAAACGCGAAGATTCTAAATATCAATCGAGGTTTAACAAACGTTTATCGAAATTTTTTACAGTTTAAAAAAGTTAGGACTCAAGAATTTTTTTATATTGAACACTGTTTTCTAGATAACATTTGGAAATGGAAAGGCAAGAACTTTTGGAAATGAAGAATAAAATTACGTCTATGCATGACACCAACACTAGATAGAATATAAATGCTATAGCGTATTCGAGAACAATGAATTTTATTTATAATATGAATATTCAAAATGTAAAATTCCCTTAGATAACATAACTAATGTGACAAGAGATTAATAATTATAAAATATGTCATATATAGATAACTCCGGAGGATGGGTCAATAGCCCGAAACGTTGGGAAATCAAATAAAATTTGAATATACGGAAGAGACTCCTTCATTTAAAAAAATCCTATAAATAAAGCACTCTTCCTCACTAAGTGAAACAAAAGAATCAAGTGGAGAAATTTATGTGATTTTACTACCTCTTTGGTTATAATTTATTATGCATTAAGAAATGAAGAGGTGAGATGCAAAACTCGTTCGTTCCACCTGAACACATTTTTCAGGAAACTCAAAAAACTTACCACGTCTTGTAGAGTGGCCAGATAAAGATGATTTTTTACTTTCACTTACCTATATATGAAATATATAGTAAGGAAAGTATTGCGATCGTGAAAAATTTCGACTTCCGGTTTTCAACGGAAATACACGTTTTGGGGTCCCCTGAGTCTAATTAACCAAGTCCCGCAAAATGGTCTGTGAGTGTGTGTGTCTGTGTGTGGGTATATGAACAGACTAGCTCAAAAACTATAAACCGCACAGACATGAAATTGGGTACTTAGTGTATGTATATGCCCGAGATGTGACAGCAAAAATTTCATCAAAATTGGTCAAACGGAGGGGGTACTTTATTTGAAGAATTTTGTCTATTTTTTACGTTTTTCTCGATTTTCTCAAAAACAGCTCTAACGATTTTGATTAAATTCGGTATTTGGTGTATCTATATACCCGCGATGCGACATTAAAAATTTCATCAAAATTGATTAATTGGAGGGGGCACTTTACTTAATAAATGTTGTCCCATTTTCACGTGTTTTTTTTTATTTACTCAAAAACGGATTTAACGATTTTAATCCAAATTGGTATTTGATGTATGTATATGACCGTGATGCGACAGCCGCAATTTCATCAAAATTAGATAAACGGAGGGGGCTCTTTACTTAATAACTGTTATCTCATTATTACGTGTTTTTTTTGTTTACTCAAAAACGGCTATAACGATTTTTACCAAACTCGTTATTTGGTGTATCTATATACCCGCGATGCGACATTAAAAATTTCATCAAAATTGATTAATTGGAGGGGGCACTTTACTTAATAAATGTTGTCCCATTTTCACGTGTTTTTTTTTGTTTACTCAAAAACGGCTTTAACGATTTTGATCAAACTTGGTATTTGGTGTATGTATGTGCCCGCAATATGACAGTAAAAATTTCATCAACATTGATCAAATGGAGGGGGGACTTTATTTGAAGAATTTTGTCTATTTTTTACGTTTTTCTCGATTTTCTCAAAAACGGCTCAAACGATTTTGATTAAACTCGGTATTTGGTGTATCTATATACCCGCGATGCGACATTAAAAATTTCATCAAAATTGATTAATTGGAGGGGGCACTTTACTTAATAAATGTTGTCCCAATTTCACGTGTTTTTTTTTATTTACTCAAAAACGGATTTAACGATTTTAATCCAAATTGGTATTTGATGTATGTATATGACCGTGATGCGACAGCCGCAATTTCATCAAAATTAGATAAACGGAGGGGGCTCTTTACTTAATAACTGTTATCTCATTATTACGTGTTTTTTTTTGTTTACTCAAAAACGGCTATAACGATTTTTACCAAACTCGTTATTTGGTGTATCTATATACCCGCGATGCGACATTAAAAATTTCATCAAAATTGATTAATTGGAGGGGGCACTTTACTTAATAAATGTTGTCCCATTTTCACGTGTTTTTTTTTGTTTACTCAAAAACGGCTTTAACGATTTTGATCAAACTTGGTATTTAGTATATGTATGTGCCACTAAAAATTTCACTAAAATTGATCAATTGGAGGGGGCACTTTACTGAATAAATGTTGTCTCATTTTCACGTGTGTTTTTTATTTACTCAAAAATGGGTTTAACGATTTTGATCAAACTTGGTATTTGGTGTATGTATGTGCCCGCGATGTGACAGTAAAAATTTCATAACATTGATCAAATGGAGGGGGGACTTTACTTAATACATTATGTATCATTTTCACGTGTGTTTTTTATTTACTCATAGACGGCAAGAATAAGAAATGAATGTGGAAAGATTTGTGACTTTGTGAAGTGGCAATTAACAAAACACGCCAATTTCTAATCTAAATAAGTTGGTAAGTGAAAGTTGTGCGCGCACGCACCAGATTTTTTCGCCTTCGAAAGGTGCAGCTACCTTGTGTGAGCTTGGAATGAAAAAATTTACTGATTTAGTGGTAACAAAAAAATAAGTAACAAAATATGAAATGAGAAAGTTTTGCAACAAAATGTTTAAAGGAAAGACTTTTGCTGCACACCACATTGGTACGAACGAGTTTTAATTCACACAGCGTAAGTTGATCTTCTTAATAAGCAATATTTATTTAGGTTCACAACCATTTTATAAATGAATTCGATTCCATTTTACAAAATAATATCACCCACTGACTTTTTGAACATTTACTAAACATTTTTTTTTTTGACGGATTTTTCAAAAATATCAGCGTACTGATCTAAAACACCTGACTACAAAAAGACTAGATCCTAAGGCTATCGTCTTCTTCAACAATAGCGACTTCATCATCCTGTTGTTCGTTGTTTCCTTCGTCTGTGGCAGATATATTGAGAACTCGTGTTACTTCAATGAATCATTGGCCTTCCACTCATCACCAAAATGCTTTTTCAGCAGATTATCAACATCTTTCAGCATGTTGGAGCCATCGAAAAATCAATTAAAATATAGCTAGGTAAGAAGAATCGAGTATAAACTGAAATAAAACACGCGAGGTTAAGGAGGTTTGGATATATTGTTCAGAATGTGTAATAGAAACTGCTGAAGTGAACGAAGGGGATGGGTGCAAAGTAAGAAGTGATTATTGGACCAAAGAGTTTTGCATCAAAACGAGTAACGAACCAGTTTGAAACCCAATGGGCTGTGGAACGAATCAGTTCTGCAACAAACCGCTATTTTCTATAGCAAAAATCCATACGAAATAACAAGTTTTGCTCCAATCTGATAAGATATGTTGAAAGGGCATCAAAATATCTTTTAGAATCCGCTACCATCTAAATTTTTCAAAAAAATGGAACGAACGTGTTTTGCACCTCACCTCCTCAAATATATTATTCATTAGAATTTTTTAGGTCACTGAATTCAGCCCAAAGAATATAGTTTTTTTTTTCATCAATCTTGAATGGTCCTTAATATAAATTTAAATGATAAAAAAAATAGATAAGTAATTGTAAATTTAAAATCAATTTAACTTCTAAATTTCTATCATATTAGTTTTTTAAAATCAAATTAACAGTTATTATACTTTATCAAATGTTATTGTTAAGAAGAATTAAAAAATAGGGCACTAAAACGAGAAGAAATTTTTCAACACTTACCTAAACTTGAAAGAACCAACTTTTAACTTCTGATTCGTTTAACTGAAGACTATTAAAACCGAACAATAAATGCTGTAATTTATAAGATTACAATAGGAAAAACTCTACCTTATAACAATTATAGTAAAGAGAAAGCTACAAGATTTGCTTCTGAAATAAACCATGATCAACTATCTATTTATTTATTTAATCTAGTCCTGATTTTTGTTAAGTATTAATTTATTAATGAATCATTCACATGTTATTGTTTATTTTTTTTAAAAACATATTTTTAAAATATATATTTTCAAAGTTGTTTTACAGCTGTTGACAAATAAATATTGCTTAATAATAATTAACGCTTGGTCTATTCATGTTTGTTTGTTTAACGTCCATTTTTATGCTATTAAGGCTAATCGGACGATGCTACAGTATGAGTCCTAAATTTTGCCTCTCCAGGTTTAATTAGGATAGGGATCATTAACGAGTATTTGACATCATACAGGCTCGGGACCTCCATTTTACGTCCTATCCAAGGGACGGCATAGCTAAGGATTTTTTACTCCCATTGAAAAATCCTAGAGCCACGACGGGGAGCGAACGGTCTATTCATGATAGACTAGGTCTGGTCTAATCTAAGTAGGTCTGGTCACGTTTCTGGGAGAAGCAGCGATTTTGAAGTGAGAGGCTACATCACCAATAAATGTAAAAAAAAAAGTACAAGAGTATACATAATGTAACAATTTATATAAAAATGAAAGAAAAATGATGTTATCTATATAAATAAAGATGAAATTCTATTTGTTTGTTTGTTTGTTCTTTATAGAAATCCATACCGTTTGTCCTAAATTCTCCAAATTTCGCTCGGAGGTTCTTTCAGACCAGGTGCGAACACCTGTCCAAATTAAAATTTTATAACTTCAGCCAATCTCTGGGTATATTCTTTATTGTAATGATAATCGTTTTGATCTCGCTTTACATAGGTTTTTACAAAATCGACCGTTTGAGTCGATAAAAGTCTCAGTTTATAGATTTAAAAAAATGAAATTATCCGGGTGAAACCGGTATATACAGCTAGTGTAACAATAAAAATGAAAGAAAAGGGATGTTATCTATATAAATAAAGATGAAATTCTGTTTGTTTGTTCTTTATAGAAATTAATACCGTTTGTCCTAAATTCTCATAATTTCGCTCAGTGGTTCTTTCAGACCAGGTGCGAACACCTGTCCAAATTAAAATTGTATAACTTCAGCCAATCTCTGGGTATATTGTTTATTGTAATAATAATCGTTTTGATCTCGCTTTACATAGGTTTTTACAAAATCGACCGTTTGAGTCGATAAAAGTCTCAGTTTATAGATTTACAAATATGAAATTCTCCGGGTGAAACCGGTATATACAGCTAGTGTAACAATAAAAATGAAAGAAAAGGGATGTTATCTATATAAATAAAGATGAAATTCTGTTTGTTTGTTCTTTATAGAAATTTATACCGTTTGTCCTAAATTCTCCAAATTTCGCTCAGTGGTTCTTTCATACCAGGTGCGAACACCTGTCCATATTGAAATTGTATAACTTCAGCCAATCTCTTGGTATTGTCTTTATTGTTATAATAATCATTTTGATCTCGCTTTATATTGGTTTTTACAAAATCGACCGTTTGAGTCGATAAAAGTCTCAGTTTATAGATTTAAAAAAATCTGGTGCGTGCGCGCAACACACAACTTTCACTTACCACCTTACTTAGATTAGTAATTAACGCGTTTTGTTAATTGCCACTTCTCAAATGAACAGAACGGCTTTAATTATGAACAATGGTCTGTCATTAAAGGCGTACTCCGCATGCTCAACGAGTTTTATGAGTTGACTGAATATTTTTCTTTTTTTCTCCTCTTTATGTTTTTTTTATTTTTATCATATCTCATATTTTGCCATTTCTTATTTTTAGGCGTAACGAGAGACAGTTAATTTCTCCATATAAACAAAAACAAAGGTACTTTAGAGGAAACAAACAAACAAAGAAGGCCCCAACCCCCCCCCCACCCCAAAAAAAAGCCCCCTCAGAACATTTTAATAATGATAAAGCTAACTTGATATTAAAGAACACATAATTTTCATTAAACATGACGATTTGATAAAAATCGTTAAAGCCGTTTTTGAGATCATCGAAAAAGAGGTAAAAATTGGAAAAAAATTAAGAAATAAAGTGCCCGCTCCGTTTGTCCAATTTTGATGTAATGTTGGCTATCGCATGTTTGGCATATACACACATCAAACTCCCAGTTTGATTAAAATCGTTAAAACCGTTTTTGAGTAAATAAAAAAAAACACGTGAAAATGATAAAAAATTTATTAAGTAAAGTCCCCCCTCCGGTTGATCAATTTTGATGTAATGTTGGCTATCGCATCTTTGGCATATACATACTTCAAATATTCAGTTTGATCAAAATCGTTAAAACCGTTTTTGAGTAAATAAAAAAAACACGTGAAAATGATACAAAATTTATTATGTAAAGTCCCCCCTCCGGTTGATCAATTTTGATGAAATTTTTACAGTCATATCTCGGGCATATAAATAGATCAAATACCCAGTTTGATTAAAATCGTTAAAACCATTTTTGAGTAAATAAAAAAAAAAACACTTGAAAATGATACAAAATTTATTAAGTAAAGTCCCCCCTCCGGTTGATCAATTTTGATGAAATTTTTACAGTCATATCTCGGGCATATAAATAGATCAAATACCCAGTTTGATTAAAATCGTTAAAACCATTTTTGAGTAAATAAAAAAAAAACACGTGAAAATGATAAAAAATTATGAAATAAAGTGCCCCCTCCGTTTGACCAATTTTGATGAAATGTTGGCTATCACATCTTTGGCATATACATACATCAAATACCAAGTTTGATCAAGATCGATAAAACCGTTTTTGAGTAAATAAAAAAAAGACGTGAAAATGATACAAAATTTATTAAGTAAAGTCCCCCCTCCGGTTGATCAATTTTAATGAAATTTTTACAGTCATACCTCGGGCATATAAATAGAACAAATACTCAGTTTAATCAAAATCGTTAGAGCCGTTTTTGAGAAAATCGAAAAAAACGTAAAAAGTTATTAAATAAAGTACCCCCTCCCTTTGAGCAATTTTGATGAAATTTTTGCTGTCACATCGCGGGCATATACATACACTAAATACCCAATTTCAGGTTCTCACGGTTTATAGTTTTTGAGCTAGTCTGTTCACACACACACACACACACACACACACACACACAGACACACACACACACACACACACACACACACACACACAGACCATTTCGCGGGACTTGGTTAATTGGACTCAGGGGACCCCAAAACGTGTATTTCCGTTGAAAACCGGAAGTCGAAATTTTTCACGATCGCAATACTTCCACTTACTATATATTTCATATATAGGTAAGTGAAAGTAAAAATGAAATTCTCCGGATGAAACCGGTATATACAGCTAGTGTAACAATAAAAATGAAAGAAAAGGGATGTTATCTATATAAATAAAGATGAAATTCTGTTTGTTTGTTCTTTATAGAAATTTATACCGTTTGTCCTAAATTCTCCAAATTTCGATCAGTGGTTCTTTCATACCAGGTGCGAACACCTGTCCTATTGAAGTTGTATAACTTCAGCCAATCTCTGGGTATTGTCTTTATTATTATAAAAATCGTTATGAATCTCGCTTTACATTTTTTTACGAAATCGACCGTTTGATTCGAAAGGAAAATGCAATTCCCCGAGTTAAACCGGGATATACAGCTAGTATAATAATAAAGATAATAATACTATAGATAGGGACGTACGATACCGATCGATATAAGTATCGATACTTACATTTCGATACCAAGTAATTTTGGTATCGGTACCAAGGATTCAGGTATGAGAACTGGTATCGATACTGAAAGTTAGTATCGAAAAATTAAAAGATCGTAATGATTCAAAATGTGCCCTCCAAAATACTTTCCGCTCAGTCTAGGTCATCTGAGGAAGACATACCCCCGTTATAGGTACATAAGCATAGGTTCCGGTACAGAAGCCTACGATTTTTGGAAACTTCATAAGGAACTTGTGCATGAAAAAATTATTGTAAGTAAAGGTGATTTCAAGGATGAAGTATACCGATATTTAAATGCGTTGAGAGCCCCGTTGAAAACGGATCCAGTAAACAAACATTGCAACTGTTTGCATTTAATTTTATATATCGAGTTCCTTAATTTAACTTAATCGGCCTGATATCGAATATTTACTTATATTCGAATATAAAATACTTGATTATACTAGAACATAAAATACTTGAAGCAGTACCGGTATCGGTATTGAGTCGACTGTTTTTCTATAAGATTCTCGGAGATGACTGATAGTCATGAAGTTGTGTTATATTTTATACTCATATATATGTTTCGCTTTAGCCTGATGAAGACCCCCATTTTAAACGATTAAATAAAGAAAATGTTTTATGTCTAAAATTCCTGACTATCAATCATCCCCGAGTATTTATTAAAATATAAATGTATCTAAGTAGTTTGTACCCTTCAAAGATGATGGGCCAGACGACATGGTGTTCAAAATTGTTGAATTCCTGTATGCACTGACGACCCTATTTCAGGAGAATCAAAGGATGAATATGGCGCAGGGCGCCGAAAGCTCCTTGTACTAGGTTGTTACAAAAGTCCTTGTGCATATCAAGTTGTTTACATTGAGGTCTCTAATTTAATCCTTATTTAATCTCTGACGAATACAATTCTTATGTTAATGTTTACATTAACTAATCCTCTAATTATCTATGTACGCCAACTGTCCCTGCCTTTCATTCAGTTTATTAAATTTCACTAGAAATGTCGGAAGAAAAATTTGTCATCCGCGGCCTTCTTAGGCATTATTGGAAAAAAGGTTTTAGTGCAAAGGCCTCAGCCGAGGAAATTTGTGCAGTGGAAGGGGAAAGTGTGGTGCATCGAAACAGGGCCGCATTTTGGTTCAGGCGGTTTAATTCCTGGAATACAAGCCTTGAAGATGAACCTAGATCAGGTCGTCCTTCAGTCGTAAAATACAACTTTTGGCTGAAAGATGGGTTAAAGTAGTTGAAAATTATGGCCTGTATTTTGAAGAATAAATTTGATTTGTAACTTTTGTACTCACATTTGAATAAAATTAATTTTGTGAACAAGTACTTTTGTAACAACCTAGTATTATACAAAATAAAAAAAATTTATATTAGAGATCGTCTTGGTGGATATACTTTGTACAATATAAATGTAGTAAGTGAATACAATTTTATTTGACATTAAGGGCCATGAAACCAATCTTATAATTAATAACTTATAAAAACATGAAATTTAATTAATGGTATAACGTAGCTAGTGCTAACTATATTTTTATTTATAATATTGTTAGTACTTACATGAGTACATGAGAAAGTATCAATACTTTCCTTTCGATACCTTGGTGGTATCGAATATTTGATGAAAGTACTTAAATGAGTATTGTATCGATACTTTCTTGGTATTGTACGTCCCTAACTATAGAGTAATAATAATATAAATATAATAGATCGATAATTGTTGCTCATATATTTTTCTTCTTTTAATCCTGATGCAGATCCACATTTTGTGATTGAAACGTTGGCTTTTCAAAAAAAAAAAAAAAAAAAAAAAAAAGAATATGTAAATGAAAATCCTGACTATTAATCATCCTATCATTGAAATATGTTAGCGAGAGCATTTTTCACAACCAATCGATTCGTCCTTAAAAAGTGAAAAAATTCATTTCCGCAGTAGATCTATGGTATTCTATAATTTTTATCGACACACCGGATTTTAGAGAAGCCGTTAAAGATTCTCTAAAAATGAAATTTGAACATTAAACACCAATAGCCTCTAGCCGAGCGTGCCGCAAGGTAGGATGGGAGCTTGAGTTATCGGCGTGTCGACCAGGATAGTGGGCTCCAAGTGCAGTCTTACTGATAGTGGAATGTGTCGCAGATAGGCACGTCCCAAACTCATGCGAGCAGTGAATGGCTCATTAGCTTTTATTTCTTCTTTCCACAAAAATAAAACTAAAATATAAAAAAAAAAAAAAAAAACAAAAAAAAAAACATGCAACCTAAATATCTCTTTGATGTTTCAATAATTTACATGTATTTTACGCGTGTCCCAAAAAAGGCAATCGAAAAAAATACAAAAACAAATGGGAAAGGGGCCTTATTTGTTTTCCTATAAAGTACCTTTGTTTAAGTTTACATTGAGAAATTAACTGTCTTTCATCACGCCTAAAAATAAGAAATGGCTAAATATGATATATGAAAAAATCAAGTAAACATATAGAGGAGAAAAAAAGAAAAATATTCCGTCAACTCATAAAACACCTTGAGCTCACGCATGCGCCTTACGCCTTTAATGACAAACCAATGCGTTATAATTAAAGATGTTTTGTTCATTTAATGAAAATTATTTGTTTCATGTGAACTAAATGAAATATTCAACAAGTAAATAGAGAATTATAAAATCAGACGACTTGGAGTATTATGCTTGCATTGCCGAATTATCACAAGTAAAAACTTTTATTTAATAATAAAAGAAATTAGTGTTTTTTTTTTAGCAAATGAAAACAAAAATAAGAAATGAATGTGGAAAAATGTATAACTTTGAGAAGTGGCAATTAACAAAACACGTTAATTTCTAGTCTAAGTAAGTTGGTAAGTGAAAGTTGTGTGTTGCGCGCACGCACCAGATTTTTTAAATGTACATTCTGTGAGCTGTGCATTTTTTTATTTATACATAAGCATAATACTGAAAAGAATCAATGAAACATGCGGAATCGCTATCGTAATGCAATCCCGCCCCGACATATTAACCTTGACTAATTTGAAGAAGCTAGTAAAGAACTATATTTTTGGGTACATTGATGTAGAACGTTTTAAAGAAAAAATGTTATGCTTATTTCTCGAATTAAAAACAAATGACATAATCAAGTATCCAAAGAATAAAACTATATTTCTATTTTATATATAAAAATATTTTTCTTTTATTTTGCACTTCTTTGGAGGAAGAACCATTTTAACTTTATCATTTATATGCTTCTTCCTTATTTCCTTATTATAAGCAAATCAAGCAAAGAAAATGTAGAAAACAATAATATATACGATAATTTGTTGATTTTGTACACAAAACAATTTCGCCAGTATTGGGCGCATTGAAAAACTCCCTCTGACGCAGTTTAATATTTTTTTTAAAGTATTAGGTCATCCATTTGTTATGGATCGTAGTTATTGATTTAATCTTTAATGGTTATAAAAGCATTCAAAATAGCTGTGCCTCCGAGGTACAATGTTGTAATGTAGTGCTTTTTAAAAACTTTTCCTGTATGCATATTGTGGTAAACAAAAAATAAATTCACACGGCATTGATGGAATCCATTGTTTGGGTAGATATTACAACTTACTCAAGAATTTACATCTTGGCAAACCAGTTAAAACAATAACCCCAAAAGCGAGAATTTCGTAGTAACGTCAGTTTACATGTCAGGTACTTACGTAGCAGGTAGTTAAAATTTTATCCAATGCATGAAGTTTTTTTGCAAGGGATTTATATTTCTATTATTGCAAACCAACATGAGTGACGATTCAGTTCATTTTCGGCATATTATGCTGTTATTTTTAAAAAAATGGAAAAACGCAGCCCAAACTGCAAGAAAGATTCGTGCCGTGTATGACAGCGATTCAATTGCTGATAGCACGGTTCAGAAGTGGTTTTCGCGGTTTAGATCAGGAGATTTGACCCCGGGCTGACCGGAATTCAACTGTTGACATCGAGGATATTGTGGCGGTCATCGCAAACAATCCACGAATTACTCTCCCTGAGATAGCTGCGGAGTTAAGAGCCTGCAAATCGACCGTTTTTTGATCATCTAAAAATGGCAAATCGGAAAGGAGTGCTATTCCACCAAGACAACAACTGGGCCCCATGTGTCTTTAAGGACTCGGCAAAAGTCATTAAGCTTCAGATGGGAGGTTTTACCTCATCCGCCGTACTCTCCTGACATTGCTCCTTCGGATTTCCATCTTTTCCGTTCCCTCGAAAATTTTCCAAAAGGGAAATCCTACTCTTCAGAAGATGACGTCAAAACGGACCTGTTATTGTTCTTCAGGAGTAAGGACAGTGATTTTTGGGGAAAAAAAGGGATAATGGACCTTCCAAGCCATTTTTGTCCTCAATCCAAAAAGATTTCCAATCGCCAAGCAACTGGTCCCCTTATTGGGAAGGGTAATCGCTGACGGTGGTAACATTCTTTTAGAACATAAAGGTAGAAGAGCTTATCAATTCGCCTCCAGACCCTCCGGGGAGGTATGAACTCCCCATTTCAGGGGCGGATTTAGCACAAACTTTGGGGGAAAGGGAAGTTCCTCATGTTCCTGCCATTCAATGAACAACAAAAACGAAGAAGGGGCTAAGAAAAAAAAAAATTAAAATTATACAGATTTGTAAAATAATTAGGTATAGAACTAATTAGGTACAAGTGATATTCCTAACATCATAACAGAAATTATTAAAAAACATAGCATAACACAAAAAAAACAAAAAAAAACAGTAAAATAAATTATAAAGTAAAGACAAAATGTCAGACTCTTCAATTTTCTCGGTCCTCTTGAAGATGTTGAAAATCAATTTCCCTAATAATTTTTTTCAATTCCTTGTTGTAATTTTTATAAATGTCTTTTAACTTTAACGTCCAGCTGTCTCCTTTTAGAACGGTGTTTCTTATTAGACTGCGTCTTTTATCGTCAAAAATTGGGCAGTCGTATAGAAAATGATGAAATGTTTTTGAAGTTTGTCTGTGCAGATGCAGGTGTCAGAGTTCGACAGATGAAATCGTTTTAGGTAAGATTTGCTTTGTCCATGTTCAGTTTAAAAATTGTGTCAGTTTGTAGTGCGAACTTTTAGTTTTAGTATTGTTAGTAAGTGTGATTTCTGGAACAAATTTAAAGAACTATTAAAATTTTGTCATCAGTTGAGATTTTGAAAAAAAAATAGAAGGAGAAAGGTTTGAATATCGTAAAATATAGTCAATGACCTTTAAAAAAGCTAATTTTCAGGTTCTCAACAACTGGTTCCCAGTCGAAATAGTTGGTCATGTTGTATACCGTCTACTGTTAAGGTGAATTCGCAACCAGTTTTTCGCCGTCTTTGCTGGCGTATGTGGAAACGTCTTGTGTTTGTAAGTCTTTAGTATGAGTATCTTCTAAGCATTGGATTTTGAATTTATTGCGAGGTGTTACCATTTTGGAACGTCATTAAATAATTAAATATTTTCGGTTTTGAAGTGTTTGTAATCATGCAAGTGTTTAGTTATTTATGAATAGCAGATAAAAGTTTTGGTTGTAAGGAACCTTCATAGATTATTTTTAAGATCTGAGATCCTGGTCCTCATTTTAGTTTAGCGGTGTTTGTTTTTAGTGTCTTGTTTATTGCATCGTCAATGTGATTTTTCCAGTTCATTTTTTTGGTCAAATTTGAGTCATAAGTATGTGAGGTTATTAAATTCCAGACCGCATTGCATCGGACGGGGGTAGGGGATTGGATAATACCAGTCTAAGGGAAGAAGTAAAGGTCTTGGAGATGAAGCACCTAAGCACCCCAGGACATCCAAAGAACAGGTGGGAGTATAAAGGGGGTTCACAGCACGCTAAGTGACTATCTACTTGTATATATCTTTCCTTTAATAACTAATTAATTTCATACAAACTTATTTCACAAATTCATATTTGTAATTTTGTATCAATTTCAAATTCGTAATTGAAGGGGTCAGGCAAATAAGTGCCAAGCAACATTTTCAACAAAAATGAACTGTAGCTGCAGTCTGCTGTATATTACGTAGGACTGTATGTCTATGAAAGAAATACCACCTAAATATGACTGTAGAGGCTCTATATAGTCATATTTAGGTGGCATTCCCATCATAGACATATAGTCCTACGTAATATACAGCAGACGGCAGCTACAGTTTATTTTTTTTAAAAATGTTGCTTGGCACTATTTTGCCCCGACCCCTTCAATTGTAATAATGTAATAATTATATTCAAACATGTATTACGTCTAGTGCATGGAGCAGATACTTCTCAACAAATACACAGCTCTCATATAGGGTTACTGTAAGAGGGAACGAAAAGAAAAAAAGAAAAAAAACTGAAATGCCAGAAAATACGTCAGCTTATCATTTATTTATACCTATCCGATATCATATTTATGTATCCATACTGTTCATCCTCTATACCTGTTATTTTTCCTAAGGTAATGTTATCAGTGTAGATTTTGAAAAAAATAGAAGGATAGAGGTTTGAATATCGTAGAATGTAACCAGTGACCTTTAAAAAGGCTAATCTTTCAGCTTGATTGTTTGAACAATTGGTTCCTAGCCTAAATTGTTTGGTCATGTTGTATGCCTTCTTATGGTGAATTCGCAAACAGTATTTTCTCCGTCTTTGCTACGGTCTGTGTAATCGTCTTGTGTTTGTAAGTCTTTAGTATGAGTATCTTATAAGCATTGAATTAATTTTGAATGTATTTCGAGATGTTGCCAATTTTGCGTGTCAGTATCTAATTCAACATTTTCGGTTTTGAAGTGTTTGTAATCATGCAAGTGTTTAGTTATTTAGGAATTGCAGATAAAAGTTTGGGTTGTAAGGAACCTTCATAGATTATTTTTAAGATCTGAGTTCCTTGTCCTCATTTTAGTTTAGCGGTGTTTGATTGTTTTTAGTGTCTTGTTTATTGTAATATTGTATCAATTTCAAATTCATAATCGAATAATGTAATAATTATATTCATACATGTATTACGCCTAGTGCATGGAGCAGATACTTCTCAACAAATACACAGCTCTTCTATAGTATTACTGTATGAGGGAAAGAAAAGAAAGAAAAAAAAAATCTGGTGCGTGCGCGCAACACACAACTTTCTCTTACCAACTTACTTAGATTAGAAATTAAGGCGTTTTGTTGATTGCCACTTCTCAAATGAACAGAACATCTTTAATTATAACGCATTGGTTTGTCATTAAAGGCGTTCGGCGCATGCGTGAGCTCAAGGTGTTTTATGAGTTGACGAAATATTCATCTTTTTTTTCCCCTGTATATGTTTACTTGATTTTCTTCATATATCATATTTAGCCATTTCTTATTTTTAGGCGTGATGAGAGACAGTTAATTTCTCAATATAAACTAAAACAAAGGTACATTATAGGAAAACAAAAGAGGCCCCTTCCCCATTTAAGCCCCCTCAGAACATTTTAATAATGATAAAGCTTACCTGATATTAAATAAAAACTAATTTTAATTAAACATGACGAATTTGATAAAAATCTTTAAAGCCGTTTTTGAGATAATCGATCAAAAAGGTAAAAATTGGAAAAAAATTATGAAATAAAGTGCCCCCTCCGTTTGACCAATTTTGATGAAATGTTGGCTATCACATCTTTGGCATATACATACATCAAATACCAAGTTTGATCAAGATCGATAAAACCGTTTTTGAGTAAATAAAAAAAAGACGTGAAAATGATACAAAATTTATTAAGTAAAGTCCCCCCTCCGGTTGATCAATTTTAATGAAATTTTTACAGTCATACCTCGGGCATATAAATAGAACAAATACTCAGTTTAATCAAAATCGTTAGAGCCGTTTTTGAGAAAATCGAAAAAAAACTTAAAAAGTTATTAAATAAAGTACCCCCTCCCTTTGAGCAAATTTGATGAAATTTTTGCTGTCACATCGCTGGCATATATATACTTTAAATATCCAATTTCAGGTTCGTACGGTTTATAGTTTTTGAGCTAGTCTGTTCACACACACACACACACACACACACACACACACACACACACACACACACACACACACACACACACACACACACAAACACACACACACAAACACACACACACAAACACACACACACAGACCATTTCGCGGGACTTGGTTATTTTGACTCAGGGGACCCCAAAACGTGTATTTCCGTTGAAAACCGGAAGTCGAAAATTTTCACGATCGCAATACTTCCACTTACTATATATTTCATATATAGGTAAGTGAAAGTAAAAACTGAAATGCCAGAAAATACGTCAGCTTATGGTTTATTTATATATGATATCATATTTTTACTTTCACTTACCTATATATGAAATATATAGTAAGTGGAAGTATTGCGATCGTGAAAAATTTCGACTTCCGGTTTTCAACGGAAATACACGTTTTGGGGTCCCCTGAGTCGAAATGACCAAGTCCCGCGAAATGGTCTGTGTGTGTGTGTCTGTGTGTCTGTGTGTGTGTGTGTGTGTGAACAGACTAGCTCAAAAACTATAAACCGTGCGATTCTGAAATTGGGTATTTAGTGTAAGTATATGCCCGCGATGTGACAGCATAAATTTCATCAAAATTACTTAAAGAGAGGGGGTACTTTACTTAATAACTTTTTAGGTTTTTTTCGATTTTCTCAAAAACGGCTCTAACGATTTTGATTAAACTGAGTAATTGATCTATTTATATGCCCGAGATATGACTGTAAAAATTTCATCAAAATTGATTAACCGGAGGGGGGGACTTTACTTAATAAATTTTGTAACATTTTCACGTGTTTTTTTTTATTTACTCAAAAAAGGCTTTAACGATTTTGATCAAACTGGGTATTTGATGTATGTATAAGCCAAAGATGTGATAGCCAACATTTCACCAAAATTGACCAACCGGAGGGGGGACTTTAGTTAATAAATTTTGTATCATTTTCACGTGTTTTTTTTATTTACTCAAAAACGGCTTTAAAGATTTTGATCAAACTGGGTATTTGATGTATGTATAAGCCAAAGATGTGATAGCCAACATTTCACCAAAATTTACCAACCGGAGGGGGGACTTTACTTAATAAATTTTGTATCATTTTCACGTGTTTTTTTTTTTTATTCAAAAACGTCTTTAACTATTTTGATCAAACTGGGTATTTGATGTATTTATATGCCAAAGATGTGATAGCCAACATTTCATCAAAATTGGTCTAACGAAGGGGACCACAACAACGCATTAATTTTTAATCTAAGTAAGTTCGTAAGTGAAAGTTGTGTGTTGCGCGCACGCACCAGATTTTTCCATTTACTGTTCATCCTCTTTACCTTTTATTTTTCCTAAGGTATGAAGTTTATTAAAAAAAAATAGAATATAACGGAACAGTGTATCAGCTTTTCATCGATTTCAAAAAAGCATATGATTCGATTAACCGACAAAAGTTGTATAATATTCTTGTCGAGCAGGGAATACCAAAAAAGTGAGTAAACCTAGGAAAAATGTGTATGACCGAAATCCTTCAATAAAATAAGAATCGGCAGTTATTTTTCTGATAAGTTCGAGGTTCGTTATGTTATGAACCAAGGTGATTCTCTATCACCAGTTTTATTTAATTCAACACTGGAATATGCCATTAGGGAGGTGACACGTACTGGAAAAGGTTTGAATTTGAGAGGGAATATACCCGTGCTGGGATATGCCGATGAACCATATCGTTGAATACAAAAGCCATGATGAAGGAATTAGGGTGGCCGAGATGGAGGTGGGAGGATTGCATTGAGGCAGATCTTTCGAAGTTTGGTCTGAATGGCGGTCGGTGGACGGAGGTGTGCACGGGAAATTTGTGGTGTCAGCATCGAACCTTCGGGTTCCTTAAGCCTTCATTATTATTATTATTTATTAATTTGTTTAACATGTTACATGGTGTCACAATTATTGGGGACCAAAGTAGGTCAACCAAAAATTATGTAAATACATTTAAAAACTTCTGATCTATTTGATAGTCATAAATTTCCTGACTACTCTTGCACTGCCCAACAATACTGCCTCCTGCATTTTGACCATCGTTCCAGGCGGAAGGTCCACTTCTTGTAATGAATAGAGGGTTTCTTCCGGTATCAAGCCGTTGCTTGATATTATCAAAGGTAGAATGCGGCTTTCCTTCAATCCATGAAGCTTCTTCATCTCTTCCGCTAATTCTACTTATTTTCTCTTTTTTTCTGTTACAACCTTATGAACATTATCGTCCGAAGGAACACCAATCTCTATTATCGACACTATATTCTTTCCTTTGTCTAATATTAAAATATCAGGTAAGTATGTTGTTTTGTATAGTGTGATCCGTGATCATGGAATGATCCCAGAACATCTTGACACTTTGCCTGGAAGTAGTAATCAATGAGCCCCATCTTTTCAGCTAGGCTTGATGTACCACGGGCGTCACCGCCGGGGGGGGGGACAGGGGGGACGCGTCTACCCCAATATTTTGGCAAGAAAGGACCCAATCAAAAAATTGAATAAAAATGCGATTTTAAGAATTTACCAGAGTGTAACAAAAAGGAAGGCTCAGCAGGAATTTCGGACGCTCTAAGGGAGATGATTGCTGAAAACCCAACCAAGTGGAAGCAGATAATCCGGGAGGATACCATTGAGGAGTGGAGCCGAAGGTGGGCAATATCCCAGAAAGGAAGCACCCTCAGGAAATACTTTCCTTCTGTAAAATCCCGGCTATTGGCTAAGTGGTTCCTCCCGGACTATCGGGTTTCACAGTTCCTCACGGGGCATGGGGGTTTTAGAGCCCATCTCCATCGACTTGGCCAGAACATAGACCCCCACTGCTCTACCTGTGGTGTCCCAGAGACTGTTGAGCACGTGGTCACGACCTGCACTGTATTTGATAGTATAAGGGCCAGGATGCTGGAAAACACGGGACTTTTCGTCCTCACTGAGCAAGAGTTCCCTCAGCTGGTGAGCCAGGAGAACTTCCCGCGGTTCAAGGAGTTCATTGAAGGGTGGAAAACGGCATTGGGCCCAGCCCACTTCAACATGGGAGCCCGGAGAAGAGGACCTGGACCAAGAAGACCATCATAGAAGTAGAAGAGACCTTCCAGCTCTTGGGGACAGCTGCATAAGGTGAAAAATAAAATAAATGGTTTACTAGCGGTAGTGAGTTGTTGCGTAGTCATAGGTAACATCCCACTACTGCTCATACCCGTATTGCCCGTGAGGCATGGGAGGGAGGAATTAAAATAAAATAAAAAAAAGTGTAACAAATCAAATCTAATAAAATAATAATATAAAATATTAGTTAATTACAGCACACTCTATTATTATACAGCACCCAATTTCTTATTTGGTATAACCAATCAATAGTATTGTATATTGGGTGAATTATATATATATTTTTTATTTCTGCTTGAACTGCTTTGTTTTATAAATTCTGAAACAAAGTAGTATCCTCTGCATTGGTCTCCATTTCTTTACTAAACCAACTGGTTTGATCCTACTTTCCATCAATTCGATGAAGCTTATAGAAGTTGACGGAAAGCAATGAAATAGTAGGATCGGGATCAGAAGTAAAACTTGGATAAAATTCAATCAAGAAATATTGACCCACATCCTTCAACATTAAGCATTAACAACTCCCTATTTTATAACTGAGGCATAAATAGACAAGTTTTAAGATACTATAAATACATTTAAAATACATCGTTGGAGGATGTCCTTAGAGTTGTTTTAAGGACCTATTATTACAACTTTTAACCGCTCGAATTTCTACCTACCCTATCTAGAAAAAAATTGAGCCCCCCCCCCCTCCCAATAATTTGGTGCTGGTGACGCCCATGTGATGTACTACCTTGGCTGCGTTGTTGTGCCTCTGCAAGTACTCCTTACCCGCAAGTATTCCACATCCCGAAGTGACATGCTGTGTTGACTCCGTTGTCTGTTTGCACAGTCTACATAAATCAGTGATATTATTATTATTATTAGTTTATTAACCTTGCTTCTAAATTATCAATAAGATTCGTCACGCAACCCGCGATTATTTTCATCGCGTGTATTCAAAGCATTGTGTTTCCTCAGAAAAATGTGATTTTTATCTAAAATTAGTTCTTATGTAATTAGCCTTAACATATTTTCGGCCATCTTTTTAACCGAATGATAATGCTGGGAAAATATTTCCTCCTAAAAGCGGAAATTACTGTATAAATATGAGGTGATACATTTTTTTCTATTTCAGTTTCACGATATAAAATACCACAAGCAGTTTGAAAAGTTGTTCCAAGTAGGACCAAAAAGAAAACTACAATTTTCTTTCGGTATTATTTTTAAAAAAATCATGTAATTTATTTTAAAATGGATTTAAGCTCTTTTCTTTTCAGATTATGAAAGTTTTACTTTTTTTGCTAATACTTTGGAAACTGAATTTGGTTCAAGTAAATGCGATTAGTTATAATGCTGAATACAATGATGATTTTTATTCTTTTGTTGTACGGATTAATGAAATGCAACAAAATGGTATTGTGCAAGAATTATTCAATAATTTATTGAGAGATAACGCCACCAATAAATGCATCAAAGATTTGAAAAATTATCAAGATTCCATTGAGAGTCAAGAGCAGTGGGCCATAGCGTGTAAGTTTTTTATTAATTATTAATGTTTAGTCCAAAATTAATTATATTAGATTATTAATTAATTATATTATATTAATTATATAATTACTAAATGTCCTTTTGAAAACTTACAATGTTGTATTCAGGATTTTTTTCTAAAAATATATATCATTTATGTTATATATAAATGAAGTACCTCCTCCATTTGACAAATGTTGATGAAATTTTTGCTGTCACGTGGCGGACATATACATATACCAAATACCCAATATCAGTTTTGTATGATTTATAGTTTTTGAGCTAGTCTGTTCACACACACAGACCATTTCGCGGGGCTTGGTTATTTGGACTCAGGAGACCCCAAAACGTGTATTTCCGTTGAAAACCGGAAGTCGAACTTATTGTTATGATTTACATCAATAAATTAAAAATTAAATTATTACTTTCCAGTATTTTTTTTTTCAACCAAAGTCTAATTATGTCGTCATATTAATTTAAAGATGTAACTATTTTATGAGAAATGGAAATTGTAGTAAGATTAATATCTAGAAATTGACTGAATCGAAATCCGAACTCAATAAATAAAAAAATCTGGTGCGTGCGCGCAACACACAACTTTCACTTACCAACATACTTAGATAAGAAATTAATGCGTTTTGTTAATGCCAATTCTCAAAGTTACACATTTTCCACATTCATTTCTTATTTTTGTTTTCATTTGCTCTATAAACCCCTCAGAACATTTTAATAAACGCTTACCTGATATTAAATAACACTCAAATTTCATTAAACATGACAAGCAACATGAACAAACATGAAAAGTTATGAAATAAAGTCCCCCCTCCGGTTGATCAATTTTGATGAAATTTTTACAGTCATATCTCGGGCATATTAATAGATCAAATACTCAGTTTAATCAAAATCGTTAGAGCCGTTTTTGAGAAAATCGAAAAAAATGTAAAAAGTTATTAAATAAAGTACTCCCTCCCTTTGAGCAATTTTGATGAAATTTTTGCTGTCACATCGCAGGCATATACATACACTAAATACCCAATCTCAGGTTCGCACGCTTAATAGTTTTTGAGCTAGTCTGTTCACACACACACACACACACACACACACACACACACACACACACACACACACACACACACACACACCATTTCGCGGGACTTGGTTAATTGGACTCAGGGGACCCCAAAACGTGTATTTCCGTTGAAAACCGGAAGTCGAAATTTTTCAAGATCGCAATACTTCAACTTACTATATATTTCATATATAGGTAAGTGTAAGTAATAATTGACTGCTATGATTTACATCAATAAATTAAACATCAAATTATTACTTTCCAGTATTTGTATTTTATTTATTTGTTTTTATTTTTTAAAGCCAAAGTCTTATGTCGTCATAATAATTGAAAAAATCTGGTGCAATGCGCGCAACACACAACTTTCACTTACGAACTCACTTAGATTAGAAATCGACGTGCTTCGATAATATGCAAACGCCATTCCTCAACTTCACACATTATTCCACATTTATATGTTTATATTTGTATATCTCCTTTGATTGTAGAGTATCTGTATTGCTTAACATGAAAGTTCTCAGCACTTTTCAATTTATTATAGCTTATTTCTTTTTTAAGGTCCCTTAATTTCGAAAACAGTCGAGATTTTTTTACTGGTTGTTTGTTTTTTACTGCTAGTTGCTTTTTGTAAATATATCGTGTTGGTCGTGTTGGCCCCTGGTGGGGTCGGAGAAAACCCTCCCCCCTCCCCAATCTATAGTCTTACCTAATAGAGATTTTTGGATTAATTACCTATGCGAGAGGTAACTAGTCACGAAAAAATAAAATCGTATTAATTACGGTTCGCAAGAACTAACTAGAGCTCGCATGGACAAAGTCGGTCGTGGTAGTAGGGGTAGGAGGGGGGCGAAAGCCACACCCACCTCTACACCACCTAATAAAGACTTTTTGAATATTTACCTTTGTGAGAGGTAATTAGCTAGGGAAAAACCCATAGTTAATTAATAGTTACTATTGTTAATTAATTAATTAACCATAGTAAATAGTCACGAAAAAAAAACCTATTCATTACGGTTTGAAAATTTAAGTTCGCAAGAACTAACTAGAGCTCGCATGGACAAAGTCGGTCGTGGTAGTCAAGGGAGGGGGGCGAAAGCCACACCCACCTCTACACCACCTAATAAAGACTTTTTGAATATTTACCTTTGTGAGAGGTAATTAGCTAGGGAAAAAACCCATAGTTAATTAATAGTTACTATTGTTAATTAATTAATTAACCATAGTAAATAGTCACGAAAAAAAAAACCTATTCATTGCGGTTTGAAAATTTAAGTTCGCGAGAACTAACTAGAGCTCGCATGGACAAAGTCGGTCGTGGTACTCAAGGGAGAGGGGCGAAAGCTCTACCCACCACCCCCCTAATAAAGACTTTATTAATATTTACCTTTGCGAGAGGTAATTAGCTAGGAAAAACCCCATAGTTAATTAAGAGTTACTATGGTTAATTAATTAATTAACCATAGTAACTCCCCACCACCCCCCTAATAAAGACTTTATTAATATTTACCTTTGCGAGAGGTAATTAGCTAGGAAAAACCCCATAGTTAATTAAGAGTTACTATGGTTAATTAATTAATTAACCATAGTAACTAGTCTCGAAAAAAAAAACCGTATTAATTACGGTTTGAAAATTTAAGTTCGCGAGAATTAACTAGAGCTCGCATGGACAAAGTACCTCCCACATTATTGTAGTAAAATAAATATCTAGCAATCTCTATCAATCGAATGATCTAATTGCAGAAATTAATTCAAATCGCAAGACGGCAAGAAGATGGTTCACAGCTCAAAATATATATCAATTTTGCGTTATGCATGCCATTGGAATCAGGATCACCTACAATTCAAGATCATAGTCACGGTATTATTAATAGTTCCGCTCACGTGAGGCACAAAATACCATATTATCTCTCTATATATAAGAGGCTTTGTCCTGACTGACAGAATCAACGCAAGGCAAAAACTACTAATGTTAGAAACTTGAAGTTCGGAATTTAGATTTTAAACGCGATGTAGGTAACCTCTAAGAAAGGAATTTCAAATATGTAACCCCTAAGCGGTTTAAATGGCGAAATTGTCGTTTAACTCTAACGGACACCTATTTTTGTACTTCGAGAAAAAATATCTAATTTGGTCTCATTTAAAAGATCTTGATACGACGAGTTTAAAGCCCCTACAGGGCGTCGAAAACCATGTTTCAAAGCCGAAAAATGAAGCGTTCACGACGAGTAAGCAATTTTTGTTTCGGCGGTTTTAGTGATCTCTCTATTGCGCGTCTACCTCTTTTCTACCGAGCCGGCAGCTCCCCCCTCTAACATTCCACCTACCGGAAGTTCCGCTCCCTGTTATGTTGTTAATATATAACATACTATATTAAATCAATACCAAGATAATGATCACAGAATTGATTTAAAAGGCTCGCGGGCAAAGCCAGGGTTAACGCAGGTAGAGGGATTTTGAGTTGCAATTAGTTCCAGTTCTACTAACTGCACCGATGGTGAATTATTTTTCATCAATACTATTTCCCGAGTACCTGTTTGATGTTCCACAGTAAAATTAGTTAAAACTTCACATGCGATTATCCAAAAAACCATTGTTTAAATTGTAACCATCTTCTTGCCGAAAATGAGTGGCTTAATTTATAATGTTTCTTTTTTTTCAGCAGTTATTTTCTGATATATTGGATTAATGAGGTAATAATTTTTATTTTTTTTTAATTTCTTGCAGTATTAGACGCTTCAGGAATATCCTTCACGGGCCTACTCTCAGGAAATACCATAAATTTGGGTAATTATAAACAATGTATTTCCACTTCTCCGAAAAATTTCGGGAGTTCTTACTGTACAGTGCAATTTATAAAATCAAATAAACCATCCAGTATATTGCCTTGGGGCCCACACAAAGTTCCCGTGGTATTATCCTTATGCCTACCAGACACCTGCAGTAGCAAGGAAATAAGAACTCTATTGGAACCCTCAACATCTGAGACAAACGCAACACTTAAAGTTGTATGCCAATCAAGGAGGCAAGGATTCACATTTGGAGACTTTTCCGCTATGTGAGTATAGAGCTAATTAGTAATGAAATATCGAATAATAAAATGGGCCTTCCTGATTAAGGTAATTTTTAATGTTCTTTAACCTCAAGCTAAATCGCAGCAGATATATTTAATTTTTTTTCGGATCACAAATATAATATATTAGTGTTCATACTTTCTTACCGCACCAACCTCCCGCTTACATTTTTACTCTAGTATGTTAAATGTTGATTTGCATATATGTTAAAATAAAGGTGCACCATACAATAGCACCGCCGGACTATGTATTGAGAAATTTCAGCAGAGGCGGGATGAAATATAAAGAATGCCCAGTAAATGGAATTCAAAACAATATAATTTGCTTAAACCTATGGCTGTCGTCTAGGCGGGATTGACTTCTAGATTAAGGTTTAGAAGCAGTTCTGTTATTTTTCGGCAAACTCTTTCTGCCTGCTAAAATACTTTCCTACATTCAAACTGGTATTTAAAGCTGCAATGCCATCAATAGTATTTCAAGCTGCAGTCAGAAAAAGCAGTCACAGAAGCATTTTGTTGTATACTACCATGACTATATCTGCAGTACAAATTAGAAAAAGGACTGGGGATAGTACTGCTCCTTGTGGTAAGCCTCATATGAGATCGATGCAAATATTGAATGTTAATTTGAAATTTAATTCAAATAATTTAATTATATATATATATATATATATATAATTATTATTATATTGATTACTTTGTTTTTAAAAGACCGTTTGTTAACTGTTCGAATTCCATGATAATATTTCTAATTATTCATTGTTATCAGAATGATTTTGAAAAAGAATTACTGATATGAAACCGATCATGTGCATTTCAGGTTTCTGTTCGTTTTAATATGGATAGTGGTAATCTCTACATCTTTACCTGAGAAATGGATTCCAATGACGGTAAAGATAAAGAATGACGGTAAGATTATCAATTACTTATGTTACATACATCTCACGACATAAATTTGATAAATATTTATTATGATAATCTCTTCAATGTAGGGGAGAGTCGGCTAAAGTGGGGTACCGATCTGATCGCGGTGTCTTTTGGTGCTACCTATAAATTGAATGGTATATTTGTTTCCTTTGGTTGTGGTGTTGGTTTTGCTAGGAGTTCTATAGTGAAAAGTTGTTCTGTTAGAATTTGAGTGTTTCATATATATTTTGACTGCAATTTCTCTCAATTTAGTAAGAACTTCAAAATGGTAAAACTCAACCACATAGACCTTGATTGCTAAGTTTATTATTTCATCAAGTTGGTCATTCTATTCATGCATGTTTCCGTTTGTTTTAACGTTTCTCTCCATATTCATTACCGTTATACGGTTTTTATTATCATTAAACTTCCTATGATCTAAAGTGGGGACATTAAGTGGTAGGTATAGTGGGGACGTCCCCACTTTAGCCGACGACGATTTATTTAACCTCACTTTTATTAAATTATTTACTTCATTTTTGTTACGTTGTATGCCTATTCAATTTCCCTATCCTATTTTAATAATGTCAGTGCATAAAAATAAAAACACAATAACCGCCTACAAGACGGATCATGCCAGTTCCTCCAGTTCCCATTGCAAAACGCACGATCTGTTTCCTTTCTCACCTTCCACCAAATTTTCTAGTTTTACCTGTCGTCGAATTGTAAGTTACTTATTATCAAAGAAAATTAAATGATAGACAACTAGGAGCATTGCCCATATTCAGCTTGCAAACAAAAACTCGAAAAAAAAAACGAAGCAAAAGAAAAAAGGACATTAAAGAAAGATAATTGCGCGAAAAAAAGAAATCTACAGAAAATATAATCAATAAAAACAGCATGAATGAAGCAAATGTATAATGAAAAGATATTTCACGAAAAAAAAGAGCTAAGAAAATCATTTGAAGAAAATGATTTTTTCATAGTGCTCATGCTTGTGTTAAAATGGAGGATTTCGCGACGTGTTCTGAATTGTTCGAATTCAAACATGACGGTTTTCTTTGCCAGCTCTGCAGAACTCTTAAGGATCACAAAGTTCCCCCTGAGTTATGTTTTAAAATATATTTAGTTGTTATCCCCTGCTTTCATACCTATATACAGTATTTACATTCAACAGAGGAATTTCTGAGTTGAACAGCTCACATTTAGGAGGAAAGACAGGTCTGGAGGTGATCCCACTGTTTTTTGCTAGTTAAGATAAGCTTCTAGACCTTCTTTTAGCATTTTTCTGACATTGCTCATATCTCAAATAAGTTGGACCAAAAGCCAGAACGCTAGTTCCAAGTCAGTCGTCTATGTAATGAAAATTATTGTATCAAGGTGCATAGGTGCGGTCAGACATAATTGTTCGCTCGACTTCACGTTTATGTGTAAATAGCTGTTCGTAGTACACCTCTCGCATAGGTAATTAGTCCAAAAATCTTTATTAGGTAAGACTCTAGATTAGGGTGTGGGGGAGGGTTTTCCTCGACCCCACCAGGAACCAGCACTATTGCCCTCGGGCTCAAGTTAGCTCTCGCACACGTAAATTTTCATTAACTAAATACTATTGTTTTTTTCTTTCCTAGCTAATTACCTCTCCCAAAGGTAAATATTCAAAAAGTCTTTATTATGGGTGTAGTGGTGGGGGAGAGGCGGGTGGGGCTCTTCCCCCCCCCCCTGACTACCGCGACCAACTTTGTAATGCGAGCTCTTGTTAGTTCTTGTGAACTTAAATTTTCAAACCGTAATTAATACGGCTGTTTTTTCGTGACTAATTACCTCTCGCATAGGTAATTAGTCCAAAAATCTTTATTAAGTAAGACTATAGATTAGGGTGGGGGGGAGGTTTTTCGCCGACCCCGCCAGGAACCACCACTATCGCCAACTCGTCGCGCTCGGGCTCAAGTTAGCTCTCGCACACGTAAATTTTCATTAACTAATTCCAATGGATTTTTTTTTTTACAAAAGGTGTCGAGGCCACTTCCGTTTCAACCTTCGAGGACTATTTTTTCCTTATGTATGTTTTTTCTTTTTCTTTCAACGTTTTTCTTTTATTAATTTGGTTATGTATGAATAGATCCTTAGGTCACTAATGCTAAATGTCCTCGGGTATGACAGATTTTATAATTTCTTTTTCAATAAAATAAAAATCTCTGTGAGTGAGCAGTCTGTAGCTTCTAGTACATATATTACCCAGCGCTAGGGCAAAACATTCATTAGTTGTTAAGTTTCTTCAAATATTGCAACCGTGCCTTAAAAAGAATTTCTTGGTTTATCAATCATTTTTGTTACATACATCGAGCAAAAACGTTATCAACGCTTGCCGCTAAACTAAAAAATCTGGTGCGGTGCGCGCATCACACAACTTACTAGGAACGAGAGTTGCAGACGCTGAGCGGGTCTGCATGCATTTCACTCCCCACTCTCCGCCTCTGACTGCTTCAACTTCTTCAACTCCTCATAACCTTCACCGACTATTTATTAATGTTTTATTTATTTTTTATAATTCGATAATACCTTTATCATTATTTCAATAAATGCTAGATTACCGATTGTAATAAGAGATTACGTGATATAAGAAGGTAATAATGAACAATAATATAATAATGTTAATACTTTATATACAGTTTTTTAATTTAATTATTTTTTAATAAGTAATATTTTTTAAATAATAAATAATAGCTAAATAAAACAGTGAATATCACAAAAAAAAAAAAAATCTGGTGCGTGCGCGCAACACACAACTTTCACTTACCAACTTACTTAGATTAGAAATTAATGCGTTTTGTTAATTGCCACTTCTCAAATGAACAGAACGGCTTTAATTATGAACAATGGTCTGTCATTAAAGGCGTACTCCGCATGCGTAGGCTCAACGAGATTAATGAGTTGACTGAATATTTTTCTTTTTTTCTCCTCTTAATGTTTTCTTTATTTTTGTCATATCTCATATTTAGCCATTTCTTATTTTTAGGCGTAACGAGAGACAGTTAATTTCTCCATGTAAACAAAAACAAACGTACTTAATAGGAAACAAGCAAACAAAAAAGCCCCCCCCCCCCAAAAGCCCCCTCAGAACATTTTAATAATGATAAAGCTTACCTGATATTAAAGAACACCTAATTTTCATTAAACAACACGAATTTGATGAAAATCGTTAAAGCAGTTTTTGAGATAATCGAAAGAAAAGTAAAAATTGCAAAAAAGTTATGAAATAAAGTGCCCCCTCCGTTTGACCAATTTTGAATGTTGGCTATCACATCTTTGGCATATACATACATCAAATACCAAGTTTGATCAAAATCGTTAAAACCGTTTTTGAGTAAATAAAAAAACACGTGAAAATGGTATAAGATTTTTCAAGTAAAGTCCCCCCTCCGGTTGATAAATTTTGATGAAATTTTTACAGTCATATCTCGGGCATATACATACATCAAATACCAAGTTTGATCAAAATCGTTAAAACCGTTTTTGAGTAAATAAAAAAAACACGTGAAAATGGTATAAGATTTTTCAAGTAAAGTCCCCCCTCCGGTTGATAAATTTTGATGAAATTTTTACAGTCATATCTCGGGTATATGCATACATCAAATACCCAGTTTGATCAAAATCGTTAAGACCGTTTTTGAGTAAATAAAAAAAATACGTGAAAATGATACAAAATTTTTTAAGTAAAGTCCCCCCTCCGGTTGATCAATTTTGATGAAATTTTTACAGTCATATCTCGGGCATATATATAGATCAAATACTCGGTTTAATCAAAATCGTTAGAGCCGTTTTTGAGAAAATCGAAAAAAACCTAAAAAGTTATTAAGTAAAGTACCCCCTCCCTTTGAGCAATATTGATGAAATTTTTGTTGTCACATCGCGGGAATATACATACACTAAATACCCAATTTCAGGTTCGCACGGTTTATAGTTTTTGAGTTAGTCTGTTCACACACACACACACACACACACACACACACACACACACACACACACACACACACACACACACACACACACACACACACACACACACACACACACACACACACACACACATTGGTTAATTGGGACTTGGTTAATTGGACTCAGGAGACCCCAAAACGTGTATTTCCGTTGAAAACCGGAAGTCGAAATTTTTCACGATCGCAATACTTCCACTTACTATATATTCCTATATAGGTAAGTGAAAGTAAAAAAAACAGAGGACTATCGCTCAGAGCGTCTAGAACTCGAAGGAATAATGGCAAAATATCAGGTCAGACCCTTGACGGTAGCCGAGGGAGGGATAAGGGAAAGAAAAAAAAAATAGCAGGTAAAAAGGGGTGAGCCGGGCTTCCCTGAACGGCCGACCCAGATGACAGGCGGCTACCGGACCGACACAAATATTTCTGCAATAGAGAGCGGCCGCTAGATCTATTTATTAAGTCTCCGTGGATCCGCTAGGATGTGCCTCAGTCACGAAACTTATCTCTAGTGAAGCTGAGGACGGTAAATAAGTGAAAAACCAATTGCGAGATATATCGTCATTAGTGTGTGGGGAACGACAGACTTTGACGAGTTATCTTGTCATTAGCTTGTGGGGAATGAAGTTGGTCCCATTCACTATAGAACTTCGTACTTTCCAGGGGTTCGTTTGAATTTTTTTACATACAAATATATATTTTTAGGAGATTATAGAAATAATAACCGAGTTTCAGACTGAACGATCATGTTTTTCGAAGATATTCTTTTGTTTGAAGGCGTAAATAAGAGGACGATGGACCGTGTACATCACGAACTGTCTCCCTTCGAGAGTGTGCCTGAAGTACTTCACTGATTCATAAATTGCAAACCATTCACTGTCATAAGTACTGTAGTTTTTTTTCAGCACTCTTTAGTTTCTTAGAAAAGAAGGCTAGTGGTTTCCATTCGCCATATTCTAGTTGCTGTAGTGCCTGTATCTGTATCTAGTTGTATTGCCACCAATAGCAGAGTTGCTGGCATCGACGACTAAGGCCAAAGGTAGTTCAGTGCTGGGATATGAGAGCATTGTTGCATTTGCTAGGTCATTGGGAAAATCAGAATCGATAGAAAGAGTTCACCACAATGGCCGATGTTAAATTGAAACTAAATTTTCAATTTTTAGCACCTTAGCAGAAAACTACGGCGATATTTTATCCTTCTAAGGTAGAATAACACATAATTATTCTGAAACACATATTAATGCTTTATTAAAGTCAATACGTTTCATACTTATACAGTTAGTAAAGGTGTGTAGAGTGTACTGCTTTCACTGCACTAGTGAATTCGAGAAAACGTCAAACAATAACACTCGAATAACTGTTCATAACATCTAAATCTGTATTAAACTATTTTATTAGAAGATAAAAGATTCGACCACGGCCGGGAATCGAACCCAGGTCCTCTGCATCTACGTCGCAGCGCTCTTACCACTGAGCTAACCGTGAGTCCGTTCCGATCGTGATCGAATCTTTCTCTTCTGTGATCCCTCCCTCCAGGTCTCGCCACTTTGTAGCGAAGTACCGGGGGGCTGAACAATTGTCCAGACAGACGGGATCAAGTTGACATACGTCAAATATATACATTGTATGTTGTTATGTAGTAATTAGTTATCGTTAGATAATTAATTTATAATTTTTAAACTATTTTATTAGAAGATAAAAGATTCGACCACGGCCGGGAATCGAACCCAGGTCCTCTGCATCTACGTCGCAGCGCTCTTACCACTGAGCTAACCGTGAGTCCGTTCCGATCGTGATCGAATCTTTCTCTTCTGTGATCCCTCCCTCCAGGTCTCACCACTTTGTAGCGAAGTACCGGGGGGCTGAACAATTGTCCAGACAGACGGGATCTAGTTGACATACGTCAAATATATACATTGTATGTTGTTATGTAGTAATTAGTTATCGTTAGATAATTAATTTATAATTTTTAAACTATTTTATTAGAAGATAAAAGATTCGACCACGGCCGGGAATCGAACCCAGGTCCTCTGCATCTACGTCGCAGCGCTCTTACCACTGAGCTAACCGTGAGTCCGTTCCGATCGTGATCGAATCTTTCTCTTCTGTGATCCCTCCCTCCAGGTCTCGCCACATTGTAGCGAAGTACCGGGGGGCTGAACAATTGTCCAGACAGACGGGATCTAGTTGACATACGTCAAATATATACATTGTATGTTGTTATGTAGTAATTAGTTATCGTTAGATAATTAATTTATAATTTTTAAACTATTTTATTAGAAGATAAAAGATTCGACCACGGCCGGGAATGATTCGACCATGGCCGGGACCAAGGACCTGGGTTCGATTCCCGGCCGTGGTCGAATCTTTTATCTTCTAATAAAATAGTTTAAAAATTATAAATTAATTATCTAACGATAACTAATTACTACATAACAACATACAATGTATATATTTGACGTATGTCAACTAGATCCCGTCTGTCTGGACAATTGTTCAGCCCCCCGGTACTTCGCTACAATGTGGCGAGACCTGGAGGGAGGGATCACAGAAGAGAAAGATTCGATCACGATCGGAACGGACTCACGGTTAGCTCAGTGGTAAGAGCGCTGCGACGTAGATGCAGAGGACCTGGGTTCGATTCCCGGCCGTGGTCGAATCTTTTATCTTCTAATAAAATAGTTTAAAAATTATAAATTAATTATCTAACGATAACTAATTACTACATAACAACATACAATGTATATATTTGACGTATGTCAACTAGATCCCGTCTGTCTGGACAATTGTTCAGCCCCCCGGTACTTCGCTACAATGTGGCGAGACCTGGAGGGAGGGATCACAGAAGAGAAAGATTCGATCACGATCGGAACGGACTCACGGTTAGCTCAGTGGTAAGAGCGCTGCGACGTAGATGCAGAGGACCTGGGTTCGATTCCCGGCCGTGGTCGAATCTTTTATCTTCTAATAAAATAGTTTAAAAATTATAAATTAATTATCTAACGATAACTAATTACTACATAACAACATACAATGTATATATTTGACGTATGTCAACTAGATCCCGCCTGTCTGGACAATTGTTCAGCCCCCCGGTACTTCGCTACAATGTGGCGAGACCTGGAGGGAGGGATCACAGAAGAGAAAGATTCGATCACGATCGGAACGGACTCACGGTTAGCTCAGTGGTAAGAGCGCTGCGACGTAGATGCAGAGGACCTGGGTTCGATTCCCGGCCGTGGTCGAATCTTTTATCTTCTAATAAAATAGTTTAAAAATTATAAATTAATTATCTAACGATAACTAATTACTACATAACAACATACAATGTATATATTTGACGTATGTCAACTAGATCCCGTCTGTCTGGACAATTGTTCAGCCCCCCGGTACTTCGCTACAATGTGGCGAGACCTGGAGGGAGGGATCACAGAAGAGAAAGATTCGATCACGATCGGAACGGACTCACGGTTAGCTCAGTGGTAAGAGCGCTGCGACGTAGATGCAGAGGACCTGGGTTCGATTCCCGGCCGTGGTCGAATCTTTTATCTTCTAATAAAATAGTTTAAAAATTATAAATTAATTATCTAACGATAACTAATTACTACATAACAACATACAATGTATATATTTGACGTATGTCAACTAGATCCCGTCTGTCTGGACAATTGTTCAGCCCCCCGGTACTTCGCTACAATGTGGCGAGACCTGGAGGGAGGGATCACAGAAGAGAAAGATTCGATCACGATCGGAACGGACTCACGGTTAGCTCAGTGGTAAGAGCGCTGCGACGTAGATGCAGAGGACCTGGGTTCGATTCCCGGCCGTGGTCGAATCTTTTATCTTCTAATAAAATATTTTAAAAATTATAAATTAATTATCTAACGATAACTAATTACTACATAACAACATACAATGTATATATTTGACGTATGTCAACTAGATCCCGTCTGTCTGGACAATTGTTCAGCCCCCCGGTACTTCGCTACAATGTGGCGAGACCTGGAGGGAGGGATCACAGAAGAGAAAGATTCGATCACGATCGGAACGGACTCACGGTTAGCTCAGTGGTAAGAGCGCTGCGACGTAGATGCAGAGGACCTGGGTTCGATTCCCGGCCGTGGTCGAATCTTTTATCTTCTAATAAAATAGTTTAAAAATTATAAATTAATTATCTAACGATAACTAATTACTACATAACAACATACAATGTATATATTTGACGTATGTCAACTAGATCCCGTCTGTCTGGACAATTGTTCAGCCCCCCGGTACTTCGCTACAATGTGGCGAGACCTGGAGGGAGGGATCACAGAAGAGAAAGATTCGATCACGATCGGAACGGACTCACGGTTAGCTCAGTGGTAAGAGCGCTGCGACGTAGATGCAGAGGACCTGGGTTCGATTCCCGGCCGTGGTCGAATCTTTTATCTTCTAATAAAATAGTTTAAAAATTATAAATTAATTATCTAACGATAACTAATTACTACATAAATCTGTATTAGTTCATTTTATAATACCGAAAGAATAAGATAATACCGAACTAACCCACTTATTTAATATTTTTTATAATATTCTTCTCAGAAATATATAATTTTATATCGCGAAGAGGAAGCGTTTTTTTTATATCTGGAGTTAATTCCATGAGCTAATACATATCTAGATACTTATTGGAACTATTATAGAGCTTCATAATTGATAAATAATAAAAAATATAACATTATTATTAATAATTAGAGCTTTACATTGTGACATTTTGTTATAGTATGTCATCAGATATGGGACAGCTTTAGCTTTCAAAGGAATATATCAAATTTGTTCAAACAGAATACCAGTTACACTCCACTCTCGAGCTTAAACGGACTTAGAGTTTTAAGCCAATGTGCCATTGTGTGGTATCATATTGCGGCTCTGGAAGCACTCGGAAACCACCCAATTTTAAACTATTTTTCTTATAACGAGGTAAGTACCTATTCGTTAGTAGAGGGATTTATACGGGAGCTGGTGCACGTTTTTTTTTTCTTTCTTTTTTTTCTGATCCCTCTAAAACAGAAAAACAGTATTAAAATGTGAAATTCGAACCAATTATACTAATGGAACGATGCTGGTTTACCTCATTACCTTATACTACCTGTGGTATTTGAAGGTGCGTTGAGTTGTTAAGTTATGTTATTATCGCTGTGGTGCAGCTCATCATGATGTGATAGGAGTTGAGGGGCCTCCGCTACTGGTGCACGATTGCTCCATCCCCACTCATTACATACCACGTGGGTAATGACGAACCAGCCTTAAATGTCACGTGGCTGATCTCCTACCTTACCTTAACCACCCGAACACGCCCCTTTTTCGTCACTTGGCCCCTCGGCCACGTCCCTTTTTGTACCTATTAAATCTTAAGTTGCGTCACAATTGGACCACTCCCCTTAGAACTCTTACTATACCTTAAGCAGCTAGATTTGGAGTCACATCACAATCACCATTTTGTTTCCCTCTTCTTAAAACGCTGATTCTACTAGGGCTCAATTATGCTTTACTACTAGTGTGAATTTAGTCTTAGTTTTTGTTCACGTGATTGATTCCATCTTGTTTTGTTATACTTAACATGCTGAGTCCATTAGAGAATAGTGATCATGTTAACCACTGGCAATCTTTAGTTACAAATTATGCATGTTCATCTTCATGTAGAAACTTCTTTAAAACATATAGTTATTATTATAGTTAAACATATGTATAAACATAGTTCACAAATTCTGTTGTTTTTTTCTGCACAATATTCCTTTAGGGCTTCAAAGTTTTTTTATTTCCCGTCCATTCAATACATGATCAGAAAATGGAAGCTAAAGCTCTCCTAATTTTTTAGCATAGGATATCATTTAAATAATTACATAAAATATATCTCATCTTAGATTAATTTATCCTCAATGGTCAGTTTTATAGATCCGGGAAAGGAGCCGTAGTGACAGAACTTCCTCTTGCTGTAGATACATTCTTTGTAATTAGTGGGCTATTGATAACAGTGAACTGGTTGGAAAAAAAAAGAAAATTTAATTTGGCAAGCTACTATACTCACAGGTACTTGAGGTAAGTTACAATATAATCAAATTTTCACTTTAGCTATTTTAGATAAAATTTAACCTCTAGCCCAACAATAAATGAATCAGAAGATGTTAGTAAGATATGTTTATATGAATATGATAATGAATATATGAACTTCATGCAATAATCTCCAGATTAGAACAACTAGTAATAATCCATAAATTTCGCACTGTGAGAATAATATATGCAAAACTCTCCAGAAAGCAAAACAAAATACGGGTATTTTTCAGAAACTACTTTCAAAGTTTTCTCTAACCAATTAAAAGAGTCAAGTAGAAACTAGAACCAACAAGTCAAGTGGATCAAGTGCAGTGCTGAACGATACTTGCTTAGTGACCCACGCTTTGTCTGTAAAATGAAAAACTCAGGTCACAAGGAAATTTTCAGGTGCTGGTAATGGACTGTATTTAATGATTTACATGATTGCACTGTTCCAGGCCAAAAAACATTAAAATAATGTTAATGGGGTTAATACTAATTCCGAATATTGTCCCCACATAGTGGATGGTGCTGGTTCTCGAATTATAGCACTATACACGTAACTGTCGATTTACTGCATAATTTGGTTCCTGGTCTGTTGTCCTCCTTCCCATCTTCCCTTGGTGGCCGATGGCTCCTCTTGTTGCTCACTTGATTGTTCAGAATGAACTGTCTCTGTACATAAATGTGTCTCTGGCTAGTCCTATCACTTATCTGTTTCTGCATTAAGTCCCTTGAATTTTTTTCCTGACTTAATCCCTGCAGATCTGCTCATGATTTTCGCAACTGACCAAAGATAGCAGCATTAAATTTTTGTATCTGTGTTCAGGGGGGCTCCCTGAACTATCCTGGCGATGCATGTTCCTTCAAGCTGCGCGACGACTTCAAGAAGTCAAGAAGGAAGAGGCTAATAATGATCTTCAGGAGATGGTAAGAGACAGAGTATTGGAGCCGTTGAGCAGTCCATGCCAAAGAATTGATGACGCCCCTGACATTCTTGCACGATCCAGACTGTTCCATTCTGGATTTAAAAAGCCGATTCAGGCAAGTGGAGATGGACCCTGCCAACAGGAAGAAGACAGCGTTTACCACCACAGTTATACCACAGTTTTACAGCTTGGCCCCTGCAACGCACAAGCAACCATTGACCACCTGACTAAGAGAATGTCTCTCGTATATCCCGATGACGTTATAGGATTAGGTCGGACGTTTGAGGAACACCTATCCAATCTTGAAGAGTTTTCATTGTCATCTTTTCCCGGACAAAGGTCACCGATTTTGTCATTAATAGAAGAAAGGGTAGCGGTCGTCCGAGGGGAAAGTTCAGGTAGTCCAGCAATGGCCTTACCATGCTAATAAAAAACAGCTTCGGAGCTTCTTGGGCTGTTCCTAATACTACCGATGTGTAAGGAAGGTTACGGATATTGCGAAGACTCTTATGCTAAGCCAGTATACTTGCGATCACATCTTAAATGTGGACTGCTATTGAAACAACTAGAAAGCCCAATAACGGTCCAAACATGACATCATAGTCTAATACATGACCGTTTTAGGCAGTTCTAGAACATTGCACAAAGTAGCAGAAATAGAAACCTGTTTTGGTTTCACGTCACAATTTTATAGAAGGGTCATTCCATATCAATTGAGCCTCACCATCTCAGATTTTCTCGAAATTGGTCCATGTGTACTAATTGTATATACTAGAAAAATTGTAAAATATTACTGAGATAAATCAACCTGTTTTTGAATTATGGACCTGCAAAGCCCTCAAAATTAGGTCCAGAAACAGCAAAAATCATGATTAAAAATAGCTGTAGATGTTTTCCAAATTTGACTGGGACTATGAGAATGATGTCGTTTAACAGCGCATTCCATGCCATTTCATACGATATACAACAATGTATAGGTTGGTACTAAAGAAATTTTCTTAAAAACAAATTTAAAATTTTAATTTCAATTTTCTCAAAAAGGGCATTTTTAATTTTTTTTTTTTAAAAATTCTGGTGCGTGCGCGCAACACACAACTTTCACTTACCAACTTACTTAGATTAGAAATTAATGCGTTGCGTTAATGCCACTTCTCAAAGTTATACATTTTTCCACATTCATTTCTTATTTTTGTTTTCATTTGCTCTATAATAAACACTAATTTATTTTATTATTAATGCTACGTTTCTGGTCTCCCGCTTTTCTAAGGCGGGTGGGGGTTACCAGAAACGGCTTATATCAAATTAATATATGTAATTAATGTAGTTAATACGCCTTAATGTAAATTGGATACTTTTCCAACGGTGACGTGTTTACCAATTCTATTTTATTTAATAAACCTGTGGCATAGGGTAAATGATAATAAAGAAACAAATCTAAATTGAACTATATCTTTAATTTTATTGACCAATAATGTAAATCATTTATACCCCCTTTAATATATCATATAAAGATTTTAATGACACAAATTAGTTAATGGATGCTGACTGGCAATTTAACATTATTTAATAAATACTGACCAAACAATATTACAAATAGTACTGTATATGTATTAACGTTATCTGGTGGGCACTCTCCGGTGTTGTCTCTGGCCTATCTGCTGGATCAGTCCCTGCCATCTCTGACGCTTTCTCAGACTCAGCACAGCATCCCATCTCGGTCTGACTGGCTATCTGGACTCTGCCGCTCCTATCTATCCGGCCCTCTGCCCTTCTCGTTCCACTCTCGCCCTCTTGGCACACTACCCGACCTCTGTCCACCTCCGAACTCCTCCCTCCACTCTCCCTTCCGAACTCTCCCTTTTTCGAATTCCTCTCGACCCCCTCAAACTTCTCTCTCCTCCGTATCAGTCTTCTTTCCCCCACTCTCTTCAGACTTCCTCTGATTGGCTGGCTGCAGACTTCTCCTGATTGGTTGGTTCCAGACTTGTTCTGATTGGCTAGCTGCCTAAAATTTCCCTTCCTTTCTATATTTAACGTTTTTCCCAGCGGCCTCTTTGCCGGGGCAAAACCAGGGTTTATGACCACAAATTTCTCTAACAATCTTCTTAGGTATTTCCCTGGGTTGTCGGCAGCATTGTCGGTCCAAAGCTTTGCTTATTTTGAATTTCTAACAGAAGGTTTATGGCCCCAATAACTTACAAGGCGGTATTTCTAAGACCTAGCCACCTTCAGGTAAAACTGACCACCGGGTTGACCATATACAGTACTTTACATATTTTGATATTAAATTATCAATTCAATTTACTTTTCCTATCATGGCAGCATCCACAATACATAGCATTAAATAAAAGTTTTTACTTGAGATAATTTGGCAATGCTAGCATAATTCTCTATGTAGTTGTTTCAAACTTCATTTAACATGAAACAAATAATTTCCATTAAATGAACAGGACGGCTTTAATTATGAAGGCTTACTCCGCATGCGTGTGCTCAACGTATTTTATGAGTTGACGGAATATTTTTCTTTTATTCTCTATATGTTTACTTGATTTTTTTCATATTTCATATTTAGCCATTTCTTATTTTTAGACGTAATGAGAGACAGTTAATTTTTCAATATAAACAAAAACAAGGGTACTTTACTGGAAAACAAAAAAGGCCTCTTCCCCATTTAAGCCCCCTCAGAACATTTTAATAACGATAAAGCTTACCTGATATTAGAGAACACCTTATTTTCATTAAACATGGCGAATTTTATCAAAATCATTAAAGCTGTTATTGAGATAATCGAAAGAAATGTATAAATTGGAAAAAAAAGTTATGAAATAAAGTGCCCCCTCCATTTGATCAATTTTGATGAACTTTTTACAGTCATATCTCGGGCATATGCATACATCAAATACCCAGTTTGATGAAAATCGTTAAAGCCGTTTTTGAGTAAATAAAAAAAAAACGTGAAAATGATACAAAATTTGTTAAGTAAAGTCCCCCCTCCGGTTGATGAATTTTGATGAAATTTTTACAGTCATATCTCGGGCATATTAATACACCAAAAACTCAGTTTGATCAAAATCCTTAGAGCAGTTTTTGAGAAAAAAACGTAAAAAGTTATTAAATAAAGTACCCCCTCCGTTTGAATAATTTTGATGAAATTTTTGCGGTCACATCGCGGGCATATACATACACTAAATACCCAATTCCAGGTTCACAAGGTTTATAGTTTTTGTTCACATACACACGGACACACAGACAGACCATTTCGCGGGACTTGGTTATTTGGACTCAGGGGACCCCATAACGTGTATTTCCGTTGAAAACCGGAAGTCGAAATTTTTCACGATCGCAATACTTTCCCTTACTATATATTTCATATATAGTTAAGTGAAAGTAAAAATAGGCATTATTATATCTAATCATATAACGAAATTGCTTCATTACTAAAAAAATTGAAAAATAGTGATAAAATTCCATAAATCCATCATTTTATGATTAAAAATAGCTGTAGATGTTTTCCAAATTTGACTAGGACGATGGGATTGGTGTCCTTTAACAGCACATTCCATGCCATTTCATTTGTTATACAACATTGTATAGGTTGGCACCAAACAAATTTTCTTAAAAACAAATTTAAAATTTTAATTTCAATAAAATTTTCTCAAAAAGGGCACTTTTAACATTTTTCATATTTTTTTAAAAACTAGGCAGTATTGTAAATTTGGTTTTAAGAAAATTTCTTTAGTACCAACCTATACATTGTTCTATATCATATGAAATGGCATGGAATGCGCTGTTGAACGACACCAATCTAATAGACCTATTCAAATTTGGAAAACATACTCTGCTATTTTTAATCGTAAAATGCTAGATTTTTGGAATTTTATCACTACTTTTCAATTTTTTTAGTAATAAAATAATTTTCATCCCACTTCTATATTATGCAGTATGATTAGATATAATAAAGCCTATTTTGGTCTTTTTTACTTTACTCCCCCTATGATTACTTTCTATATCTGTTACTTTTTAATTAACCTTACATAAACAAACACATGTATATTTAAATTATTTTATTAATACATAACAAAATACAAATTGTAAACACTTGTCAAATGAATTAAATAGTATAAAATTCATTAATATTTTTTTTAACAAAACCTTGAATAAATCCTCTCCTTCTTCATACAAATTCACATATTTTATAACGACGACATTTATAATTACGAGGGGTGATCAAAAAGTTCCAGGACTGTTGAGATTGCGCGGCAATGGAGTGTCATAGAGCAGTGCGGTTGGCAGCATTGTTTAGCGTGACTCTTCCTGAGCTCAGCTGTTTATTCAGTTTGTTGATAACCTTCTTCATTGCAAAGTTACTGCTGTTTTCGTAAAAAAAAGTTTTTTGTGTTCGGCGATTTTGTGATTTTTCTCCAGTAATGACTTGTTTTAAGAAGTTTTCATTGTCATTTGCCATTTCAAGAAGTTCCTGACAAACTTGAACTCTGTGTTCTTTCTGCTGCTCAGTCAACAGTCTCGGAACAAACTTTGCAGCCACCCTTCTCATCTGCAAATTTTCTGTTAAAATCTGTTGACACGAACCAAATGAAATGTTCAATTCTTCAGCCATCTCACGAATGGTTAGTCGACGATTAGAACGCACGAGACTGTTCAATCTTGCAACATGATCGTCGTCAGTCGAAGTTGATGGGCGCCCTGAACGAGAATCATCTTCACACGATGTCCGGCCTTCCTTGAACCTTTTGTACCACTCATGACACCTTGACCGACTCAGACATTCATCACCGAAAGCCACTTGCAACATTTGAAAAGTTTCAGTAAACATTTTACCCAACTTCACACAAAACTTTACGCAAACGCGTTGCTCTTCCTTTACATTCATTTCACAAAATCGCCGAACACAAAAAACTTTTTTTTACGAAAACAGCTGTAACTTTGCAATGAAGAAGGTTATCAACAAAGTGAATAAACAGCTGAGATCAGGAAGAGTCACGCTAAACAATGCTGCCAACCGCACTGCTCTATGACACTCCATTGCCGCGCAATCTCAACAGTCCTGGAACTTTTTGATCACCCCTCGTATAACACCGCCAACGAAATCCTCTTTTTTCACTAAAAAAAAGCTTCACGCAAGTTCCTAGCTGTATGTATTATACCTTCTTCCTGAAACATTTGCAATGCTTTTTTATCATCTTTTCCGAGGTATGAATACAATTCAAATCCGTTCATTATTAACTTTTAAACAATAAATGAGAAATATATGCACTTAACCTTTTAACTTTTTTACAATGAATTCATATTTATTGATCACGTGTTCTAATTTGAAAGAAACCTCCAAGTAGGGACATACGATACCAACAAAGTATCGATACCAATACTCATTTGAGTACTTTGATCAAATATTCGATACCACCAAAGTATCGATACTCATATAAAGTACTAACAATATTATAAATAAAAATATATTTAATAAAAAAATATATATAAAATATAGCACTAGCTACATTATACCATTAATTAAATTTCGTGTTTTTAAAAGTTGTTAATTATAAGATTGGTTTTATGGTACTTAATGTCAAATGAAATTGTATTTACTTACTACATTTATATTTTAATAAATACTCGGGGATGATTGATAGTCAGGAATTTTAGCCATAAAACATTTTCTTTATTTAACCGTTTCGATCCAAAATGGGGGTCTTCATCAGCGGTAAAATGAAACAAATATATGAGTTTAAAATTTCACACTGTTAACTTCATGACTATCAGTCATTTCCGAGAATCTTATAAAAAAACAGTCGACTCAGAACCGATATCGGTACTGATTCAAGTATTTTACATTAGAATATATTCAAGTAATTTATATTCGTCGCCTCGAAATCAAACTGAACTTAACGATATATTGGTTCCGATACGCATTACACAAAAGTTATGAAAAAAATACGCAAATGTTCTGAATTAAAAAAAAAATAAGTTTTTCATATTATCTTGTCATACTGCTTTGATTTATTCGTAATAATGAAACAATAGTATCCCATTACAGTCCCAATAATATATATTTTCAATATATATTTTTTAACATTTCTTAAATTTGGTGGAAGTTTCGGACTGTCGTGTCCATACTCATCACCTGCATAATGTACAATTGATTTCATTTTTTTCTTATACAGTATATAAACAATAAAAGTTTTTTTGAAAATAAGTTTTTTCCACCACTGAATTTTAATTTCCTAACATTCAATCTTACTTTTCAATAAGTTGAGGCCTTATGTAGGAGTTTCAAAAGTTTGATATGTATAAGTATGGTTTCATTTTGGCGCTTAGTGGCAGTTCTGGTTACTAGTTCTGAACAGTGGCACCTACGCCGTTCAGTAAGGGGCCCTTCAGAGTAAAGCCCGATCCTCTAAAAAGGACCCTTTTGGGGGTGTACTTATCTCGGAAGAGGCCACGCCCAAGAGTCACTCTTCAGAACTTGTACCAAACTGGGTACTAGTTCTGATTACAACTCTTACCGTAAACTGATGTCTTATATCCTAATCGGACAGTTCCTACATCTTCTGACTTTGATGAAAATACTTTTCGCCACTTAATATTCCTATCCTGGTATCGATACTGACTTTCAGTATCGATACCAGTACTCATACTTGAATCCTTGGTATCGATACCAAAATACCCGGTATCGAAATGAAAGTATCGATACTTTACTCATATCGATCGGTATCGTACGTCCCTACCTCCAAGGTAACTGTTCCATATAAGTAATCATAGGGGGAGTAAAGTAGTAAAGTCCCGCCTATTTTTTTTAAAAAATATAAAATTTAAAAATTCCCTTTTTGAGAAAATTGAAATTAAATTTTTAAATTTGTTTTAAATGTATGTACATATGATATACATATATGCATATAATATACAACAATGTATAGTTTGGAACTAAAGAAATTTTCTTAAAAACAAATTTAAAAGTTTAATTTCAATTTTCTCAAAAAGGGAATTTTTAAATTTTATATTTTTTAAAAAAATAGGCTTTAGTATATCTAATCATACAGCATAATATAGAAGTGGGATGAAAATTATTTTATTACTAAAAAAATTGAAAATTAGTGATAAAATTCCAAAAATCTAGCATTTTATGATTAAAAATAGAAGAGTATGTTTTCCAAATTTGAATAGGACTATTATATTGGTGTCGTTCAACAGCGCATTCCATGCCATTTCATATGATAAAATTAATAGAACAATGTATAGGCGGGCGCAATCGACTATAGGGTGCGCTAGTAGCATTTTCAAAATGTCGGAAAGAAAGGGGATAGACTTAGTTGATGTAATAGAGATAGTTGGTAATTTTAAGAGACCATTAATTGAAGGGCAGGCTATTCTTGATGCAAACCACATGTGGAATAATATCTAGAAGTAAAAAAACAGTTATTTTACAAGCCTTGTGCCTTCAAACTAGCAATTTTAAAGGACTGCCCCATCAAATAAAAGTGGAAATCAAATTTATTAATAATAATAAGCAATTTTCTTGTCATTGTAAGTGTAAAGCTGGTAGTTCTGGTAAATGCAAACACATCATTGTAACTTTACGTTTTTCGGTTAGTAATAACATTAATTACCTATTCATACAATCATTGTTATGACAGCTTAGATTCTTTGTCATATTATTTATTTATTTGTCAAAACTTTCAGGCTTCGCATTGAAAACTTGGAACAATTAAGCACAACGGATGTAAGACAAAAATGGGGAAAATTAAAAAAGAAAAACAAATATGACACCATGGTCCCAATGTTATTTGCATAAAACCAACATTTTGGAATAATAAAATGTCAAATACTAATATTTACCTGGATAAACATAGTCACTTTGTTTAAAATGAAGACTAAATATCGTCATATGTTTCGAAACAGGCTTATCTATTCTTAATTTTACAATCCACTCTTTAAGAAGCTTTTTATTTTTTGGAAACAAATGGAATGACACATCTTTAGATTCTTTTGAAGAACACTGAGGGACCGAGCAATACCTATTAGACATTTTTCCAATAATTTTTTGCTCGATCGGGTTTTAATTATGGAAAAATAAATTAAAAACGGCAAAAAACCCTATGAATCCCAGGTAATCGCACGGCTTCTATCCCCGTTTCTCTAGTTCCTTCTAGTTCCTCAAAGAAGCAGCACCGTCGCTTGCGCTCGCCTATAGGTTGGTACTAAAGAAATTTTCTTAAAACCAAATTTACAATACTGCCTAGTTTTTAAAAAAATATGAAAAATGTTAAAAGTGCCCTTTTTGAGAAAATTGGAATTAAAATTTAAAATTTGTTTTTAAGAAAATTTGTTTGGTGCCAACCTATACAATGTTGTATATCATATGAAATAGCATGGAATGTGCTGTTAAAGGACAACAATCCCATCGTCCCAGTCAAATTTGGAAAACATCTACAGCTATTTTTAAAAATAAATTTTTATGTTTCTAGACCTTATTTTGAGGGCTTTGCAGGTCCATAATTCAAAAACGGGTTGATATATCTCAGTAATATTTCACAATTTTTGTAGTATACAAAATTTGTACACATGTACCAAAATTCAAGAAAATGTGAGATGGCGAGGTTCAAAATGATATATTTTTGTGTTGATTTGACGTGGAATACGGAAACATTTAATTATATTGTAACACTTATGTGGGTAACAAATATTTATTAACATAAATATTCAGTTATCACAATGGCAACGAATTATTACAACTTAAACACTTGAGCAGGTTATAAAATTGATAACTTTATCACACACAATCATATGACTTGAGCAACACAGTCAAGACACAGACTTCAACTTCGACTAACTCATTCAGTCTCTGCCCCTTATATATATCGTAAATAGGGGGCCTGGAATCTTCTAGAACAATGTCGGCAATTCTCCGTCATTCCGGAATGATCTAGACAAAAACAGTTGGTTCCAACCGGTTATTTTGTTCCAACATGCGGTCCGGGAGGTTACGCCATATGTTTTTTTTTATTTTCTTATCGATTTAACGTTACACTGCCCCCTCCTTAGAGACATTCCTCCTGGATGTCTTCTTTTCCATGCGTGCCTGCTCCCTAGGTCGAACGAAAGGTCTCTTCCGTAATCCGCTGCAGCTGTTCTTCTTCGTGGTTCCTTGTATATGGCGCCAAGCGATCATTATGGACGATAATGGGCTTTCCTTTGGGGTACTTGAACACCCTGTAGACCAGATCGTTGATGTTCTTCTTAATCATGTATGGTCCTCGCCTTCCTTGTGGGTTGTAGAGCCAAGCAAGTTCTCCTTCTTCGTAGGATCCGATCTCTGGCGACGTGTCTCTTATTGACAGCGATAGGGTGATTTCGATTCTCTTCTCGAGGCAATGACGGATCGACGCCTTCAATCGCCCCGTCCTTCTGCTTGTATTTCAGCTCGCTCTTCATAGTCGCCTGCCGAACCAACGAGGTAATCGACGCTGAAGTCCCAACCTTAGTGCCTTTTCGAATACTTGAGCGATTATCCCTCGAAGGAAGTTTTACACTCCGTTCCACGGTGGTTACCACACCGGCTGGTCCCCGACTCCGTAAGGGCAGCACCTCTCCACTGATCTTGACTCTCCTCCGTTCCAGGTCGAGCTGAAAGCCATACGCGTTCATAAGGTCCATCCCGAGGATTACATCTTCTTCAATGTCAGCCACTAGGACCGACTGTGAGACACGGCTTGAGCCTGTAACTTTACCTCGGTTTCTCCGAATACCTTGGCTTCCTCTCCGGTCGCAGTCCTCAGCTGCCATCCGGATGGTGTCAGTCTTCTCTTGCCAGCCACACTTGAAGAGACAATAGTCTTCGTAGCTCCTGTGTCAATCAACATCGTGTGCCTCTTGCCGTTGACGCTGCCATCCACATATGCGCTGTCGTCTCGGTGTCCCAAGGAGGTTACCAATATTGGTGAAGCACCTTGGGGACTGCCCCGGAAGCTTTTATCCTGCGGGTATTGGCGTGTCCTATTTTTCCTGTGGAAGCGACCTTTTCTTTGCAGGATCTCCTCATGTGTCCGAGCTTCCCACAGCTCCAGCACCGCACGGGTCTCCTTTTCCGGGAATCTAGGACTTTTAAAACTTCTAAAACAAGATTCTCCAAGTCTGCAGTTATTGCCGGCTCCCCGCAGTTCCTACACCGGAAGGGTCTTCTCTGCGAGTCTAAAGCCTTCGCAACCCCTGAGAGAACACCTTCTTGGTCTCTGTGGTACACATTGTCACGGTTGGTAGTACGCCTGGTCTGGACACATCCATAGCTACGAGAAGCCTCGGTAGCCGCCTCAAACTCCAATGCTATGGTTAGTGCATCCACCAGTAACTTAGGGCGAGCAAGCCGCACCGCTCTCTGAAGCTCCAAATCCCTTAATCCGTCAACGAATGCTTGGACTGCTAAGCATTCCAACAAACTTTCTGGGGCAGATGGATAAGCCAGTCTTACCATCCTCGCAACGTCCGCCTCGAACTCCTGGATAGTCTCTGATGCCTTCTGTTTTCTGTTCTTCAGCTGGGACTGGTATACCTGCTCGAGGTGGGCGTGGCCAAACCGCATCTCCAGCCGGCTAACTAATAGGTCAAAATCATAAGGGTCATTAGGGTTGAGGGCCTGGAGGACATCCAGAGCGTCGCCTCTGAGTGCCACCGTAAGGGCAACTGCCTTATCTCTAGGAGACCACCCATTAGCACTGGCCGCAGCATTGAATTGCTTAAGGTAATTCGACCAGGACGACTTACCATCAAAAGTCGGTGGCTTTCCTTGCTCGGCTCTCCATAACTGCGGGTCCACGTCCTTCCTCTTCTATCAGTGGCTGTTGGGTGATCTGTTTTCTTACGGCTACCTGAACTTTTTCTTCCAGCCTCCTTTCTAATTTTTCAAACTGCTCTTCCAACATCACAGCCCTTGCTTCCTGTTGAGCTAGCTTTTCCTTCACGCCATCTATCTCACCCGACAAGCTAGACTTAAGGCTAGCCATCTTCTCGTTAAGCTCAGCCGATTGGCTAGCCAATGTTTCACTTATTTCAGCTGACTGGTTGGCCAATTTATCATTCATTTCGGAAGATAAGTTGATCAATTTGTTATTTATTTCAGCCGACTGACTTGTGAATTTCTCATTTATTTCACTACACAAATTGGTCAATTTATCATTTATTTCAGCCGACAAGTTATTATTAAGAATATTCATCTTTTCATTTATTTCGGCTGACAAATTATTTAAAGCGGCTTTAAAAGAGCTATCCTCAAACTCTACAGTTTCAGGATCTACGCCCTGATTCGAGTAATACTCACGTAAGCGGGCCAACAAGATCGCTTTTGTCCTCGTAGTGTCTAAATCCAGCTCTTCTAATTCTCTCCGCAGCTCCGTAACTTTAAGTTCTCCAATTCGTTTACCTGACATTTTTTTTTTTTTTTTTTTTTTTCTTTAACCCCACACCTGACACCAGTTGTAACACTTATGTGGGTAACAAATATTTATTAACAGAAATATTCAGTTATCACAATGGCAACGAATTATTACAACTTAAACACTTGAGCAGGTTACAAAATTGATAACTTTATCACACACAATCATATGACTTGAGCAACACAGACTTCAACTTCGAATAACTCATTCAGTCTCTGCCCCTTATATATATCGTAAATAGGGGGGCCTGGAATCTTCTAGAACAATGTCGGCAATTCTCCGTCATTCCGGAATGATCTAGACAAAAACAGTTCGTTCCAACCGGTTATTTTGTTCCAACATGCGGTCCGGGAGGTTACGCCATATGTTTTTTTTATTTTCTTATCGATTTAACGTTACAATATTATTATTATTGTATGATCGCTGTTTATATTTACTTTTCAGAATTACACCTCCCTATATGGCAACGCTTCTTATGACTTTGACTTTTGTTAACAAGTTATATGACGGACCGCTTTACACTAGTTTTATTGACATCGATAAACAAAGGTGTGCTAGCTACTGGTGGACTAATGTATTGTACATCAACAATTTGTACCCAGGATCAGCTTCGGTGAGTTAAATAATGAATAATAATAAAATAATGAATAATAAGTTATTCGGTGAGTTAAATAATGAATATGATATCCATTTCTCTGCGTACTGTTTAAACGACGTGAGGAGCAAGTCCATAGAACCCTCTCCGACTCTGTTGGTCTACCACAAGCTTCCTTCTATAATTCCTTCGAAGTCCCCTTCGGATGGTAAAGTTGAGATGTGTTCCATTTGTATACCAGCCTCCTATATTGCTCTTCCTTTGTGCATTCCCTTACATTCCTGTGTTGCTTGTTCACGTGTTAAGTGTTCACTAAATGTGAAAAAAGTAAATATATAACATATAGTAATAATAAGCAATATATTTAATATGTATCATGAATTAAAATAATAATTTTATAACTTTTCAGTGCATGGGGCATAGTTGGTACCTGGCAGCAGATTGGCAGCTATTTTTTTTTATATCACCTTTTGTAGTAATAGTTATTAACAAGTGGCCTAATCACTTAAAAAAGCTAATAATTGCAATTATTTTAACATCTATTATGTCGACTTTTCTTGTATCGTATTTGTATCATCTTCCAACCGAGCAAATGTATAACAAGTTAGTATGACTTCTATTAATTTTTTTTTAATATAATGTTTTTATTTAGTTATTATAATTAGTACAAATATTGCTCATATATGTATAGAAACTAACTAACTCTGAGTTAGTTAGGTTATATATATATATATATATATATATATATATATATATATATATGTGTATATATAATATATTTATATTAAGTTACTTAATAAGTACCTTAACAGGCATATGAACAATATCTAATACTATATAGAGAGGATTATAATAGAGAATAAGGCAGTTTGTTCTAAGCAATTGTTATTTCGCTTCCCTTTTTCTTTCTTTTGTTATTTTACGCCCGACTGCGCATACGTTTTATGTATATATATATATATATATATATATATATATATATATATATATATATATATATTAATTTAATTATTATTGTGGGTAACCACCTTGTTTTTAAATTATTTTAAATAATTTATTTTTGAAGAGAAAAGACTTGGCTCCGCCAGGAGTCGAACCCGAGTCTTCCACGTGACATGCGCGGTATTGTCCTCCTCCCGTAAATACTCGCAAAATTTGCGAGATCGTGGGAGAGGTGTCAGTGAAGAGGAAGGATTTGGCACCGTTTGGAAGCGAGCTCCGTGGTGCAGTGGTTAGCATACAGCACATGTCAAGCGGAAGACCCGGGTTTGACTCCCGGCGGAGCCAAGTCTTTTCTCTTCAAAAAAAATTATTTTAAATATATATATATGGATTTAAAAGATTATCTTTTCACCTGCACAGTTTCGCCCAGAAAATAAAATCTAGAAACACACTATGATACAGCTTCCTTTTAAATTTGACCGTTTTTTTTTCTAGGATTGTGGAACCTTCAGATTATTATGATAAACTGTATCTGACTCCTTATATGCGGGCAGGACCTTGGGCTATTGGCATGTTCTATGGCACCTTATTGTATAATTTCAAGAATAATAAAATGAAGCTTTCACGAGTAATTATCTTGATTTATACCATTTATTATTATTAATCATAACCTCAGTAAACTTATCAAAATAACGGTTATTCACTCAGTCATGTTGTTTCGATTTCCCGGATACGGGGTAGGACTGAGCTAAAAGGTCACAAGCGCCATATAGGCCCTGTCATGACATTTAACTACTAAAATTGCTTAAAGTAACTTTGAAAATTAATTCTACAGCAAACAGAGATGCATCTACTTCCACCCAAAATTCCATTCACCCTTAAATGCCTGGTTTCCAAGGATAAAATATACTCTTTAGATTTTCTAGCTTTGATATAAGGGTGATTTAAAATTATGATGGTAATTGTGTCACGTGATAAATCGACAACCGCCTGAAGGTTTATTAAATTTTTTCTTGTTATAGGTAATGAACACTGCTATCTAATTTACAAGAGTCTAAAGGCAGTGTAACATTCACTAAAATCAAGATCAATTCTCTTTTTGTCACTCCCTTGCCTGTCACAAATTAAAGGTCATGTACTTTGTAAAATGATTAAACCCTTTTCCGTCACAATAATTCTCAAAAATCAGGGACCAATCCAACCAGCAAACTTTCAGGATGCAAAATAAAATTGAGCCAGGACTCCAAAAAGTACAGGCAAAGTACCACAACAGTTTTTCCCATTGTCACACAGTTGTGAGGACGCACCCTAGCTAGTTTTTTTATGTACCCACCAATCCCTCAGAAAATAAAATTGTGTTGAGATCAGGGGTAACTTTGTTATGAACCCGACTACACGTCGAATCATGTCATTTTTCCTAAATTTACTTCAGTTCCTTCAGGACGTGGATAAAGGTGGAAAGCTAACCAATATTTTTATAGTGAGTCACTCCCTATACCTTATCAACATGGTGAGAGTAAATAACATATATATATTTTTTTATGAAAGTTTTATATAACTTTTGAATCTCTTATCACAGCCATAATCTCCTTTAAGCAATTTTTGTCCTAGTTTTGCCAAAATTGATGATAAATAGCCGATTTGTCCCTTCCTGACCCTCCTAATATTGATTTCGTTTTTAGCTATGGAGTGACGATGTTGGTCAGGGAGAAACATGTGATTAAATTTGTAACTTTGTTATGTTGATTACTTATAATTTTCAGTTCAGAAAGTTAGTTTTTGATTAAGCATACATATCTTAAGCCTCCCCCCTTTAAAATTAAAAGAAATCTTTTTAAAATAGATTTAAATTAATATAATAATGTCATATGTTACATTTTGTCACTCCCTAGAACATTACTTTCTCTGAAAATTATTATCTCGAAAACTATGAATACAAGTGTGTGCAGGGTCTGTTTCAGAAGCCTACCTCCAGTTATTTTTGCCATGGTAACAGTTACTTATGATTATCATTGACTTAACCTTAAATGTTATTGAATTGTATCCATCAAAATAACTGGGTATTAATTGTTTTACTAAAACATATGTTAAATTAACCATTCTTTTTATTGATACTTAATATTATATTGTGAAAAAGTCATTATTAAAATGGGATTATTAGATTTGGTTAGGAAGATAAATGATGAAGATTCTGCCGTAAAAGAAAAGGGTGTTCTCTGTAAAGTAAAGCTTTGTCCAAATGGCCATGAAATGGGATTAAAGCAAGGAAGATGGATATGCTTCAAGAGTTCCTGTTTGAAAAATATCGGCTTAAGAAGCGGAAGTTGGTTAGAATTTAGTAAATTGTCATTTTCTAAAGTAATTTTTTTCATATTTTCCTGGTCAAGAGGATATACCTCAATTAAATTTTGCCAAGAAGAATTGGCCGTCATCCATTGTTGATTGGAACAATTTTTTATGTGAGGTTTGTGCCAACACACTATTGAAAAACCCATTAGTCATCGGAGGTGAAAATTGCACGGTGGAAATATATGAGTGTTTTTTCGAAAAGAAAATATAATGTTGGAAAAATATATCCACGACAATGGGTTTTTGGTGGTATATGTCGGGAAACAAGGGAGTGTTTCCTATATGCAGTATCTAACAGATCACAAGAAACTCTACTAGGATTAATAAAAGAGTGTATTAAGCGAGGGACTTTGATCATTTCGGACTGTTGGGCGAGTTATGGAGGGATTCCGAAGCTAGAAGGTTTCAATTTCAAGCACCAAACCGTCAACCATTCTAAAAATTTTGTTGACCCATTAACAGGAGCCCATACTAACAATGTTGAGGGTTTATGGGCCTTAGCGAAACGACATAACAAAATTCAGTGTGGAACTAGCAGGAATCATTTGGTGTGAGTTTTTATTTATGTGAGTTTTTATGGCGTCAAAGATACGCAAATTGTGATTATTTTGACCAAATATTAAGTGATATTATCAAGTTTATGCCCCCAGGAAATTAAAGTGACATATGTTTTTTTGTAAATAATTATTCAGTTAAATATAATGTTTATCAATTACTTTTGAGGTTATTTAAAAGAGTAATCATATTGTTTTTAAAAAGTAACTGTTGCCATGGCAAAAATAACTGAAGGTAGGCTCCTGAAACAGACCCTGTGTGCACACTTCACATCATTAGTGAGGAGCAAGTGACCATGCCATCTGCAACCAGAAACATTTAAGAGCCAAATACCATTAAAATTTTAGAATCACCCATATATTATTAGACTTTAAGCTTAGTCAATTACAATAAATAGTCTAATAAATAAAGAGCTACAAATACAAAGACAGTCAAAATATAAGATGCCATCTACCGATGACACACTTTCCCCTGTATCAGAAATTTTATTTTATTGCGTTCCTCCAATAAAAAACGGAAATGGTATGAGTACGAGGGTCGTCCAGAAAATAAGTTCCGTTTTGGTCTGTAGGGCGGTAGGAGTGGTTTTTGCCAAATCCGGCAACACCGCTCGAAAGAGGAGGAGAGGGAATAGAATGAGAGGTGGGTGACCTCAGTCGGTCAGTTAACAACGTCAGGGCAGGTAGTTGAAATGGAGCCCTCCACGTCGCGTCCCGCCACCTCGATCCCCGTTCCCTCTCGAGTTGTTTTGCGCGAAGTGATTCAATTTCTTTATGCACAGGGTTTCAAATCAGTTCAAATTCACGAACAGCTCATTTCTGTTTATGGAGAAGGTGTAATGAGTGAGTCAATGGTGAGGAGATGGGTACGTGAATATAAGGCGAATTTAAGGATGAAAGTAGGAGAGGCAGACCCTCAGTTGTGATAGACGAAATTGTCGCAGAAATCGACAATGCAGTTCGCAAAGATCGTCGTTCAACCCTGGATGAACTCCAACTGAGTTTCCCAGACATCTCACGATCCCTCATCCATGAGATCGTCTCGAAAAAAACTTGACTTTCGGAAAGTTTGCGCCCGGTGGGTCCCTAGAGAGATGACGCCCCAGCATAAGGAACAACGAATGGCTGCAGCTCGAGAATTTTTGGACCGCTACAGAACTGATGGGGACGCATTCCTGAAGTCTATCGTCACTGGAGACGAAACCTAGGTCTCACACTACACTCCAGAAAACAAAAGACAGTCCATGCAATGGAAACACCCCACCTCCCCAAGTGCCAAAAAATTCAAAGTCGTGAAGTCAACCAGGAAAATCATCTTCTGTTGTCTGGGATCAAAAAGGAATTCTCCTGTTTGATTTTTTCCCTCAAGGTGAAACAATTAACGCCAACCGCTATTTTGAGACCCTGAAGAAGCTTTGTCGGGCCATACAGAACAAGAAAAGAGGAATGTTGACCTCCGGTGATTGCCATCTCCACAACAACACTCGGCCTCACGTTGCTCGTTCCACAGCGCAACTTTTGGATGAGTTTGGTTGGGAGGTTCTGACCCATCCACCTTACAGTCCCGACTTGGCCCCTTCAGACTATCACCTGTTTACCAAAATGAAGGCGGAATTGGCGGGAGAACGTTTCACAAGTGACGAGGAAGTGAAAGAAGCTGTCACGAAGTGGACCAAGGAGGTGGCGGCAAGCTTCTACGAGGAAGGAATTTCGAAGCTCATTTCGGTATATACCAAATGTATTGAGGTCGCCGGGGATTACGTGGAAAAATAATACATATTTTCAAGTACAATACCTGTAGGTTTCAAATTTTTTTCAATAAAAACTCGTATAATTAGGGTTGAATTGCCGTTTCTGGAGTACCACAATAGGGCGACTACGATTGGTACCACAATCGTATTTGTTTAGCATTTCTTGATGTCAATATATTAGTATGAAAAGGAAATTATTTATTTAAACATGGAATATCAAAAGAATATTCTTCTCTTTTACAGGAGATGAATTTGATTGCATGGGTACTTACATTGCTTGGTCTAAGCTTGTCATTCGAACTTGTCTTGTTATTTGAAAGGAAGATAACTGATCAAAATGGCGTTTGGAGTGCCTTGTATAATACAATTCAACCTAATTTATTTGCTGCCTCAATTGGTTGGATAATATTTTCTTCAGAGACTCATACAGCTGGTATTATTCCAAATAATAATAAATACATCAACTCTATTCTTTATTATTGATTATAAATTCACATACATTTATGAAATTTGTATGTGTGTGTGTGTGTGCGTGTGGGTGTATATATGCGTGTATTCTGATTCTGATTAGAAGAATATAAAATATGAAAACTTATAGGATAAAAAATTTTATAGGTTGAATTAAAAAAAAAAAATGTTGAAACTCACCATAGCCAGGAATAAATTTATATCAATACCTTTTTTAATCAAACAAAATAATCTACATGTTCTTTGGTTATATCTGAATTTTATGGTCAAAATTTAATAAGTTTTTTCATAATAAAAATAGCAGAGGTAAACATTAATTACATTCAAAAACATTTTGTTTATTAAAGCAGGCTTTAATGTTTTTTGACCAAAATTCCTGACTTATTTCCTTTTTTTTCCTTACAATTTCCTTATAAGCCATGGGGTTAAATAAATAAATTTAAAAAAAATATAAATAATGGTAAACCTTTTTATTTATAACAATATAAATAATAAAGATAACAGAAATGATTATTATTAATTAGTTAAAAGAAAAAATAATAGGTAATTGAGTCTGTGTAAATAAAATGTTACTTTGTATACCAAAGTATACAATTATATTTATATAAATATAAATAAGATCTTCTTAAATTAAAAGTACTACTACCCAATGAAATTAATCTTCTACAGTGAAAATACACAAATAAATAATAATGAAAGAGTAAAAATTAAAAACTTGCAAAATATGGAACATAAACTACAGCACTTTAAAAAGTTATGACCATAACGAAATAGAGTGTGCTGTGCATGAATTGTGCACCCCCGAGGGTTTTTTGGAATCCCAAGTGTTTTTTACTTTCACTTACCTATATATGAAATATATAGTAAGTGGAAGTATTGCGATCGTGAAAAATTTCGACCTCCGGTTTTCAACGGAAATACATGTTTTGGGGTCCCCTGAGTCCAAATAACCAAGTCCCGCGAAATGTTCTGTGTGTGAGTGTCTGTGTCTGCATGTATGTGAACAGGCTAGCTCAAAAACTATAAACCATGCTAACATGAAATTGGGTATTTAGTGCATGTATATGCCCGCGACGTGACAGCAAAAATTTCATCAAAATTGCTCAAATGGAGAGGGTACTTTATTTGATAACTTTCTAAGTTTTTTTCGATTTTCTCAAAAACAGCTCTAACGAATTTGATTAAACTGAGTATTTGATGTATTAAAATGGCCGAGATATGACTGTAAAAATTTCATCAAACTTGATCAACCGGAGGGGGGTTACGGGTTATTACGATTTTGATCAAACTGGGTATTTGATGTATGTATATGCCAAAGATGTGATAGCCAACATTTCATCAAAATTGATCAACCGGAGGAGGGACTTTATTTAATAAATTTTGTATCATTTTCACGTGTTTTTTTTATTTACTCAAAAAAGGCTTTAACGATTTTGATCAAACTGGGTATTTGATACGTATATGCCAAAGATGTGATAGCCAACATTTCATCAAAATTGGTCAAACGGAGGGGGCACTATATTTCATACATTTTGTATCATTTTCACGTGTTTTTTTTATTTACTCAATATTATATCTAGATAGGTAATTAAACATGAACAACACATCCGTCTTTTAACACTATTTATTACATAATACAATAAAAACTTTACATCGTTGAACAGATAACCTCATGCGGCAGGTAATCCCCAAAAAGGGCGGGACCAGATACCCGATCACTCCTAATAGATACAATCGATACACAACAGTCTCCCACACTTATTAAAATAATTATATAATTATGACACGCGTATATCAAGGGGTAAATTGAGTAACATATTCTTGGAGTCTTCTTGGGGGCCTCCGTTCTCTGCTTGATCGTCTTAGAATGGGATGTGGCTCGGCCCTACGATGTTCTTGTTGTTGCTGCGGGGGGGTCGATGGTCTTGGTTCTGACTGGAAGTCTTCTGGGAGGTTGCTTCTTGATTCGACATCATTGGTTGGATTCTTGGGGTGTAGAGTGAACATAACTCTCTTCTTGGGTTTGGTTTCGCTCGCAATGAAAAGCAATTGATTGATATGCCTCTTCAGGCTATATCCATTAATGTCGAGTTTGACTATGTAGTGGAGCTTCCCAATTTTTTGGATTACGGTTCCGAGTCTCCATGTTGGTTTTCCAGTGTGGGGGTACCATCTTGCTTGTATGCGATCTCCCACACTTAGTTAACGTGTACCCTGAGTGGTGCTGGGAAAAGCTGGTGTTTGTGGGGGTGGTTTCAGCATATCTAATTTAATCCGTATTCTACGTTGTAGGTACAATTCCGATGGTGATTTCCCACATGCTAGCGGGGTGGACCTGTATCGCATTAAGATTTCTTGGACTTTTCTTTGGAGGGGTAACGTAGAACAAGACATAGCCTGTAATTTCTGTTTAAAAGTTTGAATATTGCGTTCTGCGATTCCGTTTGTGGCGGGATGGCCTGGTGCTATGAACTTTTGTTGAATGCCATGTTGTGTGCAGAATTTGAGAAATGCTTCGCTTTTGAATATTGTTGCATTATCCGACACTAGGACTCTTGGTAGACCGTGGGTTGAGAATATATCTTGAAGGTATTGAATGGTTGAATCTGTTGTTGGTGCATTCTTGGAGAACCGGATTTCTAGCCAGCGGGACTTAGCGTCCACTAAAAGAAAGAAGTGGTGGTTTTGGAATGGCCCCGCATAGTCCATATGAACCCTATCAAAATTCTCTGTGGGCTCATCCCAGTGATGTATTGGAGCTTTGGGAGGATTTTTTCTGATTCGTCCGCATGCCTGACAAGTTCTGACGAGATTTTCAATGTCTTTGTCTAGATTTTTCCAGTAAACATATTGACGGGATAACTGCTTCATTTTTACAACCCCTGCGTGTGTGTGATGAAGTTCGTTAAGAACTGCTTGCTGTAATGATGTTGGAACGACTACTCGTTGTCCTTTAAAAATTATGCCATTTTGCAGATAGAGTTCAGTGTTATTGTTTTCACCCTTCAAAAGGTCTGATTTAATTCTAGATAGTTGCTCATCTCGTGAGGTTTCTTCAGCGAGGGTTTTGTAGTTGATCGTATCGTTGGAAATAGTGTAAATGGTTTCATTAGAAATTAACGAGACTTCTTCTTCAATATTCTGTTCCATTTGGGACATATTTTCTTGGATAGGGGATCTTGAAAGAAAATCGGCGTGTAAATTTTCTTCTGCCTTTTTATGTTCAATTTGGTAGTCAAAATTTGTGAGCCAGGTTGCGTAGCGTAGAAGTCTTGCGGACGTCATTGCTGGAAGGTGTGCATTCTCGTGCAGAATGTGGGTCAGTGGCCGATTATCGGTATATAGGGTAAACTTTCTGCCATAAATATAATAATAGAATTTCTTGAGAGCAAAAACGATTGACAAGGCTTCTCTGTCTAGTTGGCTATAGTTCATCTCGGTTTTGGTCAATGCACGTGATGCGAAGGCAATAGGTTTTTCTATGCCATTTATGGTGTGTGAGAGTACTCCTGCTACCCCGGTTGGTGAGGCGTCGCAAGCTACCGAGAGAGGAAGATCTGGACTAAAGGGTGTTAAGACTCTATCACTAGAAATTTCATTTTTCAATTGTGTAAACGCTGATTCACATCTAGAAGACCAGTAGAATTTTTTTTGCTTTTGTAAAAGTAATCTCAATGGGTACGTTAGTGTTGAAATATTTGGAATAAATTTTGCATAATAGGTCACCATGCCCAAAAACCTCTTGACGTCGTCTTGATTTGCTGGTCTTGGTGCCTTCATAATGGCCATGACTTTAGCTGGATCTTTCGAAATTTTACCTTGCTCGAATACATAACCTAAGTATTGAATTTTGGTTTTGAATAGTTCACACTTTTCTCTATTGAGGTGTAAATCAAACTCTTTTAGTCTGTCGAGGCAGGCAATCAAATTTGTATAGCAGTCCTCTCTTGTTTTCCCATGAACTATGATGTTATCGAAGTATGTTGTGACCCCTTGCAGGCCTGATAGGACTTTGTCCATGATAAGATGGAATTCATTTGGTGCGGTTTTGATGCCAAAAGAGAGACGGTTAACTGTATAGGTTCCTTTATGAGTAATGATTGTTTGAATCTTTGCGCTTTCTTGGTCGACTGGGACCTGGAGGTATGCTTTAAATAAATCCAGTGAGCAATAATATGTGGAACTATTGAGTGCTGTGAGAAGGTCATCAATTCTTGGTATAGGATAATGTGCGTCCTGAAGTTGAGGGTTTACTCCCACCTTATAATCGACACATAGGCGTACTTTACCATTTGCCTTGGGGACAATAACTAGGGGGGAAGCCCAGTCACTCTCTTGGACTTTTGAAATAATGTTTTGCTTTTCTAGTGTCTCGAGTTCTTGCTCTACTTCTGCTTTCAGGGCTTGTGGTACCTCTCTAGCCTTGAAAGCTATGGGTTTTGCGTTGTTTCGCAATTTAAGGGAAATCTTGAAGTTTTTGCAGCAGCCCACCGTTTGTTGAAATATCTCTGGGTATCTGTTAAGGATCACATTTTCGACGTTGTCGGGAATTATTGAATTTATTGAATTATTGTTGATTTTTCCAACATCGATGTCTTGTAAATGAATATTTAGGTGTCTGATCCAGGAACGGCCCAGAAGTGGGGAAAACTTATCTGAAACTACGTAGAGTGTCTCTGTTGATTTTATGTCCTTATATTGAACCTCTACTTCTGCTACTCCAATGGGTGCGAAAATACCTGAGGTGTACGAGCGAAATCGGATGCTGGTATCTCTAAGTTTCTTATTAAGATTCAGTCGATTAAAATTTGATTCATTTAACAGTGTTTGTCCTGCTCCGGAATCTACTTCAAATTGTTGAATTATATTGTTGATTTTTACTTGAACGAAATACTTCTGTGTGTCTAGATTCTGACTGTTTATTTCATATATTGTGTATTGATCATGGAGGAATGAGTCTTCTTCTGAGTCTACTGACTGCACTTCCTTTTTTTCTGACATTAATCTTTTTAGACACACTTTTTCGACATGTCCCGACTTCTCACAGTATTGACATTTTAATTTAGTCGGAGTAACTTTGCAATTTTTTGAATTGTGATTATTTCTACCACATTTTAAACAAAGCCCTTCAATTCCCAGGTCTTTTAAATTAAGGCGTGTATGTCTTGAATTTGATTTATCTCTAGGTTTTGAATTATAATTATTTTGACTCCCCCTACGTGGTCTCGAAAGTCTATGTACACTGTCATTTTCTGAATTATTTTCTGTGGATATATCGAATTGTTGGCTTGCCAAGTACGATGCTTCTAAGGTTTGTGCCTTTGAGACAGCGTCGGAAAATGTTTTTGAGTCATCCAAAAGAAGTTGGTGGCGTATGTCTTGGTTAGAGAGGCCTCTGATAAACTGGGAGTGTAGAAAAAGATCTGCCACAGACTTTTCACATTCACATTTGAAGCTGCATGCAGGAATGTATTTTCGTAATTGGGTGACAAAATCTTGGATAGATTGGTTAGGTGCTTGTTTTTGTGATAGAAACTTGTGTCTTTCAACTAAAATATTTTTTTTCTCAGTAAGTTGGTCGTCAAGTGTTTTAATGATTTCATCAAATGTTAATGTATTGAGTTCTTTTGGTGCTACTGATAGTTTGAGCAACTCGAAATATTCAGGGCCAATGCTATTTAAAAGAATTGTTTTAGCTGAGTCTTTGTCTGACGCTAGGCCTTTTAGGGCAAGAAAGTTGTCAAACCGTTCTTTGTATTGTTGAAAGGATTCCGTATTTTTATCAAAAGTATCAAATTTACTTACATTATGTTGAGGAAGTGTTGAAGAAGCGCTTTGATTTATGGACGAGAATTTTTCTAGCATGGCTGAAAATTGCTGCTGCTGTTGTTGCAAAAACTGGGTGAATTGATCAGCGTTCATTTTTCTTGGTTGACAATAAACTTTGAGATTAGAGTGTCCGTTTTCTCTGTGTTTATCCTCGTCGCCACTTTATTATATCTAGATAGGTAATTAAACATGAACAACACATCCGTCTTTTAACACTATTTATTACATAATACAATAAAAACTTTACATCGTTGAACAGATAACCTCATGCGGCAGGTAATCCCCAAAAAGGGCGGGACCAGATACCCGATCACTCCTAATAGATACAATCGATACACAACACTCAAAAAAGGCTTTAACGATTTTGATCAAACTGGGTATTTGATACGTATATGCCAAAGATGTGATAGCCAACATTTCATCAAAATTGGTCAAACGGAGGGGGCACTATATTTCATACATTTTTTTCCAATTTTTCCCTTTTTTTCGATGAACGGCTTTAACGATTTTTATCAAATTCGTCATGTTTAATGAAAATTAGGTTTCTTTAATATCAGGTAAGCTTTACCATTATTAAAATGTTCTGAGGGGGCTTAAATGGGGTAGGGGCCTTTTTTGTTTGTTTGTTTTTTTGTTTCCTATAAAGTAACTTTGTTTTTGTTTATATGGAGAAATTAACTGTCTCTCGTTACGCCTAAACATAAGAAATGGCTAAATATGAGATATGATAAAAATAAAGAAAACATATAGAGGAGAAAAAAAGAAAAATGTTCAGTCAACTCATAAAACTCGTTGAGCCCACGCACGCGGAGTATGCCTTTAATGACAGACCATTGTTCATAATTAAAGCCGTTCTGTTCATTTGAGAAGTGGCAATTAACAAAACGCATTAATTTCTAATCTAAGTAAGTTGGTAAGTGAAAGTTTTGTGTTGCGAGCACGCACCAGATTTTTATTTTATTCCTATGACTTCTGGTGAGCTCAAAATATAACGAATGTGAGAGTTAGAACTGAGTCTGAAATTAATAAAGAGGGAAAAATAAAAATATTATAATCGATTACATAATGATGTTAGAATCAAAGGAGTGGAGACAAGACAGCTAGTCCAGGATTGCATGTTGGAACAAACCCGTAGTTAACTAGTTACAAATTCAACTATCTCCAGTCTGAATTTCAAACTCATCATGTGTTGTAAGGGGCCATTCCTCCCACTTTTGGTGGCCCCTACTTGAATCAATTATAAAATAATAAAAAAAACTGTTGAATACTGAACAAAAACAAAAGCGTGTAAAATAAGACTTAGCATAAATTTGACATTTATCATCAAGGAAGTATAGGAGAGGGGGGGGGGGGGCAGTAGCTCGCAAAGACACCCAGCGAGCGTTATGCCATTATCCAATAACCTAACCTGTCAAACCAAGAAGTGACATAGGAGTAATAGTACCTCATCTCGTAATTCAATAACGTTATAAAGTGAAACTGACACATGTGAGTTGTTAAATTAATTATGCATCACAAACCATAATTAAACACTCATATTTCAAATAATATCAATTAAATAGAATCGAATATATTACAGGTTTCATTGGAAGATTCTTGAGTTTGCCAGTTTTCCAACCATTCGCAAAGCTCTCATATTCAGCTTACTTGCTTCATTTTCTAATTATTCAACATTATTTGGCAGATAGTTATGGTTATAATAACATCTCTCCTGCAACTCAGGTAAATGTAACTTTATTAACTTATTATCATTAACTCTAACTTACCTTACCTTCAAATATGTAAGTACAGGAGCGTCCGCAGGATTTCGTCAAGGGGTGGCAGGCTGATAAGATTCTCGAGAGGGTCGAGGTATTGTGACCTTTTAAGGCTCAATTAATTGTTAAAGTAAAACTTAATGATATTTAAAAGTTGGGTGGCGGGATTAGCGAGTGTGGAAACGCGTGAGAAATATGCATTGCCCATGACAACGAACATATGATTGGAAACCGGAAGATAGCCAGTTCATTCAATCAGATATTAAATAATAATCGGTATTAATCCCCCACCCTGTTCCCTGACCCGGGAAACCCCGTTTAGCCTGAACTGCGAGGAAGGGGAAAAAAGATATTTAGAAGTGAAATTCTGTTTGTTTGTTTGTTCTTTATAGAAATCCATACCGTTTGTCCTAAATTCTCCAAATTTCGCTCAGTGGTTCTTTCGTACCAGGTGCGAACACCTGTTCATATTAAAACTGCATAACTTCAGCTGATATTCTTTTTTTCTTATAAAAATCGTAATGACCTCGCTTTACAATGTTTTCTTACGAAATCGACCGTTTCATTAGAAAAATGAAATTCCCCGGGTGAAACCGGGATGTACTATGTATGTAAATAAATAAGATATACTATCTATGTAAATAAAGATGAAATTCTGTTTGTTCTTTATAGAAATCCATACCGTCTATCCTAAATTCTCCAAATTTCGCTCAGTGGTTCTTTGATCTCAGGTGTGAACACCTGTCCATATTAAAATTGCATAGCTTCAGCCAATCTCTGGGTATATTCTTTATTGTTATAAACATCGTTTTGGTCTCGCTTTACATTGGTTTTTACGAAATCGACCGTTAGAGTCAATAAATGTCTCACTTTATGGATTTAAAAAATGAAATTCTCCGGGTGTAACCGCAGCTAGTGTTGTTGATAATTCCCCATTTAGGTAGTTACCATCATTATTAAGTGTAATTGTTTAATTAGTCGTTATATTATGTAAACTATTATATATGTGTGATTATGTCACCACTGTATACGTATGACAGTGGCAGTCTTCACTTAGTTGTTGCCCTTGTTTTCATATATGTGTCTGAACTCTTTTGTGTGCTCTGAATAAATCAGTTTTCATCACGTTTATATTGTGGTTATTATTACATCCTTTTATTTATTACAAAAGCTAGTATTGCTACAAAATACAGATAGTATTACTATAAAATACAGCAAAAATGTTCGGGATGTTGGAATCTACCATGCACTGACACTTTCTTTTTTGTTTTAGATACCACTTATATTAGGAATTATAAGTCTCTCATATGCAGCAGGATTATTGTTATACTTATCTTTTGAAGCCCCAATAATAAATTTGGATTATATTTTATTTCAAAAAGGTATATAAAAATGTTAAATTGTTTCTTATATGGCACTAAATATTTTCAACAATAATTGCTTATATTTGAAACAATCATTATTGATTATATAATATAAATCATTTGATAATTTCTAGTATGTTAAGTTACTTTTTTTTTTCTCCTAATTATTCAGTAATGTTTTAATTTATAGAAACCCGAGGAAACCAATGCAAGAAAGAAATAATAGGAAATAACTCAGCACCAAAACCGGAACAACCATAAATAGAAGCAGTATTCAAGATTTATAATTGTTAGGTTTTGGGCATTGTTATCATAATTATCATTGTTTTACTACTATTTAATTATTCTGATCATATGTGTTGAAGGTTTTTTTTTTTTTTTTTTTTTTCTTATTTCCTTCTTATAGTCGCCCTATAAGAAGGGAGTTTATTTTCCACAAGTGCCATACAATAATGTACATAACTTGTGCTTTATGTTGTACAATATCTTACATTGTAATGAACTTCTAAACTAAACAATAATGTACAATAACAAGAAACAAAATATATAAAGGTATATAATATATAACCTAATAAAGAGCGTTGTAAAAAGTCTAGTATATTACAAAATAGAAAGAGGAATAGAAAGAAAAAGAAAAAGGGGAAGATTACCTATATAACACTGAGCCAGGTTGATAACTTACAAAATACCAATGGAGACAGGATACTTACAAGCTAACATTGAAAAAAAAAGAAAAAGATAATATAATATAATAATAAATATAAATAAAGATGAAATTCTGTTTATTTGTTCTTTATAGAAATCCATACCGTTTGTCCTAAATTCTACAAATTTCGCCCAGTGGTTCTTTGATACCAGGTGCGAACACCTGTCCATGTTAAAATTGCATAACTTCAGCTGATATTCTTTATTCTCCAAATTTCGCTCAGTGGTTGTTTCAGACCAGGTGGGAACACCTGTCCATATTAAAATTGCATAACTTCAGCTGATATTCTTTATTCTCCAATTTTCGCTCAGTGGTTCTTTCAGACCAGGTGCGAACATCTGTCCATATTAAAATTGCATAACTTCAGCCGATCTCTGGGTATATTCTTTATTGTTATATAATCATTTTGATCTCGCTTTACATTGGTTTTTACAAAATCGACCGTTTGAGTCGATAAAAGTCTCAGTTTATAGATTTTATAGATTTAAAAAATGAAATTCTCTGGGTGAAACCAGTATATACAGCTAGTAAAATATATACATCAGTAAATAGCATTCTGAACCATCTTTGATCCCGTTAAAGTCTATCGATAATAAGAATTTATGTTTCCCATTTTCTCATACATTTGTTTTGCGAATAATTTTAATGCAAAATCATGGTTATAGAATATTTTTTCTCCCTCGACAAGCCAATTTTTGTTCTTATTTGTTACTTCGTCTCGTAGTAATTGTCATTGAGCTGAAAGAAGTCTGCAGTCGTCGAGGAGATGCGTGTATGTTTGTTCGGTTATGAAATCACAAGGGCAATATAGGTTGTCTGTTAGTTTGAATCTATGTAAGTAGGGTTTAATTGAGCCATGTCCTGTGAGTAATTGTGTGGCGTAGAAATCAGTGAGTGTATTCTTTGTTTGTAATTAATCGGTTACGTTCGGTATAAAGTTTTTTAGATGTAATCCAATTGTTGAAGCTGTCCAAGCTGTTTGCCATTTGTTTATTGTATCTGTTTCTAAAAGTTTCTTGAGGTGCGTTTTTGATATTTTATTATAGCTTAGTCGTATGTCATTGCATTTTGAAGCTTTTTTGACTGCGTTGTCGGGTGTTGTATTCATTTCCGAGTGCCCTTTGATCCATGAAAAGTGTATGTTTTTGTTAATGTTTTGTAGTCCAGTGATTATCTGTCGAATTTGTTCAGTAAGTGGGTCATGGATATAATGATTGTTGAGAGATTGGAGACAAGATTGACTATCAGTGTATATGTTAATGGACGTCAAGTGTTGTAGGTGTGTTTGAATGTACATTAGACTGTTTAGTATCACCAGTTTTTCGGCTTGGTTGTTTGTACATAAGCATCCTAATTTATATTTCTGTATATCAGTTAGTTCATTCTTGAGAAAACTACAAAAGCACAGCCAACAGAGTCACCTTCCTTACTTCCATCAGTGTAGATTTCTACATCTACTTCATCAATTGGATTTAAAGGAATTTTTGGATATTGTGAAGGATGCATCCATTTAGTGACATCAGTTGGCCTCTCGGTACCTCACTTTTGTAAAGTTCGTTGTCTTCTGTGCTATATAGTAAGTTATATTTCGATGTGTATTGTTTCCTAATGAGGTCGACGGGCATGATTTTTGCTAGCAAGCAAGCTGTATTGTAGGAAACTGTTTTAAAGCCACCAGCCTTTGAATTCTCTGGAGTTTTATAAGGTTATGTTTGCGGTCTAATCAAGTTTGCCAAATATTGATTGCATACGTTAACCAATTGATTCAAACCGACAGCATCAAAGAAGACAGTAACGTTGGCACCAGCCCTACCAGTACCTAGTTCGAATCAGGAAGGAAAGCACTCCCTATATAAACATGGACTTCTGCCATCCCTTAATTTTCCCTGTGATCGAACGCCCCTGCATGAACCTGAACAACCTAGGAGAGAAGAACAAGATACTAATTCATCGCCAGGCCAAAACTTTACCGAGGAATTGAGACGCTTTGATCGACCCCGCCAACGGCCTCGATACCTACAAGGCATTATGTGCTTCAAACTTCCTTAGGATGTATTTAAACTCATGTATTAAGTAAGATTCAAACTACCTTGGTATATTAGGCTATTAGATGTTATTTGTAAAACAAGCTAAAATGTCAATTTTTTATTTTATTTCAGAACTGATTATAAATTGTGTGGAGGAGAGTCATAATATATAAGGCACGGAATTTATATGAGCCAATATTTCAAATGTTTTGAAATTATGCAGCCGTTTTTTTTTTTTTTTTTTTTTTTTTTTTTTGGGACTTCAAGGCTTCCAATGAAGCCCTATACTGCCCATACTAACACCCATGGCACTGGGTGATACTTCTCCTACGAAAGAAAAGCACCACCCAGGGCGGGACCCTCACATCCACACCGGGCCCCAACCTGTGAGGGTTCAGGAGCACAGGGAACACAGGCGTGGACGAGATTTTCAAAGATTATAGCTCTATTTTCGAAGAAGGTGGGTCGTGTTCCAAACATTACTGTACATCTCCAAACATGTAGCCTACATCCCCGTGAAAAATCGAAGCCAATTTTTATGCGTTGTACCTTATGCACTGAAGGAAAAAGTAGATGCAGAATTGGATTCCCTGGAGAGAGATGGAATAATTACTGAAATAGACCATAGTGAATGGGGTTCCCCATTGGTCATCGTCCCAAAACCGGAAGAAGCTATCCGACTGAAAACCGCTCGATATTCAATTAGAAGAATTGAAGAAATCTTGAACAGCCTCCAAGGATCATCTTATTTTTGCCGGTCGGACTTATACAAAGACTATTTACAAAACGAAATGGATCAGAAAAGCCGCGAAATTTAAACGATTTCAATTCACCGAGGAACGTATTTGATGAATCGCTTATCATTTGGCATAAAGACGGCTCCTAGCGAATTTAACAGAATTTTGGAACAAATTCTTCAAGGACTCGACGGCACAATTTCTTATTTCGATGATATCGTTGTCCATGGCAAGACAATTGAAGAATGCCGAAACCGCCTACAAAATTGTTTGGAACGACTAAAACAATATAACCTTCATTTGAACCAAAAGAAATATGAATATTTCAAAACTGAAATTAATTATCTGGGATACACTATTAGGAAAAATCAGATCCTTACATCATCGGAGAAAGTCACAGCTACTATGGAAATGCCACGTCCGAAAAATACTGATGACGTTCGCCGTTTCCTCGGATTAATAAATAAAGGATTCAAAATTTTACAGGTCAGCACAATGTGAAGCCGCATTTCTAAAATTGAAAAGTGAAATTGCCAGCGAAAGAGTTCTCACCCCTTTCGATCTTCAACTTCCAACTATAATAACATGTGATGCTAGCCCAAAGGGGACCGCAACCGTACTTTCGCATCAAGTCGGTAGCACAAAAAAACCAGTCGCGTTAAGGGTTGTTATCCCAAAATCGCTCCAGCCTGTAATTCTTCAAGAGCTTGTAACGTCTCTTTCAACGTTAGATTAATTTAGTAAATAAGATGGTAAAACTTACCCAGTCGGTTTGGGAGTGAGTTCTTTCTCAACGAGCTACCACGTGACTCGCTACTAATTATCAAAAATAAATTTAAGAATATTGGAATGAACAACAATATATTATTAACATAAACAAAACTTTACATATAACAACATAATTCGAATTCAAAGTCTTACAACCATTTTCGCACATTTTTCAAAACCAAATCAAAACATTGTGTAATCTTCCAATCTAGTGATGGGCAAAACTGTTAATTTTGAAAAACAGTTGCAACTGTTTCTGCTACTTTCAATAAACAGTTTAAAAAAACAGATACAACTGTTTAAAATAATACTATATGGGAAAAAAGAAAAAAAACTAATCCCACTTCGCATTCCAGCCAGTGATGGGCAAATTGTATCTGCAGGTACAGATATCGGATACTGTAGCTGTGGAAAGTACTCATGAGAGCAGATACAGATAGTATCCGTATCCGTACAGACGGATTCCAAAGGATCCGAGTACTTCTCGTATCTGTCAGCTTCGGATACAGTGACTACTCGTATCTGTCAGGACAGATACCCGAGTATCTGTGAGTACTTCGGTATTTAGTTATTTGTTTCCGGATACTATTTCGGATATTTCTACTTCTGGGGCTGGGTTGTTTACAATTCCATTATTATTCTAATATTCAATTAAAATTATAAAAAAATTATTAGTATTAAGCCGTCAACATTTTATCGCTTCGAAATAAGGGTGCAATATCCAAAGCGTTAATTTTGACAAAAAGTAATAATTTAAAAAAAAAAAAACGATAGGAATATAAAATTATTTTCTTTTTTTATCTTTTCAGATTTTTAAAATTGTAAACTACTGTGATGATAATAGTGGCTTATAATTGGAAAATACTACCGATTTTAAAATTCGATGCTGGTGGGGGGGGGGGGGGGACATTTTATTAACTTTCCGTTTTCTTCGAGAAGAGTCTTTATGGTAACGGCAGATTTTGAAAATAGTAACATTTTTAAAATTTGGTTGGGGAGGGCGTTACTACGATTTTTTTTTTAACTTCTGATTAATTTGTTATGATTGTCTGTCTATATCTATGTTTACGCGTTCGTAGATTTTGAAAAAGTATTAATGTTTTACGGATACTTCTAATTCTGAGGTTAGGAATATTTAAAATGTTGTTATTAAACTCTTTTATTATTATTAGGCTGTCAACATTTTATGTTTTCGAAATAAGGATCCTATCGAAAATTTTAAAAATAATCATACTTTTAAAATTGTAATTATTGAAAATTAATAATATTCAAAAGGAAATTTGTTTTTCTATTTCTTCACAATAAAGAAGCATAATTATGTTTAGGCTGGCTTAACTTTTGAAAATAGAAATAATTTTTAAATTACTATATTGTGGGGGGTCCACCTTTAAGAGAAAATTGTAACTTCTAAAATTAATACGAATAGAAATTATATTTTTGTTAATATACACTAAATGAGGGCTCATACGGGTATGGATTTGGTGAATGGTATCAATTTTAAAATTCGATGCAGCGAGGGAGGATTTCTTCGGGATGAGCGTTTAAGATATTGGGGGAGCAGATTTCGAAAATATTTACAATTTTAAAATTTGGTGTGGGGCTACTACGCAATTTTTTTTAACTTCTGACTATTTCGTTGTGAGGGTCTATATTAGTTGCACATAAATTTTATTATAGTACGTTTTATTATAATCAAAATATAAAGAAACACACAATAAGAGTAGATATGAATTGAAACATTCCTATCTAAAATGGAGACGCTATAAATCAAAAAGAATCAGGAACAGTTTATTTGAGATAATAAAATGCAATTCACAAACTATTTCAATTTTTTTACAAATCAATTAAATTATATGAAAAAACATTTATACTATCTTACATTTTAATAATTTATTCAACTTTTTATCTTTTTAACTTAGGGAACTTTTTAACTTAAAAATGACTTAGGAATCTTTGTAATTGTCGCATAGGCTGGTAACAACAAGAAGTAACAAAATAATGGAAACCTCATCAAACTGATGGTGTGTTAGCATTGACATGGGTACTTTACAAAGATAATCATGTAAAAGATAGTGAAATTAAAAATGAATATTTCAATGATAAAAAAACTCCTGTTTTCATTTCTGAGTAAAGAGTGTTGCAGAGACTAGGGCAAAATTATAAGGGTAGAGGTAGGAGAGGTTAATTTGCCGACTTCAAAGGGTTTACTGCGGGGAAACCCATCCCTCTTGAAGTGAAAGGGTACACAACGATCAGGTGTAAACTTAAGATAAGGAATTGTAAAACTAGCAATATACAATAGATGGTACAGTATACAAATTGTTCATATCAGGACTCAATAATTAGATAAAACTGAGAGTACACACAAGCAGACCTGGGCAGTATTTATATGATTCCGGTTTTTCACATTTCATAATAAAATAGTTTGTTTTTGTTTTTTAATATTTTTAGAACAATATTTCTTTTTATGACAGAATGAAAATTTGTACATTAAATCTACTCAAAGAAGTACTTATAATTAATTAAACACTTTAAACGTAAATTCTAGAAAAATCTGGCGAATCAATAAAAAAATAACTTTTAAAAGGTGACTTCAATACTACAAAGAATTTGCTTAAAACATTACAATTATGTATTCACATTGACTAATCAATGATCATACAGGAAGTTATTTTGGAGCAACAAAAATACATGGACTGGACAATAAGTCCTCTTCGTCCCAAGAAATAATACTTGGTAGTATGCTTTTTAAGTCCGATATAAATAATTAGCATCGATAGTAATAATTATTTTTGCTAAATGTGAATGTTAGGCCCCTAAAAATGATTTCTTAGAACATTTAGAAATGCTCATAAATAAAAATTAAATGGAAAAATAAGGCAAACGTTCACCTGGATCGGAACGATTTTTTAACTTATAAATGCGTCTTGCGGGTATTAGTAAGAATTTTTAACCAGCCAGACGACCGAATTTCGTGTTTAGGAACCTTTTTGAATAAATTGGCACAAGAATGAATCGTATGTTTTATGAGTGAGTTTTTGTGATTCTCGCGCGCATCTGGCAGGTACTAGTAAGAGTTTTATCGCTGCCAGAGGATTTTCCCTTTCTATAGAAATAAAAACCTAACGATTAAGCCATATTTCATCCGTATGTTTTATGGGTGAATTTTTATGAAAAAAATTAATTATTCAAATTAATTTTTAAGGCATTAGTAAGAATTTTATCGCTACCAGACTGCCGGTTTCGCACTTGACTCTGTGGTTTCCAAAAATGCTGAAAATTTTAGGTGTATGTTCTATGGATGAGATTTGTTGCATCTGGCTCAGGAGCCAGATACAGTACAGGTACTATAACCATTATTTTCATTTTGAGAACCCCTCCGTATTAGCTACTGTACCTAATCATGATAAACGACTCCTCTCAAAATTTTAAAATTTCCATATTTATCCATCAGGGAAAAATGATACTGTAATCTATGACCTAGATAAAGGGATAATTTCATCTACTTACTCTAACATCTTCCGCGTCCTCAAATCCTAGTTTTGATTTCATAGGTATCCGCTACTATTGATGTAGCTCTATATTATTATATCACTTCTTTTTTACATACTTTTTTTCATTTTTTATATACATTGTTACCTTGTGTGTACTCTCAGTTTTTTATCGTATTATTGGGTCCAGATATAAACAACTTCTTTACTGTATCATCTGTATTGTTAATTTTACGATTCCTTATTTATTTCTATTTTACACTTTGTCGTTGTGTACCCTTTCACTTCAAAAGCATTGGGTTTCCCCGTAATAAACCTTTTGAGGTCGGCAAACTAACCCTCCCCCCTCCTATCACACAAATTTTCCCTCAGTTTGTGCATTACTGTGGACTTAACAAGGTAAATATCAGATTTTATTTTGTCATTCTAACCAGCTACTTATTCCAATATTCACGTATAATTTTAGTCATATCAACATACCATCAGTTAGATTAGCTATCCATTATTTTGTTACTTCTTGTTGTTAATATCTAAATTAATAATTACATGATTAAAATTTAATCATCATCTTCTTCATAGTCCGGGAGTTGAGGGCCGAAAAAAGTGTCAGGTTTGAGGAAAGTTTTTGATCAAAAAGGCTGAGAGTACTCATTTCATAGACAACAAATGTGAACGTCCGCCACTTCACATCGGTTGCCATAAAATTTTATATGCAAACTAAATCGAAATTTTCGAACTTCTTTCAATTTTTTGCTTATAACTCAAAAACAATTCATCGCAGAGAAATACGAGTTCTCTTTAATTTAAGAGGGCTTGAAATTTGCGTCGAATTAGTTTCTTAAAGATAAAATGGGATAAGACTTTTCGCCAAAAACCGTATCATATTTTCTAATATTTGCCATTTTAGCGGAAAAATGAATGACGCTCATGTAGAACGAGCTCCTTAATTTTATAATTAGCCGACTCCTATAGAGACAAAGCAATTAAAACGTGAACGTATTTAGCGCATAGTGGCCTAGAATTGTTTACTTCCAATTATAAAAGGCTATTTTTTGGAAAATTGAATATATATATATATATATTTAAAATTTATAATATAATTAATTATTATGATTTAATTTTATAATATTAGTAACTATTATAATAAATATATTTTAATTTTAAGATATCAATGTTATAGTTGTAATATATCAAATTCTGTTTGAAACGAGCTCCTTAAATTTAAAATTAGCACACTCCTGTGGAGACAAAGTAATTAAAACGTGAACGTATTCAGTGCATAGTGGCCTAAAATCGTTGAAATTTTTGGATTTTTTTGCATATAAATCGGTATGTACAGGTCATAAAGTACTGCTTTCTCCCTACTATAAAAGACTATACTTTTGAAAATAGAATGATATGTTTTAATTTTGAATAGTTTAAGTGGTCCAGCCGGGTTTTCAACATCAAAAATCTTTTTTTTTTTACGATTTTAGTGGAAACCATGTTACATCGTTTATAATTGAAAAACATCTAGTTGAAATGAAAAATGTTTTAGATAAAAGTTGCAGAGCATTAAATTTATCATGAAACAAGCTCCTTACACACCTATAACTTAAGCTAACTAATGCATAGCAAAAAGTGAAAGTATTGGTAATGCTTGTAGTTGGGTAGTAGTATTGGGCGCATTGTAGAAAAGTTAGAATTTCGGATTTCTTTTACACAGGGGTCCAATTTTATGTTATCGGGAACGATTTTTTTTAAAACAAATTTTCATTTTGTATTTTAGTTGGTAACGATTTATTGTTAAAATGCAAAATGAAAAATAATTACCAAACGAACCCAGGTAATATTTTATTCCTATTATGTTAAAAAACAGATATGATCCCATAATTAAAGGTAAAAACTCATAAAAAAGAAATAAAAAAATTATGATTTTTCAGTATCAGATCACATTCAAAATTATTTAATATTAATCAATATTAATTTCGTATAGACTGTCCTAAATAGCATGAGATTTGACCCTGATATGAAAGAAATCAAAAAAGGTATTTATTATCAATGTTAGTGCGCTCCCCCGCTCTCCACCGCTATTAAAATACAAAATAAATATTCTTTTCAAAAACAACGTCCCCGATAACATAATATTGGACCTCTGTGTGAAAGAACTCCGAAAATCTAACTTCTTTATAGTGCGCCCCCCCCCCCTCTCGACCCCTATTAAAAAACAAAATAAATATTTTTTTCAAAAACAACGACCCCGATAACATAATATTGGAACTCTGTGTGAAAGAACTCCGAAAATCTAACTTCTTTATAGTGCGCCCCCCCCCCTCTCCACCCCTATTATAATAAAAAATGAATATTTTTTTAAAAAATACCGTCCATAACATAGTAATGGACACCCGTTTAAAAGAAATTTTGAAAATGTTACCGTTTTCAATATTATAGGCCCCTCCCCACTCGAACTTTAAAATAAATATTAATGTTAATGGTTACCTGGTCATGATATAATATGCTTAGGTAAACATGAAGAATATTCCCACATTTCAAAATATTCCGTGAATTTAAAGTTGTGGAATGAGGAATACGCTTTGGATATTGCACCCTTATTTCGAAGCGATAAAATGTTGACGGCTTAATACTAATAATTTTTTTATAATTTTAATAGAATATTAGAATAATAATGGAATTGTAAACAACCCAGCCCCAGAAGTAGAAATATCCGAAATGGTATCCGGAAAAAAATAACTAAATACCGAAGTACTCACAGATACTCGGGTATCTGTCCTGACAGATACGAGTAGTCACTGTATCCGAAGCTGACGGATACGAGAAGTACTCGGATACATTTGAAAATTTTGGAGGGATTCGAGTACAGTATCCGAGTAAAAAAGTATCTGTAACTTGTATCTTGTATCCGAAACTAGTACTTTTTTACTCGGATAGTGCCCAACTCTGATTCCAGCATTCTTTTGAATTATGTTTTAATTATTGAAATATCTAACAAGTTCGAATGACAATTTCTCACAAAACATTTAATATAAAATAAAGCTTTATGTAAAATAATTAAACAGCACTAAAAATAAATTATAAATCAAAACTTGTAATAGGCATAGATTGATTTTTTGTTTATAAAATTATGGTTTAATTGAATAAACAATCTGGAGAAAAATAATTTAATAATTAAAAAAATTAAGAGCCACATAACTCAGAGTAGCGGATTTGTGAATGAAATAAACAGATACAGCACGGATAAGCTGTTTAATAAACAGTTTCACTGAAACAGTTTCGGGAAGCAGGGAGCATTAGCAGGTTAGCAGGCTGTTTCATTAAACAGCCTGTTAACCGAAACAGATACGTGAAACAGTGGTCTTGGAAAAGAAACAGATTCATAAACTGTTTCGGTCAACAGGCTGTTAACCTGTTGATTCTCGCAACAGCCTGTTAACCGAAACAGATACGTGAAACAATGGCCTTGAAAAAGAAACAGATTCATAAACTGTTTCGGTCAACAGGCTGTTAACCTGTTGATTCTCGCAACAGCCTGTTAACCTGCTAATTCTGCCTGCTTCTCGAAACTGTTTATTAAACAGGTCGCGCTCGTGCTATTGCAAGCTAATGGTTTGTGTTTAATTTTTATTATTATTTACCTTTTTTTTTCTCACTACACTGTTTTATCTGTTTATTTTTTTCCGAAACAGTTAACTGTTTCTGTTTAATGAAATTAACTGTTTCAAATAAACAGATTGCTACTAAACAACACACCACTATTCCAATCTATTTCTATCATTTTAATTATTTTCCACCTTACTTATAGTGATAAGGGATATAAACACTATTTATATAAAACACTATTGTCTATCGTGACAAGCTCCATGAAACACACATAGGAATTTCAAAAATGAAACAGCTTGCGCGAAGATATTGTTCATGGACTGGAATCGATCGTGACATCGAACGGCTCGCACGATCTTGCGACGCCTGTGCGGAAATCAAGAAAAGCCCTATGAAAGTTCCCATACACTCCAAGGCTCACTGTAAGTCTAACTAAACTTACATCTTATGGGGGAGCATCCCCGCCAATCTTGAAAAGAAACAGAGGAAGACAGAGCCAGGAAGGAAATACGTTGCGGACGTAAATGAGACATTATACACAAGATACAGAAAATTTGTGCGTACTTAAAAAACCAAAAAAAAAAAAAACAGAAAAGATGTTGGGAGTTGGGTATTGTTATCATTTTCATTGTTTTGCTATTATTTAATTATTAATGATTATACGTGTTGAAGGTTGTAAGACAGATATTGAGTGTAGGCTTTTGAATATTTTCTGTTACATACATTATTCTATAAAATAAATACGAAAATGCAAACAGTCAATTTATTATTATAAACATGGAACAATAATCATCTAATAAAAAATAAATCTAGAATAATAAAAGTATTCTTCTTAATAGCGGCTCTTTGATACCATTCAGCTACCTTTAGTCAGGTCTGATCTCTACTGAAAGGACCTGTTTGGGGGCTATTTTATTTATAAAGACCAACTGGGAGTTTAAAGCTAGATTTAAGTATAGCTAACCAAAGCCCTTATAACCATAAAAGACATGAAGGGAATTTGAAATCTGACGGTTCTGTTTGCTGTACACTTCAACATTCGTTGCATACAAAGTTATTTTGGTCGAACCCAATTTTCTACCTATCCCTAACCCATTGATTCCATGTTACCAGGTATCTTTAATACAGGAGGCTCAAGAAAGATATAGGAGAATATTTATTTACTAATGTTATTAATTATCTTTAACTTATTATTACTAATAATGTTATTAATTATCTTTAACACCTTATTTTATATTTTCCAGTCCATTACTTTATATCTGATTGCTAACCAGAAAAAATATTATTAAAAATTTATCAATTATTATTGACTTTATCTAATTCGCATATAATTTATTTTCAATAATTTTCATTTTATTTATTTTTATTTCATTTTATATGTTCAACATACTGCCAGAGGTGTGTTTTATAGTTCAATTTAATATTTCCCATCAAACTTGGCAGAATGTTTGAATAATGCATTTACAATGTTCCGAACCACATTAAGCATCTTCAAGTTTCACTCTTAATTAAAAAAGCATTAGGTTAAGCTGACCAATAATTCTATTTTACTTATAATTATTATTTTAAAATTTTGATTTTTGAATAATACAATGTTAGCGTTAAAATAAAATTTATAAAAGTGTAACCAAAATATGAAAATGATTATGGTGTAGATTGAAGCTTGGAGATAACCTGAGTGCCTCGAAACCTCACTTTTATGAATTGATATTCATATCAACCAACTTGTCGATTCTTTCCTAAAGAAATAAAAGCAATATTCGGAACAACTTCGGTTAAGCAGCTGCAAGATCGTGACCGGCATCAGTAAATAACAAGGTATTCCTATCACACCCTACACGATATCCACAGGTCAGTTCGGGTTTACCCGAGCAGCTGTAGTCGAGAATCCGAGTATTCCTAAGCACCATATAATTTTTTTGTTATTTCAAGAAAAATTTATTTAAATAACCAGAATCATATTTTTTAAAATGATTTGATGATGATTTTAAGTGATATGAGTCCGTAGGAAAAAGAACAAATTGTATCAGAACATGATTTATTAGATTGAAGAAAGGGAATAAAAGTAGTAGCAATCATCAAGCAACCATCATTGGAAATTTTCAGGTTAATTTAAAGTTATCTCGACTACATCTCCTCGTGAACTCTCGGTCCTACCCGAATTGAGCTGAGGATATCGGGTAGAGCGTGATCGGAATACCTTGTTGTGTACTGACACCGGCCGCCATCTTGCAGCTACTTAACTGAAATAATACCCAATATTCTGTTTGCTGTTACAGATATTTAATTTAAGGTAGAGGATTATTAGAAAAATAACAAAACATATTTACATTAAAATAACTATATTATACTGTACACTAGACTTTAGCTTTTTTTTTTCTTCTCACAAATATAAAAACACTGATTTGGGCCTCCGTACAAAATGTCAACTCCACACAGGAACCTAAACATCATATAAAAATAACATTTATTTATATATTTTTTTGGAATATCAACTCGGAATAAAGAATAACGCCTCCTTTATTAAAAAAAATCACTCTTCCATTTTTTTTATCTATTGGAAATTGCACCTAAAAAAAATATATTTCCTATAAAAATGACAAGCACTTTCAAGTTTTAACTGAAAACAACATAACACAGTGAACAGATAACAAGTATAATACACAACGAAGGGAATGTTATTCAAATTAGGAACAAAGGAAAGTTAAAAATAATATTCAAGCCTGGACGGATAAGTGCCTTGAAATTATTTGGAGCCCCATTCATCTCATTTTGTACAACTTATAATTAAAAGAGCACCAGATACTATACATAATATATATATATACATACATACATTCGAAACATATATATATGTATATACGGAATTTTCTCACATTCATTGTGTTTCTTTTCTGAAGTTATACAGATCATTGTGACAATTACATTCCTTAAATTTAAAAAAATAAAATAAATTTACATATTTTCAATCATTTCGAGTCCTTCATTTGTATGCTCCAGTATTTACAATACCAGGTAATGTTCGAATCATTCAAAATGTTGGTTATTTTTATTTTTAAGTTAGACTTCTTTGTTTTCATATTCAATAAAAATGATATGTCTTCTCTAAGACTGTCGGTAGTTGTGCACGGTGTAAATTATCACAGCGCGTAGTGCATGTTTAAGGCATTGGGCCTCTCTATGCAACTTTCTTGTGTCAACAGTCTGACTTGTCTTCTTCTACCAGCTTCTGGGTATCTTTTCCTGTATCCGCAGAGGGATCCAGGTCTCGGTGTCGACCCCGTCCCTTCCCGGGAGACTTGCTCATCACAACAGAGGGCGCTAGAACAGCTGATGAGGGCTCTATAACTGCCCTTCCAGTCTTCATATCCTGGAAGAAGAAAAAGCTTATGAATATAGCAATGTTTTTTACAGTAATAAATTTAAAATTTAATAATGTTTGTGGTTCATTTAATAATGGGTGATAAATATAATTATTTACATTAAAAAAAGCTGTGGATTCTTAATAGAACCTTTGGAAGGTTATCTAGTAGGAAGATATAGAGCAAATGTTATTACACAGTTACTGCAGTGGCTCTAAAAAATTTTATTTCCAGTCATCCCTCCTCCCATGTGTTTTTACTGCAAATCCACACCTTCTTATTTACGTACATATTAGCGTCTGTACTTGTGGGCTACAGTGACTGTTATAACCTCACATTCACTGATAAAACGAAAAAACTTTTAGTGTGGCCCAGAAAAGAACCTTGTTTGTTTAGTTTATCCAACTCCACAAGATCAACCCGCACAGAATCTTCCCACCTTCGCCTAGGCCTACCCCTCGGACGTTTTTCAGTTGGCAAAGCGTGTATCAATCTTTTAGGAATTCGTTCGCTACTAAGATTAGCAATTTTGTAAGCCCACTTTAACCGACGAGCGGCTATAACTTTGATTACGTTTTCCGGGTACAATTCTGCATTGTTCATCCTTCTTCGGCCCACATATTCTACGCAGTACTTTATTTTCAAAGACCATAAGAGGTAGAAAATAGCTTGAGAAATAGAAAAAAAAAAAAAGATAAATTGGAAGAGAAAAGTATTCAAAGGGAAAAGTAAAAAAAAAAAAATGCCAAAATATTCCAAAGTCAGAGAGATTGCAATATATTTTCCTTCAATATCATTATCACCACATTTTGTTATATTGCATATTTCTGTAATCTAATTACACAATTATCTAATTACCATTTAACAGTTGCCAACATTTTATGGGCAATGATCTTTTTAAAATTGAATAAATGTGTGGAAAAATAAAATCTGTTTTTAAAACAGGATTTTCATTGGATATACAATTTAACTTAGCAACTAAATTACAAATGGATGTAATTTGATTAAATTAATAAAGGTCTTACTTCTTCTGATTTTGAACCAAATCAGAAATGCCATTTTTTAAATTTACATATATTGAGGAAAAATATTTGGCATATGAGTTGCAAATAATGTAAGGGTCTAACGAGCTACCAACCCAAATAATTCCTGAAAATTTCATCAAAAGAGGAATGAATGGTTACTCACATCATACAGGGCCCCTGTCCCATTGCTTTCAGCGGGAGAAGCCTCTAGGTTCCCGAGGGCATCATACATCGGGTTACTAAAGTCTCTATTTTTACCACTGATGTCGGACAAATTATATTCAACATCAATTGCATCCTGTAATAAAATCATATAAATAAACATATATATATCAAAGACTTTATAACTGCATAATCATATTTATTATGAATTTTGAATAAAAGTGGAGAAGAAGAAATTGACAAAAAATAAATAAAATAAATTATTAAAAGAAAATAATAACATAAGAAAATTAAACTAGTTCTTACCGGTATTGAAGGTCCATTACTACTGAATGCTGGAGATCCAAATTCTACATTTGTTCCTTGTCTGAAAGAAACGCTCTGGGAATTTGTTAAGCTACTCAAAACTGGTCCTTTTCCACTAAAAATATAAGAAAAAAAAATCGGTCGATTGCATATTACACAAAGTTCTCTGGCTTATTAATTAGTAATACAAAACTATAGCCAAAGATCATTAAAAAAAACAAAGAAATATGTTTTAGGCACCAAGTTATTTGAATAATTCTTTAATTTTTATTAATACATCTTAGATTTATTCTGAATGGGATGTAATGAATCTTGTATAGCCTCTTCATCCTAACTCCGCTCTTACCTTCTTGCTGAGGACCCTATTTAGCTGAGTAAAAGGGATTGAGGTTGTGGCACCCAACCCCTTCGTAGGTCGATGTCAAAGAACAAACAAGAGATGGAATAATCAACATGTTACAAGTCGGCAGCAAGGCATGCATCTGAGAATGGTGGCAGATGAACTCTATAGGAGTCAATGGCAGCTTCCGAGACAGTTAGTTTGTTTACAGCAAAAGGGCAGGAAAAGCTCTAGAGCTGAAGTGAAGACAACTTCCTAGGGGAGGGCACCCCAAAATCAAAGTCACCGGTCCTTCTGGTAGGGGGTTTAATGTGTAGCCAACCCACCTTTCAAAATACTCACAGCTACAAAGCCTAAGATCAACTGAAAGCCGAACATATTTAGATGGCAATGACCCTGTCGAGGGAAGGAAAATAAACAACAGGAAATATTAGACAATGACTACATGGAATGTAAGAGTATAAGAAATATTCAATATAACAAAATGCTTCAGTCAGGTAAGATAAAGGGCATTGCTGATAAACAAAAGAAAATTAACATTCATACAGCTGCTTTAAAGGAAATACGATGGAGGAGGAAAAGGAGGTATTGATAAAAAGGATTACTCTCTTATTTAGAGTGGGTCAGAGGAAATGAAAGGTCACTTTTGGACATGATTTACAATAAGCAAGAAACTCAGTGGCTCTTTAATTGATAATTAGCTTATCGACAATAGAATCTGCAAACTAAGGTTTAGCGGGAATATTTAGAAATATATCTCTTTTCTCGTGTATGTGCCCCCAGGGGCAGAATTTTAGTTGAACTTCTGCTGACATTGACTATGGAATGTTGAAGGCTGGTCTGATAGTTAATAACACAAAGACCAAATTCATGGTAGTGTTGTCCTGAACTCATCAAGAAAGCAAAAAAATTTTAATTTTCAGGAGTTTCTTTTTAAAGGGATGGATAGTTCTACAGGGATGCAGGTTAATAATAAGAACCAGATTAGTCATGAAATAAGAGGAAGAATAATGGCGGCAATACAGCGTACGTCACGTTGGCACGTTGAAACCTTTTAAATCAAAGCTCCTGTCCAGAGATAATAAGCTGAAGTACAAATCTTTGATCCGACCAGTTGTGTGCTATGGATGAACCTGAGAGAAGCTGACCAGTAGGCTCTGAGCATTTTTGAAAAATTGTTTCTAAGATTTTCCCCTATGCGTACTGAATGGAGGATAAGGACAAATCAGAAGCTGAATGAGCTAAAGGAGCATGGAGCATGAAGAGCCTTTAGTGAAGGCAAGACAAATTGCCCGGATAAAACATGTAGAGAGACTGCCTGATGATGTCTACAAGAAGACAATTAGAGAGGAGTTCCTTGGAAAAATGAAAACATGATGACCAAGAAAACCTGGAAGATATGAAGAGAGGACATGAAAGAAGATCTGAAAAGAATGAGAGAAGAGCACTAGAGAGGTAAAGCGCGGGAAAGAGAAGTCTGGAGAAAGATTTTGAATGACGCTAAGGTCTGCCACGGACTGTAGTACCATTTGTAAGTAATATTAGATTCATAGATTCTACAATAATAGTTTATGTGATCATAATTTTGTTTTATTCCCTGAAATCATAGTGCAAACCATTTAATTATAACTAACTTACATTGGAACAGTCTCTAATTCATATTAAATATATAAAATAAATTGAGTGAAGCAGTGTTAGTTTCAGATAATCAAATAATACTGATAGAAATACTAACTGCAACAAATACCAACTGCTAGCCATTGATTTTACGTATCAGAGGTTAATATGTTACACAATGTGGGGTCACCAGCGGTGTAGTGGTTAGCATGGCAACCTAAAATACTAAAGGTTAAGGCCCTTGGCGGCCATAGGATTTTTTGATCCACCCTTAGGATTTTTTAAATGTAGTAAAAAATCCTTAGCTATGCCGTAAAATGGAGGGCCCGAGCTTGTACGATGTCAGGTACTAGCTAAAGATCCCTATCCCGGTTATACCTGGATAGGCAAAATTTAGGACTCTCACTGTAGCATCGTCCGATAAGCCTTAGTAGCATAAAGGCTAATCGGCCAATGCTACAATGGGAATCCTAAATAAATAAAACAAACAAACAAACGTTACACAATGCTGAGAGATTCCAGTCATTTTGGGTTATTTTTTTCCAAAATGGACATATCTAATTAATCAACAAAAATAACTTAACACCCCTCAAAATGTCAGGATTCATCTTTTGAGATTCTATTACTTTTTTATATCCCTGTTTGGGCGTCAAAAATAAAAGTTTGTAATAACAAGTTGCTTAAGGAGCCAATAATATTCCTTAGTTAAGCATAATTTTAAAATTCCTCCCTCGCAAAAAATAAATCAATAAAAAACATTTAAGATTCTAAATAAGAAAAAATTAAATTTTTTCAATATAAGATAATTCACATTTCAATGTATTATTTGTCAGTTTTTGGGCATATTAAAGTTATAAACAAAAAGCTACTTCAAAAACCAATATTCATGGTTAAGAAAATTTTTTACTTTATAGAAAAAAGTTATAATTGCATACTTCTAACTTAACACACATACTACTTTATACTTACAATGGCCTTTTTCTAATGACATAATAGATTGCGCCGGCAGATGCCAAAACCAGCAGTACTATGAGAGGAATTATTAGTGCTATTGAAGGACCCGATGATCGAACCATTTGTACGTAAACTTCGCAGGCACTACCACTGAATTGGTTAGGGCATGAACAGATCAAGCCTCCACTGTCGTCTTCCTGGCATAGTCCACCATTCTGACAATGGCACACTCTTGGTAAGGGAAGAGGTTCTTCGGTAGCTAGAATTAAAATAACATGCAGTTACACTTTGAATAGTTTAATTTTTTTTTTTTTTAAGATGTGATAGTTACCTGAATCGCAAATTGTTTCTGTTCCAGATTGTATCATCTTTGTATTATCAGGACAAGTACACAAATAATCTCCACCAGGTCGCAGCAGACAAAGATGATCGCAAGGCTTTTTCTCACAAGGATTGGGTATAGACAGATTGTATTTTGCTTTGTGATAAACTAATATTAAACAAAAAATAATTATAAAGATTTAATCAACAATGAAAAAATATAAAGTTGGTGAAAACAATATCATTGTATACTAAATTCATAGAACACTATATCAATAATTAGGTTATACTTCAGTTTACCTTTGACATCAGTTGGATTAACTAGATTTCTGGCAAGTGAAACCGGTATTCCCCTTCCAAATTTGTCCTGTTTTATAAGTTCTCCAGTATCTTTGGCGATCCAATATAGATTATTTTCAAAAACATCCAAGGACAATGGATGTTTCAAAGAATCTAGATAATAAAAAAATATATATAAATAAGATAAGATATAAATCAAACACTAATTTACTTAATTTCAATTAAATTATAATACATAGTTTACTAAGCAATAAAAACATGCCTAAAAATAAGGGACATTTGAGAGATTCAATATTTCAAATAAAGTGTATAAGATTATTAGCAAATGGATCTTCAAGATTGATAAATTATAAATTCTTTTAACTTCAATAAAAAAAAAAAATAAATAACTGATACAATTCTGAATTACAATTCAATGAAATAAATCAACAATAACTAATGAAAAAAATTGGTTTGTATAGTTTTTCAATTTTTTTTTAGTAGGGAATATTGTTTAAGAATATGTAAAATAAATGTAAAAATATGTTAATATTCCTCAAAATACGTATATCATGAATAGGGTCTTTGCAACAAGGTAGAAATTAAGTGATTTATTTTCTAATAATTAAGGACTGGATTTATATGACAAAAATATAAATACAAAACAAAATAAGAAACTCCTTAAATATTTTTTATATTACTGTAAGTATTATTGGATCGGGAAACAAAAGTATCAACGAGAGACTGACAAAAATGAACATACCTCCTTTTAGGATAATTTCTCTCTGGGTTCCATCTTGACGAACAGTTTCGATCAAATTCATTTTTGTGTCAACCCAGTAGATCGGGTGATGGTCACTAGCATAGTCAACGGTAAGGCCAGCCGGGTGACGAATTCCTTCTGTGACCAGAGGTCTCCTTCTGGAACCATCTAAATAAGCAACTTCTATTTTTGGATCATCCCCGGCATCTGACCAGAACATTAAACCATATTGTGGATCGACTGCTATCGATGTTGGATATTCTAAGTCTGAAACGTAAAACAAAAATAAGACAATGTTAAAAGTACTTAAAAACTGAATGATTATAGACATTTTTTTAAATGAAGATTGGCTATAATAATCATTTCATATATTTATTAACAATGTGTTTGCTGTAACATCTATAAATTGTTACAGCATAGGTATTAATTATTAGTTTAAAATTTCCAACTTGGAAAATTAATACATGTAATTTTATAAACTGTAAATGGTTTTTTAGTTGTTTTTTTCACAAAAAAAAAATTATAATTCAAATATTTAAAAATATATGTATAGAAGTATTAATGCCCAAGATATTGAAAACAGACATTATTGGATAGAATTTTCCATTGTTTATTTTAAGGTTTATTTTCTTTTCTCTCAAGAAAATAAACAATTTTTTATTCATTCAAAATATTCAAAGAAAATTAATAAGCATAAACCTTGATAACATAAATAAGCTAAAACTAATAATATTATTGAAGAAACTATTTACATTAATCAATAAAACTTACTGCTATCTATTAGAGAGCGCCTATATCTTCCATCTTGCTTTGTCACAACAATACGCCCTTTCGGTTTTGTACCAGATCTGTCAGTCTCGGTCCAATAAAGGTTTCCACCAACCCAATCAATTGCAATGCTCGTTGGTTTAGCGTTACCTAAAGTAATAAGTTATAAGTTATGAACTCCATAAATTAATAAAAGTAGGTTTTATGTAAACTTGTAAGACAAAGTCCAACCTTTGACAGTTAGATCTTGAGCAAATCCAACTTTGACCTGCCCATCCAAAGCATCTATCATGTAACTTCTCTTAATCTTCTTTTCATAACTGTCAACCCAAAATATCATTTCAGTCTTAAGATTGTAATCGAGGGCTTCAATGCGTTTTTCATTGCGAATCACGTCCACTTCATGTCGCATGTGCGCCTGATATGATTTAATTTCCTCTCCGTTTGAGAATATGACGGAAACCTATTACAAAATTACAGTAAATTCAAATTATAACACAAAATATTCAAAATAAACATTATTATTGTTTTACTGTATATGTACTCAGATTGCGAAAAAAAAACAGCAACAGTTATCGATGTATACCCCTTACCAGGAGTTTTGTATCAAACATTGTAATATAAAATTTTTTGAAATAAATGTGGTATCTCATCTGCTAAATATTTTTAAAATAAGTAAACATGTGACACTGGTTAATTTAATAAGTCTGTTGGCTAGCAGATAGACGTCTTCAGGATGGGATATGTGGGTTTGAGGTAGATCTAAATCTTAGTGGTAAGTTATTAATGTTGAAAATAGTGGTGGAAGTCTTTGGAGTATTCTGAGGCAGTATCTTAAACTGTTGCAAAGGCGGATGCAGGGGGGGGGGGGGTCGCAGGAGTAATGACCCCCCCAAATGCAATATTTTTTTGTATTTTTAAGTGAATACAGTCGACTCCGCTTTATTGGGCCATAAAGGAAAAATTTGTTTGATCCCATTAAAGCGGAGATCTTGAATCCACACGTAAATGCAAAGAAACAATGCCTAAATGCACCTAATCACTGGGCTACTGTACAAGTATGATATTTGATGCCACAAATTGGACATATTTGTGGGAGAACCAAGTTATCATGTTTAGGGCTTGTATTCTCGTCTATTAATTTAATGATGGGGTCAAAATAGTACGACTAATATAACTGTTAAAATGTATTTTTATTAACTAGGTGTTCTATAATATGACAAAATATAAGAAATATGCAAAATGACTCAAATGAAAATAACCATTTGTGTTTAAAATAAATTATACTTATATACAAAATTACAAAATAAGAAATGAAATGACATGTTTTTATGTCAATATTTTTAACAGGAAAGAATTAACTGTACATTGGCACACTTTACTTGTAAACCTACGACCCACATAATAAGTGAACTTTTTTAGGGAGTCTAAAGGACTTCCCTCATTTCCTATTTTTAAAAGACAAGCGACAGAGGTTTTCGTGCAATTTCTTGCTTCTGGTAAATAAACAGGCCCAGATTCTTAGATTATTCGATTGATACTGTGGCTCCTAGATTTTTACATTCTGTTTCTTGGAATAGTTGAAGTTTCAAAACGTTTTGGACCAATGAACCGATGTTTTGTCCCAATAAAGCGGTGATGTTTTACCTATACAGTCGACTCCGGTTTATTGGTCCATAAAGGGAAAATTTGTTTTGTCCCAATTAGGCGGAGGACCCAATAAAGCGGAGATCGTGAATCCATGCGTAAATGATAAGAAAAAATGCCTAAATGCGCCTAATCATTGGGCCACAGTACAATTATGGTAATTGATGCCACAAATTGGATATATTTGTGGGAGAACCAAGTTATCAGATTTAGACTTATGTATTCTCGTCTATAACTCTAATGATGGAGTCAAACTAATACGATTGATATAACTGTTAAAATGTATTTTTATTAACTAGGTTTTTTATAGTATTAAAATTAAAATAACTATTTCTGTATAATATAAATTATAATTATATAGACAAAATTTCGAAATAAGAAATGAATCAGAACATGTTTTTATGTCAATATTTTTAACAGGAAAGAATCAACTGAGCATTGTCAAACTTTACTTGTAAACTTACAACTTACATAATTAGAGCAATTTTTTATGGAGTCTAAAGGACTTTCCTAATTTCCTTTTTGTAAAAAAAAAGGCGACATTACTTTTCGATTTGCTGCTTTCTTTCAGAAGCTTCTGGTAGAAAAACAGGCTCAGATTCTTAGGTTATTCGATTGACACAGTTGCTCAGTGCTAGATTTTTACTTTCTGTTTCTTGGAATAGTTAAAGTTTCAAAACGTTTTGGAACAATTAACCGGTGTTTTGTCCCAATAAAGCGGTGATGTTTTACCTATATTTGATTCCGTTTTATTAAAAATGACTTAATTAAGCGGTGGTCCCAATTACCTGATGATTCAATTAAATGGAGTCAACTGTAATACAATTAGTTGGTTACTATTATCTAAACATAACACTTTTGGTTATTTAGATCACAGTCCTTCTTAACACAAGGCAATGATCTCATTAAAAACGGTGCTGTCAGCCACGTGATTATAAGAGGGAAGGGTCATGATACCCCAAATTTCATGCTGAATCCACCCCTGAACTGTTGTCATATCCCCATGCCTTTATGTAGTTAGGTAAGTTGTTTGTCATAAGTTCGGAAAATGAGTGGAACAAGACGTGCTGCGAAGCTGTTACGGCTTTTGGAGGATAATCCGGAAAAAAAAAATGACCAAGTATTTTCGTCTCTTCTCTTAGGTTTTTTAGTAAAAGGTTAGATTAGTTTTTATATTTTTGAGTAAAATGGGGTATTTCATTTTTAGATCGTTATTCCTGGCTTCTTGGAGTTGAGCAAAGTGGTAATACTGGAGGTCATATCTCCAGTCTTCCTTTTGAAAAATCCGCCGACTTGCCAGAACTAGTGCCGGAATTCGAGTATCAACGTACCAACTTTATGCGATTTTTTATATTTTTATAATTTCTTATTTTTCTTTTTGTAATTTTGAGTAATGTATGCTACTGCAATTTTCTTATAATAACTACTTCTTTTTTTAAACTAAAAATAGTGTTAATAAAGACTTTTATTCTTGTTTATTCTCTTCTATTCATTCCACTCCTATAAATAAATTATAATAAATGCATTAAACTGATGAAAACACCTTTAACAGATTAATAATTTAATGATAAAGATATTCTAAATTAAAAGAAACAAAAATATTGCGAAGAATGCTGCTGAAAAATAATAGAATCTCCAAAAACTGAGGTGTGAGCAATTTGCTCACGCGCGACCAACGGTGTCCCATGGAGGGGCGCGACTAGCGCCGGGTTAATTAAGAAGAACCAACCATAAAAGAGTATTAAAAAAAAAGTTAAACTGAAAAAATTAATTACCTTAGGATCATCAGCTTTACAAACACCACTGATAGTATCCAATAGTGAGAAACCAGGACTACAAGAACAAGCATAAGTACCATTTAAGTTGGTGCACTTGTGAGAGCATTGGTGGGCACCATTAGCACATTCGTCCACATCTATAAAAATATAATAGAATAAATTCACGAATTTTTTTTTTTTTAAATCGATTCAATCATTTTGAACTTTAGCTACCTATGCACTTCTTCCTATTTTCAGGATCAATGGTATATCCTCTATGGCATCCACAAATGAATGCTTGTTTGGTCAGATTTCTACAGGATTGTTCACAGCCACCCATTGTTCCATCACTAGGACACAAACTTCCATGATCTGGACAATGCAAATTTAAAAAAAAAAAAAAAAAAAAAATTAAAAATTACAGTTCTCACCATTACAACATATACTTTAAGATATAGAAATTGAATACTAACGACAGCTGATCTCATCTGAATTGTCACCACATGTGTCAGAAAAGTCACATACATTATCTTCAGGAATACATAGTCCGTTGTCACAAGCAAACTCTTGTGGTGTGCAATGAGGTCTGCGAGGTGGTGAGTAGCACAATGAATGATTATTCTCATCAGAAGCATCCCCACAGTCATCATGTCCATCGCACATGACGTCGAAGGTGATACATCGGCCGTTTTCACACTGATAACGTCCTCGCCCAAAGCAGGATTGAACATGAGCTATAAAATATATATATTAATATAAAGGCAACAGTAAAATGACAAAAAGTTTTTAATTATGCAGTGATTATTTAAGTTTAAAGCTTTGACAGATGACACTTGATGGAAATTACGACAAAAATTAAAATTACAATTTTAATTAATTGAATTACAAAGAAAATTATAAAACATTTCAGTGAATTAATTTTAGCTCATTAATAAAGCCACTAAATTAGAGATATATTGAATGAAATAACATTTGAATATAGTGCATATCCACCGCCTCAAGAAAATTAGTTTGAATGTAATCTAAGCAATATCTTTTTGGGAAGTTAAATTTTGGATGGAGCTGGTTTTGAAGCAAGCTGGGTGTTAACCACCATTTTACAATGTAGCACACTTTATAATATTATTGGAAAGAATCATAAATTTTCTTTTAATTAGGTAAAAAATAAATAATTTTTTCTTGGTGAAATTTCAAATAACGGATCACTTATAAAAAAAATAAATAAATGAAGTTGTGTTCAAGACAAATTTAATTGAAAAACTAAAATTAGAAAGATTTCGGGAAGTTCCTTCAATTAAACTGTCATTTAAGTTTCAATAAAAAACATCCAACTAAAACCAACCTTGCAGCCACATGATTTAATGAATAAAAACATGCGGCAAGTTGAAAAAATATCATTTCAAAATAATTAGTTAGAACTGGTTTTCAAGTTATATGCCTTAAATAATAAGTGAGGTGTTTTTATTGATTATATTCTACATACCACAAAGTTCTGGAGACTCATCTGATTTATCACCACAGTCATCCATTCCATCACATTTGTCTTGGTGGGATATACAGATATGGTTGTCACATTCGAACATGGTTTCCCTACAGTAGCGCCCGTTTGGAAGGGGAGGGCAACCCATTTCATCACTCATATCACGACAATCAATATCTCCATCGCAGCGGAAGTAAGAAGCGATGCAGTGGCCACTGGCACATTGGAATGTTCCGTTCTGTAAATCAAAATAAAACAATTTATAATTTGAATAATCTTATACAGATAATCTTTTTAACAAAAGACTTCATATTCTTTGGTAACAGGTTTAGTCAATGTAAAAGTAGATGAATATGATGAATTATATAAAAATACAAAGTTCATCAGGGATATTAATCGCATAATGTTAGGTGCTGAACATGTCAACATACGAGATGAATATTTATGTCCAATTTCGCTTATGAAGCCAACTATAAGTAATCTTATAATTTGTTAAGGCACCATATTTTTGCTTTTTGATTATCACTATGTATAATTTAAGTTTAAAATAATATTTGACAGCTCTACATTGGCTTTCAGGACTTTAATCTATAATGCCAATGTGTTTAGGATTAAGATGAATTTTGAGGTGATTCAACAAAAATAGTTAATCTAAATCAGGTTTTGAATGAAGATAATTATTAGCTTTATTATTGAGTTTTGGAACTGAGCAGGAACAAGGTTAAGATATAGGATATTAGAGAAGGTCTTTAAAGCAGTTTCATGAACCAATGAGTATTACCATAGTTTTTGCTGGATTACGAACCACAAGTATCAATAATATCAATGTTGACCTGGATATTGGAGCTAATGAGATGCCTCAAGCTTATTGAAATGAAGACAGGGAGTATATGCAAATAATACAGGTTTCTTATATAAAACTAAGCAGATATTTATATAGATGGTAAATGAAATTGGTGGAAGAGAGGATTTTTTTGTTTTTACCTTGCATTGGAAGTTAGAGCAACCTAATTCATCAGACCCGTCAACACAGTCATCGTCGTGATCGCACCTATAATGCTGGGGTATGCAACGGCCATTGGTACACTTGAATTCTGATTCAGAGCAAGGTCTGTAGGAACCTTTGCACAAGGCTTCAGTTTCATCAGAGTTATCTCCGCAGTCATTTTCAAAGTCACACATCCAGCGCCTAAGAAGCAATAAGAAATAATATCCATTGACAAAACTAATTTTTAATGTATGAAATTAGCTTTTGATGAATAATGCTAAGGGATTTGGTAAAAAAAAAAATATTGAAGAAATGAATATATAATAATAGTACAACCACCGGGATGATCTGATAAATATATTTTGATATTGTAACATGGAGCTTTCAGCGTCCTGCGCCATATTCATATAAAAATACAATGAATAAAAAATATGTTGATAATATGAACATTTATAAAGCTAACACTTTTATATAATATAGTTGTCATTCTATATAATATTGACAATCTCATGCTTACCTGTTCATTCTCCTTAATGTAAGAGAATGAACAGGTATCGTTAGTGCATGTGGAATTTAAATTTAAAACACTGTTGTCGTCTGGCCCATCGCCCCTGAAGGCCTACTGGCTTAAGGTCGATTGCAAGCGCGATATATTATAATTTGTTATGTGTGAGTAGTGATTTAGGATTTGGGCTGCTCCCTGTTTTGTATTTAATATGCTGTCTTGATTAATTGTGATGTAAATGGATTCTATTATCTTTTGTTTTGGCCGGGAGGTGGATTCATAAAGAATTTTGACATTCTCAAAATCTGTTTTATGTCTGGTTTCTTTTGCATGGTTTGACAATGATGTGGTTGTTTTTGAGTTTGGTTCAAGGGTGCTTCTATGGTTGTAAATAATAGTTTCGAGGTCAGTTGAGGTTATGCTTCTGTAAGATTTATCACAGTATATACAGGGAATATCATATATGAGGTTTAGATGTTTTTCTATCGGTATGGGGTCTTTTGTTTTGTTGAGCAATTATCGTATTGGATGAAAGGGCTTAAGCACAAATTTGAAGTCATCAATGTCTAATTTTTGAAAGTATTTTTAATATTATATGTTAATTTATTGATGTAGGTGATGGATTTGAATTTGTGTGTGATGTGATATTGATGATTAGTACTGGGGTTAGATCTGGCATCTTCGGTTATGGTTTCCGGTTCTTTGTCTTTTATAATTTTGGGTGCCTCTGTATTAAAAAATTGTGTTAAAGAAGTGGTTTGAGAAGGGGGTTTATGGTTGCTATCTGTTGATCGTGGAAAGTTGTTGTCTATCTTATCGGCTATGTCACTATTCTGAACTTTATTTATTATGATCTGTTAGTGTAGGGGAGATCTTATATTTATTAATTGCCCCATACCATAATTGTGATATCAACCTGTTTGGGTAGAAGCTGTTTTTTTAAATTTTAAAAATTTCTTCTTCGGTTTCCTTCATATATGCGTCATCAGTTAAGAGTATGGCTTTTTATAAGATTATAACCTAGGTTAGTAATTTGAGCTTTAGGATGATTGGAGTAGTAGTTGAGTACACTGTCTGTTGTTATAGGTTTTTTGTACCGTTTTGAACATATTTTATGTTTTTTCCGGATTATCGTCATGTCCAAACAGTTAATACTATTGTTCTTCTCAGTTTCATAGATGAAAAATGTTCTGGGATGGAATATATATATTATTTATTAACTGTCGATACTTATACCAGCATTGTAAGTTATTCATTATCAAGGCTAAAAATATACGTAGAAGCCCAAACATTATTGAAGGAAGAAATACATATATATGCATTTGACTTTAATATGAATGCAAATATACTTGGAAATAATAAACTTTGGAAGATAAAAAAATAAAAGAAAAACTCCATCTGATAAGGTAATGACATAATTAATGAGTAGAGTTCATTGATGGTAGTGTAATAGCTAATAAAATATTGAATATTAACAATAACATAAGACATACTCATATGGTGACTATAGCTAAACAAAACTAACACAACTAATATCAATGAGGGTGTAAAGAGAAATATTCCAAATGAATATTCATATATTAAATTCATTATTTTCTCAATATAATTGTTTTAGTTGTGTTCAGTTTTTCACATCTTCTATGTGAAAACTGTTCAGTTTTTCACATGAAGGTACCTCGGATGTTATTTTTCAATATTTTATTACATTACTTATTCCTCTTGTCATTATTATATCAAATCTTAAGTTTATTATTCACAAATTTACGTACATTAATACTTACAGAAAGTGTTTGATAAGTACCTTTATCTCCTTTATGATTTCGCAACAATGTAGGTTGAAAAATTGGCAATTAACAAATAATATAGATATCAATTTCTAGATTTTTTGATTTTCAAATGATTACTGAACGATCTTCTTGAATGATCTTACATTCAACTATCTACTTATTTAGTATCTAAACCATACATTTAACAAAAAACTAAATAACTTACTTAGGTATACAACGACTATTAGCACATTGGAAGTCAGTAGTCGCATTACACTTAAGACAGTTGGCAGGATCTTCATCACTGTTGTCCCGGCAATCATCTTTTCCATCACAGAGAAGCCATTTTGGAATACACCTGTAATTGCTTCGTCCTGGACAGCGTTGCCAGCCAGCAGTGCAATTCTTTTGTCTGAAATGATAGATTGAACATATAAGTAAGACATAAAGTAATAAATAAATTTGTTTTCAGTATGATAAATATACAAAGTTTTCTTTACCTGCAGATATAAGCAGGCTCATCAGAATCATCACCACAGTCATTGTCGAAATCACAGGTCCATAATTTAGGAATACATCTACCGTTTTTACATGTGAACTCTGTTTCGTTATCACACTTTCTATTATCTGGAAACATATTTACAAATTAAGTTTATATATTATATAAATCTATTTATCTATCTATATTTCTATAAAGAGGAATCAAGTTATAAGTTCAAAATAAACATAATTACAGTAGAACCTCTCTTATCCAACCTCCCGATATCCAACTCCTCGGGATATCCGTCACCATTCCTCCCTTCTGGGAATGATTCTGTAAATCACAGTGTCAAGAGCGATATAAACCCAAAGGAAGAGGAGAACACAGCAGTTTTAAACCTAACTCGCTCGTGACACATTGCATATTGTTGTGCAAGTGTGTGTGAATTTTAAGTTTGTGTACATATGCGTACATGTAGTTGTTGTTATTGTTAATGTTACACAGTGATTATGGCTACACAACAAAAACGCAAACATATTGTATGCATGCTACAGAAGAAGTTGGAAGTTTGGACGACGAAAAACAAGAGCCTGAAAAGATCAGTCATACGGCAGCTAAAGAGGCTTCGAAATAGCGATGAAATACATCGAGCAGTATCCGAACGCAACACCCATGGATGTGATGTGCATTAAAAAGTGGAGGGATATCTCTGCTAAGGCAAGGCTAACTTCGTAGCTTGTAACTACAGTTACATACGTACAAGTTCGTAACTTGTAAGACAAAAAATATAACTGATTTTTAAAATGAATTTACTATATATACGAATATTATACATTAAATATTGTACATAATATGTATATTACTCGTATCTGTGAGTTTTTATTCTCTTCCTGTTGTTCCTCGGGATATCTGACCTTTTTCGTTTACCGACCTAGCTCGGGTCCCGTGGGTGACGGATATGAGGGATCCTACTGTACTGTATCAGTTCTTTCAGTCAAGACAATCACAGTTAAAAGATAGTTCATGTAATAAGTTTCTGATTCTGTCTTACAGATAAGGCAAACCTGTGTTCTCATCTTCACTTTAGTGGGTTTCAAGTAACTACACTAAAACGATTAATTGCAACAGGCTCGTTTATGAGATTATATAATAAATTTAATATTTATAGATTTATGATTTATAATTGAAATGGGAAAAGTTCTTGAAAACGCATAAATGATATGAAATATATCCCTCTACCAAAGACCAATATGAATTGATTTGTACCTAATGTCCTCATTTTATTTTGAGAGGAGTTCAAAGTTAATTGAAATATTCAATCAATCAATCATAATTGATTAAGTACCTCCTAGATAATTTAACTTCATTTTGGATATAGTAATGTATCTAATTAATTTTTAGAACCTGCACAAGTAAAAATAACAGATTTACTTGAATAGCGCGCACACGCACTCACACTCACACACACACACACACGCACATAAGCACGCACGCACATACGCACGCATGCACGCACGCACACACGCCCGCTCCCCCCCACACACACACACACACACACACACACATATATATTTGCCAAATGTCTAACGTTAAAAACACGGTTATCATGAGGGGTTAATGTAAATTAGTATAATTATTACGGATTGTTTCAGTCAGTGAAACTGGTTCACACCATGATAACTCAGCAATTTCTGCTATGAGTGTTTATTTATTTAATACTAATTTTTTTTTTGTTAATTCAATGTGCAAGATATAAATTTTTGGCTTAGACAAATCCCAAGCCATATAGATTAAAATAAGTAGAAAATAGTAAAACATCAGGAGATATAATTCTTTCAATCCATGATTCAGTCTTTGAATAACAACTCAAAATTATATTTTAAACCTAACATGCAAAAATAAAGTAAAGTAAAAAAACGAAAATTCCAAATTAAATTTTAAAAACCCATTTTTACTCATTATGATAATTAATCATAAATATAAATAAATTTTTAACTTATTGTATAATTTATTTTATGGGTAGTTGACTAGTACCAACTGGAGGTGAGAGAACTGGCAAATTTGATTCAACTTGTGTGAGCTGAGGGTTGATTAACCTTGACTTAAGGAAATATAAACCACTATAGGAAGGAAATATTACCACTAAGGAAAGGGGTAAATGTAAAATGAGTTGGAGTCCCTCCAACAGATTTTATAATATGTCTAAATACTTACGGCAGTGGGCGGGATCTTCATCAGAAGCATCTTTACAGTCTGGATCTCCGTCGCATACCCAAGCATTGAGGATACATCTTCCGTTCGATCGACACTTGAATTCTAAATCTGGACAAGTTAAATTGCAGTACTTTTCATCAGACCAATCGGAGCAGTCATTGTTTCCATCACAGATCGTTGCTGATGCAGTGCAGATTCCATTATCACACTGATACATTCCTGCTCTGCATGTTCGTTTCGGGCACTCCGCTGGTTCATCTGAACCATCTTTACAATCCTTTTCTCCATCACATCTAAAAAGATTGGGAGTTATTATTTCAAAAAGACAATTAATAAATAATAAATATAAATAACATCCAGGTTTAGAGATTTTATCAAAAGTACGTTTAATAGAATAGTATAAGTAAACATTGGCCATAGGGCATATTTCCTTTTTCCACATTCATTTACTTATTTTTGTTTCTATTTACTCTCTAAAGTACACTAAAATTTTTTATTGTTAAATAAAAGTATTTACTTGTGATAATTCGGCAATGCAAGCATAATACTCGCGTCTGATTTTATTTACTATTTAGTTTCCATTAAACAAATAATTTCCATTAAATGAAAAGAACGTCTTTAATGATAAACAATGTTCTATTATTAAAGGTTAATGCGCATGAGAGGGTTCAACATTGACGGAATATTTTTCTTTTTTTCTCCTGTTTACTTGTTTTTTCATATTTCATATTTAGCCATTTCTTATTTTTAGATGTAACCAGAGACAGTTAATTTCTCCTTATAAACAAAACCAAAGGTAGTTTATAGGAAAACAAAAAAAACACCTTCCCCATTTAAGCCCCCCTCAGAACATTTTAACAACGATAAAGCTTGCCTGATATTAAAGAATACTTGATTCTTATTCAAAATGACGAGTTTGATCAAAATAGTTAAAGCCATTTTTGAGAGAATTGATAAAAACTTAAAAATGGGAAACAAAGTTATTAAATAAAGTGCCCTCTCCGTTTGATCAATTTTGATAAATTTTTTGATGTCATATCGCGGGCATATACATACATCAAATACCAAGTTTGTCACGGTACCTATCTGAAGTATAAAAAATTTACTATATCTGTGAGAAAACCCAGTGACAGGCGCTAAATAAATCAAATTAATTTGGCTTATATTAAGAGAAATACAATTAAATATAAAATCATACAAAATATTTAAATTATTGGTTAATTCTAAAGTTTTCTTTTTTTTTTTTTTTTTGGTAATAGGGCCAGAGGGTGTTTATGAATGTTAGTGCCTGGGGGACAACCATAGTCAAAGTCAGTCACTGGAATAATTAATTATTAAATACTAAAAACACACAAGAAACATTTATCAAATATATACTTAAATGTTTTTTTGTACTGTGCTTTTTAGTCATGTACTTTAATTGAAATTCTAATTAAATATTATTAATTGAAAAAACAAAATAAAAATGTCGGGATTTGAGGAAATGAACAAGCAGTGGCAAAAGAAGCAGCCAAGAGATGAGACCCTGCTGATCTAAAATTAATATTTCCTCCCGAGTGGGCGAAACAGGTGAAAACCAAAATAAAGAAAAAATGGAACGAAGAGTGGCAAAATACACGTAATCACCTTCACCTGATCGAAGGAGATAACCATGCTTGGCTGCCTCCAAAGAACCTAAGTCCAAAAAAAGCAGCCATAATAACCAGGCTAAGAATTGGTCACACGAAGCTTACTCATATCTACCTGCTTATTGGACTTCACCGGCCTACTTGTCAAATTTGCGACAGTACCCCTCTTACAGTGGAACACCTTTTTAGGTGTCAAAAATACTGAAAGGAATGCCGAGACTTCAATATTACAACTTCATATCCATACAAAGCAAACAACGGAATTGAAAAAACCCTGAAGTACCTCAGGAGCAAAAAATTAATGTCCTACTTTTAAGAAGAGCAGTCGTCGCTAATGGCCTGGGAAGTCGAAGCAACGTTAAACAACATCAAATAAAAAAAGCAAAAAAAAAAACAAAAAAAAAACAACATAAATGGATGGACAAAACCGTTATATCTGTACTTAAATTACAGGCGTTGATGACCTAGAAGTTGTACGCCCTCTCAAATCAAATAAACAAACAAAACAAACATCTGCACTTAATTAGATTTAAAATAATTCTGTCAAAATAAAAATAGTTACAATATAATTTTAATTGGGCACGGTATAATACCCATGGGCACGGTATGTGTTAAAACATATAGAGAAACTTGATATAAAATTATTAAAAAATTTTTTTTAAAAGAAATATCTTACTTCCAAAACCATGGAATACACCTATCATCGTTGCCTCCACACCTATGCTGGCCATTGGTACAATTTGCTATGCAGGTCTTCTGGTCAGGTCCTAGGATAAATTGGTTAGGACAAGCACATTTGAAATCGACTGGGCTCTGAGCGTCACCGTATCCATCTGGCGAAGCATCGACTCCAGGAACAGGCGACAGTAAACACAGATGAGAACAGCCACCTATATCAGATCGGAATTAGTAATCGAAACAGCTTTACAAAATTAATTTTAAAAAATAGATTTATAATATTTTATAAGTTACCATTATCCCCTCCACAAGGATTAGGATAAGCCTGTTGCCTTAATGGGTGATAAACATGAACATCATAAGGCCTGTGAGTTGTGTTTCTTAAGACTTTGTAATCGTGTCCTTTAAAATAAAAAAAATAAAAAATACACATATTGCAAAAAAAAAAAATACACATATGAAGAAATAAAACTATTGAAAATAAACAATTCTAGAAAACTAGCTCACTTATTGTAATGCTAACAAAAAAAAATTTTGGCGGTAGATAATAAAAGGAAACTTAACACGTTAAGGTGCCTTTACACCTTACGAACTTTACCTTCGAACACCACCCTCGAACAACCTTCGTGAAGCCTTCACGTCGACTGTTCGGGTGTTCTAGGTACTTCATCTGTTCGCCTGAGTTCGGGGGTAGCGCTAGTGTCACTTTTGATTTGGGTTTTTCCTATGTGACAGGAGTTGTTTGTGATACTAGTGTAATTTGTGAAACGTAAATTGTCTCCTATTTTTTTATTTTTCAGATAATATAAAATATATTGATAATGGAGATTTTTTCTTTATCATAAGCTAGCTTTGGGTGCGTCAGCCATATTGGTTCGCTTAACGTCACGTGAAGTATAAATGGCTGTTCGCCTCACGTCGGTACGGCAAGGTTCGTAAGGTGTAAAGGCACCTTTAGGTGCGGTGGCGTATTTTAGGGATATCCTGAATTAGACGGTATCGGTCCCCGGGGTTCGACAGCGGGGATGAACCACAGACGGTATTGGGCGTCGGGGTCCAATGGGAATGCTTTGACGAAAATGTTATTTTTTTACAGAAAAGTGAATTAAATGAGCTTCTCAAGGGCTGTGATGCCGCACCGAAAGTGTTAAGTTTTCAGAAAAAAATTTGATAATCGCTCAAAATTATTTATATTTATATTTTTTCTAATGGTTTCCTCTACAGCTATTTAGGTATTAGAAAAATAATACTATTAAACTAGAAAAATCTCCAGCAACCTGCAATTAATCTTGCAAAATGTCATGAAAAAGCCATCTCTGATATACAAATTCGAGATCCAAGAAAGAAGTATTAATGGATTTGATGGAAAAGTCATCCGATAAATGACCTGATCAATCTAGGATCAGTGGACTAATAATGGAGGGAAAGTACCAATAATGAACAGTCCCTGGTTTAACCATATCATTGCCTATTTCTATATCATCTACCTTGTTTGACGCTGTAAGAGTAAGGAGGTTAAGCTCGAGGCAATTCATTAGGACACCTCTTCTCAACAATAAATGCCCTAATTGTAGGGCGAAAGACTACACGGAAAAAAAAAGAAGGTAAAAAGATCAACAAAGATGCATCAAAGCTGCATGTAATAAACTAAACAGCACAAGTCCAGATGAGCGGCTCAGGTAAAGCCCATTGAGAAAAGAAAAATTTTATCACAAAAATATCATTAAATTACAGTATATTAGGGATGGGTCAGGTTGTATGAATCAGATACTTTGTATCAGATACTGAAAAGTATATTCAATCAAGGAGTTGATCCAGCCAAAATGAACCGGGTACTGATACTCACTGATCCATTGATACTCGATGATCCGTATCAGTTGAGTGTGAGATACTAATACAATGAATATTTGGAATAGCTGACCCCAGATTATGATCCAGATACTGGATACTTAGTACTGATTCAGTTGAATCATTTGGTACTTGAAGTATTCCTTGAAAACTACTTAATACCTGATCCCTTGATTCAGCAACAGACTCTTTGATAATTTTATTCATTTATTTTAGACGGTAACAATAATGAGATAATAGAAAGTAATAACCTAAATAAAATAATAAACTTGAATTATTTTTTATCAAAATAAATTATTGATTGATACTCATATACGATTTTAAAACCTAATGATTTCAATAATTGAATAGTTATAACTATTCATTAATATATGTAATGATGTTTAAGGGCTGATAATGTTTAAAGACTGTAAGAATGTTAAAAGGCTGTTTTATTTAAAAAACATATGTTCTTATTAGGGTCTGGCCACACATGTCCGCACCGGATCCGCACCGTAGCAATAATATAGGTTATGTTCAGAATATTTTTAATTTAACTTACATATTTCCTTTAGTTATGCCTAAAGTTCAGGCCACAGATGTCAGACACAGGCCACTTTAGGCATAACTAAAGGTAATATGTAAGTTAAATTAAAAATATTCTGAACATAACCTATATTATTGTTACGGTGCGGATCCGGTGCGGACATGTGTGGCCAGACCTTTATTTAGATCAATTGTTTTAAAGTTAGAGGGTTAGATTTTAATTTTTGTAAACATTGTCTAAAAGACTGTAAAACCCGATTTTGTAGGTACGTATGTATACATTTCAATTGTTAATTGTATTATCTAAAATTTCTATTATGTTAAATTTGTAATTATTTTGTTAATAAAGTTTTATGTTTGTAGCAATCCAAAAGAAGTTTATAGTCTTTTAAAGTTTAAGAAAACCAGATTATATATATAATAAATATAATTAAATAGTTATAACAAGAATAAGTTTATATTTTTTGATGTTTCATTTTTATTTAAACAAAATGTGGTTTACATTTTACAATACATATCGTCGTCACCATGCTAAAGTAACGAATGAGCAACTAAAAACCTATGCATATTCGTTATTTTAGCATGGTGGCGACGATATTGAGGAATATATTTAATTTAAAAAATAAAAATATGTGTAATTAGTAAAAAATTCGTTGCCGTATAAAGTTTCGTTGAACCGTAGTTTATTTATTCAATTACAATGCAACGGTCATTCAATTTAATGTATCAGATACAAAAGTATCAAATAAAGGTATCAGATCCAAAAATGTATCGGTATCATTTATATCAGATGCAAGAATTTCAAGTAACAACCCATGCCTACAGTTTATTGAAAAAAAAAAGAAATAAAAAAGTTTTACATGTCACATACACCCTTTGATCTTAACCTCTTTTTTTCATCTCTCCGTGATCATAAAATTTTGCTTTTTGTACAAGATAAGTCTATATCTTATATGGGACGTTCTTTTACAAACCGAACACCTTTCTGATCGACACATTTTAGATTTAACTGAAACTTTTTTTACGGGTTCTATATCGAAAAAAAAGAGATACGTGTAAGAGGATTTTTTTTAATTTTCGATATTTTGAAAAATAAACAAGATCGAAAATTCGTGAATTTGATGATTTATCGGTAATTGCCTATTTTTCAAAAATTCATAACTCCGGTTCTGTTTAAGCTAAAAAATCTAATTTTTTTTTTATTTTGAAGGTAAAAAGACAAGCTTTAAGAAAAAAATACTTTCAAAAGAGATTGTCGAAAAATTCAAATTGTTATTAACAATTTCAATGTTTAAATCGGTTTTTAACAGTGGCCCCACCCATGAATTAACTTTTTACTATTTTTATCGTATTCTGCATCAAATTTTCTATCGAAAACGCTTTTAAAAACGATGGAGAAGTTATTTTTACTGTAAGAAAAAAATTAATTAATTTAGCGCGGTACGTCACATCGACAAGTGGGTCACATTTTACGGCTCATATTCTTGTTTTACACCGTTTATCTCTTAAATACAAATAATTGTTTCATTTTTTTAATTAAAAAACATATTTTAGTAGCCAAGAAGATGGGAAAAAATAGAAAAAATACATAAATATTTTTTTGCCTATTTTTCAAAAATTCATAACTCCGGTAAAAAATTAATTGATTTAGCATAAGAATACAAATGAGAAAAAAACAATTGTCCGAACGTTTCCAAAAAGATTTAACAATAAAAGAAACTTTAAAATATCATTGTATTAATCCGATTTCTTTACAGCAATTGGAAGCAAAACGGTTTTCATCTTGCGAAAAAAAAGGTTATTGTAAAAAATTTTAAACAGAAAATGTAAACATTGTCTTATTTTTAAATATTGTATGTAAACATTCCAAATATTGTTCTTATTAACTAATGCATTGTCGAAATCTTAATAAAAAAATTTCATTTTCAACAATGTTTTTTATTTATTTTTATTTATGTATTTTTTCTATTTTTTCCCATCTTCTTGGCTACTAAAATATGTTTTTTAATTAAAACAATGAAACAATTATTTGTATTTAAGAGATAAACGGTGTAAAACAAGAATATGAGCCGTAAAATGTGACACACTTGTCGATGTGACGTACCGCGCTAAATTAATTAATTTTTTTCTTACAGTAAAAATAAATTCTCCATCATTTTTAAAAGCGTTTTCGATAGAAAATTTGACGCAGAATACGATAAAAATAGTAAAAAGTTGATTCATGGGTGGGGCCACTGTTAAAAACCGATTTAAACATTGAAATTGTTAATAACAATTTGAATTTTTCGACAATCTCTTTTGAAAGTATTTTTTTCTTAAAGCTTGTCTTTTTACCTTCAAAATAAAAAAAAATTAGATTTTTTAGCTTAAACAGAACCGGAGTTATGAATTTTTGAAAAATAGGCTATTACCGATAAATCATCAAATTCACGAATTTTCGATCTTGTTTATTTTTCAAAATATCGAAAATTAAAAAAAATCCTCTTACATGTATCTCTTTTTTTTCGATATAGAACCCGTAAAAAAAGTTTCAGTTAAATCCAAAATTTGTCGGTCAATTTTTGTCCAAATCTGTTCGGTTTGTAAAAGAATGTCCCATATAAGTTCCAAACTTCAAAGAAGAGTGATAAGAGATTAAAAAAAAAAAAAAATATGACTGCTAAGGATCTTTTTCCTCACTTAGAGGGGAAGAGTGCTGTAAATTGTAGGATTTTCTTTAATGAAGGAGCTCTTCCGTGTTTAATATTTATTTATTTATTATTTTTTTCCCGACGTTTCGAGCTTGTGGCTCATCTTCTGGGGTTATCTTATCTTTAGTTGTTACATTTCATTCAAGCCATTTGTCAAACTTCTCTTTTTAACAGTATAAAAATACTTTTGTCTTTTTTATTTTGTCATACATTTTATGTATATCCATTATCGTGACAATGGAAATATAAGACAGTGTAACAGGCCATAAAATGTATGACAAAATAAAAAAGACAAAAGTATTTTTATACTGTTAAAAAGAGAAGTTTGACAAATGGCTTGAATGAAATGTAACAACTAAAGATAAGATAACCCCAGAAGATGAGCCACAAGCTCGAAACCTCGGGAAAAAAATAATAAATAAATAAATATTAAACACGGAAGAGCTCCTTCATTAAAGAAAATCCTACAAAAAAATATGACTTTCTTGTAACAATAAAGCTAGCTGCCGAAAAAAAATTAACTGAACAAAAAAAAGAAAACCTACCATTGAACTTGTTGGCTTTGAGTATTCCCTTTAGATTCCAATCAGTCCAATAGATATAATCTTCAAACAATGTTATAGCGAAAATATGCGGCACTTTTTCTCCTTTCAGAACAATATGCTTGTGCCTTCCTTCAAAGTCGACGGAAGCAATATAATCCAAATGAGCATCAGCAAAATAAATACGATCCGAAAAGAAATCAATAGTGAGAGCATTTGGCCAGGCCAATCCATCTTCGTGCGTCAATATACGAGTCATGTTTGATCCATCCATACCCATCTTTCCAATAAATGCCTGCAAATTTCCAAATAAAAAATAAATTTATTTGTACATAAATAGATAAGTATATAAATATAAAATATATTAAATTCTCAATCCTAACCTGCAAATACCAACTAGTGAAGAACAGATATCCAATACCAGGATGAACAGCAATGGCCCTTGGATCCTGGATACCAGCCTTCAAAGTCTTTCTGTTAGTACCATCCAGTTCGGCAACGTCCAGGTGTTTACTATGACGGTCCAGCCAGTAAATCTTTCTTCCAACCCAATCAACAGATAATCCTTCCAAACCGTGGCTGTCATGTCGAATAATTGGTTCTTTTTCGTTTTTGCCAATTTCAGCTCTATTAAAATACAATTTATTTTTATTGATAATTTACTTAAGCAATGAAATTATTTTAATTTCAATTCCTTTAGTATAGTAATATAAGGTAATTCCGTCCCTCGGATAGGACGTAAAATGGAGGTCCCGAGCCTGTACGATGTCAGGTACTCGTTAAAGATCCCTATCCTAATTATACCTGGAAAGGCAAAATTTAGGACTCCCACTGTAGCATCGTCCGATTAGCCTCAGTAGCATAAAAATGGACGTTAAACAAACAAACAAACAATATAAGGTAAGTAACAAGTACACGGATTTAATTTGCTGTTCCAAGTGATGGTAATTTCCTATACATTAAATCGTAAATTATTACCACCTATGAAGATTAAAAAAAAAAAATCTAGATATACGTACATTATATATTTTAAAAATCTGGTGTGATGCGCGCAAACTTACTTTGATTAGAAATTGACATGTTTTGTTAAAAACCATTCCTCAAAGACACACATTTTTCCACATTCATTTACATATTTTTGTTTCTTTTTACTCTCTAAAATACGCTAAAATTTGTTATTATTAAATAAAAGTATTTACTTGTGATAATTCGGCAACGCAAGAATAATACTCTGTCGCGTCTGATTTTATTTTCCATAAAGTTACCATGAAACAAATATTTTCCATTAAATGAAAAGAATTTCTTTAATTATAAACAATGTTCTGTCATTAAAGGCCTACTGCGCATGAGTGGGCTCAGCATTGAAGGAATATTTTTCTTTTTTTCTCCTGTTAACTTGTTTTTTTCATATTTCATATTTAGCCATTTTTTATTTTTAGGCAGACAGTTAATGTCTCCATATAAACAAAATCAAAGGTAATTTATAAGAAAACAAAAAAAGCACCTTCCCCGTTTAAGCCCCCCTCAGAACATTTTAATAATGACAAAGCTTACCTGATATAAAGGAACAACTGATTCTTATTAAAAATGACGAGTTTGATCAAAATAGTTAAAGCTGTTTTTGAGAAAATTTATAAAAACGTAAAAATGGGAAACAAAGTTATTAAATAAAGTGCCCTTTCCGTTTGATAAATTTTTTGCTGTCATATCGCGGGCATATACATACATTTGGTATTTGATGTACCAAGTTTGATCAAAATCATTAGAGCCGTTTTTGAGAAAATTGAAAAAAACGTAAAAATGGGCAAAAAGTTTTGAAATAAAGTATCCCCTCCGCTTGACCAATCTTGATGAAATTTTTGCTGTCACATCGCGGGCATATACATATATCAAATACCCAATTTCAGGTTTGTACAGTTTATAGTTTTTGAGGTAGTCTGTTCACACACACGAACACGAACACAAACGAGCACATTTCGCAGGACTTGGTTAATTGGACTCAAGGGGACCCCAAAATGTATATTTCCATTGAAAAATGGAAGTAGAAATTTTTTCACGACATCAATACTTTCCCTTACTATATATTTCATAAATAGGTAAGTGAAAGTAAAAAATTGAAACAAATTGCATTAAATAAGTATAGGAAGTAAAAGCTTGCAAAAGGGATTATTTATAAGTCCCTACATTAATTCAATGAGATTACTAATATGTTATTACTACTCGGTATTGTTCTTCACTTTATATTGTAATTATTATAAACAGATCAATATATGATAATTTAGTAACCTTACTTCTTAGTAAATACAAAAATCATAATAACCTGAAAATAGTTTTAGCGGTGACATCGCAGAAGTATATTGTATTTCCTTTGTAATCATAATCCAAGGCTACTACATTAGTCAAATCTTGGTGGATCAGAGAGTACAATGAAGCATCCAATGACATGTTCCTAATGTAATATTTGTTTGTGAAAACAATCCATGGAACATTCCTGTCTCTTCTCTTGCATGTGTGCTCGTCAGAAGCTCTAAAAAACAAAATAATAAGATGTCAAGATTTCATATTTATTACATACATTTGTATTTCATGTATACTGAATGATGATTGTTTTCTTTTTTTTTTTTTAGATTTCTTTTTCTTTTTCAAAACGAAAAGCAAATATTAGTTAAATTATGAAATTTTTATTATAATGTTAATATTACAATCATAATGTACATCTAATGTTAATGGAAAAATCTAGGTGAATTGAGACCCATTATTGATGATTATATTGTAACGTTAACTCGATAAGCGAATAAGAAAAAATGGCGTAAACTCCCAGACCGTTTTTTGGAACAAAATATGCGGTTGGAACGAACTGTTTGGGTCTAGATCTTTCCGTGGCCTAGTCCACAAAGGCGTGGAACTGCCTACATTGTTCTGGAACATTCCAGACCTGACCATTTACGTTTATATATAAGGAACCAGTGGCTGTACGAGTTAGATAAGTCTGTGTCTTGACTTTGTAGCTCAAGTCATATGATTGTGTGTTATAATGTTATCATTTTTGTAACCTGCTCAAGTATTTAAGTTATATAAATTCGTTGGCATAGATAACTGTATGTTTTTGATGAATAAATGTTTGTTACCCACATAAGTGTTACAATATAAATTTATAGAATTAAAATGGTGTCTTTAAATAATGATGCTGATACAAGAGATGATCACTAAGTTTATATAAAAAAATATAATTTGAATTAAGTTCTTAATGAAGAATACTGAAGAATAATCTGCCGAAAGGATATTCTGAAGTATCATTGCATAAATTTAAATTACAAGACCGAATGTAAAATTGTAATTATCTGTCATTCAGATTTTAATTAATAAAAAATTTAAATTGTAAATTATTAACAACAATAAATCACTATTTTTATTGCCATTTATCAAAACCTCTTTATTTAGATTAGTAAAAAAAATGTAAATTGGCACCCAAACAGCTAATCATGATTATAGACGTGGCTAGTTAAAATAAAATTATAACTTGATTGTTTATTCAAGTATTTTCTTCATTACATAAAAAATTAATAATTTACCTGTCATAATAAGTTTCATCGCACTTGCAATAATAAGAACCAGGAGTGTTTGAACAATATTGAGAACATACTCCCAGCTGTTCAGTACATTCATCAATATCAGCACAAGCTTTTCCATCATCGAGGAGTCTAAAAAGTTTTACAAAAACAAAAAAAAATTAAATAAAAACATAAGATGAAAACAGAAAGGGAAACAAACATAAGATTTTAATTCTTATCCAGAAGAAATTCCTTTGGGGTTACCTGTGGTGTAGTGGTTAGCATAGAAACCTACAATTCTAAAGGTTGCAGGTTCGCGTCCCATGGTGGCCCTAGGATTTTTTAAAGGTAGTAAAAAATCCTTATCTATGCCGTCCCTCGGATAGGACGTAAAATGGAGGTCCTGAGCCTGTACGATGTCAGGTACTCGTTAAAGATCCCTATCCTGATTATACCTGGATGGGCAAAATTTAAGACTCCCACTGTGGCATCGTCCGATTAGCCTTAGTGGCATAAATTGACGTTAAAACAAACAAACAAAGAAGAAATTCCATTCTGATATCGTTTTGATTTGTAGAAGATTATGATATTAATCCAATGCTTTAGAAATAAGGCTAATTCACAAAATCTTTCAAATATTAAATATGATAAAAAAAAGTGAAAGTAAAAAGGTAAAGCTGTCGCTATGTTACTTCTGGGCATTTCCTATCTCAGAAGGTTACGTGACCATAATATAAGTGAATGCCTAAGGCTTACATTTCAGTTAAAGAGGGGTTTAATCAGCTTTTTTTGATTCCAGCTTTCGACCCCTGTTCGATCTTCAGAGATAAACAATACCCCAAAAGGGTCCTTTTCAGTTGAAATCGGGACCTAATTAAATGGCGCCACACCTACTAGTAACATAGCGATACTGATGCCAAAAAAAAGTTTTACTTGAATACCTCCAATTATACTATTAGAAACACAAATTGAAGATAAAGGACTATTTAATATTAAAAATATTATTATATAATAGGAGGTAAAATAATCATAGTGAGCCACATGAAAAGATTTATTACTTACTTGTAACCAGGATTGCATTCGCAATAATAGCCAGTGAGAGTGTCAACGCATTTATGGCCGCATTGGTTCACTTCCACTTTGGCACATTCATCAATATTACAATGTAGCGGTTCATCGGATTCGTCGGTACAATCTGCCACCTTGTTACAGACCCTTTGGTAGTCGATGCACTGGCCATTGTTGCATCTAAACTGACCGGTAGGGCATGTTGTTTGTTCTTTCTCTACAAAAATAAAATTGAAATTGAAAATAAATGTAATTTAGATAGAACCAAAAAAAAAAAAAAAAAAAAAAAAAATTAAATGATCAAAACTTCCCTTCTTGACAAATAATATATTTGCACCCTTAAGACTACATTTCTCTGATTAAATTAAAAATAATACTTTCTATAAAGGGATCAAATAGAAACTTTCTATAGCTCCTCATTTCTATCCTCATTAAGACTCAAGAGGTTTTTTTGTGTCAAAAGTTCAATAGTTTTACAATATGTCAATATTTATTGTTAAAAGTGCCAAATCTAGTTATTGGCACCCTGTGGATTTAATTGTGAAATCTTCCCTATGGTTAGTTTGTTAAAGTCTTACTTCATAGATGACTTAGAGGACCCTTCAAACATTAGTATCAAGTATATCTTATGATAAAATTAGGACTTGTTTACCTATTTCTTTAAGTTAAAGTTGGGGTGCCAATAACTGTATGGTTTACCCTATATATATAAACTTCTGAAAGATTTACTATAATGAACTTCCATAACCATCTAAGTACATTCTCCTAACACTTTCATAATTTTATAAATTAATGACCCTCACTAAAGGGATTGTAAACGATGAAAAAACAAAAAAATTCAAATTTTTTTCAATGATCTGGTAAAAGATGTGGGATTTCCGAATTGCTTGCACATGTTGAAAGCTTAATTTTCAGCAGCTTTCGGATAGTCTACAATGATATCGCACCATACAGGGAGCCCCTTCCATAGGAGGTAAATTTACCTTCTCCCCCAGAAAGTGTTAAAGGCTTCTCAGATTTTATAGTTTCACTTACCTACTAACTATTTATTTATTTTTTTTTTGGTACCCCTACCTGGTCATCCAGGGGTTACTCTAGAGATGTAACCAACCTATTCTAATCTTGGTGGGTAGGTTGAAATTTATTCTGTGGGACCTACAAAAAATAAAAGTCAACCCTCCAAGTGCAGATTTGAACCGCCGCTGTTCGGCTCAAGCATGCTGTGTATGCCTGTGATGTGACAGCAAAAATTTGGTCAAAATTTAGTAAATTTAGAGGGCTAGTTATCCCAACATCTTTTTTTCTCTTTACAATTTCTCAAAAACGGTTCTAAAAATTTAATACATAATGAAGGTATCTGTGCATAAATTTATATACAGTAGAACCCCCTTTATCAGGGGTAATAATGGGTAGGGGGGTCCACGGATAATTGAAAACCCCGGATAATCGAATTACAACATTTTATTGACTTAATGTGATAGAAAAAAAGATGAATTAAACAAAAAAAACTGCAGAAAATCACTTTTAACAAACAACAAATGAGCAAAAGTAACAAATGAACTCAGTTTTTGCATGAACCACTGATAGACAGCTTCATCTATGTCTTTATGTAGAGTTCTTCATTGTTTTCCGAGGACACAATGTTTGGGCCGACGACGATACGAAGTCGGAAATGTCTTTTTTCTTCTTTGAAATCTCACGAACGATTTGCTCGCCGATTCCTAATTCAGCGGAAAATGTTTTAACACTTTCACCTTTTTCTACTCGGTTTATACCTAATGGTTAATTTCTGTTCAAGCGTTAAAACAGCAGGCTGTCTTTTTTGCGACATTTTATTAGTTCGTTTTTAAATGGAGACTAAATCACAACTGAGAATATTTTGTTTTGTATTCAAACAGGCCAGAGTAGGGAGCTACCTAGAAAGACTTGAAAATGATATCGTTCTTAGTATATCAATTGGAGTAATAGTTACCCGAAATATCTCATCATACGATACCAGCTTGGCGTGTTTTTCCATTTATTATTTTATTTCATAATTTCTAAGAACAATAGATATTTAACCATTGTGTAATCTTTAAAAAAATTATGTATTAATTTATTTAAATAAATATTATACATACAAAATAAATGCCATAAAAATTAAAAACAGCTTATTAAAAAAAAATGGCTCCTCGGAACCCCGGTTAATAGAAGCCCGGATAATGGAGGTCATACTGCATTATGATACTTACTGCAATCAAACTCATCTGAGTTGTCACCACAATCGTCTTCTCCATCACATTTATAAGACATTCGTATGCATTTAAAGTTTTGGCAAGCAAATTCCTGAGGTGAACAGGTTTTGTAAACAGCATGGCATTCTTTTCCTTCATCAGTTCCATCTCCGCAATCATTATCGTGATCACAAGTCCATCCCTAGAAGAAGTTTAATACATAAATACTTTAATCAAGGCATAAATAAAAATTTTATAATAAAATATTGTATTTAAATGGCTTAATTAATATACAGGAGCAAAAAATCAAAAAGAGACATAAAATATATTTTAAGATTCAAATTGAAAAATCCTGAGTTGGAAATTTCAAAACCAAAAGCCTGGAGGACCTATATTGCAGGTAAAAATAAATAATATTTGCCAGCACCTGTTCCACCAATGCAGGCATCAAAAGAACAAAAAACACTATAAATGACAATAAATACTACAGGGTGTCCAAAAAGAGTATTCGGGGTTTGAAAGTTGCATAAAATCTCAAATATAGAATATCAAGTAGGGTGTTTACGTTTTATTCAAACACTATGAACTGGAAATTTATTTAGAAAAAACAATATTGTCTAGGTGTCCACCATAACGCTTCTGGCACTCCTCGAATCTCAAATGCAGTAAATAGTATGAATATTACTGTAAATAGTGAGCGTTAACTTTGAAATGGTAAGAGTTTTTTTGGCCCAAGAACGACGGGGCCACTCGCCATACTTCAGACTTATCAATTGCTGCGGTTAACGAATTATTCCAAAAAAAAGTGATTTCTCGTAGAGGCACCATTAGCTGGCCTCCCAGGAATCCCGATCTCAGTCCTCTCGACTTCTTTCTGTGGGAATACCTGAAAAGTAGGGTATACGAAAAGAAACCGACGAATCAACGCAATTGAAGCAAAATATCAGAACAGAAATGACGGCAATCTGGAACAATGTGTCAATGCGTTTGAGATTCGAGGAGTGCCAGCAGCGTTATGGTGGACACCAAGACAATATTGTTTTTTATAAATAAATTTCCAGTTTATTGTGTTTAAATAAAACGTAAAAATCCTACTTCATATTATTTATTTGAGATTTTATTCAACTTTTAAACCCCGAATACTCTTTTTGGACACCCTTTACAATTCATAGGTGGTTATGGGTTCAAAATTCTGTAAGTACTCTTTGAGGGTCAGATATATCAGGATAGCGGTGGCGACCTTTTTATGTACGCATGTGAACAATTGTGCCCAGACAGGTTTTAATGGAAGTAAAATTAAACATTGAAAAACTATTTCAAATAACCATCCCTTACCACTCCTAACCATCCCTAACCACTCCTAACCATCCCTAACCACCCCTAACCACTCCTAACCATCCCTAACCATCCCTAACCACTCCTAACCATACCTAACCATCCCTTACCTAAGCTTAACCATTACGTTTTTTACTATTAATTTTTTTTCTTAAATTGAGAGTTTACGAATACCCCTTGTATATCTATATCTATCTGAGCCAAGGTATACCCCTGAGGGATAACCCAACTCGAGGAATGATACAACGCTGTTATAAAAAAATTATTTACAGGAAAAATTTATAAGAACTTATCATATACCATATAAGAATTTATTTATAATGTATTGCCTCATATTAAGAAGGACTGGGATCTAAACAACCTTAACATTATGTCTAGGGCATAGTAACTACATAATTCCATTATTTGCTTAGAAATACAAAAATCTTTAAAAGCCAAAATATTTGGTGGGTCATGACCACTGTGCCCCCCCCCCCCCGGATCCGCCCTTGGTTCATATTCACATAAAAATCAAGATATGAATAAATTTGTACTCCTATTTATAAATAATAATATTCCCGACATCGCTGGTAGCTTTACGATATTTTTTTTCTGACTAATCATTACAAACTAACTCAGTTATTCACTGAACTGATCTAATTAAACTGACATAACACCATTAAATGGTTGCAAAGTTAATTCTTTTCTTTTTTAAAAAATTAATAAAATAAATGCAAAGTTAATTATTACAAAATTGATAACACCCATTAAATAACTCTATGTATACCAGATAATAAATAATAAAAAATAACAAATAACCATCCCTAACCACTCCTAACCATCCCTAACCACCCCTAACTACTCCTAACCACTCCTAACCATCCCTAACCACTCCGAACCATACCTAACCATCCCTTACCTAAGCTTAACCATTACATTTTTTACTATTAATTTTTTTTCTTAAATTGAGAGTTTAAGAATACCCCTTGTATATCTATATCTATCTGAGCCAAGGTATACCCCTGAGGGATAACCAAGGACTGGGGTCTAAACAACCTTAACATTATGTCTAGGCATAGTAACTACATAATTCCATTATTTGCTTAGAAATACAAAAATCTTTAAAAGCCAAAATATTTGGTGGGTCATGACCACTGTGACCCCCCCCCCCCGGATCCGCCCTTGGTTCATATTCACATAAAAATCAAGATATGAATAAATTTGTACTCCTATTTATAAATAATAATATTCCCGACATCGCTGGTAGCTTTACGATATTTTTTTTCTGACTAATCATTACAAACTAACTCAGTTATTCACTGAACTGATCTAATTAAACTGACATAACACCATTAAATGGTTGCAAAGTTAATTCTTTTCTTTTTTAAAAAATTAATAAAATAAATGCAAAGTTAATTATTACAAAATTGATAACACCCATTAAATAACTCTATGTATACCAGATAATAAATAATAAAAAATAACAAATAACCATCCCTAACCACTCCTAACCATCCCTAACCACCCCTAACTACTCCTAACCACTCCTAACCATCCCTAACCACTCCGAACCATACCTAACCATCCCTTACCTAAGCTTAACCATTACATTTTTTACTATTAATTTTTTTTCTTAAATTGAGAGTTTAAGAATACCCCTTGTATATCTATATCTATCTGAGCCAAGGTATACCCCTGAGGGATAACCAAGGACTGGGGTCTAAACAACCTTAACATTATGTCTAGGCATAGTAACTACATAATTCCATTATTTGCTTAGAAATACAAAAATCTTTAAAAGCCAAAATATTTGGTGGGTCATGACCACTGTGACCCCCCCCCCCCCCCGGATCCGCCCTTGGTTCATATTCACATAAAAATCAAGATATGAATAAATTTGTACTCCTATTTATAAATAATAATATTCCCGACATCGCTGGTAGCTTTACGATATTTTTTTTCTGACTAATCATTACAAACTAACTCAGTTATTCACTGAACTGATCTAATTAAACTGACATAACACCATTAAATGGTTGCAAAGTTAATTCTTTTCTTTTTTAAAAAATTAATAAAATAAATGCAAAGTTAATTATTACAAAATTGATAACACCCATTAAATAACTGTATGTATACCAGATAGCTAGTCTAGAAACTTCCAAAGATTCTATGAACTTCCTGCAGCCTTCTAGAGAATTCTCGATCATTCTATTTTAAAGCCAATCTTCATTTGATTTTGAATTTACAATCCACGTATTTCAATTTTGTAATATGTAAATCATTACAGTAGATAGATATATAGTTTATTGGCTAATACATACATCGCTTTAGCCATGTAGTGTGGCCCATTTAGTTTTTAGTGTTATTTGTACAGTACATAAGTATTATTTTAAATATCATTGAGTAATTTTTTTCTTTCTGGTTACAACACCATTCAGACAGCTGATGAGAGATATATTTCATTTTGTTGACTTTTATGTGATTTTTGATATCTTAATTATGTTATGGCTATAGGGAAAATTTGTTTGTTGGTCAAGTTGTTTACTTCATAGTTTTTCAATTATATCTTAATACCTTAATAATATTACCTTATTGATACACCTTCCATTGCCACATGTGAATTGATCAGGCTCGCAAGAAGGTTGAGGTGGGCAGTGGAGAGCGGTAGCATTCTCATCAGCTCCGTCAACACAGTCAGGATCTCCATCACAAAGCCACTTCTTCGGGATACATTGAGCCCTTCCCCAAGCCTTGTTGCTCTGGCAAGTGAACTCTGTCTCTTCATCACATTTTCTGTCGTCTGTAATATTTATATATTTGGTTGTTTTAAAAAAACAAAAAAAAACATGAACAATGTGAAACCTAGGTTTAACAGACATTATTGGCAAAAATTAGATTAATGATGCCTCGAAATCTCCTTTTATATGAATTTTTGTTTATATATATAGCTGTGATTTCACTTACATCATTACCAGTGATAGCATTCTATCATTATTTAAAATATGAATGAAACCAAACTTTTAAATTAATAAATAATAAAGGACTGTACCAGTCCTTTATTAGTTATTAAAATTATTTGCTTGAGAAATAATTTAATTTTTATTTTAGTAACATGTTTTGTTTTTTGCTTCTAGGAGGAGTAGCTGCCTCCTCACTCCCCAATCTGGGTAAGCTCATGCATAAATATACCTGCTTTTGTTGTATTACTGAATGACTGTAGAAGATAAAATCCAAATTTGAAAGTTCTACGGTGATCAAAATTGAAACATTAAATGAAAATCCAAAATTAATTCAAGATAAATAAGATTAGATTAAGATAGATACATTTTAATTAATCCTATTAAGTGATTTGCTTAGGGTTGAGGGGATATTTCTGAAAATAGACATCTCATCATTTTGGAGTAGTGATTGTCTTATTCTTTGAAAAATCAGCCACTACCTTTTCACAACATTTGGTAAAACTAGATTAATTTGTTAATATTGAAAACAAGGATAGCTAAAGTAGTCCATGATGTGTAATATTAATTATATATAATACTTAAGGAACAATAGTTTGTATTTATAGTTTAGCAACTTTGAAATAATAAATTGATTTAGATATATGAACAAAACTTACGACACTGATGTCTGGAATCTTCATCTGAATTGTCCAAACAATCATTGTCCCCATCGCAAATGTAAATTCTCGGAATGCAGTTGCCATTATCGCAAGTAAACAAATCACCAAAGCAGGTGCGACCTTCACTTTTGCAGTATTCTGGGGGTTCATCAGAGCCATCACCACAATCATCATCTCCATCACAGTACCATGTTGCTGGGATACAACGGTGGTTAGGACACCTGCAATGGTAAAAAAAAAAAAATATTAGTTTCTTATAAATAAATATAACAAAAATAAACTTTTCATGATTTTAAACATTTTTAATTGTTTAATACTCTACATTACAAATTTATAACAAGATATTTTATTGATTATAATACTTTTTACATTAGAGTAATCAGCTTTGAAATTTTAGCAATGAACAATTTTATTGGAGGAGTGATTGCAAGTTTTTTCAAGACTCATTTCCGTATTATAATAGTAATACTGCCTGAATAGAGCTGGATATTGTTTCGACAATATAGCAATATTTAAATACTTGGTTATGGGGGTTCAATATCATAAAATCTAATAAAATAGAAGAGGAAATTATAGCTATAATTGTCTTGGTAATTATTGTTCCATTGGTGACCCTAGACCCTATAAAAAATAAGCAGCAAGATGGTATAAAGAGGCTCTCACGAGAAAACAGAAAGAGAGGAAGTTCTTAGACCTAAATTGAAGTGGAAGAGGCAAGGGTTTTAGATGGACCAAAGCACCAGAGGTAGATAGACAGAAATGTAAAATTGGACTAAAGATAATTATTAGTGCATTTCTTTGGAATGAGGAAAAACATTTTACAGCAAAATAAGTACCTGAAGCTATTTTGTGGACAAGTCGTCTTCGCGCAATGGAACGAATCTTCATCACTGTTGTCTCCACAATCGTTATCACCGTCACATAGCCAATATGGTTCCACGCATATGTTTGTATTCTGGCATTTCAGATGTCCGGCAGGGCAAGTTGTGTTCTTGGGGCACCTGTCATGAGTTTCATCAGAGGTACCATTGTCTTTACAGTCGTTCACACCATTACAAACCTTGAAGCAAAAGTTTATTTTAGCACCAATTAAAATTACATTTTTTAAATTTAAAATAATTAAATGTAAGAAGAATTGATTGAACAGATTTGAAGAAGTAAACTGAAAAAAGAAAATACTTATGAAAAATCCATTAAAAACAGAATTAAGAAATAGTATAATAAAATGTTCGCATCCCAAAATGAACAAAAACGGAGGTTTAGATTAGCTCTGGTAGTTTCCCAAAGCTTTATGCTCATTCCGCTTTATTAGAAAATAATTAAGAATCATATAACCACTTGAAGAAGTGAGAAATACCATCAACTAAATTTCTATAATTTATTCAAATAAAATCAAATAGACAGGCTCAATTTTAAACCAAATATTTACAAAGCTTTTTGCTATAGTAGGGAACTTTAAGTAAACTTTTATGGACAGTAATGGATTATTTTTATTAATTGTTATCATTAGTAATAGTGTAGCATAACTATTGCTATTATTTTCTATTTACGAAATAAAAAAAAAAGAATGAAAATCGTTTTCTTCCTTTCTCCAGAAAAGTAGACATTTAAAAGTTATGTGACTACAAATTGGAACTATATGGAATATCATTACTAAGATAATGATAATAACTTATTGATCAGGTGATTGAGATAGTGAAATTAAATGATTCAAATGATATAATGCAATTTCTCGTATCAATAAGGCATTATTTCTGAGGAAAATAAAAAATCAATACCTGTGCCATTGGGATACATCTTTGATTTAAACAAGTGAACTCTCCATCAGCGCATTTTGGATAGTTGCAATCTATTTCATCCGATCCGTCCTTACAATCATTTTCATGATCGCATTTCCAGGATTTAAATATACATCGGCCATTTGCGCATCGGAATTCATTTGGACTACAAGAATGGAAAGCTGGAATATAAAAGAGAACATAATATTGTGTCAAATAAATAAAATATTTATAATGCATTATTCGTTAGGAAAAAAAATACTAACCACAGAATTTTGTATCTTCATCACTGTTATCACCGCAATCATCATCTCCATCACAAGCCCACATTCTCGAAATGCATTTACCGTTTGCACAGACAAATTTGTTTCCTTCACACGTGAGGTTTTTCGCAACGCACATCCGACCATCATTTACCAGCTTCGTATTATCATCACACTTACATTCAGCCTGAAAAAAAAAAAGGTGTCTTAAAGTTAATCAAAAGTAATATAACTATATTTTTTCAAGACAATATAAACTAAAATAGCAGTTTAAAAAAATATTTAAAAAAATATTTATAAGAAATGTAAGTGGATTACCTTTCCGTGGAGGCCAGGGTGACAACTCTTAGCACAACCTCCATTGTTTATGTGACATGGATTGACATTGCATGTTTGCCTTTTTGGTGAAAATACCTGAATATCTCTCGGCGAATCGTCTAATCTCTTAACAAGTTCTACCATGTTAGCACCTAATGACAAATAATAAAGACATATTAGGTGATTTATTTGTTAAGGATGGATTTAATATTAGATATACCAAATCAATATTATGAAATGAGTATAAAAAGGTTGCTGTTTTGTTGGTAATGAGAACTCAAAGGGTAAATAAAAAAGTAAATTAATGTCATTTTAAATAAATTTCAACTCTTAATAAGTTTTATTAAGAGAAAGTGCCTTACGCATGTCCTGATCTGACCGCCTCATTAGAAAAAATTTATTATCTTTATTTATATAATAATTTTTTTAAAAATCTTGCAAAAGCCTGAGAGATGCTTTTATATTTGAAGGAATATCAATAGATGTTCAATGTTATTTCATTTTGTCCCTTCAGGAAGGGCCAGTGCCAAATAAATTATTTTATTTAAAATAAAGTGAAGAAAACATTCAGATAAAAATTAATTTGAAAAGCTACGAGAGATCCTATGTACATATGTTTTATTTTCACTAATGAGTGAATCTGATAAGCTCATAAATTTAAAAAGAATTATTTGCTTATAATAATTAAATCTAGGGGAATAAAATTTGGCAATTGAAAAGCATTTTTTTATGACAATGGGTTGGTTGGGCAGACAATGTATATACATTATTTAAAAAACAATTACCCGTATGCTTTTCAGCTCTATAGACGCCCCTAAGTTGAAGATCAGTCCAATAGATGTAATCGCCAAGGACTGTTATTGCAAACGGGTAAATCGTAGCAGATATAAGGACTTCTCTCTTAGGAGGACCTTCCAAATTTATTCTTTCAATTTTCTCTCTGACTGCATCCGTCCAATACAACTTCTTGTCATCATAATCAAGGGCGAGACCACTTGGCTGAGAGAGATCTCTATCAATTATTGCTCGCTTCAAAGATCCAGCCATAGTCGTCCTGAATATTTTTCCAGATGTTCCAAATCTTCCCCAATCGGTGTAATAAAGGGTTCTAGTACACATAAAAATTTGAATTTTTAAATTTGAATAAATAAATACATTCAAAAAAGTTGTTTCTAAGAATATTAAAAATGCAACTTACCCATTGCAAGGATCAACCACGATCGCTCTCGGCCTTTCGACCCTGGTAATCATCACAAGGTCAGATCCATCCAAGTTCATAGCGTAAATAGAATTATTTGATGAGTCGGTCCAGTAAATCTTTTTCTGAGTCCAATCATATGCGATACCTTCGGGATTTATGCCTCTCGTTATCAGAGTCGTACTTGGTGCTCCAGGGTTATCGGAAGGCACAGAGGCAATTTTGGCGAAAGGTCTTATCTGGGTATAGAACAGCTTCTTGTCCGCTCGATCAAATTCGACTCCAACCACATTTGTAAGATTTCCCTAAAATGAAAATGAAAATTTTAAACTAGATTGTTTTGAGAATTTAAATGGAAATTAATGATAAACTATTTTTATTATACTACTTTAGCCTCTTAAGATTAATTTCAATAATCTGATTTAGCCTAGTGAGATGGTTAGTCTTAGGCCAAAGTTTTATGGTGCCTTTACACTCTATGAACCTCACCTTCGAACAGGTTCTCCCTCGAACCTTGCCGTACCGGCCTTAAACGAACAGCCTTTTATCCTTAATGTGACGTTAAGCAAACCAATATGGCTGATGCACCCAACACTAGCTTATGATGAAGAGAAAATCTCCATTATCAATATATTTTATATTAATTGAAAAATAAAAAATAGGAGACGAATTAGAACGGCGCACTAATCTCACAAACAATTCCTGTCACTTAGGAAAAACCCAAATCAAAAGTGACACTAGCGCCACCCCCGAACACAGGCGAACAGATGAAGTACCTAAAACACCCGAACAGAAGACGTGTAGGCTGTTCGAGGGTGGTGTTCGAAGGTAAAGTTCATAGAGTGTAAAGGCACCTTTAGCAATAAAATATATAAAAATAAATTAATATTTAAAATATTTAGCCCCAGGCTAATTAGGTACATAAATTGAATTGAATGGCTTGGTTACGAAATGTGTGCTAGAACACAAAATTATATTTCATATTTATTTCTAGAAGTGAAATTAAATATTAAATATAAATTTGCACTATCTCGGGTGGGTAACCAGACCACTTCAATGGTCTGTAAAGTATTAAATAGAAACATAAGTAAATGGGTGGTTAAGTTACAACCACTATGTGTAAGATCTACTTTGTGACATTTCTCTCGATACAGCAATAAATTGTTAGTATCAGATTTACACAGAAACTCTTTTTCACTTTTTTGTGGTTAAGCACAATTGTTGAATATAACATTGTTGTGTCTCTATAACGCTTCAGATTGTTTACCTAATTAATTATTAATCAAAGCTAAAATTGCTTTATTTAAGCTGGATCCTTGCAGAATCAGATGAGTAAATGAGTTTTGTTTTAAGAGGTTTTTATTATAGAAAAAAATGGCCATTTCTTAATAAATAGTAAATTGATTAAGAAACAAGTGAATGTATTAGCTTTGTTAAAAAAGTTATCTGGAGGAGTACTGACATATAGATTTAGGTTTAAAATACAATAAGAGATGCAGAACAAATGCAAAGACAGAAAAACTGAAGGAAGCAGTTATATATTGAGATATCTAATGATTCAAGATTCACAGGGTACATTGAGCTTACACAACACATTTTTAGGTTCTAAGTAATAGGAAAAAAACAACAACTCCTATTGCTGTTTGGAAAGTAGGATGAATCCAATTTAAATTGGTATATCAATATATACAAACTAAAGATTTGGCAGCCAAATATAAAATGAAAAAGAAAACTTACAACAGGTTTAAATGGCACATTAGTGGATTTAGGATCAAGGTAAATAGATCTTATTTCAGTTCTTGTTGAAAATACTATGTAGTCTAAATTGTTTTCACATCTTGTCCCATCTACCAGCATTCCCGTAGAACAGTCGCAACGATATTTGAACGGATTAATTGAATAATCGGGGGGAAAAGAGAAGCACAATTGTCGACAACCTCCATTACCTGAAAAAAAAAATATAAATAAATATCCATTAATTTAAATAAATATTCATTAATATAAATACAAATAGATAAATATATTTTCAATACATCTTGGAAAAATCTCAAAATCACTTATATTCAATTGATATTGATAATGCCCTAAACAGCACATCTAACCCTCTGTATCGTCATATAAGCTCCCTCGATGGTGCTGAAGAATATCTTTATTTTAAAACGCGCATAAATAAAATCAGCCTAATGGCTCAATTGCGTTTAAACGGTAAACACTAGGCAAGATTATATGTTCAAAAATATTCTATAAAATTCTACACCGAGACTTTGTGCCCTGTATGTATGAAAGAAGAAGACAGTATATCTCATCTCTTGTTGGCTTGCCCTATTCTACAACAATTCCGCTCGAAATATTTAGGCTTTATAATTCAAGAATTATAAAGGCACACAGAAATGGAAAACATCTTTATATCCGTCATAAAGAGCCTGATTTTCTAAAACTAGGAAATTTTTGTCAAATATATAAAAACCCAAGAAAAAATTAACATTAAATTATAATATCACTAGCTGTAAATACCGGTTTCACCCGGAGATTTTCATTTTTTAAATCTATAAAGTCTATAAAGTGAGACTTTTATCGACTCAAACGGTCGATTTCATAAAAACGAATGTAAAGTGAGATCAAAACGATTTTTATAACAATAAAGAATATACCCAGAGATTGGCTGAAGTTATGCAATTTTAATATGGACAGGTGTTCACAACTGGTATCAAAGAACCACTGAACGAAATTTGGAGAATTTAGGACAAACGGTATGGATTTCCATAAGGAACATACAGAATTTCATCTTTAAATACATAAAGCATAGCTGTTTATCCCAGTTTTACCCAGGGAATTTCATTTTTGTAATGAAACGGTCGATTTCCTAAAATACCATTGTAAAGCGAGATCATTACGATTTTTATAACAACAAAGAATATCAGCTGAAGATCGGCTGAAGTTATGTAATTTTAATATGGATAGGTGTTCGCACCTGGTATCAAAGAACCACTGAGCGAAATTTGGAGAATTTAGGACAAACGGTATGGATTTCTATAAAGAACAAAAAAACAAACAGAATTTCAACTTTATTTATATAGATATACAATTTTATTATATAAAGCTTATTTATTTCGATTTTTTTCTTAAATATTAATCATAAAGTGTATATATGAAGAGGTGAGATGCAAAACTCGTTCGTTCCACATGAACACGTTTTTCAGGAAACTCAAAAAACTTACCACGTCTTGTAGAGTGGTCAGATACAGATGATTTTTTTTGCCTTCGAAAGGTGCAGCTACCCTATGTAAGTGAGCTTGGATTAAAAAAATTAACTGATTTAGAGTTAACAAAAAAAAGTAACAAAATATGAAATGAGAAAGTTTTGTAACAAAATGTTTAAAGGAAAGACTTTTGCTGCTCACCACATTGGAACGAACGAATTTTAATTCACTCATTAATAAGTTGATCTTCTTAATAAGTAATATTTTTTTAGGTTCACAACCATTTAAAAATGTGAACTTTTTTTTTAAATGAATTCGGCACCATTTTACAAAATAATACCACCCACTGACTTAAAACATTTTACGAATTTTTCAAAAATATCAGCGTATTGATATAAAACATCTGACTACAAAAAAGTTACAAAAAACCTAAATCCTAAGGCTATTGTCTTATTCAACAATAGCGACCTCACCATCCTGTTGTTGGTTGTTTACTTCATCTGTGGCTGATATATTGAGAACTCGTGTGTAATACTTCAATGAATCATTGGCCCTCCACTCGTCACCAAAATGCTTTTTCAGCAGATTATCAACACCTTTCAGCTTGTTGGAGCCATTGAAAAATCAATTATTAATATAGCTAGGTGAGAAGAATCGAGTATAAACTGAAATAAAACACGCGAGTTTAAGGAGTTTTTGATATTTTGTTCAGAAAGAGTAACAGAAACTGCTCAAGTGAACGAATGGGATGGGTGCAAAGAGAGAATTGGAAAATGATTATTGGAACGAACGAGTTTTGCATCAAAACGAGTAACGAACCAGTTTTGAAACCCAATAAGCTATGGAACGAATCAGTTCTGCAACAAACCGCTATTTTATATAGCAAAAATACATAAGAAATAATAAGTTTTGCTTCAATCTGATAAGATATGTTGAAAGAGCGTTAAAATATCTTTCAGAATCCACTGCCATCTCAATTTTTCAAAAAAATGGGACAAACGAGTTTTCCACCGCACCTCCTCATATACATATATCTTTTTTCTAATTATTTTGTATATATTTCTTACATTAAATAACCTAACTTTGTATTTGTAACTAAATTTTATGAAGATATTAATTTTAATTTTGTTTGAAATATTTTTTTCTTGTAAGTAATGTAAACAAGCAACTCCTTGCTATAAGTTGTAACTTTATAAGCAATAAACTCATTCATTCATTCATTCATATTTTCAATGTTACAAAAATTAAACAAACCTAGTTTTTTGCATGGGTTGTTCTCATCTGAGGGTTGGTTATTGATATCGTAAATTGCAATATCTCTTAAACGATGTAGACCCTTCCGAACAGCTACAGGCTGTGATGTGTCCCCAGGGAGTTTTGAAGCTTTGAAAACTGTTTGTAGATTTCTATCGACCCAGTAAACTGAGCCCATGTAAACAGCAATACCCATGGGATTCGGAAGATTACGACGAATGATCTAAAACGAAAAATAAGAACTTATAATATAATATTCTTGAAATTGACAAAATCTGTTTAAAACTAATTAATTAAATACCTGTCTGTTACCACCACTGGAGGAAACTTTTTGTATCATGTCTAATCTAGCGTCGACCCAATACACATCATGCGTCATCATATCAATCGTGAGATCTCTTGGAGTACTGATCCCTGAAGAGACAATCGGAGAAGCATTAGTGCCATCTAGGTATGCTTTGACGATCCTGGGATACTGGCCATAATCAATCCAATAAAGCAATCTGAAAGGCAAGTATTGTATATTAATTTTATTTTTCTAATGGAAATGTGTATCTTTATCTTTTCCACTACTGTGACTAAAGCATTAAATATCATATCAGTTACCTCTTAATTCCGAATTACTATACCTATGGCGACACTGAAAACTCGGTTGAAAAATATTCCACATGAGTTATGTATTTAGAATTCTTCTGCAAACTATGAAGAAGTCAATAACTTACAGCTCTAAATGTTTAGGTGGCCTTCATGATACAGGTTTCTTATCAGCTTCTTAATAGTGTGCAAAAGACTTCTAAAAAGATCCTGATAAATACATCTCATGTGGACAGTTTTATATATTAAAGCCATAGATATATTATTGTCACTTTATGGCTTACTTTACATTATTTTTTTCTCATATAATTTTATAGTCAGCATAAATATGTTGACTACCCGGCCAACAATGCCCTAATTATAAAAAATCTGGTGCGATGCGCACAACATACCACTTTCACTCACCAACCTACTCAGATAAGATTAGTGTTTTGATGAATGTAACTACACGCATTTTTTCATATTTATTAACTTATTTTTGTTTGTCTCCATAGTTATAGATTACTATAACTATTACATACCTGAAATTCCTGAGTATTTTTCTATTCATTATTATTTATTTATTTTTTTTATGGGTCCTGAAAAATCCTTATTTCATTAATAGTCAAGTTTTTTATTTTTATTTATTTTTTTTTTCCTGCTTTTTGTAAAAACATCGTGAAGTGGTGTTTATTTCTCACAGAAAATTAAAATTTTATTTTCAAATTCTTGTCTCTTGTGCCTTTCCAGAAACCGAAAACGAATACTGTTCCACTAAAATCGCAACACAGAATTCTCAAATGGGACTAAAATATAATTGTGAAAGTTTATCTCGTTTCATATGTTTTTTACACTGTAAACTGCCTTAAATTATTTGAGCATCACGTTTTTACTCTCTAAATTACAATAAATTTTTTATTGTCAAATAAAAGTTTTTATTTTTATTTGAGATGATACTGGAATGCAAGCATAATACTCCTTGACGTCTGATTTTATAATTCTCTATTTAGTTATCATGGAAACAAATTTCTATTAAATATGTATGTTCCAAAAGACGGTAACAACTCCTTTGCAACGAGTAGACCCGGTCGCACGTTGCTATGGCTCAGTAGCTATAATGCGTTGAATTAATTGTATCCTATTCTTTTTAATACCATCAAATCAAAATTCACTGATAAAGATAAAAACATTTCATCATCATCATCATCACAGGCACTACAACCCGCTACGGGTCTTCGCCGCGTCAAGTCATCGCCTCCATTCTTCTCTATCTTGAGCCAGGGTCTGCCAAGCTCTGGTATTCAGGAGCTTCATTGCGTCGGCTTCGACCTCATCTACCCATCTAAGTCTTGGCCGTCCTCTCTTTCTTCTTCCATCCACATATCCGAATAGTAGTCTCTTGATTGGGGAGTCACCGTCCATTCTTGCAACATGCCCAGCCCATCGTAATCTTGAGAGCCTTATAAAGTGCACCACATCCGGTTCCCGGTAAATTTGGTACAACTCTGCATTGTGTCTCATCCTGTACTGGGTGCCATCTTTTATAGGACCAAACATTCTTCTCAGGATTTTTCTCTCAAAAACCTGCAGGCTGATGGCGTCTGCACGTGTTAAGGGCCATGTTTCTGATGCGTATGTCAGAACAGGTCTGATCAGCGATTTGTACAGAGCAATCTTGGTGTTCCTTGCCAGTAAATGGCTCCTTAATATTTTAGCCAGGCCAAAATAACACCTGTTCGCAGTCGCTATCCGTCTCTGCACCTCTTGGCTAGGCAAATTGTCCGTGCTAACTAGGGACCCTAGATACACAAAACTGGGAACGCTTTCAAACGTGTATCCCCCAAAGGTCACACACAGTATGTGGTGGTGGTCTTAGAGGGTTGGCAACCATATATTTAGTTTTAACTTGGTTAATTTGGAACCCCATGTTCTGACCTGCTGCCACTATTGCCAAGAAGGCCTGTTCCAAGTCCCTCTGTGATCTTGCTATAATGTCAACATCATCTGCATAGGCTAAAATTTGTACTGACTTAGTGAGGATCGTACCAGTTCTTTGCACTTCAGAGTCCCTTATTACCTTTTCTAGTGCAAGGTTGAATAGGAGGCATGATAGGACATCACCTTGTCTCAGGCCCCTGGTGGTCGTAAATGTCTCTGACAGGTCTCCCTGTACTCTCACCTGACACCTCGATCCTGCCATCAGCAGCTCCGTCAAATGGATCAGTTCAAGTGGGATATTCATTGTTTCCATGGCCTGGTACAACTTCTCTCTCACCAGGCTATCATACGCACCACTAAAATCGATAAATAGGTGATGAGTCGTGATGTTATATTCTCGCGTCCTTTCAAGTAGGGTCCTCAAAGCAAAGATTTGATCAGTGGTAGATCTCCCTCTCATAAAACCGCATTGGTACACTCCTATAACTCCGCCATTGCCTGTCCCAAGCCAGGATGAAAAAGGAGGAGGGGGAGGAGTAACAGCCTCGTTAAAAAACCTGGGTTCAGCTGGCCCGGCTGATAGCACCCAGGGTGAGGGCTCCTTTCTAGGGTTACAGGACTGGTCCTCCAGGTTGGGGGTTGGGCGGAGGGGTCAGCTGCTCCTCTCTCGGAAAAACTCTTTGTGGCTGTGAAACGTCAAGGAAATTGCCTCGGATTTGGACAGTCTCAACGGTATCGACCCGGCGCTCTCAAGGAATTTAAGTTGGCAACATGGAATGTTCGTTCAATGTACAGAGCTGGAGCATTACAAATACTCCTAGATGAACTTTCCAAATATAAGACGGATATTACGGCACTGCAGGAAATGAGATGGGTAGGATCCGGTATTATGGAGAAGAAAAAAAAAAAAAAAGATACTAAAAACATTTCAGCTAATCTAAAAACCAACAAGATTTAAAATAGAACTTTACATTAAATTTAAAGTTGTTTAGTAAAGAATTTAGAAGCGTTAAAGTTTTTATTTTTTACACCTCATATTTGACCATAGTAAGTATTCATGATCCATTCATTTAGCACTTACTGGATTATTTCAGCAGAGACGGAATTAAATATAAATAACAGACGTGTAAAATGAATTAATAAAGAATATAATGGAAATAGGGTTTAGTACAATCACAATAGGCAGTTAGCAAATATGTACCAAAATAAATTTTTACCATAATATATGTTACTTAAAAAAATCATGTATTTCCTTCGAAAACAGGAAGTCAAATTTTTTCACAATCAAGATACTTTCCCTTTCAGTATATTTCATATATAGGTAAGTGAAAGTAATATCTAATATCAAAAAAGAAAAGAAAAGTTTAAAAATCTGTTGTTTTTTTTTCTTTTTAAGTTTTACCTATTAAGATAAATTAAAATTATTTTCAAAAAGTTTCATCAGGCCTTAATGTCAGAATTCATCAACCAGTTTGCATTAATTATTTGTTATCTACATAATAACTGCTCAATAATCTTAAAGCAGGTTTCAACTATAGATTGTAACCACTGACCTCTTTATGGGATTTACTGCAAGCTCTTTAGGCGCATCAATTAACCCTTTCTGTAAAACCTTCCTGTTCGATCCATCAAGCCAACAAACTTCGATGAAATTTTCATGAGGGAAGACGTTAGCAAAGTAAAGATTTCCAGCGACCCAGTCGATGGCAAGACCACGTATACCATTGGAACCGATTCCATCTTTCACAATGTGCTCAAGCCTTGTACCGTTCGGCTGGATTCGGAATATTCCATTCCAAGGCCCACGGTTAAAGTCCACCCAATAAATCCATTTTTCGGCATAGTGCACATCGACATGTAAAATGTGGTGACCTAAAATAAATAATAAGAAATAAAAACATATTTCAATATGACATATAAATAATCAATTCAATAATCATATATAATAATGACCACTGTTATTAGATTATCTATGAGTAGGAAAGCAATTTGTTCTAAACTATAATAATTGTGGACACTGAAAGAAGGGAGCAATGTCTGTCAATGCATATAATGTATAGCTGTTTGGATATATATTTAGGTTGTTCATAAATCTATTAACATTTTAATGTAGAAGAAATAATATTGTTCATTTCTTAGTATATTATTTTTCAACCTGTACACCGATGAACCCAGAGAAGGAAAAATAATTTACTTTATTTGTTTTAAACATTTTTAATTATGATTATGGGTCATTATCTGAAAATGCGTAATTCGTACGTCTGGTCCATTTTCAACCATTAAAATGAGAGCCAGTTACTAGAAAAAAATAGCAACTATTTCACTCCTTTTGTTGTTCTATGGAGGCTATGTTTTAGTTCCAAACTAAATTTATAATTGGTTAAACAAAATTAAAAGTATTTGTTTTTTCACACCCTCACCTTATCCAACTCCCAGGCAAGCAACTATGAAAATTCCTATTCTTTCAACAATTGAGTGTTTGATTAAATTGATTAATCGGTTAAGTCAGTTATTACTTCAAGATTCCATGAAAAAATAAGCGGTGTCATTTATTGTTACCAATAACAATAAAAAAAGTATGTCCAGACGTTTTCCCTTCACTCCCTCACATCAAGTGTTGGATGGTCTGAGCGTTGAGGGGACCGTGGCTCAAAGCCCGGGGTGGAAAGAATCGGTTCGGGGAAGACCCTAGGATCGTTTTGACTGCCGACCAGGGGCTGCGATGGCTTGCCTCCGCTGTCAGATTTAGGTTATTACGGGAAATCTACACTGTGGTCAATAGCTACTTCACTCCCTCACTTCAAAAAAACTGGTGAGTTTCCAAGCAATTTTTTCACTCAACTATTGTTTTTCGATGGAAAATGGTCATAGTTTTCGATTCTGCAGTCTTTTTCAACTTGAATCTACTTACAGTGATTAAAAAATAATAAAGACTTTGAAAATTTCACTCCCTCACTTTTTCCAAAAATTTCTTAAATGAGGGAGCGAATAACTCCATTCTTTGAATTCTCAAAAGAATTTGAGAATGCTTTTGAATGTACTGGTGACGATTCCTAAACTATGACCAAAAGTATGTAACTGTAACTTAACCTAACTCTAAAATCAAGCTTACTTTTGGCTATACGCGTTTGGAATTTCCTATTTTTGAATTTGAAATTGTTTTTATTGTATTTCTATTGTTTTTTTACGATTGTATTTCTTTAAAGTATACGCGTTTTTGCTTTCACTTCTCAAAGTTTACTACTATCTCAACACATTTTTCACTACCTCACTCAGCCTTCACTCCCTCACTTTGAAATTGTTTTCATAATTTTTTAAAAGAACAATTAAAGGTTCTCCTGTCTGGCTACTATTTATAAAGTGAAAGTAATATACCAATGAGTACGTATGCATTTTTTCGGCCCAAAATTATAACATTTCAATAATGAAATTTGAGCAAGTGAAATCTACGCATCTTCAGATAATGACCCTTATATAGATAATTGGATTATTTATTTTTAATTTAATAATTCCTTATGTAGGTGATTTTTTAATCACAATTTTTTCGCAGCATTTTTATTCATTTGTACCTCTAAAATCGCAATAGTTTATCCATAACAAAAGCTATAATTTTACATGATAAATATCTTATAGTTTCAAAATATAAAAATAGAATTAGTTCCTATAATAATGGTTTAATTACGTAAACTTTAAAAATAAAATAAAATGGCCTTACCAATTCCTGAAATAGGAACAATAGCTTCACTTGAGTCATCAAGACTGTATCCTCGGATTATATCGAGCTGCGATACGACAGCGAATGTCTTGTAACTGATGCAGGCACCAGTGTCATCTTTCTTATAACCGATTGAGCACTTACAGACTCGTCCACTATTTTCAGCAGGGATACAGATTTGGTCGCAACCTCCATTACTTGACAAACAAGGATGATTCATCACTAAAAAAATAAATATAGTTAAAATTGTGATAATGTTGGGTTGGCTATACTACTTCCTATAAATAATTAATATTTATATATTACTATTAATATTTATAATAATTAATATTTATATATAAGATAAGGATAGAGAAGGCGCAGTATTAGCCTTAACCCTTTGCGGGCCAAAGCTGACCTGGGACCGGCATAAACAAGTCCTTCATGCGGTCTGTGGGTGTCTATCCGTCACTAGTCCTACCGGTCCTTTGACTAGCTGGGACCGGCAAATATATTTAACACTAGAGGTCCTAAGCCGGCTTCTCACCGGCATCGATTTTCTGTCCCTCTAGAGTTTTGCCAAGTCCTCCTTGGCATAAGTTGAATACAAAGCGCTATTCTAGATGATCAGCTGATCATTTTGGTACCAAATAGTACTCTCAACAACCAATAGATGCTCTGTAAATGTTCTGTGAACTACAGTACTCTGATTCTTCTTAGTTTGTTGTTATTTCTTAAACCTTGAAACATTTTAGAGTCAATTTTATCATTTTCGTTGTAAGTTTTAGTTTTAGTTTGGAGTTTTAAATTAAAAAATGGAAGGAGAGAAACTAATATTTACTGTAAGACATGCTCCACAAAACCGGCTCTCTTTATTGGGGAATGTTTTGAGAAGTACACACCCCATACTATAAAAAAATAAATTATATTACTTATTGTTATGTTTTAATTTGTTTAAATATAGATTTTTGAGAATAAATAAGCATTTTTTCAATTTTTATTACCCCTAAAACAAAATGTGCTATTTAGCAGAAAACTACACAGACGACCAGGGTGCGATGTAAACAAACAGACACGGACTAATAGCGGGGGTTGCTTACATCGGTCTTGGACCGGCATCGGACCGTGTGGACAATTCATGAAATCAAGGGTTGGTCCACAAAGGGTTAATACCAAACCTTACTTGTAAAAAGTAGCAGAATGTATAAATAAGGAATTATAGAAAGAATATAGCAGTCTTGTTTGTAACTTCATGCGCGTTTCATTGTCAACCTATTCCTTTTTTTTTATAAGTTTCTTCTAAAAGTAGTAATAACTAACCTGTAACCTTTTTGAATTAACAATATAAAATAAAAATTAAACATAAAAAATCGTAATTAAGAATTATAAGTTATTTTAAACTGAACTACCATGATTTCATAAAGTTTGAAAAGAATTCTAAATAGATTTTCTAAAAGTTATAATTAGTAGTTAAATGTTAGAAATGAATAGTTTATGTTTTAGAAAAACTATGCAGCAATTTGTTGGAAAAAAAAATTACTAACAGCTCCTAAAAGTGCCTTGTCTTTTAATTTTGTTTTTCATATTAAGATGTTGAAAAAAAAATTATTGTTAAAAATATCAAGATAACATTCTCTTTGTGCAGACCTAATGAAGATGTATATGTATACTGTAGTTTGAGAAAAAGCCAGATTTACAAACATATTATCTATAATTCATAATATTATGATGATGGAGAGATTCTTTATGAAAAAGTAGTACTTTCCAAAATCTTTTATCGTTAAGTCTTATTATAAGGCACCTGTTTCTAATTTTGTTTTTGTAAAAATTAACATTATAATGAAGATTGCAGCGCATATAAAATGATTTTTGTAGAGAAAATTGGTGTGGTGTGACACTAATAAGTAGACATATTTTATGTATTACTAGCATCCCCCTCACGGCTTTGCCCACGAGCCTTTAAAATCAATTCTGTGATCATTATCTTGGTATTGATTTAATATAATATGTTAACAAAATCAATTTAAAAAATACTTTTGTTGCCTCATTATATCGGTGAGGAAACAATTTACCAGCTGCTGTTAGTTCCACAAATCCGGCATGGGTTGAATGCTGAGACATATGAGTATAATAACTACTGGAATCAGAATAATTGTCACCGTAATCATTTTGAGTAAGCGCAGAAAATTTGTCCCAATTTTAGATGACATGTAATACAACAATTTGCCGAAAATGACAACATTTTTCTTGAAAATTCTCTATAATATATGATAGAGATCGAAATAAACACACACCATCCCCAATCATGGGAATCACAGAGTGCATAATTTGATCACCATTAATATTTAAATAATCAGTAGCCATATTTTATGTGAATGTCTATTTTAATAATATACAAGAGTTATTCCAGTATCAGTCCAATTCCGAAGCCAAGTAAACCAAATTATTCAACCGATAAATCCCTTGAATTAATTAAATTGAATATCCAATATGTATGTCAAAAATAAAAGCCAAGTCAAAATCAAAGTTTTAATCATTAAACGAACGTATTCTAAACAATTGTTGGATGTGAACCATACAAATGTTGGAGGGGGAAGCTGCTCGGTAGAAGAGAGGGAGGCGTGTAATGGAGAAAGTTCACTAAAACTGCCGAAACAAAAAATTGCTTACTCGTCGTGCTTCATTTTTCGGCTTTACAACATGGTTTTCGATGCCCCGTAGGGGCTTTCGAGATAAACTCGTCCTATCAAGATCTTTAAAATAAGTCCAAATTAGATTTTTTTTTTTCGAAGTACAAAAATAGTTGTCTGTTAAAGTTTAACGACAATTTCGCCATTTAAACCCCTTAGGGGTTACATTTTTGAAATTCCTTTCTTAGTGGTTACCTACATCACGTTTAAAATCTAAATTCCGAACTTCAAGTTTCTATCATTAGTAGTTTTGCTCAGCGGTGATTCTGTCTGTCAGTACAAAGCCTCTTATATATATAGAGATTAATGTAATTCGAACTAGTTTTATGTTAATAAATTCAGAACAAACATCAGATAAATAGAAAAGAAAATTATTAAAGACAGATACAGTATTAATTAAAATTACATTGCTGACTCACTTGGCCTCTTCTTGAAAATGGTAAATGTCTTGAGATCAGGCTCGTTATCCATGATTATTTGAGGGTTCTTCCCGGTCTCGATGTCAATTTTTTCAAGTTTATCGTACCTCGGGTCCATGAGATAGAGCATCTTGTTGTGGACAGCAAGAGCTTTTGGGTAAGCAATTGTATGCATATCCTCACTTACCAATGTTCTCTGCCGACCACCATCGGAATCGATAACTCCAATCTGTGACAATTTATGAAATATTAATCATGAAGTAACATAAGGACAAATTTTTTATTTTTTTTGTGACTTGATGTTGAGTTAAATGTAATTTAACTTCCTCTAGTTCTTAAGAGAAAATAAATGAAGAATATCTCACCATTGAAGGGTATTCAGTCGAGTAATATAGAAGTTTGGTTTCTAAATCAATAGTTATAGCAAGTGGGCGCTCTATGTTTTTCAGAAGAATAATAGGATTAGATCCATCCATGTTCACTCTACCAATTTTTTGAGGGACACCATAACCTCCTTCGTCAACCCAGAAAAGTTTACTGAAACAAAAAAATATTCAAAATGTTTCATAGTTTATAAACTCTTTATTACTTTCAAATAATTAAAACTAAAATTGGTTGGATTTTAAAATGAAAGAAGTATTTAATAAATAAATACTGAGAAACTAGAACACTTAAAAAAATGATATCGATGAAACTTAAAAAAAAAAAAATGTCATCTAATTAGAATTTCTCAGGGAAGTTAAAATTCTGATAATGTTGGGTTGGCTAAACAACTTCCTATAAATAATTAATGTTTAAATATATATACATATATATATATATATTTTTTTTTTTTTAACATTTCATGAAGTCCTCCTTCGTTATCTTTTTGCACTCAAAAACTATTGTATCAATAAGTTTATAAAAATTTACATATTACCCTTGGTCTAGTAAACTATAATTTACTAAATTTAATATTTACAATTATATCAACTGCAAAATATAATTAGCATCAGAATTAGAAAAAAATAAGAAATAATGTTTATAACTTAACAAAATAATTACTCAGGCTAATGAATCTATATTGAAATTCTTATTACTAAAATCCTCTAAATCAGGAAAATGAGAACAGAGATTAATTATATCAATAATAGCTTGATTAAGCATGGAAACAAGTTCAACATATGAAAGTTTAAGACTTAGAAAACAAAAATTTTGTGAAAATAGTTCTAATAATGTTATCAAAAAAATTTATATGATGATGGGAAACATATAACCACTTAAACCAGTTGAAATAAATAAAAAAATTTCCTAGCTAACATTAAAAAAAATCACAAAAAATAACAAAAATATTTAATGAGATTCCAATAGTTACCCCTGACTAGGGTCGAGACACATAGAGCGAGGTTTGGCAACAGATGTTTCATTTCCATTATTTGCCAGAATTACAGCTCTGTGCTTGATTTTTCCATCGACTTTCACAACTTCAAAGTTCGAAGCTAGTCTGTTTCCCATATAGAGGTTTCTACCGAGCCAGTCAAAAGCTATTGTATAAGGAGAACCAACCAGACCACTGTCGGCAGTCAAAAACTCAGTTCTGTTTCCTCCCCGTACTGGTGTTGTAAATATAGTGCACTGTAAACATTAAGAAACATTAAAGATAATCATTGATGTATAAAATATAAAAAAAGCTTTTAGATATATAGAATAATCATGCATCAACTAACATTTTCACTTTCTTCCTCTTTGGCTTCAACCCAAAATACTGTTTCAGATTTCCTGTCGTATTCTACTTGTAATCCAACATTGATACCAACAATAGGAACTAAGAACCCACTTGTTCTATCGCCAGGAGTAACGGACACATCAACAATCTGGGCTCCCTTCATGACGATCAGAAGAGCTGTTTCTTCTACAAAAAAAAAAAAAAACACAACAATCTAATTAGTTACTCTGTGAAAGGAAATATTATTATTTGTACTAGTAAATTGGATATCATTTGGAAGTCATAAATATAAGAAAAATAAAAAATAAAAAATCACAGTCCATATTCTATATTAATAATGACTAAAAAATCACATTTTTATTCAAGATTTGAAGACAACATTATGAAACTGTATTCCAATAACCAGCAAGACATAGGGGAGGCTGATAGGTTAAAAAAAAATCCATGAGATCTTTTTATGAATGAATCTGATAAGCGATAAACTTTTCAGACAATGATTCTTATTACGAACAGCAGAAGACAATAAATGAACTGATAATGTTTGAAATCAAACATCACTACATTTTGATATGAGTCCTTAAAATAAATACAGAGAGTACATAAACATTGTATTTTTTTTTTTAACTGTTTTAAAAAAGGGGTGGCAGGATGGCCGAGTATGCAAACGCGTTTGGAAATATGCGTTGCCCATGGCAACATATGATTGGGAAGCCAAATATCAAGTTTGAAACCCGGAGCCAGGGAAATTTTATTAATACTCGGCATCAATCCCCCACCCTTTACCCTGGCCTGGGGGAAATATAGCCTAAAAGGTGAGGAAGGTTAGGAAAAAAAAAGGTAGTCATTTGTTTGTTTAATGTCACTTTATGCCACTAAGGCTAATCAGACGATGCTACAGGGGGAGTCCTAAATTTTGCCTATCCAGGTATAATTAGGATAGGGATCTTTAACGAGTACCTGGCATCATACAGGCTCGGGACTTCCATTTTACGTCCTATCCAAGGGACGGCCTAGACAAGGATTTTTTACTCCCATTAAAAAATCCTAGGGCCACCTCGGGACGGGAACCCGTGACCTTTAGTATGGTAGGTTTTCATGCTAACCACTACACCACAGGTGACCCCTTAGTTATTTGTAAGTATCAGATATCACTTCTTAGCCATAAATGTACCAAGATTATAAAACTAGAGTTAAATATACAAAGCACCATCAAATTCAAAATCGAATATATATGCTGATACTCTAGAAATAGGATATCAGAAAGTGATTTTCTAACAATATATTTTTTAATTATATTTCTAATTTATTTAATAAGGTTCCTTTAATTTCTTAAAATTTGAGCCAATAGAAAACAAGAACTAATAAAGAATAGGAGCTACTTTAAATTATTGATCTGTCTTTTCAGTTTAGGCATATATTTTTTATTTATATTAGTATGAACTACCTTTTTAATATTTTCAATTTAATTACTTCAATGCTCTTAATTAAGAATTTAAACTTTCAAAATAACTTTATTATGAATGATAAGTTTATATATAAATTACCTTCAACACAATTTTGTTCATCAACCAACTTGTTTCCTGGCTTGCAGAGGCAGCGGTAACCTTTAGGTTTCGTAGGCGAGAGAAGACAAAGCTGTGAACATCGAGCCGCTTCGCAGGGGTTCGGATACAGAGGCTGAAGTGAGCTATGATGAACATGAATACTGAGAGGCTGTGATATCAAGTGTGAAACTACAGTTTGGTTTTTTCCTCGGTACTTATGAGCTGATAGAACCTTAAATCAAAAATAAATATAAGAAAATAAATAAGAACCTTCTATGAAGGTTTTCCTAACAGAAAATTATTTCTGATATAGTTCTAGATGCAGTAAATACCCTATTGAGTTGACGATCAGTCCAATATATGGTATCTTCAAAAAGTGTGATGGAATGTGGATGCAGGAGGTAATGGCTTCCAGCTACAACCTGTTGCCTTCCAGAGCCATCATAATTACAGAAATCAATGAAATCCAACTTTGAATCGGCGAAGTAAACCCGTTTTGTAGCTATATCCAAGGTCAATCCATTAGGCCAATAAATTTTTGTGCTTATAATCGTGCTGCGGTTATATCCATCCATTCCGACACGTTCTATCCTTGGATTTTCTCCCCAATCGGTCCAAAACAACCATCTTGCACTGTAATCATATTGACAGAACAATTTAATTAATTGTAAGATGAAGTATAAGTTTTGAAAATAGGTAATTAATAAAAATTTTATGTCAATTAACCCTAGACTAGGCGCGCCAAATGTTTTTACACTACCGGGGGCATGGTTGACTTTGGACACCATTACTTTTATTTGCTTAAAATTAAGTATAGGTGTATGAATAATTTAAAATTATTTATAAATGTTGTATTATTATGTTTTTTCTACAAATAAAACAAGAAAATTATAATAAAAATCAATTTAAATATTTAAAAAAATAAATATTTTGAAAAATCTAAAAACAACTATTTGAAACTATTAACAACTATTTGATCTATAATATTTACATCAATGATTTGAGTAAAACATTAAATTTCTGAAAAAGCATTTTTTGGGTCTCCCTTAGGGACAAGAAATATCTTTGAAATATTTTTCACTTCGTTCTGGAATTAGGTTTCGAAAAATCTTTCGTTGACCACATTGTTTCACCGTCCTTTCCAAAAACGAATTCCCTATCATCATCATCCGACTCATATTCATCATTCTTTTTTCTGAGTCCTTCTTGTTCTGAGTCACTGTTGTGCTCTTGGTCAGAATAATTTATGGCTTCATCTTCCCCATCAGAAAAATCCGACTCCGATTCTTAGAAGATCCCATTTTTCTCCTAATCATACAACTCTCCTAAAATCCTTGGAATGTATTCATATTTTATAATAGTGCTCCTTAAGGAGAATAAGTTTCGGATATTTAACATAAACCAAAACAAATATCCGAAAATAAAATAATAAAAAGAAGAACTTTATAACTTACTTGTCCGGGCCCGTGGTTTTCAATAATAAACACGCAATAACTGGTCACTTGTCACTCGAACAAAAGCCAGTTTGAGACTTCTAGGGAGGAGGAGTCCAGGGAAAGTTACTAAGGGTGGGAAGGGGTAATTCAAATTGCTACTTTCACGACTGATCTTTAATAAGAATTGGTGTCTAAAGTCAACCAGCGCGCCCGGTCTAGGGTTAATAAATATCTTATATTAATCTTTTGCCATCTTATCAAGTTAAATTCAAATGAGGGATATCCACTAATGAATGTGCAAAATTTTTTTTTTTTTAAATATTTTATTTTGGTTTTAATTTAAAATTATAAATGTTTTTAATCACCATTAGACTCACCACAAGAGCACATTTTGTGATCAAAACTTACAAAATCCGTCAAGAAAATTAATTAAAAAAGTAATTGTTTAAGGGGAAAGTGAAAAAAAAAATAATTTCCCTCCGTAGTTGATTGCACAACAAAACAAAAATGGAAAATAGAAGGCAGACTAACATCCAAGAAAAGAGACCAGCAAAATATTAGATTTTGAGATATCCTTTTTTGTAAGTAGAAACTTATAATATAGGATAACTCAAACATAAACTTAAAATATATATTCTTAACATTTGCCTATCTATGGATAATGGTTTAAAAAAATAGATATTTATTGGAGAAAAAAATACAAATATCCTAAATTCATCAACAACTTACAATATTAATATTCTTATTGAAATAGTATTTACTCTATATCGATCCAACTTACTCAGGGCTCGGATCTAACATCATTCCTCTCGGTTGAGTAATGTTTTCTTTCAAAAGCACGACTCTGTTGGCTCCGTATTCGGTTGCGACTTCGATTGTGTTAAGTCTCGAGTCCAACCAATATACGTTACCACCAATCCAATCATAGGCCAAACCCTCTACCAGATCTAAACCAGAAAATATTACCTGAAACGCAAAGCAGAAATTATAGCAAAACATTATTTACATATTTGAATAATATATAGTTCAGAAATCAATACTTACATCTTGAGGTTCACTTCCTTTGTCTAAACGAGATATTTTCTTCAACTTCATATCAGACCAAAATATAGTACCGTTATGCATGTTGCTAGCTGTAGCTACAACATTTTCGACAATAATTGGAACTCTTTCTAAACCTTGATCTTTCAAATCAGCGACCAATATTGAATGACGGTTCGATATTATTAGGAATGCAGCAGTATGATCTATAAGAAAAAAAAAAAAAATTTAAGTCAATTTTTTAATTTATTCTTTTAAAATACAGTATTTTTTAATTTGTCACAGTGACTTATTCTACAGTTTTAAACAGCCTAAACTAACTGAAACAGGAAGATTGAGATTTAATCTGTTAGTCTGCCACAAAATAAATTTCAACCAACTAGGCTATATATGAACAGACTGCTAGATTAAAGAATGAAGAAAGTTGGTAACATTCTCAGCCATCTCAACCTCTGCTTTAACCCGGCACTGGCCGCGCCCCTCCGTGGGACACCGTTGGTCGCGCGTGAGCAATTCCCTCACACCTCAGTTTTTGGCTATTCTATTATTTTTAAGCAGCATTCTTCGCCATATTTTTGTTTCTTTTAATTTATAATATGTTTATCATTAAATTATTAATCTATTTAAGGTGTTTTCATCAGTTTTAATGCATTTATTATAATTTATTTATAGGAGTGGAATGAATAGAAGAGAGTAAACAAGAATAAAATGCTTTATTAACATGATTTTTAGTTTAAAAAAAGAAGTAGTTATTGTAAGAAAAGTGCAGTAGCATACATTACTCAAAATTACAAAAAGAAAAATAGGACATTCTTAGTTGAAAAAAAAAAATTATAAAAAATCGCATAAAGTTGTTATGTTGGAATAGGAAGAATATAATGTAAACAATGTGGAAATTAGATTAATATAAAAATGAATAAATTTGAAAAAATAACATTAGTCAGAGTCAACATTGATTCAATTCGCAATACAATTTGAACATGTAAATTCGCAATGCTCATTACAAATTCTGCATTTTTTTTTTGGTATATTTATTTTTTTCTTCTTGGGCATACTTCACAAATTTCTTCAATCGAATTTTCTCTTTTGCATTTTTGTAGGGATTCTTTGTTATTGTTCTTCTCAAGTTAATTGGTAACGTTATGATAGAAGACTTATGATGGATAAGTTGGGCTTTATGAGCTGAAGCGCCAGCTCATAAAGCAATTAGAATCTCCTTTCTAATTGCTCATTGGTGCTTCAAAAATAATGTGAGAGTTAATGCCTCCTATGTCTAAAAGAGAAAAGAAAATCCGGAATGGCCATCTTCTACTGATTCTGAACACAGAATACAAAGTTTTCAGCTCGTCAACTACATCCACCAAACGGAACAGCTACAATACTTTATCAAAGAAAGACAAACGTGTACTGACAAGATTTGGGCTCATTACAGCGGAGATGGGCAAGTCCGTGCAGGTCTCGGAGTGGCCCGCACGGTGGCTCAATTCTGTGTCATGGATGGTCGCGCTGTGAGCCATTTGCTTACGCTCCCGTTTTTTGGAAAAAAAATATGTTTTATAGGGGCTTAGCGCAGCAATTTTTTTTTTTCAAAAACAACTTCCTAAAGTGAGTTAATGTATAAATGACAAATAGAAAAAATATCAGAATTAAATAAAATAAAAAAATAAGAGAAATACACAAGATTTTCGGCAAGTGTGAGCAAAATGCTCACAACGCTACCAATGCCGGGTTAATTATGAGAATTAATTATACTTACTGATGGCTTTGCAAGTGTGGTTATCAATTTCGAGACGGTAACCCTCTACACAAGAGCAAGCATAGCTTCCCTTTGTGTTTGTGCAAATCTGAGAACAAATTCCTGGAGGCATGCATTCATTAAGATCAGTACAAGTTAAAGAATCATTGGACAAGACTTCCCCAGGTGGACATGTACACTGCATCCCCTGTAAAAAAATTTATATCTGAAAATTGATCTAATATGAAAAATGAAGTATTATTTACATTCAACAATAAATAAATACCCTTTCTACAGCTACTTTATTTGTAAAAATCATTATTTCCTAAAAGGTGTTGATATTATTGAATAAACAGTAAGTACTTGTAATGAATTATGATATACTCGTAAATACGCTATATAAATATCAATAATGTAATGTGAGATAAGTATGTATTAGTTGTGTGCTAACTCTGCCTTTTAACTGTCCTTACCCCCATCAACGCCTACTATCGCTTTCTCATCTTACCCCACAGGGAATTCTTGACTCACTAACAACAGTTGGCGGTCATCAAGGTGGTTCAGACACTGAGCCAGCCATATTGGCAATTCTTCAAGAAATTTTCAAATATACATGTGGATCAATTTGTTCCAAACAATAGAATTGAATAGTTTGGATTCAAACTGCGCTTTTGACCCCCCTCCCCCCCCCCATATAATTAAAATCAACTAATTTATCAAATTTAATTGATTAATAATTATTAGATTGATAGAAAGTAAAGATTTTAATAAATTAAATTCATTCGAAAAAAAATATTTAACTGCACAGTGGAAGACAATATTTTTCAAATTTATTTTTTGCTCCAGGAGAATTTCATGCTTTGTAAAAATGTTTTGTTGAAGGAAGTGAGTGATATATATTTGCATGCGTCGATATGGAAATACTCGAAAAAAATTAGGAAAAATAACATATAAGTCAAGCATTTTTCCATAGGGGGATTTTCGTGCAGTACATAGATTCTGTGGTAATCTAATTTAAAAAAAAAAAAGTTAAAACTTTTCGAGACTTTTGGACGACTCTATAAAAATGGTTCATGTTTATTTCATTTTCAAGGAGAAACACATATGCATCTATTCAAACTTTATGGTCCAAAGCAATTAACACGGTACACATTAATTAGAAAACTAGAGCCAGCGAAGCGGGATGGATGGGAATGAAGGCTGTGGTTTCCATCCTAAATATTTGCATGGAGCAGCAGCACCATGCTTAGCAAACACACATATTGGTGCATATGTGTTAATCTTGTGGCTGATTATTGGGTCATAATGTACACTACATCTCAGACAAAGGTTTGGATTTAACCCTCATCGACTACGGTGGGTCGGATCCGACCAGAGTGAAAGTTTTATTTTGCGCCAATTCCGACGGAGTGAGTGAAGAGAGCTGTCCTTCAAGGGCACCTCCTCCTCTGTTGTTAGGTACCTTATGACCCAATTACAACTGAAAGGAACGTACTGTTTGGCACTTATCACGTCTTTGGTCGGATTTGACCCAACCGTAGCAGATATGTTTTAGGTCGGATTCAACCCTACTTTAGTACTCTCTGCTCTAATAATTTATTTTATTCAATCTATTTTTACAATTATTTGTCCCTTTAGTGAATTATACATTGCATGACTAAAATCTATTACAAAATATTTGATTTTCGATTTTAGAAAAATGGCATTCAACAAAATTATTCCATCCGTTGAAGAGTTTAGGGAAGAATTTCGACAACATTCTCTCGAAGAAGAAGAACATAATGATGACAGCGATGTCGCATCAGAAAATGAAGATGAATTCTTTCTTTTCTCCCAAATTCCGGATGAGTTTGAAATTGATGAAAATAAGGAAGACGAGCTGTTCAGAAATGACAGTTCAGAAGGAGAACGCGTAGCCAACACTCAAGCAAAAAAATTCGAATTGGGAAAAGATGGAGAAAGCATATGGTCAAGCCTGTTCGTTCAAAATTCGCCAGAGTTCCGCGTACAAATGTAATAAAAGGGAACCCAAGATCAAGAGGAGAGGCTGCAGGGAAAACCGATCGGGCTTGGAATCGTTTATTAATTTAATTTTTAATTTATGTTTTTTGAATAGCATTTTGATTTACAATTGATGTATTATGACATAACCTGAACTGAGGATACCTTATATACTAATTATTTGTTTTTCATATATAAAAATTATTTTTTATTGAAATGCTATTTATTTTTTGTTTTTTGCTTCTCTAGATAGACATTGGTGCCCATTTTCTTTGTTTCAATGTGGATTTTAGTGAAAAAAGGGATCAAAAAAAAGTAAGATCGGATCCGACCCAACAGTAGCATATGTGTAACTGAAACCACCGTAGCCGACGAGGGTTAGCTAGATGAACAAATAGTACCTTAATATTGAAAGATATAAATGAAAACAACATAGAGAAAGGAAAAATCATAAATTAGAACTCACCGCAGGAGTTTCCATACATCCATTGCTGCATGTGTGGAATTCACACTCGTTAACAGAGCAGTTAGGGCCTTCATCCGCACCGTTCGGGCAGTCTGGTTCACCGTTACATACAAGAGAATTGTTCACACATCTTTCTGAAACTCCTGGGCATTGCCACTGGCCATGTGGGCATCTATAAAGTATTCAATTAATATTTTTAAGAAGAAAAATAAAATAAAAAGAGAGATAATAAAATAAATAAATAAATAATTAATATCTTAGGTTACCTAAAAGGAGGAGGTCCACAAGCATGCCTTGAGTCCTCATCGGAACCATCACCACAATCATCTCTTCCATCGCAAATATATGCTTTGAAAATGCATTGTGAATTATTACATTTGTAGTAACCAGTCTGGCAGGCAACCTATTGTAAAAAGGAATGCATGAAGTAATATGTTAAATTAGCAAAAACAAAATTGTAAATACAATGAAACCTCTCTATAATGGAAAGATATATGGTAGATGATTTTATCCGATGAATCAAATTTGATTTGTCACCACAAATCAAATTCACTATCATTTATTGCTTTCACCTTCTCTTCTAAAGAATTAAAACTTGGCTTTCTGTTTTTGAAGAAGATGTCACCATCATGTTTAAGTTTGAAAAAAATAAGAAACACAATAAAGAAAATGGCTATAATAAAGCTTGGAGGGGGGAGGTTTTCTGTAAAAATAAAAAAAAAGTCAATCAATTGCTTCAAAGATTTTTTGGGGTATAAATTCTCAGAATGGTTGATTATCCTATTCATGTGTTAAACATAAGAATCCCGTTTTCTCCCCTGGCACTTTTGATATGAAATGTAATCTTATAACAGATATGCACAGCAAATATACATACATAATAAATACCTAGGTATCCATTATTTGTCATTTATCATAAATTTTAATTCTTCTAATCAGTTAAGTAATGGGAAATGGTATGAAATTTGTATTACAATGATTTTCAAAATAAATTATGTATATAGTAGGGGGAGAGCGGGGTTGGTTGGCATAGGGGGTAGGTTGGCCATTGGCTTATAGTTTCCGTCACTCCTGTTGTGAAGGCCCCAACATTGTACCATGTGACACACTCGACCTCGGGAGTCTTGTCCTGAGTTTTCAATCTGATGCTAACAGTGTAGAGAAGAGTGTGCTTCATTGATTGATTTTACAACATGTAAGTAAATTTTTATATTTTCAGTAAATTTGGTTTAAAGGCATGGCAAAACATTTTACTCCGATTCTGTTCACATAGCCCCAAACTCCTTTGAAAAACCTAACCTTTCGACTAACCAGTTTCTTGTTTGATTGCTCTCCCCTGTAATGGCAGCCATCTTTCATATGATCTCTCCTGTGGGGTTAGTTGGCTATCTTCAAATTGGTTTGTTGGCGCAGTAGCAATTCACAAAAGCAAGGTAAACATAAACAAAGTTGAAACTACCAAATGTCTTTAGTTCCAGCGAGGAGGATGGGAGCGATATTTCCTATGCAGAAAGTGACGACAGTCTAAACTTCTATCTTCTTCTATTGTCATTCTATTTTCCCTCAAAAGGTGTTAAAAATCGATTTAAAATAATTATACCATTATATTGCAGCTTTTAATAACAATAATATGTGTCAGGCAGTACTTGAATGAGATGGCTAAACAACTCCACCTTTTAGGCCAACCTGCCAATAACCCACATAGGGGGTTAATTGGCATACTCTGGATTGATGAATTCTTCAATTTTCTATGATCTTAGTATTAAATATTACGTGTTGAAAAAAATACTTGAAGTACTCTATTACTTGGAGTTTACAGTGGTATCAGCCTTATTGGGATTATATTAACAGGAACGACTCAACAATCAAAAAAGTGAAAACTGTTGCCAATCAACCCCGCTCTCTCCTACATGATGCATAATAAAATATTATCATTCATAATTTTTGTCCATTTTAGAGTAGTGAAAAGTGCTATTAGGAAATAAAATTCATATCTGTGTCTGAAGTGGAGGGGTTCAATTAACATAAACATTAAATTATAACTCTTTTGTAGAGACTTTGTCTGTTAAGAAAGGTAATCACTATAAAGAGGTTTAAAGCATAATCAAAACACTGAGAAATTAAAAACAAAAATAAATATAAACCACATTAAAAATCATACCTTTTACTGATTCAATAAGGTTAAGTTTTTAAAAATGATATATAAGCTAATTTGACAGAACAATTTAAATTTTCCTACAATTCATGGAACATTTGAAATTTGAGAAATTACAAAAAATAGAAAACATCATAATTTTTATGCATGACTGCATATTATTCAGCAAACTTTTAGAGAGCTAAAGAAGAAAAAAGAAGTGAGCAATACTGTTTTGAAGTTAAGGTTTCTTCTCACCAGTCTAGTTTTATAGATTAGTTTGTTGCAACAAAATGATCTAAACTGTTGTTACAATAATTACAATTTTATAAATCATATTTTTCTTTTACCTGGCCACAAGTTGCTGGTTCATCAGATTCATCATCACAGTCTGGAGTACCGTCACAGTGCCAAGCTTTTGGAATACATATCCCTGATTTTTCACATTTAAATTGTTTCTCAGTATCGCACTGATTTGGTGCCAGGGTAGCTATAATAATAATTAAATGTAAAATATTAATGTAATTTATAAATTAAATAATTTATTATAAAATATTTAAAGAACCTTATAGAAAAATAAAAATAAATAAAAAAACTTACGACAGCCTAACTCGTCACTTCCATCGTTACAGTCAAGGATTCCATCGCATTTATATGTTTCCTGAATACATTGCCGTAAATCAGCACACTTGAATTGCGTTGCAGAGCAGGTGATCGGAGGACAACCATGTTCATCTTGATTGTCGAAACAGTCGTTATCACCGTCGCAAACCCAAGATTGGGGAATACAATGCCCTGATCTTTGGCATGTGAACTGAAAATAAAATAAAATTAGTAATAACAAATTTTAAAACTAATAATTATTCTTTCATGTCAACATCGTTTCAATAAAAATAAATTTGTGTAATATTTTCATTTATTAATTCAATCATGAAGTTTTAATCTCTCTCTCTCTCTCTCTCTCTCTCTCTCTCTATATATATATATATATATATATATATATATATATATATATATATATATATATATATATAATAAAACACAGCATAAAATGTGTTTGCTACTAAAAATCAAAAAATCGATCAAGAAACTTATATGATTTTGTAGCCCTCTTTCCCCTATCCATGAAAAAGGTTTCTGTTTTTATATTAAGGCATGATATTCCTTTTTCCTTCATGACCCCTCATAAAGGCTGTAGGATCTCTTTTGCAGATTTCGGATCTTTCTACAAATTTGAAGTTTCAGGAAGGGCAAATTTTGTTCTAATCACAGTTGACATCAGTATATTTTTCCTATGCCATATTATTTTAAAGTTTATTCCGTTTCACACAGCTCTCTGTGTGAAGCCAGGAACCCCAGCTAGTTATGAATAAAATAAAATATTTTTAAGGGATCAATAGATGTATTAGTAAATGAGTAAGTATTGATAATATTACACGTAGACAGGAAGACAGTTAAAACTCAAAATATATCAATTTTGAGTTAGGCATACCGTTGGAATCAGAATGACTAAACCTAAAATGCCATAATATAGTCACAATAGCATTAATAGTTCAGTTCGCATAAGGCGCAATTTACCATATTCTGTTATGGAGGGGATGATCGTCTTACAGTTAATACCAGAGGTACTAACTGCCCCAATGGGAGATAATTGTAATCATGGACTATTTTACCTTATCCCTGTTTATAGGTGCAAAATAAAATATGAAAATGCAGTTGAATCTTCACATGTGATTATAAAACAAAAAAACCATCTTCTTGCTGACATGCGATATGTTATGAAATTGGAATTTTTTTCAACAAAAAGGATAAATTTGAAAATTTTCTCTAAGAAAAAAATACTTAACTACAATTTTAAAAAGTAAAATTTTTATTCTACATATGATATAGTACTTAAGTTTTTATTCACATAAAGACAAGAGCTGGAATTAATTATATAACTCTATAATAATAATAGACTCACAAAAGGGCAAATAGACAATAATAATGTAACGTTAAATCGATAAGCAAATATAAAAACATATGGCGTAAACTACCAGACCGTTTGTTGGAACAAAATAAGCGGTTGGAACGAACCATTTGGGTCTAGATCTTTCCATGGCCTAGTCCATGAAGGCGTAGAACTGTCCACATTGTTCTGGAACATTCCAGACCTGACCATTTACGATTATATATAAGGAACGAGTTAGTCTGTGTCTTGACTGTGTAGCTCAAGTCATATGATTATGTGTTATAAAGTTATCATTTTTGTAACCTGCTCAAGTATTTAAGTTTTATTAATTTGTTGGCGTTGATAACTTTATATTTTTGTTGAATAAATATTTGTTACCCACATAAGTGTTAAAATAATACAATAATAACAAAGAGTGCGTAATTTTCTTCTTAAGTTTTTGTTATGGGAAATAATTTAAAGATATATGATGGCGAAATCTCATGTTACTTTTACATAAAAAAAAAAAAAAAAAAAAAAAAAAAAGCCTCATTTGTTATACCTAATTGTTTAGAAGGTGACAAAATGCTATGTCTTTTGTTAAGTTAGTTTTCGAGAATATTTTAGAATTTATCTGAGTTATGACCAATAAATATAAAATATTAGTTAATTTCAGCACACTCTATTGTTAAAAGCTAGTCAGGCGTATTGTAAAATTGATGAATTATATTTTTTTCTTTCAGCTCGAGACTGTTTTGTTTTATTGCTCTACATTTCTTTTTTAAACCAAGCAGCTTTATCCTACCTTCCATCAATTTGATGAAACTTATAGAAGTTAATGGAAAGCAATGAAATTAGTGGGATCAGAATTAGAAGAAAAACTTGGATAAAATTCAATCAAGAAATTTTGGCCCCCTTCAACATTAAGCCTTAAAAATTCCCTATTTTAATGTATAACTGAGGCATAAATTGACAAGTTTTAAGATACTATAAATAGGAGGATGAATTTAAATGCCCCAACAGATGTTTTTAGGGGTTATTATTTTAACTTTTAGCCCCCCGAATTTCTACCTACCCTATCAAGGAAAATATTGATCCGTCCCCCCAATAATTTGGTGCTGGTGACGCCCATGTGTAAAGTTTTGCCTTCTTAGTAAAGATTTTACAGAATAAAAGTTAAAAATTTGAATTACTTGGAAATAAGCACATGTTTTCTCCGCACAGAATTCCCCTTCATCAGTACTATCACCGCAATCATTTTCAGAATCGCATTTCCAAGTTGCAGGTATACACCTTCCATTGTCGCATAAAAATTGAGATGACGTGCATGTGACGTTTACACAGCCTGTTTCATCAGAATAATCGCCACAGTCATTTTCTGAGTCACATCTAAATGTCTGGGAAATACACCTTCCCGAAGCACACTGGAAGTCTGATGGAGCACAAGTTGGTTCTGAAATAAATTGAGGCAAATATTTAGTCATATTATTTAGTACTGAAACAAATATTATAGTCTCAAAAAATAAAAAAATTTAGTCTCAAAAATTTGAATCAGTAATAATTGTTGGGCTATGATGTTATGAAATAGAATAAAAATATTAATACTATAAACAGTTGGTAAAAAAAAATATGAAAAAAGTAATAATAATAAATTTTTTTCGACATCACAGCTACCCGATTACGGCTGATTGAGAGAATAATAATATCATCCTCATAATTTCTTTCTTGCTCATTTTCCTCCATGAATGAGTAAATAGTTACTTTCATTCCAGATCAGTTCATGAGGCCTTTCTACGGCCCGTTTCCAGGTCTTGAAATTGTATATTAAACTAGGCTTTATTATGTTATTACACACCATTAGTTTGGAATTGATAGATATGTTTTCAGGATTTTAGTATCATTGAGGTAAAGAAAAAATTGCTTTAATATTCAAAAACTGGTCTATTGCTGAAAATTGGTGATGTATTGATGATATTTTGGCTGAGGTATTTAAATGTGTTTAAATTGGTCAATTCTAGTGAGCAATTTCTTGTTGTTGGCATGGATTTTTTGGCTAACTATCATTTTGTATTATATTTTTTAACTTTTATTCCACATCATGGGGGGGCCGGGATGGCTGAGTGGAAAAAGGTGCTTGCAATAGATAATCAAAGTTAAGCAACATCGAGCGTGTTTAGTACTTGGATGGGTGACTGCTCCATTCGGGTGACCACCCGCCAATGCCCCCACTAGCCTACCCCCACCCCGGGGTAGGTGAGGCCCGTCAGCCTACTGGAGGCAACTCACACCGACGGGGCGTAGGAGTGATGTACCTTCCCCGTGTATCCCATCAAGAATCATGATGAGGTTTTCCAGGATATCAGTAACCGCCCGGAGGTTTGGTACAAGGACGGTATGCTTCAGGGAAAGAAATATAGGTCCTCGGGGCCTGCTGACTATGCGCTACCATAATCCTTGGACCTAGACCAGTTATTCACTGTCCTTGAACCCGAGAGAGCTGACGCCATCGGTGGGAAGGACACTGCCAAATTGGCCCCAATGGGATTAAGGAGCTATTGGCAATCTGCCGCTGCACCATGGTGACCATGGCTTGCAGCAACGTGAGGTTCGGCTACCCACTCAGGCTGTCTATGCTCCCGCAAGCAACACAAATGTCTGTAAGAAGACCACACTGCGCATTAGGCCTAATGCGCCAACCGAAAAAAAAAAAAAAAAAAATTCCACATCTTGAGCTTCTTCCCATCTTTTGTGAGTGTACCTGTTATGGGATTAAGATATGGTCTAGTCAGCTCCCTATGCTTTTGGGCTTTGCTTGGTAGTCATTGCCTATTATGTTTTTAATATTACAGATATTTTGAAGAATATCTGAATAAGATAATGTGGAATCAAAAACTTTTATCAGGTAATAATAATATAATAATAATATTAAGAAATGCATTTATTAAAAATATAATCAACATATTATATAATTTGATATGCATTTATACTCTTGGTCAATGACCATCAGAGTGAGCCCAACAGCATTATTTCATATACAGCAATTATTTTTTTTATTTTATTTTTTTTTTTTTATATAATAAGACATAATTAACATTATTTTGGTACAAATAAACATATTAGTACTTATACTATATAAACTGGCAATAAAAAATATTTAACTTAACAATATAAATAGCAAAAGGCAAATATAAACAATAATCATCCAACCGAAAAACCCTCAATAATTCGAATACAAATCCCGTCACACTCTCTTTCCTTCACTCAAAACACTCTCTTACACGTAAATATTTCTCGTTTTTTTTTAAATCAATATGTAAATATCAAAAATATAATAAGAGAGACAAACAAATAAACAACTTATGACATATAGAGAAATAACAATTAATAATAATCAATAATAATAATAATAACATAATAATAATAATAATATAACAATAATGTAATAATAATAATAATAATAATAATAATAATAATAATTAATCAATTATTAATCAACCCTCAGCTGCGAGATAATCCGCAAGGAAAATAAAAATAATAATAACAATTACTAATTAAACCCACATATCTATATATTCACCCGTCTCCCTTCTGTTACGATTCTTTTCATCCATTATATTCCTTAGTCAAGCTATATATATAATACCACGATTGTTTAGAGTAACCAACCAGAGCAGTCCAGTTTTTGCCGTTTAAATATTCTATAACCTCTGTTCTGCTTAGGATATGTTTTTGAAACCACCTCACTCTGAACTCTCTCAATACTGGACAGATAGCCAAAAAGTGCATTATATCTTCCCTTTCTTTCAAATTACAGAGTGTACACAGTCCACTGGCTAGTTCATTAAACCTGTTGTAATTTAGGTATAATAGCTCCCCTCTTATTTTAAAAATCCAGCTATCAGTATTGCTGAGATTTGCATTAATATATAATGGACATAATTGTTTATTTATTTCTTTATAAAGAACAGTTTTTAAGGAGGATTCACTACGTGCTGTATTGTCTAGAACAAACTGTGTTTCCAAATTTATAAGTAGGTTTTGAAATATTTCTTTCCAGTTGTGTACATTGTGTGGAGTTAGCAAAGGTTGTATCTGATATTTAACTAGTCGTAAATTTCTATGGTAAATTTCTATTATGGTACCAGAATACATTTTTTGAAATTGACTCTTTAGCCAACAAATATGTGAACCTATTCTCCGAATTTACACCCTTTAAAATGTATTTAAGATGAGATTTTAGAGTGTGGATATATAGAGGTTTAATGCCAGTTTCCAAATATAATAAATAATTGGGCGAGTTTACAGGTAGCCTGAATATTTTTTTAATAAAGAATGCCAGTAGTTTATCTACAATAAAGAACATCTGACCAACATAGTGATATTATAGAATATATGATAGAACATCTGACCAACACCTGCGCACCATAGCATAGTATATTACGTGATACTGTATTAAAGACACGCATCTTGTTACTAAATGTAATAGTTATTATGTAAGATGCTTCTCTAGGTTACATTTATTCCTGTCTTAGCTGCATGTAATTTTTGTTTGAAATGAGATTCCAAAGACAAGTCAGACTTTTATCAGATAATCTTACTTGTACAATTCTGTTCTTCATCTGAATTATCAAGACAATCATCGTCTCCATCACACACCCAGGCCTTCGGTACGCAACGTTGATTATTGCAGGTAAAATCCCACTTATTCGGACATGCTGTAACGGGTGGTTCGGCATTGGGATCTGTAACGCACGTCTTTTCATCTTCTGCAAGTTTCTCACCGTAAGGACAACCACATTGGACCTAAAAATGAAAAACATTTGTACATAAATGTTAAATTTGAAAAATAAATGTTAAAAGAGGCTGGCATACAGAAAATAGGACTTGGATATACCAATAAAATAAACAGAATATTGAAATGTTTGAGGTAATCTGATTTATTTATAGAATTTTTTTTAGTTAACTCTCTGCTGGGCGCCAAACATTTATTGCCGGGTCCTTCTCTACTGAGGACTCAAGAGTCCCCTAATAGTTTCTTAACTTGTATTGCTGCTGAGAACCACTCACCATCATTTATGTTTGACCTTCCTGGGACTTGACTGCACCGCTCTGGCTTGTAAGACTAACTGCACCCAATCGTATCATAATTTTGAAGGTGAGTTTTTGAATATTTTTATTGCAATAGTTTATTTTACTCAAAATTAGCCTATCTTGTGTTTAACTTAGTCGATATCTTTAGAAAGCAGTCTATTCTAACCCTTTCCTTTCATAGTCTGCGGCAAAAAAGGTGACTGATTTCATACTAAGCTTTGTGCACACAAAATGAACATTTCCATTTCCTTGGTATGAAAAATGAACATCTGCCATATCAAAGTCGATCAGTACAAAATAGGGTTTTGTAAATAAGAAATTTTTCAACTTTTTTTTTTCAGGCAGAGAAATATACTTTTTTAGAGCATATACAATAAAAGAGTAATAAATTTTGTTTCAAAAGAGCTAGTTAAAAATAAAATTGGAAGGATCATTTCGCTAAAACCAGTAATCAAAAATAGGCAATTTCGTCCCTTTTTTTATTAATAAATATATTTTTATTAGATATTTTTCTTTCCTTAGATTCTAGTTGTGACTATTGGATTGAGATGGGAGGCAAGACAAAAATAAGTGGGTGGCACCTAATGCCAGCTGCGCCCGATTAGGTTTCTTCCAGAGGTTTGCCCAATGGAGGCAGTTAAAAATTAATTTAATGATTAGTTAAAATTTAATCTAGGCGAAAGTGCTTTTAGTCAGGCTGAAGATTTGGATAAACATTAACTAATATGTAAAAATATATTTGAAGCTTTTATAATGAGATATAACAAGCTAAAAGTTCAAAGACCTACAGAAGATAAAAAAAAGTAATAAAAATAAAAAAAATGAATTTCTGAGAAAATGGATCGATTTTCTTTAGTAAAAATAAATATAATAACAATCTATTTATTATCCCTTTGACGCCTGTAGACTGATATATCAGTTAGAGCTCTGCAGTCCCTGAGACCTGTAGACTGATATATCAGTTCGAGTGCTGCAGTCCTTGTGGCCTGTAGACTGATATATCAGTTCTGCCCGCTTTAGCATTAGAAATCTGAAACTTCGGACTTTATTTTAATTGATTTCTTAACTCTTCCCATTTTACTATTGAACTAGGATAAAACCCCCTGAAGTCAGCACCTTAAGAGATGTTTACGGGGCTTATTTTTAAAACAAAAATTGAATTTTTACTCATCGCTTTGGGATTAATCGTATCATTATTTAGGAATGCAACATTCATAAATCATAGGTAACAACTCGTAAAAAAAATATAGTATATAATTTAAAAATGTTATAAAATAAACAGATTTATATAAAAAATTTAATATAACAGTTCTAAAAATTACATGTAAGTATGTCTACTTAGGTATGTTCCTACACGTATTTTTTTAATTTCATGAATATTAGAGGAGCATGGCGAGCAGACAAAATAGTCATCATTTTCTTATTCATATTAGGGACAAGTGGAGGACATATGAAAATTATTTTTACATAATTGGCATTCGCGTTCCTCCAACCCTGTTTCCAGCCCGTCTGGTATTTCCCAGTGACGAGGTTTATGGTTTCCTCAAAAATTTCCAAGGGTTGTAAACTAATTGACATGGGATTCTTTTCTGGTTTTTCCAAATTTATTTTACCTGAACCTTATTTAAATATGGCAAATTTAGAAGAAAAATATGAATAAGGAGATAAAGAAGAGTGATGAATGTGGCAAAAAGTATTGAGGCCATCGGGCAGGTCTAAGGTCTTAGGCCATAGGGCCCGCAACACACCCGCACTGCTCAGATGTTAAAGGGTTATTAGATACCTCTTACAGATGCAAAATTTATATCTAATATAAACAAAGAAAGTAATCTACCTTCAAACCTATATCATCTTTTGGATTAGATATTTTGTGAGGAGGTGGTATTGCAAAACACATCTTGTGACAATCGCCATTATTTACTGAACAAGGATGGAATGGAAGCATAGCCTGCTCTTTCTCACTGTAGATTTTCACACCGTACAGTCGGTTCGTCTGGCCTTCTCTAACAATTGTTTGTTCTCTTCCTCCAGTTAATTTATCCATTCGAATAATTGCATCCAATCGCCAATCGGTAATATACATCCACTCTGAAATAGATGAAAGTTTTTTAAGAATATTCAGTTAATTAAATTTAACATCTTCATCAATTTAAGGTAGGGGTCGAAAGAGTCATTAACTTTTTTAAATAAGTTTCAATTCAAAAGTATTTGAAAAACTTATTACTAAAAAGTTTTCCAGTAACTTTTTGATAAAAGGTTTTCCTTCAAAAAGTTCAAGGTTCATCTAAACATATGGAGCAATTAAAATTAAAGTATGAGTTAAACAATAACTTTTTCGCCCTGGGTTTTGATCATAAAAGTTTTTATCATAGAAAAAGAGTTTGTTTACTAATACTCATTAAACATGACGAATTTGATCAAAATCGTTAAAGCTATTTTTGAGAAAATCGGAAAAAAAAACAACTTAAAAATAGGAAGAAAAGTTTGATGAAATTTTTGTAGCCATATCTCGGGCATAAGATTAAGTACTAAGTTTTATCAAAATCCTTAGAACCGTTTTTGATAAAATAAAAAAAAAAACGTTAAAAGTTATTAAATAATGTACCCCCTCCGTTTGTCCGAAATTGACTAAATTTTTGCTGTCACAGCACGGGCATACACATATACCAAATACCCAGTTTCAGGTTCGTATGGATTACAGTTATAAATAAATGAAAGAAATGAACTTTTACGGAAAAAGTTATTTGGATAAATGTTTTAAGATAACTTTTTCAAAAAGTTTTCCTAATGAATAAGTTAATGTTCAATAAAAACTTCAAGTAGGGAAAGAAAAAAATATAAGTTTAACTTAAACTTTTTAAAAATAAAAGTTAACTTATAATTTCGACCCCCTGATATAAGGAAAGCATTAGGTGAGCTAGATAAGATAGAATTATAAAAGTTATTTACATCTGAAAATTTTTACTTTTAATATTAGTTAGAAGGTTCATTTTTTAGGTTCTCAATATTTTTAGGGTCAAGTTTTAGTCCATTACAACTTTTACATAAATGGTTAAGCCTAACCTGATTTTTTCTTCCACTGCTATACGGTGAAGGTACATTTCTTCATAATAAAATATTAAAAATGAAAATATTAATGAATAATATGATTTTATAATTACTTAAGCTACCACGTAGTATCCCACTTTTGATTTTGTGGTAAACTTGTATTTTTTTTTTTGATAAAAAATTAGCAAAAAGTATCTTCCTTTTTCACCATAAATATTTATTTACAGCACATGTTGGCGTTTCGGGGCTGTTTCCCCATTCTCAAAACCTATACATTTTTATATCTATTAACATTTAATAATCAGAACACTAGTTTAATAATATAAATATCTTCCAACCAAATGTAGAAGAAAATAACAGTTTTTTTTTTCTTTTGAAACCTACGTTTAATGATATTGAAATTTATTTACACTCATAAAGAATAATCAAAGCATTCTGAATTATATATTTTTTTAATTTTTGTTAACAGTCAGTATGTTTAAGTAGTTTCAAAACTGTCCCATCACTTTGACCTCATTATCGATCACAAAACAAAACGGCAGAGATAAAGCCTTGAAAAAGGGGAAACAGTGGGGAAATTTCTTGTGGGTGTAGTGGTCACCATGGAGTTAAAGGAAAACTACCTTTGAATTACCCGACTTCAGTTGGGAGCCGGCCTCCGCACATGTGCCTCGTAAAAAAAGTCCCTTACTTTTAATTTTGTCATTACCACCCCATGTATTAACACTCTTTCTTTTCAAATTATTTCATTCTTTATATTATTTTAGTTTTACTATCGTTTGTCTAAGGAAGTTGGTAAAAAAGATGATCTATTTTAGTTACACAGCGGTTTTGGCCGAATAAAATACCTGGAAATGTCATTACCAAGTTAAAAACTCGTCTCATTCCTGCGCCCGAATTATTAGCGCGGTAATGAAATAATTTTGTTATGAAAATAGCCCATAATCTGAGAATCACCCAAATAAAAGAGCGGACAGCAAAGGAAAACCTGGATGTATATGAGGGAATCGACTGCAAGGGGGCTTTGATAGTAGGTATGTTTTGAGAAGAAAATATGGCTAGGTAAAATTCTAGCAATCAGTATGAAATAATTGTAAAAGCCAAAAATGTTTATACAACTTTAGTTTTAGATAACAATACAATGTTTAAACATTAGTTGAGAAATTGAGAAATAACAATAACACAAGACACTGTGAAAACTTTTTTTAGAAATCAATTAAAGTTTACTTACCATTGTGGATAACAATTGAAAACGGATGCCTTATAAGTCCGGAACTAACTGTGATGACGTCTGTACCATCTAAGTTGGAATGCTGTACATGGTCGAGGAGAGCATCACACCAATACAACCTGTTCCTTGAGAAGTCGACGGACAAACCATTCGGCCATCCTAAGGTCACATTTCTGAACACGATCAAGTTGGATCCATCAGTAAATGCTCGGCTGATATTAGCTGGACGATCCCATTCCGAGAAGAATATATATCTTTAAAAATAAAATAAATTTTTATATTAGAAATCTCAATTTTTTTTTTTTTTTTTTTTTTTTTTTTTTTTTTTTTTTTTTTTTTTTATGACAGTAGCAATGTATTCTAACAAACCCTTTATTTGGGTGAACAACAATAGCTCTTGGCCGCTTTAGGTTTGTAAGGAGAGTCCTTCTGTAGGTTGTGTTTCGGGTACTCAGGACATTTAACGTTCCTTTACGGCTGTCAATATAGTAGAGATTTTTCGCTGCCCAATCGACAGCTAAACCTTCTACTCCTTCATTCTGTGAAGCAAGGACAATTTCTTTTCCTGTAGATAAAGCATATTCATTATTATAATTAAGGTAAAAATAAATTTGTAAATATATAAATATAGATATAAATATCTATATATAAATATAGATAGATATAAGAGAATCAATGAAGAAAGAGCATTGACTCAGCTTGGATGTGATCTTGGTGGCGCATTGGCAAAAGTATAGGAAAACTTTTTACTCAAGAAAAAGTTTTTAAATAAAAAATGGATAATTGAGTTGTTTATGTATTTAACCAGGAGAGGAAAAATAGGGAACCGGGATAGTGGTCAAAAATTTTAAATGTAGTCAAAACATGTAAATGAAGGAGAGCTGATTTTTTGGTTCAAAACATCGGCTACAAATGAGGCAGTTGTATAGTATTTGTAGATAACTTTACCCCCACCCTGATCATTTTTTCCTCTTTGAAATTTTTTTTAGATGTTGAAGAGCTAATTGGTAAATAAATTCAGCTTTCGGCAGTATTTTGTTAGTTATATTAATTAACTTTGTAATAAATATTTTATAAAATATGCTATAGCATAAAACAGAAAAATTTCGACCCATAGCCTAGAATTTATAAAAGAGGGATAAATTATAGACTCGTTAATGTCTTATTCACAAAAACAGGCTTTATCAGGAAATAAATAAATAAAGATTACATGTATGCAAACTAAATACAGCACATCCCATATCCTCAGTCCAACAAACATACCATACAGATAAAATAGATTATTCCATGGTATCAAAACAGAAACTTAGTATTAAAAATCAGCTTGGATGTCTTGGAATAATGTAAGGTCTTACAGTACCAGTCAAAAGTTTAGACTCACTTGTATTTAATTCACAATCTTCAAGTTTAAAAAAATAATAGTAACTTAAAAAATAACGTTTAAAGATTATATGATTGTTTCGAATAAAATCTATATAAATAAAGATAAAATTCTGTTTGTTTGTTTTTTTGTTTGTTCTTTATAGAAACACATAACGTTTGTCCTAAATTCTCCAGATTTCACTTGGAGGTTCTTTCATACCAGGTGCGAACACCTGTCATATTAAAATTGCAAAATTTCAGCCAATCTCTGGGTATATTATTTATTATATTTAAAATCGCTATGACCTCGCTTTACATTAGGTTTTTACGAAATCAACCGTTGGATTAAAAAAAAATCTCATTTCTGTCCTAATGAACTTTTCTTGACCCACGGCTTTTCTAATTGTTTTTTAAGTTCCCTGGGTGAAACGGGGATAAAAAGCTAGTTATAAATAAATTAAATATAAAATTATAGTTGTTACGTTGTCCAATAAATAAAATGTTGTTACTTATTTATTTTACAAAATCTAAGGGTGAGTCTAAACTTTTGACTGATACTGTAAGTATCATTAGACTGTAAGTATCATTAGACTGTTGGCGAAAGAAGTGTCATGTTAGGTCTTCTTATTTGTAATCTTATTTGTATCATTCCAAATAATACCTTGTTAGGAAAACATTGATTGTTTACAAGGCTTTGACTTTTTCATTTTTAGCTGAGTGGGTTTAAGCAAGGAAAGTATATATTTTTGCTACTAATGAATCATGCACAACATACATACCAGTTCCATTCCTGTGAATTCTGTAAATAACATCTTGTAAAACATCAGAGTAATAAATATGATCATCCCTGGCGTCAAAGTCCAGACCAACAAAGCGAGCTCGGCGTGATGCGTAAGGAAGTATAGCGTCGCTAAAGTTTTCCAAAACAGGATCTAAAACTCGTCCTTTAATAAATCTCTGCTGTGAATACAGAAGAAATTCATCTACCACTGAAAGAAAAATAATTATTTTTATTAGCAATCATAAAGATAGATAAGTGGTATTTTGAACTAAATTTATAATTAGTGAAACATATGATGAATATAATCACTTCTTACACTCGCAGTCTTGTAAATTAGTCCTTAATCTCCACCCGACGTTACAAGCACATCTGTAACCAAGACTTCCCAGGCCTTGGCTTCCAGCAGTCACTATGCATAGGTGTTGACATTTACCATTATTGTTTCCGCAAGGATTATGAACTGAAACATAAAATAAATTTAATATGTTTAATTTATTAATAAATAAATTTAAGATAAGTATGATTGATAATCAGGAATTTCAGTCAACCTTAAGGTTAACAATTTCAAATTTTAAACACAAAGTTATAAATAGGACTTTATTATTATAAATAACTCATAATTTTTTTTAAAAAATGCGTATACAATTTAATAGCTGAGACGGGATGAAGGGGACATGCTTCATAAAATTGTATTGAGATGTGTGATGGCAACACTCTCACATTTGTAACACATAACAGTCTCAGAATATTTCAGTGCTGCACTTCAACTCCTGGTTTTAAATTACGAGCTCTGGTTATTATTATTTTTCATAATGACTAAAAATTTATTTTATTTCACTTTGTTTAAATTTTTAAAAATATTAAAAGACTCTGCTCCAAGGGTTCTACAGAATGAGAATCTTCGTAATTGAGTGAGTTAAATAAATAATGACATCTATAAAAATAAAGATGAAATTTTATTTGTTTGTTTGTTTATTTGTTCTTTATAGAAATCCATACCGTTTGGCAAAAATTATCCAAATTTCGCTCAGTGGTTCTTTCAGACCAGGTGCGAACACCTGTCCATATTAAAATTGCATAACTTCAGTCAATCTCTGGGTATATTCTTTATTGTTATAATAATCGTTTTGATCTCGCTTTACATTGGTTTTTACAAAATCGACCGTTTAAGTCGATAAAAGTCTCAGTTTATAGATTTTATAGATTTAAAAAATGAAATTCTCCAAGTGAAACCGGGATATACAGCTAGTTGTTAATATTACCTTTGAAACTTTTTTTTTTTGTTAAACATAATATGTTTTTTTTAATAAAAAATAAATACCTTGACTCTGAATCAAAGGGTGAATGATCTTTACAGCTTTTGGTTCTCTAACTTCTCGATTTTTGTATACCATACGAATTGTATTTTGTCCATCATATTTATCGACAGACATAACTCCTTGTTTTGTGCTATCAGTCCAATATACACGATTTTCAAAGACTGCTAATCTAGATGGTGCAGGTACGGAAGTTCCTGTCACAAAAAAACAAAACGATAAAGAACAGATCAACCATCTGGAATTTTTTATAATATAAGTGAGCGAATCAGATTAATAAGCATCCAAGATAAAGACATAACAGTAATAATCGAAAATGAGGATTACCTCTTAAAACTAAAAATCTATGATTTCCTTCATAGTCAACAGTTTCAATGTAATCAAGTAGAGAATCACACCAGAATACTCTTCTAGCCAGTATATCGACAGTTACTCCAGATGCCTTATATGCTGCTTCATAAACGATAGCTTTAGCCCTTGAACCATCCATGTTAGCACGGACGACTTGGTTGCTGTCAGCGATAAACATGTATCTAAAACCAAAACATTATGGATTCATATTATTAAATAAACAAATTAAAACTGTTCATTTATTCTCATAAATAAAGTTGGTTGGACAAAAACCAGAAAAACCTTTAAAAAATTTTAAGAAAAGATTCTACGGTAGATGATTTTATTTTATTTGGTGTTTTTTTTTATTTATTTATTAATATATGTTATTATACTATATTAACACTTTGCTGCCCACCAACATATATTAGGCTACTCATCTTTTCTGTAGCTTCCATCCCCCGTAAATAGCCATTTTGGGATTCATTGTAGATCTAACCCCATTAAAAGTGTGATTTATAAATACGATCCTCATTATATTGCTCTCCAGTTTAGGTAGTCGAAGGTCAAATTAGTTATATTACATACATTTGGTACATTATATATATATATATATATATATATATATATATATATATATATATATATTCATGTTTGATCTTCGCCGATCCATTTCTTCACTCCCCCTCAAATTCCATGTTGATACCTTTGGCAGTACAGCAATCAAAGATATAGCCGCTCTTCAGATATTTCACTAACTGCTCTAGTCTAAACTCTAATGGGGAATATTTGCAATGTTTTGTCTATGCTTCCCCCACCCCTTTCCTACATACTCCATCCAACCCTCCTATTCTTTGTTTTTCCATTCTTCTAATTCCTCATTCGTTCACAAAATAGCTTTGAAGAAAGGTTTGGATGGAGTTATAAGGTATCCATAATTTTAATGTTATGATTAAATGGGCACATAATGTTATGATTAATAGGGCAACATAATGTTGAATTGGCTAGTAGATAAATAAACGCCTAATCTCAATATTTTTCAAAAAATACATAAGAAAAAGTTCCATGGTAAAAAACAAAAAAAAAATCCAATAAAACATTGCATGACCACAAGGAAACAATCTCAGATGAACAAGAAGCGATGGGATGTATGAATTATTAGGTGTGAGGGAGCAGCTAGATGGCGAACGAGCTGGATGTGAGGGACAGTAGCCTACCGACGCGCACAAAAAAGTTAAGATTTTCATTGATTTAACAGAATTTTTATTTAAAAAATGAAATTTTCACAAACAACGAAGCATGTTTAATACGGATATAAACCACAACAATAATAAGGTTATTTTAAAAGATTTGGCATACAGTTTTATAAAAACAAAAATGAATTAATATGATAGAAATTTTTTTTGTACTTTTTAGATTTATAATGTTTTAATGGACATTAAATTAAAATAAAACTGTGATATAGTTTGATCCTGATGACACAAAAAAGATTTATAATATATGTGGTAATTCAACTATTGAATATTGATTTTGGTAATTCCAACTTATAAAATAAATAGATAAGATATTGAAAAAAGTAATTACCCAACTTTGGAGTCAAGGGCAATATCAGTTGGCGCCGTGAGATTGGAAGAGAGAACGATGACATGATACCTTCCGTTCCATTCGAACAAATCTATTTTCTGTCCAATGGCGTCCACAACATAAATCTTATCACCAGCCCAATCAACAGCGACTGAGACTGGAGACCATGTTCCAGGCAATGAAATTTCCTGAGCTCCACCGACCATCATTGCGGATGATCTTTCAACGAGTGTTTGATAATAGATCTAAACATCATGGTTTACTTTAATAAAATGTTGGAATTAATTTAGCAAATTTGACATTATGATAAATCTTATTTCTTACCTTTTTTGTTTTTGTGTCGGTCCAATATAAAATATTTTTTTCATAATTGAAATCTAAACCATTTGCAGCAGTTGTGTTTGCTACTAATTGGACATGTGCTAGATCGGGTCCATCTATTTTTAAAACTGACTTGTCGTGAGCAAAGTATATCTAAAAGAGACAAAAGAAGCTTTAAAGACAATTTAACGATTTTGAAATGAATATTATACCTAAATATTTTTTAAATGTGATTCATTTGTCTAAAAAGGACCGATTTCTGTCCCAATTATATATTCTTGAATCGTTCATAAAGAGTAAATAAAAAGAAAACAAAGGGACACTTTAGAGACTCCCCTTTGATCCAAAGCAGGTAAGGGAATGTGAGTTTTTTTGTGGGAAAAGTGATCATAGTTTATTTAGAAGAGAATTTTTAAGATACTAAAGATGCTTCATGCTGTTATATGTTAACTTTAATATTCTTTTAAAGCTTTGTTTAAAATTACACATCTCAAATTTTCATGATGTAGTCATATTTTGTCATAAAAATGTCAGACATATCAAAATGCTAGTGAAACCATTAAAGTAGTAAGACATGGATTTGACTTTGGTAGGAGAAGGATTCAAAATAAAATACATTATAAGAAAACACAATAAGATTTTTTTTTTTTTAAATACTCAAAAATAGATTAAATCTTGAAAATAGTTTCAATATACAAACTTGTAAAGTGGAGTTGTCTATGGCAACACATCTTGAATTTCCACTAAGCTCATAACCTGAGTAACATTGACAAGAATAGCTGCCGTCCAAGTTTGTGCACTTTTGGGAACAAAATCCCCATTCTTCACATTCATTACTATCTGCAAGCACCATTATGAGCATTAAATATTATCATTAAAAGAAAAAGAAAATATATATCTATATGTATAGATGAAGACAAATTATTAAATCGCTTGATATGCCAATCTCGCAAATCGTTCAGGCGCCATATTTTTCAACCAATATGAAATTCTTAGTGCTTTCTAAGGGTTATTTTAATATTAGAAGGCTATTATTAAAAGTATATTTTAACTTGTAAGCCTCCCCTAATTAAGGAAATATGGGTCTATATCGGGAACCTGCAGTACTGAAAAGTAGGGTATTCAATCCTATCTAGTTCATTTTACTAGTATGGAGCTCTAACCTCTCTGCTCTCTGAGCAGGTTAGAGGTTCTTTTTATTCATTGCTTTAGACTAGCAATGAATAAAAAGCAATACTAGCAGAAATACTAGTCTGGAGCAATGAATAAAAAGAAAAACTAGCAATGAATAAATCTAATTGGCTTTCTAGACAAAAGCCTAGCTAGCTAGGCTCTAGCTTTCTGTTGGCAGTCAACATGTTTGTTAACCATGATAAACTATATAAATTATTTCATTAATTACTGTTTTTAATAGTTGAACATAATAGTAATTGTAGGGCAAATGTTTAGATGTGAGATCTATTGGGTAGTCGCACTATTAAGCAAAACATAGTATATTTCGATTAGATGTTTCAAACTATGTTTTAGGTCTTCATCAGTCAGTGCTTAAACAATAAAATATTTTTTAAATGGCCATAAAGCTGTGAATACTCAAAATTCCAAACATCGGTGCACAGTCAAACATTTTTCCTAAGTTATAATTTTTTTTATAAATGTTCACAATTTTTGAATAATTCATAAAATTTTAATTCTAAAATAATGCGATAGAAATACCTATACAGGTCCTCGAATCGTTAGCGATCTTCTTTCCTTCTGGACAATAACATGTACCACCATTCAAAGAGGCCTGGCATTTATATTCACAGCTTAAAGTATTACAATTACTGGTAGCTGAAAACAACAAAAATAAAGAGAAAAAATAATTTAAAAACCTGCATTATGTATTCTTTATAAAACAATATTTTAAAAATAAAATTTTGAAATAAAAACTTTTAAAAGTCATCTTAAAGACTGAAATGAAGCAAGGTACATCTATATTGTAATCATTTTTGTGTTATTATGAATGTTCATATTATGTAAAAAAAGAAGAAAAAAAAAAGCAAGAACTAGTTTAATACATATATTATTTAAAACATAATAATTACAGCAAGCTGCTTCTTCATCTGCGGAATCTTCACAATCTTTTTTTCCGTCACAGAGCTGAGATCTGGAAATGCACTTTGGCCTACCCTGAGAAGCTCCTTTCGGGCAAAGAAATTTGTTTTCAGGACACGCTATCGCTGTACAATTTGCTTCATCACTACCATCTAAACAGTCTCTATACCCATCACAGTGGTACGACAATGGTATACAAATGGCATTCGTACATCTGTATTGTCCAACATGGCATGGAGGGAAATCTGAAATATAAATAAATGTCTATGATTTGTCATACAAATTTATAATAAGGTTTCAAACAAATTTTAAGTTAGCTATTAAGCTAATAAATTGGAACCAAACTTGGACAAGCTCTTCTGCTTAAACAAAAGTAAAACAATTAGACATAATTACATATTTTTACACTGATCTAACTAGTTTCCTTAGGGTTACATGTGAGGGGCATAGTAGCACCCTTATAAGTGACAAAATACATAAATAATTGAATAGTAACAGTATTTTCACCATTATCTGAATTAAAACATTCAAAATAATTTGTATCAAGCAGAGAAGTAGTTTTTAACACAGGGAACTTTGACAATGAACTTAATGTGGAAACAAATGAAAAGGAATTGGCTGGCTTAAAAATTATTAAGTTCAACTGGGTAACAAAGAGCAAATATTTAACTATAGATTGGAATCAATTTATGGATATGCATAGACAGTGGCGCAACCAGGATTGATGTTGGCGGGCTAGGTTTTAATTTGTATATATATATAAAACATACATATATGGCACATAATTAAAAAAATAGATACACAGTTTTGCTAAAGTTTCTTTGTGTCGGAAGGTGGGGCTTTAAGCTCAAATTAAAAATCTCTCTTATTTCACCAATGATTTTGATAAAGGAAGTTTTAATGTAATGTAATGATGCAGGATAATTTACTTACTGCAATTTTCTTCATCACTGTTATCACCACAGTCATTCCTATGGTTACATTTGGCTGAGGCATCGATACACCTGTGTCCTTTTGCACATCGGAACTTGTCCAGCGTACAAGAGAGTGTTGGTGGCGAAAAGCATCCTTCCTCATCTCGGCCATTTCTACAGTCAATGTAACCATCGCATCGTTTCTCTTTTGGTATACAAAACGGTTTACTGTGGTTATTAGCCACGGTGCAGTAAAAATCACCGGGCTGGCATGTCCGAAACACTAAAACAAAATAAAATAAAATAATATATATATTAAGAATGACAAATAATATTAAAACATATTATATTAGAAAAAATGTTAGTTAGAAATCTTGAATTTTTTAAATTTAATAATAGTTAATTTTTAATTTGCAGATGTTATACTTCTGTGAGTTTAATCAGTCAGGAAACTGTAGTAAATATTATTTATACAATAATTTTTTTTTTAAATTCCTCAAAATGTCAATGATAATTATTATATAATATATGTTACTATGCATTAATATTGTGAATTTTTGAGGATATGATGAATATGGACTTAAGAATATGGACAGTCTGAAACATATTAGTAAAATATAAAAAATAAATATCTGAAATTAAAATGAGGAATTCAGATTTTCATATAAACTTGAAATATATCAGTTCTAACTGCCTAAATTTCTTATAAAATGCAAATATACTTAATGTTGTGTTATATTTGATTTTTTTTCAGGGACAATTTTACATAAAATTTCTTCTTCAAGATCTAGAGTTATCTTCATAAGCATGATATCAGTGTGCGTGAAAGATCTCAGATCTTTTGAAGGGTAAAGAGAGAAAAACATTGGATGTGTACGTCTAAAAAAATAAGAGTTTTCTGTTGAAGGATATTTGTTATTGAGCATCTAATTCAGCAAACAAAATTAGCGTAAAACCGTATGATGGCTGGCAATGTAGCGTACCTAGAGGTGACTATAAAGTGGAGAGAAACATAGCCATAGCATCATAATAACTATTTCCTGCAAGTGTAAGTCCATTTAAAAAATGAGTTAAAGAAAGGAGGAAGAAATCCAAATGCTAGTATCTGAAGCAAATATTAATTTCTAATATGAAACAACCAGATGTAACACAAATCTCTTCAACCACACCAAGCATTCTTGTACAGCAGAGGGAAAATTTAAGTACATCGAGTTCGCAATATGATGAAAAAGAAGACATGTTCCTCCAGAAGAACATGAAGCAGTTAAGGGTGAAATGTATAAATAAAATGAAATTTTTATATAACGGCATACGCCAAATATCAATAGATAAAGCTGCTTTTCATGTAGTAACTGCTTTCCATGATTTTTGCCCTCATATCTCAAGGCGGGCCTAGCCTAACTCACCCTTCTAGGGATTCACTGGTGCCTTGCAATTTAACCAATTAATTTATTAAAAGATCAGGCTACACAACCCTGAGTAATCGTTTATGCAAAGTGATAAAAAGAATATCCTACATAAGAGATATAATAAAATTTGATTATGTTATAGAGGGAAAGTCTTTACTTCGATCAAATAAAGTAAACAATTTAGGCTTATTATTTGATGAAAGACTTTTAACAATCATATAGAAATGACTTACTTAAAATGTTCCAACAATTTAGTTTATATAAAAAGACACTGCAATAATTTCAAAAACCCATTAACACTAATCACCATTTTCAACTCATTAATAAGATCACAAATTGAATACTGTTGCCTGATTTGGTATCCAAATTCAAAAAAAGGAAGAGCATTAATAGAAAAGTTTTTCTATTATAAAAATCAAAAACGACTTTTAAGATATATTTATTTTAAAACAGAGAAACTAAACTTGAAGAAATTTTAATATGTTTCATACCAGGAGTTAAAAAATAAGTTTGATGTTCGACATACATTGTCACAGAGATGTGAAATGTTTATGTTTCTACATATAATATAATTAGTTAAAGGGATTATTGATGAAAGTGAATCTTTAAGTAAACTAAACTTTAGGTATGGCAGGAAATGCAGTATAGTAAACACTGATTTTTATGTACCAGCATATAGAACCGGTTTAAGTGCTTCACCTATAAATAAAATTTCTAAACTTTGGAATTTCATAAATCATATAGTACAACTTGGTTTTAGTTATAGCTTAGGCACATTAAAAAATATAATTGAAGAAATTATTAAAACTTTATGATGAATCATATTTGAGCTATGCCTTTTATTTTATTTTTTTTTTTTTTACTTAATTTTCTCTTTCTTTTTAGTTCTTTTATTTTATGTTTTTCTTCTTTATTATTTTTTAATCAATCATTTGTAAATTATATATTATTTGTAATAAGGGATAATTTAATTTGCTGTGTTATTATTTTCAAGAATATCTAATATTTGTATAGGTTAGCATTATTACTTTTATTATTACTAAAGTTATGCGTTATGATTATGTTATATTATATTATGACGTAAGTATTGGCCTATTGGTGGGCGATGTAAATAAATAAATAAAATAAATTCGTTAAATTTTCTGCCGAAACCACAAAATATTACCTCGCTGTATTCCTAATTAATTAGTCTCCTATTCGGAAAAGATTACATTTGAAGCAGGGAAAGCCTCCATACCAGTTCGAATCCTGCTAAATTACATACAGCTTTTATCTAATAGAACGAGATCGTTGGAGGGATTTATGCGGCTGTGGCTTCACCTAATTATTCATCGGCTGAAATAGAAGCGTATTCGTAATCTAACCTTGTTGGTAAATATTTGAAATTGAAAAAAATAAAAATACTTTTAATAAATTCGGGAACACCTAATCGAGCCTACGGAATTTATATCGACTTCCAGTTTTGTCAGGAAGAAAGCGAGGGCTTTGATTTCCTCTCAGTGGAGATCAAATATCCGGCCAGTGCCATCAAAATTAGTCGACTAGCTTTGAAATAGGTTGGTAACACATCACTGGATCGTGAAATATATATATCATTACACATACGTTGCGTAACTAAATAAGCATGTTTGTATACTTTTCAGTAATGGTCATAAACGTCATGTTTTTCATTGCTTTTTTTTTTTTCTGTTTAATTATTATATTTCTTCCTTTTTTATTTGGCCGTCTTATTTTTTGTATTTTAATTTGATTTATGTTTCCGATATCAATCTCTCTATATATAAGAGGCTTTGTCCTGACTGACAGAATCAACGCAGTGCAAAAATTAGTAATGATAGAAACTTGAAGTTCGGAATTTAGATTTTAAACGTGATGTAGGTAACCAATAAGAAAGAAATTTCAAAAATGTAACCCCTAAGGGGTTTAAATGGCGAAATTGTCGTTTAACTCTAACGGACACCTATTTTTGCACTTCGAGAAAAAATATCTAATTTGGACTCATTTTAAAGATCGGTGATACGACGAGTTCAACTCGCAAGCCCCTATGGGCCGTCGAAAACCATGTTCTAAAGCCGAAAAATCAAGCGTTCACGACGAGTAAGCAATTTTTTGTTTCGGCGGTTTTAGTGAACTCTCTCCATTGCGCGTCTCCCTCTCCTCTACCGAGCCGGCAGCTTCCAACATTCATCCTTAACATCAGTTAACATATTATATTAAATAAATACCAAGGTAATGATCACAGAATTGATTTTAAAGGCTCGCGGGCAAAGCGGCGACGGGGAATGCTATTTATTATATTTAAAAATGTTAGTACCAATTCATACAAGGCTAGAATAAAAGCCCGAAATGCTTGCTACTTTTTAGTTGCGGAATTGCTGACACCTGACTTCTATCCCGAAATTAAAAATCTTGGAATTACAAAACGGTTATTTTTCCCTACGGTCCTTTACGAACGTGGGAACGTGGGCCACGTTAAACGTGGCCGCTAACATTGAGAGATGAGCAAAGGCTGAGGGTTTTTGAAAATAAGGTATTGCGTAAAATATATGGACCGGAGAGGGACGAATCAACCACAGAATTTAGACGCTTACGCAATACCGAGCTAAGTGAACTTTATCCGTTAAATAAAATAGAGGTGGGGGGAGGGGAGGTTATATATGGGTATACAAAATTGAAAACTCGGTCGGTGAACGAATTCCTAAAAGATAAATTAGTACTGTGCCGACTTGGAAACGTCCAAAGGGTAGGCCGAGACGGAGGTGGGAGGATCGTGTGAAGGCAGATCTGGCGAAGTTGGGTCTAGATGGCGGTCGGTGGATGGGGGTGTGCAGGGAGTAAGTGTGATGTCGGCATCAAACCTCCGGGTCTGTTAATTAAGCCTTTGTTATTACAGTACCACTTCATAATGTTTACACATAGGCGGGCGCAAGCGACGGTGCTGCTTCTTTACAGGAACTAGAGAAACGGGGATAGAAGCCGGTCCATTACCTGGGATTTATAGGGTTTTTTGGCATTTTTAAATTTATTTTTCCATAAATAGAACCCGATTGAGCAAAAAATTATTTGAAAAATGTCTAATAGGTATTGCTCGGCCCCTCAGTGTTCAATTAGAAAATCAAAAGACGTGTAATTCCATTTATTTCCAAAAAATAAAAAGCTTCTTAAAGAGTGGATTGTAAAATTAAGAATAGATAATAGCCTGTTTCGAAACATATGACGATATGTAGTCTTCATTTTAAAGAAAGGGACTATATTTATCCAGGTAAATATTAGTATTTGACATTTTATTATTCCAAAATGCTAGTTTTATGCAAACATTGGGACCATAGTGTCATAGATTTGTTTTTCTTTTTTAATTTTCCCCATTTTTGTATTACATCCGTTGTGTTTAATTGTTCCAAGTTTTCAATGCGATGCCTGAAAGTTTTGACAAATAAATAAATAATTTGACAAAGAAACTAAGCTGTCATGAAAATGACAGCTATCATTACAATGATTGTATGAATAGGTAATTAATGTTATTACTAACCGAAAAACGTAGAGTAAAGTTACATTTATGTGTTTGCATTTACCAGAACTACCAGCTTTACACAAAAAATGCTTATTATTATTAATAAATTTGATTACCACTTTTATTTGATGGGTCAGTCCTTTAAGATCGCTTGTTTGAAGGCACAAGGCTTGCAAAATAACTGTTTTTTGACTTCTAGATATTATTCCACATGTAATTATGTGGTTTGCATCAAGGATAGCCTGCCCTTCAATTAATGGTCTTTTAAAATTACCAATTATCTCTATCACATCAACTATGTCTATCCCCGTTCCTTCGTACATCTTGTAAAACTACTAGCGCACCCTATAGTCGATTGCGCCCGCGAATAGAGTGTGTTTCCACCGTCTTTAAGTATAATAGTAAATTCGAATTTGTTCCTTAATTAATGTATTGAGTGATTGAGAGAAAAACTTGCAGCTCTTTAGCTTTATATATACTCGTGTATACATAAAATACTTTCCCGAAAAATAAATTAAACAGGAAAAAAAACGATACCACAAAAACTTAGAATTAATTTAAGATAAAGCTAATAAAGATGATGAATATCTGGCGGATATGCTTTAAAATATAAGGAATAAACTAACGTCGAAATCTTATTTTTTTAAATATTAAATACTTTTGGAAAAAAGGCTGGATAGACGAGCTTACCAGGCAGACTATAATTTTCATGTATTATTAGAAGATACAATTAATAATTGTAAATATGTATCTTGAAATGGAACATAAATTATTGAGATGTTAAGTAAATACCAGGGAAGGCTATGGCAACGCAGATCAGATAAACACCTTATCTAGCCAAATAGGAATCCAGAACTATAATCTTGTTCGGCTTTGATCTAGATTAATGTGGCATTGCTTTGGCAACAATCTCTTCTGCTTTGATCTCCCTGTATCCAATGTATACCACCGTTCCCCTAGCATATGAATGTAATGCTATGAAAGGCAAACATTCCTTTCGATACCTCAAATAACATTATATTTCCATATATATATTTGTTTAACAAAAATATTAAAGGGAGTCTAGTTTCCGAAAGAACCTATAATGAGATATATTGATCTAAGATGGACCAAGAAAATGGATCTAAGGTGGACCAAGAAAATATTTGCGCACCCCATTTTTTCTTCAAATATCTATTCCCTTGAGAAATTGTTCAGAAATAATATGTCTTTTAAAATGGGCTCTTGAAAATAAGATTATTGGAGCATTGAATATTTGTAAATCAAAAGCTGTATTCAAGGTAAACATTAAAGATTACATTTTGAGGGCGAAACAATTATTGGGACAGTTTTAAAGGATTACTATTAGCTCCAGTTAAAAAAAATAAGTCCTTTTTCTTTTAGTATGTTTGAAATGAGGATATTGCAAAAACTAAATATTATTAATATTACAAAAACCTCAGCCCTCATTCTATAATTGCCTTATCAATGCGGTTAAAGCCAGTGAATATTGTGTATGTGTGTTTTTTTTAATTAATACATTTATTGAAATTTACAACTGTATCATGTACTGTGTGTCATTTTTTAAAACCAAAAATCTAAGTTGCATTCCAAAAGGCTTAGTCAACGAAAAATAGTGAACAGAGGTCTTTATTACCATATATTTTTACTTTTACTTACGTATATATGAAATATATAGTAAGGAAAGTATTGCGATCGTGAAAAATTTCGACTTCCGGTTTTCAACGGAAATACACGTTTTGGGGTCCCCTGAGTCCAAATAACCAAGTCCCGCGAAATGGTCTGTGTGTGTGTGTGTGTGGGTCTGTGTGTGTGTGAACAGACTAGCTCAAAAACCATAAACCGTGCGAACCTGAAATTGGATATTTAGTGTATGTATATGCCCGCGATGTGTATGCCCGGGAATGAAAGAAAACCTGTGGGACATCATAAAAATTAGTTTTTTTTTTCAATTCTAATCCTTTATCATCAAGGATTCGACTGCTTTTATGAAATTTTACAGGAAATTTTGAACAAATTGAACAGAAAAAAAAGTAAAAATTGACCTAGTATACGGACACAGAACTCTTACTTTGAGCAGAATCAGACCTCGGGACATGACAGGGGAATGAATTTCGACCTTTTTCTGGTGTTTTTAAGGTACGTGTGTTTTACAATTAAAATTAAGTCGTATGGGGTCTACCTTTACAACTCGCCTGGATTTACAAAATTGATGTCTTAGAGTCCTAAGTTTTTCTAAATCGCTATAAACGGCCTGGGACACAAAAGTGCCCACTTACGTGAGAATGACCCAAATACTATGTAAATACCATGAACTTATGTTTCAAAAAATTAAAAATCTACAATTTAAACACATCTATTCTTTACTTCAACCCTCACCTATGCCCATGACGCACTAAATACACAGTATATTATACTAAATATACGGTGGGTAGGTACTTGAATTAAGCGGGATTTAAACAGGTTAGAGTACGAATGCTTCGCACGGGTCAGCTAGTTAAACTGTAGAAGTGTTTCCCCCATTTTTTATTGATATTTGTCTATTAATCATTAAATAATAAATTCACAAAATTTTATTAGAAAACCTTCCGATAACAAACAGGGATACTTGCTACATCAAAGACATATCGCTAAGCGCCTTTCGAAAGGCTGTTCGCTCATCAATCCACCCCCTACGATCCTCTATCAAAAGTCCTCCGGTTTCGAAACACGTTCAAAAGGGCAGCAATTAATATCAGCTCAAAGGGACACGAATAAAGGACTACCTTTTTGCTCCGGACACAAACACTAAACACTACCACCATTTACTCTCTCGCTTTAAAACCTTCTTAGATTGATCATCATCAAAGCGAATAGTCCTTCAAGAACGGATCATTCATCGAGCTCCCATGTAAGCGTTGGGTAATGGAGAGGTAAATGATTGTTGTTTTGTCTCTTGGGCCTCGAGGTTTTGGCTATAGTTCCATCTATTAATTGCACTCACAAATACGGTGCCATCTGGGCACCAAGCGTAAATTTGTGTTAAAGATACATTTTTCAAAAAATGAAGGTACAAGCATCTACTCTTACACATAAACATGTAAGGATTATACGCTTGTTAACTAAAAACTCGAAATGTGACGGATAGATACATAGAACATTTAAATGTTCTATGCTTTATTCTAGGCGGATAGAAACATTTAAATACCTTTGGGTCTAGCCAAATAGCGGCCATAAATACTTTTATCGCGGGCGCAATCGACTATAGGGTGCGCTAGTAGTTTTACAGTAAGCTATAGCAAAACCTGGCCGGACTTAGCTAGTTACATATATGGTAATTTTTTTTACTTTCACTTACCTATATATGAAATATATATAGTAAGTGGAAGTATTGCGATCGAGAAAAATTTTGACTTCCTGTTTTCAACGGAAATACACGTTTTGGGGTCCCCTGAGTCGAAATAACCAAGTCCCGCGAAATGGTCTGTGTGTGTGAACAGATTAGCTCAAAAACTATAAGCCGTACAAAAATGAAATTGGGTATTTGGTGTATGTAGATGCCCGCGATGTGACGCCAAAAATTTCATCAAAATTGGTCAAACGGAGAGGGTAATTTATTTAAAGAATTTTGTCTAATTTTTAGGTTTTTCTCGATTTTCTCAAAAACGGCTCTAATGATTTTGATTAAACTCGGTATTTGGTGTATGTATCTGCCCGGTATGTGGTAGTCAAAATTTATCAAATGGAGGGGGCACATTACTTAATGAATGTTGTCCCATTTCCTAGTGTTTTTTTTTTTATTTATTAAAAAACGGCTTTAACGATTTTTATCAAACTTGGTATTTGATGTATGCATATGCCCGAGATGCGTCAGTCGAAATTTCATCAAAATTGGTTAATGGAGGGGGCACTTTACTTAATAAATGTTATCTCATGATCACGTGTATTTTTTATTTACTCAAAGACGGCTTTAACAATTTTGACTAAACTCGATATTTAATGTATGTATATGCCCGCGAAGTCAGACAGCCAAAATTTTATTAACCGTATTATGAATATAAAAGCTTTTATTTATTAATAAAAACATTTATTTTACTTTAGAGGGTAAAGAAAATACGTGATGCTTAATTTTTTTAAAGCATCGTGGGTGTGCAAAAATATTGTATAAGATAATAATATAATAATAATAGTCTATAATTAATTATATTTTAGGCTAGAAAATATTGTTCCATAATAAATTTCGGCAATATAAAGCGATTTTAGAGGAACAGTAATCGTTCTCGATTTCCAGAAAGGCATAAGAGACCAGCTTTACAACGAGACGTAAATGCACCTATAGATTCACCTTCACGATATATTTACAAAAAGCAACTCGTAGTAAATGGCAAGAAAGCAGTAAAAAAAACTTGATGAAATTAGGTCCCTTAAAAAAATATATAAGCAATAATGAATCGAAAAGTACTGAGAACTTCCAAATTTTGCTATACTATAGCATATAATTATAGATACTCTATAATATATGGAGATATTCAAATATAAGCATATAAATGTAGAAAAATGTCTGAATGGCGTTTAAAAATTATTGAAACACTTCGATTTCGTAAGTAAAAGTTGTGTGTTGCGCGCATCGCACCAGATTTTTTTCAAAAAAGGGCAGGATCACCACACGAATGTGATTTTTAAGGTCTACTTATTTCTACAATTTCCTCCACATTTTGGGTGTAAAATCGATTTGAGATGAAATTTACTTATAAAACATCAGTACCACAGATTCTGTTTGATTCGGCTTTCTAAATAATTCGTTAGAAAATTTTCAGTTCTTTCAATGTTACGTTGTGTTATAGTCAGGGTTTGAAATTTTCTCGGAAAGAGAATACAAGTCAATTCCGGACTTTTGTAGTTCTAATATGTAAATAAATAAAAATCTCTTCATGACTTTTGTATTTCGGGCCAGAAAATAAAAGTCCTGATATGATTTATTAGCTTTTTTTTTTTCGGATTTCTCCAAATTGGTGTACGTTATTGGGTTAACCGTTTTCATGGAAATTTTATAGGGTATAATTAATTACCTTATAACGATCTTAAGATCGATTATTAGATTATCAGGGCTGCTGATAATGAAAATAATATCGATATAAAGCCTCAGGCTAGCTCAGGTATCGATTTATTACAACATATATGATAAATACAATATTGTGGTCGGATATTAGGTTAATGAAGGTGATGAATTCGGAAATGATATTGATTTTTCGATTATGCGCTCAGGTATCGATTTATTACAACTTACACGATAAATACAATATTGTGATCGGCTAATAAATGACGCGTTTTGAAAATTAGATATAGTCGAGAAGAATATAGAGAAAATATAGCCGACCACAATACCGTATTTATCGTGTAAGTTTTAATAAATCGATACCTGAGTGTGTAATCCAAAAATCTATATCATTTCCGAATACAGCGCCTCAATTAACCTAAGAGCGGACCCCAATATCGTTTATATCGCGTAAGTTGTAATAAAGCGGACCCCAATATCGTTTATATCGCGTAAGTTGTAATAAATCGATCCCTGAGCGAGTAATCGAAAAATCATTTTCACAATCAGCGCCCTAAATAACCTAGAAGTCGATCTCAATATTGTAAAAAACGGATAAGTTATAATCGATACCTGAGCGAGCCTGAGGTTTTTTATCGATATTATTTTCATTATCAGCAGCCTTAATAATCTAATAATCGATCTTAAGATCGATATAAGGTAATTAATTATACCCTATAAGATTTCCATAAAAACGGTTAACCCAATAATGTACACCAATATGGAGAAATCCCCCCCAGAAAAGCTAATAAATTCATCCTTAAATAAATCAAACTTCGACTCTTATATCTGGACCTCGGAGGTAAACTGCAAGGCAGTTGCTTGTTGAAATATAGTTTATTATAGAACATAAAATGGTTGCAACCGCATTCAAACTGCTCTACTGGAAAGTTGATTAAAATGACATAGTGCAGTTTACCTCCGAGGTCCAGATATTAGCTATCATTGTGATAAAGATCATATCAGGACTTTTATTTTCTGGCCCGAAATATAAAAGTCATGATTTGACTTTTATTCTCTTTCCGAGAAAATAAAAGTTAATTTCAAACCCTGGTTATAGTTTATATATTGAAAAATTGTGTCAAAAGCAAGCATTGATGGTTTTCTCTCATATGTAAAAAAAAAAAAAAATCTATAAAACGATGAGAAATTGATGGTTGTAGAGCATAGAAGAATCAATCAACTACGTCAATCTTAAAGTTAATAGAATTGAAGTGAAGGTCTCGACTGACAGCAAAAGCCATCAATGCAGCAGTCCATGCCCTACTCTAGATCACCTGTCTTTCACAGTCAACTGTTCAATCAACTGTTTTTTTTTTTTCTTCTCCTTATTTACAAATATTATCTAGCAAATGTTTAAATAATATTGGTACTCACAGCACTCTGCTTCATCGGTGCCATCTACACAGTCCACGGTCATGTCACACCTGTAGTGAGGCGGTATGCAGTATGTCTTGTTCCAGACGTACTGCCCACACGACTGCTGGCCAGGCTCACAATCTGGGGCCGCTGCAAACAAAATTATATTTTTAATAATATTAATACTAATAATTATAATAAAAAAAGTAATGCATATTTTTAACTCATTACTTCTTGTTTGTTTGTTTGTTTAACGTCACTTTATGCCACTAAGGCTAATCGGACGATGCTATAGTGGGAGTCCTAAATTTTGCCTATCCAAGAATAATTGGGATAGGGATCTTTAACGAGTACCTGACATCGTACAGGCTCGGTACCTCCATTTTACGTCCTATCCGAGGGACGGCATGGCTAAGGATTTTTTACTCCCATTAAAAAATCCTAGGGCCACCGCTGGGCGCGAACCTGCGACCTTTAGTATTGTAGGTTGCCATGCTAACCACTACACCACAGGTGACCCCTCATTACTTCTTAAATAAATATTTCTAGGAAGATAGAAAATATTGATAAACATCATTTTAAGTACACCATTCAATTTTATTTACTCAGAGCTTTCAAATAGGATTTTATTTTCAACTATGCTCGGAAAATTTTTCAGGATCGATTGCAAAAAAGCTCCAACCGTTTCAGAACGGCATACTGAGACGAATTGTGAAATATATGACAATACTAAGAACGAGAACTTGAATACTGCATGCCACTCTTGATAATACGAAAGTAATTGAATTTATTAGATCGAGGCACTTAAAATCCTTTTTCTTTCCTTTTTTTCACTTTTATGATTTTTATCATATTTCACACTTAGCCATTTCTTATTTTTAGACATAATGTGAGACAAGTAATTTCTCGATATAAACAAGATCATAGATAATTTATAGGAAACAAAAAGTTTCCTTCGCCATTTAAGCCCCATCATAAGATTTAAATGATAAAGAAACCTACCCCCTTCCTCTGACTACCGCGACCAACTTTGTCAATGCGAGCTCTAGTTAGTTCTCGCGAATTTAAATTTTCAAACCGTAATTAATACGGTTTTTTTTTTCGTGAATAATTACCTCTGGCATTATTTCATTACGAATACTTCATTCTCATTAAAAATGACGAGGTTAATCAAAATCGTTGGTGCCATTTTCGAGAAAATCGAAAACAAAGTAAAAATATGATAAAATTTATGAAGTAAAGTCCCCTCCGTCTGCTCAATTTTAATGAAATTCTCGCTGTCATATCCTTATACCTATTTAAAATATCAAATTTAGGTTTCGAGCAGTTTATCACAGTCAGTTCACACAGACCATTTCGCGGGACTTGGTTATTTGGACTCGAGGGACCCAAAAACATGTATTTCCGTTGACCAAAGTCGAAATTCATCACGACCGCAATACTCTCCCGTCCTATATATTTCATATGTAAGTATGTGAAAGTAAAAATTTACATTGGAAACGTTCTCGTTCAAGTGTAGATAAAATTGTTTTCGAGTGTAAATATCACTAATTGTGCTATTACGCCTTCATTAATTTGTAAATGGATACCAATCATACATAAAATGGGTCTGACGGAATTCCTCATATTCAGAATAAACAATTTTAGCCCAATCGATCACGGTTTCGTTATAGTAATGCGAATTCATTGTTCACCACCCGGGTAATCCATTATTATAATCCATACAAACGTTCTGATGATCTTTTGAAGCATAAAATTTAATACAATTAGGGTGGAATCGATCTCTGGTTGAAGAGAGAGACAACAATGAGAATGCCGAAGGCCCTATCGATACAGATAAATCGATTCGGAGGCCTTCACCTCGTATAATTAGTGTTAGGAACTATTCATCATAAGATGCAAAAGTGGGTTGGATTCATTATTAGCCAAAAGATAGGAATAAACAATATATTAGTTTCTTTTATTGTTCAAGTATGAGATATACATTGGAATTCTAAAAAGATTCAGAGCTTCAAAATGGAGATGCAACAACATTGCATTTCAATCTCATAGTCCTAGTCAAATTTGGATAACATCTAAAGATATTTTTAATCATGATTTTTTCTGTTTCTCGACCTATTTTTAAGGGCTTTACGATTGGTTTAGTAGATACAAGTAGTACACATATACCAAATTTCAAGAAAATCTGAATTGGTATGGTTCAAAATGATATATTTTTGTGTTGCTTTTTTTTTTTATTGGGCCATTATGTATAGTCATAGAACCTATGTATTTTATATATTTTCATAATTTTTAACTTTGGTTTAAAATTTTTCCTATGTAACTCATATAAATTTATCTCAATCTGTTTGTACAATAAAGGGCATACAATAGAGTCTCTAGACGTAGCCACAATACAGGCATTATTGACTGAATCTCAAGAACCCTATTGTTACATTTAATTTCAACAGTCGATAAAATATATCCTATATATTATCGACATCAATATTTTTAAATCACTAAGGAGCCTCCCACCCAGTTCCCTTAATGACCAGAACCCTCGAGTAGAGGATTAGACTCGAGAGTCCCTCGAAGAAGAAGAAGAAGTATCCTGGAGAAGATGAAGCCCCATCAGACCCCGACGTTAGGAGGTACTACCTCGACTAGGAGTTTTTACCAGAATTAGTTGCCAGAGCTCGCTTCCAGTCCCCTTGTGTTGTCACCTTATCTTTTTGTAGCATTTGTATCTCTCAGCACTTCACCTTCTTCATCAGGTCTTTTCTTATTTCTCTCATTCTCACTCTTTATCTGTCTTCTACGGCTAATCTATTTTGATTTATATTACCCCCATTAAGTTCAGTAAATAATGTTCTTTCCCCCAGAGTAATTTTCTCTTGTAATGCCAGAAATACATTGTACATGTATACAGTGGGCAAAAAAAGTATAAAAAATATTCGTATACCCCATTTTTAAGGCAGTACAGTTCACTGTAATGGTTGTAGCTTGAAATAATGGCAGGTATCACAAAATTAATTTTATGTTAGTATTAGTGTCCGATCGAAACCAAAATTTTAGCCGAAACCGAAACCGAAACCGAATTTCGGCCATAGACCTAGTTTCGGGCCGAAACCGAAACCGAAACCGAAACTTATAATACATATACTTAAGTGTGTAATATGTCTAGTTTAGCAGTAGTTGTATCAATGAATATAAATGAAACCTTATAAAATAACAGTAATTTAACTCAATTATTCATTTAATAAGTGAGCTGGTATACAAGAGTGGAAAAACAGGTGTATTAGTTAAGTTATAGGATCGAATCCCGGCCCCCTCCTTCCTAGTACGGCTGCTCCCCGTGGGTTGTTAGACCATACCCCCTTAACTAGTACAGCCCTAAAAGTTGAAATAATCTTGAAATAACAGGCTGATATTAATATAAATTCATATTATTATGTTTAAATAATATAGTAAATATGTCCATAACAAAGCCGATGGAATACAAAATGACGGCCTATGGAATACGTTAAGCTGTATGTCAGAAGCTATTTAATCTACTGAGTCAGTTTTGGTCTCAAATGTTAGTGGATTTAATCTAGTTTGAAAATTTATAGAATATTTTTTGGCTGAAAACATCCTTCTTCAAGGTGGAAATAGAAACAAATTTTCGGGTGTTATTGGTGAAACGCTGGGCTGCCAAGATTGAAAAATTGGTTTTGCATCTGATTCCCATTCCATACAAGAACAAAGACCAAAACCTACTACCACCATTTGATGCAAGTTTTAATGACAAGGTTAATGACTAAAATATTTTTTTCAATTATGAATTGAATCTGGAGGAGACATGTCGACTAATTTAAGTTTAAGTATTTAGAATATATATTCTTATTTATTTCAATCTTTTTTTTTTTTTAGAAAACAAATTTCATTATTGGTGAGGAGATGATTAAAAGCACAAAAAGGTTCTTAACGCTCAAGGTAAAGAATAAATACTATTCTTTACACTTAACGTAAAGAATTCTGTATCAAGATGTAGCTTTCATTACATGTTAAGACTTAATGTGATTTACGAGGACATGTCTGTTTGTCACTCTCAAATTTTTGTGTCCACACACAACTAAAAATTTTCGATCAAGTAAAGTACCAAAAGAAAGAGAAAAATCTATGTTCTACCGAAATAGAATACAAGTGTAATTATCTAAAATAACAGATAATTCCCACTTTTAAATTCAAGGGTATTAATTGCTATAAAAGAGATCGAGCTTACAAGCTGAAATCGTGTAGTCCTACTTCCTTTTTGGAGATATCAGACACAGGAGCTAGTTTCGGCCTGGCCGAAGATTCGGCCAATTTTTGGCCGAAGATTCGGCCAATTTTTGGCCGAAACCGAAACTGCGGCCGAAACCAGGTTTTTCGGCCGAAACTGGCCGAAACCGAAACCGAAACTTCGGTCGGTCACTAGTTAGTATAATATAGCACCAAAATTCTAAATCAGGTACAAAGTTTTTGCCCGAGAGCATGTTCATAAACCCTACACATTTTGGGAAAATGTGTTCTTTTCAGATGAAAGCAATATATTTGGATCTGATGGGAAAAAATTCTTTGGAGGAAAAAAGGAAACACTTTAGAACCCCTAAATCTAAAACCCACTGTGAAGTACGGAGGGGGCAATGTCATGGTTTGGGGATGTATAAGTGCCAAAGAGTTGGTGAATTAGCCTTTATAGACGGTAATATGAATGCTGATAAATATATTGATGTTTTGCGTTAATTTAAATTCGATACCAAGCACACGGCCAAAAAAACCAAAGAATGGTTACTAATAATGCTCGCGGTATGCTCAAAGCACCCCCACAATCACCGGACCTTAATCCAATTGAACATTTATTTACTCCTGGAATCAAAAATCCGAAAATATTGTTGTTCCTCTCAAAATGAGTCAATAAACAATCTAAAGAAAGCTTGGGAAGAAATTAGGCAAGAGGAGACCAAGAGGCTTGTGGAATCAATGCCAAGAAGACTCAAAGCTGTGATAAATCCAAAAGGGTATCGTCCGATTAGCCTTAGTAGCATAAAAAAGGACGTTAAACAAACAAACATCCAAAAGGGTACCTTACAAAATTCTAATTTTACGTATTTTTAAATTTATGAATATTTTTTTTGCACATCAAATTTGAATATTATGATATTATTATTACGAAATGAGTTATAAAATTTTATATTTTGTACAAGTAATGCAAAATTAAGTTTCTAATTGTTATCTATTGTTACTTCATGGTGAAAGCACAAATAAAAATATTTTTGACTGAAAAAGATGGTGTACGAATACTTTTTTTGCCTACTGTATTTGTTTGACTGCTAAGTGGTTCATAAAGATGAGGCTAATAGTCAAGAAGTACCAAAATAAAAAATTTACTTAAAAGAAAAAGAATTTTCAAAGAAATAACTTCAAAGGGGCTAACTGCGCTGCACGGATGATGATGCGTTTATTTGAGCCTTTTTGATTTTCAAAAAGGATTAAATAAATTTTAAAAAAACATGTTTTTTATTATTCTCAAATCTACAATTTAAAGTTGTAAAAGTACTATTGTAGTTATTTAAAATTATACCTTTGAATTGTGTGTGAAATTACAATCACTAAACACTGCCTTGTATCGTGACATATTTTTAATATTTGTAATATCTTTATATATATAAAATCTCGTGGCTCGATGTTTGTCCGAGGTAAACTCATAAGTTTGACCGCTAGAGGCGATTACGATGGATGAAATATACCTGTTAAGTTTTTTGATAAATCTTGATATGAAAAGCGGTTCACATATTAACCGGTTAATAAAGTTAGCAATCATCATCGGTTAATAATCACTCCAAGATTGATCAAAATCTGTGTAATCACGACTGTATGGTCTATACTAATGACCCCTGGCGCACAGTGATGCAAGATCTCGAAAAGCTGGTCAAAATATGAACACGTTATTCAATTTGTATGAAACTTAGTATATGGTTATAGTATATAGTAAATGGTTTTTGAGGTCGCTGATTACGAATCCAAAGTAAAAAAAAAAAAAAAAAATGGCGGATTCAATATGGCAAACATATATTCTTGAAAATAATTGGAGAACAACAGCAATTTTAAATTACAATTGATATAAACATTTTCAGTTATTTTCAACAAAAACATAATTTTTAAATAGAAAAAATAAAATTTTTATAAATGTTAATTTAAAAACAATTTTTTTTTGCATTCTCTTGTAACCCTTTTAATGACATTGTGAGTGACATTTTCCTTAAATTTTAATTCAACAACTAGACGACGTTATTTTAAAAAAAAATTTGAAAAAGTTACGATAGTTAAAATACAATAAATACGATAAATAAAAAAATTAAAATACAATAATTAAGATAAATAAAAACATTAAAATACAATAATTCAGATAAGTAAAAAATTAAATTTAGATAACTTTTTTAAAATTAAATATTTTAAATTTACATATAAAAAACAGTTTATCTTGATACAGATTTTGTTAATTACAAAATAGTTTACCAGTTTTTTAAAAAATGAAAAATGTAAGTGTCTTATATTTAACATACTTTAACACGTGTTTGTATTTTTTTTTGTACAAAAACTTACGGCAAAGCCGTAATAGCAGCTATCGGCAGCTGGTTTTTATTTATTTATTAAACAATAGCATAAACTACAATTTAAACTAACAATTGTTGCAGAACTTATAACTTTTTCCCTAATGTTCTAAAACGTTCGCATGTAATTTTTCATTTTTTCCCACTCTAAATATTGTTAAAGTATTAATTTATGTATTATTATTATCGTTTGGGTATTATATAATAATATTCTACTTACTTTTAACAGAAGAATTCATTTTACAGAATTGAAAAGGTAGATTTTACGAATTTCTACAAATATTTCAAAACAACGTTACTCGTGAGAAGCTTACTTTAGCACTCGATTATTACCGCCAAGAATAAACAATAGACCCTTTTTAACTATGCTGTTATTCATTTGAAATATCAGTCTATCCAACCTTATAGTTTGAATTTCCTAAAAAGAAACTTTACTTTTTTACTTTTGGCCAGCTTTTCAGGGTTTTGCATCACTGTGTGGCGGTCAAAAAGGGAAGCAGCCTTTGATTCCGAATTTCTTTCCAAAAATTAACAAGTGTAAAAAGGAATTTAGGGAGAGATATCAGTTATTAATTTTAAAATTGAAAAATAATTCTGTAATTTTTGTTTTGAAACGGACAGTATGTTAGGAGTGAAATAGTTCCGATTACACTGGCTCTTAGACAGAAATAGAACTAGAAAAGGCAACTTTCCACTGATTAGCGTTCGATAAGGAGTCATTTGTAGTGTTCTATATCTGATGGAAAAGAGCGAACTTGGAGAGAAATGTTGGGAACGAGGTCGTGAGAAAGTTTAACTGTATCACCCTCAAATGTTGCACAATCCCTTCACCAGCACGAACCATCTCCATTTTTCAACTCAATAGTGATCTCTAATATTTTTAAATTCATCCGAAAGTTATGTAACTCATATGGTTACCATAGCATTAAATCATAATATACCTAGTATTCCTGCTAGTAGATAGATTCAAATGCCTAGGGCTTAAAATAACTATAACAAATGAAAAATCTAGTGCAGTGCCCTCTTTTCTTTGTATGAAAATAAACTTTTTTTTTTTTTTAAATAGTGCGATTGCTATCGGGTGCTTTAAGTTTAAGGGTGCTTTTTTTAAGTGCTATTAAGGTGCCTTTACACTATGCGAACCTCACTCTGGAACCCTCAAAAATTACTCCCGAATACTGTTCGGCTAATCTCAATAAGCTACATTCTACCGATTCATAAACTAAATACTATCATATATATTATTTATCAAGGCCTTTTTTTGTAGGTACACTATAACTGAGAATACTGTTCGGCTAATCTCAATAAGCTTTTCAAGGAGAATATTTTCGTTCATATACATTTTTTCGATTAATCCTTTCGTTTGCGAGTTGTAAGCGAAAATCTGCGATTCTCAGCCAAAATGGTCGCAGGGCTTTTTCGAATGTATAATTTTTTTCAGTTTATCGAGACTAACATTTTGCGTGTCACAAGCAAAAACATGCGATTTCATTCAATAGAATCAGCGCACTGGCTCTCCGTGAAACCAATAGGTGTATTTACATAAGTATGAGGCGTTTTCCAGGGTGCGCGCTTTCAGTGACATATTGGGTTGATGCAAAATTAATGCAGGTTTCCTCTATTGCGATACCTTAATTCCAATTGTGTAAATAAAGGAAATCCTAACATTGGTCATTATTATACCAAAACAAACCTTATCTTAATACCCTCTCTTTCACCATGAATTTGAACAGTAAAATCGTTTTGTTCAGCGTGTTCAAAGGTCTTAAATCGAAAATGTCGAAGTACGATTTTCGTCAAATTTATTTTTACGAATTTAAATTAGGGCGCAGCGCTGCGCAAACGGCTCGTAATATTAACGAAGTGTGGGTTCAGGGGGCTATTAACGAGTGCACGGTGCAGCGTTGGTTCCAGAAGTTTCGCAGTGGAGATTTCGACCTCGAAGACAAGGAAGGTCGGGGCCGTCATTTTGCTCTTGACAACGACCAGCTGAGGTCAATAGTGGAAGAAGACCCAACCAAAACCACCCGAGAAATAGCGGTAGAACTCGGCGTGAACCAATCCACAGTTGTACGCCACTTGGAAGCAATTGGTAAGGTAAAAAAGTTGGCCAATTGGGCGCCACACCAATTAAACGACCACCACAAAAATCGCCGCTTTAAAATCTGTTCCATGCTTGTGACACGCAATAAAAATGATCCATTTCTCGATTGCATTGTGACGTGCGATGAAAAATGGTTCTTATACGACAATAGAAAGCCGTTGTAGCCAATTCCTGGGCAAAGATGAAAAACCAAAACCTTTCCAGAAGCCCAACCTGCACCCAAAAAAAGTTATGGTCACAGTTTGGTGGTATACTGGTGGTGTTATACACTACAGCTTTCTCGATCGAGGTGAGACTTAACTGCTGACAAGTACTGTCAAGAAATTGACAACATGAATCAAAAATGACAACGTCTTTGCCCAGCATTGATGAATCGGAAGGGACCTATCCTTCTCCATGATAACGCCAGACCACACGTACGACCACACCGCACAACCAACGCTACGACGACTGCACGAGTTGGGCTACGAAGTTCTCCTACACCCACCTTATTCACCTGACCACTCACCTACAGACTTCCACTTTTTCAGGCATCTGAATAACTTTTTGAGAGAGAAAAAATTTTCAAAACCAGTGATGAAATTGAAAATTCTTTTCGTGACCTCATTGAGTCCAGGGATTCAGATTTTTTTTTCTGGTGGAATAAGAAAGCTTGTTGAACGTTGGCAAAAGTGCATTGATTCAGATGGAAATTATTTTGATTATATATATATAGTTAAAGTAAAGATATGGCCTATTTTCAATGAATATTAAAAACCTGCATTAATTTTGCATCAACCCAATATATGTATGTGTAAAACAAACCCATCAACAATCACAGATGACCATATCGTAACTTGAAACATAGTGTTCAAAGAGGTCCTGTAAACTTGTAAATACCTTAAACTATAATTTAAACACATCTAGTCTTTAATTCAGCCCTCACCAACGCCCCTGACGCACTAAATACGGTTGGAGTGCGAATTCCCTACATTCCAAAGATATTATTATAACAATTTTTTATTCATAACAATTTTGAGGATTTTTATCAAATAAATTTCTAGTGATTACTACACACAATTTCATAAAAAATAATTCCTATAAACATTGAAAAAAATCAACAGGCAATCTATCGTTCCTAATAATCGATAGAAGACAAACCTGTTTTTTTCCGTTTCGATTTTAGGCTCTTCATATTACAAACTTTAGTCTTCATGAATATGAAGGCAGAAAAATTTGCACAAGTTAAAATTAACTCATCATAAACGACAACTTTTATGGACATTAATCCTAATATTTTCGTACAGAAAGTATTTTCTTTTTTAATTAATCCAATCTTAAATTGTGGCTAACCACCAATTTTAAATTATTTTTAAATAATTTATTTTTTGAAGAGAAAAGATTTGGCTCCGCCGGGAGTCGAACCCGGGTCTCCTGCGTTACAAGATTATCAGTGAAGAGGAAGGATTTGCTCTGCCTTGAGCCGAGCTCTGTGGTGTAGCGGTTAGCATCCTCGCATGTAACGCAGGAGACTCGGGTTCGACTCCCGGCGGAGCCAAATCTTTTCTCTTCAAAAAATAAATTATTTAAAAATATTTTCTTTTTTCTTTGAATAATAAATATTTTATTTATTGACAAAATTTTTGTATGATTAATATTATACATGTAAATATTAAATACTTACGACAATTCTGAAACTCATCTTCTCCTTTTTCACAGTCTTTTTGATAATTACAAACTAAAAGGCTGGATATGCACTTCCCTTCCGGGCAAGCAAACATCCCTGGACCGCATGACGTTGAGGAATCTGAAACATAACAATAATTCTTTATTAGATCAAATAATATTATTAATTATAAATTTCTTACAGTAATTTTAGTATAATGATATTTCTGTATATTTAATAATTGTGTAATAATTATCAATTTTATTTAAAAAATTACAGACATTCTGCGGTACCCTAAGCAGAACATTGGGATATGAAGTAGAAAAAGGGTATTTATTATATTCTCTCTGCAAGTATGATAATAAAAAATAATTTAATTTTTAAACAGTCCTTTATAATGAAATAACATTTGATACTGATAAGAAGTTAATTGCAGCGGTAGAAGAATAAATTTATTATTGGATCACGGGACGATAATGAGAATTGAGTAGCCCTTTTATTGACTTTATAGGCTAACTTAATTAACTAAAGGTCTCTTCCTCTGTAATTAAACCCTTCCAATTCAACTAAAATACCTAAAGTCGCTATTTTAATTTACCTGTAATTTTTATAAAAAGGACTTGTCTGCAAAGTTTGGATAGTTAAACACGAACAACGCACAGCAGGGGATTCGTCTTAATTTAATTTATAATGTCAAAAGTAGGGAATTCTTATCGTTAAAAATACATATACATATAAATCAAATGTAGTAATAAAGGGTTCCTGTGTTCAAGTCTGGTATTGATCAGACTCCAGAGGCTTTCATTGTGGGAATGGACACGAACACGAGAATATGCTTCCTCCAAGAGTTAGCTACCTTACACCTCTGAAATAAATAATTTCTTTAACAAGACGTCTTACGAAATAAGATTGGAACGCTTATATGGTTACCAGGCAAGAAATTTTCTCTTTTGGATAGATATATTAGTTTCTACCGATGACAACTTATAATGTTTAATAATTTAAAGATACTTGTTCAGAGAACCCCTCTGAATGTAACATCACCATCAATGTCATTCTGTACATTCCTATTGCAAAAGTATCTGTTTGAACATTGAGCATCGTGAAGAGTCAAGCTGTCATAAATTGGCTCTCCCAAGCTCAATTTAGGTGGGCGGTTTGTTCACAGAATCCCTCTGAACACAGTCACTCCAGTGGCGCCATCTCTTGATGAATGGCAGAACTCCCTTGGTCAGCCTTGCAAGAAAAGTGCAGGAAGGTTCTGAACTTAATCCAGAGAGAGAAAGTGAAGTCCTAGCCCTAGGCTGTAGTTAAAGTTCATATAAAGACGGTTCATTCCATAGAATGGAGTAGTTAGCTTGGGGATCACTGGCCAACAGGGGAAGATGGGAAGACTAACCACCAACCGGATATGAGAGCAACAGAAAAATTCCCATAAAACCATAGAATGACAGAGGAGCACCTTCAAGCAAAGTCAGCACTTTCAACAGGTACAATGCCCAAAATTCAAGCCAAACAATAATGTAGAACTATAACCGGCCAAATTCATAATTAATCCACTAACATTATTGTACACTTTTTGGCCAAACCAAAAATGTTTTTTGTACAACCATTTTAAATACAGTCCACATTACCATAGATCATATATATTAATCACCAGCCCTAAATTAAAACACGTTCTTTGCTTCACAAACCGTGGGTCACAAAACATTACTTATAAGGATTTTGACTGATGACAATAAATTTGATTTTTTTTTTTTTTTTTTTGAAAATTCCCAACTTCGTTTTAGTATAGTTAGGGGCGATATTGAGGGCAGGAGAAAATCCTTCAACTCAAAGGTTCTCCATTATACTCGAGCCCCTCCACCCTAGGCAGTTTTAATGTAATCCATGTTCCACCAAGCACATCAATTTCTAATCTAAGATGGTAAGTGAGAGTTGTGTGTTGCGCGCATCGCACCAGATTTTTTATTATATAGATAGATAGAGGGAACGTGTGAGAGAAACAACAAAAGACCGTATCTTGGTTAATAATGGACCAATATTCATGATTTGTGTTTCCTTTTTTAGGGAATCAAAAAGTGTTTCAAATTTGCATTTACCTAATCACATTTACGAATAAAATTGATAGTTTTCAAGTTATGCCTGAAAAACCTTATTTAAACAACTTCCGGACAACTTTGGTATGAACCTTAAGGTGCCTTTACACTCTACGAACTTTACCTTCGAAAACCAGTCTCGAACAACCTTCGTGAAGCCTCGTGTGTGAACAGACTAGCTCAAAAACTATAAGCCGTACAAAACTGATATTGGGTATTTGGTGTATTGATATGCCCGCGATGTGACAGCAAAAATTTCATCAAAATTGCTCAAAGGGAGGGGTACTTTATTTAATAACTTTTTAAGTTTTTTTTCGATTTTCTCAAAAACGGCTCTAACGATTTTGATTAAACTGAGTATTTGATCTATTTATATGCCCGAGATATGACTTTAAAAATTTCATCAAAATTGATCAACCGGAGGGGGGACTTTACTTAATAAATTTTGAATCATTTTCACGTGTTTTTTTATTTACTCAAAAACGGTTTTAACGATTTTAATCAAACTGGGTATTTGATGTATGTATATGCCAAAGATGCGATAGCCAACAATCTCGTACATCAAAATTGATCAACCGGAGGGGGTACTTTACTTAATAAATTTTGTATCATTTTCACGTGTTTTTTTTATTTACTCCAAAAAGGCTTTAACGATTGTGATCAAACTGGGTGATAGCCTACATTTCAACAAAATTGGTCAAACGGAGGGGGCACTTTATTTCATAACTTTTTTACTTTCACTTACCTATATATGAAATATATAGTAAGTGGAAGTATTGCGATCGTGAAAAATTTCGACTTCCGGTTTTCAACGGAAATACACGTTTTGGGGTCCCCTGAGTCAAAATAACCAAGTCCCGCGAAATGGTCTGTGTGTGTGTGTGTCTGTGTGTGTGTGTGTGTGTGTGTGTGTGTGTGAACAGACTAGCTCAAAAACTATAAACCGTGCGAACCTGAAATTGGGTATTTAGAGTATGTATATGCCCGCGATGTGACAGCAAAAATTTCATCAAATTTGCTCAAAGGGAGGGGGTACTTTACTTAATAACTTTTTAAGTTTTTTTCGATTTTCTCAAAAACGGCTCTAACGATTTTGATTAAACTGAGTATTTGATCTATTGATATGCCCGAGATATGACTGTAAAAATTTCATCAAAATTGATCAACCTGAGGGGGGACTTTACTTAATAAATTTTGTATCATTTCCACGTGTTTTTTTTATTTACTCAATAACGGTTTTAACGATTTTGATCAAACTTGGTATTTGATGTATTTATATGCCCGAGATATGACTGTAAAAATTTCATCAAAATTGATCAACAGGAGGGGGGACTTTACTTAATAAATGTTGTCCAATTTTTATCTTTTTGATCGATTATCTCAAAAATGGCTTTAACGATTTTTATCAAATTCGTTATGTTTAATGAAAATTACTTGTTATTTAATATCAGGTAAGCTTTATCATTATTAAAATGTTCTGAGGGGGCTTAAATGGGGAAGGGGCTTTTTTTGTTTTTCTATAAAGTACCTTTACATTTACCTTGTTTTAGTTTATATTGGGAAATTAACTGTCTCTCATCACGCTTAAAAATAAGAAACGGCTAAATATGATATATGAAGAGAATCAAGTAAACATATACAGGAGAAAAAAAGAAAAATATTCCGTCAACTCATAAAACACCTTGAGCTCACGCATGCGCCGTACGCCTTTAATGACAAACCAATGCGTTATAATTAAACTGTTCTGTTCATTTGATAAGTGGCAATTAACAAAACGCATTAATTTCTAATCTAAGTAAGTTGGTAAGTGAAAGTTGTGTGTTGCGCGCACGCACCAGATTTTTTTAACTGTTTTTCGATTATCTCAAAAACGGCTTTAATGATTTTCATCAAATTCGTCGTGTTTAATGAAAATTAGGTGTTCTTTAATATCAGGTAAGCTTTATCATTATTAAAATGTTCTGAAGGGGCTTTATTTGGGGAGGGGTTGGGGCCTTTTTTGTTTGTTTGTTTACTATAAAGTACCTTTGTTTTTGTTTATATGGAGGAATTAACTGTCTCTCGTTACGCCTAAAAATAAGAAATGGCTAAATATGAGATATGATAAAAATAAGGAAAACATAAAGAGGAGAAAAAAATAGAAATATTCAGTCAACTCATAAAACTCGTTGAGCCCACGCATGCGGTGTACGCCTTTAATGACATGTTTATAATTAAAGCCGTTCTGTTCATTTGAGAAGTGGCAATTAACAAAACGCATTAATTTCTAATCTAAGTATGTTGGTAAGTGAAAGTTGTGTGTTGCGCGCACGCACCAGATTTTTTTATTTTTCAGATAATATAAAATATATTGATAATGGAGATTTTTTCTTTATCATAAGCTGGCGTTGGGTGCGTCAGCCATATTGGTTCGCTTAACGTGAAGTATAAATGGCTGTTCGTGTAATACAGGTACGGCAAGGTTCGCAAGAGAACCTGTTCGAAGGTGAGGTTCGTAGAGTGTAAAGGCACCTGTACTCGGACTATTAGGAACATTTTAAAAGAAAAATCAACCAAATCCGTTCAGCCGTCCTCAAGTGATACGATAACCACCGAAAATCATTTCATTTTTGTTATATAGCTAAATGCTATATAACCGCTATATAATCCATCTTGAACTCTGCCCCGGCCTGCGACAAGGCCTGAATAGCCCCAACCCTCGCGCTAATTATCCTCTATATAGACCCCGGACAATAGCCGGCCCCCAATGGGATGTGCTCCTCCCTCCAGCGCTGGAGTCCACTGGAGGATTAATTAGGTGAGGCGACTTCATTAGCGGGGCACAGTTTTGCCAAACAGTTGGCCTTCCTGATTGGGCTCTTTGATGAGGGCGGTTTGCTTTAAGGTTCTTCTCGCTTGCTTAGTCAGTTCCTCGGATAATAAGGCTTGGCGGAATCCAACCAGTCGCAACAGACAGAGGGAACGCTTTATTTAACAAAGAGATGCTGCCAAATTATATTGGGTTGCTCATTTACAGCATACTAATTGATCTTTTAATGACTATTTTGTATAACTTAAATACTTAATGTAACCCTGCATATACGAAGAAACAGGTATGAGGAGATTAATCAAAATCGTCAGTGTCATTTTTGAGAAAAACGTAAATAACATAAATGTGTGTGTTAGAACCCTAGTTAATTTCTATTTTATCTCTTTTTTTACTTTCACTTACCTATATATGAAATATATAATAAGTGGAAGTATTGCGATCGTGAAAAATTTCGACTTCCGGTTTTCAACGGAAATACACGCCCTGAGTCCAAATAACCAAGTCCCGCGAAATGGTCTGTGTGTGTGTGAACAGACTAGCTCTAAAACTATAAACCGTGCGAACCTGAAATTGGGTATTTAGTGTAGGTATATGCCCGCGATGTGACAGCAAAAATTTCATCAAAATTGCTCGAAGGGAGGGGGTACTTTATTTAATAACTTTTTACGTTTTTTTCGATGTTTTCACAAACGGCTCTAACGATTTTGATTAAAATGAGTATTTGATGTATTAATATGTCCGAGATATGACTGTGAAAATTTCATCAAAATTGATCAACCGGAGGGGGGACTTTACTTATTAAATTTTGATTAATTTTCACTTGTTTTTTTTATTTACTCAAAACCGGCTTTAACGATTTTGATCAAACAGGGTATTTGATGTATGTATATACCAAAGATGTGATAGCCAAAATTTCATCAAAATTGATCAACCGGAGGGGGCACTTTATTTCATAACTTTTTTTCAAATTTTTCGATTATCTCAAAGACAGCTCTAACAATTTTCATCATATTCGTCATGTTTAATGAAAATTAGGTTTTATTTAATATCTGGTAAGCGTTATCATTATTTATATTTTCTGAGGGGATTATTGAGCAAATGAAAACAAAAATAAGAAAGGAATGTGGAAAAATGTGTAACTTTGAGAAGTGGCAGTAACAAAACGCATAATGTCTTATCTAAGTAAGTTGGTAAGTGTAAGTTGTGTGTTGCTCGCACACACCAGATTTTTTTCTAGAAGATCTAGTCTCCAATGGACATTTTTTTTTTTTTTTTGTACAAAGCGTTAGATTCATTTTATTTTATTTTTGTATTTCTGTAAAGAAGTTAGTTTTTTTTTTTATCCTTAGAAATCTAATTTACTTTTTTATCTTATTTTTCTTTGAATATTTATATGTTAATTTGGAGGTTGATTGCCAAATAAGTTGAAATGTTATCAATTTTTTTGCGTTATTAATATACATTTGTAAACTTATGGAAGGGTCTTTTATTTATTATAAAACAAACCTATTAACTGCCCCTCTTTAAATTGCATGCTTTGGAACATGAGCGTAATTCATTTTTCCGCTAAAGTGGCTAAATTGACAATCAGTTTTGGCGAAAATACTTTCCCGATTTTAAATGTGAGGACCTCAGTCGACGCGAAATTTAATGCTCTTTTATTTTAGAAATAACACAATTTCTTCTGCGATAAATCGTTTTCGAGTTATTAGCGAAAAATTGAAAAAAGTTCGAAAATGTCGATTTTGTTCGCCTATAAAATTTGATGGCAACCTGCGCATGTATGTACCTGCGCAACTAAATGAGTACTTTCAGCCTATATGATCAAAAAATTTCTTCAATCCAGGCACCTTTTGGCCCTCAGCGGTTCATAGAGAAATGACTGTAAATGAATGAAGCACCTTCGGGGTAACATTACATGGCCACTGTTTGCCATCTTTCTTCCGAATGAGCCACTCTCTTTATACGATTCTAAAAACAAAAGTTGTTTTTAACAAACAATATGCAGAAGCTGTCTCGAAACGGTGTGCCAGCAGATGTGAAAGCGGCACTGGCGGACGAGGAAAATACGGTCAAGAAGCTCTTTAGAAGTCTAATAGAACTGGAATTAAAATAAAAAATTTGACTTCCAGACTCTGAAGATTTATCGTTTGATAAAATTGTAATAATTTTCACCCTGTAATATAGGCATTGATGACCGTACTACGGTTTTACGCCTCTAAATAAAACCAACTAAACAACCAACAAAGTTGTAATTTTTTTTTCTAATACATACTCAATACCCGTTATTTGTTGAAGTATATCTGAAGGTACAAACCATAATCGAGTATGAAGATAATGAATAAACTCTTTATATAAGACGAAAATTTAAAGTAAATCATTTTTTAGATATAGAAATATTTTAAATCTTATAAAGGCATAGACAGAATTGAGGACCCTTTAGTGGAAGTAGAATCAATTAATTCAAGATAACAACAGGTACTCGGAAATTAAGGGAGTAATTAGCCCTGAAGCCGAGATAAAAGTTGATTGGACTACAAAGGACTAAGGAGGGAAGGAGGAAGCTTAAACCAGGCCCTTCAACTCCTCGAAGAAGGTCCTCACAGCGGAAGACGAGGAAGGGGACACCGAATCCCTCTTCCAGAAATGGCAATCAAAAAGTTGAGGGAGATAATACCCAGGGAACAGTAGGACTTAAAGAGCGAGAGGGATGAGATATCAAAAGGGAAATAGTCGGAACTGGATTAGAAATGTACTCTCAGTCTTTGTCCAAGATGGCTCGAGGTCCACGGTACAGGCGGGATATCTTTCATATCAGCATTCGTATATTATAAATTCGAATCGTATAAATTATAATTTGCATATAATTTTACGAAAAACCAAAACTTATGTTATTGGGTTGTCCGTAAAATAATGCAGGATTTGGGTTTTTTCACTTTTCCAATCGCCTTGAGGTGGTCATCGACGGTCGATTTGCTTACTTGAAGTTTTTCCGCAAGTTCTCGAACAGTTATTCTGAGGTTTTCTTCCACCGATGATCGGAGAATATCGTCATCAAGAGAGGAAGGCCTTCCACGACCTTCTTTATCTTCGAGGCTGAAGTCTCCCTCCCGAAATTTTTTAAACTACCTTTGAACAGTGCACTCAGTAACAATTCCCTCGCCCCACACTTGGTAGATGTTTCTAGCCGTCTGGGCTCCACTGCGGCCGAGTTTAAACTCGTAAAAGAAAATCGTACGAAATTCAGGACGTGACATCGTAGGAAAGACTGGATTATTTCCAAGTAGCGAGATGTTATAGAGATAAACAAACATTGTCGTTTGGAAGAGGATTAGCAACTGTTGAATATCGTACAAATAAATAATCCCCTAAAAGTAAACAGATTACTATATATAGAATGTTTTAAAAGAAAACTTGAAAACCTGCAATATTTTCCGGACAACCCAATATCTCTTACGTTTTCAAGTTCGAGAATTGGAACTGTTACAATCATGTACTTGTTTATGCAAGTTAGGTTATAATAATAAAGACCTTTTACTTCCCTGATGATGAAAGTATGGCCTTTAGGTGCTTAATGCTCCTAGTTTTGTTTACTAATGTAAAGAATAAATAAAAGGTATGTTCAATAAAGTTTACTTTTGAAATTTCACCTCTAAACCGGAACAATATACCGCGGTTATTGCCTGAAAATCAAAATGGTCATAGGTTTCTAAATGGTTCCAATCTTTTCAGGTTCTCAAGGAGATTTTTTTCGGTCATATACATTCTTTCGATTAGACCCCTTCGTTTGCGAGTTGTAAGCGAAAAACTGCAATTGTCAGCGAAAATGGTTCTAGAACATTTTCGAAGGTGTCATTTTTTTCAGTTCGTCGAGACGAACATTTTTGGTTATATACACTTTTCCGATTGTCGCCGTCGTTTGCGAGTCACAAGCAAATCATGCGATTTCAGTCAATAGAATCTTATTTTTTATTCGCTTTCTGAGAAACTGATGTGTGTATTAAAGTATGTGGCGTTTTCCAAGGTGCGCTCTTTCAGTGACAACTATGTCTGTGTAAAACAAACCCTCCAACAAACACTCACAAACGACCATATCATAACTTTAAACATAATGTTCAGAGAGGTCCTATAAACACATAAATGCTATATAAATATGTAAATACCTTAAAGTTATGTTTCAAAAGATAAATAATCTACAATTAAAACACATCTATTCTTTACTTCAACCCTCACCTATGCCCATGAACAGAGTTGGGCAAAAAGAAGTTGAACTACAAATTACAAAACTACTGATAAATTAGTTGGGAAGTTGTTGAAACTACAATTACTTTTATAATTTGTAGTTGATGGACCACAACTACAACTATTGTAGTTTGAAAAAAGTAATTGCATTTTTACAACTACAACTAGTAGTTGCAACTGTAATTATGGGCCTGAAACTACAACTACTTTTATTGATAATGATTAATTATCGATATCTAGTATTATCGATAAGGAGTATATCAAATGCAATTCAGCTAATATATAAAACATGGGATTGATCGAGAACCTAAGGTTAAAAAAAATAATTGACTGCCGGAAATCATGGAAAAAAATTTGTATTACGTATATGTATTGTACTATTTTTAAAACAGATTATCAACCATAATGGAGCCCATTTATCTATGGAGTATTTATCTAAACACAAAATAAAAATAGCAAAAACATGTGACTTAATTAGACGTTGCTTAGCAAATGTAGTTGCCGCTCTAAACTACATTTACAACTACTTGTTGTATTTGCCATTCCCAACTACTGTAGTTGTAGTTTTAAATTACAACTACTTAACTGGTAGTTGCGCGCTTCCAACTACAAACTACATGTAGTTGTCTGTGTAGTTAATTACAAATGTAGTTAACTACTGCCCAACTCTGCCCATGACGCACTAAATACGCTCTATACGATACTAAATCTGTGGTCTGTACTTTAATTAAGTAGGATTTAAGTAGTTTAGAACGCGAATGCTTTGTAAAGGTCAGCTAGTCTATGTTAATTTGAGAGATCTGAAAAATAAACGTTTTTTCGGACTAGTAGGGTTTCTCCTGATAATTGAAGACATACGATTGTCACAATGTTCATTGTTACAGACCATAGTAATATATTCACCAAGTGTTCAATATTACTTCCATTACCTCAGATAACCTATTTCGAGTTTTATTTTATTTTCGTTTATTACTTTTATCATAGCCTTATTTTGATAACTATAGTTTTCAAATTCTATAAAAAAAAAAATCTGGTGCGTGCGCGCAACACACAACTTTCACTTACCAACTTAGATTAGAAATTAATGCGTTGTGTTAATGCCACTTCTCACTCAGTTACACATTTTTCCACATTTATTTCTTATTTTTGTTTTCATTTGCTCTATAACAAACACTAATTTCTTTTATTATTAAATAAAAGTTTTTGCTTGAGATAATTCGGCAATGCAAGCATAATACTCCAAGTGGACTGATTTTATAATTCTCGATGTACTTGTTGAATATTTCATTTGTTTCCCATGAAACAAATCATTTCCATTAAATGAACAGAAGGGCATTAATTATGAACAATGGTCTGTCATTAAAAGCGTCCTGCGTGGGCTCAACGTGTTTTATGAGTTGACTGAATATTTTTCTTTTTTTCTCCTCTATATGTTTACTTGGTTTTTATCATATCTCATATCGACAACAAATGTTCCCTGAACTATGATAGTCATGCAAATTTTTTTATTTTTTTATTGTCCCATATAAATTCTGGATATCATTGGGATGATGTAATGTTCTTTGGCGTGTACTTACAGAAGATAATATCACTCATTCGTATTTGTAGTCCGAACTGAAGTACATAGATGGTTATATCCCGAATGTTATCGTATTTAGCCGATTTAGAAGTAAACGGGTTCAATTACTGATGACAAACTAATGGAAGCAGACATGCTACAGCCCTCAGAGACAGATTAAAGAGATAACTCCCAGTGACATTTCATAGCTCACCCCGGTTTATATCGAGATTGCTTCTCCTCTCTTTGGGGAAACCATCTCGTAATAATTACTAATGGCTCTCATTGGATCCCCCCACCCCATCATAGGATTGGTATTTGCTCTATTTATCCTTGTAATTACAACTCGCTGGGAATTATAAAGTTTTGGTATATACATAGCCCACTGATTTCGACAAATATCTGTTATTTTTAGTTATAAATGTCTTCTCAATCCGCTGAAAACTTATATCATCATCGAATCTGATCGTCAAAACTAACTAAAACCGAGTAACAAATATGACATTTTTCAAAAGAACATCATAACCTCTTTACAATTTATAGTAATAATAATAATAATAACAATAAATGCTTAGCGAAGGTTTAATGCCGATACCACCAATCGCTTCCAGCACACATCCATCCACAGCCCACCGCATCACATCCATCAAGAACGCTTAGAAGTATTATATTTTTTTAAATTATAGTTTTTCAAATTGTTATCGATCGAGAAAAAACATTTGGCGATTGGGGTCACCTGTGGCACTACACCACTACGGTTAGCATGGCAACTTACAATACTAAAGGTCGGGCGTTCGCGTCCCACGGTGGCCCAAGGATATTTTTAAGGGAGTAAAAAATCCTTAGCTCTGCCGTCCCTCGTAAAGGACGTAAAACGGAGGTCCCGAGCCTGTGCGATGTCAGGTACTCGTTAAAGGTATCGTTAAAGGTAAAAATTTATGACTGCCACTGTAGCATCATCCGATTAGCCTTAGTAGCATAAAGGGAGGTTAAACAAACAAACAACAACAAAAACGTTTGGCGATTCTTAATGAATCAAAGGTATGTTCCAAAGAGCATTTAAAACAGGATAGCAATTTCGCATGCGCAGTACACCTACACAAACTGCTCATTGTTAACTGAGCATGCGAAAAGAGTCGACAACGTGTTTTAAGAGCTTGTTGGAACATAAGTAACCTATTGATTTAATGAAAGCATTAATAAGTGTTACTGTCTTAGAAGAATAAAATATCGCCGCCTTTTTTTTGAAATATACTAAGGTGCTGAAAATTGAAAATTTATTTCCTATTTATTATTGACCATTGTTATGAACACTTTCTATCGATTCTTATTTACGATATACCGTCGAAAACACGATCGTTCAGTATAAAACTCGATTATTATGTCTAGGATCTCCAGTATTTATTTATATAAAAAAAAATTATTCAAACGAATCCTTCAATAATTCCGCCTCCAATAACCGGATATAGAGAAGCGGGAGACAATAAAGAATAAAAAAAATGGAAGGACAATTGCTTATAGGTAATAGCATTATATGTTGATTTTACCTTGAAGCAGTGAAGTGTGTTGAAAAAATTAACGAATTTCTTTTCATGAAAAATAATTCATTATCGAAGTAACAAAAGATATTTTATTTTAATGAAGACACCTTGTAAGTTCGATCGGAAATAAACATCGCAGAAAGTACACTACGCCCGATAAAGTTAAGTGCTTCCGATAAATGAACATTTCATTGTTTATTTAATGGTACGAAAGTATCTTCTTCCCTCACAGTCCATAAGAAAGGGGCCCTCTGATTGGCCGAGCTAAAAGGCCTCTTAAAAGTTGTGCCGGCAATAAAAGTCACCTTGATTGGTTTAGCCTGCCCCCCACCCCTTTAATGATTTCCAGACTAGCCTTGCTATTATGGGGGAGGGTCGCCATGGATACGGCCAAACAAAAGCTGAAGGGATGATCCCTAAGTTGAAGGATGAACCCTTCTTTAACACTTCACCGAACATCTAGGGATAATTTGAACATCGATAGATTATTGCAGATAGTTTCATATCAAGAAAGAAAGATAGTGGAAAAAGAAAGAAAAAAATTATTATCAGATAAAACTCCCCAAAAAGTAGAATAACAGAATAATAAATAATATTCTGATGAATATATTTTTACGAGCTTAACAATTTTTATAGAAAATACAATGGGCTAAGGTAGTTCTCCAAAGCTGGACTAAAGCAAGGCTCAATTACGGCAATAAAAAATATGAGTAAATTTTGTTTTTCAAGCAAATTGAGCATTTCCAAGTGGTATAGAGTATGTTTTTCTTCCACTCGGCGATTAAAACTAGAGATGTCCACTATAAATAGAAAGGCTCCAAAAATTCCCTATGATTTCAATAAGATATAAATTTAAACTATTAAAACTCCCCACTGTATTGTAAATCACAGTTCATCTGTCTCAGAACGCATATTAAAAGGAAATTCAAAGGCTTATTTACAATATTTGAATGTTAAGAAATTCCAGCTTCAGTCTCAAACAGATTAGACTGAACTGAATCAAAAAAAATTTCAGACTAATCAGCATACCACAAGCTTGCAACAAAAGTATATATCCTTAGATAATACTATTGATTGACAAGTTTCCAAATTGAAATGCAAAAAGAGCTTTCTTAATATCTGTAATCAGCATAAGTTAGTGAAGAATATGGACAAAACGTCCGAAACGTCCACCAACTTATAAACATTGAAAAGCTTTGTCTTATTCGTTGGATTTGTTGGTATTGTTTGTTTGTTTAACGTCCCTTTATGATACTAAGGCTAATCGGACGATGATACAGAGGTATTACTAAATTTTACGTATCAAGGTATAATTAGCATACGGATCTTTAACGAGTAACTGACATCGTACAGGCTCGGGACCTCCAATTTTTTACTCCCTTTAAAAAATCCTAGGGCGAACGCGGGACGCGAACCCGCGACCTTTAGTATTGTAGGTTGCTATGCTAACAATTACACCAAAGGTGACCCCGGAAGTTAGAATTTCTTAACATTCAAATAACCTAACCAAATGAAAACAGTCTACCAACATAATATGGGCTTTTATTTGCTTTACAATTTATGGGACTTATAATTTTAACAAGTAAATAAATTATGAAATGAGTGGACTATATTTATGTGAATTTTTAAGAGTGTCCTGATTAAAGCCTGTTATAATGATTTTAATTAGGTTATTGTAATTTTGATTTATAATGTATAAAATTATGAAATTGTTAATGTAATTATGTAAAAATTTGGCTTCTGGTTTTCCTCATTCACGGCAATAATAAACAGATTGACTTGTTAAGTAAAAGGTGGCTAAGGAACTTTCCTGCTTAATCCTCCCGGTTTTACAAGGGTTTAGCCGCTGAACAATGATGGTAACATTCGAATTATTGAAGCTTCTTATTTCATTTTCGAATTATAACAATAACATAAAAAAAAAAAAAAAAACGAAATAATTAGGTGAGGTATCATGCACAATAACAATTGGAGAAAATCGATTTTATGAAAAAAAATTTCTGTAATTTTTGAGTCCTATTCACAAAAAAAAATTAGTGAAAGTGAAAATGAAATATCACTAATATTTAACACGTTCACGCCGGCGAGTACCACCGGTGGCTCACACTAGGCTGCAGCATCGGACACTTTCGTCAAACACAAAACTTTTCACGACGATATATAACGTGGTGTGATTGTATTGTTTATTTTAGTAATGCTAGATTGTCAATACTGCATAATGCCCTTGAATAACTCCCATCCGATAGAGCGAAAATAATTAAGGTAAGCCGCTAATGGGCGAGGAGCATGAATTAAGCCCTGGCTAGTATAGCCGTACAATAGCTTGTCCCGAGGTGGCCCTGGGATTTTTTAATGGGAGTAAAAAATCCTTGTCTATGCCGTCCCTCGGATAGGACGTAAAATGGATGTCCCGAGCCAGTACGATGTCAGGTATTCGTTAAAGATCCCTATCCTAATTTTACCTGGATAGGCAAAATTTAGGACTCCCACTGTAGCATCGTCCGATTAGCCTTGATGGCGTAAAGTGACGTTAAAACAAAGCTTTGCATTTGAGATATAAAACTTATCCCCTGAAGTGAAATCTCGAAGAGGCATGAAATGGTCGTTAGATCGGTTAGTTTAATTTAAGGGGTCGACACCAAACAATAAGCGTAAAAACAGATCACTTGCGCTAAAAAATGACCATAATTCAACGTCACTAACGTGGTGAAAGTCCAGCTATTTTGCGTCGGGGACACTGAATATGATATAATTTAAATTTAAGGAAAAATTGATAAGTCTGTTTAATGGTCGCAAATAAATCCACATATATTTTAACTTGTATTTACATATTTTATATTTAAATATCTTTTTATTTTGGCCATCTTCTTTTCTTTATCCTTATTCTCTATTAAGTAAGAATCTTAGCTTTGCATTTTTGTTTTTAATTGCTCAAAGACAAAAACTACCCTGAGTCTTGCGTATTATATGATAGTACAACTTGTTGGTCCCATATTGTGATTATTAGATACACATCATCGCCAAGTTGATTTTATTTATAAATTACAGGACTTAATGGCGGTGAAACACACAAAAGCAACATTTCTCTGAGTATTTGATATAAGAACAATATCGTTTTCATCCTTCTTGGGAAATTTTACAAAAGTGGATCTGGCCCGTTTTGTAACTTCGTCTTCTCATAAATGTTTTCTCATTAATATCATATTACACATCAGAGTAAAAAAAAAAACTCCTGCTTAACCAGAGGATATTCTTACAAGGTTGGTTTCGCAACATCGTTTATCTCAACCGCAACTTTCTAACATCACATAAATAAAAACATAAAAAAGAATTGAGGGATAGAAACAAAATTTTCTGCATCTTTCGGTTTTCCCATGAAGATCGTAAATGATTTTCTTAATTTCAGATATATTTCACTTTACCTAGCTTTCTTTTTTTCTCTTTACTGCGATGCTGTTCAACTTTTGCATTCCAATGCCTGCCAACAATTGGCCTTCCAAGAATCAATCTCGATCTATAAAAATATTAATTAAAGGAAATTAAAATAATTATCAAGAGACAACTATTTGTTAAATTTCCATTTATTAAAACAACTTTTATTAAAAAAAAAAACTTCAATTTATTAAAAAAACGTTACAGCTAATATCCAGTCTCAATCTTACATTTTTTGTATTTGGCATCCTCATGAATTCAAAAATTGTACTAACGAAATTGCTTTCATTAAATTTTAAAAAGGGTTTAACCATCTTATAGGATTTTCAAACCAATAAGAGCCATCATTTTTTTTTTTATTAAATGAATACTGATAGAATCGTGAAAATTTGATATGTTTTAAGTCCCATAAAATGCAACCAAGTGAAAAATATCTCCCGACGAAATCTCCAAAATCAATAACATTTACAACTTGAAAAAAAAAAAAAAAAAATGATCGATTTCTTAAATTTATTTTTATATGTTGTGTAATGGGTTGATATTATTAAAAAGTAGTGACATTTATTAATATCGACATTTATTTTTTCTTTTTCTAATAATTTTTCTTTTGATGAGTCTTGATATTCTTTTATTCATCTTTTGTTTCTGGTGAGAATACCCAACTATAAATATATTATAATTTTTTTATTAACTTATGTGCGACGTTTCGGAGTTTCTTTCAATCATTAAGCAACTTAAACTTTCTAAATAATTGTATAAAACGTTGTATAAAATGTTACGTCTTCCTTTACCTACATAATGTGTCCAAAAATCATATCATCATCCTCAGACTTTTTCTGGACTTCCATTAGTTGATATGACTTTTGGACGTACTTTAATAAAGTTGATTCACGATGGACAGAAGGTCCGAAACGTCGCACATAAGGTAATAAAAATATTCTATATTTATAATTAATGTTTCAATATAATTGCTGTTTACTTTGTGTAGGAACCTTCTGTATTCCTTATAGCATTTTTACCATAATTTGGTCACAATTGCTGTGGGGTTTTTAATTTATGTTATTTTTTACCTAACCAACAATTAAGCATACACAAGGCCCCTAAGTGTAACTGTCCAGAAAAATAATTTTTTTTTGGCAAAAAGATTCCTATTTTGATATATTTTGTGCGCAAAAATGCTGTATTTTGTATTGTCAAACAAAAAGCCATTTTTTTTTTTTTTAGTATACCTTTTTTCTGTCATTTTCCCGATAATCCGCGAAGGTCACGCCACACTATTCTACGGATAATCGTGACTTTACAGTGTTAGTTTCAAATTATAAATATCTTTAAACGTAGGTATTAAATATATTTATTATTTCAGATATTATATATATGTATATATAATTTTACCTATATTAAATGCACTTTGTTGAATCATGTAGGAGATTGATATAGACCTGAGACAATCCCTTTGAGGACAAGGTATTGGGTATAGGGTATATTATAGAGCCGATACCCTTGCCCATACCCAGGCTAAGCCCGTTACCTCCGGAGAGGACGATGACAATAGGAGCTTCCCGATAATACCCCGTTCCAGGAGTCCCCACGCAATCCTATTTCTTACCTTCCTCCCCCCCTCCACTCACTCTCTCCTTATATTCTATTCCCGCTTTACACAGCATGCCCATTCTCCTGACTCCTATCCAAATTCAGATGTCTATCACCTCCAGCTTTTGTGAAGGAAAACATTCAGTTAGGATATTTTCCGTTATAGTAAAGATCACTTCGATCCTATCTCCTGTTTATTCGATGAAATGATTTACTTTATAGAATTTATGATTTAGTTGAATAAGAATTATCCATCTAAAAGGAGTCAGTTATCCCCTGGAGAATGATATTATTAAAATTATAAACGAGAATCGAAAATATTTGTTAATGAAATTGATTTTCAACTTCTCCAAGAAAATTCAGGGAATTGAAAATTCAGAAATTTGTATGTTAAAGTACATACTTTTATTTTATTTATCCATTAGTAGGGGAGAGAGGGGTTGGTTGGCAACAGTTTTCAAGTATTTTTTTCACCACATAATATCAAATATTAAGATTATAGAAAATTGAAGAATTCTTCATTCCAGAGTATGCCAATTAACCCCTATGTGGGGCAGGTTAGCCTAGAAGTTGGGGTTGTTTAGCCATCTCATTCAAGTACTGCCTGACACATTATTGTTATTAAAAACTGCACTATAATGGTAAAATATTTTTGAATCGGTTTTAACCAGCTTTTAAGGGAAAATAGAATGACAATAGAAGAAGATAGAAGTTTAGACTGTCGTCACTTCCTGCATAAGAAAAATTGTTCTTATCCTCCTTGTTGGAACTAAAGACAATTGGTAGTTTCACCTGTGTTTATGTTTACCTTGCTTTTGTAAATTGCTACTGCTCCAACAAACCCAAGTTGAAGAGAGCCAACTAACCCCGCAGGAGAGATGGCTGCCATATGAAGGCAATATGAAAGAAGGCTGCCAGGAAAGGGGAGAACAATCAAACAAGAAACTGGTTAGACGAAAGGTTAGGTTTTTCAAAGGAGTTTGAGGCTATGTGAACAGGATCGGAGTCAAATGTTTTGCCATTCCTATAAACCAAATTTACTGAACTTATAAAAAATTACTTGAACGTTGTAAAATCAATCAATGAAGCACACACTTCTCTACACTGTTAGTCTCAGACTGAAACCTCAGGACAAGACTCCCGAGTTCGAGCTGGTGGGGCTTTCAAAACAGGTGTGACGGAAACTATAAGCCAATGGCCAACCTGCACCCTATGCCAACCAACTCCGCTCTCCCCTACTATATTTTTTTCTAATTTAATTATAATTATTTATTTTAATATTTATTTACCCATTATTTTTTTTGTTTCAATATTTATTTTCACAGATTGTTTTTTTATTTATTTATCCATGATTATTATTTTTTTCTGATTTAATGGGTAGTTTGCTTTTTATTATTTTTCCCTTTTTTAGATTTGAAATATATAGTGAAGGAAAGTATTGCAATAGTGAAAAATTTCTACTTCCGGTTTTAAGGGAAATATTCGTTTTGGGGCCCAAATAACCAAGTCCCGTGAAATGGTTTATGCATGTGTGAACAGATTAGCTCAAAAACCATTAACCGCACGAAACAGAAATGAGGTATTTGAGGTAGGTATTTGCCCATGATGTGTCAGCAAATATTTCGTAATTTGAGTTAACGGAAATAGCACTTAATTTGATAAATTTTACCGCATTTTTTATGTTATGCTAGGAATATCATATCATAGGAAGTAAAATTAGTTCCTAAATAAGAATAACTAAAAAATTAATAATAAGAAATAACTAGTATAAATGTACAACTTAACTAATAAGATAACTTTAATAACTGATAAGTTTTATAACAACCTATATCACAAATTGATAAAATTTTAAAATTTTATACATGGAAACATTATGCCTAGTGCATGAGACAATCGCACTTCTCTGTGCCAGTACTATATGAAGAAAAGAAAACATTGCTTACTTTCAGTTATAATATTATTTTACTTTTTTTATTATTTATTTTTTACTTTCACTTACCTATATATGAAATATATAGTAAGTGGAAGTATTGCCATCGTGAAAAAATTCGACTTCCGGTTTTCAACGGAAATACACGTTTTGGGGTCCCTTCAGTCGAAATGACCAAGTCCCGCGAAATGGTCTGTGTGTGTGTCTGTGAGTGTGTGTGTGTGTATGTGAACAGACTAGCTCAAAAACTATAAACCGTGCGATCCTGAAATTGGGTATTTAGTGTAGGTATATGCCCGCGATGTGACAGCATAAATTTCATCAAAATTACTTAAAGGGAGGGGGTACTTTACTAAATAACTTTTGTAACATTTTCACGTGTTTTTTTTATTTACTCTAAATCGGCTGTAACGATTTTGATCAAACTGGGTATTTGATGTATGCATAAGCCAAAGATGTGATAGCCAACATTTCTCCAAAATTGACCAACCGGAGGGGGGACTTTACTTAATAAATTTTGTACCATTTTCACGTGTTTTTTTTATTTACTCAAAAACGGCTTTAAAGATTTTGATCAAACTGGGTATTTGATGTATGTATATGCCAAAGATGTGATAGCCAACATTTCATCAAAATTGATTAACCGGAGGGGGGACTTTACTTAATAAATTTTGTAACATTTTCAAGTGTTTTTTTTATTTACTCAAAGAAGGCTTTCACGATTTTGATCAAACTGGGTATTTGATAGCCAAGATTTCACCAAAATTGACCAACCGGAGGGGGGACTTTACTTAATAAATTTTGTATCATTTTCACGTTTTTTTTTTTAATTCAAAAACGGCTTTAACTATTTTGATCAAACTGGGTATTTGATGTATTTATATGCCAAAGATGTGATAGCCAACATTTCATCAAAATTGGTCTAACGAAGGGGACCACAACAACGCATTGATTTCTAATCTTATAAGTTGGTAAGTGAAAGTTGTGTGTTGCGTGCACGCACCAGATTTTTTTACTAAGGCATCAACCACGAGGGTCATTATTGCCTTATATTAAATCATAGAAGGGCGAATAAATTATTTAACTGCAACGTGGTAGCTTTACATTACAATTTGCCGTGTAGTTTGGTGTGTCTTCCGAATTCTAGAACATTATTGACTGTTGTGTTATTTTGTAGAATGGCGTAAAGATGGTTGAACAGTAATCTAGGGAGCGACGCACTGAGTCAGGAGGTGTTTGATTGTTAGCTGGGTTAGGTTTGACATGACCGGGTGGTGAATCGCAAGCCATTTGATAGCCATGGGGCAGTCGCGTGTGGCCTATACGGAGCCGTATCAGAATCATCTCTTCTCTTCTTTTAATACGAAGCGGCGAAGCCAGGGAGAAACGTCGTGTTTTACCTCTCTTAACTTATTGTCCCTAACATTCATCCACGTTTCGCTCCTATTTAAATAACTTTTTGCCTGATTAGACATAAGAAATCATTGACGGGGACCATGCGATATGGTACGCCATCACTGATCGCTCTTTAGGCAGCCTATTTTACTTTCTTAAAGATTACTTAATTCGTTGCTATTATTATAATTCAATTAAATATTTAATAGTAATCATCGAGGAGCCATTTTAAAGAACATAAATAATAACCGCCAATTTTTCTAAAAGTCAGTTTTCCGGGGAGGGGGGGGGGGTTAGTTCAGTGAATAAGACACGGTACTGCTATGCTCTAGGTCCCGGGTGCGTGGCTAGATTTTGTTCGTTGTAAAAAGAGAGTTCAAAGAGGTTCTCTGATTCGACCAATTTTTTCGAACAAGAAAAATTTAAAAACTCACCATCGGTTGGTACATATAATAAGCATTATTTCTCAATAAAACCTTCCCTTAAAGTTACGGATGTACATACAGCAAAATGTCACTGAAAAGTGGTTTCACGATTCTTGAGCCCAAGAGTACGGTGGAATATATTGGAAGGCGGAGCTGACTGCTCTGAATACATTTACATCTCTTATCTAAGCCTGTTCCCCGATGTGAGCTAATCTCCGAGTTAGGGTGGGCCGTCTTAAAGTCTTGTCATATTTTCCATTTTCTCTTACCGATTTGGAGGAAAAGAAAAAAGCAGCTGGATGTTGAGTGTCATTATGTGTGGCATGGCCTGTGATAGGCAACAATTTTTGTTTGTTTATTTTTATTTTTTAACACGTTCAAGCTCTTCGCCTATGGTGGCTGAGCTTAAAGATTACCGCTCTATCGGACGGGAGTTATTCAATGGCATTATGCAGCATCGACAATCCAAAAGTAATAAAATAATCAATACATAATCCTACATCGTTAAGCATCGTCGTGAACAGTTTTGTTATTGAATAAAGTGTCCGATGCGGCAGGCTAGTGCGGGCCACCGGTGGTACAAGCCGGCGTGAACATATTAATTTTTACGCCTAATATTCGTAAAGAAGTTGAATGCCGCAGATAATACGGAAAACCGCTCAGAGATGTGGAAAACAGTGCTGATTGTTTTTCTTAAAGATGATCTCTCAATTCATTTCGTTTGATGTAAAGGATTATCAAAGTGGAGCCTAATGAGTAGTGAAGCAGAAACGACTAAAAACATAGATAGTTTTTGATTTGCCAACAGTTTGAATGGACTTCAAAGGGATTTGTAGCGAGTTTTGATTCAAAAGGATATTCTATTCTAAAATCCCCTGTCAACAAAATTTTGACCTGGTATGGATGAGACGACTTTTTTAATACCACTACCCATATAAAATATAAGGTGGCAGTAAGAACGATGATCTTAACCCAGGTATCTTAATACAGCATTGCGATGTGATCTTTCCGGGATATCAATAGACGTCCGGAGGTAAGATATTAGGATGAGAGACCAGATAAAAGATAAAAGGTTCCCGGAGCCTGCTGAGACTGAGCTGTCATAATCCATGGACTTAGACCTATTTGACCCAGTTCTTGATCGCACCAATGGGATCGGTTATGAAGCTATGGCCTGTCGAAGTACCGTTGGTTCGCAGCAATGTGAGGTCTAAAGCAAAATTTACAATAAATTGAGTGACTTCAAAGGAATATTGCCCTTTTAGCAACAAAAAAAAAATCAGTATTTTGTACATATGCTTCGTTTTGTCCCGTTTTAATCCTTCGGTATGGTAATTCTCATAATGAACTGTTGCTGGCAACCGAAAAGATATTAGTAATGGGCCAACTAGCTGACGGATACTAGAATATTTTACTCTCACCGAGCTATCAATAGGATACTATCGATACAATCAGCATTCGATTATAATGTTGGGTTCCGGTAACTATGGTGCCCTTGTGTAAAGTCGATGGTGACTAACCGTCCCAACTTCTTGGACCCTAATTCAGTATATTAATGGCAGCTTCCGATCTCGATTTGTTTAGTATTTAAGCTAGATATATTTGCAATTGTAAATAGAGGTTTTAAAGAATTTTCGAAGTCATTATACTATATTATTAGGCAAGACTAGAACCCTTGAAGCTTAAACGATCCTACGAACATTTGAACTCTTTCTTCCGAGAGTCTAAATAGATTTTTTTTTTGGGGAGGGGGTCTAAACATTTTTTCGCGATGCACCAAACACGCAACTTTCACCTGACAAGGTAATTCGCGAAACTTGGTTATTCGTACTCTGTGGACCCCAAAAAAGTTTATTCCTGTAGATATGTGGCCATATTCCGGACTGAACTTTGTGTGACAGTGTTGTTACTAACCTCTTTGGTGTTATGCTCTTGTGAACATTTATATTTATTCATATTTTCTGTTAGAAATAATATCAACTATGCAAGAACTATTTTATTATATTTTTATGTTATTAAATTAGTAATGTAGCAATCACTAGTTATTATAAACCATAAATATTATGTCTGATATTATAACCACTGTTTAGAGACAGTTGTAAAAATAGTCTGTGCCGCCATTACCGCTTGGGTTGTTAACAAGATTGGTGCTACAGTGGCGTCCTTTTATATATCTTCTATTTACTTACAATATATAGTGTTCTTGTTTCTTATTTGTGCTTATTAAACCTCAAGATTTAAACACATGACATTAGAAAGAATAGATATTAGGTAGAAGTAGGAATTTTTCAACACCTATAAACTTGAAACGAAATCGTAACCAGAGTGTAACGTTCATTTATAAATTTGGTTTCTTTGATAAGATTCGTATTACGTTATTAATTAAAGATATATTTTTCATAATATTTATTCGTTGTCGAAATTTTTATTAATTTAAAACAAGCCATTAGCAGGATCTGAGTATCGGAAGGGAAGAGAATATAAAAAATCAAAGCGGGGGCTGAATTAATTATGGTATTTTTAATCAAATTAATCAAGCGAATTAATCAATCATTTCAAAACAGAGATCCCGTCCGCTGCGGTTTTTAAAAACAATAAATCAGAGGCATTTATTTTATTATGTTCAAACAATGATAATTTATATAACATATAAATTCTTCCAACCAAAATAAATTAATAATAAATAAATAAACGAAAACTGAACCAAAAATATAATGAATTTTAAATTATAGTGGGGTAGGACTTTTTTTTAGTAATTGTAAACAGTTGAATAAAGACAGAAAAAAATCATATTTTTTTTTACGACATCCTTTTCTATGTCTCTTTTGAATGTTTCTATCTTCACAATTTTTATTTGAGGAATTACGATAACTTCTTCTGTTAGTACTCTTATGATCACCTAAAGTGCAAGTCGAAACACTTTGTGATAAGTATTATTGTCGAAAATGATAATTGGTACTAGTCAGAACCAACTTCTGTATTAAAGTACGTTAATGTTTTGTTCACCTCAATTATTTAGATACTATAGAAATTGACACAGGGTTTAACTGGATTCCACAAACAGATCTTTAGCAAATCAAGCTAAAGATAATCTGTCCCTATCGTTGTTACTATTAGATTGATGTTATATAGTAAACCGTTACCTCAAATAATGGTGATTTATACTGGGTGTCCCAGACATAGTTAAAAAAAAAAAAAAATTGGATAATACTGCATGTTAGAATGGCGCAGAGATTCCTATCTCAATCTGTTGAGGAGATAGAATTTTTTTTTTTTTGTTAAATCTTACTTTTTTCTGAAAAATGACAGTTTTCTCTACTTTGGCTTAGAGTAGAAATTAAAACGATGATATTTTCTTAATCAGCATTAAAATTTCTTTTATTTTATTTTAAATCCACTTTCAGTGGTACTTGTAACGCGCTAAACACAAAACATTTATTAAAACTTAAGTTTTTAATAGTTTTTGATAATTCCTCACTCCCCACTGGAGTACCCTAGAAGCCGTCAAATTTCCTAAAAACTGCGGAATTCAGTTAGCTTTAGCTAAATTTAAAGCTAGCTATAGCTATAGCTAGCTATAGTAGTGTACCCCATGATACAATTGAACTTCACCTTTTGAGTCTAAAAGTAGTTTTTCTGAGGAAAAACACGCTGGGGCAATGAGGAAGCGCGCTAGAGCCTGTTTCCAAAGTAATTAATGCTGATTAAGAAAATATCATCGTTTTCGTTTCTACGCTAAACCAAAGTAGAGAAAACTGTCCTATTTCAGAAACAAGTAAGATTAAAAAAAAAATTCCTCGACAGATTGAGATAGGAAACTCGTTTCTGCGCCATTCTACCCTGTTTAACTGCAGTATTAACCAATTTTTTTTTTACACTATGTCTGGGACACCCAGTTATATAATTTTAGCTTTGCTATTAGGGAGGTGATACGTACTGGAAAGGGTTTAAATTTGTTAGAGAATATACCCGTGCTCGGATATGCCGATGATTAGGTATTGCTTGGTGAGGATGCGGAAACCAAAAAATACAAAAAAACGGAAAATACAAAAACGTTGATGAAAGCCGGTCAAGAACTCGGGCTGGAAATAAATATGGATAAGACTAAATAAATGGTTAGTCGTAGAAGTGGTCATGATTTTGCTTATATTAATGTAGAAGGGAATACATCAGCTCTTCAGTAAATAGGGGAGAGTTGCCTATATTGTACCACTTTTTACATTTTAATGTTTATCCTCAATATGACTTCAATTATTCTTAAACAAAATATTGCTACAGATACTCTGGTTTATGCAGAATCATGCCATATATTAATCATACTAAAATTATGATTAATGTAATTACTATGAATTTTTTTTCCAAACCCTTGCAAATGGTACGATTAAGGAGACCAGTTTTCGAAATCGCACCGATGGGTTCCTAAATCGTACCTACATTAAAAAATCAATGCAGGGATACCAAAAGGTATATTAAAAAATAAAATAAGATTTTAGTTTTAAAATTTAACTTTATTTTATGAATATCAGACTTAAAAATAATATTATTACAACACACAACAAATAATTGAGTGTCAAGATAAACTTACAAAAATAAAAAGCAGTAATACACATATTAATTAATGGTGTTCTTAATCTAAAGTATAAAAAAATGTAAATGTGCTGAAATTAATGTCTAATAATTTTTAGTAATCTACTCCAAATTATAAAACGAGAGAGCACTGTTCAAGAGCTTTTCGTGAGTTAGGCTATCTTTTAGGCCTACTCTTAAAAATATTTTTCTGTCAGGATCATATTAGGCTTCACTGTTAACACAAACGTATTTGTTTATCTTTGACTTTACCCCAGAACATTTTTCATGGACCCACTTTTCACATAATAAACATTGTACCATGTTCTCAATTACTGCAACTTCACAAATGGCACAAAACCATTGTTCAGCATCCACTTCTATTATAATAGGCCTACATGATGTTCCAGAGACTGGAGATGAAGTAGTGGGCTTATTCTGACTAACTTTCTTCGTTTTAACATCTACTTTCTTCCGGTACGATTTGGGCAACGGTTGGATGTACGATATAGGCAACTGGGAGTTTTTTTAAACAAAAATTATTTCTTAGCTAAAACAAGAGCCATAACGAGCTCTGCCCAGAGTTGGGCAAAAAGAAGTTGAACTACAAATTACAAAACTACTGACACAGTAGTTGGGAAGTTGTTGAAACTACAACTACTTTTGTAATTTGTAGTTGATGGACCACAACTACAACTACTGTAGTTTCAAAAAAGTAGTTGCATTTTTACAACTACAACTAGTAGTTGCAACTGTAATTATGGGCCTGAAACTACAACTACTTTCATTGATAACGAGTAGTTATCGATATCTAGTATTATCGATAAGGAGTATATCAAATGCAATTCAGCTAATATATAAAACATGGGATTGATCGAGAACCCAAGTTTAAATAAAATAATTGACTGCCGGAAATCATGGAAAAAAGTTGCTTTACGTATATGTATTGTACTATTTTTAAAATAGATTATCAACCATAATGGAGCCCATTTATCTATGGAGTATTTATCTAAACACAAAATAAAAAAAATCTGGTGCGTGCGCGCAACACACAACTTTCACTTACCAACTTACTTAGATAAGAAATTGACGTGTTTTGTTAAATATCATTTCCCAAAGTCACACATTTTTCTACATTCATATCTTATTTTTATTAATCGTTAAAGCCGTTTTTCAGTAAATAAAAAACCCCGTGAAAATGATACAAAATTTATTAAGTAAATTCCCCCCTTCGGTTGATCAATTTTGATGAAATGTTGGCTATCACATATTTGGCATATTCATACATCAAATACCCAGTTTGGTCACAATCGTGAAAGCCGTTTTTGAGTAAATAAAAAAAGCACGTAAAAATGATACAAAATTTATTAAGTAAAGTGCCCCCTGCGGTTGATCAATTTTGATGAAATTTTTACAGACATATCTCGGGCATATAAATAGATCAAATACTAAGTTTAATCAAAATCGTTAGAGCTGTTTTTGAGAAAATCAAAAAAACACGTGAAAATGTTACAAAATTTATTAAGTAAAGTCCCCCCTCCGGTTAATCAATTTTGATGAAATTTTTACAGTCATATCTCGGGAATATAAATACATCAAATACCCAGTTTGATCAAAATCGTTAAATCCGATTTAGAGTAAATAAAAAAAAACACGTGAAAATGTTACAAAATTTATTATGTAAAGTCCCCCCTCCGGTTAATCAATTTTGATGAAATTGTTACAGTCATATCTCGGGCATATAAATAGATGAAATACTCAGTTTAATCAAAATCGTTAGAGCCGTTTCTGAGAAAATCGAAAAAAACCTAAAAAGTTACTAAGTAAAGTACCCCCTCCCTTTAAGTAATTTTGATGAAATTTATGCTGTCACATCGCGGGCATGTACCTACACTAAATACCCAATTTCAGGATCGCACGGTTTATAGTTTTTGAGCTAGTCTGTTCACATACACACACACACACACACACACACACACACAGACACACACACACACAGACCATTTCGCGGGACTTGGTCATTTCGACTCAGGGGATCCCAAAACGTGTATTTCCGTTGAAAACCGGAAGTCGAATTTTTTCACGATCGCAATACTTCCACTTACTATATATTTCATATATAGGTAAGTGAAAGTAATAACAAAAACATGTGATTTAATTAGACGTTGCTTAGCAAATGTAGTTGCCGCTCTAAAACTACATTTACAACTACTTGTTGTATTTCCCATTCCCAACTACTTTTTCCCAACTACTGTAGTTGTAGTTTTAAATTACAACTACTTAACTGGTAGTTGAAAAATATTAGTAGCGCCCTTCCAACTACAAACTACATGTATTTGTCTGTGTAGTTAATTACAAATGTAGTTAACTACTGCCCAACTCTGGCTCTGCCCCACTAAAATAAAGCGAATAAGTTGTGTTTCAAGGATTCGTCTAAGAAAAAAAAAACAGTGATCCTACCTATTTGATCACAGCTGCCTTACGATTAACAGCTGTAAACTATATCAATCTATGGTAAAACGCAAAAACTCGCCTTGTTTCTCAACCAAAATAGTTATCAGTACGAGGTACGTTGCTCACTTGTTACACCACTGGATTGTTTCTTCCTACGCCGCACAGTGGGGCAAACTAGGAAAAAAACCCAAAATCCAATGTTTATATCTGGAGTTAATTTTTATTGTATTTCATTCTTGAATAGTCAACACATAAAAAACGATTAGTTCCTGTCTTATCAAAAATTTCTTTTAAGCAGAAATTTAAGGTTTTGTCGTGGTTGTAAAAATGACATTTTTTTAATAAAAATATTTTGAGCTAGTTTCAGCACATTTGAGTGATAGTTGTTTTACAGCCTTTATCAGCATATACAGACGTACCACTTTATAATAGTAGTTATCCTATATCAACAATTAAATATGCGAAAATCTTTCACACAAAATAATTAATTTGAAGCAAAATTATAGTTTGTGGCTTAAGATAATAACGATTGATCTAGGACTGGGATGTATCAGAGAATATATTCCTCCGATATCTTTTGCCTTTATTTGCCTATTCGGTAATTATTGTAATTTTTGTGAAAATTTTCGTGGCACGCTGCACGGTTTGGCAAACGAGGGAAAAAAAACAAAAATCCAATGTTCATATCTGAAGGTAATTTTTATTGTTTTTCATTGTTGAATAGTCAACAAATAAAAACGATAAGTTCCTTTCTTATCAAAAATTTCTTTTGTGCAGAAATTATAAGTTTTGTCGTATTTGTAATATTGTCATTTTTTTTTATAAAAATATTTTTAGCTAGTTACAGCACATTTGAGTGATAGTTGTTTTACAACCTTTATGGGCGTATATAGACGTTCCACATTATAACAGTATTCATCCAATATAAAAGATTAAATAAGCGAGTATCTTTCGCACAAAATAATTAATTTGAAGCGTGATTATAGATAAAACCTTATCCTGGCTTAAGATGGCAGGATTTGATCTAGGACGGGAATGTATCAAAGAATATATTCCTCTGATTTCATTGGCCTTTTTTTGCCTGGTAGATAGTTATTGTCAATTATGTGAAAAAATTCGTGGCACCCTAATAAATTCCCGAGGAGTAAACTACCCTTAATTTGAATTTCTCTAATCTATTCAAAAATCATTGAATCGCATCCGCACATACCTACACAATCATGGTTTAACTTTTATTCAAATTTGAAATATAATATGGTTAGCGTAATACTCAATGAAACTTGACAGCTGCTTCAGCCTCCTCCCAGAGAAAAATTGTTGAAGTACAATTTCCGACACCGGTTCTGGTCGAGTTATTTTTATCCAGTCAAAACTGTCTAAATATCAGTATGAGGTTATTAGAAAGGAGATTTAAGACAGTGGTCTCAATATTTTCATATAAAAAGTTCCAAGACATTAGCAAAAAAAAAAAAAAAATCTACCTTAAAGGAAATTTAAATTAATATTCAGTTAAATCAAAGTAAAATAAGCTAAATTAATTTTGTTTGTTTTTTTACTGAGGTATAAAAGCCATAAAACCCTAAGGTCATTAATGTCTTTGTTTACCTGTAGCTAAATTAAGTTAAAAGTAAGTTCAATTATGTTTTTTAATTATTTAAAATATCCGTTCTTAAGCTTCCTCCATAATTATATAGACATAAATATATATAATTTTTAAATTTAGGTGCAATCCTATTGTAATTTTCCAGTCTTAATCGAATGAAACAACTTCCATCTCGATAGGACAAACCGTTCCCAAGATATAGAGTTTTTCCACTTTTTTTGCGGTTTGGCCCCACTGTGCGCCGTTACAGCGCTCCAGCATCACTAATTCTATAAAAATTCGCGGTGGTACGATTTAAGAGGCGGTACAATATCGGCTACTCCCCCCTACGTTCTACAGCTTAACTCGCTCCTTCAGTCCCGAAACTTAAAAATTAGGATTTACAAAACTATTATTCTTCCAATGGTCAATTACGGATGAAAAAACGTGGCTCCTGAAACTGAGGGATGAGCAACAGCTGATGTTTTTCGCAAATAAAGTACTGCGTAGAATATTTGGACCGAAGAGGGATGAACTAACCGGAGACTTTATACACCTACAAACGGAAAACAGAGTGAATTGTACTGGTAAATATAATCGACCTGATAGCAGTGAGACGAATTAATTTGGCGTTTATAATTGCGAAATTTAGTAGTGAACGAATTCCGACAAGATTAATAAGCGCGGTGCCGAATGGGAAACCTCCGAGGGATAGGCCGAGACGGAGGTGGGAGGATTGCGTTATGGTCTCAGCATCCAACCTTTGGGCTAGTTAAGCCTTCATTATTATTGTTATGTATTATTATAATATTTTAGCTGATGTTACTTAATATCAATAACAGCGAATGCGCTAGACTACACGGCTAAAGCGATCTAAGTATTAGTCAATAAACTATCAATCTATCTATCTAACTAATGAAAACCGATCTATTTTTGAATTTATTAAATGAACTTATCTGTAAAATAACAATCATAAAAATAGTAACTATAATAATAATATTTTTTTTTTAATATAAGGAAAATGCTTGCCGGAAAATAATGCCAGAGCCGGGGTATTCCTTTCCTTAATGGATGGAAACTGATATCATCACACTCCTCAATAACAGTCTTCTGAAATAAAGACTAAGCAAGTTTAGCAAAAAGTTTAGGCTTAAATTGCGGTTTAAACTTTAAATATGAATTTTTTTTTTTTTATTGAGATCTCATTTGCCATAGTGCCTTCTTAAAAATTTTGGCGATAGTTATATACAGCTTATTTTAAAACAGCATTCATATTATAAGTCATAAGTCTTAAGATGTTTTCTATTACTTTATTTTTAGTGATTAGTTTTTCTTTACTTCGACATAACTTGGTAAGGTTATTCGTTTAATCTTTTAAAGACTAATCTGAAGATGCTACAGAGTCCTAAATTTTGCCAATCCAGGTATAATTAGGATAGGGATCTTTAACGAGTACCTGACATCGTACAGGCTCGGGACCTCCATTTTACGTCCTATCCGAGGGACGGCATAGCAATGGATTTTTTTCCCCCTTTAAAAACCCAAGGACCATTACGCGACGCAAACCCGCGACCTTTAGCATTGTAGGCAGCTATGCTAACCACTATACCCCAGGTGATTCCCAGGATTTTTTTTTAAAATACATTTATAAATTTCTGAACCCCGCCACGCTTTATACTCCATTAATAAATTTTAGGGAAATTAATAAATGTTTTGCGGTGAGATTTACCCTGATAACATCATTAAAATGTTGGCCATTAACATTGAATTGCTATGAATTAGTAAATGATTTTAAAAAGTTCACGAACTTTATTTAATTTTTATATATAAATAGTTACACTCCTCTACTAAAGAGGAACGAAACTTGTGTACACGGTGTAGTATCTTTACTATTTGGCTGTCAGTCTGTTAACAATTTCCCTAGTTTATTTTTCGTTTGTAGCGAAGAAAGAAAAATATATTTCCGTACAAAAATAAAAATATACAAAAAAAAATCTGGTGCGTGCGCGCAACACACAACTTTCACTTACCAACTTTCTTAGATTAGAAGTTAATGCCTTGTGCTAATGCCACTTCTCAAAGTTAAACATTTTTCCACATTCATTCTTATTTTTGTTTTCATTTGCTCTATAAAACACACTAACTTCTTTTATTATTAAATAAAAGTTTTTACTTGAGATTATTTGGCATTGCAAGCATAATAGTACAAGTCGCGTGATTTTATAATTCTCTATGTACTTTTAAAAAATTTCATTTAGTTACCATGAAACAAATAATTTTCATTAAATGAACAGAACGGCTTTAATTGTGAACAATGGTATGTCATTAAAGGCGTACTACGCATGCGTGGGCTCAACGTGTTTTATGAGTCGACTGAATATTTTTCTTTTTTTTTCTCCACTATATGTTTACTTGTTTTTTATAATATCTTATATTTAGCCATTCCTTTTTTTTAGGCGTAACGAGAGACAGTTAATTTCTCCATATAAACAAAAACAAAGGTACTTTATAGTAAACAAAAAAGGCCCCTACCCCATTTAAGCCCCCTCAGAACATCTTAATAATGATAACCTGAATTATATACCTGATATTAAAGAACACCTAATTTTCATTAGACATGACGGATTTAATGGAAATCGTTAAAGCCGTTTTTGAGATAATCGAAAAAATGTAAAAATTGGAAAAAAATTGTGAAATAAACGTCGCGGGCATATACCTACACTAAATACCCAATTTCAGATTCGCACAGTTTATATTTTTTGAGCTAGTCTGTTCACACACACACACAACACAGACACACACAAACACACACAGACACACACAGACACACACTCACACACACACACACACACACACACACACACACACACAGACCATTTCGCGGGACTTGGTTATTGGGACTCAAGGGCCCCAAAACGTGTATTTCCGTTGAAAACCGGAAGTCGAAATTTTTCACGATCGCAATACTTCCACTTACTATATATTTCATATATGGGTAAGTGAAAGTAAAAATATTGGGGATATTAACGTAAAAAGTAGATTTGACCGCAATTTGGCTAAAAAGCAACGTTGCGTAAAAGGTCCAAGTACGCTTATATGAAAATAAACAGGCTGTAATTAAAGTTGCATATAATTAATTTTCGATCCACTCTGATTTATTGATACGCCATAATTTTATTTTATTTTATTATTTGAAACGCCTGGATTTTAAGCTGTTTAATCACGAATTAAATTCAGTCAAAATCATAAATAATTTTAAACCTAAAAAAATAATTGTTTAAACTGAACTAAACAAACACAACAGGCTTTTATATCTGAACCGATAAACTATAATTTTAGAAATGTGAGGATAGAAATTATTAAATTGAACGGCTGAGGAGAAAACATCAATTTTACGATTACGATCGCTAGTCCACAAGCTTTATTGAATCCTAGCCGTCGATAGCAAAATGATTGGGTCGAGAAAACCACGAAAAAGAAGGAATTGTACAATCATCTTTAATCATGTAACAGTACTTGCTAGCATTATATCTTACTATTATATCTTAGTTTCCAAAATATTCCTAACTACAAATAAACTCAGACCCTATAAGATTATAGGACTAAACATAAAGGATAAAAAAAAAAAAATTGTGTGGAAAATAAATCATTTGCTGTATCTACTAGAGTTTAATGCTGTAAGACTTCTGCGGGTTAACAATATTTATTCAAAGAACAATAACGATTGTCAATGCCACACGAATTACAAATACACAACTAATTGAACGGGTTACAAAAATTATCACTTTGTAACACACAAATAATCATATGGCTTGATTGTGAAGCTCAAGCCATAAGATTTTATATATATATATATATATATAAGAGTGACTTATATATATACACATATATATAGTACTAAAAGGACTGGCCTGGAATGTTCCAGCACGGCGTGGATTGCTCTCGAAACACGTGCTATGATGCTTTGTTCCGACTTTGTTTAAAGTTTAAATAATGTAGGAAATTCTTAAATTTAAAAATTGTATTCAGTTTATTATCAACCTAATAATGTTTTAATATTGTAACGTTGAACAAAAAACAATAAAACATATGGTTTAGAATAGTTCTAAACCGTAAGACTAGTTCTTGTTGGAACGAACTAATTATTATTTGTGTTCTCATAATGGCATTGAAATTTTTTATTTTCTTTTGAATAAAAATTGTTTAGCCCACTTAAGTGTTATTACATAAAAAAATTATTTATAGAAAATTATTCATCATTTATTTTCCATTATTTCGTCATTAGTCGCTAAGGCCAGTGATCTGGTTGTAAGAAGTTGGCAATTAAATAAATACCGTAAAATGAGGTGACTTTGTGACTAATGGAGTGACTTTGTGACAAGCCTGTTTTTCTATAGTTTTTGAAGTTCTCTCCTTAAAAAGAATCAGGTTAGGCAATTCAGTGTACTTGTCAGTTGGTCAGTAATGTGCTGCAACCTACTGGCCACTTATAACTTCTTTCATTCCATTTACCATGGTGCTTTATTTCAAAGTTTCAACTAAATGAAAACAATCTAACATATATGAAATAACGCACCATAGTAAATGGAATGAAAGAAGTTATATGTGGCCAGTAGGTTGCAGCACATTACTGACCAACTGACAAGTACACTGAATTGCCTAACCTGATTCTGTTTAAGGAAGGAACTGTTTAAGGAAGGAAACTATACTCGTTAAAAAAAGTGACTTTTTTGAAATTATTAATTTCTGGTATATATATTTTTTTAATAAAATAATTTTCGCATATTGTCAGGCAATAACAGAGGATAATATATATAAAATCGAGGGAAAAATTCCTGTAGGCATACCAACGCAATATTATGATTCGATATTAAAACCACCGATGAATGAAGTGTTTCGGTCTATGGAGGTATCAATGAAAAAGGGAGTGAAATATGAAATTTTGTCGAACAATAATTATTATTGAAAATTATTTTGATGACATGGAACAGAGGGGCCACCATGAAATTCAACGAATATAATTCTTTGTATTTTTATTATTGGTTCATAGATATTGATTTATTATCACAACAACAAAAATGTTTATTAAGTTACTTAATTGAAAATACTTTTTTTAAATGTTTATCTAATCAAACCAAATAGAGGTGTAGTGGGTAGTTTTGAATTGATTGATCTAACAGGTAGGAAAATGTTTTTAGAAAATGAACGAGAGAAAAAAAAGAATGGTTTGTTTCTTTCAAATCACTGACTTCGTGAAATGTTTCACTGTAAGATACGATACACTCGTATTTGAAACTATTTCTTTGCTAGATTTATTTTGCCTTTTTAACTTAAAATTTTTTATTACTAGAGTCGGGGTAGGTAACCACGTATTTCATTATAGATGAAACTGATATAATAAAAAAAGTTCACCTACTTATATCACCAATCATCTTTCGTAAGAAAAAAAAAATCGGTGGCAAACGAATTTGAACGAAAATTAACACCAAAGGATCATCGCCCCCATAAAAAAAAAAATTATAAAATTGCTATTTGAGGTTGAAAATCGCCTGATTTAAATTCTTTTATTGAATGGACTTCCTTGAGGATATTGTATTTTGTATACAAATAAAAATATTTTTACCTGTTACCTCTTATTCGTCAATAGTAATTATAGTTATTTTATTATTATTGTTATTATATCCTTATTGTTATTTCCGCAATGGTGCATCCAGCAGATATGGTCAATTTTGTTTTTGCTTTGAGTTTCTTGATAATTTTTAAATATTTGAATCTTTTGCTATAGAAGCATTATTGGTCACTGTCGTATCAGCCGAAGTGAAGCCTCACTAGGTAACTGGGGGAGAAAAGACGAGAGGAGACGATTGGGATAATTTAGGGTTGAAGAGTGAAATATATGGTATTTGTCTTTCATGGAAGATTTTTCTGCCGGTATGTTTATGACGTTTTTTAGAGTGTTCTTTGAATTAAATCAGCATGCTAAGAATTTCGGATTGTTAACTTTTTATTTTGTAAATGTGGACGTGGTTTGCGGAGCCCCAACCCTTGTATATTATTCAAATATAAAAAAGTATGATTAAAAAAAATCACAATGGGTAGTTTGAAAAAATAATAAAATTAAATATTTATTAAATAGTTTTGGAACCTAGTTCACTATGGTTTTACAACGACCATTAAAACTTTATTTAATTTCAATAAATCCATTTCGATCTCTTTATCAATCAAAAGAGAGACATTTTCCTAAATCATAACTGGATTTTTTCAAAATGTCACAGTAGACCCCTTTGTATTCTTGAGTTCACATATTTGGTCACATTTGCAATGAGATTTGTTTGTTTTTTGTCATAATTGGGTTATTAGTTACTAGCTGGTAATTAAAAAAGTATTCTACTAACTCTACAATAGAATTCTATTTTATATTATAATAATTTACTCATTTTATTATTAAAACAGTCTCATCTTTTTTATTTTGTTCTTACATCAGAAGCTTTCGGTGCTTGGCACCATATTCATCTAAAAATATTTATCATGTTATAATTATATAATGCCAAGCACCGAAAGCTTCTGATGTAAGAACAAAATAAAAAAGATGAGACTGTTTTAAAAATAAAATGGGTAAATTATTATAATATAAAATACATACAACAGTCTACTTATCCTATTAGAATTCTATTTTACTTCTCTAGTAAAGTATTCATTAGACTCTTTATTTTACATCATTTTTTATTTTTATTTTTTTTATTATTCCGCATGTAGATTTGCACCTGTGCAATGGCGCATTCAGCAAATTTGGTCACTGTAGTTTTTGACTGATTTCCTTGATGAGTTTTATAATTGATTATAGTACGAGGTCTGTTGGCCAATGCAGTTTCAGTCGACGTCGATGCTGACCATGTAACAGGGAGGAGGAAAGAGAATGGATGAGTGGGTTAGGGTGATGTAGCGTTGGAGAGTGAAATGTTCGTTATTTGTCTTTACTGTCGGTATGTTCATGTCACTGTGCACTGTATGATTTGAAATAAACCAAGTGTTTTTTTTTGAGAATTTTGGATTTTGAAATTTGCAATTTGTTAATGTGGATGTGTTTCGCGGAACTCCAAAGTTATGTCCAAATAGGTCTTAAAATGGTAAAGTAAATTAGTCGCTAGTTCCTTAAGGTAGATGATGGTCTGTACTGCAGGAGATGTGAAATTCGCTCCTACCGTCTGGTCAATTCTAGTTTTTTAAAAATTGGTTTGTATGTTCCAGGTGTGTTTTTAGTCATAATACAGTCCCAGGTATCCTACGAAATTCTTTGAAGGTATTAGTTCGTTGATAAATGTTACAGTTTGACAAGTAAATTTTCGTAAAGAAAAACTGACGCGGCTGTATTTGGGAGCATTCAGTATGGTTTTCCATTTTTCAAACTCTTTTTCGAGTTCAATCAGATGGTTTTGAAGGGCGAAGGATGCGATTGTAAGATAGTTATTTAATGTGACAGTTATTGCAATGGCATACTAGTTTATAGGTTAGATCACAAAAGAAATGTGTGATTAGTCTAAGAACTAAATATTAGGACAGCCCACGATATACAATACAGAAATAATGATTCCTTAATTGTGGAAGAGGGATAAATTAAGCAAGTTTAGAAGCTGGTATAGGATCGGTCTATTCCAAGCTCATTACTCGGATTGGATTCCTCCCTGGAGTGGAGTGCCGGAGATCGGAGTGCCATGAAATTTCCATGAGGATCCCAGCCACCGGAAGTGTGTATTCTTCGGGGGGGTTCACCAACCGCTCCTTTCCGGTACCTTCCACTTCCTGCGTCATCCCCCCCTCCCCAAACCAACCATAAACCACCAGAGCACTCCGCCGCTTGGTCGGGCCAACAGAGAACATGTTAAATAGTTAGAACAAGCAGCTCTTATCAACTGATTAATTTAAATAATTAACTAAACTCAAAGAACAACACTAAAAAAAATGTTCGTTTACGAAATTATTGAAAGTTATAGTATTTAAAAGAAGAGGACACATTTAGATAAGAATTGAACATTTATAGTGGGCGTTTCCTCAAAGTATATCTGAATAAAACTACCTGTGCGTAAAAACGTGCAACCAAATGGCAACTTAGAATTTTATGTTGATAAAGCGTGAAAAAAAAATTAAAAAAAATCTGGTGCGTTGCGCGTAAAACACAATTTTCACTTACGAACTAAGATTAGAAATCGACGTGTTTTGATACTACGTAAACGCCATTCCTCAACTTCCCACATTTTCTAACATTTATATGCTTGGGTTTGGGAGCTGGAGGATGAGCAGAGACTTTTGTTAGTAAGTCTCTCTAATCTCTTTACCAATCAAAAGAATGTCATTTTTACTACAAATATTCCGCATCTCGCTCATTTTTTTCAAATATTTCTTCTAAGGTCCACAAATGTGATTTTCATTTATTCAAAAATGGATTAATAAACAAAGATATTTTGAGACCAGATAACTATTTAAAGACTTATCTTTCGAATTGTTTTGTTGGTTCCCGTAGGATCAGTTATGGAGAAAGCGTCCAATTGAGAGAGGTTGATCAACTATCAACTGTTACCATCCGCTATTACTGTATTACTGCGGTCAGCTGTTGGGAAGATCTCAGCACCAGCTCTGGAAGATTGGTTATCAACGATTGGCTTTCTCTTCTCAGCTTCCTCAGGCAGTAATGGCTTGTTCAGGTTTTACAGTTATAAAGCAAAATAAGGGGAAAAACTGGATCGGAGAAGCAGGAATTTTTAAATGAGATATATTTGTATCACCTCAGGCAATCAGAAACCCTTCGTTGAGGCATGAGCAAAAAAAGATTGGTCTTTGGACCTATCTGTAAAAGCACCAAATAAAATGAAAAAAGGGTTTTGTTTTTCCACATAAATTTCGAGGTTTATTCAGGTAATCCTTTGCTTTCATCTAAGTATATATAATAAGTATGAAATAAAAATGTATAACGGGATTCAACTACAGTCTCACCACACTCCTGATAACTTAGCTGGAATCCATCAGGACTTCAAGTTTCTGAAATTACCTGAAAAAGTAAAGAAAAAACAATTAGCTTTTGTTCAATATTAGATTATCTATCTAAATAAAGTTGAAATTCTGTTTGTTTGTTTATTTGTTCTTTATAGAAATCCATACCGTTTGTCCTAAATTCTCCAAATTTCGCTCAGTGGTTCTTTGATACCAGGTGCGAACACCTGTCCATATTAAAATTGCATAACTTCAGCCGATCTCTGGGTGTATTTTTTATTGTTATAATAATCGTTTTGATCTCGCTTTACATTGGTTTTTACAAAATTGACCGTTTGAGTCGATAAAAGTCTCAGTTTATAGATTTTATGTATTTAAATAATGAAATTCTCCGGGTGAAACCGGGATATACAGCTAGTTAAATATAAACCATTAGACATTATAATAATGTAACACTTATGTGGGTTTAAATAATTTTTATTTAACGAAAATAATAATTCACAATGTCTGATAAAGAATAAGAACTCAAATAACTAACAAGGTTACAAAAAGTATCAACTTGTAACGATACCGTAACACAAAAAGTATCAACTTGTAACGATACCGTAACACAAAAATAACCAGACCGTAACCACAATTAACTTCAGAGCAGGACTGGGTTGACTAACTCCCCAGTCCATCGATCCTTGTATTTTGTCTGAATTAGAACGTTCAGGAAGATTCAAGCGTAGAAGATTCTTCCACAGTCACAAACATGTAATAGAACAGTCCTTAGTCATGTCGTCCCTCTGATAGGACGTAAAATGGAGGTCCCGAGCCTGTACGATGTCAGGTACTCGTTAAAGATCCCTATCCTAATTATATCTGGATGGGCAAAATTTAGGACTCCCACTGTTGCATAGCCCGATTAGTCCTAGTGGCATAAAATGACGTTAAACAAACAAACAAACACGTTCCAAGACATTAAATTTAGGTATAATTAATTGAATCAAGCCAGGAAGAGGGCGCTGCTGGGTGCTTTCCCTCCTAATAACCGATGCCATTATTTCCTATTACTGCCATCACATTCGCTGATTGTAAAATCCCTTCAGACAGCTGTAAATTATTAACTAAAATAAAAACTATGATTAATGAAATACATAGATACCTGGGAAATTTTTAACAATTTAACAGGAAATCGTCTAATAAAAGCAAATTCGTGCATGGTTTTAATTTCATATTTTAACTATATGCTCACATTCAGTTTTTTTCAAATAACCTAATTTACACCAGAATAACTAAATACTTCTTCCTCTTGAAAAAAAAAAATTTAGTACGGAAAAAACTTTTGCATGTTTTTTGTTTGTAAATTAATCAGTATGAGATTAAATAAAAAATCCGCTAAAAGTGTAAGTGAGGATGAGCAAACCCACTATGACCATGTTTAGATATTGTAATTATCGATAAAATGAAAACTATTTATAAATAATTTATTTTTTGAAGAGAAAAGATTTGGCTCCGCCGGGAGTCGAACCCGGGTCTCCTGCGTTACATGCGAGGATGCTAACCGCTACACCACAGAGCTCGGCTCAAGGCTGAGCAAATCCTTCCTCTTCACTGATACCCGGGTTCGACTCCCGGCGGAGCCAAATCTTTTCTCTTCAAAAAATAAATTATTTAAAATTGGTAGTCAGCCACAATTTAAGATTGGATTAATGAAAACTATTTATCTTGGTTGATCCTTCTGCTGTAAGTTTATTTATTTATTTTTTTGTATTTCTTTTTTTTTTATTTCATGTCAATTTTTGCTACTATCCACTCACTTTAGTTTGTTACCTCACGTATTATAATAATAATAACATTTTATATTTGCCTGGTGTGAAGAATTAACATGCTTGAAATTTTGCGAAAAACATTTAGGAATGAGCAATGAATTTTGGAATTATATCAAAATAAAATAAGTAAGTAAGGTGAGTAGTTCTGCAAGCCATTTTTTTTGTGTCCAATGGGGGGATTGTATTTTTTAAAAACACTCATTTCTAATTTCTTTTAACTTCAAAGGTTGTTTGCAGATAAATTTTTGAATTTTAAATCAAAAGAAATTATGTTAATAATAGTAATGTTGAGGAGTTCCTTTATTTTAGTACTTCACTTCAGACCTATAATTCAACATGTTATGCATATTTTAAAACTTTCATTTATTGTATACATAAATAAATATATATTTTCAAGCCCTCTCCTGTTGTTAAAAACTAATATCTTATACCCTAAGGTTATTTAAATATTGTTTAGTGTTCTAGGTCATATAGACCCGAGGTGAGTAGGTAAATAACATTGATTCAGGTGAGTGGTTAAGGAGGACCTGGCATCGCACAGGCTTCATTTTTGTTTCTTAGTCCGGCAAAATATAATCGATTTCATAAGTGATCCCCAAACAATCTTTTTTAAATGTTTAGGCGTATATTTTAAGAACTAACAATGGTAACGTTCCGGCATTGAAGAAGAGCAGAACGTAATGACGTGGCCATGGCGGATGCACTCCGTCTCTCTCTGCCCTTCGCGCTCTGACGCCTTGTCAAGGGAAGTCGAATCGTCCCAGCTCTTCCGCGGAAAAAAAAAAGAAGTTTGGAAAATAACTCTTGTAGGTGGAATTAGCGAAGTAGCTTTGCTGCTCGGGTTCTTTTTCATTTTTTCAACAAATATATAAAAAGTACATAAAATAAGTGAACAAGAAAGGTTTAAACACCATCTACCAGCATCTATAGAATTTTCCAACGAAAATGAAATGAGAAGTATTTTACGGACATTGAAACATCGGAAGAAGGAAGGAAAGAAGAAAAATATCTAATGTTTAAAAATGAAAATTCATATAACAACAAAGAAATATAAATCGCGAAACATACCAGAATCACATCTGAAGCCATAAATTGTTGCTGATCCATATTTCTAAAGTTACATCCAAAAGTGCAACGAACCAAAATAAAACCATATCATGTGTCAGATCAGTAAATGTGGGTCTCTTGCTCTGAACAAGATAGTTGTTCTAAAAATTCTCCCTTAAGTCCCACTAATTTTTTCAGTGTCAGTTTAAACAGACTAACTCAAAAGCAATAAACTGGACGAAACTGAAGGGATACTTTAGTTGTTTTTTTGTATTAACGTCACTTTATGCTACTAGACTAATCGGACGATGCTAGAGTGGGAATCCTAAATTTTGTATATCCAGGTGTAATTAGGAAAGGGATCTTTAACGAGTACCTGACATCCTACAGGCCGGGACTAATGACTATTACTATGAGCATTATTGTTTAGTATACCTTTCTGTATAAAGAAAGATAATCAAAGCCAAATAATCAAGGGACATGTACAGGTAAGAGTAAATTCAAACCTAATTTTCTGTATTTTTTTATCAAAGATTTTACATACACCGGCAACAATTATTGTTCCATTAAAACCACCTAGCATTTATTTTTAGAAGTCTATCATGGAACCAAGATTTGTGTACTTTAGAATATCCGTTTCCAGTGAAGTTGCTACTGTTAAAAAGTGCTAATTGCTACTGTAAGTAGTTTGGGTAAGTAAAAGATGTGTGTAGCACCAGATTTTTTTTTTTTTATTGATGATAAACACGTCTTCATTCAAATATGGTAAGTGTTTCCATACAGTTTGTTTGTTTGGTCTAACGTCACTTAATGCCACTAAGGCTATTTGGACGATGCTACAATGAGAGTCCTAAATTTTTCCTATCCAGGATTAATTAGAATAGGGATCTTTAACGACCTGACATGAAGGACATGCATTTTACGCCCTAAGATTACACTCCTAGGATTTTTTACTCCTATTAAAAAATCCTAGGACTACCTCAGGACGCGAACCCGCGACTTTAGTATAGTAAGTTTCTATGCTAACCACTAATAAAAAAAAAAAATCATTTTTCTACACTTACACTTTTACATTCAATCCTCTCACTGATATTAGATTATCACACTATAATACGGCCACTACTTAGCAGATAACAGAGAGCCCAGGCTCAGTACAGCCACAGACCCCCGAAACTCCTATACCGCAGACCTTGCCCCATGCCTGCGGTCTCCCAACCACCTTCTCTTCCTTTCGTTAATTCAAATCCTTTCCATCGCGGTTACAACAGTTTCCAATTGGTCCCAATAGTTTGGTCTGGGAAGACAACGTTCGGTCCATTGAACTAACGCTACAAGTGACCTAAACTTTGTAGAAAAATCAGAGATAGGAATGAAACAAAGCTCATAGATAAATGTACTTTTTTTTTTTGATAGATAGTAAGACAGATTTTTTGTTTTTATGATGAAATCCTTATAACAAAAAGTTGGCTGCTTCTTACAATACAATAAAAGTACAAATCATTTAACACGTTAGGTGCGGTATCGGTCCCCGGGGTCCGATGTCTTACATTCCCTTCGTAACAGTTGATTTTCACATGAAAATGTCCGAAAGTCCGAACACTTCAAACACTCAATTTAGTCGATTTTTAATGAGATTATTGCATTTTAGTGCAGAAAATGTTGCTAACAGCTAAAATTCTGTTGTTTTTTAGAATCGGACTCCGAGGTCCGATTTTCGGTAAAGTATGGCGTAAATCCTGTATCGGATTGTCCTGCGCCTATTATGTCTAGTTCCAATCCTTACCAATAGATAATACCCTTGAGACGCTCATTTAATTCATTTTTTAGTCAAAAGATAACGCTTTCGTCAAAGCATTCCCATCGGACCCCGATGCCCGATATCGTCTGTGCCTCATCCCAGCAGTCGGACCCCGAGGACCGATACCGTTCAATCCACGATACCCCTAAAATACGCCGCCGGACCTAACGTCTTAAAAGAAAAATACACAGCAATATATAGAAGAAAATATGAATATATTCTGAAAAATACCGCTCTATAAATTTTTTACTTTCACTTACCTATATATGAAATATATAGTAAGTGGAAGTATTGCGATCGTGAAAATTTTCGACTTCCGGTTTTCAACGGAAATACACGTTTTGGGACCCCCTGAGTCGAAATAACCAAGTCCCGCGAAATGGTCTGTGTGTGTGTGTGTGTGTGTATGTGAACAGACTAGCTCAAAAACTATAAACCGTGGGAACCTGAAATTGGGTATTTAGTGTAGGTATATGCCCGCGATGTGACAGCAAAAATTTCATCAAAATTGCTCAAAGGGAAGGGGTACTTTATTTAATAAATTTTTACGTTTTTTTCGATTTTCTCAAAAACGGCTCTAACGATTTTGATTAAACTGAGTATTTGATCGATTTATATGCCCGAAATATGACTGTAAAAATTTCATCAAAATTTATTAACCGGAGGGGGGACTTTACTTAATAAATTTTGTATCATTTTCACGTTTTTTTTTTTATTTACTCAAAAACGGTTTTAACGATTTTGATCAAACTTGGAATTTGATGTATTCATATGCCCGAGATATGACTGTAAAAATTTCATCAAAATTGATCTACGGGAGGGGGGACTTTACTTAATAAATTTTGTATCATTTTCACGGGTTTTTTTATTTACCCAAAAACGGCTTTAAAGATTAACAAAAATAAGATATGAATGTAGAAAAATGTGTGACTTTGGGAAATGATAATTAGCAAAACACGTCAATTTCTAATCTAAGTAAGTTGGTAAGTGAAAGTTGTGTGTTGCGCGCACGCACCAGATTTTTTAGAATAAAAGAGGTGTGGAATCAGAAAGGTATCTATACAAACTTTTTTCACGGGCGCCAAATAGTTATGGCCTAGGGGGAGGGGGGAAGGGAGTCAGACTTATCATACTTATTGACAATTGTGGGGTTCTGGTACTGCTACACATGGCAGAAACTGAATGAAGCTATTAGCTAGTTAGATCAGTTTTGTACAATCCTTTAACATAATTCAGATTACTGAAGTTAATATTTTTCTGGGAGGAGGTCGGGCTGCCCCCAAATGGGTGGCACCAATACCCCTTTTTCGGACTAGACAATTTTCAAAATAAGTTAATACATAGTAATACCTCAAGTGCATCGACCCCTAGATCCGCTTGCAGGCTGCAACCTGAGGAAATCACGCCGGAGTTGAGTCTAATTGCGACTGCGTGTTTCGAACCCGCTCGTTTGAATTGCTGCAATTACCTCGATAATCTTTTATTAAATTGTTTATTATATTTTATAACGAGGGAGCTGCTGGACCTAACTGGACCTCACTGGGAGCTGGTTCGAACCTCGCTGGCAGGAAGCTAACCGTTACCTCTTCCCACAGCAGTCAAGTTGGCAACCTCCATTCCACTTACTGCTTTCCAATTCCCCTATTAGCGAGCTCCATCAACTGGTATTCAGGGCTTTTATTATATCTATTATAGAACTAGTAAGTGGGTTTAAATAAGTTTTATTAACGAAAAATTATAAGTTTACAAAAAGTATCAACTTCCAATCAATGACAAAGTAACACAAAAATTACTATATGATTCGATCTTCAGAACGAGAATAACTCTCCAGTCCGTTAGTCTGAATCAGAACAATCCAGAAGGTTCTCGAACAGTCACGTATACAAGAAGAGTTTGTTCCAACTGTTCCATTAACAAGTCTGGAACTCTTTTAAATCATATGTTTTGCGTTGTTTTTTGTTTTTGTTTCGCGCTACAATATTTTCCCCTCCTAATTAGATAATAATGAAGAATAATTGCCAGTATAGCATAATTATATATACATATAACATTATCCTGAAAAAGTTTGAAATTATTACAGTAGAATCCGAGTAATTCATATCCCGGTATTTCGTATGTCCTGATAATACATATTGTCGTAATAGGATAATACGAATATGCATAGGTTTTTAGTTGCACATTCGTTACTTTAGCATGTTGGCGACGATATGGATGCGCTGGTCTCATTAAAACCTCCCATTAATTCGTATAAAAACGATGTTATTTGGCCACCTCGATAATTCGTATTTATTCTTGTCGACACATAACACTAAGCGAGTTTAAATAATTTGTGTTTTTTTCTATTTTAGTTTACCTGTTACTAAGCTATGATAAAGTTATTTAAATAATAACAAAGGTTACATCATTATTGAAAAACTCATGATTTATTTACTATCTAACTTATATAAATGTATGTATATTATAAAAATGTATGTAAACGATCTCAATTATCATTCCTGGTCCCCCCGATCTTCATTGGATTTTGGACTATTTTTGCTGCACAGAGTTCCATCATGTAATTTTTCCAATCTGTGATGGTAGCAGCTGACATACTCTTTCTTACAAAACGATGTCGTGTAACCATTGAAGTATGGCCGTTAGCCCATGAAGTATGGCTTTATCGGCTGAAACCCTGTAGTTTTCGAACCATGTACCTTTATATACACTTCTGGATTGGTTACATCCCTGTCTTCAGCATCTCCAAATCGGAACGCGTTTCTTACGGTAAATTATTTTAATGTAGTGTCTTTCTCTGCCTTTCATTTTTCCATGGAGAACACCGATTCTTTGTAAAAAAATTATAGCTATTTTATTTGACTTCAAAACTGAATATAATTCTAACAGATTCATTTTTACAATACAGAGCACAAATTAACTTTATACACCAACTCACACTGCGATAATAACCTTTAGAGAATTTCAAATATGGTTTCATATGATTTTATCTGATATAGATAAATCACTGTTTAAATTCATAAAATAACCGTTATCATAACTTAGTAACAGGTTGCCTAAAATGAAAAAGACCCAATAATTTTTACTAACGAAAAATTATAACTGACAATAACATCTACCTAAAATTTGAAATTAAAAAAGAAAAATCTCGTTAGGTCTTAAACTTACGCCTTTTTAAGCCTCTGGCTACGAGCAGTAAATTTAAGCAATTCAAGATGTGCGAATACTCAGAACTAGATCATTTAAAACTATTATAATAGTTTTAATAAAACTATTATAATAGTTTTAAGTTTTAAGTTTAAAACTATTATAATAGTTTTAAGTTTGAATGACATGCTTCTTTCAATAATTATTGAAAGAAGCATGTCATTCAAACTTGCCGATCGGCAAATTTACGTTTTAAAGAATAAAACGAAAGTTTGTGCTGATAAAATAGGAATTATTTGGGCCGCGGCATGGCCGAGGGGATAGGGTTTCCGACTCCCACGCTAGCTGTGCGGGTTCGAATCCCGCCCAAGCCCGCTCGATTCTGTTCGGTGACGGCCTCACTGAACAGACTCAGCGGCTTGCCATGGATTAGAAGAGGTTGGTTACCCGTAGATCACCTGCCCCGATTAGCCCTCGTGGTATAAGGCGGAGGTTAAAAAAAAAAAAAAAAAAAAAAAAAAAAAAAAAAAAAAAAAAAAAAAAAAAAAAAAAAAAAAAAAAAAAAATAGGAATTAAAGATTTTCAAACAAGTGATGGTTGATTTAATATTAAGGAAAGATTCAATATTTAAATAAGTTACGGGAGAAATTGTGAGTGTGTCCGGTGAAGTTTGTTGTATGCGGAAAGTGTTGGGAGATATGATAGCGATTTATTTTCAGATGGTTCCCTGTTCGCGTAATGTTTTTTTATGGATGAAAAGTGCCGTGAGAGAAACTGCGTGTATCATTTACGCTAAATCAGATGTCGGTTTAGACGTATTTCTGGCTCTAAACACGCCAGTTATAGATAAGCCAACTAAGTTATAGCCTGGAAGACCCACCCTCAAATATTGCATCAAAAGAAATCAACTTTTTATTTTAATAGTTAAATTCTTACGTTTTTAGGTGTGTAATGGTCAACTGTTATTCTTTAAGATTAGGATGATTTATATTTAGAATTTTCTTTATTTTGAGAGCCAACGTTTCAATCCGAATAAAGAAAATTAGAGTGAAAATCCTGACGGTAAATCATCTGATCTTAAATTGTAATGTTTAAATGTTCAACCTATATCATTTGTACATGTATAGGAATGACTGTATTGGTTTTTGTATTTCGTATTTTTATCCCCTATTATTTGAAATCCCGATATATCTCGATATTGTACTGCATGGGCGTCACCACCACCAAATTATTGGGGGGGCCGCTCAATATTTTCCTAGATCGTGTAGAGAGAAAACCAAGGGGCTAAAATTTTAAATACTAAAGCCTAAAAACAACTGTTGGGACATTTTATTCATCCTCCAACGATGTATTATAAACGTATTTATAGTCTCTTAAAACTTGTCAATTTATGCCTCGGTCAGAATAGGGGTAGTTGCAAACGCTTCATGTGTGGGTCGAAATTTCGCGGTTGAATCTTATCCCAGGGAATTTATTTCATTGAACTTTCACTTTCGCACTTATAAGATTAGAAATTGACGTGTTTCGATAATATCTAAACGCTGTTCCTCAACTTCACACATTTATATGCCTATATTTGTAAGTCTCAATGAGTTATAGAGTATTTCTATTGTAAAACTTGAATGATCTCAGTACTTTTCGATTCAATATTACTTCATTTCAATATTTTTTTTTTTTTTTTTTTTTTTTTTTTTTTTTTTTTTTTTTTTTTTTTTTTAATGGACCAAATTCAGAAATAATACGGGATATGAAATTATGGCGGTGTATAATCGGAATGATGTACAGCCGTTTTTGAGAAAATAAGACAAAACGTGAAAATTAGACAACATTTATTAAGTAAAGTGTCCCCTCTGTTTGACTATTTAATGAAAATTTGGCTGTCACATCGCTGGCACATATAAACATCTAAATGAGTAAATAAAAAAAACACGTGAAAATGAGACAAAAGTTATTAAAAAAAAGTGCCCCAAAAGTTATTAAATAAATTTGAATGGTTAAACTTGGATAAATTCTTAAAATAGCATTTTTATTTATTTTTTTTACATTTTTAACATTCTAAAATTTGTGGATTCGATTCCCACCTCGGCAAGTTCCTAATTTTTATTTCTCAGAGGAAAAAAAAAGTGAATTAGGTCTTATTCAGAAGACTTATTAAAGGTTGGATTCCAACCTTAATCTCTACAGAACTTAATCCTTAACGACAAGGGGCGCATTAAATTTTATTTATGATATGGAATTAATTCCGTTCCTTTATTGTAGTGTTTAATTTAAATACTGCTAAGAAGATATAAACTTCACATTCCTTATTTAACACCTAGAAAATATTTTAAAGAGAAAATTCCTGCTATTTGTTGTCGTTTCTTATCTCCTGTAGATAAGCTGAAAGCTAGATTACCTTCAAGCTATCTCTAAACGTCTCTATCTTCTAGCCTCTAAGAAGAAAATAAAATGAAAGACTCTATTTTTCTTTTTTTAGATAAAAATAGGAGCCTTGTAAAAAAAGAATGATGACGTTCCCTAAATAAAAAAAAATATTAATAACTATTAAATTTTGACTTTTGAATTTCACTTTTGATACATGTTATGATCAATACTTTCCATCGTACAGCTCATACTTAAGTAAATTAAAACACTTTTTTTATATTTCATTAATAACTTACAGATATGATATAATAAAAAATTAAATTGGCAGTTAACAAAAAAAAAAAAAAAATCTGCTTATTAACCCACAGGAAAAATATAGTGACGAAAATTATTATATGTGCTTTCATATCAAGCACGGGATTTAGCTGGAAGTAGTTCTTTAAAGATTCTCGTGCTTCTTCTAAAATCTTCTAGTATTTGCTTGGTTTTTTGCACTACAAGCATTCTGCGTAGAAAAAATCACGGTAGTACGACAAATTACCACTTTTAAACAGATGTTTATTAATACGTATTAGTAGCAGGTGAGGTTAGCGCACCGAAAAGATTTTTCATTACACTACACGGAAAGTAACTACTTTCGATGCATGCAAATAGTACAAAAAACAACTGTTTCCCGTTTACTTCTAAAAGTGCACCGAAAATTTGTACGCGCACGGAAAATTTATAAGTGCACCGAAAATTTTCGGTGTACTTGTTATTTCGTTTCCCGGCCACCAGCAGCGCTTGCTGATTGTATTAAGAACAGCTGTTTAATGAAAAATTGAAATCAAGATAACTGAAAATCCACAGATTACAATTAGTTTTTGTGTCATAAATATTTTCAAAACTTGTCAGTTTACTTAGTGCTTTGAAGAAATGGCATTGCCCGATGAATTAATGAAGAAAGCAGCTGAAGTGGCAGATGGTTTACTTCCAAACAAGTCTCGCGTAAGATACTGTACATCAAAATGAAGGAAACGAGCATGGAATGATGAAAACAAATAACAAAAATATAGAAATTCCGCACAATGAAAGAGCAGGAAAGTGTCAAGAAATGCACAAAAATACAACTAAAAATTTACACTTACTACAAAATAAATTAGCAAATAAAATCATAAATATAAGCAACAATCAAAACTGTACAGTAAATATTAATTTCAATTTCTAAAATTCTTAGAACCCTTATTTATTTCAGTATTTTATTTAATTTGTATTCAGCTTTTGTTTGTTGATCAATAAACTAATCAAACATTATACTAGTGTTTGAAATTATAATTTAAGTTAATTAATTATGTTAGTTTGAGATTTCTGTTATACTGCCAGTTTGCAGTGTAATGAAAAATATCGTTCATAACACGTACCAAAAGTGCTTTTCCCGAGCTTACTCAAACTATTCCGTACTCGGCTTCGCCCCGTGAGTGAAACTCGAATTCCCGTGTTCAGCTACGCCTCACTCGTGAAATTCCGTAGCGCCGAAAAGGCCACTTTCGGTACTAGTAATGAAATATACTATTTCAGGCCTAGTACCGAAAAGTACTACTTTACGGAAAAAAACATGTATTGAATACACATATTTTTGTTGCAGTATGATGAAAAATGTTTTATTACAATCGACAGTAAAATTTATTATAAAGTTATTTTTTATCTCCTCTTCTAGGCTGTCCCCATATTTTATGTTCGAATAAAACTACAGCTTTCTAAAAAATAACGCCGACCAGAATGTTGGCAAACAGACCATTAAATCGGATCTCATAAAAAGTCATAGCAAAGCGAGTTGGGAGGATATAATACAAAATCCAATATGGCTAATGGATCCCAGAGGAATGATAAAATTTCTACAGCGGTGGTGTCCCCAGCCCCGCGAGTGCTCCTACATGTTTAAAATGATTTAGCGAGTGCCAACTCCCATCCCGGCGGTTCCCGAATATTTCAATGTCCCTTCGGATATCTCACAGCTGAGGGATGTAGTCCTGTCTTGGTGTGGATAAAGCAAAGGACAGAAATCGAAAAGAGTCCTCGTTCTTCGAGATACAATGGAGCGTGTTGATAACTGGGTCATCGAGATTTGTCTTCATCGATAGGTGTTGATTGTAACTTTATTAGTTATACAGATAGAAATTAGGTTCAATAAAATATAGTACTTCATGTCGTAATAAATTATTAATTTTTAATATACATAAATATAAAAAATACAAAAATTCATTCAAAAGTATAAAATCCAAAATTTAGTTAAAACTAGCTGACCAGTGCGAAGTATTTGCACTATACCTTACTTTAAGCATACTTAATTTAAGTACACCGTATATTCAGTATCGTATAGTGCGTACTAAGTGCGTCATGAGCAGAGGTGTGGGTTGAAGTAAAGAATAGGTGTGTTTAAATTGTAGATTATTTATTTGAAATATAAGTTTAAGGTATTTACATTGTATTTACGTGTTTACAAGACCTCTTTGAACACTATGTTTGATGTTACGATATGGTCATCTGTGATAGTTGTTGGGTTTGTTATACAGACATAGATGTCACTGAAAGAGCGCACCCTAGAAAACGCCACATACTTAAATACACATATCGGTTTCGCGGAAAGCTATTGCGCTGATTCTTTTGACTGAAATCGCATGTTTTTGCTTGTAACTCTCTAATGACGGCGACAATCGGAAACGTCTATAAAACCAAAAAATCATCTCGACCGACTGAAAAAAATGACGCATCGGAAACATCCCTGCGACCATTTTCGCTGAAAATTGCAGTTTTTCGCTTGCAGCTCGCAAACGAAACAAAGGGGTTATTAGAAAAAAATGAGTTATAGATTAAAAATTTCAAGCATTAAAATAGATTAATAATATATTGTTATTTTCTTCTAAATTTAGTTGGAAGATATTTATATATGGATTGATAAAAATAGCAAAAAGTATCTTCCTTATTTCACCATAAATATTTATTAACAACACATGTTGACGTTTCGGGGCTGTTTCCCCATTCACACCCATGTATAACGGTGTGTTTTAAGCATATGACATTAATATATTTGTTATAATATTTATTAAAAGACCTTCAATCATACGATTAAAAAAATTATTTATGTAAGTTATAATTAATTTATTTTATCTAAATTGTTAAACTAGTGTTCTGATTATTAAAAAAAAAAAAAAAAACCTGTACCACTACAACCAATAAAGGGTCTTGGGTTCAGTACTATGTAAGGAAGAGTACTGTTTCTTAGTCAGCGGTCGTGCAAGGAGGTGATTTGACCATGATCACGCTCAACCGCCAGGTTTTTTCCCCTTAAGTTTTCAATTAAGGGTACCCATTTTATAGAGGCTGGGTTGGACCCAGGAGGGTCTCTCGGCCCACGAGACGAACTGTGGCAAATAATAAAGATGTCATAAGCCATGTCAGATTCGAACTCGGGACCTTAAGCACAGCAGTCCACTGCCTTACCAGTGGGCTACCCCGCTCCCTCTGATTATTAAATGTTAATAGATATAAAAATGTACAGGTTTTGAGAAATTTGGAAACAGTCCCGAAACGTCAACATGTGCTGTAAATAAATATTTATGGTGAAATAAGGAAGATACTTTTTGCTATATTTATCAATTAATTTATAAATAATATAGATTAGTTAATAATTAATATATTGACAATTTCTATATCTGATGTAATGTACTATGGACACTGTTATATTAAATTTATCTTACCAAATCTCGATAGTTTAAAATATTAGTCATAAAATAAAACGAAATTCGTAAATCTCTTACGTTTTGTGGCTTCAAAATTTAAAGTCTATTAATATCTTCAAAATGTTTATAGAGGCTTACATATAAAGCTTATGAACTTAAAAAAAATTAACAAATCTTATTCTTAGGAGTTGTATCATAATTGTAGCATTTTTTTTATAGGATTCGTATCACTTAAAATGTTACATACATTACCATCGATCATAGTGAGCACCGAAAAAATGATGAAAATTTCTTCTATAATATCAAACAATAGTTCTTACCAATTTTTTGCAGTTTTGGTTAAGATTAGTCAATGAACAATTCACTTAAGACTGGCACTTGTAAGGGGTTAAAAGAGGAAATAAAAAGTATAAGTGATATGATGATAATAGTGAAAGTAAATATATACTAACCGAACCAGTTTTATACTTTGTATTTTTATCCAGGCTTCAAGTTAATCCTTAGCTTTGAGCTTTTGTTTTTATATTGAAATTTTGATATTTTCTTTCTTTTCTAAGATTCTAAATTCTATATTAGCCCTCAAAAAAAATATTTTCAAACTTAATTTTTCTTATTTTTGAACACCGCTCGTGACACTGTGCAACGTTTCTACCCAACGTTGCAGGTCTTCTTCGGGGCTACGTTAGACGTGTCAGGGCCTAGAATGAAGGCTTTTTTTTTTTTACTTTTTCTTTTTCTTTAAGTCTAAAAAAAAACATGTATATATTCGTTTGATGATATCCATACATATTATGTTTCAATCAGCATACATTAGAACAGCAATGGTTCCCATGACACACTGACATCAACAATGTTATCGACATAATTCCTTCGAACGATAATTAACCTTTTAACTCGACCGATAATGGCTTCACATAATTACTAAATCATCTACATAATGACCAAAACGAACCTATCATTAGGATTTAACTTCGTTATGAAATATCGCAGTGTCGTCCATAATACTAAGCGATTCAACCCGCGAAATTTATTCTATTTGCGAAACTCTAATGCATGAATTAACATTATTTCCATCGCTGTAAATGATCATTGGAGTCCATTATTTGGAGTTAGAATAAATCAAGCGCCTTGACTAAAAATTAAGCTTATTCATAATGCTATATTCAATATAAAAACAGACTTACTGCAAACCTTCCTATTACGAAATTCTTTGATAGCCTAAAAAGCTCTACCACTCCTATTTCATATTGAGACACCAAACCTGTCGTAATTTTTGTTAATATTTTGAAAACTAGAAATCTAACGAAAAATTCTAGACGATCTTTCGAAAATAAAACTATACAACACGATAAATAATATTTATATATATAAAAATCTGGTGTCCCGATGTTTGTCGGAGGTAAAATCAGAAACTACTCAACTGATTTTGATGAAATTTGGCTCATTGTGTGAGTTTTGTCCAGCTTAAAAGATAGGATAGTTTTTATCTCGATTATTGGCCCCAATATTACTTTTTTTGCAAATTATATGCTTATGCTTATTGAGTGTGATTATTTGTAAGTTCTATAAATTTCCAACAGATGGCGGCGTAAGTTGATTTATTGACAGAACACTTCATTTTCTTTCGTTATTTAGGGAGGGTAAGCATAAATCAATTTTTTCCGGGTTGGACAAGGAAAAACCGTGTTTTTCCCATTGGAAATTAGGTGTCGCCTTTTCACGTGAGGGGAAAACATAGAATCTGTTTTAGAAAAATGCAGGTAAACCAAAATAATTGTGCACCTATTACTATAACCACCTGATACGATATTTCATATCATCATGTGTTATATTCTGAATTTAATTAATATGTATTATGGCAAAAGATTAATTTGCCACATTTTTGCTGTATATTTTTATTGTAGGGGAGAGCGGGGTTGGTTGGCATAGGGGGTAGGTTGGCCTTTGGCTTATAATTTCCGTCACACCTGTTGTGAAGGCGCCACAATCGTACCATCTGACCCGCTCGACCTCGGGAGTCTTATCCTGAGGTTTCAACATGGTTTGTTGGCTATCTTCAACTGGGGTTTGTTGGCGAAGTATAAAGTCACAAAAGTAAGGTAAATATAAAAAAAGGTGGAACTACCACTTGTCTTTAGTTCTAGCGAAGAGGAGGAGAGCAATATTTCCTATGCAAAAAGAGACGACAGTCTAAACTTAAACAGAAACTTTAGGAACAACGAAAAAGATAATGACATAAAAGATCACCTTCAGCCGCAATCGAAGCTTATTGATGAATCAGCCATTGAATGGCCAGAGAATATTTATCCTACCTAAAGTTTTTAAAGATGTGTTAAATTCGTTTTGTTTCATGAAAATTTTGTTTACATTGTTCTAACGCAATGATGCTTCCAAGCCATTACATTTTTCTAATTTCTGCTGTTTGAAATGTTATGTAATTTTGTTCAATTGAAATAAATGAAGCCATATGGTAAAACACAGCCAATTGTTATTCTATTTTCCCTTAATAGCTGTTAAGAACCTATCAAAATTCTTATGTCATTATAGTGCAGCTTTTAATAACAATAATATGTGTCAGGCAGTACTTGAATGAGATGATCAAACAACACTACCTTTTAGGCCAACCTGCCCCACATAGGGGTTAATTGGCATACTCTGGCTTGACGAATTCTTAAATTTCCTAGGACCATAGTGTTAAATATTATGTGTTGAAAAAAATACTTGAAGTACTCTGATACTTGGGGTTTACAGTGGTATCAGCCATATTGGGATTATATTAACAGGAATGACTCAACAATCAAAAAAGTGAAAACTGTTGACAACCAACCCCGCTCTCCCCTACTAAACCCTGTTCCAATTATATTCTTTATTAGTTCCTTTTTACATGTGTCATTCATTAACACATTATGGGCAAAAAATAAGATGTAAAAGATCATATAACTCTTCTAAATTCTTTACCAAACAATTTTAAATTTGACGTAAAGTTCTATTTTAAATCCCGTTGGTTTTCAGATTAGCTGAAACGTTTTTATATTTATCAGTAAATTTCGATTAGAAAATCTGGTGCGTGCGCGCAACACACAACTTTCACTTACCAAGCATTTTGTTTAATTAACAATAGTGATTATAATGTTCAATTAGAAATTCAATGTATATTGGAACTTCCAAGTTCGAATATAAAGTAGACAGAAAATTCTACTAGAAAACTATTCTTTAGTGTAGTCATTGAGTCATTTTTCCCTCTAAAAGAAAACATTTTGGAAGTTGACGCACACTCAGTTGTACGTAACACTGACAGTCGCGCGTGAGAAAAACTCTCAATTAAATATATCATTGACAGTTGCGCGTGAGAAAAACTCTCATTTAAATATATCATTGATAGTCGCGCGTGAGAAAAACGCTCAATTAAATATATAATTTACAGTCGTGCGTGAGAAAAACTCTCAATTAAATTTATCATTGACAGTCGCGCGTGAGAAAAACTCTCATTTAAATATATCATTGATAGTCGCGTGTGTGAAAAACTCTTTATTAAATATATCAATGACAGTCGCGCGTGAGAAAAACGCTCAATTAAATATATAATTTACAGTCGTGCGTGAGAAAAACTCTCAATTAAATTTATCATTGACAGTCGCGCGTGAGAAAAACTCTCATTTAAATATATCATTGATAGTCGCGTGTGTGAAAAACTCTTTATTAAATATATCATTGACAGTAGCGCGCGAGAAAAACTCTCAATTAAATATATAATTTACAGTCGCGCGTGAGAGAATCTCTCATGAGATCGGATTGAGCGGAGTAGAAGGAAGCTGGATGGAGTAAGTATAAGGCTTGGTATTGGAGCGGGGAGAGTTCAGGAAGGGCCGTGAGTGTGTGAACTACAGATAGTAAGGAGGGGAGGTTTTCAGAAGCACCAAGAGCCATTTCCCGGGTTCAAGGTAAACGCTTCCAAGACCAAAGAAATTCGGATAAATGTGGAAAATGAGGAGACCCTACAGCTAAATGATGAGGTCCTTGAACGGGTTGATGCTTTCACTTACCTGGGAAGCACTGTGGGGAGAGATGGAGGCACTGACCAAGAAATAGTTTGCCGGATCCGCAAAGCAAATGTAGCCTTTGTCCAGCTATATCCTGTATGGCGTAACAAGAATATATATCCCGCAATACTAAGCTAAAACTGTACAACTCCAACGTAAAGTCCGTCCTCCTCTATGGCTGTGAAACTTGTAAAATCTCCAAAAAGGTTCTGAGCCAGCTCCAAGTTTTTGCGAATCGCTGCCTTAAGAGAATTCTCTCGATCAGCTGGGATGATAATATCTCAAATGAGAGGCTGCCTCAATTGTCTAGACAGAAGCCATTGGGGGAGCAGATTGCCAAGAGAAAGTGGAAGTGGATTGGACATACCCTTCGTAAAAGAGATGGAGCCATTGAGAAGACGGCTCTTGATTGGAATCCCCAAGGATCAAGAAGTCGGGGGAGACCCAAGCTGACCTGGCGAAGAACAGTAGAGAAAGAGGTCATTAGAGTTGGAAAAACATGGAGAGAGGTCAAGGCCCTAAGCGGGGATAGAGAGGGATGGCGAGTTTTTACTTCGGCCCTTTGCTCCTACTATGGCAGCCATAGGACATAAGAAGAAGAAAGAAGAGCCGTTTCCCGCCAAAAAAACAAAATATGTGAGAGAAATTCTCCCGCAGCGACCAATGACGGGTTAAAAAATAAAAACTTAGGCAAGGCGTAAGTAAACGTCCGAGGGTTAGGCCGAGACGGAGGTGGGAGGATTGCGTTGAGGCAGATCTGTCGGTCGATGGATAGAGTATTGCAGGGAACGAGTTGTGTTGTAGGCATCGAACCTTTGGTTAACCCTTCATTGTTATTATTATTATAAAATTATCATTATATTAAAACTGTAATCAAGCTTCCATTATTTTATACATATTGAATTGATTACGTATGAAAATAATATATAAGATGAAAGTGCGAAGCTTTCCACGAAGCATGAAGGGGTAAGTAAAAATATTCTTTCGATTGATTTTTTTTTTTTTTTTAATCATTGAGCACTACGGTACTGACCCAATCACCCACCGCAATATCCAATACTCAGAACAGATAATTGTTTCTTTGTATCTTTAAAACAGGTACCAATCCATCACAGGAAAGAACGAAAGGTCCGGCAGGTATTAACAAATGATAGAGGGATATTTTTCTTTTCCTTTTTATTTTTTTTTTTTTTTTACACGAAGTAATGTCCGTTACAGCGTGGTCATCTTGATTGATGGGGTCCAGTCCATTCATTTGTACCCTCTGCGGGATACAACGAGCTATCTCCCTTTGTCCTCGATTGATTTTGTTCGTTTATTTATTTATTTTATTTCTAATATTATCCTTCAGCGTGACCCTGCCCTATCGATCGTTAACCTAATCGAGAACTCACGCTATAATCGATTCAGGCAATAATTAGGGACTACTTTATTAATCACCTTTACTAGCGAAATATCGTGATAAGAACTCTGTTCCAAGACTGAAAGAGTTAACTGTATTATTTACTAGTATATGTACTAGTATATGTACGACTAGATGTATATCCCGGTTTCACCCGGGGAATTTCATTTTTCTAATGAAACGGTCGATTTCGTTCGTAAAAAAAACCATTGTAAAGCGAGATCATTACGATTTTTATTAGAATACAGAATATCAGCTGAAGATCGGCTGAAGTTATGCAATTTTAATATGGACAGGTGTTCGCACATGGTATGAAAGAACAACTGAGCGAAATTTGGAGAATTTAGGATAAACGGTATGAATTTGTATAAAGAACAAACAAACAAATAGAAATATTGCCCTGCGATTTCAGCTTCTCGCAAATCGGCTTGCCTAAGCCTCTGTGGCGCAAGGCGAGCCTCGTATTCCTGAGCAGACTCAGTTTCCCGCGATTCTGCCTGTCTAAGCCTCTGTTGTTCAATCCTATTTTGATGTTCCTCCAGAGTTTCAGCTGCTCGTATTTGACGTTCTTTTTTAGCTTTTGAGCTCACTACTCCTATTGAAGTTCGCTCCTTAGGAGGCATTTTTAAAAAATAAATTCACCAAACCTGTAAATAAACGTATTGTAATGTTAAAAAAAACAAAAAAAAAACATATGGTTTAAAAATCCCAGAACTCGACGCCTGCCAAGGGACGGCTTACCGGGCCTTGTTGGCTTCTTCAAAATCTATAAAATAATTTTTTAGGCCGTTTTTTCAACTCAAACGGTCGATTTCGTAAAAAGAACCATTGTAAAGCGAGATCATGAAGAATTTTATAACAATAAAGAATATACCCAGAGATTGGCTGAAGTTATGCAATTTTAATATGGACAGGTGTTCGCACCTGGTATCAAAGAACCACTGAGCGAAATTTGGAGAATTTAGGACAAACGGTATTTCTATGAAGATTTCTATAAAGAATAAATAAACAAACAAACAAACAGAATTTCATCTTTATTTATATAGATTATTACTTACAATAAACAAGATTTTATTTCCATAATAAATTTGCAAATAATTCCTCACAAATAGAAACTAGTCAGCGAGTTGCGGGAACCCAAAACTCTTCATAAACTAGGTTTGTTTTTTTGCCCTTTAAAATTGTTTTTTAATTTTAGAGGTGACAGATAGTCAACTGTTAATCTTTATGATGATCAGGATTTTCAGTTTGGAAAGTTTTTATTTTCGGAAGTCAACGTTTCCGATCCAACTTGTGGATCTTCATCAGGGATAAAATAAACCAAATATATGAGTATCTAAGCTAAAGGATGACAATTCTAACATCTTCCGCATCCTCAAATCATAGTTTTGATTTCATAGGTATCCGCAATTATCGATGTACCTCTTGTATTATTATTATCTTTAGTATTGTATAACTTCTTTCGGTAATTTTTTTTCAATTTTTTATGCATTTTTACCTTATGTATTATCTCTATTTTGTGTTATTATTGAGTCCAGACCCAACAATTTGTATATAGTACCATGTATTTTGTTAGTTTTTAATATTTTATTTTCACTCAGTTGTCATGTAGCCTTTCACTTCAAAAACGTTGGGTTTCCCCGTCATAAACCTTTGAGTCGGCAAACTATCCCCTACCATTACCTCTAACCTTATTTTACCTTCAGTCTTTGTATCTACCTTGACTCAGAAGGTAAATATCAGATTCCATTTTATCTTGCTAACCAGCTACTTATTTAAATATTCATGTATAATGCTTACCATCTTTTATATTATTATCAGTTCTGTAAAATATTCATTTATTGTCATCATCTAGCATAGATACTCATATATTTGTTTTATTTTAGCCCTGATGAAGATCCACAAGTTGGATCGAAACGTTGGCTTTCGAAAATAAAATCTTTTTCAAACTGAAAATCCTGATCATCATTTAACCTATCGTTTTTTAATTTTATTTTTTATAAATGCGTGAATCAATTTTCGGATTTTTATTTCGAAAGCAGATGATAATCTAAAAGTAGGTAATAGTAAGCCTGTTTTTATCTTAAGATGAACTTAAGAAAATTACAAAATTTTCAATGAAAAAATTTAAACTAAATACAGTTGCTCCCTTGCACGTAGCAAAACTCAATATCCAAACTAACGAAAACCAGCTATGGACCAACATACTCGTATATTAACTCTTTATTCCAACTTTCATGCTAATGTGCACGAATATAATAATAGACTGATTAACGACAAGGCCACAGCTAGAAGTCGACTAAAAAGGAGGTGGATGAGAGACCTCGTCATCTGAATAGTGTCAAGTCCGGAAAGAGGTTTCGCTGGACACTTACCTTCTACATGACTAAAATGCCTATCACATTATTTACCTGCTCCCATCACTTTCGTGAATTGTCGCTAAATGCTGACAGGTGTGAAAAAAAAAGTATGAGGAAAAAATACAATATAAAATGGGAAAATAAAATAACGAGCCTAATTTTAGATTTTTCTGTATGTAATGGCAGAAATATCAATGACCTACTAATGTATACGGCTGATATTCTTTTGAATTCTAGGACGAGATAAAAAAGGCGTTGGATGAGAGATCTGCTTATTAAGCTTAGTCCACTTACAGTCCTTTTCCTCACCCGGCTCTTCACTAAGAATTATAACTTTAAATATTTCTATTTCGAAGGGAATAAAAATTTTTTATGTTGAAGAAGAGGCTCTTGTGCTAAGACCTATCTCTTCTCTTCAAAATAAAAACTTGTCAAATTATTATTCTATTGTATATAAAAATGATGAACCATTGAAAAGAAAAATGGATCACTACGACAGAAGAGACCGTCAGAAAAAAAAAAAAAAAAAAAATGTTGAAAATAAAACAAACAGTAATTTCCTGAAGAACGTGGGAAATCCTCTTCGACAATAAATAGGATCTTTAATTTCCGGGCCTGTCTTGGCAACTCGTAATATTTTCTCGAGAAGGAAAACTATCAAGTAAAAGCAAATAAGCGCCTCCTTATAAATTCCTTTTTAAAACCTTCAACATCGGTCTTTTCTTCCTCGGTCTATCAGCCCTGACGAAGGTCGAAACGTCAGTAAAAGAGAAAGAAATAACCTTATCTACATGAAGAACGTTTCATTCTTCCTTTGTCTTACCCCACCATCAGGACCGTTCCATCGAAACAAGTTTAAAAAAAATCCATATAGCAAACTAAATAAAAATATTATTAATAAATAAATACAATTTTTGCTAAGTATATCTTTGTTAAAAAAATAAATAAAAAAAAACAATTGTTGCTCACTTTACTTCGGGAGAGGAACATAAAAACCTTCAATGGGTGAAACCTGAAAGATAAAGGAACCCGCAATACCGTTAGGATATGCATGTCTGAATTCTTGCCGAATCTTCCGTTTAAATGCCTTTATAAGAAATATTAATATATATAAAAATATTTTAGTCAGTAACATTGGCATTAAAAGTTGCATCAAATGGTGGTAGTAGGTTTTGGTCTTTGATCTTATATGGAATGGGAATCAGATGCAAAACCAATTTTTCAACCTTGGCAGCCCTCTTTGCCCCAGCGGTTCATCTATAACATCCCAAAAACTTGACTCAATTTTTACCATGAAGAAGCACGTTTTCGACCAAAAACTATAAATTTTCAAACTAGATTAAATCTACTAACATTTGAGACCAAAACTGATTCAGTAGATTAAATAGCTTCTGACATACAGCTTTACGTATTCAATAGGCCTTCATTTTGTATTCTATCGGATTTATTGTGGAAAGATTTAATCAATTTATGGTTTACCATCAAATTATGGTAGTAGGTTTTGTTCTTCGTTCTTGTATAGAATGAGACTCAGATGCGAAAACCAATTTTTCGAACTTGGCCGGGCTGCCCCTCCCAGATCAACAAAACTTCAAAAAACTTTTTTCCGCGTTAACAATGAAGAAGCATGTTTTCGAGAAAAAAACTCTATACTTTTTTAAACTAGATATCATCCGCTAACATTTCGGACCAAAACTGACTAAGTAGGCAAAATGGCTTCTGACATACAGCTTTACGTATTCAATAGGCCGTCAATTTGTAGTCTATCGGCTTTATTATGGAAAGATTTACTGTATTATTTATTATTTATACGTAATAATATGAATTTTTATTAATATCAGCCTGTTATTTCAAGATTATTTCATCTTTTAGGGCTGTACTAGTTAAGGCGGAATGGTCTAACATCCCACGGGGACTAGCCGTACCTGTTTTACCACTCTTGTATACAAGCTCACTTATTAAATGAATAATTAAATTACATTACTGTTATTTTATTAGCTTTCATTGATAGTATTGCTAAACTAGACATATTACACACTTATGTGTATTATATATAGACACGTAAATAAGTTTCGGTTTCGGTTTCGGCCCGAAACTAGGTCTATGGGGCAAAATACGGTTTCGGTTTCGGCTAAAATTTCGGTTTCGGTCGGACACTACTAATAAGCTATCCCACCCCCAACGTACTTGATACATTACTAAAAATACTAAGTGCTAACTAAATTAGTAATAAGTCTGGCTTTTTCCAAAATAATCCATGCCTTCTTTCTGTTATGATTTTTAGGGATAGTTAAAAAAAAATCCTAACATCGTTAAACCCTTTTCTCTTGTTACTTTCACTTACCTATATATGAAATATATAGTAAGTGGAAGTATTGCGATCGTGAAAAATTTCGACTTCCGGTTTTCAACGGAAATACACGTTTTGGGGTCCCCTGAGTCCAAATAACCAAGTCCCGCGAAATGGTCTGTGTGTGTGTGTGTGTGTGTGTCTGTGTGTGTGTGTTTGAACAGACTAGCTCAAAAACTATAGGCCGTACAAAACTGAAATTGGGTATTTGGTGTATGTATATGCCCGCGATGTGACAGCAAAAATTTCATCATAATTGCTCAAAGGGATACTTTATTTAATAACTTTTTAAGTTTTTTTCGATTTTCTCAAAAACAGGTCTAACGATTTTGATTAAACTGAGTATTTGATCTATTTATATGCCCGAGATATGACTGTAAAAATGTCATCAAAATTGATCAACCGGAGGGGGGACTTTACTTAATGAATTTTGTATCATTTTCAAGTGTTTTTTTTATTTACTCAAAAATGGCTTTAACGATTTTGATCAAACTGGGTATTTGATGTATGTATATGTCAAAGATGTGATAGCCAACATTTCATCAAAATTGGTCAAACGGAGCGGGCACTTTATTTCATAATTTTTTTTCTCCAAATTTTACCTTTTTTTCGATGATCTCAAAAACGGCTTTAACGATTTTTATCAAATTCGGCATATTAAATGAAAATTAGGTGTTCTTTAATATCAGGTAAGCTTTATCATTATTAAAATGTTCTGAGGGGGCTTAGATGGGGAAGGAGCCTTTTTTGTTTTCCAATAAAGTATCGTTGTTTTTGTTAATATGGAGAAATCGACTGTCTTTCGTTACGCCTAAAAATAAGAAATGGCTAAATATGAGATATCATAAAAATAAAGAAAACATATAGAGGAGAAAAAAAGAAAATTATTCAGTCAACTCATAAAACTCGTCGGGAGTACGCCTTTAATGACAGACCATTGTTCATAATTAAAGCCGTTCTGTACATTTAAGAAGTGGCAAATAAAAAAACCGTTGGTAAGTGAAAGTTGTGTGTTGCGAGCACGTACCAGATTTTTTTTTTAAATTCATCGCGTGCGTACCCTAATGAAGGTTAACGATTATGCGAATATTTCTCAGTAAATAACGCTACAACGAGAAGTGCCTGACAGCAGTACTCTGGATCTGTAGGGTTGAGTGGATGAGGATGCGATTCGGTTGGGCGAGCAGAGTAGTGCAGCCGAGCCCGCTAATGCAGTTCGATCCCGTCCTCCTGTCACCACTGTCTAGTTCAACCTACTTAGAGCTAATTTCTCAATAGTGTAGTGATCTAACAGGCACTGCGAGTGAATCGCGTGTTTATCAATGAAGAAAAATACACTGTTGCATTAAAAATACAACAAACTTACCTTAAACGGAGGTGATTTCGGCCATTTTTTTGTGAAAAAAGCTGCCACAGCAACAACAAACAAAGAAAAAGAATAAAAGTCAGAAGATGAAGGAAAAACTGAAACATTCTGTGGAACTGTCCCAAGTCACTTACAATGTTAATTTCATTATTCCCAAATTACATTTTTTTTTTTTTTTTTTTTGGGTGACGGAGATTTACATGTATCTTTCCTGCTAACGTCAGTCAGTAGAAAAACATTCAATTTTCCTGATAGGAAAGACGAAGTAGTGTCCAAAGCCAGGATGTTTTTAATAAAGCAAGTCCTATTACAGGAGGGAAGTTTCCCGAAAATGAGTAAATTTGGTTTAGTAAAAACTATAATCAGACCAATAGTGGCATTCGGATGTGAAACGTGGGTCCTGATTGGAGCGAGTGAGAACTTGCTGAGAACATGGGGAAGAAGAGTTCTGAGGAAAATGTTTGGGCACGTTAGAGATATCGATGGGTACAGGATAAGAAAGGACTCAGAATTAAAAGAATTATCTTCGGACCCAGACATCGTTAACGTAATAAAGAAAAGAAGATTGGGCTGGCTGGGACACGTGGAAAGAATGCCTTCGCCGAGATTGCCTAGACAAATGCTTTATGGTCATCCAGGAGGATCAAGAAAGAGTGGTAGACCTCGCAAAAGCTGGATGACTTGGAGGCTGATCTTCAGCAGTTGAATATACGACGATGCCGTGCCAAAGCCACGGGCTGAGTGGAATGGAGCAGAATAATGGAGGAGGCTTTGGTTCTGAATGGACCGTAATGCCAAAAAAAAAAAAAAAAAAAAAAATTAGCTCTTTAATTTTTTTTCCTAATGTACCCACATTTTACTGAATCCTCAAAACTAAAACTTTGACCAAAACTAAATACGTACACATACTTACTTAAACCTACATGGACATATAAAAACGTATACTGCTCACAGATATACCGATTGCAAAACAAAAAAAAAACACATCTGCAAAAACTTCAGACCTTTCAGTCATAATTATTACGACTCATTTCTAAAGCACCTCTGTACGTGATTAATCAAACCTGACTTTAACATGTCAACACTCGATTAACACATAAAGATTCTTTACAAACGTTTTTGCAATAATTTATACGGACATACTAACCTCCTTATACTCGATATGGCTACAGACGAAATGCCCATAAATCTGAGGAGGAAATTAAAAAGGCTTTGAATGAGAGATCTCCTTCCTTAACAGATCACAGTAACTGAAACAAGCCAGACAAGAGGTACTGCTGGGTGTCATACGTCCGCAGTAGGTAAGTCATCAAATCTGCTGATTGTCGAAATGTTGTTGACATGCGCCGACAAAAAAATAAAGTAAAAAAAAATTGACTTGTTAAAAAAAAATAACTATAGTAATTTGTATACTTTTTTTGTTCTTCATTATATTTCTTTTCAAAAACAGTTTCTTCTATCAGGGTGAGATTGCCCAAAAGGCAAATTTTTGATCTCTACAATGGAAAAATAGTGGGAGGCAATGTCACCCCATTCTCTGGCTTACTAGGCCTAAACAGTATTTACTTTTTTTGAAGTAAGATAACCCCAGTATGAAACATTAAATGTAATTGATGCTATCGATCAATGGTCGTACAATCGGTTGCTTTAAGAAATTTTGTCGACAAGTTAATGCAAGTCAATCCGGCTTTCGGTACAAGAAAGTTCTATAAAGGCACGGAATACAGTCGCAGATTGAAGTACTTTCTAAAGGTGCCTTTACACTGTCTCGAGCAGGTACTTTGCTTTACAGGTACTTAGGTGTGTGTACTGTGTGTTCGGGGATAGCGCTAGGGTCGCTTTTGAGTAAGTTATATAAGCTTCAAGAGCTTTTAAAAAATAAAATAAAAATTATATACAAACTGTAATATGGCTTCGAAATTAGTCCATTTTCATATCTACTTTTGTTCTTTCAACTCCTTCTCATGTATTTCTTTCAGCAAAAACTTTTGCACTTTCCTTGTTGCTGTCAGCGGGAAGCTATCAACGAACGTTATGTACTTTGGTATTTTAAAATGAGCAATCTGGAAAGGAAAAGTTTACTCCTAATGATATGAACACATATAGAAAGATCAGACTGATTGTTTATATATATGAGTAGATGGAGAATTTTTATTAACTTAAAGATCTCATGTTGGAATTCCAGTCATTACTTTCAGTAGACAATCAGTCTGGTTGGGAACAGTTATTCCAGTCGAAGGATTAATAATATTCCAAATCGAAGTTGGGTATAATTTTTCTATTCAACATAAAGATCGGTGTTGTAGTGATTCAGGAACCACCAAACATATAAAATAAAAAAGAAAATATAAACATAGACATAGAGTAGAAATTATAATAATGATTGATGGTACTCTTAGAAAACCAATTTTCTGTTAAACCTTGAGCGAGGTGAAAATATGGCATTTTATTTTTAAGAGATTAGCTCATAAGAAAGAACTTAGATGTAAAGGTGGAAAATAGTGATAAAGCTAAGCACTCAACAAAATATAGTACTTCTTAAGTATATCCAATATATATTTGGTTTCATAACCTCCTGGGATATTTATATTATGGGTATAGTTGCTGTTAACCGTATTGGAGCAATCATCAGGACAATCTCACATTTAACATTTATTGCTTCATCTACAACTTTTCGGCTATGTCGCCATTTTAAAGTCTCAATCTGAACGAAGATGTAATTAATCCAGCTTTTTTAAACAATGTCTTCATCAACTCAAAATAAAACTTCTTTTTTTTTTTTTTTTTTTATAAATTAAATATATATAAACCATTAACTGGTGTCGTCATTTAAAAAGTTGAAAAGTTTTTATATATATCTAATTTATAAAAATATAAAAAAGAAGTTTTATTTTGAGTTGATGAAGGCATTTTTTAAAAAATCTGGTATTAATTACATCTTTGTTCAGATTGAGACTTTAAAATGGCGACATAGCCGAAACGTTGTAAATGAAGCAATAAATGTTAAAGGTGAGATTGTCCTGGTGATTGCTCCAATACTGTTAACAGCAACTATACCCATAAAACATAGTACTTTTCTTATTCTTTAGGGTACTTTATAGAATCTTGGTTTTCGCTTCAAAACTGTCAATATTGAAAATTAAAAAAGCATTAAATTGTTATCAGCTGAATAGTGCGACTCACAATTAACTCATTTGTCATTTCTTTTCTGATGCTACTTATATCAATCAAACGCCAGGACAGCCTCTAGTTCCAAGTCAGCCGTCTTGGTAATGAAAATTATAGTGTTAAGGTGCATAGGTGCGGTAATGCATCATTTTCCGCTCGACTTCACGTTTAAGTGTAAACACCAGTTCGTGATACGCGGGTACGGTTCGGTTCGGGGTTTATCTGTTCGAGGGTGAGTTTCACACAGTGTAAAGGCACCATGATGAGGTGACACAGCTTTAATTATTTTCAACAATCGAATTCCATCTCAATGAAGCTAGAAACCCCTTTTTAAACTATCATTCATGAGAAAAATAGACAAGTACAGTACCAGTCAAAAGTTTAGACTCACCCTTAGATTTTGTAAAATGAATAATGAATGAACAACATTTTATTTATCGAACAACATAACAACTATAATTTTATTTTTAATTTATTTATAACTATCTGTATATCCCGGTTTCATCCAGGGAACTTGGAAAACAATGAGAAAAGCCGTTGGTCAAGAAAAGTTCGTTAGGACAGAAATGAGATTTTTTTTTTACTCCAACGGTTGATTTCGTAAAAATCTAATGTAAAGCGAGATCATAACGATTTTTTTTAGAATAAAGAATATACACAGAGATTGTCTGTAATTATGGAATTTTAATATGGACAGGTGTTCGCACCTGGTATGAAAGAACCATTAAGCGAAATTGGGAAAATTTAGGACAAACGTTTTGGATTTCTATAAAGAAAAAAAAAAAATTTTTATATTTAATTTTTGAAATGTTATCTCTTGAGTTACAATTATTTTTTTAAACTTGAAGATTGTGAATTAAATACAAGTGAGTCTAAACTTTTGACTGGTGCTATATATACAATACATCTGATTCCATAAATAAGTGTACGATAAAGACCCAGACTACTATAACAATTCGAAATTAATTATCATTTGCAATATTTTCCCGGATAAGTATTTCATTTACGAGTGAATGGAAGTAAAAAAAAATATTTGGTTAAATTAATAACAAATATCAATAATTGATAGGCAAAGGTTTTGAAAATCCAATTAACAAGGAAACTGAAGAGAGAGGAACGATGCAGGAATGTTCAGCTTTGAAGAGGTTACAGTTTTCCTCTATTGACATTTCCTGAAGCGGAAATGAAAATCGAGCATATTAGCAAACATGGCACAATGCAAATATATTTCCTACTTCATATTTGACCATCCCTATTTACACATTCTTCTAATTTTCTAATAAATCGCAGATAGCTTCGAATACGTCAACTTAAAACTAAAGCAGGTCTTTCAGTTATATCAGCTTCAAGAAAAACAAATATAATTAAAAAAAAAATTATGTTTAAGAAAGAGTAGTATAATAATATTTATTGCTTCCCTAGTCGTGTGATTTGGTTAACTATAAAAATCAGAAGTTGGAAAATAAATAAAGTTTTTTTTTATATATTCCATTCCTTAATCTTCGCCTGTCACCATGTTGACAATCAGCAGACTTATGGCTGCTTTGACTAGACATATCAGGCTGATTTCCAGATTCTGGGCTATTATCATAACAAAATGATGTTATTACCGAGCTAATAATTCGGGCGGGGGAATCAGACGAGTTTTTAACTTGGTAATGACATTTCCACGTATTTTATTCGGCCAAAACCGCTGTGTAACTAATTGAGATTATCTTTTTTGCCAACTTGCTTAGACAAACTATAATCAAATTAATATAATATAAAGAATGAAATAATTTGAAAAGAAAGCGTGTTAATACATGCGGTGGTAATGACAACAATAAAAGTACGTGGCTTTTTTACGAGGCACATGCGCGGAGGCCGGCTCAAAGGTGGTTTTCCTTTAATTCTATGACCAGTACACTCACAAGAAATTTCCCCAATGTTCCCCCTTTTTCAAGGCTTTATCTCTGCCGTTTTGTTTTGAGATCGGTAATGACATCAACGTGAAGGGACAAAGTTTTGGAACTACTTAAACATACTTACTGTAGACAAAAATTAAAAAAATATATATAATTCAGAATGCTTCGGTTATTCTTTATGAGTGGAAATAAATTTCACTATCATTAAACGTAGGCTTTAAAAGAAAAAAATACATGTTACTTCAAAATCGAGAGTGGAACACTACGGGGTAATGACGTTTTAGTAGCTTAAGTAATTATAAAATCATGTTATTCATTAATATTTTCATTTCAATATTTTATTAATAAGAAATATACCTTCACCATATAGCTATGGGAAAAAAAAGAATCAGGTTAGGCTTACACATTTATGTAAAGGTTGTAATGGACTAAAACTTGACCCTAAAATGAGAATCACCCACAATGGTGATAAAGTGTGATATAAAATGATAAAGTCAGGCATGGGAAAGGATAGCACTCAGCTGTATCTCTTGATTCGCTTGTTTCAGTAATTATGGTCTGTTAAAGGAGATCTCACATCCAACCTCTTTTTAATCTCCTCATCATATTTTTTGTTTGCTCCACTACGTAATTCCCTGACTTGTACGAACTATATGGAAGAAGGTAAAGGTATAAAGATCAATAAGTACGTATACATAAGACACAGGAAAATGATATATATTATACACAGGTAGTACGAAAAAATCAGAGTAAAATAATATATAGTATAACTTTAAAAAAAATAAAGAAAAGCTTTTGGTTCAGAGTAGTCCCAGTCCCAGGCCTTTCGTTGGAATTAACTAACCGTTGGAACAAAATGTTATAGCACATGTTTGTTCGAATACCTTCTACGCCGGCCCAGAAGGTTCTCCACTGTTCTCTTTATCACTATATATAAGGAGCGATGGACTGCAGAGTAGTAGTCTTGATCTCAAGCTCAAGTCATATGGTTATCGAAAAATTTGTGTGGCATTGAAAATTGTAATTTTTGTTAAATAAAAATTGTTTAACCCACATAAGAGTTACAATACATTGCGCCAATTAAGACAAAAAAAAAAACGTAGCAAATGTGACAAAATATGTGGGACCTTAGATGACGAGCATCTGGAAAATTTATGACGGCGGCCCCCGTCATAAATCCCCACTGCTGTTGCCAATGCATATTCTTCTGGCACTCCAACGTTGGACAATGGCTGACATTGGGAAGGTGAAAGAATGTGGGGTTGGATTGAAATGCCGATGGATTCCTTCGAGTCCCGTTCGGTATTGCTAGAATTTAATCCCGCTCATAAATCTTGAAAAATAATAGCCTCATAAAATATTTCAATACGTCCCCCATAAAAAGGCTTTGTTTATTGCACCTTGGATCTGATGAAAATATAGTTAGGAATTTAAAGTCCTATCAATAAGAAAAATCATCGTAGAGTGTTGTTAAAATTATTATTTACATTTTGGAGGTAGATGGTTGTCCGTTTATGTGATAGAAAAAGTTGGGGGTGAAGTAAAAAAAAAAAAACGATAGGTTAAATGATGGTCAGGATTTTCAGTTTAGAATGATTTTATTGTGGTAAGCCAATTTTTGTCTGGCTACCAGACACAACTATTTGTATTCATTACCATCTATTTTGTTAGTTTTTAAATATTTTTTTCTGTAATCGTTGAATAATGGTAACATTACTAAACTGAAATGAGTGAAGAAAGTGAAACATTTTGCAATAGAGTGAAGAAAGTGATTACTTTCTTCACAAGTGAAGAAAGTGAATTGCCTTCTTAATTAGTAATAAGTATAAATTAAAAAATAATTTGAAGTTGGAAATTAAATGCATTTAAATGTTTCTTAACATTGTAAGAATTTATTTTAACAAAATAAATTGAAATGTGAATGAATTATTGGTGGAAATAATCAATATATTTTAAAATTTAAATATAATAATAATTACCTTCCTTGTTTATAACCTGCACTTGTTTATAACTGCACTACTTCACAATCATTTTAATTTAAACAGACATCTTTGATATTACTAAAAAACTTCAAAAAACACTGTTTGATTAAATATTATTATTATTATATTATTTTTTATTTAATTAAACATTTTCAATTTATTGTTATAACATTTTATAACCTTTCACAACCATGCTTATAACCTACCAACAACATACCATAATCTTCACAACATCCTAATTTTGTTCATATTCTGGTTAGATCTGATCAAGTATTACACGATTAATATTCATGTATAAACCATCTTTTATATTATTATCAGTTCTGTAATGTATCCATTTATTGTCACCCTCTAGCATAGATACTCATATATTTGTTTTCTTTTAGCCCTGATGAAGATCCACAAGTTGGATCGAAACGTTGGCTTACCACAATAAAATCATTGTAAACTGAAAATCCTGACCATCATTTAACCTATCGTAATTGAAGAACAGTTGACTATCTCTCACCTCTAAAAAAAAAAAAAAAAACACTATACGAGCCGACGTACATACTACATACATTCAAAATAGAGCAGACTTTTGGAATAATGCTATCATATCCTAACACACATTACTGAAAAACAAAATTGTCTTCAGGTATTTAATTAATTACAAATATTGTTTAGCCATTTTCTTTTATAATTGTTACAATAACAATAAGAGGCGCAAAAATGAAGATTAAAAAGAATTATAATTAGTAGATCGTTTTAATCTCATTCAGTAAACCATTACTATGCAAAGAGCAGAGCACAGAAAAAAAAAAAAAGCAAAATAAAATCCAATTATTTCCCACTTTAATTTTGATTAATATTCTGAGAGGGGAGAATAATTTGCAATCTACCAAACCTAATTTTTGAGCTGGATACTTGATGATAATTGGAAGCGTAAAAAAGAAAATAATTGCAGTGGTGTATTGTCCATTATTATTCACAAACTGTTAAAAAAAAAAAGTTCTTCTGGACTGAGTGCTAAAATTCGTGAGGTGCGTTGTTAGCATTATGATGATGAAGATTTTTTTTTTCTCTTATTCTCCAACCAAACAGGTACCAATAATGGATTGAAATTAATCCTCTGCCCTTACCCTTGTTATAGGATGTATGCCCGTATATCCTAAAAAGTGAGGAAAGAAAGGATATAAGTACCTAATACATACATAGGCGGATCCAGCCGATTGGAAAGGGGGGGGGGGGGCTGCAGCCCCACAGCCCTTCATTTGGATCTGCTAATCAGCTTTTTTACCTTTATTTTCCTTTCCCACAACTAAAATTCTACTTGTTCTGCACATTATTTGTTCTTTAACTTGCTCCCTTACATTGAGGAAAGTCGAATTCTATCTTTAAATGACCAACAATTTTCTAAAGGGAGGGGCTGCAGCCCCCACAGCCCTCCACTGGATCCGCCAATGAATACATATGGGATACTTGATTCTTATTTCTTAGCTGTTTGAAAATGGAAGGAATAGTTATTATAGTTAATTGGATTTATTGGAGTAAAATACCTGTTATTCTAATAAGGATTATATTTGGAAATATATGACACACACCTATATTTTTTAATGAATGTTTACACGTATTAAATAAATTCACAAATTAGAAGAAAAAAAGTATATACATCAATAAAAGAGGAATTTGGAGAAAAAATTTGCTGGAGATACTTTTCAATGTTCTTATTCACTACTTTGAAATTTCATTAAATTGAAGTTATTACTAACTAAAAACCAAGGTTTTTATCAATAAATAAAGGGGATAGTAAGTTTATTATACTAATTCTGTGAAAAATTAAAAAAAGAGTATATTCCAAAAAATGAAGAAAAAATTATATCTTAACAAACCAAATAATAAATTATGTTTCATAAATTTATATCAGAAGACAGGTATGCGACAAAAATCATATTTTCTATGTTCTGTCGCTATTTTTTTCAGAAAATAGATTCCATTAGTTAACAATTACAAAATATTTTTTTGTTTTGTTTTTTTATCAATTTTTAAGGTTCATAATTAAATCTATCCTCAGTCGGAGGATTATTGTTGTATTGATTTTTAGTCATGTTCGTAGTTGTTATTGTTGCAATTATGTATGTAAGTATGTTATGTACTTTACTTATTATTTTTTATATCACATGATGTTCGTTTGTTTATTTTTTTAAATGATATTTTTTTTTTTTCAATATTTTTTTCTAGCCTTGGAAATAAGGCTGTTACTTTATTTTATTTTATTCTTATGTTATAAATATGCCAACTCCCTCTGCATAGTCTCTGACTGACAACAGATGTAATTATAAATAAATAAATATTTTATTTTCTAGCTCAATATATATATTTTGTAGTCAGTATTTACAAATTTACAGGAATAGATAATTGAGATAAAATGAAAAAAAAACCATTTAATCCAAAGATTTATACATGATGACAAAGTTTAATAATTTTTAGATAAAATATTAATATTTATTATGTTAACTTATTCTGCATTAATTTTATAAAGGGTCAGAGCTACTTCCTGCTGCACCGCGCGATGATCCTTCCGCTTGGAGCCAGAATCATATTTTACCTATTAGTAGAACTGTTGCCATTCTTTGATTATTTCTCCCCTCACTATTCTGATCAAGTCTAGTAATGGCAGTTCGGCATTAATCCGAACTTGATTTTGATTTTTAAATTTTGATTTTTTGAATTTTAAAATGAGATGTAGGTTTGAGTTTTGTTTAAATATAAGAATTCAAAGTGCTTAAAAATGAATTTTATATTTATACATTCCATAATCAACAAAATATTTGAAGGGGTCGGGGCAAAATAGTGCCAAGCAAAACGTTTAACAAAAATAAACTGTAGCTGCAGTCTGCTATTTATTTGTCTATGATGGAAATGACACCTAAACATGACTATAGAGTGCTCTACATAGTCATATGTAGGTGGGATTTCCATTTCTACGTAATATACAGCAGATACATTTAAGTACAGTATATTTTTTTTTAAATGTTGCTTGGCACTATTTTGCCCCGACCCCTTCATTTGATCTATTTTCATTTAATTATTTCAAAATATATAAATATTAGGAGTCATCATAGAAGTTGAAAGCCATTAAGCAGCATGCTTAATTTAACTTTCCTGGTTAGTTTGAGGAAGGAGATCTCTCATATAGCACCGTTTTAGTCTCATCCTCTTATTAAACGATGCTTTTAAGTTTAAAATAAAATATTTAAGTATACAGAGTCTTTAAATGTAGGTCAGTGCATGGACTTTTGAAAAAGTCTCTAACGTATAGATTTGTAATAGGTTAATCAACTTTTAATCATGATTGAAATCACCTTTTAAAGTTTTGATTGAAAAGTTTCTCCGTTTCCCCGCACTCACGTTCGGTAATTTCATCTACACCGGTTGTTCGTTTCAGGTTGAGAAACCTAGACAAATAACATATTACGACCGTGGCAGACCAATCGGTGAGGTTACCCAATCTGAGATGCGTTCCTGCCAAGCATCTTGTTAGGTTTCTCAGGTTTCGCAAACCTGATTGTAGCACACATTTCCCAATCGGAAGAGAAGAAAAAGAAGGATCGACAAAGCTTATCGGCTCTTAGGAATCTTCTTAGGAAACTCGTGAGAATTTATCTGGGATTGGAAAAGAGTGATTCTAAGCGTTTCTTAAAAAGGAATAGATTTTAAACTTGTTTTAAACTTTGTATCTGATATCTTCCTTAGGGAACGGTACTTCACGATTTCATCTAGTATGCTCGATCTCATTCATGGCCTTTAACTCCCTTGAATTGAATAGCGGGTAGTATCTCTTATTTTAGTTAATTACACTTGATCGATATTCGACAAAACATGGATTTCTCTCAATACGTTTGGTAACTTTAATTGATCGAAAACAGTAAATTACATAAAGTCTTAACATAACAACAAAAGCATTCTTTTCGTCCAAAATTATTTACCTTCAGCGTTGGGCCGAGCGTACATTGAGACACTCGCGACGCAGAACAGAGCAGAGCAGTTTTTGTAATACGTGTGGTACATAGGAATCTGCGCTGCCCTGTGCTGCGTCTCAATGTGCGCGGTTCCTATCTAATTCACGTTCCACAAAAACTACTCTGCTCTGCGTCGCGAGCGTCTCAATGTGCTCCTTGCCTTAAGAACCTTTTTGTGCTTTTAATTATCCCCTTACTAATGATGAAATGGGGTCACCTGGGGTTTATTGGTTAACATGGCTATGAAGTCCCTCGGATGGGACGTAAAATGGAGGTCCTGAGTCTGTACGATATCAGGTACTCGTTAAAGATTAACATCCCTAATTATACTTGAATAGGCAAAATTTAGGACTCCCACTGTAACATCGTCCGATTAGCCGTAGTGGCATTAAGTGGATTTTAAATAAACAAACTAATGATGAAATTTGATTTCTAAAAAAATAGAGAAACACTAAAAAAGATTATATCATCTAAATACTTAAGTTTTTCCCACATTGCTTTTTCAATGTTGAAGATGGAAAATTTTGTTTTTTATGTAGGAATTATTTATGTACAGTTATCGATACAGCCACACAATACTACAAAAACTTTCACCAAAGACTAACTTTTAACACGAACTCCTTAGCACAGACACTAGCATCAAACATAAACCCTTACATTCGACCCCGACGACTTTTGAGGCGGTGGCCGAGAGATATGGTAACTTAGTATAAAGTTAGCAATTCATCCAATAGTTGTTAAACCAATGTGCTTATTGCTAATTTGCATATTGCAAATCACACAAAATGACACGTTCTTGGATTTGTACATAATAAATATGTAGGAATGAATTTATTTTCGAAATTTTAAATGTTTGTAGCTTCTTATATTTTTGAGCCGGAAAAAATATTTTTTGTGCCTATATGAAATTATCGTTATACTCAAATCCATATGATTGACATAGGAAATAAAAAATTTATGGAACAGCATATAAGTATACTTTAATATATAATAATACAGAAGGTAATATGTATAACAAAATGAATATTTATTACGCTTTATTTTTATTTTATTTTTTATGAAGGTCATACCGGTACTACAACTGCAAACTATCGCTGCAAAAATCCGTACTTTTCTAGAGTGAAAAAAAACAAAAAAAAAAAAACAATAAAACGGTTACATATGAGACCACATCTTTCAAATTCACTAGTTTGCAGTTGTAGCTACGATTAATAAATGTGTGCCTTCAATAAATTTTAGGTAATACTTACTTGTTCAATTATATTTCAGTATTTAGAATAAATAGCAGAGTCAATATTCCTTTTACAGATGTATTCCTTACCTGAAACAAAAGAAAATCAAAATATAAGAATTAAATAACATATAATTAACTAGCATAGCATCCTACAATACTAAAGGTCGCATAGGTGGCCCTAGGATTTTTTAAAGGCAGTAAAAAATCATTTGCAATGCCGTCCCTCGGATAGGACGTAAAATGGAGGTCCCGAGCCTTTACGATGTCAGATACTCGTGAAAGATCTCTACCATATACCTCCGATAAGCCTTAGTGGTATAAAGGAGAAATTAAACAAAAAAACAAGCAACAACAAATAATCAACTAAAATGTAGGTTTAAATTATTTCATTTACGTAACATTTTTACATAAAAAAGTCAAAGAAATGTTTATATCTTACATTAGTAACAACGTTACAAAGAGTAATTATCAGGGACAGAACAGAAAAAAGTTTGTGGCAAGACATAGACTATCACGAACATATTAAAATAATAATCAGCAAAATCCGTCCAGCTGTCTTCTAGTAATGAGGAGACCAACCTACATACATCTTTTCATTGGTATTATATAGATTAAAGTGTATTTTTTTTTTAATTTTATGTTATTTTAGTTTGCTAATATAAATTTATGATAGCCATATTATTTTTCAGACAAAGATATAATGAAAGGGTGATTTTTTTTTGCTGGAAGAAGCCTTGGAGGGGGAAAGAGGCTGCTGAAGGAGGAAGGGAGAAAATTCTCTTTGAATAAATGATCGACTGCATCACAGATTCAATCCACTCCGCATTTTAAAATGAATGGAGTTGGGGGGGGGGGGGCTTATTTTCAAGATGGCGATTTTTTCGCTGGCTCAGCAATAATAAAATATTGCACCGTATCAGGAATTTTTACGACGTATTCCGTTACCGTTGATCAATTCTATTCTATTCAGAAAATTATAAGACGGAGATATCAATAAACGAACATAAATTCAATTGTATGAATGAAAAATGAAAAAAATATTTGATGTAAATTCAACTAAAAGTTCATAATAATTTAATATAACATATATTATCTTGTCTTATAAATAAAGTTGAAATTCTGTTTGTTTGTTCTTTATAGAAATCCATACCGTTTGTCCTAAATTCTCCAAATTTCGCTCAGTGGTTCTTTGTTACCAGGTGCGAACACCCGTCCATATTAAAATTGCATAACTTCAGCCAATCTCATGGTATATTCTTTATTGTTAAAAAAATCGTCATGATCTCGCTTTACAATGGGTTTTTTTTACGAAATCGACCGTTTGAGTCGAAAACAGCCTAAAATATCATTTTATACATTTTGAAGAGGCCAACAAGGCCCGGTAAGACCGTCCCTTGGTAGGCGTCAAGTTCTGGGATTTTTAAACCATATGTTTTTTTTTTTTAAATTACAATACGTTTATTTACATGTATGGTGAATTTATTTTTTATAAATGCCTCCTAAGAAGCGAGCTTCAATAGGAGTAGTGAGCTCAAAAGCTAAAAAACAACGTCAAATACGAGCAGATGAAACTCTCGACGAACATCAAAATAGGATTGAACAACAGAGGCTTAGACAGGCAGAATCGTGGGAAACTGAGCCTGCCCAGGAATACGAGGCCCGCTTTGCGCCACAAAGGCTTAGGCAAGCCGATTTGCGAGAAGCTGAAACTGCAGGCCAATATTTCTGTTGTTTGTTTGTTTTTTATAGAAATCCATGCCGTTTATCCTAAATTCTCCAAATTTCGCCAGTAGTTCTTTCATACCAGGTGCGAACACCTTATTAAAATTGCATAACTTCAGCCGATCTTCAGCTGATAGTCTTTATTGTTATAGAAATCGTAATGAACTCACTTTACAATGTTTTTTTACGAAATCCACCGTTTCATTAGAAAAATGAAATTCCCCTATCAAACCGGGTTATACAGCTCAAAGATGAATTTCTGTTAGTTTGTTTTTTCTTAATAAAACTCCATACCGTTTGTCCTAAATTCCCCAAATTTCGCTCAGTGGATCTTTCTTACTAGGTGCGAACACCTGTCCATATTAAAATTTCATAACTTCAGCCAGTCTCTGGGTATATTCTTTATTGTTATAAAAATCGTTATGATTTCACTTTAAATTTGTTCACGTTTATTAGAAAAATGAAATTCCCCGGGTGAAACCGGGATATACAGCTAGTTTTTTATAAGGATAATATAATTATTTGTAATAATTGTTCTAGGTTCAATACCGGTATTTGTACTCGACGTTTTAGATTATTAAGGCAGACCTTTGACACCAATATAATGACTGGTACTAGCACTGATGATGTAATAGGTCTTACAAAAACATTCCACTCATATGTCCTTATCTTTACATCGTTTATATTGTAACACATAGTGGATTTAAATATTTTTTATTAAACGTAAATATTATAAGGTAATTAATACATTTGAACACGTAGAGAAATTTATATATTTATTGGCGATGGTAACTAGAAAAAAGTAAATCGATGAGGAAATTAAGGCTAGATTAGAAGCCGGTAATGCTTGCTACTTTTCAGTAACGAAATTGCATAGCTCACGCCTTCTGTACCGAAACTTAAAAATTAGGATTTACATAACTATTATTCTTCCAATGGCCCTTTACGGATGCGAAACATTGCACTGACATTGAGGGATGAGCAACGGCTTAGGGTTTTTTAAAATAAGGCACTGCGCTGAAAATTTGGACCCAACAAGAGGGATGAACAAACCCGAGAATTGAGACGCTTACACTTGAACCGTACCCGTTAAATATAATTGAGGTGATAGGAGCGGGACGAATAAAATTGGTGTGTAAAATTACTCAACTTAGTAGGGAACTAATTACGAAAAGACTAATAAGCGCGGTGGCGTATTTTACAGGGGTGTCCTGAATTGTACGGTATAGGTCCCCGAGGTCCGACAGCTATTATGAGCCACAGACGATATCGGGCGTCGGGATCCGATGGGATTGCTCTGACGAAAGCTTTATCTTTTGATTAAAAGGAAATTAAATGAGCGTCTCAAGGGCATTATCTCTTGGTAAGGATTGGAACTAGACATAATAGGCGCAGGAGAGGCCGATACAGGATTTACGTCCTTCTTTATCGAAAATTGGACCTAGGAGTCCGATTCTGAAGAACAACAGAATTTCAGCTGTTAGCAACATTTTCTGCACTAAAATGCAATAATCTCATTAATAATTGACTATACATTCAAATGAGTGTTTAAAGTGTTCGGACTTTCGGACATTTTCATGTGAAAATCGGCTGTCAAGAAGGGCATGTAGGACATCGGACCCCGGGGACCGATGCCGTACCGTACCGTGTTAAGGCAGATTTGGCATAAAGCGAGTAGTGGTGTCGCCATGGAACCTTCCGGTTCGTCAAGCCTTTATTATTATTAAGAAAATAATAATTCAGAAGGCCTGACAAATGGTGAAAACTCAAATAATTAACAAATTTACAAAAAGAATCAACTCAGTACACAAAAGTAACCATATGATTTGATCTTTACCACAAGACTAACTCTATTCCTTCCCTCCTTATATTTATTCTGAATCAGAACCTTCTAGAACGTTCCAGACAAACGTTGAAGGTTCGCGAACATATGAGTTTGTTCGAACAACAAATCTCGAACTCTTTTCAATCATATGTATTGTATTTTTTTTTTCACGTTACAATATCACCCCTAACATTGTCCATAAGCGGCCTTGCAAAGAGATAGTAGAAGATAATTCACGAAAAAAGTTTAAAAAAATTGATTTTGAGCTGATTCAGTCTTCATTGGAGTGATTCATGTGATATTCGAATATATCATTAAATAAAATGGCCTGTGAATATTGTGGTTGAAATGCACCCCTTGATACTTCTAGCGTAATTAAATGTGACATATGATGGTTGCTAAGTAATTATATCAGTGCGCTACTGTAGCCCTTCGGAAACACAGTTGACTATTTAACATTAATATATGAAGAGGTGAGGACTGTTATGGCTGGTTTAAATAATAATTTTTAGCAAAAAAGGCAAAATAATCGAGGTTGAAACCATATTCAATAACTAGGGGTAAGAATAGTAATATGGGCACCCTAATATTTGATATACGCGGAGCATTTTTATGGGCACCCAATAAAAAATATACGCGGACATAATAGTACAAGTGACCTTAAACAGTGAAAGAGTACTTGAAGAGTCCACGGAAGAAAGGGGGGTTGTCATTTGGAGTGCTTTCCAAGAAAATCGAGTTTTTAGGTTTGGATCTTTAATTACTTACGTATCTTTTATCATTTTTCTTCAATTTTTTTATATGTCCTTTTCCTTTTTGTTTTGCCTGACAAATTAATAAATTTGCCCGAAACAGACATATCACGCTCTAAAAAAAATGTTTTAATAAAAAAACAAAACAATTTAAACATAACGGAAAGGGGGATAGTCATGGACGCTCCCCCTTTCTTCCCTGTTTTATTGATGAAATGGTGATATTAATACACAATCCATATAACTTCTAGCATGACTCTCCCCCATTCTAGGTTTTGCCGCGTGGACATTCCCCCTTTCTTCCGAGTACGTGGTTCTTTCCATCCCTTGTAACCAACCTACTGTCATTTTTTCTGACTATTTCTTTTCACCAACATATTCTACTCATCTAGACGAACAATTATATGTATATAACTAAAATTCGGAAAAAATTTACTCTCCCACTTTCTTCCGTGGACTCTTCACTTATGTCAACCTCAGTTGCAGCTTCATGTGTTATATGTTTATGCCGGGACAAAATCTTGGAATTATAAGTAGAGAAATCCTGATATTACAACCATTGTAATATCGATAGCAAATAATATAAAGCAATAGATTAAAGCTATAGATTAAAAATGAGATTAAATATCTTATTATATTTTGTTGTCTGGTTTTTCTCATTTAGCCCTGATGAGGGCCTGAAAGTTGGGTCGAAACGTTGGCAAAAATAAAATATGTGATTCTTACATATTAGCCCTATTTATTTTGACCGCACACCCGAAACCATTTGATGGGGCCAGACACCTTTAAAAATAGAAAATATTTTGCAAATGACCGAAATAGAAAATTAAAATGCTTCTTCTTCTGGCGATTCCTATCTTGTGTAATGCTCAACAATTAAAATATTTTTTCCTTTAAGTTATTGTTTAATAATAAAGATTTTAAAGTTTCATATTGAACGCGTTACTTTTTTATTTTTTTTTTAACACCACTTCAGGCCACTAAGGCTAATTGGACGATGCTACAATGGGAGTCCTAAATTTTGCCTATCCTAAATTAGGATAGGGATCTTTAACGAGTACCTGACATCGTACTGGCTCAGAATCTCCATTTTAGGTCCTATCCGAATGGCGGCATAGAAGAGGATTTTTTTCTCCCATTAAAAAATCATATGTCCTTCACTGGACCTAACCTTCGACCTTTACTATTGTAGGTTGCCATGGTAACCACTACATCACAGATGAACCGTTTCCTTTTCTTTCTGTTTTAAGGACATCTTTCTTAACTGAATCTTGATCTGTTCAAAGTTTTTCGATATTTCCTCTACATTACATCTACGGTCAAAAAAAAAAAAAAAAAAAAAAAAATGGTGGCCCTTAATGTTCCCCCTAACTCTATAGGTTGAAGTGTGAAAGAGTAGGGGTGGAGGAAAACCAAATTAAAAAAAAAATTGGGAGGGGCCAATTTTGAGACACAATACTCATTTTCAATAGTTAGGCTATTCAGAATGATGGATTATGGGGAGGGATTTGTAGGTTAAAAGAAAAAAAAAATTAATAAGAAAATAATGTTGTATAACATTACAATGTCTATCATAAATATCCCTTCTCACTGTGAACGAGCCTGAGTATATCCTCTCCTTGTATAAAATTTATGAGACTCAGGTACCGAAGTATAATAGGCCGAAATCATCAAACAGTCCATTCATTGTTTTGCTGAGAACGGGATCAATAACAAAGTTTCCTCTATCGGCCAAAACATTACTAACAAGTTGTAAAACAGTTCATAATAACTTTATCTACGGGGAATCTGAACAATGGAGGTATAATTCAAAATGATTGGTTAGACGAAATTATTTCGCAGATAGAGGAAAATAAAATATGAAGTTATGCAGTCCTACTATATAGATTTGCTAAAGCCATACAGCATACTGTAAAGATTTTTATTTATTTTTTGTAAACTAAAGATATTTAAGTTAATGATTTTTCTTGTTAATGATTGGGTACAATAGAACATGTTGTGATTTTATTAAGGAAACATAAGATTAGTGATTTATAAACATAAATAAACTTTTTAACTTCCTATATACATAAAAATGGTGTCCCGATTTTTGTCGGAGGTAAAATAAGAAAATAATCAATCGATTTTGATGAAATTTGGCTCATTGTGTGTAGTTTTGTCCAACTTAAAAGATAGGGTAGTTTTTATCTCGATTATTTGCCCCAATATTTCTTTTTTTGCAAATTAAATGCTTATTATACAACTGTGATTGATTATATGTTAGTTCTATAATTTTCCAACAGATGGTGGTGTAAGTTAATTTATTGACACAACACTTCATGTTCTTTCGAAATTTAGGATGGGTAAGCATAAATATATCTTTTCCGGCGTTGTCTGGGAAAATCCGTGTTTTTCCCACAGTAAATTATGTGTTGCCTTTTCACAGGTGGGGAAAACATCGAATCTATTTGTTTTAGCAAAAGACAGGTTAAAAAAAATCATTGTGCGCCTATTGGCCTATTAGTATAACCTCCTGATACGATACCTCATACCATCATGTGTTATATACTAAATGTAATTAATATGTATTATGGCAAAAGATTAATTAATATACACATATATATATTTTTTTTTATTTTTTTATTTTAAACCGATGCAAAATACGGTATAAGGTTCCATGTAAAATAACAATCTATCTAATACCTATAATAGCTAAATTTCGTGACTAAATGTCAAATTTTATCAGCCACGAACAATAGCTATTCGACACGTTACCAGTACATAATCTTTACATCAATATTCCTATATATAATACTTCAGTTAATTTCTTTAAACAAGTTAGGATGCTGCTAATGAAAAAGGAATGGTTTTTATTTTATAAACATATATAAAAACATCTGAAATATTAAAATTATTTTCAAAATAAACCAGTTTAAGCTTCTTATATTCACTTCTTTGTTCAGTATCTTAATGCTTACAATGGTAAAAAATAAAATGTTATATTGAGATATGAATTCTCTGGTCTGCATGTGGCATCTCATCTTCTATTCAGAATAATCGGCGAAGGCTACTCATGTACATAAAATGTCGGTCCTTTTTTTATTGAATAATTTGCGGAGTGGTCTTACTATTAATAATATTTATTATTATGATTTTTTTTTTTTAATCCAAACGTCACAATTTCGCCATCTTATTTATAATGTAATATTATTTTAGTCATAATTGTAAGCAAACCTAGTTTGCGATTCCTCGTTAATCTTAAGACTGTGTTAGAAAGAATTTTTTTGTAGAAAGTAACATTATAATTGGACCTCATGGTATTATAGCTTTAACAAAGCCGCAATTTTTATAGTCCTCCTTGTACTAAGGATCTTCTGAGAAATATTAAAAACAGCTCTTTTCATTTTTTAATTAATAAATGGGACATTGTTAAACTTAATCAAACATCATTCCTTATAAAAAAAGAAAAATTGTTTTTATGAATTAGTTGAGTTGATATTCTGCAAACAATAGGAGTCTTCATTTCTAAGAAGACAATCGATCAAAGAGAAAATCTTAGTTACCAGGAATTTAATATTTCTTCCTCCGTCAACCTCCCATCTTTGATTAGACAGTTACTCAGACCAATCTCTCATTATTATATGAATGATTATCGTTAGACTAATCTCTCTATATATAAGAGGCTTTGTCCTGACTGACGGAATCAAGTTCGGAATCTAGATTTTAAATGCGATGTATGTAACCACTAAGAAAGGAATTTAAAAAATGTGACCCCTAAGGGGCTTAATGCCGAAATTGTCGTTTAACTCTAACGGACACCCATTTTTGCTCTTCGAGAAAAAATATCTAATTCGGACTCATTTTAAAGGTCTTAATACGACGAGTTTAACTCGAAAGCCATACGGGGCGTCGAAAACCATGTTTTGCAGCCGAAAACTGAAGCGTTCAGGACGAGTAACCAAGTTTTTTGTTTCGGCGGTTTTAGTGAACTCTCTCCATTGCGCGTCTCCCTCTCTTCTACCGAGCCGGCAGCTTCCCCCTCCAACATTCCACCTACCGGAAGCTCCGATTCTACTAAATTTCCTTAACATCAGTTAACATATTATATTAAATCAATACCACGATAATGATCACAGAATTGATTTCAAAGGCTTGCGGGCAAAGCCGCGACGGGGAATGCTAGTTATATTATAACGAAAGAACTAAAATACATAATTGAATTCTATAACTGTTTGGAACGTCCAGAACGTCTCGAATGGTTAGTAATATTACCACGGAGTCACATGCGTGGAACGTTCTCAATTGTTCTAGAATTTTCCGTCGCCAAATATTTATGAAGGGAGCAATATACCAGTGTGGCGGTCTAACCTCGACCAGTGAAGTATAGAGTTATTTTTCAAGTCACTGTTGTACTGTTACGTCATTTTGGAACTATTTTTGTGTGATTTTATAGTTGGTTTGGCATTTTTGTTATCTTATGCCAATAAATATTTGTTCTTCAATTTACACATCTATAATAATGAGTACCTCAGTAAATTATTTTTAATTCCACAAACAATTTTCTCTAAATACATAATCATAAGTCGACCCGGGGCCCACAGATTCTAGCAGGGCCTTCAGCTTTTGGAGTTTAGGTTTCCCGAAAATAGAATAAAACATCGATCCCCCATTTTCTAGTTGAAGGGTGCCAGAAACCGCCGAACACATCGTCGTTGCTTCTGAGACACTGAGGGCCAAACTGCTGAGGGAGACTGGAATCGATGTTTCGTTGGCGAGCGACCTCCTTAAGCTGCTAACCAAACACAACTACCCACACTTCTACAACTTTGTATGCGGTAACTACACAGCTAATTAAATCATGGTAGTAAAATGATTTAATTACAGCATTATTATGTTAATCAGACATATCAATATTGTAAACAAACTGTAGAATTAAAAAAAAAAATTTGAAACTACTAAACTTGCTTTTAAAATTTACTACTGCGTTTTTTAAAAAAAATATCCTTGACCTTTCATTTCAGAGATCCTCCAAATTTATAAAACACGAAAATTTAGATAGCTCCTAAAAATAAGCGACGAAGTGGAAAAAGGTTTAAATGAGGAGAGCACTTCTTAAAACTCTACTGCAAAAAAAAAAAAAAACATTTTTCTCATTTAATTATTCCATTAAGTTAATTGAAGGTAATTTTTAAATTTTCGTTGACTATATGAAGTTGCAAGTGTAAAAATAAAATTTAAATTCAATATTAATTTCTCGATAAGGGTAATGTTGTTACCTATGTACGGTTAGTTTAACTACATGTTAACTAATTGATAAGCACTAAGTGACGTGTCGATGAGACCCATCAATCAACAGCTATCACATGTGACGGATGAACATGTTCTATTTAACAACTGTTGTTTTGTACGAGTACAACTGTCCCTAGCAAAGGCGACAACAATAGGACCTATTCACATGTGGGCGTTTTGTACCTGCTCGGATCTCGGGTATAAAAAGAACTACATACCTTCATGGTTCTCTTCGGATCGAAATGAAAATTCTAAATATCACATCGTAAACTTTAAAAAATATGATGTTATAGTTTTGCCATATACTCAACTGTCGCAATTAAGTCTTGTTATGCTAATCATATCTTGAGGTGTAGTGACTCCTGAGTCGTTTAACCTTGCTTTCCAAAAAAAATTTCGCCTGACTTTATAATTTTCGTTAAATTCTGAAAACACAGGGGTTGTTATACATGTTTAATGTTTCAGAAAATAATATCAATTTATATTACAAGATTTGAAATACAATTATGAGAAGTAGGTAGGGAAACCGCCGAAGGAATTAACTGTTTGAGTAGGTGATACTGTTTTTGAAGGTAAAACTAGTTTTGATTCTTTTGATGTGTCTGACAAGTAGGTCCCCATTTCAGTTAACTTTCACTAAAGTCATTTTGCGTTACAATAATACTTATCTATAAGCTTGAAAAAAACCCTGAACATCCTCGAAAAAAAGAAAATTTGGCTGTTTTATTGTATTTAAATTAATTAGAATTTCTATACGAGACTTTTGAAGGCTATTCATCATTCTATCAATCATAATATCAATAATCCTGGTGCTCTCCTGCTAACTTATTTAGGTATTTAATATTCTTATTTATTTATTTTTATTTTATTTTTTTTTTTTATGGGTTTCCTCACTTCAACAAAACAAGTTTAAATAAGCCAAATATTCTTCTATTTCTTCCAGTCCGTTATGTCCTTTCTTAACTTTGACCGAATATGCTTTCTTCGACATTTTCTGGCCACTTTTTGCTTGTCTTCCTCGCCGTTCGTTCCCTTCTACCTCCCGATTGGAAATTAAATTTGGTGACCTTTTCAACTACATTGTTCTCACATGACATGCTTTTAGCTGATAAAATTGGAGAAAATAATATATGGCCTAGAACTCTAACTGCATTGGGTTGGCTTATTGGTATTTTTGACTGGTTGAAAATTTGTTTTTAATGAAATATTTGGTAATAATGCTTCCTAATTACATATATACAGTTTTTACAAAAAAAAAAATGATGAAATAAATAGTAAGTTAAAATAGGGCAAGTGCTCCAATAGTTTACATTTCACACAAAAAGTGTGATTAATAAGGTTTAGGGTTGATTATTTTAGTTCAAATTTTAGCGGCAATTTGCTAAGTTATAGTAGTTAGCTGTGCTGCCATCGACATTAGTTTGATGAAAACTCAAGCTTATTTGTGAGAGGTTGTAATGGCGAATTTTCTAGTGGCCTCAAAACTTGGTCCGCTACCCTGTTTCATTAAGGTGGAAATCAAGTTAAATAAGCTTTTTAGTAGGTTTATTTGAGTTCAATTTTTTAATATATTTATACAATGTTTTAGGGCTTAAATGTAGGTGTCAACAATTAGAACAGATATTAATCCATAATTTCAATAGTTGACATCGATGTCAACTACCACCAGAATTATGTTATTGTATTCAGAATAGGATATTGTATTCCTAGTTTTCTAGAGGGATCGGCCTAACTAAATTCATAACAAAGATTATACTAACATCAATATATTGGTAAACAGTGTCAATAATTTAATTTATTTTCTCAAACTGTCAACTATTGGTACAGTTACCCTAATCATCATTATTATAATAAAAAAAATGAAATAAATAAATAAATCTGAACTTAATTCAAGCAAATAACATAACCACAGATGTATCCTATTTTCAATCATGCTGTAGCACCCCGAGCTAGACTTTTCATTCCATGCGTGAAGTTATCAAGACTACAGGAGATTCCCAGGCTTCCCTCTCCTCGTTATTCCTGAGATATTAAGGCCCTGTGCACACGGACCGGAGAAAACTGCCGTCTGTGTGCACCTGGCCTATGCCAGTGAAGTCAGAGCACGGGCACTATAGCCGTACTTGCTCAAGACTTAGCCTTTCTAAGAATTTGATATTTAGAATAGATCTGCCAATGCAGCTTTCAACCTTCGAGGAACTTGGTATTGGAGATGAGATGGGATTGTCTGTTCTAGTCCATTCTAGCCTTTTTTTTATTTCTTTGAATTGAACAATATGTTATCGTTTAGTCGATTATATTTCTTTCTCCTTAGAATCTAAATTTTATTTATCTTAGACATGAGCCAAGCTTTCGACAGAATTTGGCATGACGGATTACTTAGTAAATCGAAATCATTTATACCATCAGCCTACTTTTTAATTCTGCAATCGTATCTAAAAGATAGATTTTTCCACGTAAAAATTGATAATGAATTTTTTTGATACGACTCATACTAAAATACCAAGAAAGATCGTAGATACCCCCTTTTATTTCACCAATGAGACCTTACACACTGACCTTGACATTCCTTACGTCGAAATAACAGCCATAGAGAGCTACCGTAACTTTCATGACAGACTTACTATAAATTCGAACCCACTAACTCAAGCTCAGCACACTCCCACAAACCCTTATAATCCGCCAAGAAGCCTGTTGAGGCGTTGGCCAAGAGATTTTCTGCACTAAACAGTTATCTTACAGTTTTCTCTTACATTTATCAACTTCGTTCGTTTTTGCTTTGTTCTTGTATTTCTGTTTGTTAATTTGTTTTGTTTGTGTGTGTTTGTTTAGTGTTTTTCATTCTTTCATATCAGAAGTCAAGTCAGCATATTTGCTTATTAAGGTAGTAGATAGCAGATTTAATAAAAATGTCACAAGTTATCATATGTGAATAAAAAAAAATTCTTTGAAGAGATTTGTGATACCGACATTGGTCCCCCTCTCTAACCCTATTTACTTCTGAAATTTAAAATAAGCTCTCCTGCTCTCCGGATGACATGATATCAGCATGATTAGCCGAGGCAGTGATATATTTCGGGTACTGTTAGGAGCCTTATCTCGTTGGCGATCGCGCAGGAGGAACCGGTAAGATGGATTTCCTGTATCAAGGCTGGAATAACCCGGATCGGGCAGCCCCCTTCACCCTCCCCCTTCACCCTCCCTCTTCAGGCAGGATCTGGCAGTCCCTGATTGGCTAATTGACGAGAAGCGATCGGGCAAGGAGAGAGGCCAAGAAGCCCTGAGTAACGGTGAAGCCGACTGACCTGGCTCGGGGTCGATGACTCCTCCACTTCTTGCAGCACAGGATATTTTCCTTCACGCCCTCGCTCTATTGTAGTTTTTAGGAGTAGGACCTATTTCAGATAATATCAGATGGCGGAAAGGTTAGTCAGGCTCTTCAATTTTTAAGAAGGATCCACGAGTAAGACCTTCTTCTTTCTTTTATTTTTTGCATTAAAAGATTGTTGCTAAACAAGAAGAAATTACAAATAAAAATCTGATGCGATGCGCGCAACACACAGCTTTCACTTACGAACTTACTTAGGTTAGAAATTAATGTGTTTCGATAATATGTTAATGCCATTCCTCAACTTCATACATTTTTCCACATTGAAATACTTATATTTGAATATCCGTTTGACCAATAATGATGAAATTTCAGCTGTCGCATCGCTGGCATATACGTTCATCAAATACCCAGTTTGTTCAAAATCGTTAAAGCCGTTTTTGAGTAAATAAAAAAAAAAACACGTGAAATGGGAAAATATTTATTAAGTAAAGTTCCCCCTCCCATTCATCAATTTTGATGAAATTTTTACTTTCACACTGCAGGCATGTACATGCACCTAATATGAAGTTTGATCAAAATCGTTAAAGCCGTTTTAGTGTAAATAAACAAAACACGCGAAAATGATACAATATTTATTAAGTAAAGTCCACCCTCAGGTTGATCAATTTTGACGAAATGTTGGCTATCACATCTATGGCATATACATACATCAAATACCCAGTTTGATCAAAATCTTTAATGTCCTTTTGGAGTAAATTAAAAAAAACATGTAAAAATGATATAAAATTTATTAAGAAAAATTTAAAAAACCTCCGGTTGTTCACCAACAAAAAACACGTGAAAATGGGGCAACGTTTGTAAAGTAAAGTACCCCCTCCGATTGATCAATTTTGATGAAATTTTGACTCTCATATCGTGGGCATACACATACAACAAATACCGAGTTTAATCAAAATCGTTAAGACCCGTTTTTGAGAAAATCGAGAAAAACGTAAAAAATAGACAAAATCTTTATGTAAGTACCCCCTCCGTTTGACCAATTTTGATGAAATTTTCGCTGTAGTTTTTGAGCTAGTCTGTTCACACAGACAGACATAGACACACAGACACACACACACACACACACACACACACACACACACACACACACACACACACACACACACACACACAGACCATTTTGCGGGACTTGGTTATTTGGACTCAGGGGACCCAAAAACGTGTATTTCCGTTGAAAACCGAAAGTCGAAATTTCACGATCGCAATACTTTCCCTTGCTATGTATTTCATATATATGTAAGTGAAAGTAAAAAAAAATGAAAAAATTATTTAAAACCTAGGATTCAACTAAAATGATGAAAGTAATTATTTCTAATTATGGTTATTATTATTCCTTAGGACAGAATTAAATTTTAAATTTAAGCAGACATTTTCCAACCACTTCATTGTCAAATAAATAATAGTTAATGACAATTCCTACAAGAGCTGATAATCGAACGTTAAGTGCAACTGAAGTCATTACGTTCCCCTAAAATGGCGATGGAAGTGCTTTTACGTGTACGCTATCGTTTAACGACTTACTAAAAGTTAACCTTTGCAGCCAATAACATTAGCGTGTTCTCATAGTCCCCTCAACACTTACTGCTTAACAGCTACCGTATAAAAGGCAACCAAACAGTCCTGGGTTATGGCATACGACAAAAAGTGTGAGTTTTACAACTACTCTCTACCTCAAGTGTGAATAAGAGAAGATATCGAAAAGGGTTTTAATACCACGTCGATGCACGAGGCATAAAACAGAAGCTTGACGTGTACTGAATATTTAAAACGAGTTTTGATCAACTTCCTCATTGGTCGCCTTTAAGTGGTCTGGAGGAAATATTATTATATTTCTGTCGTAAGAAGTCCAATGCATTACAAGTACTTCCATGAGCAGGTTGGATTTCACGTTAAATTTATTCTGATTGGATGTGTTGCCTGTCTTTAAGCTTGACCTGACATGATTTCAAGACTCAGGGGCACTTCGTACCTCCATTTATTACAAGGAAAAACACTCAATTAGCTTATTTTTTAAATATTTATATTGCCAATGGCAGCCATTTTTTTTTTATTGATCGAATTTCTATTTCCAGCAATTCAGACTCTGAGTCCAATCTGATTTCTTCCCTATTATTCATCCTTCAATATATACAAAAAAAAAAAAATATCCAAAGAGAATTGAACCTTTAATAAAGGTGACGTACGCAATTATAAGTAAACATAATGGTCCATATAACCAATCCTTCAACGGGTTCGACTCCCGCGGTGGCCCTCGGATTTCTTAAAGGGAGTAAAAAATGCTTTGCTAAGCCGTCCCTCAGATAGGACGTAAAATAGAGGTCCCGAGCCTGTGCGATGCCAGGTACTCGTTAAAGATCCCTATCCTAATATACCTTGATAGGCAAAATTTAGAACTCCCCCTGTAGCAGCGTCCGATTAGCCTTAGTAGCATAAAGGGACGACAACCAACACTTCAAAATTCAAAGCGGGAATTCGACGAAATTCGGTTACAAAAAAAAAGACGAGAAATTGTAAAAAAAGGCAAATGACTAAGTTTTTTTGTTATATTCTTATTTTTTTGGATTAGGTAAATGCTTGGAATCCACAAATTTTTAAGCCGTAGAATAGCACGGTTTTTTTTTTAAATACAATTGCTTAAAATATTGATATTTAAAGTTTTAAGCTGTTCCTTATCCCTATTAGGCATGGAAATATAAAAAATTGAAATTTTGCTCAAATTTAGTCTTCGATAAGAGGATAGAACTGCTAACATTTTATTTTGTGGAGTTAGATTACGAATAAAATAAAAGTAAAAAAGGAAAAGTTACTAGATTCGGCAAATGGTCCAATGGCACAGAAAAAAGAATAATTATTGAATTATGTACCAACATTTCGTCCAAAATTTGGAGTTTTTAAATCCACATATAAGTTTATATGTATATAATCAAGTCTTGCTATAATTTATATTTTACTTTTCGTTACTTGTAAATGGGATAGCCCAATGAGTAAGTAAGATCATGAGTTACTTCAGATTATGGCATGTGAGGTTGCAATTCTTGAATTAAAACATCGCTGAATGAACGGTAGGATGACAGGTCATTTAAAATCAATCAAAAGTATTAGTGGTACTGTTTTTATTTTCTGTTTAAGTTTGACGGAAGTTCAGAACATATTATTTAACGATCCAATGAAAGGTGTTAAATAATAATTTTTTATTACGTCCAATACACAAACGTTTCGTGTTTCGGCCCCGATATCAGAATAAACAATACAACATAAGACATCATTCAACAACTTTTTAAATATAAAATAATCATAATTTGTAATTATTTTCTATAATCCTCAGTTTTTTTTTCCCGTCAATAAACAATTAATAACAAGCATTATCTTTACTTTTTCCTAATTGTCCTTCATATTATTATTATTTATTTTAGCATTTTCAGAGGCCTAAAACTTTTTTTTTTTTGGATATAGCTCAAATTCCACCACTACAAAATCTATTGATCTATGATATACAACCTTAACTATTAAAATAGATCTTTTTATGGGCAAAAAAGGATCTTTTTTTTTTCATACAGGTATTAAACTTTAAGATAAAATGAAGCAGATAAAAACAATTTTAAAGACACAGGAAGTATTGAAAAGAATACTTCATTCTCTGTTCGCTTTATAGGCAAATATTGTTGATCAAATAGCATGTAGGTTGTCAGACAGTCTCAAGTTCCTTTAGTGACTCGCTGTCTTTGGGTTCATTATGGTATTGCTCCGTGACCGCTTAGGTCCATAGATTATGGCAGATCAAGGACTTTCATTAAGCGAGCGTACAAGCAACTATTTCCTTAACAAGAAGAGGCGATCCAATGAGATAACATACATTCTTATTTCTGTTGATGGTCGACCCATCATAAAAAAAAACAAAAAAAAAACAGTCGTTGATCGTTGTTAAAAGTAGGCTGACGGGGTCTAAACTACAACGGTATAATTTATGAAGGAGCGGATTATATAATATTCGATAATCCCCTGGAAAGTTTCGGGTGGTCACTATAGGTACCTATCAAACCCAACTTAGTTTAACTTAGATTACCTATTTCAAACCCTCAATCCAGTTTGAAACCTCTATATTACACTGCTTCAACCTTAGAGTGTATATTTACACACATTAATAGGTATATAACATATACACCTGAATACGTTATATCTGAAACATTTCATTAAGTAAATGCAAAGAATGTTAAAGTGGATTTTATATAAGAATAATTATCTAACTTTTTTTAAAGTGAATCTAATATGAATTTTGTTATTCATCAAACCCAAATGAATAAAGTTACAAAACAGCTTGAGTATGCCGTCAGCTAAATTCTCTGCACAAATTCAAGCACAAAAGGCTTGCATTATTATTGGTTCAGGCCCCAAATACGTTTGCTTCTCTTGGGACATTTCAGTTTTGAGGTATTATTCTTTTTCATTGTAAAATCCTCAATTATCAGTAATCGTATGACATGCCGAACTTTTCCTATGTATAGAATGTTTTTCATATTTATTTGTAAGAGATATATATTTAATAAATATAAAAGATAAATTTAAATTATGTGTAAATATTACCAAGCTGAGTAGAATTCGCCCAATTTAGGGGAAATTTTGGTTTAAGGAACAATATGCCAGCGCTGCAGAATAATCCACTACCGGAGAGCACTTCGCTCCAGTAATAAACTCTTACATACCACTTTACCAATTATTCTGCAGCTTCCAAAATAAGGGCACAAGTACGGATTTATTATTTATGCTCTGTTATTATAGGAAATATAAGTAAAAATGTATGTTTCTTTTTTTAAATAAATTCAATTTTTTTGTATTATTTAATTATTATTTCATAGTATTATTTAAGTATTAGTATTTAATATTTATTTAGTATTTAGTAGTAGGATGTAGTATTTAATTGTATTATTTAATTAATGTGTTTTTTAAATTCTCATAAAAAAAGAAAAAAATGCGTTTTATAGCATAAATAACTGTTTTGCCTGCTTTTTAGCTTAATAGTCATCGTTTCAGGATCAGCTAGCTCATTGCAACCCGATTCACTCTAAGAAAATATTTTGTTTATATACAACTAGCTCAAAAACTATAAACCGTGGGAACCTGAAATTAGGTATTTAGTGTAGGTATATGCCCGCGATGACAGCAAAAATTTCATCAAAATTGCTCAAAGTGAGGGGGTACTTTATTTAATAACTTTTTACGTTTTTTTCGATTTTCTCAAAAACGGCTCTAACGATTTTGATTAAACTGAGTATCTGATCAATTTATATGCCCGAGATATGACTGTAAAAATTTCATCAAAATTGATTAACCGGAGGGGGGACTTTACTTAATAAATTTTGTATCATTTTCACGTGTTTTTTTTATTTACTCAAAAACGGCTTTAAAGATTTTGATCAAACTGGGTATATAATGTATTTATTGCCCGAGATACGACTGTAAAAATTTCATCAAAATTGATCAACCGGAAGGGGGACTTTACTTAATAAATTTTGTACCAATTTCACGTGTACATATTTTTTATTTACTCAAAAACGGCTTTAAGGATTTTGAAAAAACTGGGTATTTGATGTATCTATATACCAAATATGTAAAAGCCAAAATTTCATCAAAATTGGTCCAACTGAGGGGGCACTTAATCTGGTGCGTGCTCGCAACACACAACTTTCACTTACCAACTTACTTAGATTAGAAATTAATGCGTTTTGTTAATTGCCACTTCTCAAATGAACAGAACGGCTTTAACTATGAACAATGGTCTGTCATTATAGGCGTACTCCGCACGCGTGGGCTCAACGAGTTTTATGAGTTGACTGAATATTTTTCTTTTTTTCTCCTCTTTATGTTTTCTTTATTTTTATCATATCTCATATTTAGCCATTTCTTATTTTTAGGCGTAACGAGAGACAGTTAATTTCTCCATGTAAACAAAAACAATGGTACTTTATAAGAAAGAAACAAACAAACAAAAAAGGCCCCCCCCCCCAAAAAAAAAGCCCCCTCAGAACATTTTAATAATGATAAAGCTTACGTGATATTAAAGAAAATCTAATTTTCATTAAACCTGATGAATTTGATAAAAATCGTTAAAGCCGTTTTTGAGATTATCGAAAAAAAGGTAAAAATTGAAAAAAAAAGTCATCCGCAAAACACGTCAATTTCTAATCTAAGTAAGTTGGTAAGTGAAAGTTGTGTGTTGCGCGCACGCACCAGATTTTTATCTTTTACAGCGTCCATCGGTTTATCCGGAGAGTAGGTTAAACGGGAACCGGTAAAGTGGGAGTATACTGTAATTGCTATATGTGAGAGTGCAATTTCCCAACGCTACAATTAAGTCTAAATCAGACGAAACAACATTTTTAGAACCTAAACACGACAGGTCCTAGCATTTGCTGTAACGTAATACAATAAGTAGTTGACCACGTGCGGCGGAGGAGCCTAACCCAGGCGTTATCTCAGAAATGATAGGTTTTAGGGCTTTAAAACGCAAACCCCAGTTTAGTTCTGAGGAACTAAACTGGGTCTTAATGCTCGTATCGCAATCCATAAAATCCAATTTTATTCGTTTCGATCCGTTGAGTCAGTACGTTTAGGTCGATATTTTATTTTGGACCAAAAAATGAACACTGAGAATGCAATTCGCAAAAGCTCCGTGAAATTCTGAATCCAACGATACCACATTCGTGGCATTTGAGCACGGTAGGACCTTATAACTGATGAAAAACCGATTTTTACGCTTTGTGAAATAATATATGTGGGATACCTATAGAATCTTCAAAAAATTATTTAAAAAAAAAGTTTGCCTTATGCATTCAATAAAAATTAAGGATATATCAATTTTATGATATATAAAATATAGGTTTTCATTTTTTTTTCTATGGTCAAATTAACATCTATTTATTATTATTTTTACTTTCACTTACCTATATATGAAATATATAGTAAGTGGAAGTATTGCGATCGTGAAAAATTTCGACTTCCGGTTTTCAACGGAAATACACGTTTCGGGGTCCCCTGAGTCCAATTAACCAAGTCCCGCGAAATGGTCTGTGTGTGTGTGTGTGTGAACAGACTAGCTCAAAAACTATAAACCGTGCGAACCTGAGATTGGGTATTTAGTGTATGTATATGCCCGCGATGTGACAGCAAAAATTTCATCAAAATTGCTCAAAGGGAGGGGGTACTTTATTTAATAACTTTTTAAGTTTTTTTCGATTTTCTCAAACACGGCTCTAACGATTTTGATTAAACTGAGTATTTGATCTATTTATATGCCCGAGATATGACTGTAAAAATTTCATCAAAATTGATCAACCGGAGGGGGGACTTTACTTAATAAATTTTGTATCATTTTCACGTGTTTTTTTTTTATTTACTCAAAAAAGGCTTCCACGATTTTGATCAAACTGGGTATTTGATGTATGTATATGCCAAGGATGTGATAGCCAACATTTCATCAAAATTTATCAACCGGAGGGGGACTTTACTTAATAAATTTTGTCTCATTTTCACGTGTTTTTATTTATTTACTCAAAAACGGCTTCCACGATTTTGATCAAACTGGGTATTTATGTATATATATGCCAAAGACGTGATAGCCAACATTTCATCAAGATTGATTAACCGAAGGGGACACTTTATTTCATAACTTTTTTTCTAATTTTTAGATTATCTCAAAAACGGCTTTAACGATTTTCTTTATATTCGTCATGTTTAATGAAAATTGAGTGTTATTTAATATCAGGTAAGAGTTATCATTATTAAAATGTTCTGTGGGGTTTATAGAGCAAATGAAAACCAACATAAGAAATGAATGTGGAAAATGTGTAACTTTGAGAAGTGGCATTAACAAAACGCATTAATTTCTTATCTAAGTAAGTTGGTAAGTGAAAGTTGTGTGTTGCGCGCACGCACCAGATTTTTCTTAATGTTTCTAGGTCTCCTTTTCTCATGACCAAAAGTTTTTATTTTTTTTTTTATCATTTTTAAATTTATCAACTACAACTTTTGTTATTATGCTCTTGCTACCAAAAATACATTGCTTTTAACAATGACTAATTTTTCGCATTCGAGGGGTCCTCTGAGAATTTTTTTTAGGTTAGTTAAAATAATATTTTTATTTTGATCTATTTTCTTATTTTGTTAAAATAATTACTCCTGATAATGCACTTAATAATGAAACTTATCTCTTCAATAAAACAGTTTATTCAATACATATTTTTTTTCAGTTCATTTTACCTCTCCGGTTATCCGAAGAAGCGGTATACATACATCCCGAAATAATAAGGAACTCACAGACACTAGATCTATGTGGGCGGTCTACATCTGTTTGAGCAGTAACAATTAGTACTCTGTTTGTAGTGAGGGGCCGCTTGTTTAGGAAATCCCCACAACTTAATTCCTCACATCCTTCCCGTAGTCTAAATAGTCTGTGCCCCTATACGGGCAATAGTACTTAATTCTAGTTAAGTTGAGTTGTTTAAATTTTATTTTTGTTAATGTTTTGATATGGAGGGAACATTACATCAGTATGTAAATATTGTGAAACATGGTTAAAAAAAATTCTGAATCTGACCCACTGGAGTTCAGTTATTTATTGAAGTATATTAATGTTTAATAACAGTAAGTTCACAAAGAGAATATAATGTTCAAAACGATAACAACAAGCAAATATCAAAACTATAATAATTTTTAAATACTTTTTATAAAGATTTGCTTTAGCCAGGATTTGAATTCCTTAATGAATTTCCTTATGACGAGTATGGCACTCTCTTTCCCACCGATCTTGTGATTTTCGCGAATTGAACACGGTTCAAATCCCGGGTAAGGTATATTCTCTTCTACTAAAAAATATTTAAAAATTATATTAAGGATTTTAATGATATAATGACAAGAAAAATAATTAAATTAATATATAAAAAAAATTGACAATGGTCAAGAGAACTCATATAATTGACAAATTGTCTACTCCCCCGTGTGATTCGCAAAAATTGGGAGATCGGTGGGAAGGAGTTGAGTGAAGAGAAGGGATTGATGGAAAGGCTCAAGTCACAAGTCATTCAAAAAAATAAAAACAAACAAAAAATAAAATGTCGTTAGCTCTGATATTTTCTAGATGAACATAACTTTTTGTGTTTCAGCAAAAACAATTGACTTATGATATGTCTCTTACGTCACAGATTATAATATTAATCATATATAATTGATCCCTAACTATACCTTTAATACTTATTCATAATAATACTTCTTTACATTAGCCGATTAACTAAAAGCATGTAACCTTTCTAATAAATTAATAATAACAAAAAAAAATCAATAAAAATAATAAATTATTATTCCAAACATCTCCTTCAAAGATAATAATACACTTATTGAATGCGTTTTTTTATTTACTAAAAATAAGACCGGAGTTATTATTTTTTCAAGATTGAAAAATGTTCCTTTAACTTGTTTTTAATTATACTTAAGTTACAAGAATTATAAGAGAAATCAAGGTCTAAACCCTTGTTTAAAGTGTCCCATAACTTTGTGAGTCGTGTAATTGGACTCAAATACCCCGGACTATCCATCGAGTTATAGAAGTCATGGTGTAATCTGCTTGCGACTCTTTTTACTTTCACTTACCTATATATGAAATATATAGTAAGTGGAAGTATTGCGATCGTGAAAATTTTCGACTTCCGGTTTTCAACGGAAATATACGTTTTGGGGTCCCCTGAGTCGAAATAACCAAGTCCCGCGAAATGGTCTGTGTGTGTGTGTGTCTGTGTGTGTGTGTGTGTGTGTGTGTGTGTGTATGTGAACAGACTAGCTCAAAAACTATAAACCGTGCGAACCTGAAATTTGGTATTTAGAGTATTTATATGCCCGCGATGTGACAGCAAAAATTTCATCAAATTTACTCAAAGGGAGGGGGTACTTTATTTAATAACTTTTTAAGTTTTTTTCGATTTTTTCAAAAACGGCTCTAACGATTTTGATTAAACTGAGTATTTGATCTATTTATATGCCCGAGATATGACTGTAAAAATTTCATCAAAATTGATCAACCGGAGGGGGGACTTTACTTAATAAATTTTGTATCATTTTCACGTGTTTTTTTTATTTACTCAAAAAAGGCTTTAACGATTTTGATCAAACTTTGTATTTGATGTATTTATATGCCCGAGATATGACTGTAAAAATTTCATCAAAATTGATCTACAGGAGGGGGGACTTTATTTCATAATTTTTTTCCAATTTTTACCTTTTTGATCGATTATCTTAAAAACGGCTTTAACGATGTTTATCAAATTCGTTATGTTTAATGAAAATTAATTGTTATTTAATATCAGGTAAGCTTTATCATTATTAAAATGTTCTGAGAGGGCTTAAATGGGGAAGGGGCCTTTTTTGTTTTCCTATAAAGTACCTTTGTTTTAGTTAATATTGAGAAATGAACTGTCTTTCATCACGCCTAAAAATAAGGAATGGCTAAATATGATATATGAAGAAAATCAAATAAACATATACAAGAGAAAAAAAGAAAAATAATCCGTCAACTCATAAAGCACCTTGAGCTCACGCATGTGCCGTACGCCTTTAATGACGAACCAATGCGTTATTATTAAAAATGTTCTGTTCATTTGAGAAGTGGCAATTAACAAAACGCATTAAGTTCTAATCTAAGTAAGTGAAAGTTGTGTGTTGCGCGCATGCACCAGATTTTTACTCTAAAGTTTAGACGTCCTAATGTCCATATATCATCTATGTCACCTTTTACAAGCTTACTAAAATGTAATAATTCAAATATTGAACATCTATCCTTAAGATTATGAGGTATATTAAATATTTTCATTAAATTTTCATATTTAGTTCTCCTATTTGGATATACTTTGGAAAATTTATAATACATAAACTTTAAAAATATTATTTGGACTCTTTCTAACTTTTTAACACCTTTTTTGTATTAAACAGCAAAACAAGAGTTGCTGGGTTAGAAAAATCCACACAATTCCTTTTTAAAAACCCCAATAATGAAGAGCATTTTAAATAGACCTGCGACAAATGACCGGAACATGTTAAGCCTTGATGGAATAATATTCCTAAATCACGTGTTTCATTCACTCTATTCAATGCAACAACATTAATTTTATATTCATTTAGCAATATTACCTTTTTATTTTAAACACTTCATTAAATCATACATAATCATGACAGAATATCAACTCTTCGACAAGAAACGTTTGCATTAAAGTAGCTTAAGATATGTAGCACTTTCTCCGGTTGTCAAAATTTAAAAGGCGATTTTCGAAAAAAACAACAAAAAAAAAATAAAACGAAAAATTGCGATAAAATCAACACGACTTGACCTAGTTTCAAAGTTTCTTTCGACCTTCTTAACTGTACGAGGGGAAAAAAAGACGTGAGTTCCGGACCTCATCGTAAAGAAATCAGAACTGGAGATATAAAAAAAAATGATAGACATTTTTTTTTAAATTACAACAATTTCTCCCCTTTAAAGGCATCAGAGTTTTTTAGATATATATTTGAACATTAGAGCTTTCCAAATTTTTGTATCTTAAGTTATTATAAATTATATTTCTTATGTAGCAAAATAATATTTATTTCTGACTTAGTAATTCTTAAATTCTTAAGCTAATAGTGCTAATAGGTTAATGTCGAGTATTACTAAATGTACCCTAGATCCGGGTTTTGAACTGACTGTAAAAATAATTTATTTTTTGTTACAGTAATGTTAAATGATTTATGAATTTTAAATGTTTAAATGTTACGTTAGACCATAATACTGAAAAATGCATTAGAAAGTTGAAATTACAGTTTAATGACGTACTATCGATCTATCTTCGTTGAGAAAACATTTTTAAAAACTACTTTGTTCTGTTTTTTTTTTATTTATTTATTTTTTTTTTTTTGTTGATGTATAAAAATAAAAAAAATATCGTAAACAAACACCAATCTTTCAAGAGAGAAAAAGGGAAGAAAATAAATAAAAACAGGTGACAGAGGAGATTTGTCAACCTGAAACCGTGTAACGAGGAGATTAAGATAAAATATGGTAGCGGAGGGAAGTCATCGCTCAATGTTAGTAGTAGCAAATCGATATGACATTGCATTAGCCAGGTCTCGGATCTGTCGATCCTATTAGCTCAGTGTCTTTTTTGTTATCTAATGGATCGGCTTACCGGTTCCCGATCTACAGGAGTCGACAGCTCAGGGAGAGAGACGAAGAATGTCTAGAGAGGAAAAGAAGCTTCTACTTGAAGGATTTCGCTGAAGAGTACCTACTTTATGTTGATAAGATCAAAGCATAGAATAAATTCGGGTTTACTTAAGATAATGCCTCAAATAAAAGGCTTCTTTGAAAGAAAGCTCTTGTCAACAAAAAAAACTTTTACAAAGCACAAGAAAATGCTACCGTTGCCAAAGATATATTTGCCCAATTTTTTAAAAAACATTATTGCTTCTAGCTATAAGTTACTAACTTACAGAAGGTAGAAAAACAGGAGTCGGAGGATGAAGGAAAAAAAGAACCAGAACATTTCGTGGATGCCACAAATGCCACTTTTTTGTGATGTCGTTGTTGTCCAATTACTTGGGAAATAGTTGGTTGAATATTATATGGAAATTGTTTTAAAGATTTGGGGTGATGGAGATACGATTGCGAACACAAGACAGAGGAAACACATTCGAATTTCCTGAGAGATAGGCTGGACGAGCTAAGTGTCCAAAGCCAATGATCTTACAAATGAAACGATCGGTTTCTCTAAGAAATTTAGTCGAAAACCTATGGAAATTTATTTTTGAAGTTGAAAAGTGAAAGAAGTCACCCAGGTTTAAGGGATTCTGCTTGTTTGTTTAACGTCCCTCTATACTACTAAGGCTAGTCGGACAATAGTGCATTGGGAGTCCTAAATTTGCCTATCCAGGTATAATTAGGATAGGGATCTTTAACGAGTACCTGACATCGCAGTCTCGGGACCTCTATTTTACATCCGATCCAGGGAACGGCATACCTAAGGATTTTTTACACCCTTTAAAAAATTCTAGGGCCACCTCGGGACGCAAACCCGCGACCTTTAGTATTGTAGGATGACATGCTAACCACTACACCACAGTTCTTAAACAGTTGCTATCCGTACCGAGATTATAAGTACTAAAAAATTAGCTTAGTATTAGCTCTTAGTTTTTTCTCCCATATTACCTCAATTCGATTCCGGTTGCCTTAATCATGGGCGGATCCAGGGGGAGTACTGTGAGGGCTGCAGCCTCCTTTGGATAAAGTTTTGTCCTTTAAAGATAGAATTACTCATTTAGAATAGAATACATTACTAAAAGTAAGGAAGTACGTGAAGAACACACTACTCTGCCTATACAAGTAGGGTACTAGTTGTGAGAAAGGAAAGTAGTGGCAAAAAAGCTGATTGACTGATACAGGGGAAGGGCAGTGAGAGTGCAGCCTCCCTTTACAACCGGCTGGATGGGTTATTGTCTGGGTTATATAAGATGAGGTTGAAGATATTAATGAATTGATTCATTAGATTCTTTGGTGTTCCTATGCTGAACTGAAGTTGCTACAACCTATTTTTCATCAGCAATATTTCCTTGGTGTGCACTTTTTCTAACTTTTCCCCATTTAAAACCAAGAGCCTCTGTATATCCTCAACCTGTGCATACCCTGTTCCTTTATACATTCTCTAAATACCAGATTCCTACTGAACTGGCCCACTTAACAAAATCATTAATCATCTGTGGAGCCTCCTCTAACCAGTCTCAATCCGTAAAAATCTATCCCTTTATTCCCAAATTATTTATCAACCTCCTCAATCAGCAAACTAACTATAATATTTGTGTTTGTATACATATAGTTTTTTCTTTTTTTGGTTTTCAACTGTTTGGAAATCATTGAAAACTAAATGTTTGGAAACCAATTGGCTTATACTAAAATTTCTTTTATGCTATTGTTTGTTTTTGTTTTTTTGAAGCTTGCTTTGCTTTGTGATGGAAAATGGAAGAGACACAAAAACCAAAAGATATATGACGCATTCAGAGAGCTGAATATTGTCCAGGTCATCAAACTGGGCCGATTGCGGTGGGTAGGGCATGTGGCTCCTATGAGTGAAGAAGATTTGCCCAGGAAGTTGCTGACAGAGCCTCTATATGGGACAAGAAGACGAGTTAGACCCGGGCTAAGGTGGAGTGACGGAGTCGCGACTGATGCGGGAAACATCCTTGGTGTGCACAACTGGATGCAGCTGATTAAAACCGCGACGATTGGCGGAAGCTGCTGGTGGAGGCCAGGACTCATCACTGGGTTGTTGGGCCAAATAGTTAGTTAGTTTGTTAGAGGCTTGCTTATAATATTTTTTTTAGTCTTTAATTTTTATCACAATTGTGGTTATGGAAAGTGTCTTTCTTTAATTGAATGGATCCGCCGAAAAACGTTCTAAGCGACAAAATTGCCGAAGTGGCACTTTTGGGTGAATGTATTAAAATGTATAATAGTACGTCATAGTATGATCTAGTACTCCATTATGTCATTTTACATGTATTCATAACAAATCACATGAGAAAGTAAATTCACCTACAGAACTAACAATAACTTTAGTCTATGATTTTTTTTCACTGATTATTCAACATTGCATATTTGTCGCTTAGAAGCTTTTTCGGTGGATCCATTCAATTATACTCGTTAAAATGTTTTTACAAAAATTTTCAATTTATATTTTTTGATAATTTTCTTTTTAGGATACTTTCAATTTTTATGGTATAATTTACTAGGTTGTTACTTTTTGTTAACTCTTATTTTTTTCATAATTTCATTTGCACCAAGACTGTGAAAATAAAAAAATGTTATGATTTAAATCTAGTGGAAAAATTCCGGACTTGATCCTTACTCAATTCAGGAGAGGAGCTCATACATCTAGCTTCTTTTTAATCCTCTACGACTTAACTGGAACGTCAGCCATGACTATGTCTAATCGTAACAATATGTCTGTTTTTTCGTATAATTTTATTATGAAAATAGCAGTAATGAGTCCCGGATCCTAGAAGTCGAGGAACCGTTGAACGGTCGTCCTTTCACCAGCTCCCAGTTTTTGCTTAATCAGGACTCAAACCTTTCCCTCATTTTCTTCTCTTGTCTCCTTTGAAAATAATCTGCGGCACGGGGAGCATAATGCCCCTTGGAGTCATGCCAGCTTTGGGGGAAAGTCATCTCCAGCGGGGATAATAGGGCAAAAGATTGGTCGAAAAAAGTTTTATTTTCCTTAAAATTGTCAATACTTAGTGAACTATTTTGTTTCAGTGGACTCCCAACTTCCTACTTGCAACACGATGCTACACGAAAACCTTTGAATATTTCTCGAAAAATTAGGTCCAATGAAAGGAAATTTCACAGTGAGGTTGGTATATTCCTAGATTGGTTCTTATATTGTACTAGAAGGTAAGGTACCTGAATTGTTCGAATTCAAACTTGACGGTTTTCTTTTCCAGCTCTGCAGAACTCTTAAGGATCACAAAGTTCACCCTGAGTTATGTTTTAAAATATATTTAGTTGGTAGTAATTAATTATCTTTTGATCATAATAAAAATTATAAATTTTGCTCATTGTGGTAATAATTATAGTTATAGTTAGTAATAGTATATAGTATATAGTTAGTAATAGGTAGTAATTATAGTTCAGATAAGGACATTTTTTATTTCGTTTGTAATATGTGACTTAACACAACGAAATGAATGTAACGATTTAAATAATGTAATGAATAAATCATGTAATGATTTAAACGAATAAATGTGCTAATATAAATACTTAGGACAACCATTCACACGTAATTGATATTATTATAAGTAGGTGATAGATTTTTTTTCTTTTTCTTTTTCTTATTCGTTAGTATATTTATTGTTTTTCTATTAAGATGTATGTATATGTTAATAAGTTTTATCTATTCATTAATACTTATTTATAACTTATTTTCCTGTTTTTCTTTTCGACTTAAAGTATATTTAATTTTAATTTGTTCAAGATGGAGGGAGACGTCCTAAAAATATAAGCTCTCAAAGGCTTAAAATGCTATTGTATACATCTTTGAATACTCTAATTCCAATTGTTTAATTTTTGATTTATAATTATTAACATGTTTATAATGTTTATAATGTGTAAACATCTAACTCTATTTGTATGTGAATAAACCACGAAAACAAATAAACGCATTCATTCATTCACTTAGCTTTATAATATATATTGATTAAAAAAAATATCCGAATAATATTAGTTTGTACTCCAACATTAATATTTCATATTTACCCACTGGAAAAGGGATTTGTACTAACAAGAAGTATATACGTAGAGAGATACGAGTCTTTATGAGAGTCGGATACGAAACTCCTTTAAAGAAGCAGAATACATCTGGCATGGGATGACAAAATGGGGATGATTTGCATTAAAGATGAAAGAGCCAAGTTAGGAACTGGAAACAAACTTTCTGCAAATTTACAAGATGAGAAACAATTAAATGCAAAGCTGAGTTAGCCCCCCCCCCCCCCCCCCCTCAGAGTCGTCACCAAGACGGTTCACAAACTTCTTAAACAACCTTTGTAATGGATTCTTAATTTCAGCGATGAAGCAAAATGATGTTCAGAATCTCTTCTAGTTAAAGAACTGAATAATGAGTGCCATTTATAATTTCTTAAAGACGACCTGAATACAATATAAGTAAGTCTTTTATAACATTTATTATATTTTTTTTTTTAACTTTTAAGCTGAATACTGAACACTTTGTAAGCTATTTGTTTTTTTTTGCTATACAGTTGGTATATTTTATCATCAGAGCTGCAGGCAATCAAACAAGGAATAGGTAGACAATTTACAAGCTCAGCTGATGGTAAGTGGGCTAGTACAATGATATTAATACCAGGTATCGGGAGCTAACAATGAGTTCATAAAATATGCTGAATAACACTCAAGCTCTACTTTGCGAACATTTCAGGAGCATGTAAATCTTGAATTTATGATTATGATTAATTTTTTATAACATGGGACTTATTTATTGCAAGGGTTTCGTATCCTGTTGACAAGGCCGAATGCCTTCCGTAAAAAAAATAAAAAAATAATTAAATTAAAGATTTCCTTCGTCTTAAACCTACGACTACCTTTTCTACAGTTTCATTTAAGAATTATCCATTAACCCCTGTTGAACATATCCAATACTTAGGACTCTTACTAGACAAACGTTTAACTTGTAATCCTCATATAAGATTGAAACGATTGGACGGCTTATTACAGCAATTAGGGTAAACCGTACAGTTATTGACATCCTTAAGACTACATTTCTGTGGTGAAATTAAAAAAAAAAATACTTTTTATCAAGAGATCAATTTGAAACTCTCTATAGCTATCCCTCTTTATCTATCCTTATAAAGACTCAAGAGGTTTTTTTGGGGTCAAAAGTTCAATATTTTTACCATATTGTAATATTTATTGTTAAAAGTGCAAAAACTAGTTATTGACATCCTGTGGATTCAATTGTGAAATCATCCTAAGGTTAGTTTGTTAAAATCTTACTTCATAGATGACTTAGAGGACCCTTCAAACATTAGACTCGTGTATATCTTGAAATAAAATTAGGACTTTTTTACTTATTTCTTTAAGTTAAAGTTGGGCTGCTACTGTACAAACGATCAAACCTTTTTTTTTTACCCTCTCCTTCCTCACCTTCTAGGCTATACGGTGTTTCCCAGGCTAGGGGAGAGGGTGGGGGATTAATTCCAACTATCATTAAATGTCCCCTGGCTCCGGGTTTTGAACTTGGTATCTTCGGGTTTCCAATCATATGTTGTTAGGGGCAACGTGTATTTCCTGACGCGTTTTGCCAATTCGGCCACATTTCCCGCCACCCCACGATTGTTATATATGGCAACAATAAGAACTATTAGGACTAAACTTTGGGCTTTGGGGCTCCACCAATCCATCAATTCCTTTCTTATCCAATCTATACATTCAAAAATCCTTAATGCTCCTTATTTTGTCACAAATATAAAATCCATAAAGACCTTGGCCAAGTCCAGATACCGATCCTAGCCCCCTTGTTTCTACACCAACTTCATCCTCTATTCATATCAATCGACCGAGCGTCTGAAAAGGAGATGGCTGCCGATGGGTCGTTTCTCTAAGAGTTTCCTCGAGCTTTTTTACATTTACTAGATGTATTATGTATTATGCAATACTGTTATGATATCAATATAAAAAATTTGCATGCTCCTGAAACTTTTAGCAAAATGCACTTATGCTGAACTACAGGAATTGAATAAAGAGGTTCTCGGATATTTTGCTAAATATGCCAGGCCTTACATATAACATAGCTGCTCTATAATATCTACAACTCTTAACTCTTTTTATCAGACATCGTGACTAACTGATAGATTTTAAGAATTCCATGTGAAAGATAAGAAAGCCATAGAATTTTTTTTTATATTGTATTGTTCCTTAATGGTCTCTATAATACTCCTTTGGGTTTCGCAATCGGGATAAAATACTGCCTTTGATCCTGGCTCTAGAGTTTAATCCAAACGGCTCTGTGCACTAGAAGGCAGCAAGGTAATAATGACTCCATTCCGGTAATGGAAGGTCCCAGCAATTTCTAGGCGTCGACATTTAATTGGATTGGGCGGTGCAATTTATCCACCAATTATTGGCGTCCTTTCATCTGTGCTTAGGGATGGGACTTAACTCCGGGCTTAGCGGTGGCTGCTTTATAGTCCTAATTAAGTCAGCAGAGCACCATCAGTTCGGGGTACAAAGTGCGTTTTGTGGTATCTGCTTTGCTGACAGGTGGCCTGGGATTTGATCTCACTGATCTGCTTTACGCCATTGCTAATTGGTCCAAATGAAGAAAGAAAAAAAAATGATGGTACAACATCTGGTCTAACATTTTTTTATTTTTTCCTGAATAAGCGAATAATAAAAAATAAAATAAATAAAACGAATAGAACCTGTATGACAAACAATAACGGGTTTATGGTAGGGGGTTATAAAAAGGAGGCGATTTGACCGAGATCATCCGATGAAAAGCTTGGCTTACTAGTTCAGTCCTTGTACACTAACTAGAGCTCTTGCACTCCAACTGCCTTAAATAGTTCCCTGTAGCATGTAGAACATTTTCGTGTTATATGTGGTCCCGAACTCAACTGAAAACACCTTGATAGTTAAATTTCGACAAAGGAAAGCGAACGAGAGTCGAAAGCTGAAACAAAAAAAAAAAAAATCAAAGCATTTTTTAACAGAAAAATACGCGTTCGGAGTTTCTTTGATATCACAAACAAACATGAAAAAATAATGATGTTAAAACTTTGATGTAATAGGCCATTCCCAGCAGCCACTTATCTAAAGTTTAGTTTAGTCTATTTAAATGCTTTTTTTTTTTTTAAATTATAAAAAATATCACCAAATCATTTTAGAATCAAAAAGGAGCAGGTGACATTTTTAAATATGACACTCATTAAATTTTTAATTTTTAAATATATTGTCACCCCTACTCTTAAGTCTACCCAGTCCAATGTGACACAGGGATCTTTGGGCAAGGGTTGTGTGGTAATTAATCAAACTAAGTACTATTTACATCATGTATTTTGTACAATAAATAATCTTACAAGTCCCAACTACATATGGGGGGGGGGGTACCTTGACTCACAAATCTCTTGGGGGTACTTACTAGGGATCCCACTATGCTCCAGGCTCACTCTGCCTGTCCCAGACTTAGACTGCCCCTCACAGATTGCCTGACTCAGACACTCCCAGACTCTCCCAGACTGCCTGACTGTCTCCCCCAGACTGCCCCACTCTCTCCTGGGCCAGCCTCTTCTAGGAGTTCCCCCTCTCTCTTAGGGTCTCCTAGGTTCAATGGAGATCTTCCACGTGAATATATATATATATATATATATATATATATATATATATATATATATTAAATATTTCTCTACTTATAAAAATATTTAAAAATTAAAATAAGAATTTTCCAGGCATCAAAACAAGAAAACTGATTCTTTAAAATTTAAAGAAATTAGACAATGGTCAACAAGAGACCTCATTAAATAGACAAGTTACGTCCATTCCCCAATAGAATTCGCGAATATTGGTCAGTGAAGAGAAAGGATTGACTGGACCGGGATAGATGCGCGGTGATTCAAGTGGCAAGAGCGCCGTTCTAATGACACGGAAATCCGGGTTTGAATCCCAGTTAAGGCTAATCTTTTCTCTTCTTATAAAATAAAATATAAATAAAAAAAGAGTTTTCAAGTTACAATAACAAAAAAAATTTGGATTAAAGGCGTTTTATTTGAACGTCACGTTAGAAAAAAGTGTAATTTTTATCAACTTAATTTCATTTTCTAGAATATTCAACTTCATTACACAGCTGAAGTATTCTTTTTATTTTAATTTTTTATGTATTACTAATAACAGTTTAGTATTTATGGGGGGATTTATAGGGATGATTTAAAAATGGTGGAGTGAAAAAGAAAGGAATATATAAAAATAATGATCCAGAGAATGAAAAGATAGAAAATAAGATAAAAAAAAAAAAATAAGTCAATAAGTAAATAAATATGACATTTATAAAGTGAAGTGTTTTTAGATCTGTTTGTATTTTTGTATGTGTTTTAAGTAATTTAATATCTCCGAAATATGCGTGCTTTTGTCATTTAGTAGGGTCGCTAAATGGTATGGAAGATCCGTACCTAGCAACTGTCTGCAGTCGGTCAGTGGGGTACTTATAGCATAGAAAGTAAAATTAAAACTGCATTTTTTTAAATTCTTTCTAAATCCAATATTTTTTTAGTGTTTTCCCGCCCCTCCAAGAAACGTTTCAAAAGAAGATAAACAGTTTATTCTATTTTAAAGCTTATTGATGCTTTTAGTTTTATCAGTAATAAAAAATACAAGTAGATTCAACGTGTAAACAAGTTCTGATTCCATAAGAAATTGACTGAATTTATTTTTATTTGCCAATAAAAAACGAGTGACTATATTGTTGGGCGCTTATTATAACTTTTTCTACAAACTATATAACTATTTGATGAAAACTGGTTCTACTTTGAATCGGAAAAACAAAAAAATTTTTTGTTGCTATCTGTTTTTTTTTGTTTAAATTTTATTAGAGGTTTTCAATGAAAAAGCAGCAGGTTGGTTAGTTTTTGTTAAAGGCCTAAACCGTAGTTTGGTCATCATCGCCTTTAAGAAAAGGTATCGATTATTAAAAGTTTATGGAAGTCAAATTTTCTTATCATTTTCACTTCATTTAGTCTTTTAAAGAGGTTTCTTTAAAACGGTAGAAGAATGTTAACGGTAGTTAACATTTTTTCTTCTGCTAGGGCTGCTTTCAAGTCTGTTGGCACACCATTCCGAGAGAGTAACCCTTTGCTAGCGGCAGGTAGGTTTAACATAATATAATGTATATTAAAATATATATTAATATGTAGTAATGAATAGAGAGGGAAATAGGTCATGCTTTTATAGGAACTTATTGGTCGAAAATTTGCTGGTAATTTTGGGTCTGTACGTATCTGGATCACTCTGTATAAATACACATATATACAATTATATACTTCTAGCATATGTTAAAGAGCTCAAAAGGTGCATACATATAAACTCTCTCTCATACAGCTTTTGCTTATCGTGTTACGTAAAAGAAATAATTATTGGTTATAAATAAATAAAACAATCGTAACAAAAAAGGTGGTAGCTCAGTGGAGACGGGCGGGTTCTTAAATCACTAGTGATTAAAAAAAATTGAAATAAATTAAGGGTTGCCACGCTATTTTTTTTAAGGAAATAGCGAAAACCTAAAGCAATCTGAATAAAAAAATAATTTAAATTTAATAAGTGAAGATTACCTTAAAATCTCGGAGAGGGCTGTACATAAAATACAATTTGCAATTTACACTTATGAACTACTTAATGTAAGTTAAAAAGAAATTGAACAAAACAAATTAAACTCAAATAAAAAAAAAATTTTATTAACGCTATATTTACACTACGATATTAAAAATAAAATTTACTCACAATTTCTGTAGTCAGGCCTGATCAAAATCTAACTCTATTCACACAACTAGAAACAATTTAAACTTATAACTATACAATAAAAAAAGAGCAAGGTTTAACAAAGAAATTAAAAGAAAAATATCTCCAGTCTGTTCTCTTAACTCGCCTGCCTGTCTTCTCGTAGCTTTGTTGCCAGTAGCCACTCGGCTTGGCGATTCTCGTCACCGGAATCTCTTCCGTGAACACCACTATTCTTCAATTCTCTGATATTTAGCGATATAGACCACAACTACGTTAATCACTAAAACAGTCTCATTTTAACATCACTCGTCGAACGCTAGCGAACATCTGCCGTCTTTTCCTTCGTTGTTTCTCAAAAAAACAAATGCCTTAATAACAGCTGTTTTTCAATTAATTACTTCGGTCCCGTCTCTTCTTTTAAAATAAAACATAATTATTTTTATAGCTAAATAAAAAAATATTATATCAATAAAAAACTAATACAAAGCTTTTAAAACAACACATATTTTAATTATATACAAAAATATATTAAGCCCTCTTCGATTATTACTTAATGAGTTTTATTAAATAAAAAAAAATTTTTTTTTTTGTTTATTTATTTTTCGTTACAATCGGATGCGATAGGAGCTCCCCTAGGTGGCAGGCCGCGCACTATAATGGAGTCGCCTAATGGCTAACGGTAAACTGAGGCTACAGCTAATGAACCTCTCTCCCCAAGGCAATGCCACAATTAGTGAATTCTATCCGCTATTCTTAAAATGGAGAAAAAAAAAAAAACCTGAAAAATCACCGCCGGGGGGGGGGGGGGGGGGCAGGGGGGACGCGTCCCCCCCTATATTTTGACAGGAGAGGACCCAATGTAAAGAATTAAATAAAAATGCGATTTTACGAATTTATCCAAGTTTAACCAATAAAATATAAATAGTTTAAAATATAATTTCATTTCAGCACACTCTATTGTTAAAAGCTAGTCAGGCGTGTTGTATATTTGATGAATTATATATTTTTTATTTCAGCTCGGACTGTTTTGTTTTATTGCTCTACATTTCTTTTTTAAACCTTGAGCCTACTTTCCCTCAATTTGATGAAGCTTATAGAAGTTAATGGAAAGCAATGAAATTAGTGGGATCAGATTCAGAAGAAAAACTTGGATAAAATTCAATCAAGTAATTTTGGCCTACATCATTCAACATTAAGCCTTAACCATTCCCTATTTTAATGTACAACTGAGGCATAAATTGAAAAGTTTTAAGGGACTATAAATATAAATAAATACAGCGTTGGAGGATGAATTTAAATGCCACAACAGTTGTTTTTAGGCGTTATTATTTCAACTTTTAGCCCCTCGAATTTCTACCAACCCTATATAGGAAAATATTGAGCCGTCCCCCCCAATAATTTGGTGCTGGTGACGCCCATGATGAAAGATATTTAGAACAGCATGTTATCATTGCTATGGTTCCAGTAACTCTATTAGATAATACTAAATAGCTGACCAGTTGACTCGGTAATTCAGGCTTCATTGCTGGGAGAAGTATGTACTCGCATTAAAACGAAATACAGTAGTCTCCCGCTTAACCGACTCTCCGGATTAACCGGCGATAGCGATATAAATAATAGTTATCATCATCACTAGTTCAAAGGTGTTTTTTTTCGGTGCGCGGTCGAGTTTAACGCGCGAGGCGTAGCCGAGCTCGGAAATTAGACCAAGCACCGAAAACACACTTTTGGTACGTGTTATGAACAATACTTTTCATCATACTGCTCATATTTGAATAGATTAAAACACTTTTATACTTCAGTAATAACTTACTTATTAACTTTTATACTTCAGTAATAACAGTTATTTAACAGTTTAAGAAATTAAATTGACACCCCTCTTTTTTTTTGTTTTTCTTAAACATCTGTTTATTAACCCATATTAGAAGAAAAGTACTTATATACTTACATTAATATTTATAGAACAATTCTGATTATTCATTATATTAGAACCTTTGTTTGGCATTGCCTTAAACCGCGGGATTTAGTTGGAAGTAGTTCGTTTAAAGTTTCTTGGGCTTATTCTAAAACATCTTTTTTTTTTTTTTTTGTTCCATGTTATTTTGCACTTCAAACGTACTACTTGTATTAGAATGGATCACAGTATAGCTAAAAGTAACCTCCTTCAAACATATGTTTATTAATATATATTAGTAGTAGGTAAGGTTAGAGCACCAAAAAGATATTTCAGGCCTAGGCCCGAAAAGTACTACTTTAAGGACTCAAACCGAGTATTGAAAACACTTGTTTTTGATGCAGTATGGTGAAAAAAAATATTTTAACATCCCCAAAAGCACATATGATTTTGTTATATTCTCAACCACTTTAATATATCTTAAATAAATTGAAATTTAGGCAAAAAGTTTTCGTGTATTAATTTCTTATAATAATTAAATATAAAGTTCTGTATACTTGTCCTTGCATACCACATTCTGTATTTCACCTTTACATATTTTGAAATGCGCCTTTTCGACAGTATTTAAGGTAATCTACCTGTCAGATTTTCCCTAAGTTTGCCCCCCCCCCAAACACAATCAAATAACAATTGTAATTCTCACGTTTCGTTTTTTTTTTGTTTAATGACGTGTTTGAAATTGCCTTAGCTTCGTGAGGTATCCTGTAAACCGAAAACAAAGTTTTTGAATGTTCCACGGCCCTTGCGAAATCGCCTTAATCTTGCTCCAGCAAAGCTCAAAATCATAAATCCCCATGACAAATGCCTTGATGAGGGGATCTCGGAAGAAATCAGACGGAAATTCACATTTAAGTGCTTTTACTTTTACATTTAGAGCAAATTCTGAAACGGAGACACTAGAAAATGCTCGTACCTATTGTAAATATTGTTTTCTGGATAGAAGAAATCACTTCTTTATCCATCGAAATTTTAAATTGTTTTTATTTAACATAATTTTGTAAATTTTTAACTAGATTTTAAGAATGCCTGCTTAACATCTTTCTATTTTATTATATTTTATTTTAATCTCTATTTTATTATAAAAGAACCATTAAATTTACTGTAATATCTTATTTTTCATTAACGCGCCTAGTAAAAAAAAATACTAATCAAAATGCTAGGACAAATACTCGAAAATTCTTTTAAATCAAATGAAAATTTGTATAATTTATAAAATGGGGGCTGGACATCCGTAATGCGGCAGAGGGTTACCCCCTTCGTTATATATTTAATTTTCTTATCATAGTAGATAAGTAGAAAGATAAATTACATTTGAAAATATAAAATATAGACATATACCTTAAAAGATCTCTTTTCTTTTCAAAAACATCAGCTTATGAAATTACATCATCTCAAGATTTAAATACAAAATCGAATCTCACCTGCGAACAGATAAAAAAAAAAATTAAAGATAGGGCTATTTTTCCTGTTATTAATAGAAATAATTGTTATTAGTTATCGATGATTTATATGTATTTTTTTATTAAAACTTATTTACTTATTCAGTTCCATTTTCGGTGCCGTGTACAACAAAGGCTAGAGGCACAAAATTCTATTAAATATATTAATACTTAGAGATTAAAATAAATCCTGGTAGTTTTAAACATATTTATAAAAATTGGTTTCTTTACGTTTTGATAGTTTATATTTTACTGGAAGACTTTTTAAATTTCTTTTTGGTCTTTATTATTCCAATTTTATATAACAGAGAAAAATCCCATCTTCCTTTATGATAAATATTTTTTTCAAAATATTGAAACTTCACAACGTTTCGAGGCTTATTGCCTCATCTTCAGGTGTACAATACATATATTATAACCATAAAATACATCAATTTATTAATTCTCGTTAATAAATAAATAATTATGTCAGAATAAACTTCTTTCCTAGATTCCTAGGCCACCTGTTACTGTGATGAATCGATGATTTATATGTATCTTTTTCTTAAAACTTATTTATTTATTCAATTCCATTTTCGGTGCCGTGAACAACAAAAGCTAGAGACACAAAATTCTATTAAATTTAATAATACTTTAAGATAAAGAGATTAAAATAAATCCTGGTAATTTTATACATATTTATAAAAATTGGTTTCTTTAAAAAATTTAAATGGGTTTTCTGAATATCCTGGTATTAGAGCTTCAGCATATTTCTGAAAGTGGTGTGTATTCCTCGCTGATTCCAGTCTTGGAGAATTCTCTAAATTGCTCCATAGCTAAATTTGTGTTGCATAATCGACATGTTGGTGGAGGTAACCGGATTTCGTGGTTTAGTGGTTATTAATCAATCAATATATATTATAAAGCAAAGTGTACAATGTGCGTGCCGAAAAGGCTCAGAAACGACTCCACATACGATTAAGAGATTTATGTCAGCGTGTAACTGTAGGTCCCCTAACGGAGAAGAAGGTTTCCGTTTTTCTCTTAAGGGTGTGAAATTGAAGAGAAAAGGACTGGAATTTTAAGGCTCTCGCAGCATGTAATTAGCCTACCTGAGAATGACATACGAGTTTATGAATGAAAAATTTAGTTCGAGCTGCAGACCACCAGGAAGCGCTAGGGTGTGTTTCACTCAATGTTTATTGTTCATTCATTCCGTTATATTTGTAAAGGTTATGTATTTGTTCAGCTGTTCTTTTTAAATTACTAAAAAATCAAGCGAAAATAATTAGTTTCACCTTTTCTTTTAAAATAAATTAATGATTTTACATATCTGCAATCAATGAGAAAACCGACTGGATACTTTACAAAATTAATTTTCTCATAAGAAGGTTAATTGATTAACACATTACATTTAATCAATATCTAACATATACTTTAGTAAATTTAATGCAATATGAGTGAAGATTTCTTAGTAGTACCGTGAGCGAATAAAATCAGACATAAAAAAAGAGATGAATTGACTGAATATAAATCGAAAATAAAAAGTTTGAAGAGTTCTTATTGCATTTATGAAAAAGAAGTTGATTTGATTACTATGTATGATGAGCATTCCAGTTGACAAAACGACTAACTCCAATAACAGCATTCAAGATTTTATCATCCCTCATAGTTCAAGATAAAAAGAAATATGATGAAAAAATTTAGCAAAATTAATTGTTCATTTACCATTTTTAACCCCCTGTAAATTATACAGGGTTCCTTATTTGGGCTCACTCTGCAGATCTCAAGTCTGCAGAATATTGATACCAAGTTAAAACCGAATTTTCAAGAAGGTGCTAATTTTGTTCCCTATTCCTTTAATTTTAAAGTTTTTCTGGTATTAAAGCTATCACACAACTACCGGAGCGAGGCTAGTACTTAATAATATGAAAAATATCCTGCATTTCTTTAATATAAAAAAACAAAAAACAGGACGAATGTCCAATTCGCATGACTTTTCCTTCTGTCCTTGTTCTCGGTACTCATATAACCTTTATGCTCCACCATACATTTAAAGTTGGAAGAAGGCTATTGTATAAAATTAAGTTTGGTACAACTAAGTGTGTATAAACAAAGACAAGTCCACAAATAAATTGGTCTAGTTATTATTTCGAAGCCATAATTTTCTCCCTTGGATTTCAGATCATTTGTGATATTCCAGTTTTTATCTTGGAGAATTTCTCCCTCGCAGTTGATCCGTAAGTTAAAGTCGACCCTAGGTAGGAGAAGTAATGCCCCTCAGATACACGTGAAGAAAGGATTCGTGATTTCCTGATCACATAAAGGTCACGAACGGTGAAGTGAGATCCGTTCGTATCCTGAGATGGTCTATCTGTAAACTTTGATTACTTTAGCCAGAGGTCAGCGAATTGTACCATTAATGTTTGTTCTGTAGCACTATAAATAAATAAGGGTCTTAAATTCTTCACTAAGTTCAATGTTTCAATTTAGTGCGTGTCTTTGTTGATCTAACAATACCTTTGATTAAGGTATTATTATGTCAAGATTAATAGTATGTATTTCTTAGTTATTTCTTGTCGAAGATAATCGCCTCATAATAATCACCCTTTTATAATATAAAACCTTAACTCAACTTAGTCAAAGTTTAGGGCCCAAATTTTCGCCCTAACTCAAGACTCTTTTTTGATAATTAATTATGCTATATGTATCACATTTTTCGTAAAGCAATACATTTTGTTTGCTAAAATCTCCAAAACTTCTCAAAAATATTCTTTCTTTTTTCTTCATCGTAATTTGTTGTGCAAGCATTCCGACAACTGCAATCTTTGTTTCCAAAAAAATGTTCAGGTACAATATTTCCGGTTAGAGTACAATATCTTTTTCCTGAATTCCGTTCAATCTTTCGCACTTTTTGGATGTATGATTTATCAATCTTTTCTCCATTGTTATTCGTATCTGCACTTCTGAAAACGAATATTGTTCTATAAGTCTGTTTCTTTTTCTTTTTTTTTTTAATCATTACTTACTATTTCTTTTTCATTATCTGACCTAAATAGTCTTGTTATGTTCTTCTCCATGGGTGAAATAATTTTTAAAATTTAATATTAAATTTTAAATTTTATAATAATTGAACGCACTAGTTATTCAATTGGTTAACACAATTGTCCGACAACTTAGGTTTACTTGTAACTACTAATTAATTAAAATTACCTACATCACTACTTTCCGATTTCCGAGGTCACTTTCAAACAACACGGTTTGATTATTGAACTAACTGATTTATTGAAAACTTATGGGTTAAGAATTATCGTATTTGCTCGAAGAATAAGCAACCGTAAATGCTTTACCGATAGAATAACATATAGGTAAGTTGTGAATGTTACCATGATAACGGGAAAATATTGAAAAATTGAGTCAGGCCAGTTTCAAAATAAACGGCTCATTTATTACCTGGCTATTTTCAACCTACCCTACATGAAATTATGTGGATTACATTAAAACATTATAATAATAACGTAGATGTTGGACTAGAAGACCCCTAATCCGATTTTTACATTGCTTACGTGCTATGATGCTTGGAACTTTGGTTTTTGCCATATCACGAGTCTGTTAGGAATTGTGCTAATGCGGTTTAGCGAAAGGTCAAAAGGTTAGGCATATTTTTCTCTCTTTTTTTCGGGTTTACGTTCATAAATCTTATAACTGTAGATTTCAATTGAAAACTAAAGTTATCAATTTTTTTATTTTATAATAATAATTTTTTTATATTAAAATTCAAAAAGCTCTTCTGTCTCATTTCCGCGTATTGTGAAAGACCCTTAGGTGGTGGATCGAATGATGGTCAAAGAAATTTTAAGGAAGTTCCTTCCGGGTAAGTCCGATTGGCTACACCACAGGCTATACATGATAAATGGAAATATGTAAGATTGAACGCCTTTTTACGTATATTTTTAAGAAACGCCACAATCAAAGCACCAAAAGAAAAACCATTGATTTAATAAAGAAAAATGTAAGCATCTTGTGAAGAGAGGGGTATGGATGGCAAGCGGTAGATGGAACTATGTAAGGCGAATTTGATTGTGTCAGCATCGAACCTTTGGTTTCGTAAAAGATTTCTTATCATTATTCTGCCCTTCCAGGGAGAAAAGCAGTGACTCAAATGTTGTAAGATATTGGTATCCTTTGATTCCCTGTGACATTTTACCTCCGATGCTCCATATAAAAACACTAACAAATTTAAAATATAGAACATAAGGAAACAGTTAGCTAAAATTAGCTTTACAGTGATTTTCTTTAGAGCATCGAATAAAAAAAAAATCACAACGAATCCAACATTACTCTTTTCTGTTTGCTAGGGAAGTAGTGTTATTGAAAAATAATTTAAATACGGCCAAATATTTAAAAAAGATTCATTTTTTGAAAAATAATTTGTTTCCGTGTTCAAACGATTAATTGCTTCAATGGTGTAAGATTGAGTTTCGACGGAAATCTATATAAGAAATAAGCGTGTTTACCAAAGGGAAATAGAAGCCAAAACATTTCTTCCCAATTTTTAAGAAAACTGTTTTTCAAAACGTTATATATTGATAATAATAGATGTTAAGGACCCCGTCGTGTCGTCTACAAAGGGTCTCCCCAAGATTTTTCGTCCCTGTACCTTACACCTCTTAAGGTGCCTTTACACTCTACGAACTTTACTTTCACACCACCTTCGAAGAACCTTCGTGAAGCCTTCACGTCAACTGTTCGGGTGTTCTAGGTACTTCATCTGTTCGCCTGGGTTCGGGGGTAGCACTAGTGTCACTTTTGATTTGGGTTTTTCTTAAGTGACAGGAGTTGTTTGTGATACTAGTCTAATTTGTGAAACGTTATAATTCGTCTCCTACTTTTTTATTTTTCAGATTATATAAAATATATCGATAATGGAGATTTTTCTTTATCATAAGCTTGTGTTGGGTGCGTCAGCCATATTGGTTCGCTTAACGTCACGTGAAGTATAAATGGCTGTTCGCTTCAGGAGAACCTGTTCGAAGATGAGATTCGTAGAGTGTAAAGGCACCTTTACAGTGAAACGCGATGTGCCTTGGATCTTCGAGACATTGGCATGTAAGGGCAGTTCGCGACCTTAGCCAAAGCCATTAATAATTAGGAATTTCGCAGTGCACCCATGATTTATCCTCGTCAGCTTTACTAAACTAGGACGGTCAAGATGGAAACCGAGAGTCTCAAACCACGGAATTAAGTCCACCTCTTATGTACCGCGTAATGATCCATACCTTTAGATGCGGATTCCCAATCATAAAAGCGTTACCAATCTTCGATTACATTTTCCTATATCAATCTTATCAGGTCCGATAAATGGGATTTTGGCATTTATCCGATGGAGCTGGCTTTTTTTTTTTTTTTTTTTTTTTTTTTTTGTTTAAGGACAAGTCGACCATTAAGGTCATTATCGTCCAACTCCACGGTAGTTCTTTGACAATTTAGATTAATACTGGTTAACAATTTAGATTAGTACTGGTTAACAATTTAAATTAATACTAGTTTTTTGACAATTTAAATTAATACTGGATAGATAGATACAATTTAGATTAATACTGGAAGGTGGATAGGATAATACTAGAACGATTTAGGTAGAGTTATTATTATGAGATTATTATTAACTTATAATAAATTATTTTATTTTTCAGACAATATTATGGTCATTAATTTAAGAAGATATAAATATTTTTATAGTATTTTTAAATAAGCTGGCTTTGATTGGCAGCTCTACCCTCATTACCCGACAGTCCCACATACCCCGAAATCCACTGGATGGAGTGGCTTTGAATTTGAAGAAATATATTGTATCGTTAAGGTGCCCCAAACGCCAAGCTTCTGATGAAGAAAAAATCTCCATTATCAATATTTATTATTTTATCTGAAATCTCCTGTCACTTGGGAAAACCCAAGTCAAAAGTGACACTAGCGCTAACCCCGAACAAAGGCGAACAGATGAAGTACCTAGAATACCAGTCTCGAAGGCTGTTCGAGGGTGAGGTTCGAGGGTAAAGTTCGTAGTGTGTAAACGCACCTTTAAACAAAATAAAAACAAAAAAACGTATGGTTTTGAATGGTTTTATACTTATTGTTGGAACGAACTAGTAGCTAGAACAAACTACACCACTATTACTACAGCACGTGTTTGTGACTACGAAGTTAGGCCGAGAAGATTCTGGAATGTTCTCCTTACGACTATATATAAGGAGCGAGTGACTGAACAGTTTGTCTTAGTCTGAGTCTTAGTCTAGGTTCTGAAGCTCGAGGCATTTGATTATTTGGTTGTTTCAAAGTGATAATTTTTGTAACCAGTTCTAATATATGCGGTGTTATAATTCGTGTAGCATTGACAATTGTTATTTTTGTTAAACTTATTATAACCTATTGTAACCACTTAAGTGTTACAATATGTTTTTGCGTTAATACGAGTAATTAGTTAGATACTGTTTGCATTCAGCTCCTGCAGCTGCTGTAAGGATTCCCTCCTTTGTTTTAGTAATCGATAATACGTTTATGTTGGGATATCATAAAGCTGATCAACTCCAATCGTTACCACACTTACTCGTCACTTAGTAAAACCGAGAGTCACGCATATCGCGTAACGTTGATAAATTTATGTAATGGAGTTCAGTAATAAATATAATGTGAGTATTAATAAGCAGTTAAATATAAATAGAAAGGTATAAAAAATAACAATAGAGCTCAGTTGGAAGAAATTGAAAAAGTTCTCGTTGAAACTGGATAACGACTCTTCAATCCTTTGTAAATTTGTTGAGGTCAAGTTACCAGAACTCCTTTTTTTTCTTTCTTTCCTTCCTTAAGAATCTTCGGAATGATAACGATTGTTAATTTATTCATTCAATTATATTCCAGAACCTCTTGCTAACATTTAAGTAAGGAATATTTTTTATTATTCTGCTTCTTAATTAATGCTGCAAAGAGGCTATTCTTTGAAGTAATTAAATAAATTAGCAACGAAGCCATTGTTTTATTGGACAGAGGGAAATAAAAATTAGGACATAGTCTTTAGTAGACGATCGAAAATCTTTTCTTTGTTTTAGCATGAATTAATTTTGAAAATAATAATAAGAAAGTGTTAAAACGACAGGTTGTCTTTTTTGCGACATTTTATTAGTTTTTTATTTAAATGGAGACTAAATCACAACTAAGAATATTTTGTTTTGTAGTCAAACAGGCCAGTATAGGGAGTTTTCTAGAAAGACTGGTATCAAACGATAGCAGCATGCCGTGTTTTTCCATTTATTATTTTATTTCATAATTTCTAAGAACAATAGATAATTAACCATTGTGTAATCGTTGAAACATTTAAAGAAATATTATACATACAAAATAAATTTATATTTTAAAATTACATATTACATATTTTAATATCCATAAAAGTTACATATTTTAACAGCTTATTAAAAAAAAAAAAAAAAGATTGCCAAAATAGATATGACAATTCTACGAATTATTTGTTAAAAATCGGACAGAAGCATTATCGTGATGATAAGGAATTACTAATTTCAACAACAATTATAGACGAATTCGTTCGAAGTTCATTAGCATTTAAGTAGGGAATAATTAAAATTCTTTTACTTAATTAATGCAACAAGGTCTCTGAAATAATAGAGTAAATTAGGAATTGAATCAAACTTTAGAATGAAAATAAAAGATATCATGTAAATCATTAGCATATATTATTAAAACATGATATTATCCGTAAAATAATACATTATTATTAATACTATTACTATTAATTTATTCTATTTTTTAAAATTAAATTTAGGGGGTGGAGGATCCCATTGTAAATAAGATTCTATTGTAAATAACATAATTCACAGTAATACTGAGAACGATATCAGATCTGAAAACGATTCCGAGGAAAAGCAATTAAGGAATTTGTGTAAAAGCGATGGGATGGAATTAAATTCCAAGTTGGCATGGGTTGTCTGGAAAGGCTTTCAAGAGAGTCCGTTAGTCGGCACACGAGACAGGTACAATAATATAACAGACTAAATATAATTCCGTCCTTCCACGAATACATTTATCCACGGTTTATATTACAATAAGTATAAAATAATATTAAATAATTTACTTATATCAGAGAAACTTCATATTGTAACGTTAAATCGATAAGTAAATAAAAGAAACATGTGGTGCGAACTCCCAGACCCTTTGTTGGAACATAATAAGCGGTTGGAACGAACTGTTTGGGTCCAGATAATTGGAGCCTGATCCACGAAGAAGGAGAACTGTCTACATTGTTCTGGAACATTCCAGACCTTACCATTTACGATTATATATAAGGAGCGAGTGACTGAACGAGTCAGTACAAGTCTGTGTCTTGACTGTGTAGCTCAACTCATAGGACTGTGTTTTATAACGTTATCATTTTTGTAACCTGCTCAAATATTTAAGTTGTAATAATTCGTTGGCATTGATAACTGTATATTTCTGTATAATAAACATTTTTCAACCCACATAAGTGTTACAATATATTGTGAAATTTACTATCAAGACTTTCTTAAGACCAAACTCAGTTATATAAAAACAGAAGGCAATAATTTCTCATCCGGATTCCGCCAAACAGATAAAATTCGACTAATATTTGACTGTAACGAAAAGGCAGAACCTTAAACAAAGATAGAAAATACTGCATTCGCTTTTTCCCCCCAAATCAGTCAAATATCTAATAAAACCCGTACATGTACGCCTCACGAATTTATTGCACAGGAAACGTTTTAATCCAAAATATTAAGAATAATAACAAAACGTACTTTGATAAGATAATAACAAAACCCTCTAGACATCTCTTTATTCCGACTTTAAAATTAGATGAAAATGGACTTATTAACGGCATGACCACAAACGAAAATTAGGACTTACTTAAGGCGCCTGAAAAGGAGTTGGATGAAAGACCTCCTTTTCTGATGCCGGGAATATATGCTGCTGCGTAAGAGTTTTTCTCATGCCTGAAAATAACATATGTTCCATTTGTTTTTTAAAGTGGAATAAATCCACTTACAGCCCATTCAAATGTAAATTATTTTATTCACTTTATATTATTTACTAAAAATATTTTGGTAAAGCTATATCGCAATTGCGCTTCTGAGCGTGGCCTATTTTGGGCCACATACATATATACATATATAATGCATTACAAGTTTAGAAATGGTTAAAGGTGACCTAGAAGGTTTCCTACCTGTATTAGGTTTACCCTTACACCTTACGGGGTGAAAACAAAAGAGTATTAGTCCGTGTTAATAACACTTAAAATTAAAACAAATATAAAAGTATAATATAATATATATATATTTTTAAAAAGGAAAGTGCCGTACAAACATTTTTTGGCAGCTTAAAATAAGCCAAACCTTTTCTGAAAAGATATATTGTTTCGGGGCAGAAAAAAATATTTTTTTATAGTGATTTCCTTATATATAGTCGGTGAGGCCATTAATTTTTGTTGGGTGCAAAGTAATTAAATGAATATTTAAAAAAATCTGGTGCGTTCGCGCAACACACAACTTTCACTTACCAACTTACTTAGATTAGAAATTGACGTGTTTTGCTAATTATCATTTCCTAAAGTCACACATTTTTCTACATTAATATCTTATTTTTGTTAATCGTTAAAGCCGTTTTTGAGTAAATAAAAAAAAACCGTGAAAATGATACAAAATTTATTAAGTAAAGTCCCCCCTCCCGTAGATCAATTTTGATGAAATTTTTACAGTCATATCTCGGGCATATAAATACATCAAATACTAAGTTTGATCAAAATCGTTTAAACCGTTTTTGAGTAAATAAAAAAAACACGTGAAAATGATACAAAATTTATTAAGTAAAGTCCCCCCTGCCGTAAATCAATTTTGGTGAAATTTTTACAGTCATATCTCGGGCATATAAATACATCAAATACCAAGTTTGATCAAAATCGTTAAAACCGTTTTTGAGTAAATAAAAAAAACACGTGAAAATGATACAAAATTTATTAAGTTAAGTCCCCCCTCCGGTTAATCAATTTTGATGAAATTTTTACAGTCATGTCTCGGGCATATAAATACATCAAATACCAAGTTTGATCAAAATCGTTAAAACTGTTTTTGAGTAAATAAAAAAAACACGTGAAAATGATACAAAATTTATTAAGTAAAGTCCCCCCTCCGGTTAATCAATTTTGATGAAATTTTTACACTCATGTCTCGGGCATATAAATACATCAAATACCAAGTTTGATCAAAATCGTTAAAACCGTTTTTGAGTAAATAAAAAAAACACGTGAAAATGATACAAAATTTATTAAGTAAAGTCCCCCCTGCCGTAAATCAATTTTGGTGAAATTTTTACAGTCATAGCTCGGGCATATAAATACATCAAATACCAAGTTTGATCAAAATCGTTAAAACCGTTTTTGAGTAAATAAAAAAAACACGTGAAAATGATACAAAATTTATAAAGTAAAGTCCCCCCTGCCGTAAATCAATTTTGGTGAAATTTTTACAGTCATATCTCGGGCATATAAATACATCAAATACCAAGTTTGATCAAAATCGTTAAAACCGTTTTTGAGTAAATAAAAAAAACACGTGAAAATGATACAAAATTTATTAAGTAAAGTCCCCCCTCCGGTTAATCAATTTTGATGAAATTTTTACAGTCATGTCTCGGGCATATAAATACATCAAATACCAAGTTTGATCAAAATCGTTAAAACCGTTTTTGAGTAAATAAAAAAAACACGTGAAAATGATACAAAATTTATTAAGTAAAGTCCCCCCTGCCGTAAATCAATTTTGGTGAAATTTTTACAGTCATAGCTCGGGCATATAAATACATCAAATACCAAGTTTGATCAAAATCGTTAAAACCGTTTTTGAGTAAATAAAAAAAACACGTGAAAATGATACAAAATTTATTAAGTAAAGTCCCCCTCTTCTCATGCTTTTATACAATAATGGGTACTTGAATGAGGTTATATTTTTTACTTTCACTTACCTATATATGAAATATATAGTAAGTGGAAGTATTGCGATCGTGAAAATTTTCGACTTCCGGTTTTCAACGGAAATACACGTTTTGGGGTCCCCTTAGTCAAAATAACCAAGTCCCGCGAAATGGTCTGTGTGTGTGTCTGTGTGTCTGTGTGTCTGTGTGTCTGTGTGTGAACAGACTAGCTCAAAAACTATAAACCGTGCGAACCTGAAATTAGGTATTTAGAGTATGTATAAGCCCGCGATGTGACAGCAAAAATTTCATCAAATTTGCTCAAAGGGAGGGGGTACTTTATTTAATAACTTTTTAGGTTTTTTTCGATTTTCTCAAAAACGGCTCTAACGATTTTGATTAAACTGAGTATTTGATCTATTTATATGCCCGAAATATGACTGTAAAAATTTCATCAATATTGATTAACCGGAGGGGGGACTTTACTTAATAAATTTTGTATCATTTTCATGTGTTTTTTTTATTTACTCAAAAACGGTTTTAACGATTTTGATCAAACTTGGTATTTGATGTATTTATATGCCAAAGATGTGATAACCAACATTTCATCACAAATGATCAACCGGAGGGGGGACTTTACTTAATAAATTTTGTATCATTTTCACGTGTTTTTTTTATTTACTCAAAAACGGTTTTAACGATTTTGATCAAACTTGGTATTTGATGTATTTATATGCCAAAGATGTGATAACCAACATTTCATCACAAATGATCAACCGGAGGGGGGACTTTACTTAATAAATTTTGTATCATTTTCACGGGGTTTTTTTATTTACTCAAAAACGGTTTTAACGATTTTGATCAAACTTGGTATTTGATGTATTTATATGCCAAAGATGTGATAACCAACATTTCAACACAAATGATCAACCGGAGGGGGGACTTTACTTAATAAATTTTGTATCATTTTCACGTGTTTTTTTTATTTACTCAAAAACGGTTTTAACGATTTTGATCAAACTTGGTATTTGATGTATTTATATGCCCGAAATATGACTGTAAAAATTTCATCAAAATTGATCTACGGGAGGGGGTACTTTACTTAATAAATTTTGTATCATTTTGGGTCTGGCCACACATGTCCGCACCGGATCCGCACCGTAGCAATAATACAGGTTATGTTCAGAATATTTTTAATTTAACTTACATATTACCTTTAGTTATGCCTAAAGTGGCCTGTGTCTGACATGTGTGGCTTGAACTTTAGGCATAACTAAAGGTAATATGTAAGTTAAATTAAAAATATTCTGAACATAACCTCTATTATTGCTACGGTGCGGATCCGGTGCGGACATGTGTGGCCAGACCTTTTCACGGGTTTTTTTTATTTACTCAAAAACGGCTTTAACGATTAACAAAAATAAGATATGAATGTAGAAAAATGTGTGATTTTGGGAAATGATATTTAGCAAAACACGTCAATTTCTAATCTAAGTAAGTTGGTAAGAGAAAGTTGTGTGTTGCGCGCACGCACCAGATTTTTACATTAGAGGTTATGTGTTTAGATTTTGCGTGAAAACGTCGGTACAGTGTGAATGCACATTAAGACCTTCAGCCATCACATGAGTGCGCTAATAAAAAAAAAAATTGCTATATTGAGGGGCGTTTAACAATATTTACAACATTTAAAAAATATTTACAACAATATTTAAACAATATTTACAATATTGGCATAGAACTTAGACAAAACATTCGTTGTTATTGTTTGTTTTACGTCACACTTTATGCCACTAAGGCGGACGATGCTACATTGGGAGACCAAAATTTTGTCTATCCAGGTGTATATAGGATAGGAATGTTTAACGATTACATGACATCGTACAGGCTCAAGACATCCATTTTACTTTCTGTCCGAGGGAGGGCATAGCCAAGGGTTTTTACCCCCCATAAAAAATCATAGGGCCACCGCGTGACCTTTGATATAGTATGTTGCTACGCTAACCACTACACCACAGGCGACCTTTCCATCAAATGGTTATCTAGTTTGTAAAAAAAGTTATATCAAGAGCCAAATAATACAGTGCGTCACTCGCTTTTCGTTTGCGGAATAAAATCAGTCAATTGTTTTTATGGGATCAGAACTTGTTTACTCGTTGAATCGACTTATTACTGACTAAAATAAACATATCAATAAGCTTAAAAATAGTATAAAGTGTTTATATATAATTTTGGAAAGTTTCGTGGAGAGATAGGAAAAACTAAAAAAATATTGGGTTTTAAAAACGAAATTTGATTTTAAATTAACTCGCTATTTTACATGTGTCCCATACTATTTAATATGGGATTTTAATTATACAATTTAAATGTATATCGCTATTTAATCTCTCTATATATAAGAGGCTTTGTCCTGACTGACAGAATCAACGCAGAGCAAAAACTACTAATGATAGAAACTTGAAGTTCGGAATTTAGATTTTAAACGCGATGTAGGTAACCACTAAGAAAGGAATTTCAAAAATGTAACCCCTAAGGGGCTTAAATGACGAAATTGTCGTTAACTCTAACGGAAATCTATTGTTGAGATTTCAAACCATATGTTTTTTATTTAATATCGATTTAACGTTACAATATTATTAAAAAAGACATTCACATAAAATATGGCTACTGATTATTTAAATATTAGTGGTAATCAAATAATGCCCACTGTGATTCCTATGATTGGGGATGGTGCGTGTTTATTTCGATCTCTTCTCCATATATACACTTACTAACAAAAGTCTCTGCACAACCTCCAGCTTTTTTTTTATTTTACCTAAAGATATGTTATGGGCTAGATATTGGCAATGAAACTCACACATTTTTTACATAATTTAATCTACTTTAATTAACACTAATCAAATTTAGTAAAATTTATTTAACTTGTAATTTATGAGGAAAATTACATAAAATGTCAGAATATTGATGCGCCAAAAGTCCCTGCACACATCATTTTTCTTCAACTTGAAGCTTAATTATTGATGCCAAATCAACTTTAATAGGTAGTCGTTCCTACCTTATTTCTTATCACTTCTCATATTCTATTTGGCATGGTGTGAACTAGTTTTTTGTAGTTTCTGGAGTAATTTTACCCCACAATTCCTTTAGTACTCTTTTTAAGTGGTCTTTGTTCTTTATTTAAATTTCTACTTACTGACGGCCTAGTAGATCCCATAGATGTTGTATTGGATTAAGATTAGGAGATTAGGGAGGTGTTTTAAGTTGCTGTGGAGCTTTGTAGAGCAACTATTCTTCAACTTTCCGCGCTGTCGTTATCTTGTTGAAAAATGAATGTTCCCTGGAGATCAAACTACATTAAAGTTTCCGGTAAATTACTCCTCAAAATATTTATATAAACGTGTTGGTCCATTATTCCGTCGATTAATTTCAAATTACCAACTCCAGCAGCATACATACACCCCCAAACCAAAACACTCCCTCCACCATGTTTCACAGTACCAACTATATTTTTCTCCAGGGGCTCTTTGTTAGGTTTTCTCAAAACTTTCCCCCTTCCATCTGATCCATGAATGTTAAATTTACTATCGTCAATAAATAAAACACGTTCCCAGAACTATAAGGGCTTGTTTACATGTTCCTTTGCGAACTGCAGTTTCAATATCCGGTTCGTTTACTAATGAATGGCTTACACCTAGGCTTACGCACATTATAGCCAGCTTTCTTTAGGATCCTTCTAATCGTTTGTGCAGATACCCCAATCTTGTAATTTTCTTACACCATACCTGCTAAATTTAGAGCACTTGTGTGGGGTTCTTCGGCCAAAGTCCTTATGATAGCCCTCTAGTGGTGAGCTTGGAGTACGGGGGGCGGCCAGAGCGGTATCTACTTTCCATTGTACCCAGTTTTTCATATCGTTTTAGGACATACCTTACCGTATTATAGCCCCTGTTGACGATTTGTCCTATTTACCTGTTTGAGTTGTATGAGTTTCCTCAAATTTACAATTTGGTCGGGAATCGGTGTTGGAACCTCCATTTTTTATCACAGTCTTAACTGTTTGGGCCCAAATTAACACTGGCAAGTTAGGATTAGCCGGAGGATGAATGGGATAATGTGCAAACTGTATACATATCAGTATCTTGGCTAATTCCACTGCGTGCAGAGACTTTTGGTGCATCAATATTTTGACATTTTAAGTAATTTTCCTCATAATTTATAAGTTAAATAAATTATATTAAATGTAATTGTTGGTCATTAAAGTAGATTAAATTATGTAAAAAATATGTGAGTTTCGTTGCTCATATCTGGCTCATAAGGTATCTTTAGGTAAAATAAAAAAAAAGCTTGAGGGTGTGCAGAGACTTTTGTTAGTAAGTGTATAAGAGGCTTTGTCCTGACTGACAGAATCAACGCAGAGCAAAAACTACTAATGATAGAAACTTGAAGTTCGGAATTTAGATTTTAAACGCGATGTAGGTAACCACTAAGAAAGGAATTTCAAAAATGTAACCCCTAAGGGGTTTAAATGGCGATATTGTCGTTTAACTCTAACGGACACCTATTTTTGCACTTCGAGAAAAAATATCTGATTTGGACTCATTTTAAAGATCTTGATCTACGGGGCGTCGAAAACGATGTTTTAAAGCCAAAAAATGAAGCGTTCACTACGAGTAAGTTGTTTCGGCGGTTTTAGTGAATTCTCTCCATTGCGCGCCTCCCTCTCATCTACCGAGCCGGCAGCTTCCCCCTCCAACATTCCACCTACCGGAAGCTCCGATTCTATTAAATCTCCTTAACATATTATATTAAATCAATACCAAGATAATGATCACAGAATTGATTTTAAAGGCTCGCGGGCAAAGCCGCGACAGGGAATGCTAGTAATTAATATATTTTAAACAACAGAATACATCTGCAATGAAGCGAAGTTAAATATTCGAGAAAATGAACAGTTTTCATTACTTTATGAACAAATAATATAATAATTTAAGCTAAATTACAATACATCAAAGGGATGTATACGCTCCTTATGTTCATCCCTCCAACTGAATGATCACGGATGTAAAGCAGGAATCGATAATGGGCGGCCTATAGGAGCTCATTAGAATGGACAGATTGGTTTTTAGCCTAACCATTGCGAGCCAATCGGAATATAATTTGCATTGATAGGTAAGGGGGCAAACACCAATAGGAATAAGGTCAACAAAGCGAAACAATAATTGATGGCTCTCAATAGCGACCCAATAATGAATGGAACACAGACTCCGTAATTGTCCCAACCAATTAATGTCATTCTGAATCTGAATTCATTATATTCTACTATCCAGAAGTCAAGCCTCAATATGTCCTCGTTTCTAGAATTTTTATTTGATTAACTGCTAAAAAAATAATGTGGATTTTATCAATTATAATGTGATTTATATTAATTTAGCCATTATTGTGGAGTAACCACCTATTTTTTAAATTATTTAAATAATGCGATTTAATTTATCTAGAATTTTGAATTCATTTTTACTTTCACTTACCTATATATGAAATATATAGTAAGTGGAAGTATTGCGATCGTGAAAATTTTCGACTTCCGGTTTTCAACGGAAATACACGTTTTGGGATCCCCTGAGTCAAAATAACCAAGTCCCGCGAAATGGTCTGTGTGTGTGTGTGTGTGTGTGTGTGTGTGTGTGTGTGTGTGTGTGTGTGTGTGTGTGTGTGTGTGTGTGTGTGTGTGTGTGTGTGTGTCTGTGTGTCTGTGTGTGAACAGATTAGCTCAAAAACTATAAACCGTACGAACCTGAAATTGGGTATTTAAAGTCTGTATAAGCCCGCAATGTGACAGCAAAAATATCATCAAATTTGCTCAAAGGGAGGGGGTACTTTATTTAATAACTTTTTAAGTTTTTTTCGATTTACTCAAAAACGGCTCTAACGATTTTGATTAAACTGCGTATTTGATCTATTTATATGCCTGAAATATGACTGTAAAAATTTCATCAAAATTGATCAACCGGAGGGGGGACTTTACTTGATAAATTTTGTATCATTTTCACATGTTTTTTTTATTTACTCAAAAACGGATTTCACGATTTTGATCAAACTGGGTATTTGATGTATGTATATGCCAAAGATGTGATAGCCAATATTTCATCAAAATTGATAAACCGGAGGGGGGACTTTAATTAATAAATTTTGTATCATTTTCACGTGTTTTTTTTATTTACTCAAAAACGGTTTTAACGATTTTGATCAAACTTGGTATTTGATGTATTTATATGCCCGAGATATGACTGTAAAAATTTCATCAAAATTGATCTACGGGAGGGGGGACTTTACTTAATAAATTTTGTATCATTTTCACAGGTTTTTTTTATTTACTCAAAAACGGCTTTAACAATTAACAAAAATAAGATATGAATGTAGAAAAATGTGTGACTTTGGAAAATTATATTTAGCAAAACACGTCAATTTCTAATCTAAGTAAGTTGGTAAGTGAAAGTTGTGTGTTGCGCGCACGCACCAGATTTTTTATTATAAAGCGAATTTTATCGTCTATATAAATAAAGATGAAATTCTGTTTGTTTGTTCTTTACAGAAATACATACCGTTTGTCCTGAATTCTCCAAATTTCGCTCAGTGGTTCTTTCATACCAGGCATTGCATAACTTCAGCCGATCTTCAGCTGATATTTTTTATTGTTATAAAAGTCGTAATACAATATTTACAATATTTTTTTATAAAATCGACCGTTTCGATATGCAATGAAGTTTTCTTTCGACATTACACTTTTGAAAGTAATTGAAGTAAAGCGTGCAGTCCTCCAATATGTTGTAGCTACAGCTACACAATTGTTTACCTTCAAGATAGTTTATAATACACTATTGCAAAATTTTAATTTACCGCCTATAGTTTGCGAATCGATAATTGAATTTCACACTGTCTCGGTGCATTTAATCCAATTATCGCTTTGCATCTGTATTCCCGGGAAAATCACTGGTGTAGCGCATACAGTCTTAGTTTCCATATTTTCCGCATTTCTTTCGTCAGTAGCGTTTGGACCACATCGTACAGTTTGTAATAGTGTCACTTAACAGTTCAATTAATCAATAGTTCTTCACTCATCTGCATTCGCTTCATTTCATCAAGACAACACTCTGTGAGTCATACTTCATACATATGTCAATAGACTAACCGGCCATTACCTTACCAGCGGTTCACCGCTACATCTAATGATAAGTTCCAAAGAGGTCGGAGCCAACGAGTGTGTTTAATTTATTTTCTTAACGAGTTGACTTTTCTTTATTTATTTTCAAGAATAGGGGAGAGCGGGGTTGGTTGGCATAGGGGGTAGGTTGGTCATCGGCTTATAGTTTCCGTCACACCTGTTGTGAAGGCCCCACCATTGTATCATGTTACCCGCTCGACCTCGGGAGTCTTGTCCTGAGTTTTCAATCCGATGCTAACAGTGTAGAGAAGACTGTGCTTCGTTGCTTGATTTTAGAAAATTTAAGTAAATTTTTACATTTTCAGTAAATTTGGTTTAAAGGCATGGTAAAACGTTTCACTCCGATTCTGTTCACATAGCCCCAAACTCCTTTGAAAACCTAACCTTTCGAGTAACCAGTTTCTTGTTTAATTGTTCTCCCCTGTTCTAGCAGCCATCTTTCACACGATATCTCCTGTGGGTTAAGTTGGCGCAGTAGCAATTCAAAAATGCAAGGTGAACATAAACAAAGGTGAAACTAACAATTGTCTTTAGTTCCAGCAAGGAGGATGAGAGCAATTTTTCTTATGCAGAAAGTGACGATAGTCTAAACTTCTATCTTCTATTGTCATACTGTTTTCCCTTAAAGGCTGGTAAAAACCGATTTAAATAATATGTGTCGGGCAGTCCTTGAATGAGTTGGCTAAACAACCCCAACTTCTCGGTCAACCTGCCGCACCTTGGGGGTTAATTCGCATACTCTGGATTGACGAATTCTTCAATTTTCTATGATCTTAGTATTAAATATTACCTATGTGGTGAAAAAAATACTTGAAGTACTCGAATTTACAGTGGTATCATCCCTATTGGGATTATATTAACAGGAACGACCCAACAATCAAAAAAGTGAAAACTGTTGCCAACCAACCCCGCTTACAAGTGTTTTATTAATTTGTGAGAATATATATATATATATATATATATATATATATATATATATATATATATATATATATTTATATTTAACACGCAAACATTTTGTTAAGTACCTGAATACTCCTTACTAATCACAACATTACTTAATAATGTATACTTATTGTATACTTATTAATGTAGGTCGTGCATTTTGGTGGCGCTTCCTTCTCTATAAGGTATCCGTGAGTAACATTTATACTATACCAACAAAAAATTTCACGCTTGTTTGATTTTTTTTTGTTTTCTCCCTTTACATAATACAATGCTTAATTAACTGGATATGTTAACCCGAATGTATACATATATCTGAGGTTTAAGTGCAATGCGCTCACATATTTTGAACTTGTCAGTTATAAACAGTTCATTGCCCCCGGGAACAAGAAGGGCCGAGAGACATCACGTAGTTGTCACATATTTTCGTCGAGAGCAAGCTGTTGAAGCTGCCTACGTGCAAAATAAACCGAAGAGAGACGAGAGGTAGAGGAGAATAAACATGAAAAAGGGACCTGTTTAGGGATAAAATGCCAACGCTTTGTCAAAATATAAAACTCCCCTCGCCAGAATGAGGTATTTTCCCTCAAAAACAAACATGGAATTTCCAGTTCATACGTTTTATGAGAATGTGCTGACGTTTTCCGAGCAGTTTAGGTAAATTTTTATCCTCAGTAAAATTATTTTTACAACAATATAGCCCCAGTGAAAAATTATAAAGCTTCCATTTATTCATAACTTGAATGAGTAACAGCAGTTCCAAGGCCTGTTTACACGATTAATTCTTTGATTAATCTTGGTATGATTATTAACCGGTGATGATTATTATTGTTATCAACCGGTTAATACTTAAATAAAAATAGTTATTATTTTCTTCTAAATTTGGTTGGAAGATATTTATATTATAATTGATAAAAAATTATCTTCCTTTTTCACCATAAATATTTATTTATAGCACATGTTGACGTTTCGGGGCTGTTTCCCCATTCTCAAAACATAAATAATTTTTCAATCGTATGATTGATGGTCTTTAAATAAATATTATAACAAATATATCAGTGTCATATGTTTAAAACACACCGTTATACTTTTACTTTCACTTACCTATATATGAAATATATAGTAAGTGGAAGTATTGCGATCGTGAAAAATTTCGACTTCCGGTTTTCAACAGAAATACACGTTTTGGGGTCTCCTGAGTCCAATTAACCAAGTGCCGCAAAATGGTCTGTGTGTGTCTGCGTGTGTGTGTGTGTGTGTGTGTATGTGTGTGTGTGTGTGTGTGTGTGTGTGTGTGTGTGTGTGTGTGTGTGTGTGTGTGTGTGTGTGTGTGTGTGTGTGTGTGTGAACAGACTAGCTCAAAAACTATACACCGTGCGAACCTCAAATTGGGTATTTAGTGTATGTATATGCCCGCGATGTGACAGCAAAAATTTTATCAAAATTTCTCAAAGGGAGGGGGTACTTTACTTAATAACATTTTACGTTTTTTTCGATTTTCTCAAAAACGGCTCAAACGATTTTGATTAAACTGAGTATTAAACGTACTTATATGCCCGAGATATGACTGTAAAAATTTCATCAAAATTGAACAACCGGAGGGGGGACTTTACTTAATAAATTTAGTATAATTTTCACTTGTTTTTTTTATTTGCTCAAAAACGGCTTTCACGATTTTGATCAAACTGAGTATTTGACGTACTTATATGCCCGAGATATGACTGTAAAAATTTCATCAAAATTGATCAACCGGAGGGGGGACTTTACTTAATAAATTTTGTATCATTTTCACTTGTTTTTTTTTATTTGCTCAAAAACGGCTTTCACGATTTTGATTAAACTGAGTATTTGACGTACTTATATGCCCGAGATATGACTGTAAAAATTTCATCAAAATTTATCAACCGGAGGGGGGACTTTACTTAATTAATTTTGTATCATTTTCACGTGTTTTTTTTATTTACTCAAAAACGGTTTTAACGATTTTAATCAAACTGGGTATTTGATGTATGTATATGCCAAAGATGTGATTACCAACATTTCATCAAAATTGATCAAACGGAGGGGGCACTTTATTTCATATTTTTTTTTTCAGTCTTTACCTTTTTTTCGATTATCTCGTAAACGGATTTAAAGATTTTTATCAAATTCTTCATGTTTAATGAAAATTAGGTGTTCTTCATTATCAGGTAAGCTTTATCATTATTGAAATGTTCTTAGGGAGCTTAAATGGGGTAGGGGCCTTTTTCGTTTGTTTGTTTTTTGTTTCCTAAAAGGTACCTTTGTTTTTGTTTATATGGACAAATTAACTGTCTCTCGTACGCCTAAAAATAAGAAAAGTCAAAATATGAGATATGATAAAAATAAAGAAAACATATAGAGGAGAAAAAAAGAATGCGGAGTACGCCTTCAATGGCAGACCATTGTTCATAATTAAAGCCGTTCTGTTCATTTGAGAAATAACAATTAAAAAACGCATTAATTTCTAATTTAAGTAAGTTGGTAAGTGAAAGTTGTGTGTTGCGAGCACGCACCAGATTTTTTATATATGTCAGCTTATTCTTATCCATTTCTAATTGACCAATTCAATCATACGATTGAAAAATTATTTATGTTTTGAGAATGGGGAAACAGCCCCGAAACGTCAACATGTGCTGTAAATAAATATTTATGGTGAAAAAGGAAGATAATTTTTTGCTAATTTTTTATCGAAAATAGTTATATTTTCCAAAGTTGATAAAACTGTTAGGCCCTTAGTCGCTTTAGCGTAAAAAATTTTATACCATAAGAAATGGCATAGAATGCACTGTAAAACCATACCAATCTCGTAGTCCTAGTCTAATTTTGAAAACTTCAAGAGCCCTTTATTTATCATGTTTTTTTAATTTTTCAATATAAAAAACAGCAAATATTCCACCGCTTCTCCAACATCTGTAACCCGGTCAAAAAAAAAGTTTTATCGAAACCTTCCAAAATGACTTTGAGAGCTGAGATCACCTCATCCTCAGTAATTCTGAGGAAATAGTAAATTTTATCACTAATACCTAAAGTGGCCTTTTCCCGTGCGCTACGGAATTTCACGTGTGAGGCGTAGCCGAACACGGGAATTTGAGTTTCACGTACGAGGCGAAGCCGAGTACGGGAATAGTTTGAGTAAAAGCTCGGGAAAAGCACTTTTGGTACGTGTTATGAAGGATATTTTTCATTACACTGCAAACTGGCAGTATAACAGAAATCTCTAACTAACATAATTAATTAACTTAAATTATAATTTCAAACACTAGTATACTGTTTGATTAGTTTATTGATCAACAAACAAAAGCTGAGTACAAATTAAATAAAATACTGAAATAAATAAGAGTTCTAAGAATTTTAGAAATTGAAATTAATATTTACTGTACAGTTTTGATTGTTGCTTATATTTATGATTTTATTTGCTAATTTATTTTGTAGTAAGAGTAAATTTTTAGTTGTATTTTTGTGTATTTCTTGAGCTTCCTTTTGACACCAAAGACAAAACTTTTCGTACTCCTCTAGGTATCTTACGCGAGACTTGTTTGGAAGTAAACCATCTGTCACTTCAGCTGCTTTCTTCATTAATTCATCGGGCAATGCCATTTCTTCAAAGCACTAAGTAAACTGACAACTTTTGAAAATATTTATTACACAAAAACTAATTGTAATCGGTGGATTTTCAGTTTTCTTGATTTCAATTTTTCATTAAACAGCTGTTCTTAATACAATCAGCAAGCGCTACTGGTGGCCGAGAAACGAAAATTTTCGGTGCACTTATAAATTTTCCGTTCGCGTGCAAATTTTCGGTGCACTTTTAGAAGTAAACGGGAAACAGCTGTTTTCTGTACTGTTTGCATGCACCGAAAGTAGTTAATTTCCGTGCAGTGTAATGAAAACACTCTTAAGATATCCAGAAGAGTCGTCGAGACTCTAGCCCTTTCCATTTTCTGAGAAGGAGAAAGCATTCATGGCACCCAACGAGGCAGAAACCTTGTTCAGTTTCAAATTCTGGTGCAAAATCGTTTCCACCGAAGTAGCGCTAATGCCCCCCTTTGCTGCTAAGTACCTGAGAGTAAGACGAGGATCCGCCATCACCAAATTTTCAAATTTGGCTCGGTCATTATCTTCAAGGTTTTCTCGGCCAGCTATGAAGAGTGCGGCCCACTTTTTGAAAGTGGCATACGATAATAATACATACATGAAATATTAATCGGTTATCTAAATTACCTTTTTTAAATTAATCATCTAGGATAATTTCGTTTTTTAAAACTTCGCATATTTTTAGGCATCGGTACATGTTGGAAGGAGTTTAACCTTCCTCTAATAAAATTTCTATGAGACCGATCGGGGTGGATCGAGATCGAACCGGAAGCTGAGAATGACTGGACGGATACCGACAGGCGAATTCTCTCTTTCTATTTCCCCTTGGAATATTGTGCCTGACCTAGATCGAACCGGGATCGAACTGATCCGTGGCATTACCGACCCCACAAATCAATCTGTCAAACCTTGCGGCTAATAATATAGTCCCTCTCTCTTTGCTTGCAATTGATCTATATCAATGCTAATTAATTACCTGTCAATTAAACTAACACCCCACCGGAGTAAATTAGCCCTCATGGTTAGGATCAAATATGGAAAACATGAAGCTTGAGGGATTTGTTGAAAATTATTAAATGTACCTCTCATCTCTGGAAAATCATAACAAGCAGCTTAAATAAACAAATTTAGAATTAAAAAAAGTAATTCTGGGAATTTTAGAGTAGTTATAAATATTTGGTTTAAATATAAACGCAGTAGAATGTAGATGAATAGATAGATAGATAGATACGTTTATTAGTACTATATACCTACAATGCATAACATACTTTTATTTTGTCTAACCGTTTATAGACAATAGCCAGAGATTAGGCCGTCTGTCGAGTTGTCTACGGGTATTTTCCATTATAATAAAATTAAAAAAGAAAAGAGCTCTTAGAAAAATAAAAATAAACGTTAGGAGTAGTGTATATATCGTAAAGACTTAGATTTATAAAAAAAAAAAAATTTTGTTTAAAAAAAAAATTGACTACATTAAAAATTGGATTCATCGATTTAGTAGTTTCTGTATCTTCCTAAAGTCATTATAAACTTAATAAGTTTATTCCAGTTTTTGCCGTTTAATATTTCTTTGAATTATAATATATTGAGGGTATGTTTCTTGAAATGTTTTGTCCTGAATTCCTTTAAAACAGGGCATACTCCTATTAAAATGAAAAGTGTCCTCTTCCGTTTTCATGTTGCATAGAAAACAGTCATTTCTTTTATTTATCCACGGTTGACAGTTTAGATTTAGCAAGTCTCCCCTAGCCTTAAAAAATAGTTGAATATCGTAAAGGTTGTTTAATCTGAAGTATGTATTGCTATTGTAATCTAGGGTGGCATATGTCTGATGGTGCTCTGCATTTTGGGCTCTATCTATTATATTTTGCCTATGTCGTTGTTTAATGTGGCTGCTTAGTTTATTTCTCCATTCGCTCAGCTCTGAATGAATGTCACTCTTATCTAGTGGCAGATAGTAATGATGTCCCAGTTTATTTAAGTGATTTAAGTTAATGAATGGTTCGGCCATGTAGTTAGGATGGAGGAGTAAGGGACCCATTAAGTACGATGGACTACATTCCGGACGGCAGAAGACCAAGAGGACGCCCAAGAATGTCCTATCTGGAATATATTGATAGATTTTGCAGAGGAAGAGGCTAAGATCTCCGTCGGGTGAGGAATCTGGCAAGGAACAGAGAGGAGTGGAATTCCTGGCTGTGCACTCACCTACACAGAAAGCCGCAAAAGGGAGAAGCGAAAGAAAAAATAATAGGAAATCATTTAATAATTATCTAAAAACAATATTCAACAAATAATGTTTAACTTTAATGGTATGCCAATTATAATCCCTAGAACAATCTAAACATGTGACCATTTGGTAAGAATTTATGCCGTTTCAGACAGTAATAGAATTGTTCACCGAAGTGGCAGAAATAAACCTCGGTTTCAGTTCTGTCTGTTATGATTAAAGCTCGGATTCCCGTGCAATTGCATATTTTTTTTGTAAAGTCAGAATAAAGTGAAATAAAGTTACTTATCCATATCAAGCCTAATGGGATGTTTTAATGAAGTTTTATACTCCACGAAATTGCACTTTTTGGGGTTTACTGCACGAAATTGCACGTTTTGAATTTTTATTGCACGAAATTGCATCATTTGCTATTTCGAAGAAAAAAATTGTTACAAATTGTAATTTTCTTTAATACAAATCAAAACAATAGTGGAAAAATAAATGTGGATATCTTAGAAAAAAAGTAAAGGGGACTTGGGAGATGTAAACCAACACAAACCTCTGATTTCCCGCAACTGGGGGTTCAGTGGTTCCTGGATGTTTACATTTTGTTTCTCAATTCCCATCGTTCTGTCAGTATCAAACTAGCTTCTGTCCAGTATATTGTTACTAAAAATGCCTAAAATGGGAGCAAGTGTATCTTCGAAAACTGCGGGATGGATTGAAAAATATCCTGAACTCAATAGGGATGGTTTTGAAGTGTTCTTTAAATCTTATAATAAAAAATTGGATGTGAGAGGAAATCACGAATTGATACCCGCTGTAGCACAAGTAAGTACCTAATTTTTTTTAACCCTAGAAAAGTAACAGGGGTAGTGCGTGTCACCAGAGTGATTTAAAAATAGGCCTACGCACCGAATATTGCACTTAGTGATTCCATAATTACAGTAGTATCTTTTCTTTTTTAAGATCTTCCTATTTCCAATATATGTAATTACAGCTCACATGCGTGTATTTTGTTCCGTTTAATACCTATGTTCCGATTTTTTTTCAAAAATATTTCAATACGAAATTCAGTTATTATACCAAAATCTGTACCAAATCCAATTTATAAAAATAAGCTGTAAAAACAAAAGAATTTCTATTTCAATTTACTCTCCGCTATTTATTTTCTTTCAAAGTAGCTATTTTTTGATCACAAAAATAATTTAATGCCAAATTTTCAAGCAATACATTTTTATTGCATGTTTTGAAGTTTTTAATGCACGTTTTGAAGTTTTGATTGCACGTTTTCAAATGTTTACTGCAAGGAATACCGAGCTTTAGTTGTGATATATATATTTATTAGTATTTTTGCAAAAGTTAATATTAATTTTTCTTGACGTTTTCCTGGACCATTTCTAAGTTAAATAGATATTAATTTTTTAAAATCATATATTTTTATATTATTAACTTGAAATCCAACTTGTTTTAAATATATCTATATTTGATTCTACTGATGAATGTGGGAGTTTCCAAAGGACAATACCGACAGAGACATCCCAAGCCAGGCTGTGTTAGAAATAATCTCTCACGAAGCAAAGGGATAATACCAATGGAGCAATTGTCCTAAGAGGTTTCTAATAGGGGCAACTGCTCTCGGGCAGGAAACACTTCATTCTTACTTCCTCCGTTGTCATAGCTCTAGCCTCAGCTCAACGTTTATTTAATCTAAGTTAAAAACGGATTTACAATTTTAAAATAATATTCTTCTCTCTTGAATAGTTATTAAGCAAGAGTCTAACATTTTGAAAACTGAGTGTAAATAAAGAACTTATTATAAGTATTAATGCCATAGTTTATAAGATGCAAAATTCGTTCGTTCCACATGAACACGTTTTTCAGGAAACTCAAAAAACTTACCACGTCTTGTAGAGTGGCCAAATAAAGATGATTTTTTTGGTCTTCGAAAGGTGCAGCTACCCTGTGTAGGTGAGCTTGGAATAAAAAAAATTACTGATTTGGAGGTAACAAAACAAAAAAGTAACAAAGTATGAAATGAGAAAGTTTTGCAACAAAATGTTTAAAGACTTTCGCTGCACGCCACTTTGGTACGAACGAGTCTTAATTCACACAGCGTAAGTTGATCTTCCAATAAGGATAATAATTCGAATTGAAGAAAATAAAAGCGAAGTTTTTTTCTTAATAAATAATATTTATTTAGGTTCATAACCATTTTATTAATGAATTCGGTACCATTTTACAAAATAATATCATCCACTGACTTAAAGCATTTACTAAACTTTTTTATTTAGATTACTGATATAAAACATCTGGCTAAAAAAAATACTAGATCCTAAGGCTATCGTCTTCTTCAACAATAACGACTTCATCATCCTGTTGTTCGTCGTTTCCTTCGTCTGTGGCAGATATATTGAGAACTCGTGTGTGATACTTCAATGAATCATTGGCCTTCCACTCATCACTAAAATGCTTTCTCAGCAGATTATCAACGCCTTTCAGCTTGTTGGAGCCATTGTAAAATCAATTATTAATATAGCTAGGTAAGAAGAATCGGGTATAAACTGAAATAAAACACGTAGGTAAAAGAAACAGAAACTGCTGAAGTGAACGTGATGGGTGTAAAGTGAGAACTGATTATTGGAACCAAATAGTTATGCTTTAAAATGAGTAACGAACCAGTTTTGAAACACAATGGGCTATGGAACGAATCAGTTCTGCAACAAACCACTATTTTGTACAGCGAAAATCCATATGAAATAACAAGTTTTGTTTCAATCTGACAGATATGTTGAAATAGCATTAAAATATCTTTTAGAATCTACTGCTATCTCAATTTCTCAAAAAAATGGAACGAACGATTTTTGCACCTCACCTCCTCATATTAATAATAAAAAAATAATTTTAAATCTATACTTTACAAAATGTAATGATCTTGTTTATTATCGAGAAAAACATAAGACAGAGGGAATAATTCAATCGTACAAGGATGGTAGTAAAATAACGCCATTTTTAATTAGATTTTTAAAATAAATTTCTCATTTTTATTTATTTACTAGCTGTATATCCCGGTTTCACCCGGGGAATTTCATTTTTCTAATAAACGTGAACATATTTAAAGTGAGATCATAACGATTTTTAAAACAATAAAGAATATACCCAGAGACTGGCTGAAGTTATGAAATTTTAATATGGACAGGTGTTCGCACCTAGTAAGAAAGATACTCTGAGCGAAATTTGGGGGATTTAGGACAAACGGTATGGATTTTTAATAAGAAAAAACAAACTAACAGAAATTCATCTTTAAGCTGTATAACCCGGTTTGATCGGTGAATTTAATTTTTCTAATGAAACGGTTGATTTCGTAAAAAAACCATTGTAAAGCGAGATCATGACGAATTTTTTAACAATAAGGAATATACCAAGAGATCAGCTGAAGTTATGCAATTTTAATATGGACAGGTGTTCGTACCTGGTATGAAAGAACTACCGGCGAAATTTAGAGAATTTAGGATAAACAGTATGGATTTCTATAAAAAACAAACAAACAAACAGAAATATTGGCCTGCAGTTTCACCTTCTCGCAAATCGGCTTGCCTAAGCCTTTGTGGCGCAAAGCGGGCCTCGTATTCCTGGGCAGACTCAGTTTCCCGCGATTCTGCCTGTCTAAGCCTCTGTTGTTCAATCCTATTTTGATGTTCGTCGAGAGTTTCAGCTGCTCGTATTTGACGTTGTTTTTAATTATTGAGCTTACTACTCCTATTGAAACTCGCTTCTTAGGAGGCATTTATAAAAACTAAATTCACCATACATGTAAATAAACGTATTGTAATGTTAAAAAAAAAAAAAAAAACATATCGTTTAAAAATCCCAGAACTCGACGCCTACCAAGGGACGGTGTTACCGGCCTTGTTGGCCTCTTCAAAATCTATAAAATGATTTTTTAGGCTGTTTTTTCGACTCAAACGGTCGATTTCATAAAAAAAAACCATTGTAAAGCGAGATCATGACGAATTTTTTAACAATAAAGAATATAACAAGAGATTGGCTGAAGTTATGCAATTTTAATATGGACAGGTATTCGCAGCTGGTATTAAAGAATCACTGAGTGAAATTTGGAGAATTTAGGACAAACGGTATGGATTTCTATAAAGAACAAATAAACAAACAAACAAACAGAATTTCAACTTTATTTATATAGATTTTATGCTAGATGTTTTCAATTTTCTCTCGGCAATTTTTTTGTTTTTGTTTTGCAGTGAGCAAATGTGTACTCTTCACGTAAGTGTGATCTAATGGCGTTGATTATTGTAATAAGTCTCTAGGCCAACGCCTCAACAATCGTCGGGGTGGATTTGTGGTGGAGTTAAGCGTTTCTGCTAGTTGGTTCATGTTGAAAGTTAGTCTTTAATGAAAGTTTTCGTAGTATTATGTGGCTTTATCGATTACTGTTTGGATGTTGAGGTCCTTGTGTAGTCAGTAATTAGCCACGTAATACGGTGCAGTTACTTTCTACCTCAATAATTTTGATTGGATTGATTGAATATTTGAGAGCTTTGCAATGCCTCAAACTCTATCCCGGATGCCCAAATGGGTCTAATAGCACGTTATATATTGTAAGTCTGTTGGTTAAGGGTAATTATTTTAAATTACAAATTTAAAATAATAAAATTGTTACTGCCCTGACCCCAAACTGAATAAGACCTACATTAGGCTGCCGACAAAATAGTTTCTAACTGCATATAGACCATATAACAGCCATTGTAACCACCCCAAACTATTATTTTTTTCTAATAATTTATAATTTTTAAATTATACAAAACGGTTCATGTTGAAAGTTAGTCTTAGATGAAAGTTTTCGTAGTATTGTGTGGCTTTGTCGATGCCTGTTTGATTGTTGAGATCCTAACTTTGCAATAACTCTATCCCGTGTGCCCAAATGTCTAATAGCACGTTGTATATTGTAAGTATGTCGGTTAAGGTTAATTATTTTAAATTACAAATTTAAAATTATAAAATTTTCACTGCCTTGACCCCAGACTGAATAAGACCTGCATTGTTTGATCGGAACTTAGGCTGCCAATGAAATAGTTTCTAGTATTATTGAGACCCTATTTATACTTCTACTATTAATAATAGTATTGAGACCCCGAACTCTTATTTTTTTTTCCAAAAATCTATAACTTTTAAATTATATAAACAAATCTTTTTAAATGCAAATATAAAGTGGGTTTTTTTTTTTTTTTTCAATCTATATAAATAAAGATAAAATTCTGTTTGTTTGTTATTTATAGAAATCCATACCGTTTGTCTTAAATTCTCGAAATTTCGCTAAGTGGTTTTTTCGTACCAGGTGCGAACACCTGTTATTTATAGAAATCCATACCGTTTGTCTTAAATTCTCCAAATTTCGCTAAGTGGTTTTTTCGTACCAGGTGCGAACACCTGTCCATATTAAAATAGCATAACTTCAGCCGGTCTTCAGCTGATATTCTTTATTGTTCGTAATGATTTCGCTTTTTACGAACGCTTTTTGTGTTTTTTACGAAATCAACCGTTTCATTAGAAAAATGAAATTCCCCAGGTGAAACCGGGATATACAGCTATAATCTATGTAAATAAAGATGGAATTCCGTTTATTCTTTAGAGAAATCCATACCGTTTGTCGTAAATTCTCCAAATTTCGCTCAGTGGTTCTTTCATACCAGGTGCGAATACCTGTCCATATTAAATTGCATAACTTCAGCCAATCTCTGGGTATATTCTTTATTGTTATAAAAATCGTTTTGATTTCGCTATACATTGATTTTTACAAAATCGACACTTTGAGTCGATAAAAGTCTCACTTTACAGATTTAAAAATTGACATTCTCCGGGTGAAACCGGTATATACTGCTAGTAATCTATATAAATAAAGATGAAATACTGTTTGATTTTTATTTGATTGTTTGTTCTTTATAGAAATCCATACCGTTTGTCCTAAATTTTCCAAATTTCGCTCAGTGGTTTTTCATACCAGGTGCGAACACCTGTCCATATTAAAATAGCATAACTTCAGCCGGTCTTCAGCTGATATTCTTTATTGTTATAAAAATCGTAATGATCTCGCTTTTTACGAACGCTTTTTGTGTTTTTTTACGAAATCAACCGTTTCATTAGAAAAATGAAATTCCCCAGGTGAAACCGGGAAATACAGCTATAATCTATGTAAATAAAGATGGAATTCCGTTTATTCTTTAGAGAAATCCATACCGTTTGTCCTTAATTTTCCAAATTTCGCTCAGTGCTTCTTTCATACCAGGTGCGAATACCTGTCCATATTAATATTGCATAACTTCAACCAATATCTGGGTATATTCTTTATTGTTATAAAAATCGTTTTGATTTTGCTATACATTGATTTTCACAAAATCGACACTTTGAGTCGATAAAAGTCTCACTTTCCAGATTTAAAAATTGACATTCTCCGGGTGAAACCGGTATATACTGTAAGTAATCTATATAAATAAAGATGAAATACTGTTTGTTTTTTATTTGATTGTTTGTTCTTTATAGAAATCCATAGCGTTTGTCCTAAATTTTCCAAATTTCGCTCAGTGGTTTTTTCATACCAGGTGCGAACACCTGTCCATATCAAAATTGCATAACTTCAGCCGATCTTCAGCTGACATTCTTTATTGTTATACAAATCGTAATGATCTCTCTTTACAATGTTTTTTTACGAAATAAAAATAAAATTCCCCAGGTGAAACCGGGATATACAGCTATAATCTACGTAAATAAAGATGAACTTGTGTTTGTTCTTTAAAGAAATCCATAGCGTTTGTACTAAATTTTCCAAATTTCGCTCAGGGGTTCTTTGATACCAGTTGCGAACACCTGTCCATATTAAAATTGCATAAATTCAGCCAATATCTGGGTATATTCTTTCTTGTTATAAAAATCGTTTTGATTTTGCTATACATTGATTTTTACGAAATCGACCGTTTGAGTCGATAAAAGTCTAACTTAGATTTATAGATAGATTTTATAGATTTAAAAATTTAAATTCTCCGGGTGAAACCGGTATATACAGCTAGTGAAATGTAAATAGTAAAGCGTTTAAGGTAGAAGAGGTAAAAGACTACAGTAGGGTTGGCGTGACGGTTTGTGATGGAAGGCTATTTTAGTTCCGAATGTTTATTCATTCATAGCGACTATTAAAAGAGGGAACGACCTTCATATCCGATTATTTACTATTCCCTCTGTCAAGCTCGATTCAATCTGCATAACTTATCAGCAAGAAAATCGTTTCCTAAAACAGATTTTATACAAGAATTACAACCATTGTAATCTGAGAAAGCCACAGAACCCGGCATCTAAAATCTTAAAAGAAAGTATCTTTTTCACCAGTTTTTTACATGAAAACTAAAATTTCAATTTTCCACTTATCCTGGGCTTAAATTCTAAATCAGATCGATCCTATATGCTTTAGTATTTATAACATATTTATTCATGTATTTTTTTTTTCCGGGGAATGCCCCACAAATTAGTTGGCCTCAGCGAATCATACAAATGAACAGTAACAAAACCAAACGCAGACAAAGAAAAAGAAACAAATCTGATTCTAGCGTAAATAATAACACCAGCCTTCATTACATACAATAATGACATCACAACAAATAAATGGTTACGGCTCTAACGTTCTTGATAAAACTGGGTATTTGATCTATGTAAGTAAGTATATGCCCGCGATGTGACAGAAAAAATTTCATCGATCAAACAGAATGAACATTTTATTTCACATCTTTTTTCACATTTTTACGAGTTTTTTTTTTTCGATTTTCTCAAAAATAGCTTTAACGTAAAAATAGCTTTAGTTTATTAGTTTCCTAATAAATCAAGCAATAAAGCATTATTGTTATTTATTTTATTATTATTTTTTGGGGGGGATGGTTATTCACCAACGGTTCATTTTTATAAATAATTAATCAAAACCCATTAACAAATTGTAAAAGATCGCAATTATTCGCAAAACAAATATATGAGAAAATGGGAAACATAAATTCTTATTATCGATAGAGATTAACCACAATGAAAGATAGTTCATAATGATATTTACAGGTTTATATTTATATTACGTGTTTTTTCAATGTTAGTTTGTAAGTATCCTGTCTTCACAGGTATTTTGTGTGTTATCATCCTGGTTTTCAGTGTTATTATGTATTTTCCTCTTGTATTGTAATTTTCCTCTTATTGTTTTTTTTTTTTCTTTTTAAAGTTATTTCTTAGGTTATATATTCTATAACTTTATATATTTTGTGTGTATAATTTTATGAACAACTTTATATAATTTCTGTTTTTTGTTTTTGTACACTATTGTTTATTATCTTTATATCTCATTACAATGTAATGTATTGTACAACATAAAGCACAAGTAATGTACATATATTGTATGGCACTTGTGGAAAATAAACTCCCTTCTTATAGGGCTACTATAAGAAGGAAACAAATAAAAAAAAATTGTTTAAGTTGTAATTTTGCTACTAATAATTAGATTTTTTTGTTAGTTTATAAGGAATTAAAAAAAGTTTTTATCTATTTATTTACCATTCATCGGATATTTTTTCAGTTAGCATTAATAGAAAAAAAATTCATAAATGTTTTCCTGCTCTTAAAATGGATACAAAGTCCTAATGCTTGGTGATGTAGATAAATACGTTTGATAAAATACATCTAAATTAGTTTTATTCCTATTTTCAATTGCTTTTAATAACAGGACTCGGTTATAATAGATAGGAACAAACAGGGTTGATAAGTTATTCCGTAGAGCACTCTCTAGCAAACTAACTGAGTCTCTACTCACCCTCTCTCTAGACTTCTCCCCTATCTCTAGACCCTGAGGGATAGGAACGTCCTAATTTGAATAATATTGCCCTTCTCTCTGATTGCGCCGAAATATTCAAGTTCTTGTTATATATTTGCCTCTTTTTATCTATCAAATAATTTTAGGGCTTATTGTTAAATTAAAAGCCTAATCTTATACATGAAATTGCATGGGCCTTAAGTCAGTCACCCCAAACTTCGAAAAGTAACGGATGGATAAATCTGAAATATTCACAGAACATTAAAGAAAGAAAGAAAGAAATTTTTATTCTGGGACATCTTATTCCCTAAGAATAACTAAACCTGGTCCATTTGTCTGGCTAGCTTATAAGGAAAGAAAATAAAATGAGTAAAACTTTTGAGCTTGTAAAATTATAAAAAGAGTCAAATAAATATATGGGCTATTCCACATTAAATCAACACAAAAATATATATACACTCGCAGCCAAAAAAAACCGGCGCACCTAGATTTCTTCAAATATCTTTTTGTTGGACCAAGATAAACTTCCCAATTTTTTTCTTAGCAAAGTGTATACTATATGCTTCTGAGAGGCAAAAGGAAAATGAAGAAAAAACGACATATAAAAAAGAAATAAAATTTAATATAAAAAAACCAAATATCTCTAAAAATAAAAAATGACTTCTTTACATTTTCAACTATAATTAAACAAAAATAAAACGTCCTCAGTACCGGGTATTCCCTCCTCTGGCTCTGATGACTGCTTTAATCCTCCTCGGCATACTTTGGATGAGGATAGCTACCCGTTCCTGGGCTACAGCCTCCCACTCTTCCACTAGCGCTGTCCTGAGGTCCTGTAGAGTAATGGGAGGGTTTGGCCGCCGTCGGACCTGTACCTGTTATATAGGGTTCAGATCTGGGCTTCGAGCTAGCCATGGCAGAGTACGAAAGCCGACCTCATCCAGGTACGCTGGCACGACATGTGCTGTGTATGGCCGGGAATTATCTTGCATTAGGCGAACATTATTGCCTAAAGGTGCCTTTACACCTTACGAACCTCACCTTCGAACAAGTTCTCCTTCGAACCTTGCCGTACCGACGTGAAGCGAACAGTCATTTATACTTCACGTGACGTTAGGCGAACCAATATGGCCGACGCACCCAAAGCTAGCTTATGATAAAGAAAAAAATCTCCATTATCAATATATTTTATATAATCTGAACAATAAAAAAATAGGAGACGATTTACAACGTTTCACAAATTACACTAGTATCACAAACAACTCCTGTCACTTAGGAAAAACCAAATCAAAAGTGACACTAGCGCTACCCCCGAACCCAGGCGAACAGATGAAGTACCTAGGACACCCGAACAGTCGACGTGAAGGCTTCACGAAGATTGTTCGAGGGTGGTGTTCGAAGGTAAAGTTCGTAAGGTGTAAAGGCACCTTAAGAAAGACTTAAAATGCATCAAATATTCTTCTAGAACCTCCGTGATATACGAGGTTGCATTGGGGGAGGGTCTGTTGAACGCGTGGAGGTCTGTCCTCTCTTGTGATGTGATGCATCCCCACACCATAACAGACCTACCTTCGAAATTCACCGTTTCAGCGATGATGCACTGGCTATACCTCTCTCCCCTTCTTCTCCATACTCTTACTCGGCCATCCTGAGTATACAGATTAAACCTTGACACGTCGCTGAACATAACGGAGGCCCAATCAGGCTCAGTCCAGTTAGCATGTTCTCGGCAAAATTGAAGACATGCATTTTGGTGAGCTGACGTCAACTGAGGACCTGTTACTGGGGCCTTGGAGCGCAAGTTCACTTCGGCGAGCCTTCTACATATTGTTCGTACACTCACATTCACCTGTCGAGCAATTCTCTGCCGACAAGCGGTTTCTACTGCAGTCTGTGTGCGGTTTCTTAACGTTTGCATCATGATGGAACGGTCATCTGCTGGCTCAGTCGTTCTGGGGCCTGATCCTGGCCTCCTCGTAGAGAGTCCTGTCTCCTGCTACCTCTGAACCGCCCTTTGAACCGTTATTTCTGGTTGGCCTAACGTCTTGGCCACCTAACGTTGATTCCTACTATCTTCCACCAACGCAATTGTTCTCGCAACTGTCATAGCTTCTAAAACCATTTTATTAAAAGAAAAAGATTAAGTAACAACGACATACACAAAAAAAACACGAAAGAAAATCGAAAAGAAAAGCACTTTAAGCAGGAAAAACGTAAAACATTGAAGTACTGCAGTATTGTTTCGAATTCTAATCTGTTGATTGTTTACTATGGAGGATTATTGACATAATATTGAAGGGACATAGACTTATTTTAGATAAGAAATAAAAAATCGATGCTGGGACGAGTTATACCTACGTTAAGATAGATTTATTACTAAAAATGAAGGTGCGCCGGTTTTTTTGGCCGCGAGTTTATATCGTTCTGAACCTCACCATCTCAGATTTTCTTGAAATTTGGTGAATGTGTGCTACTTGTATATACCAGAACAAATGTGAAATATTACTGAGATGTGTCTAACCGTTTTTTAATTATTGGTCTATAAAGTCCTTCTACATGAAGGGGTCTACATTTTATGAAGTTATCTGCATTGAAATCTCAAACCTAACAAAAAAAAGTAGTCTTCCAAGAAAATTTCATCCGATTGTGTTCTAGGAAAAGGCCATGTCTTTATCATGTGCTGCTGGTAACTCACGAGGTGAGGCAAAATGGCGATCATTCAAATTAGATTACTGGCTCTGTACGCGGCATTATAAATATTTGCGACGTGATCAGTCGTTTAATAAAATAAAAAAAAACACTGTATTCAGATAAAAATAACAAAACGAATAAAGAAACTTCTGTTGAAAAAAATAAATAAACCACTTGAAAATATAATATAAGTCTTAATATGTAGTTTATAGCAAGTCACAGTATCCCACACACGTAATCAACACACACTCAGAGAGAGTTTATATGTCTGGTTACCCGCGGTGTAGCCAGGTATAAATACATTTATATAATTTGTGGCAACACTGACAAAGGCAGGTTTTTTTTGTTCGGTACCCCGGCCGTGTGTGGCATACGGGGGGTTACTCTACAGGTGTAACCAACCTATTCTAACCCTGGTGGGAGGGTCGAGATTTATTCCGTGGGGCCTCCACGAAATAAAAGTCAACCCTCCCAGGGCGGATTCGAACCGCCGCAGTTCGGCTCGAGCGTGCAACAACGGTTCGCGCTCCTACACGCTTGGCTATCCCGGCCCGACAAAGGCAGGTTTATATTAGAAGTAGGTGCTGCTACAATTACAATCAACTGGAAAAGGCTATAATGTTTATTTCAAAAGCGGTCATTTGACCGCCATCGGTAGAAATAAGTATATATAATATGTCGGTAGGTTTAGTGTTAAAGGAAGTGAGAGATGCAGTTTTACGGATGGGGCAGGTAAGGAGTTCCAGAAAGTGGCAGCACGGATAAAGGACTTTTTAAAGGAGGTAGTTCGGTAGAGAGAGATGTAGGGAGATTAATAAAGGTTTGGGATCAGGTGTTTAAAGGTTGGGTTAACGTAGTTGTCAGGTTAGGTTAGGTTATTTATCAGTTACTATATCTAAGAATATTTTATATGTCTGTAAATAAAATTAATACGGAAAAATATGATTTATTTACTATTATTTTATAATTCTTAGGCTGAATTACAGTGATTTAAAGGTTGTGTATGTTATTTTGTTAAAACTATGGCAAATATTTTATTTTAGTAAACGGAGTAGAGGATTAAGAGGGGAATTGCTGAGCAATATATTATAAAGGATCTTCCTTTTTTTTTTTTTTTAAACCCACTTTCCTTTTATTTTTTTTTAGAACTGTCTTAGACTAATGACCTTATTTAAAACCCTCTTTATTTACTCGTTCCCAAGGATAATATATGTTTAGCCTCATTCGCCAGCAAATAAAATACTACAAAATAAGCTCAATTAAAGCCTAAATTATTTTAATCATGTCCGAAAATTTTAGGTATTGAAGCCATTTCCATGGTTAGATTATCTTCTACGATAAAATTGTTGAAATTTAAAAATTACAATGGTCAAAACACCATATCCTCTGTAAGTTTGCTATAGGGTGTCTTTTGTGCTTCACAAGAGCATTTAGCCAATTTAATTTAATCAGTTTTATGCTCACAGAAAATATCACCATGAAAATGCTGAAAAATCGGACATAAATAAAATAAGTGATGCTGTAACTGAGGATCAATTTGAAAATATTGAAATACAACCTTTGGCCTCAAATAAAAGACACATTATACAAAATTAGAAAGAAAAAAAAACATTTATTAGAGGAAAATATCGTAACATTAAACAAAACATTTTTATTATATAAAATTATTGGAGCGAACCAACAGTTGGAACAAACTGTCATAGCACAGGTTTGTGATTACAATGTTCGAGTACCGTCTACGCCGGCCTAGGATATTCTAGACTCTTCTCCTTACGACTATAGATAAGGAGCGATGGACTGGAGAGTTAGTCTTGATTCTGAAGCTCAAGCCATAAAATTATTTTTGTGTTGTTTGTTTGTTTAACGTCCATTTATGCTACTAGAGCTAACCGAACGATGCTACAGCGGGAGTCCTAAATTTGGCCTATCTAGGTATGATTAGGATAGGGATCTTTAACGAGTGCCTGTCATCGTACAGGCTCGGGACCTCCGTTTTACGTCCTATCCGAGGGATGGCATAGTTAAGGATTTTATACTGCCATTAAAAAATCCTAGGGCCCCCGCGGGAGGCGAACCCGCTACCTTTATTATTGTAGGTTGCCGTGCTAACCACTACACCACAGGTGACTCCGTTATTTGTTTGTTACAAAGTTATAATTTTTGGAACCTGTTTAACTATTTGTGTTCCAATAATTTGTGTGGACAAGGAAATTATTATTTTCTTTGAATAAAATTGCTCAACCCTCATAAGTGTAACAGTATTCGCTTCAGAGACTTCACACGCACTCACACATGTGTATATTATTCATGAATAATAAACTGTTTGCCTATTATCGCGTTTTGCGCAGTAAGTCTATCAATGGATGACGAGACGTGCTGGCTATGTATGGGTTACGAATCGATAACCAAAGAAAGGGAGTTGAATTTTTATTCCGATCAGAGACTAAACAATCCTTTAGTTATATACGGCAAAGGAATACGCTAGCCTACTTCAACCATACTTATCGATATGACAAATGGAATAATAATAGTAATGACAACGTCATCTGTATACATTGCAAACCCAACTGATGACATTTTCGGTCCAGAGCAAATGGCCTCTTATCGTAAACCATTTGCTAAATTTAGAAACTGAAGCTGCCACAGAAATTATAGGACGAAGACCATTAAGTAGTACATGTTTCACACCAAGCATGGTGAGAATGTTTCTAAAATAAAATGTTTTATGCTTAGTCTAACCACTGGGGTAGAATCCGTAAGTAAATATTTCTGACTAAATCTAAAAAAAAAAATCTCATTTCTAGACTAATAATAATTGATCGTTTGAATTATAATCAGCGTATCAGAGGGTTCGTTTTAGAATATAAAAGAAAGGTCAAAATACTTCCCTAACATTAGTCACTTTAAAAGATCCTTTTTACTGACTAAAAAATCCTAAGTAGTGAATTATTAATAAGACCGTAAGGCTTGGTCAGAATCAAGTTTTAAATGTCAAACATCAAGGAAATGGTATTTTGCTTAGGGCAATTCACAGGATATATCCTTTTATGAAATTAAACGATCGATTTCTATTTTTTGTATTTAACAATGCAGAGTAATAAATGACACAAGAACGGGATGACTATGATAAATATGCACTAATAAGAAAATAGGAAAATGTACGGAGTATATACGATATTTTTTTAAATAATAATTTTTCGTGTTACCTGCTTAAAGAAATTCAACCAAAGAAAATGTGAAAGATCATACCTGAAACATAAGAATGAAATCAATTAATTTTATATAGTTAATTAAGAGGAAAAATAAATAAAAATAATGGATGTTAAGTCCTATTTTTTTTTCATTAATCAAAGACAGATCCAAAACTATGCATATTAAATAGAGAGAAACAGTCTAGATTGAAAAATTATATTTAAGAAAATCTAAGATCATCAACCAATAGATCGAAAATATACCTAGCAAATAATATTAAAGGATTACCAAGAGGGGCTCTGGAGCCCATAAATATTTCTCCATCCAGTTTTGCACCTTAATTATTAAATAAAGGAATCTGAAAAAAATAGTATATGTCAGAAAAATATTCAAGATTAATGTGAACGTGAATTGAAATTGTTCTCTACTATTTTATATCCAGAAGAAAGAGTTGAGTAAAAGGCTTGTTGTCTCGCGGATATGATTTAAAATGATTAAACTATAATTTTATTAAAGCATTGAAAATAAATTTCAAACAATTAATTTTTTTACTTTAATGTACCTGAAATCACAATATTTGAAAGCTTTTACTTTTTTCACAATTTTAGATATCTTATATATCATGAATGAATAATTTTAGAAAACATGTAAATAACATTTCTAATTATCTAGAAAAATGACGTTTCCCTCTATAATTTTTTTTTTTTTCATCCAAAGTATTGTAAATATGTAAATACTGCAATCTCATGTCTCAAATTAAAAAAAAATATTTAGAGTTAATTAACAACAAAAGAAAGCTATGAGTTAGTAAAGACCCTCTCCTAAATTATTAAAACCTATACGTCAAATACCCCTTGGTAGTTTTATGGTTAATAATAAAATAAAGTTTATAATGTAAAAAAAAAAAAATGAAAGGAACAATACACGATATATCAATGTTACAATCAAAAACAGATGATCCGACATCGAATAAAAAAAATTTCGTTTTATTTTTTTTTTTCAAATTTTCAGTATGCAAACAAAATAAATTTATTTTAAATAATTTATTTTTAGGAAGAGAAAATATTTGGCTCCGCCGGGAATTGAACCCGGGTCTTCCGCGTGACATGCGCGGTATAATAACCGTTGCACAACGGAGCTCGCTTCCAAACGGTGCCAAATCCTTCCTCTTCAGTGACACCTCTCCCACGATCTCGCAAGTTTTGCGAGTATTTACGTGATGTGGACAATTTTAGTCCAATTTTGGGCATCTCTTGATGTTCGTCGATTTTTAAATTATTATATATTAATTTAATCATTGTGCGAGATCGTGGGAGAGGTGTCACTGAAGAGGAAGGGTTTGGCACCTTAGTTAGGGGTTAGCATACCGCGCATGTCATGCGGAAGACCCGGTTTCGATTCCCGGCGGAGCCAAATCTTTTCTCTTCAAAAATAAATTATTTAAAAACAAGGTGGTTACCCACAATAATGATTAAATTAATATATAATCTAAATTTATACTACTAGTTTTATAGTTAACAGCAATTCCCAAACTTTAGCAATTTATATAATTATATGTTGCTCCGGGGTACACATATAATGTTACAGATGTGATTTGATATCGATTATGTTAACGAATCCCTAAACATCAGTATTATTTTACCGATAACGTAATGGAAGGTTTAATAATCATTAATTAATATTAATACAGGCATCAATACAGAAATAATTCCAATTAAATCAGAAATTAAATGTAATACGATATATCACATACAACACGGATTCCAATAATTCCTAATATGGGGCCAGCCGACCATCCAGGAAAACTGGCAATAATCGATCGATGCATCTCAAACTTCTATGCAATAGAAATTAGTGACATTAACACACTTAAATATTATTAAAACTGTTAATGGGAAAGCACTGATGTCACTTTGAATGAAATTAATGAGGCTCAAACACAATGCAGGCTTAACACTAACGGACCCGGACTTTTTTTTTTTTTAACACCATCAAACCTTGCATTCCCCGCCACATCCGTCTTCTATTTAGCGCTTTAAAAAAAGGACTTCCTTCAGAGGAAAAGGCCGTTAGCGCTAATGTACACAAAGAAGTAGATTTTTCTTCCTCGAAAAGTTTAAAGGATAAAAATTAACCCTTAAAAAAGTAAGTCATTGAAGGGTTAGAGGAGAAAGCTATAATGGGGATGACCATGTAATATCGATATCGATATCGATACTTCCGATATTAGATATGTAACCATCGATACTTAAAATATTGTTCCTACGATATTTTCTTTTAGAAAAAAATAAACCTAACGTTTCCGATCGGTAGAAATAAAATTCTAGTCATTTTGCCCGTTCTCATGGTGAGTTTTGGACCTAGTTGAGTTTGAGTTTTAAAGCGCGAGGAGCGAGAACACTAAACCTACCAGAGCGGTCAAATGACCGCGTTTGAGACTTTAATCTAAATTGTTAAATTCCAGGTTTTTATTTTTCTTGAACTTACTGTACGACTTTTTCTATAATATATAGCTGTTTAATTTTTCAATATATATTTCTCTTCTTCTTTCGTTTTTCCTGATAATAATATGTACTCTACCGTTGTCTACCCTGAGCGGTCTTTTAACCCCTAGAATATATATGAAATTTTATGATGTTATCTGAATTGATATCCCAAACTTAAGACTAAAACAGTAGTTTTCCAAGAAAATGTCATCCGAATGTGTTCTATGAAAACGCCATGTACTTAGTTTGTTTTATGATGGGTACAGAGCGACTGCTGGTAACTCACGAGGTGAGGCAACATGGCGATCATTCAAATTAGATTACTGGCTCTGTACGCGGCATTGTAAATATTTGCGACGTGATTAGTTCTATTTGTAACAGTATGGGGTGAGAAAAACACTGTAGTCAGATAAAAATAATAAAACGAATAATGAAAATAAAGAAACTTCTGTTGAAAAAATAAATAAACTACTTGAAAATATAATATATGTCTTTATGCAGTTTTTTTAGCAAGTCACAGTATCCAACAGACGTAATCAACACACACTCTAAGAGGGTTTAGATGTCTGGTTACCCGCAGTGTAGCCAGGTATAAATACATTTATATAATTTGTGGCAACACTGATAAAGGCAGGTTTCTATTAGAAGTAGGTGCTGCTACAATTAAAATCAACTGGAAAAGACTATCATGTTTATTTCAAAAGCGGTATTTGACCGCCATCGGTAGAAATAGGCATATATAATATGTCGGTAGGTTTAGTGTTAAAACATAATATAGTAACACTATTGTGATTTAAAATAATTTTTATTAAACGGACATAATAATTCACAATGGCAGACAAGCAATTAAAGCACAATAATAAACAATGTTACAAAAAGTATAAACTTGTAACAACACAGTTTAACAACTATTTTTTTCAACGCTTATTCTATCGATGTAAACATCGAGCTCATCACTATCGATATTTGTTCATATTCATTCTTTGTTCAAACTTACTGGATTTATTATGTTGCAAGATAGTTGGGGATATCAGAAATGTAACGATTAAATAAATAACGACTTAAGATAATTATTTCTCTCTCTCTCTCTCTCTCTCTCTCTCTCTCTCTCTCTCTCTCTCTCTCTCTCTCTCTCTCTCTCTCTCTCTCTCTCTCTCTCTCTCTCTCTCTCTCTTTCTCTCCCTCCCACCCTCTCTCAATCTCCAACTCTGTCTTTTTACACACACATATATCTAAGACAATTCACTAATGAAAAAAAATTCCATGCTAGTAATGAGGAAGTAGGCGCCAACTCAGATTCCTTAAATGGGTTGTGAGATGAGATCCTCTTGATATACCAAATTAATTTAATAGCTGGGTTCTTGTGCTCAATGGAATGTCTGTTCTGTGCACTGTGATAACTCTACTACTGGTTTGTGCAATCATCCTCATAGCCATATCTTGTGTAGATGAACATACTCATCTATACAAGATGTATGCATGTATAGATGACTATGTGTATGTGTAATAATAAAAAATAAATAAAACAATAGATAAAGAACAAAGAGATGGAAAATATAAAAATATCAATCAAAAGTAAATACTAATAGGAAGCAAAATAATGTCAGTAAAAGTGAGGTAGCAAATATTAATGATTGTTTAATTTTAGATGAAAAAAAAAAAAACCAAACTGACAATATTAATAAATTGATAAAAAATGGTATTGTTATTTTATAATTGAGATTAGCAGTAATGTACAGGATTAAACAGATAAAATAATATCAAGTGTAATTTAGTAAACAAATGTGTAGGAAGAGACTATTAGAATTATAAATATTGAAGGTTAGACCTCAAAGTCTCGTATTATTTCCAAAACTCACACTTGGCAGATACAAGCCAAATTTTCGCCTATTCAGGCATCTTCAAGACTACAAGCGTTTTACAAGCAAGATAGAACGTTTGTAGCCCTGAAGATGCCTGAATAGGCGAAAATTTAGCTTGCATCTCTATCATTAGTTGAGTTTTGGAAATAATACGAGACTCTTGAGGGCTAATCTTCTATATCTTTAAGTGTAATTGTTATAATTGTAATGAAAATCGTAATATTGTTATTATTATATTTGCTGATTGTTGATTGTTGATGGTATACTACAATAAGCCTAGAAAACTTTTAAATCATATATTTTTCGCTTCACGTTACAATAATAATAAAGAAAGGCATTAAATTTTTATTCATAAATATATTATTGATATTTTACTGTCATAGTCGTATGACAATAATCTCTACGATGTACAGCTCTAAGAATCCTTTAACAATTCTTAACTTATCATTTTTGAATAGATCCGCTACTTAGGACACTACCTGGACAAACTTGGAATCCTTCTACAAGATTGAAACGATACTCTCTGATCATCATTTTCCTCTAATTTCTATCTTAGCTTCCGCCTCAATTCCTGAGAATCCACCGAGACGTATGAAAAAAAAATAGTCTTGGGACTTTCTTAATTAGAACTGATTTTAGAGTGCTACCAATAAGTAGTCTATTTAAAAGTTTGCTCATCTATGACATTTATTATAACTATTAGTTAGTAGTTAGTACAACTAACTACTTTCAGTGAACTTAAAAAAATTAGTTGTTCATTTTTAACTACCAAATGCTAGTTAATAGTTCAATGAAACTACTTAATATGTAGTTACTTACTCTCTTACTCTCTCTAGCTACTAACTCTGCTGTAAAGTATGTTTTATTATTATTTGATTATTACTTAGGCAGCTAACTTTATAAGTGCTATAGAGTAAAACATCTGTAAACTGGCGGAATAAAATCCATGTCAAATGACTATGTCTTGATCTTCATGTATAGATACATTGTTTTGGACGAAGTTGCTACATTTAGGTAACGGTAAGGTGAAGAGTAACCGGTGATTTGGTTAGAGTCCGTTAAGAAAAGTTAGTCGAAGAGACAGGGAGTACGGTCCAAGTTCCAACTTCTTTTAACCAAGTAGGGATTCTTCGCCCGACTCCAGAGGGACAGCATTCGGAACAGATCCAATTCTTGCCATTCTTATAAACTTGAGGCAGGGGAAAACTTCAGGAATCGTATTTCTGAAGGGAGTATAAAATAACTCCCACCTTGATACGAGATTATAGTCATAGGGCCGTTCTCCGATAGATTTCTCACTATTTTCCTTTAGAACATTTCTTAGTTCTAGAGTTTCCTATATCCAGGGTGAACCTCTTTACTGGTCATTAAAAAATCAAATAATGGTAACCTTGACTTTTATCGCACTTAAAGGTATTTTCAGAAACCGACAAAGCTACATATATAATACAGTCTAATACATAATACAATAATTTAGCTCTAAATGAAAACCTTTTTTACTTTCACTTACCTATATATAAAATTAATAGTAAGGGGAAGTATTGCGATCGTGAAAAATTTCGACTTCCGGTTTTCAACGGAAATACACGTTTTGGGGTCCCCTGAGTCGAATTAACCAAGTCCCGCGAAATGGTGTGAGTGTGTGTGTGACATCAAAAATTTCATCAAAAAGGGTCAAAGGGGGTACTTTATTCACTAACTTTTTACGTTTTTCGATTTTCTCAAAAACGGCTCTAACGATTTTGATGAAACTGAGTATTTGATGTATTAATATGCCCGAGATATGACTAAAAATTTCATCTAAATTGGTCAATCGGAGGGGCGGACTGTACTTAATAAATTTAATAAAATCATTTTCACGTGTTTTTTTTATTTAATCAATAACGGGTTTAACGATTTTGATCAAACTGGGTATTTGATGTATGTATATGCCAAAGATGTGATAGCCAACATTTCTTCAAAATTGATAAACCGGAGGGGGAACTTTAGTTAATAAATTTTGTATCATTTTCACGTGTTTTTTTCATTTAATCAATAACGGGTTTAACGATTTTGATCAAACTGGGTATTTGATGTATGTATATGCCAAAGATGTGATAGCCAACATTTCTTCAAAATTGATAAACCGGAGGGGGAACTTTACTTAATAAATTTTTAACCAATTTTTACCTTTTTTTCGATTATCTCAAAAACGGCTTTAACGATTTTCATCAAATTCGTCGTGTTTAAGTGTAATTTTATTTATTTTATTAACTTCTGTTCCGTCTTTGATTCTAAATTCGAGGCTAAATGGTCAGCTCTTTCATGCCACAGTGAGCAGGAACCCAGACGAAGACAATGGTTATGCCTTTATTTTTCATATTCCACCATTCGTTAGGAATTCCTATGATTACTAAGTTTGGCGGGTATGGACTAATTATGGCTGCCAAAAAACCTCAATGAATCCGATATTACAGCCAACTTTTTTTCTCTGAATTCCGCTATCAGATATAGAGCATTTAGGATGACTGTCGCTTCCCCTGTAAATATCGTGCTCTCCCCTGATAGATTAAAAAGGAGCTGAATGCGTTTACGACTCACAGCGCAGCCAACACTATCGCATCGGTGTAAACTAACTCAAAATTTTATTCTTAAAATGGCAATATATGAATTGATGCAGAATTATCAAACCATTATTGAATTTAGATCCTTCAATATTAGTTTAAGCCAAAGAGGAGACGAGCAAGGGCGCACCTAAAACTAAGACAATAGACCGATTACATGCAATTTTCGTTTCACGGACACGGGCACACCCCCTCATAGCGGACACTAACCCTGTTTCTTGCATCAATTGTGTTTTTTGTTTACAGGCAGCATATGGTCTTGTTCAAGGAATAAGTCATATTTATTTTTTAAGGATATGCAAAGTGATTAATGGCATTTCTCTAGCTGGGGGGCACGGTTCAGACGTTACATGTAATCAACAACCTTCTAAAATTAAAAAAAAAAATTGTAATGCTTTTTAGGATGTTGCGTAATGAAAACGCGTTGTTTATATTTTTATTTTTTATCAAACCAATCATTATGGCAATTGTCAATAACAAAAACTTGATAATAATGAACCCACGGTAAATACAGAGTTTGACGTGTTTGTCACACATTTTTTCTTATTGTGATTACATTTTAAGCAAAATTTAACACGTGTACCACCGGTGGCTCACACTAACTTCCGCATCAGACACTTTAGTCAACCATAAAACTTTCCACGACGACATATAACGAGGTAGGATTGTATTGTTTATTTCATTAATGTTAGATTGTCAATACCGTATATTGTCTTTGAATAACTCCCATCCGATAGAGCGAAAATCATTAAGGTAAGCCGCCGATGTGCGAGGAGCATGAATTGAACGTGTTAAACCTGAGTTTAGTAAAAAATGAAGACATGAGTGTAACATAAGGCGTTATGCTACACTCATGTGTGAAATTCTCAGAAATCGTAGAAAACTATTCAGAGAATGTTTCGGAAGAAAGTGGTTTTGGCTACAAGCAAATATTTCTGCAGAGATACATTTTATGATTAGAGATTGAAAAGAACACATCTGATGTTCATTTTTTTTCAATTTGTAGGGAATTAAAAAAACCTTTCACCTTGTACTAGAATGCTCCAAAAAAAAAAAAAAAAAAAAAAAAAAAAAATCAATACCGTAAAATGAGATGACATTGTGACTAATGGGGTGACTTTGTGACAAGCCTATTTTTCAACAGTTTTTGAATTTCCCTCCTTAAAAAGAATCAGGTTAGGCAATTCAGTGTACTTGTCAGTTAATCAGTAATGTGCTGCAACCTACTGGCCACATATAACTTCTTTAATTCCATTTACCATGGTGCTTTATTCCATATATGTTTGATTGATTTCATTTAGTTGAAACCTTGAAATAAAGCACCATGATAAATGGAATGAAAGAAGTTATATGTGGCCAGTAGGTTGCAGCACATTACTGACCAACTGACAAGTACACTGAATTGCCTAACCTGATTCTTTTTAAGGAGGGAAATTCAAAAACTGTAGAAAAATAGGCTTGTCACAAAGTCACCCCATTAGTCACAATGTCACCTCATTTTACGGTAGCGAATGAATTATGCGCAAATAAAATATTCTTTTATTCAAAGCACTTTTCCTGGCGTCTTCTGAGAGATCTAACTATTTTTCCCACCTGGGGGGTGGGAGGAAGAAACCTTTGAATGATACCTCATTCGTCAGAATTGATGTTGAAACAAAAAATTTATAGCTTACCGAAAAAAAGAAAAAGAAAAAAAAAACTATTTAGAAATAAAATACTTGCGAGGGTTAAACAATTGTTATTGGTCGAAAATAAGATTCCACGATGCCACACAGACTATGAAAACACAAATAATTAAACATGATACAAAAAGTATCACTTTGTAACAACACATAAACACAAAAAAAAAATTATGATTTGAGCTTCAGAACAGGACTGACTCTGCTGTCCATAGCTCCTTATATTTAGTCTGGAGAAGAACTGTCTGGAAGGTTCTAGGCCAGAATAGATGGTAATCGAACATCTTAGTCACAAACATGTACTAGGACAGTTTGTTCCAACAAAAAGTCTAGAATTCTTTTAAATCACACGTTTTTGTTTGTTTTGTTTTGTTTAATGTTACGATAATTAACTTTAATGAGCGATGAATATTAATAATATCCTTAAGTCCTTATAATTTATTTAAAGATTTCAATTTAACTAGTAACCTACTGTCAGGCTGAATCCAAAGTAAAAATAATCAACAAAAATGGACACACGCAAAATTCAAAAATACGAGAAACAATTTAGAAGAGTAAATAAGTTAAGAAGCTGTGGTGGGAGGAAAAGATCGCCGGAACGTGTGGACCCAGAAAAAGGATTTATCAGAGAGATTAGAATCCAGTCCAGGCGAGCTGTGGCAGTGTATACAGTACGTGTCCCGCCTCGGAACCGTCCCACAAACTAGGAGAGAAAAATCCCACGTTATAACGAACGAGCTATCAAACTTTTCTAATTATAGCAGCGAAAATTTTCGCAAAGTTTCGAGGCAAAGGGATGTCGGCATCGAACTTCCGCATAATCATGGCGTATGAATATATAATAATGCGCGAGGTTTTCAGGGGTTTACATTGGGTGGGGATCAGGGAATTAGTTGTTGAAGACAAAAAAGACAACACAAATAAAAACTATCAACGAACTAACTTTACATTGAATAGGTAGGTACATCTACTCAAATTTTGGGAGAAAAATATTTTTAAATGTAAACTGGAGAGCACGTTAAACAGACAACGATCAAAAGAAAGGAGGAAGTTATTAAGAAAGGAAAAGAAGAATGACTTAGTAACACATTTCTTTTTTCTGCGTAATTCAAGGAATTTCGGTACATTGGTATTTAACTGATTAAGTTGGTCAGTGCAACGTCATATTTTGTGATAACTGAAGTTGAAGTTATATTTTGTGAAATACAATATACCTCAATTTGTCTTCATATTCAAATTTAAAAAAAGCATGATAAAAAAAAAAACACAATGGTTAATTTGAAAAAAATAATAAAATTAAAAAGGTTTGGAACTTAGCTCACTATATGGTTTTACAACGACCATTAAAACTTTAATCAATTTCAATAACTCTACTTCGATCTCTTTGTCAATCAAAAGAGAGACATTTTTTTATATCATATTTCACATCGAACTTGACTTTTTCAAAGTATACAAAAGAGTATTCTACTAACTTACAGTATAATTATATATTACTTCTCTAGTAAAGTATTCATTCACTTTTTAATGTATTTCATTATTTTTTTTATTATTCCGCATATAGATTTGCAACTTCGCAGTGGTGCATCAAGCAAAGTCGGTGAATGTAGTTTTTGACTTTCACTTTCTTGGTGCGTTTTATAATTGATTATAGTAAGAGGTATCGTGGCCACTGTCTTTTCACTCGATGTCGAACTTGACCAGGTAACAGGGAGGAGGAAAGAGAATGGGTTAGGGTGATGTAGCTTTGATTAGTGAAATGTTTGGTATTTGTCTTGTATGTAAGATCTTACTGTCGGTATGTTCATGTCATTGTGAAGTGTATGATTTTTAATAAAACAAAGTGCATTTTTGATTTTTCTGAGAATTTTGGATTGTGAAATCGTGTAATTTGTTAATGTGGACGTGTTTCGCGGAACCCAAAGGTTCTGTTCCGTATGTCCGAATAGAATTGAATTCGCTGTGTCATCAGCGAAGCTAAAGATGGTGGTGCGAGGGTGTTCAGGGATATCTGATGTGTAGACAGAATAGAGAAGAGGACTTAAGGCACTACCTTGTAGTACACCCGCAAGCTGAGGAAAGAAGGATGAAAGGATATATTTTATTTCATTAATAACCCAAAATATTATTTTAAGCACATGTATGTAACAGGTTTCCTGCCGGTGTAATATAACCACTCCAACCCAGATGTTCCAGATAATGCTGAAGACACGTTGTGTCTCAGGATGGTCAGTCCAAGACATAGACATGATCCTAATGGCCTACTAACTGCTCGCTGTTATGATCTCATCTCGCTCTAAGGTCCTTAAGGACATCTCGAAAATATCTTTCTGTCCCTGTTATATTTTTACGACCTTATATTTTTACAACCTCAATTCAGTTTTAAATTATTATTTTTTCTGTACATCATTTTTTTTTTTATATCACAATGGTTAATGAAAGGGTTCTCCAAAGGTTTCGGATTCCGACCTCCGAAAAGATTGTCTTATATTGAACATAGTATTTTATATTTTAACTTAATAATTTTTACTATTAGTGTGTATTTGTACAAATCAAAATAAAATTATTCGTTTTATTGTATTTTTCCGCTTTTTATACCATTTTCAAATTTGCTGTGAATTCATAAAACTCAGAAGGTAATTATTTCATACTTTTTAGTACACTTATTTTTAATTCGGTTTAATTTTTTTTATATTTTTATTAAATGTTTTTTCTCATTTATATCTATAATGAAACTGGACAGCCATCAGTTACTATCTGTGTGTTTGAATGTATTCAACACAGGCACGTCAAGCAGTTAAACTGCAAATTTGTTGTGATTTGGTTATGGTTTTTTGAATCAATCACGCATTTCATATTTATTGCATAATATTTTTAAATAACTTATTTTTTGAAGAGAAAAGATTTGGCTCCGCCGGGAGTCGAATCCGGGTCTCCTGCGTTACATGCGAGGATGCTAACCGCTACACCACAGAGCTCGGCTCAAGGCAGAGCAAATCCTTCCTCTTCACTGATACCTACTCCCCCTATCTCACAAGTTTTACGAGTAATAGCGGGAGGTGGACAATTTTCGTCAAATTTATGATATTTATTGACATAAGTCAATTTTTTTTTAATTATTTTAATTAATCCAATCATAAATTTTGGCCACAATTTAAGATCGGATTAATTAAAATTATTGCATAATAATTTGTTATATATAAATTAAAATACTTTTTGGCATTGGTGTAATTGTTGTTCCTAACGCATCTTTTAAAGTAGTGCTAATTCTTACGGGGGCCTAAGAGGGCAAAAGGGTACCACTGGGTTAATCGGTTTTAAATTTAATACCTAAATCAGAGTCTAAAAAAATATAACGGTACTTTACGATACTATTAAGAAAAATGTTGTAAATATATAACTGAAAAAATTCTTTCATCAATACGTTCGGATAATGGCTTGTTATGCTAAAAAAATAATAATGATAATAAATCGGTAAATATAGTAGGACAAATAAACATTGAAATTAGGTGAAAATTATGAGTAGATTTTTTTTAAGAGTTGTGAAATATCCCCTAAGCGTATAATACTATTAAAAGCAGCTGATAATTTATTTATAACCTGGATATAGAATGGACGGTCATAATAAGAGATATTTACTGTACCCCCCACCCCCCAAAAGCTATAGCACAATATATCGTCACCACAGGAAGCCATTGTCACCTAATTGCCTTCATGGCATTTATAGTCACGTCTATATTACCGCTTAGCTATAATCCTTATCAATTTTATATACCCATCAATAAATAGTTATATATAAACTCGAATATATTTCTTATGGGTTAATATTAATTTATTAAAATTAATATCGTTATTTTCTCAGTTTTTTCATTCATTTTAATTTGCCTAATTTTTTTTTTTTATTTTTTTTTTTAATACTACTCTAAGGCTCTAAAGCCTACCATATGTTTCTGTATTATTTTTACTTTCACTTACCTAGTGGAAGTATTGCGATCGTGAAAAATTTCGACTTCGGGTTTTCAACGGAAATACACGTTTTGGGGTCCCCTGAGTCCAATTAACCAAGTCCCGCGAAATGGTCTGTGTGTGTGTGTGTGTGTAACAGACTAGCTCAAAAACTATAAACCGTGCGAACCTGAAATCAGGTATTTAGTGTATGTATATGCCTGCGATGTGACAGCAAAAATTTAATGAGGGGGTACTTTATTTAATAACTTTTTAAGTTTTTTTCGATTTTCTCAAAAACGGCTCTAACGATTTTGATTAAACTGGATATTTGATCTATCTATATGCCCGAGATATGACTGTAAAAATTTCATCAAAATTGATTAACCGGAGGGGGGATATACAAAATAATAAATTTTGTATCATTTTCACGTGTTTTTTTTATTTACTCAAAAACGGCTTTAACGATTTTGATCAAACTGGATGTATATATATGCCCGAGATACGACTGTAAAAATTTCATCAAAATTGATCAACCGGAGGGGGAACTTTACTTAATAAATTTTGTACCAATTTCACGTGTACATATTTTTTATTTACTCAAAAACGGCTTTAACGATTTTGAAGAAACTGGGTATTTGATGCATGTATATACCAAATATGTAAAAGCCAACATTTCATCAAAATTGGTCCAACTGAGGGGGCACTTTATTTCATGACTTTTTTTCCAATTTTTATCTTTTTTTCGATAATCTCAAAAACGGCTTTAACGATTTTTATCAAATTCGTCATGTTTAATAAAAATTGGGTGTTCTTTAATATCAGGTAAGCTTTATCATTATTAAAATGTTCTGAGGGGGCTTTTTTTAGGGGGGTTGGGGCCTTTTTTGTTTGTTTGTTTCCTATAAAGTACTTTTTTTTTCTTCATATGGAGAAATTAACTGTCTCTCGTTACGCCTAAAAATAAGAGATGGCTAAATATGAGATATGATAAAAATAAAGAAAACATAAAGAGGGAAAAAAAAGAAAAATATTCAGTCAACTTATAAAACTCGTTGAGCCCACGCATGCGGAGTACGCCTTTAATAAAATTTTATTATTATTAGTTATTCAGTTTGTTACCTCTAAACTAGAAAAGAAGCGGATGGATAAATCTGAAACTTTTACTCAACCTTACTGTTTAGCCAAACAACTCTACTTTTTATGCTACTAATCACAAGGGAAATTATTAACAGAATTCCGCCCCATTCTATTTTTATAACCGTATAACATGTTTTTCTACCGTTGTATCTCCCTTGGAAAAAATTAATCCCAGTGAAATACACAATGTTCCTTCCTGTTCAGAAGAGAAGGGTAATTATCTTTATATAATAAATAAAATATAAAATTTAAAATAAATCATCGAAGATTTACGCAGCCCTACAGAAAAAAAAATTTGTTGGTGCCTAGAATCTTACAGCTTATTTTAACTACGATTGGGGCGCTGATTCCAATAATGCAATCAGAATTTTTCCATCATCTCTACTTTTTTAGCTTCAGCCTGGACAGTAGCTTTATTTAAATTTAAATACCTCTGATATAAATAACACATTCCGAAATAGATTTGTAAATGAATTATTTTAGCACGCTTTTCTCCTTATTTTTGAATATTAAACTATTAGTTAGCTCTATATAATTGTAAGAATGAAAAAATAATAAAATCTAGTAATAACTTGTAACAACGCGTTTTAGTATGATTTTACCAACCGGAAAATCATTTAAATTACTTTTTCTTATGGTATGTTTTTTCATAAATTTCACCGGAATATATTTGTTTAATTCCCTAAAAGTGAGTACTACAGTAAGCCACAGCATGAGGTAGCCGGGTTTAGTTATACTATTTTTGATAATAGTAGGGGAGAGCGGGGTTGGTTGGCAACAGTTTTCACTTTTTGATTGTTGAGTCGTTCCTGTTAATATAATCCCAATAGAGCTGGTACCACTGTAAACTCCAATTATTAGAGTACTTCAAGCATTTTTTTCACCACATAATATTTAATACTAAGATTATAGGAAATTGAAGAATTCGTCAATCCAGAGTATGCCAATTAACCCCATATGTGGGGCAGGTTGGCCTAGAAGAGGGTTGTTTAGCCATCTCATTCAAGCACTGCCTGACACATATTATTGTTATTAAAAGCTGCACTACGATATTATAATAATTTTGAATCGGGTTTAACCAGCTTTTAAGGGGAAATAGAATGACAATAGAAGAAGATAGAAGTTTAAACTGTCGTCATTTTCTGCATAAGAAAAATGGCTATCATCATCCTTGCTGGAACTAAAGTAATTGGTAGTTTCACCTTTGTTTATGTTTACCTGCTAGTGAATTGCTACTGCTCCAACATACCCCAGTTGAAGAGAGCCAACTAACCCCACAGGAGAGATAGTATGAAAGATGGCTGCCAGGACAGGGGAGAACAATTAAACAAGAAACTGGTTAGTCGAAAGGTTAGGTTTTTCAAAGGAGTTTGGGGCTATGTGAACAGAATCGGAGTCAAATGTTTTGCCATTCCTATAAACCAAATTTACTGAACGTATAAAAATTTACTTGCATGTTGTAAAATCAATCAATGAAGCACACTCTTCTCTACACTGTTAGCATCGGATTGAAAACTCAGGACAAGGCTCCCGAGGTCGAGCGGGTCACATGGTGGGGCCTTCACAGCAGGTGTGACGGAAACTATAAGCCAATGGCCAACCTTCCCCATATGCCAACCAACCCCACTCCCACCTATACTATAAGCGATATCGTTTAAGAAAGCCAACATTAAAGTAAACAGCAATCATTAACTATTATTAATTATTAAAGAGATCGCCATCGCTAAGAAAAGAAAAATAAAGAGTTCTCTGAAAGAAATAAAGCCGATGGAACAAAAGAAAGAGCCACTGCCTTCCAGATAAATGGCAGAAAGAACTGATGGAGCTAAACATATAAGGGGCTTTCCTGTCATCTCATCTAACTCTTTGTTCCCAACCATTCTATCCTATTCCACACAGTTCTATCTATAGCCTTTCGGGTAAGATGATTTATTTTATTTAGCGATTGTTAAGACCTTTTGTTATTTTTTACAAGATAAAATTATTTTTATCTTAAATTGAATCGGTGAGTTTGGCAACAGTTTGTTTGTTTGTTGTTATTTAGAGGCGTAAAATGTTTGAAGTCATCAACGCCTAAGGGTCTGGCCACACATGTCCGCACCGGATCCGCACCGTAGCAATAATATAGGTAATGTTCAGAATATTTTTAATTTAACTCACATATTTCCTTTAGTTATGCCTAAAGCTCAGGCCACAGATGTCAGACACAGGCCACTTTAGGCATAACTAAAGGTAATATGTGAGTTAAATTAAAAATATTCTGAACATAACCTATATTATTGCTACGGTGCGGATCCGGAGCGGACATCTGTGGCCAGACCCTAATGATTTGTTTTTTATGAATTAAGCTTTCGATTATTTTTATTTTATAAATATTCTTTTAGTGCAGACATGAATTAATAAAATAAAATAAACTGAATAGAATGTGTGGTCCATAATAATAAATTAATATAATTGATAAAAAATAATAGAAGAAGAAAAACATAGTAATAAAATAACTATTACTTAAAATTAAGACTCTTTACGATTATTGGCAAAAGTATTAAAATTTCGACATAAGCTGATGTTTTTTCGAACATTCCAATAATAGTGTGATTTAAGTAAATAAGAGCAATAGTTAAATTACGCAACTTTTGAGCATTCCACCTCTGAACCTCATACACCTCTGAACTCGTTAAGGTATATAATATACATGGACAAAGGAATTTAATTAATATTGCACCGAACCAAAGGCGATGATGATCTGAGAGTTGAGAGTTTAGTTAGATGACTCAAAGCATAATTAAATAAAAATATTGATTTTTTTTTACAATAAAGCTGGTCCCAACTATTTTGTATTTTCATTTTGCATTTTTTAATTTGAAATACGAAGTACTTTTTTTTTTTTTGGACATATATATAAAATACTTCTATCGGAAAAAATATTTTAGGTTTAAATTCATTTTATTAAAAAACAAAAACGAAATAATTACCATTTTAACTTGTATTTTGAAATAATATAAATTAAAATACTCTTAGCCCAGGTCTGTTTAAGGATATCTCCCTTAAAATATTTGATTATCCATTGACTTTTTATGAGAGATCTCCTTGCTAACTTAATCAATATAATATTGTAATGATAAAAAAAAAAAAAAAAAAGTATGATTTAAAAGTTCTTGGACTTTTTATTGGAAAAGTTACCATATGTTCTATTACATATTCGTGACTGTACGAAAATCTTCAACGCGTTCCGAGAACTTACTATAATATTACATCTGTACTATACTGTATACAAATCTCTCACCCCTAATTTCGCCTTCGATTGCGAGTTATAAGCGCAAAACCCCGGTTCGAGAAAATCAAAATGGTCCTAGAGGTTTCTAAATGGTATCAATCTTTTCAGGCTTGAATGAATGAGGCATCATTTTAAAGCTTTCCTTCACCCCTACACCGGAAAAATATACAAATCTCTCATTCCGCCTTCGATTGCGAGTAATAAGCGCGAAACCGCGGATTTGGTGATACGGGATTAGTGGTAGAGGTTCCTAAATGGTGCCAATCTTTTCAGATTTTCAAGGAGAACATTTTCGGTCATATACATTTTTCGATTAACCCCTTCGTTTGCGAGTCCCAACGTCCGATTTCAATCTATCATATCATTTACTTATTTCTAAGAGCTTTTTTTTGTCGGTACTACGAGGATATAAATAAATTATGTAGAGATTAGCAAAGATAAGTTATATTTAAATCAAATTTCTTATTAAAAACTTCCTTTCGAGACATGGTCTATTTCCCACTCTTTTCGATTAATCGCGGTTTTTTATTTTTTAAATAGCAGTTGTTCTTTTTTACTCAAATATATTTAAAAAAAAAGAAATACTATACATTATTTGTTTTTAATCAACATTTCCACTAACTAAATTTCCATAAAGCTTATCTTTTTTTCGGTTAAATAAAATCGGTCAAATTTTCCTCATATCATAACTTGTTGAATCGTTTAATGAACTTCTAGTATCTATTAGACGAAAACTTGTTTTTCTATTTTTTTAACGTGCCGTGGTAAGACGAATAAAACCTAACAATAACCGGAATAAGGTATAATAAATAATACAACAATATTAAAACTATTTAAGCAAAAGTTCAGAAAGGAAATGCATATAAATGCACATTTGGAGTAGCGAGAATTTCATATAATAAATATATGATAATAAATTCAAAAAATAAAAACATATAATAAATTCATATAATTTCAAAATTATATTTCGATTTTGAAATCTAAATTAATAGATTACATACCTACATACATATATATAAATTTTTTTTTTTTAAATTATTGTATTTCTAAGACCGTTCCCCCCCCCCTCTTTATTTATCTAGTTTCATTAACCTGCTTAAGAAAGAAGTAGAATTTCACAAACAATAATATTGAATGATAATAATAGGAATTAAAATAAACAAATATCGAAAACCGCGTAGCATCGGCAAAGTTTTATGTGGCACATCCACGAGTGCCACATCGGCCTGCTCTGCTTTGCTCTGCTCTGCGTCCTAATGTGCGTTAGGCCTAAATATCCATTTAACAGCACATATCCATCTACTAATATAATATAATCATCTGATTCCAGAGGTTGTAAATTATTGAAATCGGAACCTTTTATCAAAAATATTATCTTAACCACATTTAGCTCTGCATAAAGGTGATAGTAGGTAGTTGTTTTACGTTGGGGATTAAACGGTATTGGAACAAAAAAAAATGTTTAAATTGCCCGTCAATATATCTAAAATGGCAATGGTTTATAATCAATGCAAAAGATAACTGTACCGAATGTTTTCTTTTTACTTAAGCTCTGCTAATGAAGAATGCAAAAGAGGGTTTTAAATAATCTTTAAAGCAGCTTTACAGAGGCAGGCTTTTGCCAGTTCGCAGAACTTAATCCCGAGAAGTATTTGCAAGAGAAGAGGATTTGATTTTTTGTTTAACAGTTATATGTCCTAGTTTCTTTTTAACGAAGTAAAATTATAATTATACAAGTAATTCTAATATTTTGTGATACTTAAGATTTTTCTTCATATTCCAGTGAGGAAGTTTTCGTATTTTTGTAGGGGTTGGTTAGATATAGGCATAATATTGTTTCTTTCTAATTGGTGTCAAAAATTATATACATGTTGATTTTTTATTTAAATTTATATACTAGAATTATATATAAGGGCGGGAAAAAAGAGGAGCCATGAATAACCTGTAATATAGAGAAATACTTAAATACATAAATAGGTTTTGCGGAAAGCGAGTGCTCTGATTCTATTGACTGAAATTCCACGTTTTTTATTGTAACTCGCAAAGGGCAGCGACAATCGGAAAAGTGTATATAGCCAAAAATTTTTGACTCAAGAAACTGGAAAAAATGACAACTTTGAAAAAGCCTTGTGACCATTTTGAAATTTTGACTGAGAATAGTAGTTTTTCGCTGAGAACTCGCAAATGAAGGGGTTAATCCAAAAATATGTATACAACCGAAAATGTTCTCCTTGAAAACCTGAAAAGATTGAGACCATTTAGAAACTTCTACGACCACTTTTATAACTCGTAATCGAAGGTGAAATGAGTGATTTGTATATTTTTCCGAAGAAGGTTAATGAAAGCTTTAAAATGATGCCTCATTCATGAAATTTGATGAAGTAAAAAAAAAGGTCTTGAAAAATAATATATATGATAGAAAAAAACATGAAAAAGGTTTAGTTCTAGATATGTTAAAGAATTCCTTTGGCATCACGGCGTGGCATTGTGCCTAAAAGATCTGTCAATGGACTTGTATGCATTGCGTCCCTGGAGATAAGATGGAAGAAAAATAGCCATTCGATTTTCCCCAAAATAAATTTCACCAAATAGGAAAACTGTCTGTTATCGCAAAGGCGGCCTTTCAGTGGGAGATAGGGGCCGAGGACAATATGCCAGTAAGCACCGAGGAAAGCTGCGCGCCCGAGAATTTTCCTCTCGCAGTAAATTGAGTTTTCCGATAGTGGTCGTGTCGGGCCTCGTTTCGACGTCCCTCCCCTCCATTCTGTAGAAGAGGCCATTTTCATTTTTATTTTCTGACTTGATTGAAGGAAAAATAATTCAATGTCGTGAATACCTCTAGTATATATTCTTACAGTAGCATTTGAATTTTATTTCTTTTTTATTATTATTCTCATTGCCAACCGGAAATTATGAGAGTCATCCGCATTGGAAGGCTTAGATGTGCTGGTCGTATTGCCAGAATACCAGAACAGGGCATTCCAAAATGGATTAGGTCAAGAGGTGAAAGAAGACCGAAACTTCGGTGGACAGATGGAGTCGCAGATGATTCAAGACATTTTCTTGTTGCGCGGAATTGGATTGCGGCCGCGCAGGATAGGGTGCGATGGGGAGACCATCTGAAGGAGGCCTTGACTCACTAATTGGGTTGTTGCGCCGTTGATAGTAATAATTATAATTCTGCTGATTGCACCCGCGATCTGGCGCCTCAAGATAACGTGGTAACTTTTGCGTTTGGCTTAGAGTTTCTAGATGCATTTTAAAAGATTTGAGCCTATTGATGTAGAGGGTCTCTATGCCACAGTTTTTTCAGCCGACCGACTAGGTAACAAGGAGGAGGGAAGAGAAGGAATGAGTGGATTAAGGTGATGTCGTGTTGAAGAGTATCCCGACAGACTTTATTTAAATATATTTTAAAACTATCAAAGAATCAGCGAAGACCCAAGGAGGTGGAAGACTATAATAAGGCAGAACGCATTAGCCGATTGGAATCGGTGATGGGTTAATACTTTAAAGGGGGCAACCCTAAGGAAGTATTTTCCTACCGTCACCTCAAAGCCACTTGGGTCATACCGGACTACTGGGTCTCTCAATTCCTCACGGGGCATAGGGGTTTCCGTGCGAAACTGGTGGAATATGGTAAGAACATCGATCCCCTATCGACCACCTAGCCCAAGTTGTAGGATACCGGAGACAGTCGAACAAATTTTACTGGCTTGCACCGCTTATGAGGCACTGAGAGCAATATTGCTGAGGGAGACAGGTCTCTATGTTCTGACGGAGAGCGATCTTCCTCAGCTGATGACTGAGGAGAACTACCAGTATTTCAAAGCTTTTGTGTACGGGTGGAAGGAAATCATCGGTCGCTCCCACTTTGCCTTGGGAAGAAGAACTGGAGCAGTCCCTGGAAGACCACCGGACTAAGACGAATGGAAGGAAAAAGTGAGAAGTCGAAGAACGGAGCAGAAAACTAATCGGGATCAGAAAAACAGTCAAATTTGTAAATAATTGTTACCATGCAGCAGTGAGTTGGTTTGCGAATGCGAAACATCTCATTGCTGCAAAATCCTTATTGGCCCAAAGGTTTATATAATAAATAAATAAAAAACTATCAAAGTAAGTAGAACTATACCGCTTGTCAAAACTTCAATTGAAGTAGATGAATTTGCAAATATTTGGTATTATGATAGCAAAGAGTCCAGCATAATCGAAAAAACAGCATAAAAAGGTTTCCTGAATCTTGGAAGTGGTTATTGGTTACAAAATTTTATATCGATTTCTGAGTAGTGATAAATATTTTATACTTGTAACTACTGAAGGAGAATCGATTTCAATATGCTGTTATAACATAAAGTTAAAAAAAAAAAAATTTCTTTTGCATTGAGATATCCATTTTAATAGAAAGCTACCGTCAAAGGTGACAAAGGCAGCTCACAAGAGACTTATTTATAGATATCTTTCTTTCCCTTTTTCTTCCTACCCGCCATAATTCTGATACCCTATTCTTCCGGGGGCTCTTATATCTTCTCCTTCGAAGAAATTATTCAACAGCTCTCAGTCCTTTCTCGTTGGAGGGGAGAGAGAGAGGAAGAAAGAGGAGAACGTTCACAAGGAGTTTCCAAGAAAATATTAAAAGTATACTTGATGCGTTATGAATACTTAAGATACACACAACCCTTTTCCAACAAAGTTCAATAAATGTAAGCTTAAAATATAACATGTCCCCTCTACCTCGAAAGTGATAGCTCAGAGATCCTCGTTTTTAATAATTTTCTTGTGATGTGTGTTTAAATAATGAAGGTAAGGGAAAAATAGAGCTAAAAGAGGAGAGTTTTTCTCCTTATTTCGTTTTGCGTCCAATTTAAATTTTCCTTTGATATCTAAATATCATTTAACTTATAAACATCAGTAAATATCTTGTTTCTGGATTAATAGACAACCCTCCATAATAGAAGAAATCCTTAAATAAAAAAAATTACAGAGAAATATTTTAATTTCTTATTCTTACGTCAATTTTAACAATAGTGGAATGCCTACATTTTTAATTTCTTAAATTCAATATAAGACAGTAAAACATATTTTATTCAGGTTATACTTCAAGTATATTTTAATTTTAATCAGTATTATTCAGTATAATTAAAATTGTAGAACAACCATCTGTTGGTAGAAACAGTACCAGTACAATTTATGAGAAATAACTAATGAAGCCACTAACAAGGCAAAACAAAGAAAAGCTCTTAGTCCCTTGTCCACAAGACAGGCCTCTTCAAGAAAGATTCCCGTCTCTTTAATTGGACTCCAATCCGGACCAACAGGAAGTCCGGTTGATACAATCCGTAATCAATCACAGTCCTGGTTAACAGAATGTTGAGGCACCAGAAAAAAGTAGCACTACTTTAAGTAATACTTGTATTAGGTACTTGAAAAAAGTATATATCTACTTAAAGTAAGTATTGGATTGAGGAAAAATTCGATGGTTATGTGGATGAGCAACGCTCCCTAACCCTTCTAATGAGTGATTCAAGTGGATTTAATGGAGTCTATTGAAACTTGTAGTGTTTTAGGTCTACTAGCAATTTCAGTCTTGTTTAAGATCAAAGTAATTCAAGGTAGAAGATATCTTAAACAGGTGTAAGTATAAAACTTCCGAAATGTTAAGCAAACCAACTTAACTGTCAATATTTTAGGTATTCACGCATCAGAAGATATTTGAAATTTCCTTTTACCTAGTCGGCATAAAATTGATAGTTTTCGAGTTATGTCAGGATAATTTAAACACCTTCCGGGAAACCTTTAAAATTTTCGTTTCCGTAGTAGTCTTCTCGTACCCTTGCTTATGTCAGCCATATTACTTACTAGCTGTATGTCCCGGTTTCACCCGGGAAATTTAATTTTTCTAATGAAACGGTCGATTTCGTAAAAAAAACATTGTAAAGCGAGATCATTACGATTTTTATTAGGATAAAGAATATCAGCTGAGGATCGGCTGAAGTTATGCAATTTTAATATGGACAGGTGTTCGCACCTGGTATGAAAGAACCACTGAGCGAAAATTGGAGAATTTAGGATAAACGATATGGATTTCTATGAAGAACAAACAAACAGAAATATTGCCCTGCAGTTTCAGCTTCTCGCAAATCGGCTTGCCTAAGCTTCTGTGGCGCAGGACGGGCCTCGTATTCCTGGGCAGACTCAGTTTTCCGCGATTCTGCCTGTCTAAGCCTCTGTTGTTCAATCCTATTTTGATGTTCGTCGAGAGTTTCAGCTGCTCTTATTTGACGTTGTTTTTTAGCTTTTGAGCTCACTATTCCTATTGAAGCTCGCTTCTTAGGAGGCATTTAAAAAAAATAAATTTACCATACATGTCAATAAACGTATTGTAATGTTAAAAAAATAAAAAACATATGGTTTAAAATTCCCAGAACTCGACGCCTGCCAAGGGACGGTCTTACCGGGCCTTGTTGGCCTCTTCAAAATCTATAAAATGAATTTTAAGGCCGTTTTTTCGACTCAAACGGTCGATTTCGTAAAAAAAAAACCATTGTAAAGCGAGATCATGACGAATTTTATAACAATAAAGAATATACCCAAAGATTGGCTGAAGCTATGCAATTTTAATATGGACGGGTGTTCGCACCTGGTGTCAAAGAACCACAGAGCGAAATTTGGAGAATTTAGGACAAACGGTATGGATTTCTATAAAGAACAAATAAAAAAACAAACAAACAGAATTTCATCTTTATTTATATAGATTAAGTGTAAAATGCTGATCATATATTAGCCTTCTTATGAGAAAACTAATTTTTTAAAGGAATCCAGTCGGTTTTCTAATTGATTGCTGAGATGTAAAGTACTTATTTTATTTTGAAACGCAAACTAATTATTTTCTCTTACTTTTTTAGTAATTAAAAAAGAACAGCTGAAAAAATATAGAAGGATTACATACAGAATGAATGGACAATAAACATTGAGTGAAACGCACCCTAGCGCTTCCTGGTAGCCTTGAGCTCAAACTAAATTTTTCATTTATAAACTCGTATCTCAATCTCAGAGATGCTAATTACATGTTGCGAGAGGCTTAAAACTCCAGTCCTTATCTCTTCAATTTTACACTCTTAAGAGAAAAGCGGAAACCTTATTCTCCGTTAGGGGACCTACAGTTACACGCTGACATAAATCTCTTAATCGTATGTGGAGTCGTTTCTGAGCCTTTTCGGCACGCACATTGTACACTTTGCTTTATAATGTATATTGATTGATTAAAGTATTTGGATGTCCGTTTAAATTAGTAAAAAACGTTTGTATAGCGTCGTTATGTGCTGGTCGACTGTTAATACATGGAGGTCAGTATGTAAAGTTTTATTAGTCACGTACCATGGTGATTTTGTGATTAGTCGTAACAATTTTGATTGAATTGTTTAAAGTTTTTGTAAATGAGTCTTTTTAGCAATGACGAATATCTGTGAGGAATGTGTCCATATGGGCTTCAGTAAGTAAGAGTACTTATTTAGTTTTTGTTTCATTTTCAGTTTTGATGATTTAGAAAGTAGTAGGTAGAGGAGCTTGAGTCTTTTGTCAAAGTCCTTTTTTTCATTTTAACATATGGGCCCCAAGTCATCCTTCTGTCGAATGTGAGTCCCAGGTAGTGTACTGTGTCCAGATAGTATCTGTGGAAATTGGTTATTGGCAATATAAACTGGGGAACAGGTATGTTTTCTAAGCGTGAAAGTAATGTTTTGATTTGTCATGATTGAGTGTAATTTTCCATAGTTGAAACCAATCGTGTAACTTGTGTAAGTGATATTGTGATGACAAAGAAACCTCTGTTGCGTCCTGATGTTTCGTGATAATTGCTGTATCATCAGCGTAAGTTGTAGTCAATGTCTCGTTGTTAATAGGTATGTCGAGCGTGTATATGAAGTAGAGTAAAGGTGCTAGTATTGAACCTTGGGGTACTCCCGCCAAGTTGGATAAATTAAAGAAATTTCCGAACCCTGACGGACAGAGACTACATTTGTAGTGTTTTTCCTAAATTTTCTAGGAGGGTTGAGCTGCTCTCCTCTGCCCTCTGCGGACGCCCATGGTAACTTGTAACAAATGGTCCCTCGAGGAGAGTCGAAGCCGCAAATGTCGGGCCTCGCCTCTAAGGAAAGGCCACCTCCACGAACCTCTGGTATTTAAGCCCCTCTTAGCAGGGCAATACAATACTGAAGTCTGAGGCGTGGGAAAGTCTGTTTGTTTTAAAAGAAAAAAAGTGATGAACATTATTTTTTTTGTTTTCATTTGTTCATTTGAACCGTATAGACTACTCGAAGCTACTATTTAAGGGTGCCATAGCTCCACTAAATTGAGGCAAATGATAAAATCAATATTCAAAACTAAATCGCCTAATCTGCTTTAGATTACAGTAATAAGACCGATTTGGATCATAGGCAGAGGAATGGGAGCTGCAGCCCCCCTTTGAAAAAAAATTTGCCATTTAAAGATAGATTTTAACTTAACTGAAAATAGGGAAGTAAGGTCAAGGTCGATATACTTAGTGGGATATATTGTTTTATAAAATGATTTAAGCCCTTCCCCCCCATTGATAGTAATCTTGGTTGCCCCACTGTTGAACTAGATCTAGAACTCTGGAGCTTTAATGTATAATATAATTATGAAAGTATAATGTCTTAATTACATTAGTATTTAATACATTATAATTAACTTGGCTATTATTAACTACTAACATTAACTTTAGTTACAAAGTGATTATGTAAATAATGTGTGTGTTTATATGGTTTTAATTGATTTAAAATGCTTTATGTGAAGAATTTGAATATCTTTGTTTTGTTTTTCACCTGCTATTAACCTGCATATGTATTCGAGTAGTTATGTTTTAAGTGGTAAGTTGCACCATTTATATATCTCAACAACTAGAGCTGATAGAGGAAAACTAATGGCAACTTTGGATTCAGCGCACCAATTGGAACTCGGCTAGCTATAAAATTCTCGGCACCGAACCACCTCAGACCTGTTTTATCATTTAGTTATGACTTTTAAAATTAATGATTCTGTATCGAGTCCACGCATTACGAATTGACGGACGAGATAAGTTATTCTTAGTAATATATCGCTTTTGCTTTATAATTTTATTAATATTTATAGATTGCCTGTAATATATATTGTAACACTTATGTGGGTAACAAATATTAATTTAACAGAAATATACAGTTATCACAATGCCAACGAATTATTACAACTTAAACAATTGAGCAGGTTACAAAAATGATAACTTTATAACACACACAATCATATGACTTGAGCAACACAGTCAAGACACAGAATTCCAGAACAATGTGGGCAGTTGTACGCCATCACGGAAAGATCTAGACACAAACAGTTCGTTCCAACCGCTTATTTTGTCCAAACAAGCGGCCCGGGAGGTTACGCCATATGTTTTTTTTATTTGCTTATCGGTTTAACGTTATAATAACGGGTGCGGCAGTGAATCGGGCGATTATGAAAACATCGAAAGTAATTTAAAAAAGGGAGATTTATTAATTTTAAATATACCAAATGAAACTTACACAATTACAATTATTTAAAAATAACATCCCTAAGATATCCTTCATTTTGTTCGACACATTCCAGCAATCTTGTGCGAAGGTTATTCATCACATTTGTAAGTGTTGCTGCATCAATTCGTGTGATTTCTTCGCGAATCCTTACTTTAAGTTCCCGGCAATTTTAGGACCATATTTTTTTGAGGACGAAAATGAACGTACAGTTACAGTGAATACTCTGCGCTATGCTAACATGTTAGAAAATTTTCTTCAACCTCAATTAGCTCGTAATCCTCTTTACCAAAACATGTTTCTCCAACAAGATGGTGCTACCTGCCACACGTCCAGAGATTCACTTACTGTTCTTCGACGGTTATTTCCCAATCACGTAATTTCCAAGAATGGGGACATTTCGTGGCCAGCGAGATCACCAGATCTCTCTGCATGTGATTACTTTCTCTGGGGATACTTGAAATCACGTGTTTTTCAATCACCGCCACCTCAAAATTGCCAGGAACTTAAAGAAAGGATTCGCGAAGAAATCACACAATTCGCACAAGATTGCTGGAATGTGTCGAACAAAATGGAGGACATCTTAGGGATGTTATTTTTAAATAATTGTAATTGTGTAAGTTTCATTTGGTATATTTAAAATTAATAAATCTCCCTTTTTTAAATTACTTTCGATGTTTTCATAATCGCCCGATTTACTGCCGCACCCAATTTATATTGGGATGTATTAAATACTAATGTAATTATAACAGTCAATATTGAAATATTGTCACTAACATTATACACATAGTATTTTAACCATATTGTAACGTTAAAAAAAAAAAAAAAAAAAAAAAAAAAAAAAAAAAAAAAAAAAAAGAGCACATATTTTAGAATAGTTCTAGACCTTTGGTTGAATGAACTAACAATAGGAACAAACTGTCGTAGCACATGTTTTCCTTAAGACTATATATATGGATGGCCTGGAGAGTTAGTCTGGTTCTGAAGCTCAAGTCATATGATTATTTCTGTGGTACAAAGTGATAATGTTTGTAACCTGTTTAAATATTTGTGCTTTTATAATTTGTATAGCATTGAACATATTTATTTTTCTTTGAATAAAAATTGTTTAACCCATTGATATAGTTTTTAGGACGCTATAAATATTTAAAAAATAAACTAGAAATCTGTTACTCATTTCTCATTCTGCCAATGGTAGAGTGATATCGGATTCCGGAGGCTGTGTAACAACATTTGCGGGGAGAAGTTGGTCCCGTAGCAACAGCTGCATTTGATCCAACTTCTCCATTTGTTTTAGCAACATTAATTTTTGGGAGTTAGTTCTGGCAAGTTGACCAAAATTATTTACCAACAAAATCCCAACTGTTTTACATTTACAGAGTGGTAGAAAGTTGTTATGTTAATTTATAATAAGATTGTATTTAGAATAACAGCCTTTGAATATTGTTAATATTACAATGGATATTTTTTATTGTAATTCTAATAAAATGATAAAAAAAATATTGATCTATGAACGAAATATTTGGTCGGAATCAAAAGGATGCTATTTCTTTATAAGTAATAATTCTCCTATCCACAACTAATGATCCAAAATCAGTCGATAATTAATCAATAGATATAGATATAAATTTAATGATTAATAAATATTCTCATGAAATTTATATGATTCGACTCCTCTTACTTTTATTCCACCTAAAAAACGAAATATGTTTCAAATTCGTTATATTCGGATACCGATTATAACGGTTAATAAAACTATACTGATATAAGGATTGACTATTAGACTTAGTGAGATAGAACGACAAGTGTTTAAAATTTCGTTTAAATCAGATAATCGATAAAACATTAATAATTTCCATCCTTACCCCTCTTAACAATCCATACCATCATTTATGAATAGTATTTATGTATCCTAGAGAAAATTATTTATATTTTAATATTGGATTTAAACGTGATTTTTTTTTCTCAGTTGACAAAACAGTTTTTGTCCAATTTTTATAAGAAATATTGTTTCTTTGGAGAAATCGGCTAATCCTGTTATTTCATCTAAAGAAGAAACAAACAAGAAAGAACAAGTTAGGATCATGCGTAGTAAACCATCCCTTCGGAAAGTTTGATGTGTTCTATTTTTTTTTTTAAATGTAAATTATTTTTCGTTTTATTGTATTTTTTTATAGCTTTCGGGGCAAGGACATAAAACGGCTTCTTTGAGCGGTATATTAGTGATGCTATAGCAAATAAAGGATTATAGTATTTTTTCTTTTTTTTTTTTGGTTTCTTTGAAGCATCAAAAGGTTTTTTCAGCAGAGCTCTTTTTATTTAAAGAGTAAACTAAATAATTAAATCTTCAAAAGTTCTGGAAAAAATATGCTTAAAACATATTTCTGTCTATATACTTCTGTGGTAGAACAATATTTATTCAAAGAATAATAACAATTTTCGATGCCACATGAATTATAACAATACAAATATTAGAACACGTTAAAAAAATTATCAATTTATAGCACACAAGTAGTCATATGGCTTGATCTTCACAATCAAGATTAAGACTGCCCAATCAATCGCTCCTTATATATAGTCGTAAGGAGATGGTCTAGAACCTCGTGAAACGGCGTGGATTGGGCACGAACATTGTAGTCACAAAAACGTGCTTTTACGGTTTGTTCAAACTGTTAGTTCCAACAAAAGGTCTGGGAAATTCAAACCATATATTTTTTTTTTAACGTTACAATATATTTATTATTCCATTCCAATGTCCAATGCATTGAAGTAAATAATGTTTTAAAATTAATAAATGTCATCCGAATAATAAGAAACACATTAGAGCATTACCACGTCGTATAGTTTAACAGAATTTATAAACTGCTCGGTTACCAAATAATTACACAAAATGTTAATAATTAAACTCGAAATATACCGAGTGCTAGGAATAATATTCTAAGGATTGGATTGGAGAGTAATTTGATGGCTTGTTGGAGGTAGCTCTATATGTACTAAAACTAAGCAAAAAAGATATTGGTTGGCGTTAAACAGTTGTTAAGAGAGAACAAATGGAATAAAATCGCGAGGTGATTGGTAGAAAACTGGTTCCAGAGGCCAACGACCAGCCTCTGATTATAATTCTAACCTCATTAGAGGTTATTTTATATTACCTTTAATTATTACGGCTCGGTCCATGTCATAACTTGTGTAATAAATACGTTATATTACATCTGTTGTAATTATAGTTCAAGGAGGTGTTTTACTATAAGAAATTCATCACTATAAGGATAGGAAAAAAAAAGAAGCTAAAAAAGACATTATTTCATATAAGACCGGTTTATTGACTGAAAAATCTACCAAAGGCTAGAATAGTATAAAGTAGTGTGCCCAATTACGGCTAATCTAGGGTTTGAAGTACTATACCTCCGAAGGTATCCAATCAATTTGCATTAAAATTAAACCCACAGAGAGATCATTCGATCTACTTTCATAAATAAGCAAATTTGTTTTTTAGAATGAATTCATATATCGTATTATTAGACACCGGGCGCCAAATATGGCCTATGCGCTCAATATATTTATGGTTACCAAGGAAATTGCTAATTTATTAATCAAAGCACGATTCTAATGCAAAAATAAAAACTTTATTCTATTATAAATTATAAAAATTTCAATGAAAAAAAAAAAGCAATACATAATCTTTATTTATATACTAGCTGTATATCCCGGTTTCACCCGGAGAATTTCATTTTTTTAATCTATAAACTGAGACTTTTATTGACTCAAATGGTCGATTTCGTAAAAAAAAAAACATTGTAAAGTGAGATCATTATGATTTTTATAACAATAAAGAATATCAGCTAAGATCGGCTGAAGTTATGCAATTTTAATATGATCAGGTGTTCGCACCTGGTCTGAAAGAACCACTGAGCGAAATTTGGAGAATAAAGAATATCAGCTGAAAATCGGCTGAAGTTATGCAATTTTAATATGGACAGGTGTTCACAACTGGTCTGAAATAAGCACTTAGCGAAATTTGGAGAATAAAGAATATCAGCTGAGGATCGGCTGAAGTTGATACGATACCTCATATCATCTTGTGATATATTCTGAATTTATTTAATTAACATATATTATGGCAAAAGGTTAATTTGGTACATTTTTGCTAACTGTCTATTCTGATTGTACTAAATCCTATTCAATTATATTCTTTATTAGTTCCTTTTACATTTGTGCTATTTATATTTAGTGTCCCCTCTGCTGATAATCCAGTAAGTGCGAGATAAATGAATCATTAATACTTACTATTGTCAAATATGAGATGTAACAAATTAAATTTAATCCCAAATTTAAACTTTATCCCTTCTAAATTCTTTACCAAACAATTTTAAATTTGGCGCAAAGTCCTATTTCAAGTTTCCCTTTGATTTTATACATATATAAAGATGAATAAGGTTGTAGCTTACCTCGCCTCGAACCGTCAACTGTCAACCGTCTTAAAACTAATGAACCTGATACAAACTCTGCTTACCTGGAAAAAAAAAGCAACATAAAATTAATATTCTGTCACTACCAAATATTTGCACATATATAATAAATCACTAAAAACATTATCAGCAATATTAAATTTTAAACTAATTAAGAAATCCTTAAAACGATTGGTTCACTTAACAAACTATCGCTACAAAAGTCTAGTACTTTCTAATCTGTTATTGCTTCAAGGTAAAATGGGACAATGTCAAAATAAGGTCGCGCACAACTATCACAACGTCTTTAACTATAAACAATAATTATAATCTGTCATAAAAGGCGTATTGCGCATGCGTGGGATCAACTTGTTTAATGCGTTGTCGGAATATTTTTCTTTTTTGTCCTAATTTTTTTGTTTACTCGATTTCTTCACATTTCATATTTAGCCATTTCTTATTTTTATGCTTAACGCGAGACAGTTAATTTCTCCATATAAACAAAATAAAAGGTACTTTATAAGAAAACAAATTTTTTTTACTTCGCCGTTTATGACCCCCCCCCCTCAGAACATTTTTATGATGATAAAAATTAACTGATATTAAAGAATACTTGGTTGTCATTATATATGACAATATGATCAAAATCGTTAGTACAGTTTTTGAGCAAATCTAAAAAAACCTAAAAATGAGATAAAATTTATGAAATAAAGAGCCCCCACTGTTTGATCAATTTTGATGAATTTTCAGGAGTCTCATCTCGGGTATATATGTTACGGTAAATGTACACTCTTGGGAAATGTACACTTTTACCGTACATGTGTACATTTCCCAAAAAGTAAGGTATATGTGAACTGAATATAAAGTTTATGTACATTTCCCGGCAAATGTGTACCTACTCTTGCCTTCATGTTTCGGTAAATGTATACTCTTACCTTCATGTTTTAAGAAAAGTTGGAATACAAATAAATTAAAAATGTTGTTGCAGTAAAAAAATATTTATTTAAATAAACCTAATACAAAAGGCTTTAATAAGGAAAATCATTTTATTAAAATGTAAATGACAAACAAAACATACTTTTCTTTGCATATTATATAATATGTCATAGGTTATGATCCCATCCCAATATTCATAAATACAATTTTCGTCCTAGTTTTTCTGGACCAATAAGATGGGAATCAAATAAATAATAATAATAACATATTTTTCTTTATTATAACAGTTAGATTATAATTTTAACAGTGAATTATCTTATTAACAGTTAAATTATAATTTCTTTATTATAACAGTTAAGCGTAGGTAATATGTAATATTATATTGTATTATATTACATTATATTATATTAAAAAAATGGAAGGTGGTAAATGTATGCTCACATTTACCAAAACGAAATGGTCATTGTGAATTCAATGTTCATTTCCCTTCTTTGAAATTGTAAATGTTAGTTGAATGCACATTACCCAAATGAGGAGGCTAATGTGCACATGTGTACACTTGCCGCAATATCTGCTTTTAACGTAACATACACATACATCAAATACCCAATTTCAGGTTCGTTCAATATACAGTTTTTGAGCTAGTCTGTTCACACACCAACAGACCTTTTCGCAGAGCCTGGTTATTTGGTCTCAGGTGACCCCAAAACGCCTGTTTCCGTTAAAACTGTAATTCGAAATTTTCAAGATCCCAATACTTTCCCTTACTCTAAAAAAAAAAAAAAAAGTCCCACAGTCCCATCAGCGATAATATTCCTTAAAAGCAATTACATACTACTAACCAGGATTAGTCACTGGGAGGGGGTCGGTTTCCCGTATAAAAAAATTGAGAAAAAATCATAAGTTGAATAAATTTACGCATATAAGTTTCAAGTATTGTACTAGTATATCTGTATGGACTTAAAAAACGTTCCCATCATTTTTATACATAAGCGAGTATGTAAAGCTGTTTTTACTCTCTAAATATACTTTTGGCTTTTTTACGACCAGCATCCACGCCTGAAACACTTTTCTGGGATCGTTGCTAGTAATTATGCTAACCAAGTAATTATATATCAAACCCTTATCTCTCGCTGGATACATCCAGCCTCATCTGCCCATCTATAGATACGGCTACAGATCAAGTTAAACCGGATATATATCTATATTTTATTGAGGATATCGGGGAAGGATTCATATCTCATCTTTAAGATTGGCGGAACTGAATTGATGTTGGGGATAGCGGGACTAGGGTGCATTTGTTTATGTCGGCCGAATCGCTTTCAAAAAGTTATAGCCCAATAAAGGAAATATTGAATCTCCTCCCTACGATAAATTGTCTAGACTTTATTCTATATCAATCTTGTTTCAATAGCATTTGGGGAATTCGTCTAAGATTAGAAATCTTTAAAAAATATTTTAAAATCTTAATAATAAATATCACGTTATCATGATTGAGATATTACTGAATTAATAATTTTAAAAAATTGAAATTAGTCAATAGAAATCATTAAACGAACATTTTCCACTCCCTAAAAATCGAAAATATTGCGAAATAATTGGGACAGGGGTCATTGAAGAGAAAAGATTGACTTGACCGGTATATGTTAATAATAATAACAGCGCCTAAATAGTTATTAAGGAAACTCGGGTTCAATTTCCGGTCAACGTCAATCTTTTCTCTTTTTATAACAAACATTTAAAAATTATATTAATAAATATCATGTTATCTTGACAAGAATAACAATTGAATTAATACATAAGTTTATTTAATTTAAATATTTACAAATAGATCCTCTATTCAAACCTCACATATTTCATTTATGTCTGACGTTTCGTTGCATTTTTCTTCAATTGCTTTTACGGATGCATATCCCTTATTAGAAATCAGAATTAGAATTGCATTCAAGAAGCCAAAAAAAAACAAAAAAACTTTAGACTATTTTTGGGTGAGTTAGACCCAAAACAACAACAACCAAATCCACTCCATTAATAATTTATTTTTAATATTTTTCTCAAAAAGAAAACAATTATTTTTAGATAAGTACACAGCTAACGGAGAATATTAAGGAAGCATATAGTGTTCTATAAAATACAATGTAATTTTATAAAAGGAGATGTAAAATGTAATCTGAAGGTACAACAAACTTTTACAAAAAGACTATTTTCGTCTGCTGATCAAATATAACGTGAAACAATCAACTTTTTTTTAAAAGGGGGGGCTTAAAGCATCAGCTTTACCTCAAGGCCTTTGTTTCTATTTAAAGATATAATTCACGGAATTTTTACTGGGTGGCTTTGAAGCTGTAAAGCTTCTTTGTTCTAGTTGAAAAAAAAAAGTAAATGGTAGCCATATACTTTACAGCCATATACTAATATATTTACTTTCCTTTTTAACATGGCAATAAACCTAGATGGCGATCCTTTGTTCTTACTGTACCAGCTACAATCGAGATGTAACTATTGTGTGTTAGCAGTAACACGCGTAATGATCCTCAGTTGTCTATAAGTCAGCTTTGGTTCTACGCATATTCAACAACTAAAGATTTGTCCTGATGATATTTAAAGAAGAATTATCATAATTATTATCTTCAGTAATAATTTACGTTTGAGATTATCCTTCAGATAATTTTATTGATACAATACAAAAATGTGTCAGTTTGTGGGATTTGCAATCTGCAACTTAGCAATAAGCTAATCGGTTGAATTCGTGCTGGATGAATTGCTAACTTTATACTAAGTTACCATATCTCTCGGCCACCGCCTCAAAAGTCCCCGGTGTGGAATGTAAGGGTTTACGTTTGATGTTAGTGTCTGTGTTGAAAGTTATTCTTTGTCTGGTTTTATCGATAACTGTTGGGATATTCAGGTCCTTGCGCAGTAAGTCATTTGTCAAATAGAAGGATGCGTCTGCTATTTTCCTCAATACCTTTAACTGGAATGACTGAATTCTTTGAATGTTTGAGGGTTTTGCAGAACCCCATAGTTCTATCCTGTCATATATAACAATGGTCGTATTTGTACTTTGTAAATAGTAAGTTTATTAGTTATTGATAAATTCGAACGTCTTTCGAGTAACCTATATAATACTTTTTGTCGTTAATTAATCTTTTGTTAAGTTGTTTTCTTTTCAGTCCGAAAAAGGTATTCCTTCTTCCAATTCTAAACGAGGGAGTTTCTTCTTGTTTCGAGAGTATTCAAAAGTGTAGATTTATTAACGATTTCCCAACAAATTCAATTTTTGAATTGTAACATTCCATGAAAATCAGTCCCTTCAGTTAAAAAAAAAATAATAAAATAAAATAAAATCCGTAAACTTACCGAATTACGTTTTTTTTTTTTTTTTTTTTTTTTTGTCTCCTTCCTAGTCCTAGCATACAGGCAATTATTGAATAAATTCTGAGTAGAGTATTTTTTAAATTTACAAAAAAAAAAAAAAAATAGCAAATCAATCCCAAAAAAACTTAACGGACATAAGTTATTTTATTTTTTTTATCATACCAGATACGCTGGTAAAAAATGTAATTGTAAGTTTCGTCCTGTCGGCATATGGAGGGCATCAGAACCAAACCCCTTTTGTTGCGCAAGTGAATATTAAGAAACTATCTCACTCATAAAAGTTGATTCAGATGGCCGTGGACGATATACCACCGCAATAGTTGAAAGGTGTTATAAAAAAGAATTAGGAGTGTGTTGACTGTTAGGTTAATGTCTCATATTTGGGTACTCAACTCACACTATAGCCGGAGTAGAAAAATACACTGCCTCAGCCAGATTCGAACCCGGGATCACGATCATAGTAATCTTATGCATTTCCACTGAGCTACTTCACCCCATATTAACAATAATCTGACCGGTTTAAAATGACCGCTTTTGAGACTTTAATCTGAATTTTTAAATTCCAGGTTTTTATTTTTCTTGAACTTACTGCACGACCTTTTCCATAATACATATATAGCTGCTTAATTTTTCAATATATATTCTCTTCTTCTTTCGTTTTTCCTGATAATAATATGTACCCTACCGTTGTCTACCCTGAGCGGTATTTTGACCGCTAGAAAATATATGAAATTTTATGAAGTTATCTGCATTGAAATCTCAAACCTAACTCAAAAACAGTAGTTTTCCAAGAAAATGTCATCCGGTTGTGTTCTAGGAAAAGGCCATGAGCTTACAGTTTATTTATGATGGGTACAGAGCGACTGCTGGTAACTCACGAGGTGAGGCAAAATGGCGATCATTCAAATTGGATTATAAATATAATAATCTGCATTATAAATATTTGCGACGTGATTAGTTCTATTTGTAATTTTACGGAATGAGAATAATAAAAACGTTTGATAAAATAAAAAAAAACACTTTATTCAGATAAAAATAACTAAACGAATAATGAAAATAAAGAAACTTCTGTTGAAAAAAATAAATAAACCTCTTGATAATATAATTATGCAGTTTTTTTAGCAAGTCGCAGTATCCCACACACGTAATCAACACACACTCTGAGAGAGTTTATATGTCTGATAACCCGCAGTGTAGCCAGGTATAAATACATTTATATAATTTGTGGCAACACTGACAAAGACAGGTTTCAATTAGAAGTAGGTGCTGCTACAATTATAATCAACTGGAAAACACTATAATGTTTATTTCAAAAGCTGTCATTTGACCGCCATCAGTAGAAATAGGTAATATATAATACTAGCATTCCCCGTCGCGGCTTTGCCCGCGAGCCTTTAAAATCAATTCTGTGATCATTATCTTGGTATTGATTTAATATAATATGTTAACTGATGTTAAGGAAATTTAGTAGAATCGGAGCTTCCGGTAGGTGGAATGTTGGAGGGGGAAGCTGCCGGCTCGGTAGAAGAGAGGGATACGCGCAATGGAGAGAGTTCGCTAAAACAATTGCTTACTCGTCGTGAACGCTTCATTTTTCGGTTTTAAAACATGGTCTTTCGAGTTAAACTCGTCGTATCAAGATCTTTAAAATGAGTCCAAATTAGACATTTTTTCTCGAAGTGCAAAAATAGGTGTCCGTTAGAGTTAAACAAAAATTTCGCCAAATAAACCCCTCTGGGTCACATTTTTGAAATTCCTTTCTTATTGCTTACCTACATCGCGATTACAATCTAAATTCCGAACTTCAAGTTTCTATCATTAGTAGTTTTTGCTCTGCGTTGATTCTGTCAGTCAGGACAAAGCCTCTTATATACATATATAGATATGTCGGTAGGTTTAGTGTTACTAAGATCCCGTAGCTGATTTACTAGCTTAAGAAGCATAAAATAGACCAATCAATGAATTAACTTGATTAATGGAACCTTCCAGTCCTTTCCATAAGCTCTTGCATAACAGCTGATCAGATCCGGAGGACCGGCTGGCCTTCGCTGCTAGAACAGAATACATCAGTGAAATGAATTGAACCAGTTGGGGGGGGGGGGGGGGAGGCTAAAGCATAACTCACTCCTGTTTGAGTGAGGTCAGTGCATCTTCAGGGATTCGTTTATCATTTCTTTATCCTCGCTGCATAATGTATTCATAGCTTATCCTTCGTCTATCTTTTCAGACTTTGAGAAGGTTAAGGGCAGCGTAAGGAATCGAACCTAGAATGTGAGATATTCGCATCTAAAATTTGTGGCAGGTCCATTTGATTGAGTCAGTATCTGAATCAAGGGAACAGAGAAAAAAAGAGGTTTTAAAGATTATTTAAAGAATTTTGTCTAATATTTAGGTTTTTTCGATTTTCTCAAAAACGGCTCTAACGATTTTGATTAAACTCGGTATTTGGTGTATCTATATGCCCGCGATGCGACATTAAAAGTTTCAACAAAATTGATCAACCGGAGGGGGGACTTTACTTGATAAACGTTGTACCATTTTCACGTGTTTTTTTTTTATTTACTCAAAAACGGATTTAACGATTTTAATCAAACTTGGTTTTTGATGTATGTATATGCCCGCGATGTGACAGCAAAAATTTCATCAAAATTGGTCAAGCGGAGGGGGTACTTTACTCAATATATTTTGTCTCATTATCACGTGTTTTTTTGTTTACTCAAAAACGGCTTTAACGATTTTGACGAAACTCGGAGAATTACCAAATTTTGCAATACAGATCCTCTATAACTTAAGGAGATCTACTTAAATGTGGAAAAATGTGTGAAGTTGAGGAATGGCGTTTACATATTATCGAAACACGTCGATTTCTAATCCAAGTAAGTTCGTAAGTGAAAGTTGTGTGTTGCGCGCATCGCACCAGATTTTTTTTAATTAGTATGATAAAAAATTTATTTTATAGGTGGTGCCTTAAAAATTTATCTGATATTACTAATAGTCAAGTGTTTTAATACAAAAACTTTTTATTCATTTTAAAGGCAGGTCCCAGAAAAATGTTTCGAGCGGAGTTGATGGTTGTAAAAATAAAAAAACATTTGCGCACAAGACAAATTTCACTTACCAACTTGCTTAGATTAGAAATTGACGAATTATGATAAATAAGTAATGGCCATTCCTCAAATTCGAACATTTTTCCACATTCATTTACTCATTTTTGTTTATATTCGCTCTACAAAGTACACTAAAATTTTTATTATTAAATAAAAGTTTTTATTTGAGATAAAACAGGAATGCGAGTATTATACTCCATTGCGCCTGATATTATAAACCTCTATTTATTAGTTGAAAAATTCATTTAGTTACCATGGAAGCAAATAAGGATGTATTTGCTTTCCATTAAATATTTATGTTCTAAAACATATTGACAACTCTTTCCCATGAATTCTGTTCATTTTTATGAAGCCTTTACTTATGAACAATATAGTCTGTTATTATAGGAGTACTGCGCATGCGTTAGTGGAATGAGTTTTAGTATTTGTCCAAAGATTTTTCTTTTTTTCTCCAGCATATCAACCTTCATTATTTTATATATCACATTCATCCATTTCTTATGTTTGGGCATATCGAGAGACAGTTAATTTCTCCATACAAACAAAATCAAAGGTACTTTATAAGAAAAAAACGTTCCTTCGCTATTTAAGTCACTTAAGAACGTTTCTAACATAATAAAACCTAACTGATATTAAAGACTACTTCATTCTCAATAATAATGACGAGTTTTATTAAAATCTTTTGAGCTGTTTTTCAGAAAATCGAAAAAAATTTATATTATTTTTACTGCTATCAATAAATTAATAGATTTATTTTACAGCTATAAAATTTATTTTATTTAACAAATAAGTGTGTTTGTTTGTTTAACGTCACTTTATGCCACTAAGGCTAATCGGACGATGCTACAGTGGGAGTCCTAAATTTTGACTATCCAGGTATAATTACGATAGGGATCTTTAACGAGTACCTGACATCATACAGGCTCGGGACCTCCATTTTACGTCCTATCCGAGGGACGGCATGTCTAAGGACTTTTTACTCCCATTAAAAAATCCCAGGGCCACCGCTGGGCGCGAACCTGCGACCTTTAGTATTGTAGGTTGCCATGCTAACCACAAACCAAAGGTGACCCAACAAATAAGTGATTGATTTCCCAAGTGACTGGAGTTTTTTGTGATACTAGTGCGCCGTTGTAATTCGTCTCATATTTTTTTTTATTTTTCAGATAATATAAAGTATATTGATAATGGAGACTTTTTCTTCATGAGAAGCTAGCGCTGGGTGTGTCAGCCATATTTATTCGCTTAACTTCACGTTATGTATAAATAGCTGTTCGTAGAACGCCGGTACGGCTCGAACTTGTTCGAGGGTGAGGTTCGTAGAGTGTAAAGGCATCTTTAGGGTTTGAATGTTTGTGACTAGAGCGAAATGTGTTGTAGTTCTCACGAATGTATGATTTTACTGTTACAACGCCCATGTCCTTGTATATTGTGGAGTTAGAAATAGTAAATGGAGCTTTTACAATGTTTCTAACAATTGTTGTCTGTGGGTTATGAATTTCGTTATATGTAGCTGTTTTGGGAAACTCGAAATTTCTGCTCCATAAGACACGTTTATGTAACATAACAAATTAGATTTTGTGAAATAATTTTTTACTTTCACTTACCTATATATGAAAAATATAGTATTGCGATCGTGAAAATTTTCGACTTCCGGATTTCAACGGAAATACACGTTTTGGGGTCCCCTGAGTCAAAATAATCAAGTCCCGCAAAATGGTCTGTGTGTGTGTTTGTCTGTGTGTGTGTGTGTGTGTGTGTGTGTGTGTGTGTGTGTGTGTGTGTGTGTGTAAACATACTAGCTCAAAAACTATAAACCGTGCGAACCTGAAATTGGGTATTTAGAGTATGTATATGCCCGCGATGTGACAGCAAAAATTTCATCAAATTTGCTCAAAGGGAGGGGGTACTTTATTTAATAACTTTTTAAGTTTTTTTCGATTTTCTCAAAAACGGCTCTAACGATTTTGATTAAACTGAGTATTTGATCTATTGATATGCCCGAGATATGACTGTAAAAATTTCATCAAAATTGATCAACCGGAGGGGGACTTTACTTAATAAATTTTGTATCATTTTCACGTGTTTTTTTTATTTACTCAATAACGGTTTTAACGATTTTGATCAAACTTGGTATTTGATGTACATATATGCCCGAGATATGACCGTAAAAATTTCATCAACATTGATCAACAGGAGGGGGGACTTTACTTAATAAATTTTGTCCAATTTTTACCTTTTTGATCGATTATCTCAAAAACGGCTTTAACGATGTTTATCAAATTCGTTATGTTTAATGAAAATTAGTTGTTATTTAATATCAGGTAAGCTTTATCATTATTAAAATGTTCTGATGGGGCTTAAATGGGGAAGGGGTTTTTTTTGTTTTTCTATAAAGTACCTTTGTTTTAGTTTATATTGGGAAATTATCTGTCTCTCATCACGCTTAAAAATAAGAAACGGCTAAATATATGAAGAAAATCAAGTAAACATATACAGGAGAAAAAAAGAAAAATATTCCGTCAACTCATAAAACACCTTGAGCTCACGCATGCGCCGTACGCCTTTAATGACAAACCAATGCGTTATTATTAAAGCGGTTCTGTTCATTTGAGAAGTGGCAATTAACAAAACGCATTAATTTCTAATTTAAGTAAGTTGGTAAGTGAAAGTCGTGTGTTGCGCGCACGCACCAGATTTTTTTCTTTTAGGAATATAATGCAGATTTAATTTTATTTTCATGATCAATTAAAATTTTTGATAACTTTGATGTGATTTCTGACCTGGAAAAACTCCCATTAAAAAATCCTAGGGCCACCGCTGGGCGCGAACCTGCGACCTTTAGTATTGTAGGTTGCCATGCTAACCACTATACCAATGGTGACCCCACAAATAAGTGATTGATAGCACTTGCTAATTATCCAACTCGCCCCACAGACAGATGCCCCCATCCTTCCGAGCACTCCTGGTGGTAAACAAAGATCCCTAATGAGGGCGACTTGAGAAAGACAAATGTTAAAAACTTGGCACTCCCCTCCCCCCGCCCGCAGCAGAGATAAGCCGGCTTAGGAGAGGGGGGTATCCCTTCCGGCAACTTAGCTCCTTCTTTACCCTAACGTCCCTTGTTAAATCTTCAGGTCTTTCCGGGCCGAATCGGATCACGGTCAATTATGGATGATACAAATGTTAAGGTTCTATATAGAACTTAAGCGTTAAAAAAAAAGAAAAGTTATTTAGCTACTGAAGATTCCTATGGAGAGTATTAGAATGACAAAAAAATAATATAGGTCATCATTGAGGTTAGTAATGACTGAGGTTAGGCCACATATACCTGACCCATTCGCATCTTATCAGTAAACATTCACAGCAAAAATGTGATCACTGTGGTAACATTATCACAGTCAAACAAATTTTCGAGATGCGTCCTTTTTATTTATCACGTTTTTCCAGGTCAGAAATCACATCAAAGTTAACAGAAATTTTAATTGATCATGAAAATAAAATTAAATCTGCATTATATTCCTAAAAAAAAAAAATTATTTCACAAAATCTAATTTTTTATGTTACATAAACGCGTCTTATGGAGCAGAAATTTCGAGTTTCCCAAAACAGCTACACAAAGGAAATTCAAAACCCACAGACAACAATTCTTAGAAACACTGTAAAAGCTCCATTTAATATTTCTAACACCACAATATACAAGGAAATTGGACGCTGTAACAGTAAAATCATACATTCGTGAGAAATACAACACATTTCGCTCTAGTCACAAACATTCAAACCCTAAAGGTGCCTTTACACTCTACGAACCTCACCCTCAAACTAGTTCGAGCCGTACCGGCGTTCTACGAACAGCTATTTATACAACGTGACGTTAAGCGAACCAATATGGCTGACGCACCTAACGCTAGCTTCTCATGATGAAAAAATCTCCATTATCAATATATTTTATATTATCTGAAAAATAAAAAATCTGGTGCGTGGTAATTGGTAAGTGAAAGTTGTGTGCTCAACACACAACTTTCACTTACCAATTTACTTAGATTAGAAATTGTTTTAATGCCATTTCTCAAAGTTACACATTTTTCCACATTAATTTTTTATTTTTGTTTTTATTTGCTCTATAACAAACACTAATTTATTTTATTATTAAATAAAAGTTTTTACTTTAGGTAATTCGGCATTGCAAGCATAATACTCCAAGTCGACTGATTTTATAATTCTCTATGTACTTGTTGAAAATTTCATTTAGATACCATAAACAAATAATTTCCATTAAATGAACAGAACGGTTTTAATTAAGTTATGAACAATGGTCAGTCATTAAAGGCGTACTACGCACACGTGGGCTCAACGTGTTTTATGATTTGACTAAATATTTTTCTTTTTTTCTCCTCTATATGTTTACTTGGTTTTTATCATATCTCATATTTATCCATTTCTTATTTTTAGGCGTAACGAGAGACGGTTAATTTGTACATATAAACAAAAACAAAGGTACTTTATAGGAAACAAAAAACCAAACAAAAAAGCCCCTTCAGAACCTTTTAATAATGATAAAGCTTACCTGCCATTAAAGAACACCTAATTTTCATTAAACATGACGAATTTGATGAAAATCGTTAAAGCCGGTTTTGAGATTATCGAAAAAAAGGTAAAAATTGGAAAAAAAGTTATGAAATAAAGTGCCTCCTCCATTTGACAAATTTTGATGAAATGTTGGCTATCACATCTTTGGCGTATACATACATCAAATACCCAGTTTGATCAAAATCGTTAAAGCCGTTTTTGAGTAAATAAAAAAAACACCTGAAAATGATACAAAATTTATTAAGTAAAGTCCCCCTTCCGGTTGATCAATTTTGATGAAATGTTGGCTATTACATCTTTGGCATATAAATACATCAAATACCCAGTTTGATCAAAATCGTTCAAGCCATTTTTGAGTAAATAAAAAAAACACGTGAAAATGATACAAAATTTATTAAGTAAAGTCCCCCCTCCGGTTAATCATTTTTATGAAATTTCTATAGTCATATCTCGGGCATATTATAACTTCAAATACTCAGTTTAATCAAAATCGTTAGAGCCGTTTTAGAGAAAATCGAAAAAAACGTGAAAAGTTTTAAATAAAGTACCCCCTCCCTTTGAGCAATTTTGATGAAATTTTCGCTGTCACATCGCGGGCATATACCTACACTAAATACTCAATTTCAGGTTCGCACGGTTTATAGTTTTTGAGCTAGTCTGTTCACACACACACACAGACACACACACGCACACACACACACACAGACCATTTCGCGGGACTTGGTTATTTGGACTCAGGGGGCCACAAAAAGTGTATTTCCCTTGAAAACCGGAAGTCGAAATTTTTCACGATCGCAATACTTCCACTTACTATATATTTCATATATAGGTAAGTGAAAGTAAAAAAATATGAGACGATTTACAACGGCGCATTAGTACCACAATAAACTCCTGTCACTTGGGAAAAAACCCGAGTTATCACTTTTATCTCACTAGTTTTTACAATTCTTACTTTTGTACTTAAAAAGCTTGGGTTTCCCCAAAATAAACTTTTTGAAAACTGAAAAATAACACCTACTACCTCTCACCTTTAAACTATTATATTAAAAAGAAAACAAATATATGAATATCTATGCCAGAGGGTGACAATAAATGGATACATTACAGAACTGATAATAATATAAAAGATGGTGTATACATGAATATTAAAATAAGTGGCTGGTTAACAAGATAAAATAGAATCTGATATTTACCTACTGAGTCCAGGTGGATACTAAGACTGAAGGTAAAAATAAGGTGAGAGGTGAGGGTAGGGGGTTATGTTATTATTGAGTCCAGACACAACTATTTGTATACAGTACCATCTATTTTGTTAGTTTTTTATATATTTTTTGTTCACTTAGTTGTCATGTGCCTTTCACTTCAAAAGCGTTGGATTTCCCCGTCATAAACCTTTGAAGTCGGCAAACTAACCCCTACCCCTACCTACCACCTTATTTTTACCTTTAGTCTTAGTATCCACCTGGACTCAGTATGTAAATATCAGATTCTATTTTATCTTGTTAACCAGCCACTTATTTTAATATTCATGTATACACCATCTTTTATATTATTATCAGTTCTGTAATGTATCCATTTATTGTCATCCTCTAGCATAGATACTCATATATTTTTTTTTCTTTTAGCCCTGCTACCACAATAAAATCATTGTAAACTGAAAATCCTGACTATCATTTAACCTATCGATCACTCTAATTTTTATGCATTAAAAAACATTTATCTCCATAAAGAAATTCAGGACAATATAAATACTTTTTTTTTTTTTTTTTCTAAGAAATATAACCCATTGCTTTAAGAGAGACAAATAAAAGGGCTTTGGTATCGAGCCTAGCTCTCTAAGGTATAGAAGCCTCGCTGATAATTTATTTAAAGCAATTTATTTTTGAAACGGGATAGCACCCAGGGGAACAGGGAGAGGAGATGGATTCGACCCCAGTAAGCTAATACACTCAATAAACAACCAACGGGATCTAGGCAATATCGCAAGCGTTGACAAAGTGTCACTGGTACTCAGGCAACCTAATATACTGCACCACCCATACCCCTTGCTTCGTTCGAGAGAAAAATAATACTGCGTTAAACAGCTCTTGAAAGGGAAAAGGTACGACAGATTCATTCTGCGTTGTTTTTCAAGTATAGAAATTTCCTTGAAGCAAAAATGAAAAGAATGGTAAACAAAAATGAATCTTTTTATAAAAACGATTCTAGTCTAGCTGTGATTTAAGTATATTAAGTAAATTCATTATAAAGTAAATTTATCGATTCGGAGAGATCTTTATCGAGTCTTTGAATCGGTGTCAGAAAAAAAAAAAAAACTATAAAAATTTACTTATATCTGAGGCCCAAAATTTGTATAAATATTTACAAATTGATCGTCAATTACAACCACAATTAATTTTTTTATGTCCGACGTTTCGGCATTATAGCCATTTTTAACCTTAGATTTCATGTGACCATAAAACTGTTACAATTAAATAGGCTAAATGTTCTTGTCAAAGACAATTCAAAGTAATGACAAAATAAAATTAAAAAACACTTCAATCTTATGAAAGCTTGCCAGTCAAATAGTGCTTGATTGACCTTTCAAAGGAGATTGAATAAAGGATTTTGACCATTATCTTAAATTGTCATTATTTTAAATAATTTAAGTCTCTACCTACAATTTAAATGAAACATCGCACAAAAACGAAATAAATGTGGCAGTAATTGAGTATAAATTTTTAAATATTTAAATAAAAAAATATAGTATATATATTATACTATTACTATTATATGTATATATTTTTTATATTATAGTAGAGCGAAATAAATTACATACCTCACAGTGGCGAATAGAAACCGATATTAACACTACAATTTTTCTTGGAAACTTTCCATTGAACTGTTAATTGATCAAATCGACTTCTATATATCAACCTTGAGTTCCTTGAGCGGAAATAATGCCAAGAAACGTATCGTAAATAACTTGTTAATGAACGCAACTAACAATGGAACTGTATCGATAACTAGCCATGAAGAGGAAGAACGTTGGCTCATGCATGAGGAAAGGTCAACGTTGCCATAAACTATCCGCTTGAAGGAAATGCACTAGGAATATTGCTGATTGATTCCTCAGTATTAAGCTGAGGTTTAAAATAAAAAGAGTATAAGAATATAATTCTTTAGGTAAGCCAACATTCTTCAATGCTAAAATTAAAAAGGAGGAATATATAACTTTATTTGAAATATTTATTTGCAAAAGTATTTCTTGTACAAATAACATACAAAATAAAACAATTATTTTTGTCTAGGCGCGCTAGGATTATGTAAAAATGAGAAATAAATATAGAAATAAATTTGATAATAAAATAAATTAAATTTGACTCTTTCATATTAAAAAATAATAATTAGCAGCTCAATAATAACAAACTAGCCAAAACTACAACAGTCAATGGCACAACATATTACAAAATAATATAGTCTATTTAATTTCTGAATACTGTCTACATTTAAAATTTACTTTACACTCACTGATTCAGAAATGTATGTCCCTAAGAATTTGTTTCTCTAAATTTTATACACTGAGTAAGAAAATGGCTCAACGGATCCGACACCAGACTACCACAGGCCATGCAGGCTTCCCCGGATTTTATAATTAGTATTGTGTCCTTTATAAACACCTTTAGGAAATCCGCGCTTGAGACTCGTAGACGACTCACAACTCTAATTTTCTTAAAATTCGTCTGTAACTGCATGTAATCTTCCGGGCTTGCTATATTAAAGTTGCATATTTCCCTGTACCTAGGATTTTTGGCAGAATTTAGGGTCCTATGTATATCCTCTGAAAGCTGATGGTTCCTCATGAATAAGGATGAATACACATCGACTAAATTTTGTTTTAAAGAACTTAAAATGAACAGGGATAATATAACTGACTGGAAAAATTTGCTAGGGAAAGTTTGTTCACCTAATTTATAGTCCAGTTGTGAGTCGATGGAGAGGGACATAACTGACTCATAAAACATACAACAGAGATTACTTTAGATTAGTGAAAAATAACTGGCGACCGTGTTCTAGAAAAGATCCCATATCTGTTCATGCCATTATTCTTATTTCCTTTTCATATTTATTCCTTGAATATTTATAAAACAATTGTTATTGGATAAATATATTTAACTTTCGAAGAAATATCCGAGAAAAAAAACTACAAATATTAGCAAGAAACGGAACAAAGTAGTGGAATCAATAACCTCACAGATTATTTGGGAAGATGCGGTTATGCATAAAAGAAGAGAGACGAACCAATAGAAAGCCTCCAAGGGGAACAAAAGGAGATAATGACAGGCGATTGGCCAGGGCAGAGCCAATGACCGTAACGGGTTCCTTTCCCTGTGTCGTGACATCTTGACATGTAGCTCTCTGTTTTCAGCCACGGATCATCCGCAATGCCGTTATAACCGCTATCCATTAACTTCTTACTGGGAATTCGGAGGTTTGGGAGCAGTTATTATTACGGTGAGTAAATTAGGGTACTTATAATAAATAACTTAAGAAAAAACATTTTTAATATTATTTTGACAAAGGCGTATGCCCAAACGGCTCAGCTAAAAAGACACACTTACAAAGATTACAAACTTTTCAATTCAAAATTTTAAGACTAATTACGGACGCTCCCAGGTACGTAAGTAACCGAACTCTACATACAGATTTACAACAACCGACTATCCAACAACATATCCGAACGCTTTACTCACGCTTTTTTGTTAAATTGGAAGGACATAACAACAGATTAATTCACGACATGGCTACGGTTGACTTGCCCGTTCGAAGGCGGCTAAAAAGAAGCTGGATGAGAGAACTCCTCTCCTGAATTAATGTCAAGCCCGGAAAGAGGTGCTGCTGAGCAGTTTCGTTCCTTCATGCCACACATGCCTTATATATCATTGCGATGCTGCAGCCATCGAATTCGCTGATTGTCGCAGACCGTTGACAGGTGAGAATAAATGTTTGCAGACAAAAAAAAAAAAAAAAAAAAAATAATTTTGACAAAGGTGTTTTTGTTTGATACACCTTATTTATCATGAAATAATTTGATAAAAATATCATTTAGATTATACCGAATCTTTTATTGGCAAGAAATATGAATATCTTCGAAGAAAAAAAGAGATAAACTCGATAGATTTCCTAGAACATGAAATTTAAAAACAATAACAAATTTAAAGTTTAGGGGAGAGCGGGGTTGGTTGGCAACAGTTTTCACTTTTTACTTTCACTTACCTATATATGTAATATATAGTAAGTGGAAGTATTGCGATCGTGAAAAATTTCGACTTCCGGTTTTCAACGGAAATACACGTTTTGGGTCCCCCTGAGTCGAAATAACCAAGTCCCGCGAAATGGTCTGTGTGTGTGTGTGTGTGTGTCTGTGTGTGTGTGTGTGTGTGTGTGTGTGTGTGTGAACAGACTAGCTCAAAAACTATAAACCGTGGGAACCTGAAATTGGGTATTTAGTGTAGGTATACGCCCGCGATGTGACAGCAAAAATTTCATCAAAATTGCTCAAAGGGAGGGGGTACTTTATTTAATAACTTTTTAGGTTTTTTTCGATTTTCTCAAAAACGGCTCTAACGATTTTGATTAAACTGAGTATTTGATCTATTTATATGCCCGAGATATGACTGTAAAAATTTCATCAAAATTGATTAACCGGAGGGGGGACATTACTTAATAAATTTTGTAACATTTTCACGTGTTTTTTTTTATTTACTCTAAATAGGCTTTAACGATTTTGATCAAACTGGGTATTTGATGTATTTATATGCCCGAGATATGACTGTAAAAATTTCATCAAAATTGATTAACCGCAGGGGGCACTTTACTTAATAAATTTTGTATCATTTTTACGTGCTTTTTTTATTTACTCAAAAACGGCTTTCACGATTGTGACCAAACTGGGTATTTGATGTATGTATATGCCAAATATGTGATAGCCAACATTTCATCAAAATTGATCAACCGAAGGGGGGACTTTACTTAATAAATTTTGTATCATTTTCACGGGTTTTTTTATTTACTCAAAAACGGCTTTAACGATTAATAAAAATAAGATATGAATGTAGAAAAATGTGTGATTTTGGGAAATGATATCTAACATAACACGTCAATTTCTTATCTAAGTAAGTTGGTAAGTGAAAGTCGTGTGTTGCGCGCACGCACCAGATTTTTTGATTTTTGAGTCATTCCTGTTAATATAATTCCAATAGGGCTGATACCACTGTAAACTCCAAGTATTAGAGCACTTCAAGTATTTTTGCCACCACATAATATTTAATACTAAGATCATAGAAAATTGAAGAATTCGTCAATCCAGAGTAAGCCAATTAACCCCCTATGTGAGGCAGGTTGGCATAAAAGGTGGGGTTGTTTAGCCATCTCATTCAAGTACTGCCTGACAGATATTATTGTTATTAAAAGCTGCGCTATAATGGTATAATAATTATGAATCGTTTTTCAACAGCTTTTAAGGGAAAATAGAATGACAATAAAAGAAGATAGAAGTTTAGACTGTCATCACTTTCTGCATTAGAAAAATTGCTCTCATCCTCCTTTCTGGAACTAAAGACAATTGACAGTTTCATTCTTTGTTTATGTTTACCTTTTGTGAATTGCTACTGCGCAAACCAAACCCAGTTGAAGAGAGCCAACTAACCCCACAGGAGAGATCATATGAAAGGTGGCTGCCAGGACAGGGGAGAACAATCAAACAAGAAACTGGTTAGTCGAAAGGTTAGGTTTTTCAAAGGAGTTTGGGGATATGTGAACAGAATAGGAGTCAAATGTTTTGCCATGCCTTTAAACCAAATTTACTGAAAATATAAAAATTTACTTGCATGTTGTAAAATCAATCAATGAAGCACACTCTTCTCTACACTGTTAGCATCGGATTGAAAACTCAGGACAAAACTTCCGAGGTCGAGCGGGTCACATGGTACAATGGTGGGGCCTTCACAATAGGTGTGACGGAAACTATAAGCCAATGGCCAACCTACCCCCTATGCCAACCAACCCCGCTCTGCCCTATTGAATTTCATACACAAGTTTTGATTTATCATCTTTAATTATTAACGCTTTATTACGGGCAGAAAAAATTAAATAGAGCTAAATAACTGTATTCCTCAATAGTAAAATGCGAGTTTCTTACTTCTTTTTATAATATTTTCACCTATCGGTGTCGGTACTGAATTTTTTTTAACGACCAAATTCCACCTTTTTTCAGATTGAAACCACTATCGAAGTATTAATTATGAGAACATTAGGTTCATGTTATTATGGGGGCTCCACTTTCATTTTTCAATAATCTTAACATATGCTACTTACAGTACCAGTCAAAAGTTTAGACTCACCCTTAGATTTTATAAAATAAATAAGTAACAACATTTTATTTATTGGACAACGTAACAACTATAATTTTATTTTTAATTTATTTATAACTTCCTTTAATATCCCGGTTTCACCCACGGAATTTTGAAAACAATGAGAAAAGCCGTGGGTCCAGAAAAGTTCGTTAGGACAGAAATGAGATTTTTTTTACTCCAACGGTTGATTTCGTAAAAATCTAATGTAAAGCGAGATCATAACGATTTTTATAACAATAAAGAATATACCCATGGATTGGCTGAAGTTATGCAACTTTAATATGGAAAGGTGTTCGCGCCTGGTATGAAAGAACCACTAAGCGAAATTCGGAGAATTTAGGACAAACGGTATGTATTTCTATAAAGAAGAAACAAAAAAAAAAAAACTAACAGAATTTCATCTTTATTTATATAGATTGTATTCGGAACAATCATATAATTTTTGAAATGCTATCTCTTGGGATACAATTATTTTTTTAAACTTGAAGATTGTGAATTAAATACAAGTGAGTCTAAACTTTTGACCGGTACTGTACATACTGATTTTTTATAAGACGCAATCCCCTCGGCCACGCCTTTGGTTTAGTCTAGTTTGGTTGGTCTAAATCTTTGGTTTAGAAATTTTCGGAGAGGATTAAAAACTGCCGCGCATTTCATATACTGTTGGTCCGGGGATTTAACAAACATTATATTTTCTACAAAACATTCACATATTTAGAGGCAAAGGACAGAAGCAAAGAAATGAATTAAATTTAAACTTGAGCCAAATACATGTATTTATGAATTCTATCAATATATGTTGTGATAAAATATTTTTTATTTCTTATTGGAAAAGTGGTGCCCCTATTAAAAAAAAGTACCGAGTAAATAAATTATCGGTACTTGTTTATTATAGGGGCTCCACGTCACCAATAATAATTAACAAAAATTTGACGTAACTTAGGACTAATTCGAAAGAAGAATGGCTTGGGGTAACTTAAGAAAGAATTTTTTTTTTTAATCCTCAAAATGTTGCCACGATATTTGACGATTAGAAATAGTACTAACTTTTCTTAAGTCAAACATTATTCTTTTATGATCGGCACGATCACGGTATATGCGGTATATAGGTATATCCGGTTATGACACTTGACCAAATACTCTCTCGACTATTAGAGAAAGTATTTCCTGCTATTTATATATAATAGAAGGTCTTCTTACCTTATCTAACTAAAACGTGAATTTTCCGTCATGTTTTTGACATATTGTGGTATTTTTAGTGTGGCGAAATTTGCTGAATTTGCTTTTGCGATTTGTACTTTGAATAGTTTCCCTCCTGTAGTTGCTTGTTAGCCTTATTCAGAAGGATTCCGACCTGTAATTTCTGCACGCAAGTCCACTGCTGTGATTGCATACATTGCTCGGATTCGACCCTTATTGCCGGTCATTAAATGAATCGCTTCGGTTGACCGCAATTGGACTTCGACTCCGATGCGTTGGAACACAAACGCCAATGGATTGGTCATCCCAGTTCTGCAATCAGGGCAATTGCAGGTGATGGCGGTGAGAATAAAAGCTTGGAAGTATGCATTTATTACGAAATAACATGGCGTGCAGTTAGAAGTGTATTCAAGTGGGTAAAAGTTCAGTCTAACATCGTCGTGTGACAAAACGAAATAGGTTTTATTAGGTACAAGATGCGCATTACATTTTATCTTAGCTTAGATAAGGAATAAATATACTTTCACTATCAGCACAAATGTTATAAAAAAGTGTATACATTGGGATCTTTAGAATCAAACTAAACCCCTCATATAAAATGAGATGAGAGCAAACCTTGGATTGTAGTTGCTTAAGCTGCATGCAGATACCATTAAGGGGTGGAGGTTTTATGTTCGGTACCCCTACCTGGCCATGTATGGCATACGGGGGTTACTCTAAAGGTGTAACCAACCTATTCTAAACATGGTGTGGGTAGGTCGAGATTTATTCCGTGGGGCCTACACGAAATAAAAGTCAACCCTTCCATGGCGGATTCGAACCGTGCAGGTTGCGCTCCGACCCGCTCGGCCATACCGGCCCAAAGGGATGGAGATGTTCAGGATGAAATAGCTAATTTTAAAGTTTGGATTCCTGGATGTCCGACTGCGCTAAGATACTTACTACGCTAAGATTAGCAATCGCTAATCAAAATTAAGAAGGAAGTAGCGTGATTAGTACTTGGATGGGTGACCGCTCGAATTGGGTGAGCATCCGCTGATTTAGGCTGTGGTAGCCTACCGGAGTTAATTTACACCGACCGTCGTAGGAGTGTTCATACATCAATCGCTTCCATGATGTTTTTCAGTATGTTAATGGTCGCCTGAAAGTTCGGTGCATGGACGGCCTGCTTCAAGGAAAGAAATATAGGTCCTCGGAGCCTGCTGACTTTGAGCAGCCTTAATCCATGGACCTAGACCGATTTGACATTGTCCTTGTACCCTGAAGGAGCTGACGCCATCTGTGTGAACAACACTAAATTGGGCCCAATGGTTAAGGAGTTATGAGTAGCCTGCCGCAGCACAATGGAGACCATGGTTTATCGCAACCCCTGAGATTTGGGCTAACACCTGCAAGCTATTTGTGCTGCCGGAAGCAACATATACGTTTAGCAAAAGTAATGAGTTCTCTACTGAACTCAATATATATTATGACTGATCAATGCTGATTAATCAGTTAAGTGCCATTTAAGTGCTTTTATAAATCTTATAGTAATAGCCATGAATAAAGTAAAAAATAAAAGGTCATTACAGTACTACTCTGAAGTTTAGGGTGAGATTCCTGGTAGCGACTTATAAAGGAAATATAATAACTTTTTTTATGGAATAAACAAAATTTAAACCGACGTTAATTAAAATACTAATTAATTATTAAAAAGCTCTATAAATTTAAAACTTGATCGCCGCAACGAGTTTTAAAAAGTTAAAATTATTCGACAAAATAAAAACAGTAGCATAAAATATACTTTCAACTATTAATGACAAACAAACAAATAATTGTAGTGTTTTTTTTTTAAGGATGTATTTTATTGAAAGCTCCAGAAAGGAAAATAAATATATATATAAATTTAATCTAGAACTTGTCAACTGTTTCCGACAGAACCCTCCACATTTTTACAATGGCCATCCCAACTGTCAGCGATCCTATAAAATATATTTATTTTTTTTGCAACTCTGCAATCTTTCGTAAGTTTTATCTTTCATCAGTTCTACCCAAACTTCAAAATTCATTGATAAAAATAAGAATAACTAAACATATATTTTTCCCTTTTTTCTTTTTTTTTTTATTATTAATATTAAGCAATTATGCTTCTGTGAAAAGTAGACCAAAGAAGATGATTAAACGTTTCAAAAAGAAAAAAATTAAGATATTTTCTAATAGGGATGATTAGAACTGCATGATTGCCGAAAAAAGGTTGTTTCTGTTATATAAAGAAATTCCAAACTTATTTATTTGTATGATTTTTATCAACTTTATTATTTTTATCTATATTACTTTATTACATTGCTTAACTACATATTTTTTATCTGTCAAAAAATTAAGAAGCTCAGTAAATATTTAAGTTTAAAAAAATTGACGTATTTCTAGATACTTAGCAATTGATAATATTTCATTTTATGTTAAGAATATGATATTATATTTTATTTCCTATAAGCAGAAATGGTTTTATATTACTTTTTAAAGGGTTATACACAACATGGTAACGTGAAAATGCGCCAAACAAGAAAAAGCCAAATCAGTTTTTATTTAGAAAGTATATTCGAAGATCATTTTACTACGAACGTTACGATATTTACAAAATTATAAGAAATGAACTAAACATTAGTAGGTAAACATTACTTAATAAAAAAAAAAATGATAAAATAGAAACAATGAGACCCAGATGATGAAATAATCGCTATGCCTCAGAACCATTTATGTCTAGTTATGTAATGTCTCCAGATAAATCCAAGTATGATTAAGCAAGGTTGTATAATTTATGATGGAAAGTCCGAAAATGAAAAAAGAAAAAAATACAAGGAAGTTTTTAGAATGAAACACAATTTCTTTTGAGTGGGTTTCGCAAAAGAACAAAACTTTTTTTTCAGAATAGGTATTTATTAATTTGTAATTGAATAATTGAATAATCGAAAAAAATTAGGCAACGCGGTTGCTCAGTAAGGCACTGTAATACTCGATATATCGGGTCCGAAAAAGGCTGTGACACGATTCTTTTTATTCTATCACAACGTTATGGTTATCGGGTTCATCCAGCCTCTATTATGTTAATAGTCTTTATTAAATTTTATTTTTTTTTGAAAATGAAAACCTCTATGCTGTAATGGTACATGTTTGTTTTTGATTTTTAAAAGTTTCGCAGAGAGCGATATATTTATTATAAGCGTATTATCAAAAGTATATTTCAAGTTGTATCCCCCTTAATAAATGGATTGAAGTTTAAAAAAAATTGGGGGCATTTTTGTGAAATATAGGATTACATTTTTTTAAATTTATAGAATGCTTACTATAGTACCAATCCCCATTTTACTTTCGGCACCTAAAAAATTCGTCCAAGTACTACAGAATTCACATTACTTTCTATTGCGCCATCTGATAAGGCTAGGTATTTAAGTTTTTATCGGACAAAATACTGACTTGGAAAACTCACATAAGACAAAAACGTAAACACCTAAACATATGTTACGGTATTTTATCCAGACTACTTGACAGACTTTCTAAATTATCTTTAGCAAATAAACTCTCATTAAGTAAGGTCTTACTAAAACCTATATAGACTTACATGGGGCTCTGCAAAATCGACCGGCATCCAAAGAATACGGTCTTTTCAGTAAAAAGTTTTGCAAAGAATAGTTGATGCACCATTTTATGTCACTAACGATATAATACACAAGGACGTAGGGTCTTGTTTAGAACAGGCCTGCCAGTGAATTTATAATGATATTTAGTAACTGTTACTATGTAATTTGATACCATCGATACAGAAATAAAAACACATGTTTAAATACTATTTAATTTAGTATTGTTTGTGTATTTGTGATTATAAAAGTATTAAACTATGAATATTTTTGATGTTTACGATTTATGCAAAGAAGAGCCACGAGCCAGGATTTTCTTTGTCGAAACAGGAATTCTACCCAAGGAAAGATATTGTAAAAAAGGCCACATTATGATATTTTACGAAGAAAGGATAAAATATAGATGCAACAAAAGAGAATGTCGGTTTGAATGTAGCGTGTATAAGGGTACGTGGCTTTGTGACAGCAAGTTACCTTTAAGTAAAGCCCTTTTATTCATTTACTCGTGGGCACAGGAGTATACGACGTTTAAATTTTGTTCAAAAGAATTCAATATGAGCTCTGCTACAATTGTTGATTGGAAAAATTATCTGCGGGAGGTGTGCGCGCCTAGTTTGCTGAAAACCCCAACTGTTATTGGAGGGAAAGGACTGACAGTTGAGATTGACGAGTCCTGTTTTTCTCGTCGAAAGTATAATAGAGGACTAACCTATCCACAGCAATGGGTGTTTGGCGGGATCTGTCGTGAGACAAAAGAGTGTTTTTTGTACACAGTACCCGATAGGACAAGAGCAACCTTGGAGGAGTGCATAAAAACATCAATTAGACCGGATTCCATTATAATGTCTGACATGTGGAAGTCATATAGTGGGATAGAAGAAATGATTGGGAAAGATTACAGGCATTTTACTGTAAATCACTCCAAAAATTTCGTTGACCAAGAGACCGGTGCTCACACTCAAAGAGTTGAGTCTATGTGGGCGAAGGCCAAAAGGAGAAACAAAAAGGAATGTGGGACACATCGCTCTATGATAGACTCGTATTTATGTGAGTACATGTGGAGGCAGAGAAACTCAAATGAAGATGTTTTTGATAAAATCCTTAAGGACATAGTAGAATTTTGGCCTCCAGATGTACCTGGAGGAACTGATTATAAGTATGATAATGTTTTTGGTTATGTGTAAAAAGTTTTTATTAAATAAATCATATGTTCCTTTAACCCATATTTTTGTATTTATCAATAAGTAACTGTTACTAGATAAAATCAATGGCGGGCCTATTCTAAACAAGACCCAGGACCTATACATACGAACAATTTCGGAAACAACCAAAGAAAATTACAATAGCTTTTGCTAAATACTGAGCTACAATACAAACCCTCTGACGGAACATTTAAGATGCTCACACAACCCGTAGAGCCCACCACGACGACTACTCAGCTAACAAACAGCATTGCTGAGCTAATTTGCAGAATTTGTTCATTGCAAGTAATTTACAGATCGCAAATTCATCATTGGCAAATGTTTTTTTTTAATTATATAATATAAAAATATAATAGAGAAATACTGTTAATATTATTTATACCGACATTTCCTATAATAAGTTATTACGAATGAAACAAAAGAATAAATAAATAAAACATATGGGACAACATAAAGATTACTGTGAAGAGAAACCTTTACTTGACTGAAAGGGGAGGGCTTTCATCGCCATGACTTCAATAGGAACCAACTCGTTCGTTCCAAAAACATTCACAAGAGAAATGAACCGTTTATCTCCTCCAGTTTCTGCTACGGTTTGGGGCCCTTTGTTTGTTTTCAATGTTAACTTTTCACTTTGACACTTCAAACTTGTTTTTCCACAACCGTCAAAAACAAAGGTCCTTTTCTACGTTTTTTTTTTTTTTTAACGTAGATAAATAAGACATTTCAGATGTTTAATGCCACATGTAAGCTGTCACGTTGTTTTAGCTCTTTGAAACACATTCAACATAAGATAAGTTTGAATTATTCCATTATTTTATATAAACTAGCATTCCCCGTTGCGGCTTTGCCCGCGAGCCTTTAAAATCAATTCTGCGATCATTATCTTGGTATTTGTTCTAGCAGTGGACTGTAAATTTTTATTTGAATGAACATATGTAAATTCTTAATTATAGAAACAAATCTAAACTCACCTGGAGAGAGAGAGTCACTTCTTTATGGTTCAGTTCCTAGGGAGATTAGGAAAAATGGGTGAGGATTTGGATCAGATTTTCTAGGATTAATTCGAACCTTTTAAAGACGATCGTGACATTCGATGTCCGCTTCTCCAGGCGAAAATCAGAGACTATCCCCAGCTTCATCGAGCAATTCAAAGAATTAGAAGTCAGGTTTTACTATCGCTTCACGAACGATCGAAGCCAAGTCACTTCCTAGACTGAACTTTAAAATGTGGCGGATAAAATAAGTCCAAGTGTCCCGCGAGAGAGCAGCACCTCCCGGACTATCTATATACTGAATTTAAATTTATAATTTCCGCGCGAACATCCCCCCGCCTCTGAAAGGTTAATTTCAGATAAGGTTAGGATTTATAAAAAAGAAAAGAAAAAAAAAATCACTAAACTAAACATAACCATCACCATACAAATGAACACAAGTATTATACAATTATTATATACAATTCAATTAATAAAATAAAATTATCATATTACTGAGACGGCAAAGGATAAAGCTTGGTTGCCGGTCTCTTGTACCTACCATTAGCTACCCGAACAAGTGCAACTCTTACTACTCCATCGTTTCCCGGAAACACTTCTTCAACTATTCCGATTGGCCATTTTAACGGAGGAAGGTTGGGCTGATCCACGATTACTAAGGTTCCTACCGAGAGAGAAGCAGTGGGCTTTGTCCATTTATGCCTAGTTTGCAATTCATGGAGATACTCCTTTCTCCACCGGTTCCAAAAAGATTGGACGAGCTGGTCTACTAACTGATATCGCGTAAGCCGGTTGTCTGGAACGTTTTGTACATCTCGCGCTGGGAGATATTTCAACGGTGACAATGTCAAAAAATGAGCCGGAGTTAATGCAAGTGGTTCTTGTGGATCAGGACTAAGTGGACAAAGCGGTCTGGAATTCAGCACGGCTTCGATTTGAACCAGAACCGTATTAAGCTCTTCGTATGTAAGAAGTTGATTTCCAATAACACGAAACAAGTGAGACTTAACACTTTTTATATTCGCTTCCCAGATTCCTCCAAAGTGGGGCGCCCCAGGTGGAATAAATTTCCAATCAATTCTGTATTCAGCAAGTTGATCAGTCAAAGCATCCTGATACTCCCTAGAACCAAACCAATGAGACAATTGTTCTTGAGCTCCCACAAAATTTGTCCCACAATCAGAATAAATGGTACGACATGGTCCACGGCGCGACAAAAATCGCCGAAAAGCGGCCAAAAACATGGGAGTAGATAACTCTGACACTAATTCAAGATGAACCGCCTTTGTTGACATACATACGAATAGACATATATATGCCTTAAAAATAAAGGGGTTCCTACGCCTAGCCATTGTAATGCGAAGTGGTCCAGCATAATCTACACCAGTTAGCTCGAAAGGCTTTACTTGAGACACCCGACATGAGGGAAGGTTACCCATTTGAGGGGGGACCACAGTGGGTCGCACTCTAAAACAACGATTACATAGGCGGATTCGATTGCGAATAATTTCTCGAGCAGAAAGTATCCAAAACCTTTGCCTAATCAAGGATAATAATAAGTGTGGCCCGGCATGACAATTTTTCCGATGATGGTAGTCGATCAGCAGAGTTACAAACGGGTCCTTTTTAGGCAAAACAATCTGGTGACAACTATCGAACCCCAGATTAGCATTTTGCAAACGTCCTCCAACGCGAATGACTCCACTATCCAGAAAGGGTGACAATCGCTGAATTTTAGTGGAACAAGATTTCCCATTTTGCAACATATCAAATTCTTTGGGAAAATGATATAATTGAACTATTCGGCATAGATAAAGCTCTGCCCTGTCTAGCTCGTTTGGACCTACCCTCGTCTGTTTCGGTAATATCTTTACGAACCTTAAGATCATAACCATCGTTCGAAGTAATCGCATGTAGTTCGAGGAACGCTGGATAAGGGCGTAAATGGAATTATCGTCTATTTTAGAAAGAGCTACTGTCAAAATTGTACCCTCTTTACTTTCAGGGGGATTATCTAGGATATCTAAATCTGCTTTAACAGGCCAACAGTTTTCTTCCCCTTCCAACCATATTGGTCCTTTCCACCATAAGTTGTGGTCAACGAGCTCAAGAGGTCTTAATCCCCTTGACAAACAATCCGCTGGATTCTCCATGCTTGGAACGTGCATCCAACTATCTATGTTATAATTTTGGATTTGCGACACGCGATTGGCTACATAAGTATGCCATCTCGATGGAGAAGCCTTAATCCAATGTAAGGCTACCATTGAATCGGATAACGCTACAATCCGTTCGACATTACATCGTTGGCTAATAGCCGAAACCGTGTTGTGAAGGAGCTTAGCCAATAAAAGTGCGGCACAAAGCTCCAAACGGGGGATTGTCAATACCTTGGATGGGGCTACTTTGGATTTTGCACTTAATAAAGAAACTGTGGAACCTTCCGCTATAGAGTTTGTTTTTAAGTAAATCACGGCCCCATAGCCAACCTCCGAGGCATCACAAAATCCAACCAAAGTGACACGAGAGTCTATTAACACTCCGACGTTTCTTGGAATAGAAAGTTCCGACAATACTATCAACTCTCTTTGAAAATTTTCCCACTGTATTTTAACTGAGGGGGGCGCAACCTGGTCCCAATCTAACTCCATACTCCACAATTGTTTTATGAGAGACTTGAGAAACAAGGTCAATGGCGCCAATAGGCCTAAGGGGTCAAAAATACGCGCCACCGATGAAAGTATATTTCGTTTAGTAGCTACCTTGTTTTCGTGGTTAACTCGGAAACGAAATACATCTGTACCGGGTTGCCATTCAAGGCCCAGAACAGCTAGGGAATTGTCAGTTTCAAAATCCTTTGCCGAAAAAGATGTTTCCTCGTCCGAGAAGTGAGCTATCATTTCAGGAATGTTAGAGGCCCATTTTGTTAGCTGAAACCCTCCCCTTTTGAATAACTCCTTTGTTTGGGAATAAAATTGAAAAGCATCTTTTACCGAAGGCATGGAAGTGATAAGATCGTCCATGTATGTATCTTGCGGGATCCTAATTTTCGCTAAAGGAAAATTTTCACCTTCTTCTTCGACCAATTGCCGAACAGTCCTCAGCGCTAAGTAGGGCGAAGAGGTCATTCCAAACACGACACAATGCAATTCATAAATCTCTATCGGATCCTCGAGCGAAAACCTCCATAAAATTCGTTGGTACTTTCTATGCAATTGATCGATTAAAATTTGCCGGTACATTTGTTTGATATCCGCGGTCAAGGCTACAGAAAATAAGCGAAAATTTATCAACAAAACGAAAATATCCGTTTGTAATTTAGGGCCCACGTGCAAAATGTCATTTAATGATAAATTTGTATTTGTTTTCGCACTAGCATCGAAAACAATTCTTAGAGGCGTACTGGTACTTTTCGACTTGAATACACCGTGGTGGGGTATGTAATAACCGCCCTTTTCAATCGGTTTTGTTACTAACGACATATGTCCTTGCCGTAAATAATCTAGCATCACCTCGTGGTATAACAATCGGACTTCTGGACAACGATCTAATCGCTTTTCTAAATTTATAAATCTTCTCTTGGCTATCTCAAATGAATCCCCCAAACGATCGGGATTTTCCTGAAAGGGCAAGGTAACAATATACCTCCCTGATTCTAACCGACGAACCGATGATTTAAAAATTTCTTCACATTCCGTTTCCACGGGTGAAAGCAAAGTCTTTAAATTAGGAACCTCTTCAATCTCCCAAAATCTTTGCACCAGTCCTTCTAAAGAGGGATGACAAACGGGCATACAATTAATACTATTCGATGGTCGTTCTAACCCCGGCGCGTTTCCCATTAGAATGAAACCCAACACGCTGTCCATAGCAACCACCTGGTCCGAGTTCCCTTTAAATTTATTTTCTTTCAATAAATGAGGCACCAACTCAGCCCCTATTATACCATCAATATATCCCGGTAAGTAAAATTTCTCATCTGCGAGTTTAAGATTCTTTAAATAAGACAGCTGAGATCTATCAATTTCACTAGCCGGCAATTTGTCTACAATCTTATCAACTACCAATGGTTCTATATCAAATGAAATATCTGGTTCCAATTTAGACAAGAACCTACAAACGGTCTTTCCTATAACAGGATTGACCCCTCCTCCGAAACCTACTACCGAGGATTTTACAGGTGAGATAGGTAATTTAAGTCTTCGGCATGTTTTTGCAGTTAGAAAATGGCACTGACTACCCGAATCAATCAAAAACCGCGCCTCATGCAATTTTCCCCCACCACTCCGAATATTTACTACCGCGGTAGACAATAAAACCATAGAAGAACGCTTGACCGTATCACGATCTTTAAAGTTTGCCATCGAGCAGCAATTGATCGAAGTATTTTGCTGACCTTCCGCACTCGAAGTTACACGATCAGGATGATTATTTGGAAATTCAAAATGTAGTAACGAATGGTGAGGTTTATTGCATTGCAAGCATGGGTTCGTCTTTTTACAGTTCCGCGATAAATGGTTAGAAGAAAAACATTTTAAACAACACGCCTTTTGTTTAATAAAACGAAATCTTTCCCATGGAGACATTTTTAAAAATATTCGACAATCAGCTAATTTATGTGATCCTTGATTACATTTCAAACATTTTTTACTTAAATTATTATAATTAGAATTCTCTCCCGACTGAGCCACGAATACTTTAGATTTTAAATTTTCTTTTATAAAATTGTCCGATCTGTTCGTAGAAGGTTTATTTTCCCAAGGCAATGTTTTAATCTGTTTCTCGACGAACGCTACAAAATCGCGATAGTTAGGTATGTCCTTATCTCGAACGGCAGCTTCAAACGCCCGCCGGGTTACTGGGTCTAAAATTTTTAAACCACGATTTAAAAATATTAAATCCGCCAAATCACCGGCATTTAGTCTTTTAAGAGCTGTTATTGGCCCACAAAATTTATCCAGTACTGTGGTTAAATTTACCCTTGATTCAGCCTTTAATGGTTTGAATTCAAAAATTTGCTCTAAATAGGCATCCGCTTGGGCGCGAGGATCATTATAACGTTTTTGTAAAGCGTCCCACATCACTGGATAATTTGCCGCAACAGGTGGTAAATGTTTACAAATATTCGATGCTTCCCCCGAAAGTTTTGAAACCAAATATTGAACTCTCTGCTGATCGGTCAAAGATTCATTTTCGTGTACCAATGATTTAAATATTTCATAAAAAACTGACCATTGAGTTTGATCACCTTTAAAACAAGGCAATTCTATTTTCGGAAGGTGTAATTCCGTTTTATACGTCGGCGGGATTTGTGAAGACGCTCCAGGCCCCGATATAGCCGCGAGTGCTTTTTTATTAATCCCAAGTCTCTCTGCCGCCGCTTCAATGTACTCGATCATTTCTATATGCGAATCGTTAAAGGTTGGATTATAATCAGAATTTAATTCCATCTCTAATTCATTAATTTTAAACTCTATCTCATCAAATTCGGTTAAAGTTTTGGGAATTAAACGGTAAGTAGTTTCAAACTGCCCTAAAACTTTTTTATCTCCAGTGTCTTTCGATAAATCATAAATTCTCTGAATACGCTGGAATAGCTGAGCCTGTTTTGCCCTACAAATTTTTAAAGTTGACTCAATTTTCTCGCTCATGTTAATAAATGATAAACAAAATTCAAAATAAAATAACTCTTTAATATTTTTTCAATTTGATCTATATTTAGTTAATAAAATTAGTACCTGAACAAATTTTATTAAATTACTATAAAATTTACCTAGAAGAAAATGAAACACATATAATAAAAAAAACATATATAATAAATATAATTAGAAAAATAAACAGATATCCATAAATCTAGTAATAAAATAAACACACTTAAAAATTTTGTTAGTTTAAACAGTAATGTGAAAATTTAAAACAAACACAAATTTAATATTTGAAAGGTATAAAATTGTTATTTACAATGTTAGCTAGGTAACGGTATAGCCTTATCAGCTGAACCTTAAACCTAAACCTATAAACAAGTACATGAACAATTGTTAATTTATAACAAAAAAAAAAAAATAATATTTCTTTTAAATTAATTACTCCGTTTAAATCAATAAATCTCACAATCATAAGGAAACCTAAATAAAATTATAAATGTAATTTCGACGATAATTATTACAAATAAAAGAAAAACTTCATCCGCTCATAATATAATTCTAATAAACGAAAACTAAGAAAAATTATTAATTAAAGAATTATTAATTGATACTAATATTCAATAAAAAATTAAAAGGAATTCAAACGAACAAACAAAGAGAAAAAAAAAAAAAATATATTTTTCCCAATCGATTCCATCCCGGTTTGGAGGGCGATATGTTCTAGCAGTGGACTGTAAATTTTTATTTGAATGAACATATGTAAATTCTTAATTATAGAAACAAATCTAAACTCACCTGGAGAGAGAGAGTCACTTCTTTATGGTTCAGTTCCTAGGGAGATTAGGAAAAATGGGTGAGGATTTGGATCAGATTTTCTAGGATTAATTCGAACCTTTTAAAGACGATCGTGACATTCGATGTCCGCTTCTCCAGGCGAAAATCAGAGACTATCCCCAGCTTCATCGAGCAATTCAAAGAATTAGAAGTCAGGTTTTACTATCGCTTCACGAACGATCGAAGCCAAGTCACTTCCTAGACTGAACTTTAAAATGTGGCGGATAAAATAAGTCCAAGTGTCCCGCGAGAGAGCAGCACCTCCCGGACTATCTATATACTGAATTTAAATTTATAATTTCCGCGCGAACAGTATTGATTAATTATAATATGTTATTGTTAGATGTGAACCGTAGAAATGTTGGAAACGAAGTGAGCGAAGGGGGAAGGCGATCGGAGCATCCGGTAGGTGGAATGTTGGAGGCTACCGGCTCGGTAGAAGAGAGGGAGGCGCGCAATGAAGAGAGTTAGAGAACTAAAACCGCCGAAACAAAAAATTGCTTACTCGTCTTGAACGCTTCATTTTTAGGCTTTAAAACATGGTTTTCGACGCCCCGCAGGCCTTTCGAGTTAAACTCTTCGTATCAAGATCTTTGAAATGAGTCCAAATTAGATATTTTTTCTCGAAGTGCAAAAATAGGTGTCCGTTCGAGTTAAACGGCAATTTCGCCATTTAAACCCTTTAGGGGTTACATTTTTGAAATTCCTTTCTTAGTAGTTAGTTTCTTAGTTACCTATATCGCGTTTAAAATCTAAATTCCGAACTTCAAGTTTCTATCATAAGTATCATAAGTACTTTTTGCTCTGCGTTGATTATGTCAGTCAGGACAAAGCCTCTTATATATATATATAGATATTTTTATCTTATTACAGGTTAGGGTAACTGTAACATAAGTTGACAGAGCGATCCCATTGTTGACATTTTGTAGAATAAGTGTGAATAATAAGATTCAGGGTTGATTATTTTGGTTCAAAATTTGGCGGTAATTTGCCAAGTAATACTAGTTAGCTTTGCTGCTATCGACATTAGTTTTATGAACATTCAAGCTTATTTGTGAGGGATTATAATGGCTGCTAAACAGTTAAATCATTCTTTAAAAAAAAAAAAAATTAAACCATATGGCACCTACAGACTCTATTAAAAAGGTTATTATCTGTGTAAAGGTCAGGCCGCATATGTCCGCACCGCATCCGCATCCGCAGCACGGATCTGATTCATTTACGAATGATAGATAGTAACCGTTCACACACGCGGATGCGGATGCGGTGCGAACATGTGTGGCCTGACCTTAAGGCATAACTAAAGGTAATATGTAAGTTAAATTAAAAATATTCTGATCATCTGAGAGATCTTTTAGATTCTTATTTGTGCGAGGTTTTATGGAGACAGAGGCACAGTAACAAATATTCATTTAATTCAATATTTGAAGAAATGGCTGCTTTTTTTCCAGTTTAGCTTAATATCTTTTTACTTTCACTTACCCATATATGGTATATAACTATAGTAAGGAAAGTATTAGGATCGTGAAAAATTTCGACCTCCAGTTTTTCGACAGTCCAGTCCCGCGAAGTGGTCAGCGTGTGTGTGTGAACAGACTAGCTCAAAAATATAAATCGTAAGAACCTGAAATAGGGTATTTGGTGTATTTATATGCCCGCGATGTGACAGCAAAAAATTCGCTAAAACTGATCAAATGGAGGGGGTGATTTATTTCCTAACTTTTGTCTCATTTTCACGTGGTTTTTTTTTTTTTATTTACTCAAAAACGGATGTAACGATTTTGATCAGACTGGATATTAGGTGCATGCATATGCCCTCGATGGGATAGCCAAAATTCGTCAAACGCAGGGGGCTCTTATGTTATTTCATAACTTTTTTTTCCAATTTTTACATTTTTTTCGAATATCTCAAAAACGGCTTTAATGATTTTGATTAAATTAATAATTTTTAATCAAAATCAAGTCATATTTTGTTTTTAATATAATTTATAGAAATGGCAATTAAAAAAACATGTCAATTTCTAATCTAAGTAAGTTGGTACGTGAAAGTTGTGTGTTACGCGCATCGCACCAGATTTTTTTCATTGTTTTTGTATTGATCTAAAATAAATATTACATTAACCTGTATTCTTGTTTACCTGGTCATATATTAATTAAAGCAATTACTTTTAAAGTAATCATTTGTTGATAAAAAGTAACTTCAAAATTTAACTTAATGTAGAAAAGATCCAAAAACTATTTAAGCCTTTCTGTTCACAAAAAAATATTAACTAAGCACTAATAGCACACAGGGAAAGCACTTATAATAATAAATATTTCTCTTGGCAAAATTCGTAATCTTTCATTTTGTAAAATTGTGATAGAAATGTTAAAATATAAAAGGTTAATAAAATATTCACACAAAGCAAAAAGGAAAGAATTTTCCAAAGAGATGCATTATTAAAGCTTTTCCTGCAGAAATTGGAGTAAGCCATTCTGTCAACCAAAAGGCTCTTTCATTCTTCCTCTTTTAAAATTCCTATTGGAAAAACATGTTTAACAATTTTGGATGTGACACAAGTAAGTTAAAAATCTATATGTATCTGATGTGATTTTTTAAACAGTTGCTCAAAACTTACTAAAATCGTCTCTAATATGTGAAAATGTTAACAGTTCTTATTTTAGCTCGAAAATCAGAAAGGAACCGTTCAAAATGTAGATCAAACAACAAGAAGAAGAATGAGGAAACGATATTGATTTCCGTAAAGTTTATTTAAGATTAGACTAACTTTATTAGAGTTAGCTTCGATAATGAGGCAGCGTTTTGTTTTTCTTTCTCTTAAGTGGTTCAAGCAACGGAACTTCCCTTTATTTATTTTAATCATGAACCTTTGCTAAGAATTAATTTTTAAGGTTTTTCGTTAGTTTTGTAGTAAAATATTATTCAAGTTTTTTGTTGTTGTTATTTAACTGTTTTTAAATAATTTATTTTTAAAGAGAAAAGATTTGGCTCCGCCGGGAATCGAACCCGGATCTTCCGCGTGACACGCATGGTATGCTAACCATTGCAACACGGAGTCACTTCCAAACCTTGCCAAATCTTTCCTCTTCACCGACACCTCTCCCACGATCTCGCAAGTTTTGCGAGTATTTACGGTAGATGGACAATTTTTGTCCAATGTTGGGCGTCTCTTGACGTTCGTCAATTTTTAAAGTATTTGATATTAATTTAATCATAATTGTGGGTAACCACTATCAGTGAAGAGGAAAGATTTGGCACCGTTTGGAAGCGTCTCCGAGGAGCAATGGTTAGCATACCGCGCATGTCAAGCGGAACACCCGGGTTCGATTCCCGGCGGAGCCAAATCTTTTCTCTTTAAAATTAAATTATTTAAAATAATTTTAAAACAAGGTGGTTACCCACAATTATGATTAAATTAATATAAATTAATTGTTTTTAATTTAATTTGTTAAGTTCATAAGTATTGAAATTCTACGTTTTAGGTGGCCTTCTTGAAAATGGCTTAGTGCCGAAATGTAGAACCGAATATTGTAAAAGTATGAGGTTTATAAAGGATCAAAATTTAAAAAAAAAACTTGACTACTATCTGCTTAGCCTCAAGACCAATTAAGAATTATAATAAAATATTATTTTAAATAATTTAATTTTGAAGAGAAAAGATTTGGCTCCGCCGGGAATCGAACCCGGGTCTTCCGCATGACATGCGCGGTATGCTATCCATTACTCCGTATATACCGCAGCATACCGCGCATGTCACGCGGAAGACGTGGGTTCGATTCCCGGCGGAGCCAAATCTTTTCTCTTCAAAAATAAATTATTTAAAATAATTTAAAAAACAGTTGGTTACTCCACAATAATGGCTAAATTAATATAAAATATTATATTAGCTTACAATGAGTTTTTTTCTTAAGATAAACCTTTGAAAGAAAAGAGAATCCTCTAATATTTAGAATAATATATAATTAGTATATTTTAAAAATTACCTTAAGGATACTGTAAAATTAATTGAGTAGATAATCCCGATGCTTACCTGAAAAAAACAAAACAAGATATAAGTTAAATGGAATTTGTGAAGGAACTAACAAATATACAATAGTATTTTGGGTATATGTATACTTTTGGCTACATATTTTGTAGATGTATATATGATTCAATATAATATGGAAATATTATATGGTATGTATAATATAACAATAATGAAGGCTTAGCGAAACCGGAAGTTCGATGCCAACACCACAACTCGCTCCCTTCACACTTCAATCCATCGACCGCCATCTTTTCCGGAATTCGAAGTTTCACCATTTTACGTTTAATTTTTGCATGCCCATTTTATTCTTCTCGCTACTATGACATCTTCTCATGGATTCTTGAGACTAGCCGACGCAGCAAGAAAAATGGGCCTTAAAGTCAACGCCGCAAAAACCTAATTTTTGGTAACTGAGGAAAACCCCAGACCTGGCTAAAGCATTACTATCAGAGAATTCACGATTGAGAAAGTGTCTGAATTCATTTATCTCGGATCCCTCCTAACTCAAGATAATGTTGTGGATTCGGAAACTAAGCGAAGAGTCCCATGTGACAATCGTTGTTATTATGGCCTCGGCCAGCATTTTAGGAGCCGTGCTTAGTCAAGAGAAACAAAGATATTATTATATAAAATTATTAACCGGCCGATACTCTTTTATGGCTCAGAAACATGGACTATCCAAGACTGAGGAGCAGAATTTAATGGCCTTTGAGAGGAAGATTCTTCGTAAAATCTTTGGAGCTCTTAAACTTGAAAAGGCATGGAGACGCCGGACAAACCAGGAGCTCAGAGATTTATTTAAGGAACCAGATGTGGTTCATTTCATGAAACTCAATAGATTGAGATGGGCTGGGCACGTTGCTCGAATGGCTGAGAATGAAAAATAATATATGCTATATTAAATTATTATGAACTTTTATTTGAATTTACATGGAATATTTTTTTCATATTTCATTCATTCAATTGAATTTATGTTCAACTGATGATATCTCCGTCTTATAAGTTTCTGAACGGAATAGAATTGATCAACGTACGGAATACGTCGTAAAAATTCCTGGTACGATGCAATATTTTATTATTGCTGAGCCAGCGAAAAAATCGCCATCTTGAAAATAACCCCCCCCCCCCAACTCCATTCATTTTAAAATGCGGAGTGGATTGAATCTGTGATGCAGTCGATCATTTATTCAAGGAGAATTTTCTCCCTTCCTCCTTCAGCAGCCTCTTTCCCCCTCCAAAGCTTCTTTCAGCAAAAAAAAAAATCACCCTTTCATTATATCTTTGTCTGAAAAATAATATGGCTTTCATAAATTTATATTAACAAACTGAAATTACTTAACATTAAAAAAAAAAAAAAAAATTGCCCTCTAATCATTATATAAATGAATGAATGAATCTTTATTGCTATCTTTATTGCTTTTAAGAGCATTTTTACAGCAAGAAGTTGGCCAATATTTACATGTCACATATTAGATATTTACAAATTTAACTACAGTAATGAACTATATATAAATAATATTTTATTTTTTCATTTTATAAATGTTAAAAACCATATTTTTTTCCCTTTTAATAATTTGTGACGAGATTGGGTCCATTAGTTTCATAGAATTTTCCTCATCCTCAGGATGTATGTAGTAAATAGAGATAATCTTTTGATAGGTTAAATGATAGACAGGATTTTCAGTTTACAATGATTTTATTGTGGTAAGCCAACGTTTCGATCCAACTTGTGGATCTTCATCAGGGCTAAAAGAAAACTAATATATGAGTAGGTATCTATGCTAGAGGGTGACAATAAATGGATACATTACAAAACTGATAATAATATAAAAGATGGTGTATACATGAATATTAAAATAAGTGGCTGGTTAACAAGATAAAATAGAATCTGATATTTACCTACTGAGTCCAATAACTGTAATCAATGGACTCAGTAGGTAAATATCAGATTCTATTTTATCTTGTTAACCAGCCACTTATTTTAATATTTATGTATAAACCATATATTATTATCAGTTCTGTAATGTATCCATTTATAGTCACCCTCTAGCGTAGATACTCATATATTAGTTTTCTTTTAGCCCTGATGAAGATCCACAAGTTGGATCGAAACGTTGGCTTACCACAATAAAATCATTGTAAACTGATAATCCTGACTATCATTTAACCTATCGTAAAGAAGAACAGTTGACTATCTCTCACTTCTACGATAATCTTTTGATTTTTTCTTCCTTAATTCCGTCTGCTATTGTAAGAGAGTTTGCTAGGTTTTCAGATATGGAGAGATGTTCTGCGATGATTTGGTTGAGATATATTTTCCTGAAGTCTTGTAGGATTGGACATTGATGGAGCATGTGTGCAATAGTGTCTTCATCTGTTTTGCAAAGTGGACATTCCATATCAATGTTAAATATCGTTGCATATCTGTGGCTGTAAATTCTGCTATTGTGGATGCCGGTCAGACGGAGTTGTGCTATTATTCTCAGGTTTTTGATGTGGGTCTTAGCTAGTAAATATGGTTCTGTAGTTCCTAAAGAGCTGATGTGTCTGTAGAGTGGGTTGAAAGAACTATTTAAGACAGATTGAATGTCCTTGCTGATTAGATGATTTTTAAGTTCTTCCACAAGGCAGTTTAATTCTGGTGTGGTTAGTTGAGATTTGATCCAGCTTTCCCCTTCTCCAAGCATTTGAAGTGACTCTTGAAGCTTAATTGCCCAGTTGAAAGGTAATACATAATTTACTGATAGTGTTTGTAGTTTTGAGTAGCACAATTTCGCTAATGATGCATTAGGCATGTTAAGGACGCGTTGCCACCAGGTGAGCATTCGTTTAAATACTCAAAGGTATGAGTCTGTCCGGTTTCCAATCTTACATAGCTATCTGGTGTATTCTAATCGGTATAATAAAAATGAAATGATTTTCGTTGGTAACCGCATTACTAGAGAACAGCTGGACTGATTTGGCTGATTATTATTTTAATATGTTCGCAATAGTTTAGATTAATATCAGCCAAATCGTCATCACGACTTATTTTGTCTTATCCGTATTTATCTCCAGCCCTAGTTACGAGAAATTGTGGGAAACTCTTACTTCATGGCAATTTTACTTTTCCTTGAAATATATAGCCGTTGAAATTTGACAGGCCGTTATTATGCATGAGATGAGCCCAGAGCCATGGAGAGCAGGCAGTTAGAAGGACCATCGCGCCACTCCGAGACTGATGCTCGAAGCCGGAGCAATTTCACGGGCAGTTGGTCGTGGACAAAGTGGCAGTTTTAAGCAGGCCTGATCTGTGTTGTGGTCCACAGCTTCTTAACGGTCAGCCTGTGCTGTAACCTCTGACTGGGTATCAGTAAATTTGGGTTGTCTTCTCTGTAGGGTACCCATCTGAAGGAAAATACTCTCAAACAACTTTGGACTATCGGCATACATCAACCATTAAACAGAGATAACACATCGAGAGGAAAGAAAAAAGAGATATCTTAAAATTAGATCGGAATATAATAGAAGCAACTTTATTCCGGGCCGAATGCGGTTTTTTTTTTTAGAATGTAAAAAGAAAAAAAGGGAGTGCAGGATAATCAATCAAGGGCAATCAACGATTACTCATTGGTTAGTTTAAATATAAAGTGGCGGGGTTTCTTTCAAAACTCGAAATTATTTTCCCGCCCTCACCTCTGGTAATAGCGGTACAGACGAAATGTTCTAAGGAACGTGAGGAGGAAAAAAAGAAGTTTAGGCTCATGGGCATAATACCATATATGCAATACATAGATATAAGTACACACTTAAGTAATAATAATAATAATAATAACTTTATTGGCTATTATAATACATTCTTTTAGCCAGGAGTCCGGCCCAATTGGGATTGGTAAGGCTTTCATTGTTTTTTTCATATCATTATTGTTAGTAACAAAGTATGTAATAATTTTTACAAAACATACTAAATAAAAAGTGATAAAATATATTACATATAATTTAATACAATATTAATCCCATTCGACAATTCAAAAACAATGGTAGTAATTTGACGGATTGAACAATAACACAATTAATAATAACCATGACAATTCATTATTATGGTTGTATGATAAAGGTGAGTTAATATACTAATTTGATATCATACTCTAACACAGTAGCAGATACTGTGATTAAGCCTGTGTTTCAAGCAAAACATCTTGATTTTTATTAAGCAAAATAAGTAAATAGATAGATAAACTATTTTAATTATACAATAAACTATTATAAGGTGTAGTAATATTATAAGGTGTAGAATTCAGTTAATTTACAACATTTAATTTAAAGGCATTCCTCGACACCTGCGTATATTATCCAGTCAATAGGACAACGACACTTAATACCACAGTGGCTCAGTGATGGCAATAGTAAACATGCCTACAATAAGTCTATATATACATAGATACACACCCGAATACAGCCACACACACACACACACACACACACACACACACACACACACACACACACACACACAGACGCGCGCGCGCGCACATACACACACACACCTACACATACACGCACACACACTCACACACAGAGGCATATATATACACATACACACTGTTTTTTTTATCATTTATTCGTTCATTATAAAAGATCTAATTTTTAAGAAGCCTAGTTTGTTAGGCGCACAATCCAGGACTTGGAACAAACCTTACACTTATTCTTAATTGCAATAGGTATTATATCATCATTTGTTATAAACTTTCAATTAGTTATTACTGTTTTAATTTATTAGTGTATTGTTCGCAATCTCTTTTCAATAATCTTCAACATTTTTAGTATTTATTTTCACATCAAAATAAGTTTATTAGACCTACGATGCTTACTTTGTATAGCAGTATGTAAGTATAATTTTCCTATCCATTACTACCCATATATTACATATAAGATCAACAATAAAATATTCAATAAAATAAAAAAAAAAAATAAATCAGTTTATTTATTTTATTTTTTTTTTTTACTTTCACTTACCTATATATGAAATATATAGTAAGTGGAAGTATTGCGATCGTGAAAATTTTCGACTTCCGGTTTTCAACGGAAATACACCTTTTGGGATCCCCTGAGTCAAAATAACCAAGTCCCGCGAAATGGTCTGTGTGTGTGTGTGTCTGTGTGTCTGTGTGTCTGTGTGTGTGTGTGTGAATAGACTAGCTCAAAAACTATAAACCGTGCGAACCTGAAATTGGGTATTTAGAGTATGTATAAGCCCGCGATGTGACAGCAAAAATTTCATCAAATTTTCTCAAAGGGAGGGGGTACTTTACTTAATAACTTTTTAAGTTTTTTTCGATTTTCTCAAAAACGGCTCTAACGATTTTGATTAAACTGAGTATTTGATCTATTTATATGCCTGAAATATGACTGTAAAAATTTCATCAAAATTGATCAACCGGAGGGGGGACTTTACTTAATAAATTTTGTATCATTTTCACATGGTTTTTTTATTTACTCAAAAACGGTTTTAACGATTTTGATCAAACTTCGTATTTGATGTATTTATATGCCAAAGATGTGATAACCAACATTTCATCACAATTGATCAACCGGAGGGGGGACTTTACTCAATAAATTTTGTATCATTTTCACGTGTTTTTTTTATTTACTCAAAAACGGTTTTAACGATTTCGATCAAACTTGGTATTTGATGTATTTATATGCCCGAGATATGACTGTAAAAAATTCATCAAAATTGATCTACGGGAGGGGGGACTTTACTTAATAAATTTTGTATCATTTTCACGTTTTTACTTTCACTTACCTATATATGAAATATATAGTAAGTGGAAGTATTGCGATCGTGAAAATTTTCGACTTCCGGTTTTCAACGGAAATACACGTTTTGGGGTCCCCTGAGTCAAAATAACCAAGTCCCGCGAAATGGTCTGTGTGTGTGTGTGTGTCTGTGTGTCTGTGTGTCTGTGTGTCTGTGTGTGTGTGTGTGAACAGACTAGCTCAAAAACTATAAACCGTGCGAACCTGAAATTGGGTATTTAGAGTATGTATAAGCCCGCGATGTGACAGCAAAAATTTCATCAAATTTGCTCAAAGGGAGGGGGTACTTTATTTAATAACTTTTTATGTTTTTTTCGATTTTGTCAAAAACGGCTCTAACGATTTTGATTAAACTGAGTATTTGGTCTATTTATATGCCTGAAATATGACTGTAAAAATTTCATCAAAATTGATCAACCGGAGGGGGGACTTTACTTAATAAATTTTGTATCATTTTCACATGTTTTTTTTATTTACTCGAAAACGGTTTTAACGATTTTGATCAAACTTGGTATTTGATGTATTTATATGCCAAAGATGTGATAACCAACATTTCATCACAATTGATCAACCGGTGGGGGGACTTTACTTAATAAATTTTGTATCATTTTCACGTGTTTTTTTTATTTACTCAAAAACGGTTTTAACGATTTTGATCAAACTTGGTATTTAATGTATTTATATGCCCGAGATACGACTGTAAAAATTTCATCAAAATTGATCTACGGGAGGGGGGACTTTACTTAATAAATTTTGTATCATTTTCACGGGTTTTTTTATTTACTCGAAAACGGCTTTAACGATTAACAAAAATAAGATATGAATGTGGAAAAATTTGTGACTTTGGGAAATGATATTTAGCAAAACACGTCAATTTCTAATCTAAGTAAGTTGGTAAGTGAAAGTTGTGTGTTGCGCGCACGCACCAGATTTTTTTTTATTAAGTCCTGTAACAAGGCTTATGCCACAGGAATACTCTTAAATCCAGCAAACCTTGATCTCATACCTTAAAATGCCTAAGGGCAATACAAGAGTCAAATAATCATGTGTATATTAATTAAAATGTAAATATATTGTAATTTGTGAATAAAAACAACTTAGGAGGGTAGGGAAAAAAAAAAAATGGAAAAATTAAATAAAAATTAATAAATAATAAATTAATTAATAAAAAAACACTAGTAAGGTTAATTATTTATTATAATTTCATTTCTTTCAAGTCTGAAAAGTGCAAGTAAGTGTATAGTAAAAAAAAAAAAAAAAAAATGGAAAATAATCATCAATTATAAATAAATCAATGAAATACAAAATAAATAAAATCAAATAATACGTCTATCTATGTCTAACAAGGATTCAGTTTACTGACATTTAATTATTTATGAACAATTAAATTTTTCCTTCTAACTCAGCTTCTTTCATTTTAGTCTTTGGGTCTTTATTTATTTATTGATATCAAAATAATATAATTTTTTATTTACCTAACTAAAAGAGTGAACATTTTTTTATCTCTAATAGTCATCAAGTAATCAGTGTATTAGCAACCTAATGTAGTTGGTCAGCATCTCTTTTATGATAAATAAAGTGTTCCTCTCTGTCTTTTTACTTTCACTTACCTATATATGAAATATATAGTAAGTGGAAGTATTGCGATCGTGACAAATTTCGACTTCCGGTTTTCAACGGAAATACACGTTTTGGGTCAAAATAACCAAGTCCCGCGAAATGGTCTGTGTGTGTGTGTGTGTGTGTGTGTGTGTGTGTCTGTGTGTCTGTGTGTGTGTGTGTGAACAGACTAGCTCAAAAACTATAAACCGTGCGAAACTGAAATTGGGTATTTAGAGTATGTATATACCCGCGATGTGACAGCAAAAATTTCATCAAATTTGCTCAAAGGGAGGGGGTACTTTATTTAATAACTTTTTAAGTTTTTTTCGATTTTCTCAAAAACGGCTCTAACGATTTTGATTAAACTGAGTATTTGATCTATTGATATGCCCGAGATATGACTGTAAAAATTTCATCAAAATTGATCAACAGGAGGGGGGACTTTACTAAATAAATTTTGTATCATTTTCACGTGGTTTTTTTATTTATTCAAAAACGGCTTTAACGATTTTGATCAAACTGGGTATATGATGTAAGTATAGGCCCGAGATACGACTGTAAAAATTTCATCAAAATTGATCAACCGGAGGGGGGACTTCACTTAATAAATTTTGTACCAATTTCACGTGTACATATTTTTTATTTACTCAAAAACGGCTTTAACGATTTTGAAAAACTGGGTATTTGATGTATGTATATACCAAATATGTAAAAGCCAACATTTCATCAAAATTGGTCCAATTGAGGGGGCACTTTATTTCATGACTTTTTTCTAATTTTTACCTTTTTTCGATTATCTCAAAAACGGCTTCAACGATTTTTATCAAATTCGTCATGTTTAATGAAAATTAGGTTTTCTTTAATACCAGGTAAGCTTTATCATTATTAAAAAGTTCTGAGGGAGTTTTTTTTTTGGGGGGGGTGGCCTTTTTTTTGTTTGTTTCTTTCTTATAAAGTACCTTTGTTTTTGTTTACATGGAGAAATTAACTGTTTCTCGTTACGCCTAAAAATAAGAAATGGCTAAATATGAGATATGATAAAAATAAAGAAAACATAAAGAGGAGAAAAAAAGAAAAATATTCAGTCAACTCATAAAACTTGTTGAGCTCACGCATGCGCAGTAGTTGATGACAGACCAGTGCTTTATAATTAAAGATGTTCTGTCCATTTAATGGAAATTATATGTTTTATGGTATCTATATGAAGTTTTCGACAACTACAAAGAGAATTATAAAGTCAGACAACTTGGAGTAATATGCGTGCATTGCCGAATTATCACAAGTAGAAACTTTTATTTAATAATAAAAAATTTAGTGTACTTTAAAAAGCAAATAAAAACAAAAAAAAAGTAAATGAATTTGGAAAATTGTGACTTTGAGAAATGGCATTTAACAAAACACGTCAATTTCTAATCAAAGTAAGTTGGTAAGTGAAAGTTATGTGTTGTTTTTTTCAGATTTTTTTTTTTTTTTAGTTTAAGGCACTAGATGTAAACCGTGGCTCTTTTTACGGTTTTTTCAAGCTTGTTTAGAGTCGAGAATCAACATGATTCTGCTAAGAAGTGATGCACGCAGCTAGCTTTGCCATTTAATTTATCATTGGAAAAGACTTTGTGTTTTAAAAACATATCTATGTTTGCTGACTTATCTATTGTAGATAAGTTTTTATTTTTCAGTCCTATCAATGAAGTGGCTAACTAAATGGTTACTTGTTTATTACTTTTCCACCATGGCATTGTTCTTTTATAAAAAGAATAAAACGATGCTGAATTTAATTTAAACATAAACCCTGTCCCATATCTTATAGTATAATATCTTCCAAAACATCTTTCAAGTCACAACAAACATAACTAGACTAGCTTACCTTGTTTCCTTTTTCATCAGAAACAAAATGAAATCAAGAACTACAGCAGGTACAACTTGAAGAAGGTAAAAGAGAAGATGAAAATAAAAGTTGTTTGTGGTATATAATAGAAAAGGATGCCAAATTTCATTTTCTATAGGATAGTATTTTTTGTTTAATGCCATTCCTTGTGTTGATAGCATTTCAATACTGATTGGATAACTATCAGCATAAGCACAATTATAAATTGATAATTCCTTATTGTCACTGCAAATAAAAAAAATTAAAATGTAATCAATGGTTGGCCTTACTGGGAAAAGATGGTCTGAGGGTGGGAGGAATGGTCAAATAGGATGTAACTATTATATTTTAGCCGACAGGTATTCATCAGGGCTTGATAAATGGAACAAGGTACAAAATTGAAGCAAACATAACTGATATCAAGAGGGTTTATTGTAAAGTAATGATATTATAAACTGATATAGAAGTAACAAGCAACGTAATAGGGTAGATAATGAAAAATATTCAGTCAACTCATAAAACTTGTTGAGCCCACGCATGCGGAGTACGCCTCTAATGACAGACCATTGTTCATAATTAAGTAAGTTCCATTCTAATCTAAGTAAGTTGGTAAGTGAAAGTTGTGTGTTGCGAGCACGCACCAGATTTTTTTTTTTGGATCTTGATACATACAGTCACTATTATTTAAAGCCACTACATTATAATATTTATAGTACCATGAGAGCATAATACGAAGAAGTTATATAAATATAATTACATCTTAAGGCTCTACACCAAGGCCTAAAATACCCCGATAAATCCGTTTTTACTACCACCTTCACCATTAGAGTATAATTTCGATTTAACGAAGAATTATGCCTCTTGGAGAATACCTCATTATTTGGAATTAAGATTTAATGAAGTAATTTCCCCTTTGGCCGACCTTTACTTTACACAATAACAAATTAAAAAAAATACTTTTACAGCATTCATTACAATTTCAGATTATTATTATAAACAATATAAGATTATTATTATTAAGAACAATTATTTTATATCATTTTACTTTGAAGGTAAGTATTTTTTTTTATGAACAAAACTTAATTTAATGTTTTTCCATTAAATTCATTTGATGGATCACCAATAGTGTTGTGCTTAGCATAGCCAATAATAAGACACAAAGTCGCAAGTTCGTAGCCTGCCAGGTGCTCATGCCGTCCTTTGGAGGGGGCGTAAATTGAAGTTCAGAGGCTGTGCAATGTCAAATACTCGTCAATGATCTAGATCCTAATTATGCTGGGATTGCCAACATTTAGGACTCTTACTGTATCATCGCCAATTAGCCATACTACCATACAGTTATGTTAAATAAAAAAATATATATTTGATATGATAATTACGAGTACTTAAACAGGTGACCTTTCGGATCATTCACAACAACGTCAGAACTTCAATAAATGAGGAAGAAAATGGGTATAATTCTGACCGTATCATGGGCGGATCCAGCCGATCATAAAGGGAGGGGCTACAGTCCTAAAGGGGGGGGGCTGCAGCCTCACAACCCTTCATTTGGATCTGCTAATCAGCTTTTTTACCTTTATGTTCCTTTACCACAGCTAAAATTCTACTTGTTCTGCATATTAGTTGTTCTTTAACTTGCTTTCTAACATTAAGGAAAGTCAAATTCTATCTTTAAATGACGAAAAATTTTCTAAAGGGAGGGGCTGCAGCCCCCACAGCTCCCCCCCCCCCTGGATCCGCCAATGGACCGTATGTTATCCAAACAACCCAAGTTCTCCTTATAATTCTTATAAGTGGAACTTCGTGGAATTTATGCAGCTGACGTACTACAGAGCACGCAAATTTATGACAGTCGAAAAACTTAGTTAAGGTTTGCCTTTAGAAAATGGTTCCGTACAAAGCAGACTTTATAAAATTGATTCTGTTCTCTTAAGTTATGGGCTGCAGACACAGCATCAAATCCTCTTCTTAAAAATTAAGGAAAATGAACCCGTTATGGATGACTTTCTTCAGGTGGATTTTCACCACGTCAAACAAATAGCCAGTCTCAGCCATTGCTCTGCTACCTGTTAGTTAACTATCTGCTAATCTTACTAGACTTACACTTGAAATGGTAATTAGTCTAGTATAGCTAGTATATATGGTAATTAGTAGTACATAGCTAGCTTCTAAACCTCCTTCTAGCTTGTTTCTGACGCTACTTATGTCTGTAACATGATTGAGCAAAAGCCAGTTCCACGTCAGCCGTCTTTGTTATGAAAATCGTTTAATAAAGTGGGTGTAGTTAGCCAGTTTTTTTCGCTTGACTTCACTTTTCATTGCAAACAGTTCAAAATTGCAAAAAGTTTAGGGAATTATCTCTTCGCCATGTGCTTCAAATCAGTTTTACGAGCACATTTACAATAAACAGGCTTATCCAGATACAGGAGCTACAATTTTTTGTTTTTGTTTTTGGCGCATTAGGCCTAATAAGATCTTTGGCCACGCAGTGTGGCTTTTCTTTCGGGATTCTTGCAGGAGCACGGATAGCATGGAGGGGGTTTCCTAAACCTCACGTTGCTGCGAGCCATGGTAACCATGGTGCAGCGGCGGACTGCTCATAGCTCCATAACCAATCCCATTGGGACCAATTCGGCAGTGTCCTTCCCACCGATGACTTCAGCTCTCTCGGGTTCAAGGACAGTGACAAACTGTTCTAGGTTCGAGGATTATGGTAGCTCAGAGTCAGCAGGCGCCGATGACTTATATGTCTTTCCCTGAAGCATAACGTCCGTGAACCAAAACTCCTGGCGGTTACTGACATCCTGGAAAACCAAACCACGATTCTCTATACGATACACGGAGAAGGTTTATCACTCCTACGCCCGGTCGGTGTGAGTCGCCTCCAGTAGGCTGACGGGCTCACATATCCGGGGTTGGAGCTAGACTTGGACTGCGTGGCGTTAATTGGCGGGCGGTCACTCAATTGGAGCGGTCATCCATCCTAGTACTAATCATGATCGACGTTGCTTAACTTTGATTACCTATAGCAAGCGCATTTGTCCACTCGTATGGATGGCGAAAGCTTTAGGTACAGCCGGGCTCACACTCCGGTGCAACGAGCAATGTGCTTACATCCGGCCATCCCGGCCCCCTATGAGAACCAATAGTGACCCTTAAATACCTACCAGTACCATATTTATTGAGCAGTATATTTGAAAATCATCATTTCATCACATTTTTATTATTCGCAAATCAACTTGGAGTAATAGATGGTCGATAACATAATCAAATCTAAGTAAGCATGACGAAGTGCCTATTCAATTACTAAACCGTAGTTACAGGGAGATTCCCAGATGAACAATGCGACTGCCTCGTGGGTTCTAATGGCTGAGGGAAATCACTTAGAAAGGCAAACAATGTTTCTTATACCAATTCCTCTCCCAGGCCGTGGGTGTAAGCTGTGGCTTTTCTTCCTACACGTGCAACTGCATTATTTAATAGTCTTTGTCAAGCTTGGTGCGTTGGCGAGATGGACTTGGTGACAAACTGAATAATAAGTATCCTCTTAGCTTGAATTCAATTACTTATTTTACCTTCTAAAAGAAAAAAAAAAACATCTCAAGAAAATTAAATTATTTTGGAACATATTTGAGGTCATGATGATATGGAATACATGAGGTCAAATTTTTTTTTAAAAAAATTTAAAAAAAAAAAGTAAGTTTAGGTGCAGAGGTAAACTTACGTCCCGCAGATAATCATTCATGAGCGGTTTGGCACGCTATTGGTTGTTTACAGTTACAGTTTACAGTTTAGAGTTACAGTCAAAAGTTTAGACTCACTTGTATTTTATTCACAATCTTCAAGTTTAAAAAAATAATTGTAACCCAAGAGATAACCTTTCAAAAATTAAATGATTGTTTCGAATACAATCTTTATAAATAAAGATGAAACTCTGTTTGTTTGTTCTTTATAGAAATCCATTCCGTTTGTCCTAAATTCTCCAAATTTCGCTGAGTGATTCTTTCATACCAGGTGCGGTCCCCTGTACATATAAAAATTGCATAACTTCAGCCAATCTCTGGGTATATTCTTTATTGTTATAAAAATCGTTACGATCTCTCTTTACATTAGATTTTTACGAAATCAACCGTTGGAGTCGAAAAAAATCTCATTTCTGTCCTAACGAACTCTTCTTGACCCACGGCTTTTCTCATTGTTTTCCAAATTCCCTGGGTGAAACCGGGATATACAGCTAGTTATAAATAAATTAAAAATAAAATTGTAGTTATGTTGTTCAATAAAAAAATGTTGTTATTTATTTATTTTACAAAATCCGAGAGTGAGTCCAAACTTTTGACTGGTACAGTATGTAACTGATTATCTTCAGATTAGAGGGTTTCAAATTCTTCTTTCCTTTTTTTTATCTCAAATAAATTTTACAACATGAATAATAACACAGGCCAACGATGAAAAAACTTTTTTAATGAAAATACCTTATTCTTATGTTGTTTAGGTTGCTGAATCCAAATATTTTTTTTTTTTTTTTTTTTTTTTTTAATTTTAAGTCATTTGCGCCTGCGCTGTAGCGCACCTAGCAAATTTGTGGATAGTGTGAAATTTATCTTCGTTTTGCTTGATTTAAATTACTTGCTCGAGCATATCTCTCGGCCATTGTCTTTTTAATCTTCGTTGGACTGGTAACTGGGAAGAAAGAGAAGAAACAAGTGGGTTTGGATGGTTGTGAGTTGAACTGTGAAAGGTAGAGTATTTGTCGTGAGTGTATGATTTTACTGTTGGAATGTCCATGTCTGTGTGTATTGTGTTGTTAGAAATGTACCATGGAGCGTTTACAATTTTTCGAAGAATTTTTGATTGTGCGGTTTGAATTTTGTTTATGTGTACTTTTTTTGCGGAACCCCAAAGTTCTACTCCGTAGGTCCAAATAGGTTTTAATATCGTGTTGTATATTAGTCTTTTGTTTCGTAGGTTAAGTGTTGACCTGTAGTCCAGGAGGTGTGACAGTTGTTTATATCGTCTGGTCAGTTCTTGTCTTTTTAGTTTTGTATGTATGTTCCAAGTGAGTCTTTTGTCCAAGTACAGTCCAAGGTAACGTACATAGTTTTTAGAAGGCACAGAAGTATCATTAATTTTTATTGGAGGACATGTTCCCTTCCTCAGTGAGAAACTTATATGGTTCGACTTAGTTGCATTTATTTTTGTTTTCCACTTTTGGAACCAATTTTCTAAGTTGAATAGATGGTTCTGAATGGCAATTGATGCTATTGTGGGATCTTTGTGGGAAGAAAGGATAGCTGTGTCGTCAGCGAAGGTAAAGATGGTGGTGCAAGGGTGTTCAGGAATGTCAGAGGTGTAAATGGAATAGAGGAGGGGGCTTAAAACGCTTCCTTGAGGAACGCCAGTAAGCTGAGGATAGAAGGAAGAAGTAGAAGAATCTATGGAAATACAAAAATATCTATGGTGCAAGAAAGATTGAAGGATGAGGAAGTAGGTAGAAGGTAGGTGCGGTTTTGATTTCCATAACAGACCCTTGTGCCAGACACTATCGAATGCTTTTTCGATATCAAGAAAGACCGCTGAGCAATATTCCTTTTTCTCAAAAGCTATCGATATTGCATCAACAATCCTATGGCACTGTTGCACAGTGGAGTGATAGGACCGAAAACCAAACTGGTGATTCGGTATCACTTCTTTACTTTCCAGTAAGGGCTTGATTCTGTTCAAGAATAGTTTTTCAAATATTTTCCCCATTATTGGTAGGAGTGCGATAGGACGGTAGGATGAAGGGTTAGTTGTGGCTTTAGAAGGTTTAGGTATCATTTTGATAGTGGAAAGTTTCCAAAGAAGAGGATAATAAGTTGTGCGTAAGATAGAATTATAGATGTGTGTAAGAAACAAAATAGCTTTTCGAGGTAGGTGGCGAAGGATAAAGGGAGTGATAAGATCATAGCCCGGTGCTTTTCGGTTCGGAAGTCTGTTGATTTCTTTGTGGATTTCTTTTGGGTGAAATGCTGGAGGAGGTAATGATAGAGGTAGTGGAGCTGCCAAGTCGTCGTCGATTTCGGTGGGTGTGTCGTCCTTAATAGATTTAGTTCCAAAAACCTGGTCAAGATATTTGGCGAATTCATTTGCCTTTTCTTCGCTAGTAATGGCCCAGGTGTTATCTGGGCGTCGAAGGGGAAATTGAATATCTTTTTTCTTCAGTATACGTCTTGTCGTCGTCCATATTGACCCGTTTCTGTTGTTTATCGAGTCAATGTAGTCCCTGTAGTTGTTGTTCTTAAATGTTACTAGTTCTTGTTGAAGTTTTCGGGTTAGTTTGTTTAGTTCTTTCTTGTAAGATGGGTATCTGGTTCTTTGCCATAGAGCTCTGATTTTGCGTTTTTCTTTAATGAGATTGCGAATAGGTGTGGGAAGGTAAGAGTCAGTTTTAGTTCTTGTTGTCTTCGGTGTAGTCGAGTGCCAGATTGCGGTGTGTATATTTTTTGTAAGGTAGTCCACTGCATTGTCGAGTTCGTCGGCTTTAGTAATGGGGTATGTTAATCTAATTTTGTCGTTCAGGTATTTTTTAAAGCTCTCCCAGTTTATGTATCCGTTAATTAATGATGGGGGACTAGGTTTAACGAAAGGGTTGTTCGACAGTTCAAGTAAAATTGGGCTATGATCAGATGAAAGGTCAAATAGAGAGGAAACGTTAGAGTGTGGGAGAGGTAAAGAACGGGTGATAAAAAAGTCGAGAAGATCGGGAGATTTCGATAGCGAAGAAGGCCAGTAAGTAGGATGTGTTGGAGAAAGAAGTGACAGTTTTAGATCGTCAATGCATTTTTGCAACCTTTTTCCTCGAGTGTTTGATACTCGTGAGCCCCATCTTGTATTTTTTGCGTTGAGATCTCCACCCACTATGAATGATTTTCCCATTCTTGAGAAAAAGTTCTTTAGTTCATTCTTTGAGACATTCTTGTTGGGAGCGATGTAGGCTGAGGCAACAGTGAGTTGGAATTTCGATGAAGAATCCAAATATGATGCTTAAAAAGTTGTATCACCCACCATTTATTCACATTTTATAGTTAAATTCATGAAATAAAGAAACATTTTTAGAATTTAACAGCTTTTTCATAGTTAAGATAACATGAAAAAATAGGTCTAATGAACAAAGATGATGTTGGCAGCACTGCTGAAACACATGCTAAACAGCTGATGTTTTGTTTATTTTCAACATAACCTCACTTTTACGTTTCCTGTACATGTGCTCAGTGCAATGTCTCATCGCGGCTGTAAAAACTCTGCTGACAGTTTTTGTTATATTTGTGGTGAGTTTGTTATTAAAAAGCACCAAAGAAACATTACAGACTTTGTGAAAAAGGTTTATCTAGCATACTTTGGAACCAAACTTGGAGACCAGGATAAACCTTGGGCACCGCATAAGGTATGTTATGTATGTGTTGAAGACCTCAGGAAATGGTCAAAAAAAGAGAAAAAACACTTTAAATTTGCTGTTCCCATGATATGGAGGGAACCAAAAAATCATTCCGATGACTGTTACTTTTGCAGTGTAGATATTACTGGTCATAACTCTAAGAACAAGAAGGTAATAAGCTACCCTAACCTTCCGTCCGCCATCCGACCAGTAGGGCACGGTGTAGATTTGCCAATCCCGGAACCACCAGAGGACTTAAATTCTATTGAAACAGAAGTATTTTCTGATGTACAGTCGGAGTTAGATGAACACGATGAAGAATTCCAATGTGTTACAGAAAATGTAGAGCCTAAATTGTTCACTCAGGTCGAGCTTAATGACTTAGTTAGGGATCTGGGCTTAACAAAAGAAAAAGCTGAACTGCTTGGCTCTAGGCTAAAAGAAAAGAACTTGCTGGCGGCTGGAACCAGCTTTCATGTGTATAGGAAGAGAGAACAACAATTTTCGAAGTATTTTGAACAAGAGGGTGATTTGGTGTACTGCTCAGACATTCATGGTTTAATGAATGAGTTTGGAATTGAATACAAAACAGAAGATTGGAGGTTGTTTATTGATTCATCCAAAAATAGTTTGAAGGCAGTTTTACTACACAACGGTAAGATGTATGCCTCTGTACCTGTCGGTCATTCTGTACATATGAAAGAGAGTTACGAAAATCTAGAAATAGTGTTAAATAAAATAGGTTATTCTGCACACGGTTGGTTGATATGTGGTGATTTGAAAGTTACGTGCATGCTCCTTGGTCAGCAAGGGGGTTTTACCAAATTTCCATGTTTCTTGTGTGAATGGGACAGTAGAGCTCGGAATCAACATTGGTGCAGAAAGAACTGGCCTGCTAGGGAGTCTTTAAAGCCTGGCGAGAAGAACATTTTACGCAAAAACCTTGTAGATCCAAAAAACGTGCTTCTACCACCACTACATATTAAGTTAGGTCTCATGAAACAGTTTGTAAAGGCTTTGCCTAAAGATGGGCTTTGTTTCAAATATCTCTGTCAGAAGTTTCCACACCTTTCAGAAGCTAAACTGAAAGAAGGCGTCTTTACCGGGCCTGATATTAGAAAAATGATGTTTGACGTTAACTTTGAATCCACAATGACCTCAAATGAAAAAGAAGCATGGGTTTCATTCAAGCAAGTTGTCACCAAGTTTTTGGGAAATAAAAAAGACCCAGAATATAAGGCTATTGTTGCTAACATGTTAAAAAAATTTGAACAGTTAGGATGTTTGATGAGCCTGAAAGTTCACTTCTTGAGCAGCCACCTCCCAGAAAATTTAGGAGATGTTAGTGAGGAGCAAGGTGAGCGTTTTCACCAGGACGTTAAAGTGATGGAAAAACGTTACCAGGGCCGCTGGAATACCAACATGATGGGGGATTACTGTTGGTCACTTCACCGGGAAGTTCAGCAAGCTATTCATCGCAGGAAAAGCTACACAAGAAGCTTCAAGGAAAAAAGGGAAAGAAAATATAAAGCAATTCCAGTTGACAAGTGAACCTTGTATCATCACATAAAATTACTATTCCAAGTATTTTACTGTAAATACAAACCATTTTTACGATTCTACAGTGTTTCATTGATTTCCCTATATACTGTAAATGGGTATTAGACTATATAATAAAATACATTTTGCTTGGAAACTAAGGGTGATACATAAAAATTACGAGCAGATTTGGATTCAGCACATAAAAATCTATCAAGATCAGCTATTAAAATTAAAAAAGTTTTCAAAAAGGTTTTTTTTGTTGGCCTGTGTAATCGAAGAAATCACTCTCCTTCTCAGACTACTTAACATAAATGGTTCTTGACTCGGAGATTTTCACTCTTTCTCCAGGACAGAGACTACTGTGAATATAAGATGAACTTGAATTATGTTAAGACAAGTCGAAATATGGTTCCTCAACCCTTCTTGACGACGAGGTAATGTACTTAAGGAAGAGCTGACACCGCCTCGAGAGCAAAAATAATGTTGATACATCCATAATGCCTGACGTAAAAGAGAATAAAGATATAGAAGGGGGGCATTAGGATCGTAAATAATGCATGACGTTTCGGGAATTATTCATCGTGCTGCATCAAGGCCCGTTTTGTAACCTGGATTTAAGCATCTTCCGACAACCCTTTCTTAACGTAACCTTTACACAAAATACGAACCTCACCTGTTTGGTTAATCTAAATGAGATACGAACTCGAAAAGGCACTTTACCTGTTCGCCTGTGTGTTCGGGGATAGCTATTGTGTCGCTGTTGAGTTAGTCAAGATAGGCTTCTAGACCTTCTTTTAGCATTTTTCTGACATCACTTTTTGTTAAGTTAGAGCAAAAGTCAGAAGAGCCGCCAGTTCCAAGTCAGCCGTCTTTGTAATTTCCAAGAGCCTTCTTTTTCCTTTCTCTCCTTGCTTTCTGCATTTTATTTAAAATATTATTTTTCTTTGATAAATAAAAAAATAAAAAAAACATTTTGTTCCGTTTGGTTTAGTAATTTATGATTTTATTCACATTTTAAAACAGTTTACGTCTCAAGTGTTAAATTTCAGATCATTCGAAAAAGTTAAGTGGATATCATTTATTTATATTTATAATATAATATATACAATAATATGATATATATATATATATATATATATATATATATATATATATATATATATATATGAGAGAGAGAGAGGGAGAAGGATAGAGAAGGACGTAGGCTATTCAGTTCCGGGGGGATCTAATCTGATCCATCTGAGCCGCTGTTATTTACTCCTAACTGTGAGCATTGTCCCCTCTCTCTATCTTACAGCTCTGTTATTCACTTGTCATTCACCTCGAAGCATTCCTTAACAAAGGTTCTCTTTACGTAGAAGAGCGCTGAGTTTAAGGCAATCACCCGGCTCAATGGAGAGATCTGCGATCAAGAAATCGATAGCAGGAGGTTTGAATTGTATCGATGTACGAGGAGTGTTGAGAATGTTCTAAGCCTGATGTATATATGTTCAACTTACATATATTTATTTTTCAATGAAGTCCCCCTCAACAGCAACGCACTTATTCCACCACTTTTCCAACATCTGTAACCTCCAACAATTTTTTTTTCGTCGAAACCTTCCAAAACGATTTTGAGAGCTAACTCTGCTTTTGCTTCTTGGTGAAAATAGGGTACCCATGTTTCATCTTGTGTGACTAGACGGTCCATGAAGTGTGGGTCATCGTTCAATTTTTCTAGAAGAGTCGTCGAGACGCTAACCCTTTCCATTTTCTGAGAAGGAGAAAGCATTCTTGGCACCCAAGAATCGTTTCCACCGAAGTAGCGCTAACGCCCACCTTTGCTGCTAAGTACCTGACAGTAAAACGACGATACGCCATCACCAAATTTTCAAATTTGGATCGGTTATCATCTTCAAAGTTTTCTCGGCAAGCTTTGAAGAGTGCGGCCTACTTTTTGACAGCGGCATACGATGGGGCAGTGTCCCTCAAAGTTGCAGGCATGTCTTCAAAAATTTCCTTTGGCCCCATCCTCTTTTTTACAAAATATTTTATCACTGCACGATGCTCAAAGTAAACCAGGCTTAGAACATTCTGTACAAATAAATGTACTCGTACCAATCGAGTAATTTACATTACTCTAACGTAATTACGTATAATCATTAAAATATGAAGAAAGATAATAACTTTGCATGAAATGAAAGTCAGTCTTATTCCTTCTGAACACAAAGTAAAAAGCTAGAGGAATAAATGCTAGAGTGTAACAGAATACGCTAGGCAGGCGAAGTATAGATAACTAACTACGTAATTTCGGCTTTAATCATTCAAAAATATAACACAATAAAAGTACATGAGACAAACTAAATTGTTTCGTTTTATAAAAACAGAAGACATTGGAGACTCATTCTTGCATATTTTTTTTATTTACTCAAAAACGCCTGTAACGATTTTAATAAAAAAAAATCTGGTGCGTGCGCGCAACACACAACTTTCACTTACCAACTTACTTAGATTAGAAATTGACGTGTTTTGCTAAATATCATTTCCCAAATTCACACATTTTTCTACATTCATATATTATTTTTATTAATCGTTAAAGCCGTTTTTGAGTAAATAAAAAAAACCCGTGAAAATGATACAAAATTTATTAGGTAAAGTCCCCCCTCCCGTAGATCAGTTTTAATGAAATTTTTACAATCATATCTCGGGCATATAAATACATCAAATACCAAGTTTGATCAAAATCGTTAAAACCGTTTTTGAGTAAATAAAAACAACACGTGAAAATGATACAAAATTTATTAAGTAAAGTACCCTCTCCGGTTGATTAATTGTGATGAAATGTTGGTTATCACATCTTTGGCATATAAATACATCAAATACCAAGTTTGATCAAAATCGTTAAAACCGTTTTTGAGTAAATAATAAAAACATGTGAAAATGATACAAAATTTATTAAGTAAAGTCCCCCCTCCGGTTGATCAATTTTGATGAATTTTTTACAGTCATATTTCAGGCATATAAATAGATCAAATACTCAGTTTAATCAAAATCGTTAGAGCCGTTTTTGAGAAAATCGAAAAAAACTTAAAAAGTTATTAAATAAAGTACCCCCTCCCTTTGAGAAATTTTGATGAAATTTTTGCTGTCACATCGCGGGCATATACCTACACTAAATACCTAATTTCAGGTTCCCACGGTTTATAGTTTTTGAGCTAATATGTTCACACACACCCACACACACACACACACACACACACACACACACACACACACACACACACACACACACACACACACACACACACAGACACACACACACACCCACAGACCATTTCGCGGGACTTGGTTATTTTGACTCAGGGGACCCCAAAACGTGTATTTCCGTTGAAAACCGGAAGTCGAAAATTTTCACGATCGCAATACTTCCACTTACTTTATATTTCATATATAGTTAAGTGAAAGTAAAAAACGCCCTGTCGAATGAGAATCAAGAATTCTTCAATAACAATTTTGATGAAAAACCTTTTTAATAATCTGAGTTGTTATTGTTTGTCTGACATTGTGAGTTGTAATGCTTCATTAATAATAATTATTTAAAGCTTTGCAAGTGTTACAATATATTTCAGTTTATAGAACATACTAAGAACTTCTTTTCAGAAAACGGTTTCGAACGACATTCAAGGACATTTCGACTATTTGCAAACTATTTCTGAAAGTATTTGCTGACATTGTCTAAAGAGTTAGTGAAACTATTGATTATTTTTACGTTTTTTTCTTTTTACACAAAAACGGCTGTAACGATTTTGATGAAAAAAGGCTCTGTCTTATGAGAATCCAGATTTCTTTAATAACATGTAGGTTTTACCTAAGTTTTATCTTCATATAAATGTTCTGAGTGGGCTAAAATAGTGATGGAAAAAAGTTGTTTTCTTATAAAGCACCTTTGATTTTGTTTTTATGGAGAAATTACCTGTCTCTCACTCACTGTTAAATATTGTTGCGATGAAGCTTGAATATGAAGTTAATTGGGGCTTTCAACGGAGCTTCGCAAAACATTAAATTATTTTCAGGGCTGAGCAGGCTGAAAAGAAAATTAAGAAAAACGAGAAGAAGAAGAAGAAAATTAAGTTATCCTGAAGCCTAAGGAAAGTCGGAGGCTGGAAGGGAACATAAAGAGGTTTGTCAGGGAGTGATAAAGCTAAAAAGATTACTGCTCCTCCGTTAGTATGCTAAGAGGTTAAAAACAGCGAGGCAATTCTCCAGTAAGTCACACAGCACGGTGTAGCTAACGAGATGCCTTCCAGCAAAAGTTCCTGCTTAGTGGTGTACTGCTTGTTATTCAGTTCCAGGGCCCTGATTACAGCAAGACTTCCCACCCACGGTATTCTTATTTATATCCCCCGTGTGTTGTGTAATATAACAGCTGGCTTTTCCAGCACCTGTCTTCACGGAGGTACGCCTAAAAGGGCCGGAGAATCTTAAAATAACTCTGTGAAAACAAACAAAGCATACCCAGCATCTTCGAAAGGATCGGAGGTTAGGTAACTTCGGATTCTGACCTGCAGGAAGAACAGAGTTCTATGGTAAAAAGGTGATTCTCGTAGTGGGACCAATCCTTTGTTGGGTTCTCTCTTAATGAAATTATTTAATCGAATTTGGTTAAATGGTATGATGTTATTTTATCATTGATTATTTTTGTTAAATAATAAATTTATAATTTTTAAACTATTTAAGTAGAAGATATTCGAAGAAGATTCGACCACGGCCGGAATCGAACCCAGGTCCTCTGCGTTCGAGGACTAGGTTTAATAGTAATCAATATATATTATAAAGCAAAGTGTACAATGTGCGTGCCGATAAGGCTCAAAAAACGACACCACATACGATTAAGTAAGTTATGTCATCTGGCAGCCTAATCCATAACGGAGAAGAAGGTTTTCGTTTTTCTCTTGAGGGTGTAAAATTGAGGAGAAAAGGACTGGAATTTTAAGCCTCTCGAACCATGTAATTAGTCTACCTGAGATTGAGATACGAGTTTATGAATGAAAAATTTAGTTTGAGCTCCAGGCTACCAGAAAGCGCTAGGGTGGGTTTCACACAATGGTTATTGTTGTGAAAACTTTTCATTATCTAACGATAATCAATATATATTATAAAGCAAAGTGTACGATGTACGTGCCGATAAGGCTCAAAAACGAGTCCATGTAAGATCAAGAAAGTTATGTAGTTGTTAGCCCTTTAGGTGAAGAAGGTTACCGTTTTTATCTTTAGCGTGTAAAATAAAAGATAAAAGGACCGGAATTTTAATCCTCTCTCACAATTTAATTAGCCTATTTAATGAATGAAAAATATAGTTCGAGCTCCAGACGACCAGAAAGCGCTAGGGTGGGTTTCACACAATGTTTATTGTTCTTTCATCCAGTTCAGTTTGTAAAGGTTACATATTTTTCAGCTGTTCTTTTTAAATTACTAAAAAATTAAGCGATAATAATTAGTTTATCCTTTGCTTTCAAAATAAAATAATAATTTTACATCTCTGCAATCTATTAGAAAACCAACTGGATTCCTTAAAAAAATAGTTTTCTCCTAAGAAGGTTAATACATGATCTGCACATTACATTTAATCTATATGCAATATATACTTAAGTCAATTTAATGCGATATGAGTGAACTTTCTTAACAGTACAGTGAGCGAATAAAAACAGACATAAAAAAAGAGATAAATTGGCTGAATATAAATCAAAAATAAAAAGTTTGAAGTGTTCTTATTGTAGTTATGAAAAAGAAGTCGGTTTGATTACTATGTATGATGGGCATTCCAGTTGAAAAATGACTAACTCCAATTACAGCATTTTTTCAATAAGATTTTATCATCCCTTACAGTTCAGGATTAAAAGAAATATGGTGAAAAAATTGTGCCTCCTGAAACGTTGATTTTCACTTTGTCATAGTAGTAAGATTCGAGATCTGCAAAGTCCGTTCAAATTACGGAGGGACATCTTAAGGGAGATTGAAATGGAAGGTCTTAAAAAATGTTTCTATGAATCTTCGGTAGTTCTATACTTCTGGATGGTTTTACTCGAAGTATAATTTTTTTAACTGAGATAACAGATTTTTCAACTATAATATAATAACTTATTATCTGCTGACTATTTGGAATAGGCTTATAATAGGATTCGGTATCACAGAAACCATCAAAAACGATGCATAACTCGACAAAGTTGCAGCAAAATTAATTGTTCATTTACCATTTTCAACCCCCTGTAAATTAAACAGGGTTTCTTATTTGGGCGGACTCTGCAGATCTCGAATCTTAATATTGACACCAAGTTAAAACCGAAGTTTCAAGAAGGTGCTAATTTTTTTCTACATTTCCTTAAATTTTAAATTTTTTCTGTTATTAAAACTACCACACAACTACTGGAGCGAAGCCGGGCACCCTAGCTAGTTTAATAATAAATAAAGTTATGGGCTAAATTATATTTCAGGAATAAGCTCGGACGATATACATTTACATAAAAAGGCTCTAAAACTAGGAATTAAATTACTGCAGTAGAACATTAAGCTTATCGTTATTTCCTTTGAAAAACATTAAACGACCATTATTATTCTTATGTCTGTTTTATGCTATTTTTTTAATATTTTTTTTTTATTTTGGCCTTAAGACTGTCCAAAGCAGGTCCTTCTTTTCTAGCTACATTTAAAAATATTTTTCAACGTTTTTTTTTTTTTTTTTTTTTTTTTTTTCGTTATACTCATTTGTTCGTAGTGTTCCTCATTTGTTCGTTCAGGTTTCAATTCTTTGCTTTTTATTGAATTTATGATATGGTATCTAGTGGTAACTATAATTCCGAATTGAATAATAATTGCAGATTGTCATTGTGTTATTTCAAATGCTTTTATTTAATTTAAATGCTTTCAATAATACTATCAAGTGGAATTTGGTACAAAAAAATAGACCGAATACAATATGTTAGTTTGTATAATATTCAAGATATGTAACGGTAAGTTAAACGCGTTTAATTATACTTTTTTATTGGAGTACTATATTCAGTATTCAACTGAATTAAAACCTTAAGGTTTGAGTGTTTATCTACATATATTTTCCCTTATAAGGTCTATCCTTCATCTGACACTGGTTTCTGTGTTATCACAAGAAGTGATAACATAAGCCTAGAAGGATTTGGCTTGGCTGTCATTTAGCCTAGAAGTTTCCCACTGTTTTTATTCCCAGTGGGAATACAACTCCCAAATTTAGCTTCCAGAGTTCCAACATCCTAACACACTTAGCATTCAATCCTTTTATGTCCTAACTTACTCTTTTCTTTTCATATTCTACTTTACTTTATTTTTCTTTACAGATTTAGGGATTGAAATTGACAGTTTATAAATATATAAGTTGATTGAAAAACAAAATATAAATCTCTAGAAAAAAAAAAAAAAAAAATTCCCTGGTTGTAGAACAAATTAGAATAATTGTGAGAATAATAATAAATGATAATATCTAAAACTATAATACACGTAAACGTATAAATAACTAAGCTGTTTCACTATCCAGCATACTTTGCTTTATATTACTTCTATTCATAAATTAAACTCCTTTTTAACTTATCATGATAGTTTTGCAATATATTTTGTTATATATCTAAAAGCAAAAATTGTATACAGTTTGACTGACACGGTATTTAAGAAATGATAATATAAGACTATTTAGATTTATTTTTTAGAAGCTGAACTTTCGATTCATTAGAACCACAATACACGTATATAATTTTGAATTAAATACAATAAATATAATTTATTAATTTTGACTGTGATGCTTACATAAAGACACTATAGTTTTTAACTAGTAAAAAGATTTTTTTTAATTTTTGACAAGATTACTCAGCCTATTTTATTTGAACAATTGTGGTCACAAGTGTTGTTCTTGAAAATGGCTTAGTGCCGAAAGGTAGAACCGAATATTGTAAAAGTGTGATGTTAATAAAGGATCTAAATTAAAAAAAACTTGGCAACTATCTGCTTAGCCTCAAGACCAATAAAGAATTATCACAAAACATGTGGTTTAGAATAGCTCTAGACTTGTAATGAAAAAACAGTTGAACAAACTGTCATAGTGACTTGTTGAAACAGTTGAACAGACTGTGACTACGATGTTTGAATACCATCTACGCTGGCCCAGAACCTTCAAGGCCTGCCCTCTTACGACTAAGTATAAGGAGCGATGGACTGGTGTCTTAGTCTAGTTCTGAAGCTCAAGTCATAAGGTTATTTCTTTGTTACAAAGTGATACTTTTTGTAACCTGTTTAAATAACTATTTGTTTTCATAATTTGTGTGGCATTGAAAATTGTTATTTTCACATAACTGTAACAATGTTATAAAAGATTGTAATTTTTTTTTTTAAATCAAAGACATAATTTAATATAAAATTTTTATATATATATTTTTAGGTAAATTATTTTACTACTTTATAGTTTTCCCAAACGCAGTGAACCAAAAGCGTTTTCGCTCTAAAAGACCAACTTTCTAGAAACTTTATGTTATTTCCGATGTAAAGAGAAAAAATGATGTAAAAAAAAAAAAAAAAAAAAAAGCTGTAATGGCCACCTTCTTTCCAGCTTTATTGGAACCACTTTCATATTTTCACCGAAGCTGTCGCCCGATACCAGCTGACTCACCCCAACAATCTCTCCAGATGGAGTACATTTTTCATGACTAGCAATATATTGTACATTCAACAAAAAATGATAAGTAGGTAATAATAAATCCAATAAACTATAAACATTATTCAATATTTAATATTAGTCGACCAACACACAAAGACTCTTTACAAACGTTTTCACGCTAAAATACACGGACATATAAACCTACTAAGAGATATGGCCACAGATGAAATGACCATAAGTGTGTGGAGGAGATTAAAAAGGCGTTGGATGAAAGATCTCCTCCTTTAGCAGACCTGAATAACTGAATCAAGCCAGGCAAGAGGTACTGTTGGGTGCCATCCTTCCTCAAGCCTCACAGGTCGTTTTTTTTTTTCATTTTATATGGCCATTACATCTGCTGATCGTCTATATATTGTTGAGAGGTGTGGATATACGAATGAATAATATTAGTTTCAGCTGTTTTTAATGAGAAGCTCATTTTTACACAGGAAAAATTAAAACATTTTAAGACTGGTTTCGTTTAAACCGTTTAAACCGGTTTTATATTTTGTTTTTTAATATCCTTAGTATATTGACTGACTTGGTATTGACTTTGACTGAAGATTTTTGAGTACTGTACAGATTAGCAACTAGATAATTTTAAATAACGCTTTGGCATAAAAGCTTAACGTAAGTGAATAAAAATATTTCCTAACATTTAGCTGTCAAGTGATATTTTTATCGTTATATACCAATTATGTTAAAATGTATTTCCTTTTTATTGAATAAATATTACGTTTAAGAATAAATTGTTATTATGATTTCGTAAAAGTACACTTGTAATAATCTTTATGATAACTTTATATTTATTAGAGATCAAAACAAATTTCATTTAAACTTTTATTTGATCCTTTATTGAACCTAACTGATATTACATTATTGTTTTGAAGTTTCAGCTAATAACGCCATTATAAAGGTAAAAATACCTGCAACCATAAATTTTTTTGTAATCAAATGGGCAACCTACCCTTGTCAAATAGAAAAATTGAAAATTTTAATAATCCCACGGTGGCCCTAGGAATTTTTAAAGGGAGGAAAATTCCTTAGCTATGCTGTCTCTCGGATAGGACGTAAAATGTAGGTCCCGAGCCTGTGCGATTTCAGGTAATCGTTAAAAATACCTGTCCTAATTTTACCTGGATAGGCAAAATTTAGGACTCCCACTGCAGCATCGTCCGGCTAGCCTTAGTTGCATAAAGCGACGTTAAACAAACGACAAAATTTTATTGTTATTGGAAAGTAATTAATTAACATATTAGTGGTCAACAATTAATACGGTAAGGATAAGGTTAATTTTGTTTTGACAGCAGATATTGCTAATATATTATTTGACTAACGCCTACTTCCCTAATCTAAATTTTAGGTGACTCATTATTTGTCACTAAGTTGATTAGGGTTAGCATCCGTTATTATAAAAAAATCTGGTGCGATGCGCGCAACACACAACTTTCACTTACCAACTTACATTAGAAATCGACATGTTTTTTAACCGACTTCGAACGAAAGAGGAGGTTACTCAATTCGATACGTATGTGACTTTTTTTTTTTGTGCCTTTTTTTTTTTTTTTTTTTTTCTATGTATGTTCACCGATTACTCAGAGATGGGTGGACCAATTGGAATGAAACCTTTTGCATCTTGTAGAGTATTTTCCCAAGGTGGTCCCATTTAAACCTTTTTGTGGTTCCTAATTTATTTAAGAAGTTATCGGGAAAAAACATGAAAATAATTATTTAATTATCGCTCAAATTGTTTACTTATTGGAAAAACATATGGCATATATAACATAAGGTATGCTCCAACAAGCTATTAAAACTAATTCATAACTAACAAATCCAAATATTGTATTACTGCTGGATGAATCAAATGGGAAAACCAACCAATCAAATTCAGAATCAAAAGAGTGGGGGGAGAACATGAGCAGTCTGTTAGTTATCGATGTGTTTTACGTGCTTGTTGGAACAAACCTATACATAACCTTAACTAATTTTTCAACATTAGATTTAAATGAAGATATAAATATCAGCAGAATATAATATCGCTGTCGTTTTCTGTAGAGATATTAGCATAAATATTAGATAGATGTATATTCACCCATAACAGTAAACCTTCTTTATTTAGATCTAATCAACGTTTGGACACCATAATCATAAGACAACAAAATTCGTGGAATTCCAAGAAAGACTGAGTATTGGTAATCGTTTTAAAGCAGAATTTAAGACCTCTTCAAGCTCCCGAAGGATCGTTTAAATTTAAAATCGTAGCTATTATTGATTTAAATTAGATTTTGATTTCTATCTTTTATTGACTATACACATTAAAAAAGAATACAATAATTCCTGGAAAAGATCATTTTCAGTTGACTTGATAAAGGATTCAGATACCTCTGTCTTCCGGATACACTCGGTTACTGTTGAATATCTTGCCGGAGGTCTTGTGCCGATCCTTAAAGGGTGACACTTCTGTTATGTTATACGGATTACTAGTATCGGTTTTTAAATTTGTTTCTACAACTATCGAGGCTTTTGCTGGTGTTCATCCATCAATAAAAACTACAAAATAAAACTTGATAACTACCCGAAAACAAACTCATTGTATGAAAGTCCCCTCAGCAAAAATTTGGCAGTCATGGAAATGATTGTTAAAAATTATGATAAATGCTACGCCACAAGAATTGAAGCAACATTGTTTAGCAATTTATTTTTTGAATAATGTTTTATTACGAAGGATATAATTCATAGTACTTCGGTAATAAATTTAGTCAAAAATTCATCGAAAGGAATTACGAACATAATTGAATCAACCTTTGGAATTAAGTCAGTAGTCTAATACGGAGAATAATAATATCCTTCGTAATAATAAATTAACCATATGTGAGTCCCAAACCCTATTGCTTCTATCCTAGCGAGACAGTCTTTTTGATATCGATAAATTTTATGGTTGCCCCTTTTTTGCAGGGACTTCTATCCAATGATGTAATCCAATGAAGTCGTGTTTAATATCGCCATAGTTTTTAGAAGGATATTCAAGCAATCAAAATTTAAAAATTACTTTTAAATTTACTATAGGTCATATTAGCATCCTCATCGATTCTCCATTAACGATATCTTGTCTAAAACCGGCCAAATTCTCGACTGTTCAGTGACTTATCTACTTCATCTTGGAATGGCCGGATTTATGTATTTATGTATATTTAACTCGACACATCTCGGAACACTGATTCTCTACGTAAATGACAAGTACTGACGACATTTAGCAAAGGAAAAATATTGTCATTGTGGAAAAACATTTTATGTGTTCCCTTCCCAATTGAACATTGATCTTTTTTTTAAAAAAGAAAAAATCCATTTATAATCATAAAACGTAGTGTGTTGAAAGTTGTATAATACACGCACCGCTTTCCCACTTTTCTGTGTGTATTCATAAAATTGAAAAGGTAAAGTGTATTTCATAATAATTTTATACAATTATTGTATAATAAAAAGACCTGGGAAAGACAAACGTGTTAGAGTGTAAAAAGATTTCGAAATTTCTAAACCAACGTTTATTTTATCAACGACCAATTACCAACGAAATTTTTAAACGAACGTACGGTTTTCTACATTTGTTATATTCTCCAACTAAAAATTGTTAAATAAAAAACATTTTATAAAAAAATATTAAACCGACTTCGAAACCTAGGAACCAGTAAAAATAAATTCACTGAAAAGTATGAAATAATTACCTTCTGATTTTTATGAATACACAGCAAAATTGAAAATGGTATAAAAAGTGGAAAAGTGCAGTAAGACGAATAGTTTTATTTTGATTTGTACAAATACACACTAATTGTTAATAAAAATTATTAAATTTAAATATTAAATACTATGTTCAATACAACACAATCTTTTCGGAGGCGGCGCAAAATTTAAATTTTTTTACACTACACATTATGAAAATCTTCTAAATGGATCTTCTCTTCCCAGCTATTGATTTCAATGCCTACTAATGGAATTGTATCAGTAACATGTTATTTCTATTTTGCGCCGCCTCCGAAAAGATTGTGTTGTATTGAACATAGTATTTAATATTTAAATTTAATAATTTTTATTAACAATTAGTGTGTATTTGTACAAATCAAAATAAAACTATTCGTCTTATTGCACTTTTCCACTTTTTATACCATTTTCAATTTTGCTGTGTATTCATAAAAATCAGAAGGTAATTATTTCATACTTTTCAGTTAATTTATTTTTACTGGTTCCTAGGTTTCGAAGTCGGTTTAATATTTTTTTATAAAATGTTTTTTTTTTAATTGCCATTTCTATAAATAATATAAAAAAGATGACTTGATTTTGATTAAAAATGATTAATTTAATCAAAATCATTAAAGCCGTTTTTTAGGTATTCCAAAAAAATGTAAAAATTGGAAAACAAGTTATGAAAAAAGAGCTCCCTGCATTTGACCAATTTTGATAAAATTTTGTCTGTCACATTGTGAGCATATATATACTCCAAATATCCAGTCTGATCAAAATCATTACAGCCGTTGTTGAGTAAATAACAAAAACACGTAAATATTAGATAAAATTCTTTAAGTAAAGTACCCCCTCCGTTTCACTAATTTTGATGAAATTTCGGCTGTCGCATCGCGGGCATATACATACATCAAATACCCAATTTCAGGTTCGTACGGTTTATAGTTTTTGAGCTATTCTGTTCACATACACACACACACACACAGACCATTTCGCGGGACTTGGTCATTTGGACTCAGGGGACTCCAAAACGTGTATTTCCGTTGAAAACCGGAAGTCGAAATTTTTCACGATCGCAATACTTCCACTTACTATATATTTCATATATAGGTAAGTGAAAGTAAAAAGATGTATTTTTTAAATTTTTAAATATTAAACACCCTCAATGATCAAAAAACGAGATTTAAAGGCAAATAAGTCTATTCCGAGTCCTAAATATAAATATCTTCCGTCTTTTACTGAAATCCTATAAGATTACGAGTATATTTCATAATAGAGACAAAATATAAATAATAATATAAATTTTATCGAAATAAGTTTCATTTTGGTATTTTTTCGACATACCTTTTAGAGAAAAGATAAAGGCGCAAATGGTATACTGTTCCGCATAACAAAATATTCCTCGATTCTTCCACTGAGTTGACTCTGATTTCTTTTCTCCCCCCCCCCCCTTCTACTCGCTCGGAGAAGTGAGAATACAAAGAAACTATTATTATTATTTCTTTATATAAAGCGCTTTTATATAGTATATTTTTTATTTCTCCAATCGGAGAACAGATCATATTTAAAAATTCGATTATGATTTACAACGTTGCTATCTTTTCATATTTTATATTAGGTGCTCCATGGCTTATGGAATTAAAAAAAAAAGTTCGCCCTCCTCCCAAAGGGCATTTTTGGATCCACTACAGCCCTGAGTAAAGGGTCAATCCATATGGAGTGATCCAGAGTTCGTTGCTTAACCATTTTAGAAAAAAATCATATATTTACCATCAATTACATATGAAATCAATAGCTCAAAATATTTTTTTTAAACTATTTTCAAGGCAACCGTTTCAAAGTCGTTCAGCCATCTTTGTTTCACCGTACATGCCGAAGTTTGTCACCTCTTACGAATAACTTCTTTTCTCGGGACTGGTAAGTCATTGAATATTGAATTCAAATTTCATTGTTTTCCTTACTGTCTGCTCTATCTATTTTTGTGTGTTTGAATATTTTTAAGTGCAATACTTAAAAACTGCAATCGAAAACAACTGTTTTAATTTCTCAAAAGGCCGTTTTTGTCTGCGGTATTCCAAGAAGGTTTATGTCCATTTACAGACATACGCCTCTCAACTGTGGACTTCCTAACTCCAAACAGGTAAATGATAAAATTATTATTCTTGCATTAAAGTAAGGGGATTCGGGAGTAGTTTACGCCTGTGTTTTTCACTAATCTCTAAGCTTCAACTAAAGTCTTATAACCTCTTCAGAATCTAAAATTCTTTCTACCGTGGTTCTCCCAACCGTGGTCCTAAACCTGCCACGGTGGAGAGAAATATGAAATTGTTTACAGTTTTATCTACTTATTGCTATGTATCGTGGATGCTGCCAGGTTAGGGAAACTAATTGTATTAATAATTTAACTTCTCATTTCAAAGTACTGAATATGCTCGAACTGACATTTATCTGAAGGCAGCAGGCGGCAATACCGCCTTGAAAGTATTCGGACCATAAACGTATTGTTGGAAATTTAAAATAAGTAAAGCTAAGGACAGACAATGCTGTCGACAGTGACCCAGGGACATACCCAAGAAGATTGTTGGAGAAAACCGTGGAAATTATTCCCCCTACCGTGTGTGACAATTAAAAAAAATTGAACATCTTAAGAATGAATGATGATTTGTGCTTGCCGTATCACTGACATGTTTAGCAAGGTATACCAGGTCAACCAAGTGAGAAAATTCTATTTTTTCCGTAGTTAAAAAAATAAAAAATTTCAACACTGAAAATTGCTACTTAGTAGAGAATGACCCATACCCCTTAGTTATATTATAAACCTCTTGTGCCACAAGAGGATCTCTCGATGCGAATGATGATCCGCAGTGGAATAGAAATACCTAGTCATAGCAACATTCAAACCGGGGACAAATCTTGAGGATAGTGTACAGTGTCTAACTCGCTCAGCTAAGTTACTCAGGAGGAATAAACTGTTTAAAATATTTAAAATAAAAATTAGGAAAAAATCCTTAAATCTTGTTTTATAACTCTTTTACCGTATACTTTTACATTAATTAAAATGCCATTTTCTACCAAGTCTTTAAATCTGACATGTTTGAATTATTCTTGGTTTAACATAGACATATTGTCAAAGGTTTGTTGAAAGAAGAAAATTAAAATATAAACTAAAAAAAAAAAGATATGTCAATCTCAATAACATTGTAATTTTTTTGTAAATATTAGTTTACAATTGAGGCGTTTGGTTTCAAAATCGGTTACATCCATTTTTTTCCAAAAAAATTTTTTTTCTTTTTTTTTTCAAGTTTTTAATGTTAGAAGTGGGTAATGTGTTAGACGCGTTTTTTTAAAAAGACGTCTAGATCCTTCGAAAATCAATACTTAAATATTCCATTTCTTATCAAAAGCGGTTCCATCCAAGCTTCACTTTTCAGAAAACCTTCAATTTTTCGAAATCTCATGTTTCCAAACAGTTTGATGATGTTGATACTCTATTAATAAAAACATTATGGAGAAGACTGGAGATCAATAGATACCCTAGAATTCTACAAAGTTGTAATAGACAGTACAATGTCACCTATCCAAGTAAATATGCATGATACCAATATGGATGTGGGTCAATATCAAGAGTTAAATGATAATTTGTATGTTTAAAAAATAAAAACTATGTATATATTGTTCATATTAAATAAAGAGATTTGTTTTTAAAAAATCTGGTGCGTGCGCGCAACACACAACTTTCACTTACCAACTTACTTAGATTAGAACTTAATGCGTTTTGTTAATTGCCACTTCTCAAATGAACAGAACATCTATAGGTAATAATAACGCATTGGTTTGTCATTAAAGGCGTACTCCGCATGCGTGAGCTCAAGGTGTTTTATGAGTTGACGGATTATTTTTCTTTTTTTCTCCTGTATATGTTTACTTGATTTTCTTCATATATCATATTTAGCCATTTCTTATTTTTAGGTTTGATGGCAGACAGTTAATTTTTCAATATAAACTAAAACAAAGGTACTTTATAGGAAAACAAAAAAGGCCCCTTCCCCATTTAAGACCTCTCAGAAAATTTTAATAATGATAAAGCTCACCTGGTAATAAATAACGACTAATTTTCATTAAACATAACGAATTTGATAAAAATCGTTAAAGCCGTTTTTGAGATCATCGATCAAAAAGGTAAAAATTGAAAAAAAATTTATTAAGTAAAGTCCCCCCTCCGGTTGATCAATTTTGATGAAATTTTTACAGTCATATCTCGGGCATATAAATACATCAAATACGAAGTTTGATCAAAATCGTTAAAACCGTTTTTGAGTAAATAAAAAAAAACACGTGAAAATGGTACAAAATTTATTAAGTAAAGTCCCCCCTCCGGTTGATCAATTTTGATGAAATTTTTACAGTCATATCTAGGGCATATAAATAGATCAAATACTAAGTTTAATCAAAATCGTTAGAGCCGTGTTTGAGAAAATCGAAAAAAACTTAAAAAGTTATTAATTAAAGTACCCCCTCCCTTTGAGCAAATTTGATGAAATTTTTGCTGTCACATCGCGGGCATATACATACTCTAAATACCTAATTTCAGGTTCGTACGGTTTATAGTTTTTGAGCTAGTCTGTTCACACACACACACACACACACAGACACACACACACACACACACAGACCATTTCGCGGGACTTGGTCATTTGGACTCAGGGGACCCCAAAACGTGTATTTCCGTTGAAAACCGGAAGTCGAAAATTTTCACGATCGCAATACTTCCACTTACTATATATTTCATATATAGGTAAGTGAAAGTAATAAAAAAAACACGTGAAAATGATACAAAATTTATTAAGTAAAGTCCCCCCTCCGGTTGATCAATTGTGATGAAATGTTGGTTATCACATCTTTGGCATATAAATACATCAAATACCAAATTTGATCAAAATCGTTAAAACCGTTTTTGAGTAAATAAAAAACACATGTGAAAATGATACAAAATTTATAAAGTAAAGTCCCCCCTCCGGTTGATCAATTTTGATGAAATTTTTACAGTCATATTTCAGGCATATAAATAGATCAAATACTAAGTTTAATCAAAATCGTTAGAGCCGTTTTTGAGAAAATCGAAAAAAACTTAAAAAGTTATTCAATAAAGTACCCCTTCCCTTTGAGCAAATTTGATGAAATTTTTGCTGTCACATCGCGGGCTTATACATACTCTAAATACCCAATTTCAGGTTCGCACGGTTTATAGTTTTTGAGCTAGTCTGTTCACACACAGACACACAGACACACACACACACACACACACACACAGACCATTTCGCGGGACTTGGTTATTTAGACTCAGGGGACCCCAAAACGTGTATTTCCGTTGAAAACCGGAAGTCGAAAATTTTCACGATCGCAATACTTCCACTTACTATATATTTCATATATAGGTAAGTGAAAGTAAAAATGTCTATTTATAATTTAACCAAAGGTTGATATTTTCTCATTAAAGTCAGGTACATCCAACATATTTTTTAATGTTAAATGAGAGTTCAAAAAGAAAATGTGATAAAAAGTTGTCAAAAATTTTTGTTTGAAGGTAACTGTTAGCAAAACGACGAAAAAGAACAAAAAAAAAAATTGTTATAGTGATTAATTTTTTAAATTGATCTTTTTTTGATCAGTCCTGAATAATTGTTGAAAAATGATTTAACCGGTTTTGAAACCAAACGCCTTATAATTATTATAAGTTTAAATAAATTTATTTAAAAAAAATTAGGTTAAAGTATGTCCTTGCAATTTAACGCGATTACAGAAGGAGGAAGTAAAATCAGCATTTATATATAAATTACAAAGAAGTGAAAAAAATTGAATAAAATAATAGCATTAACATTAAATATGGAAAAAGATTTGAATAACTTTATCTGATATCACTTAGCCCGATGCCCAGCCGTAAAAACATAAAGATGTAAAAAATGAAGACAAAATATTGCTATATTTTAAGCATTAGATAACGGCTATTCTTCGGATCAGTGAAGAAGGTTGACAATAAGAACTACAGTGGAGTTGGTTTGCGCACAACAACGGTGATGCGGAAACCCGGATTCGAATTCCGGCTCTGGCCAATCTTTAATATTCAGATAAAATTATTTTAAAATTACCGATTCTTAAATGTGATAGATAAAAGTTAGTTTAGTTACTATATATTTATTCACACCAAAGGACACACTGGTCGCAAAGTTAGGTAGACAATTACCGATTGATCAATCAAGCCGCACCTATTCAATCAGTGAACGAGCAATTAACATTGATGGAACCAAGTGCAGTTAACACTCAGCTAGTTCCTAATTACAGAGTAACATCAGTCCGACTAAGTGGAGTAAGTCATTCTACATTATCATGAAAAATACCTTTCTAAATATGTGCGTGATTGATATGTGGGGTGGTTCATATGAAAACGGGATTTAATGGGGTATATTACCGTTAAAATGTTTTTCCTTTTTTTTATTATTGATATTGTAACGTAAAAAAAAATCTGGTGCGATGCGCGCAACACACAACTTTCACTCACCAACTTACTTGTATTATAAATTGACATGTTTTTTTAATTGCCATTTCTATAAATAATATATATAAGAAGAATTGATTTTGATTAAAAATGATTAATTTAATCAAAATCATTAAAGCCGTTTTTGAGATATTCGAAAAAAAAGTACAAATTGGAAGAAAAAGTTATGAAATAAAGAGCCTCCTGCGTTTGACCTATTTTGATGAAATTTTGGTTGTCACATCTTGAGCATATAAATACTCCAAATATCCATTCTTAACAAAATCATTACAGCCGTTGTTGAGTAAATAAAAACAACACGTGAATATAAGAAAAAGTTTATAAAATAAAGTACCCCCCCGTTTCACCAATTTCGGCTGTCGTATCACGGACATATACATACATCAAATACTAAGTTTGATCAAAGCCGTTTTTGAGTAAATAAAAAAAAAACACGTGAAAATGGGACAACATTTATTAAGTAAAGTGCCCCCTCCGTTTGACCAATTTTGATGACATTTTTGCTGTCACAACGCGGGCATATACATACATCAAATACCCAGTTTGATCAAAATTGTTAAAACAGTTTTTGGGTAAATAAAAAAAAAAAACCGTACAAATGATACAAAATGTATTAAGTAAAGTCCCCCCTCCGGTTGATCAATTTTGATGAAATTTTTACAGTCATATCTAGGGCACATAAATAGATCAAATACTCAGTTTAATCAAAATCGTTAGAGCCGTTTTTGAGAAAATCGAAAAAAACTTAAAAAGTTATTAAATAAAGTACCCCCTCCCTTTGAGCAATTTTGATGAAATGTTTGCTGTCACATCGCGGGCATATACACTAAATAACCAATTTCAGGTCTGTGCGGTTTATAGTTTTTGAGCTAGTCTGTTCACACACACACACACACACACACACACACACACACACACACACACACACACACACACACACACACAGACACACACACACACACAGACCATTTCTCGGGACATGGTTAATTGCACTCAGCGGACCCCAAAACGTGCATTTTCGTTGAAAACCGGAAGTCGAAATTTTTCACGATCGCAATACTTTCCTTACTATATATTTCATATATAGGTAAGTGAAAGAAAAAATCATATGATTTCGTCTGTTACATTAAAAATAGTTCTAGTTAGAACTTTGATTTGACTATTAAAAATAATAGGAAATATTAATTCGCATTATTGCTACTGAGCCAAAGCTACGCGTGGTGGGTCTGCTCGTTTTCTTATAAAATTCAATAAAAAATTTTAAGCCCCTCTTCTGATGTTTGCGCCACTGACTAACATATTACGTTTCAGACATAGAGGACTAACATTCAAGACAGATGTCGCTAAAGATGACGAACAATGAAGAAGACATCTGCATGCGATTTCTATTCCCGACGTTACAGGTGAAGGGGGTTCAGGGAACTCGCCGCGTCAGGAGTGTGCTGTGAAAGCAGCCTCGAGAAACAATGAGACATAACGGGATATCCTTCCTATTCTCGCGACTCCCTCCCTATCTATACACACAGTTTCTAAATTATTCATAACTTGGCTGAAATCACATGCTCAAAATTTTGAAGCAAGGGTATAAAATAAGTCGATGAAAATAATATCAGAAAGAACTATTGAGAGAAGATATGAGGAAGAACTATTATTTCAGGGGCTTTTTTTTCCTTCGTGCAGTCATGAGACAACTAAAGAAAAAACTGCCAGGGAAATCAAATGAAGTGATCAGAATGGAATTAAGCTGGAGAAATTGTTTCCTTTATTCACGATTATCTAAAACGAAACAAATAGAGAAATACACTAGATTACAATGTTTTACATGTTGTTGAGATTTGTTATGGTTTAATTTCATTTTGCAAAGATAGTACCAATTTTGTAAATGTATTAAGTGATTTTGCAAATTTAGTGATGCCAGTCTTGGGTTATTATGTATTGGGGTACATAGATGTATGTATATAACATAAATTCGACAGAAGGATGACATGGGGCCCAAATGTAAAAATCTGGTGCGTGCGCGCAACACACAACTTTCACTTACCAACTTACTTAGATTAGAAATCAATGCGTTTTCTTAACTGCCACTTCTCAAATGAACAGAACATCTTTAATTATAACGCATTGGTTTGTCATTAAAGGCGTACGGCATGCGTGAGCTCAAGGTGTTTCAGGAGTTGACTGAATATTTTTCTTTTTTTCTCCTGTATATCTTTACTTGATTTTCTTCATATATCATATTTAGCCATTTCTTATTTTTAGGCGTGATGAGAGACAGTTAATTCCTCAATATAAACTAAAACAAAGGTACTTTATAGGAAAATAAAAAAGGCCCCTTCCCCATTTAAGCCCCCACAGAACATTTTAATAATGATAAAACTTACCTGATATTAAATAACAACTAATTTTCATTAAACGTAACGAATTTGATAAAAATCGTTAAAGCCGTTTTTGAGATAATCGATCAAAAAGGTAAAAATTGGAAAAAAATTATGAAATAAAGTGCCCCCTCCGTTTGACCAATTTTGATGAAATGTTGGCTATCACATCTTTGGCATATACATACATCAAATACCAAGTTTGATCAAAATCGTTAAAACCGTTTTTGAGTAAATAAAAAAAAACACGTGAAAATGATACAAAATTTATTAAGTAAAGTCCCCCCTCCTGTTGATCAATTTTGATGAAACTTTTACAGTCATATCTCGGGAATATAAATACATTAAATACCAAGTTTGATCAAAATCGTTAAAACCATTTTTGAGTAAATAAAAAAACAAGTGAAAATGATACAAAATTTATTAAGTAAACTCCCCCATACGGTTGATCAATTTTGATGAAATTTTTACAGTCATATTTCGGGCATATAAATAGATCAAATACTCAGTTTAATAAAAATCGTTAGAGCCGTTTTTGAGAAAATCGAAAATAACCTAAAAATTTATTATATAAAGTACCCCCCCCCTTTGAGCAAATTTGATGAAATTTTTGCTGTCACATCGCAGGCATATACATACTCTATATACCCAATTTCAGGTTCGCACGGTTTATAGTTTTTGAGCTAGTCTGTTCACACACACACACACACACACACACACACACACACAGAGAGACCATTTCGCGGGACTTGGTTATTTTGACTCAGGGGACCCCAAAACGTGTATTTCCGTTGAAAACCGGAAATCGAAAATTTTGACGATCGCAATACTTCCACTTACTATATATTTCATATATAGGTAAGTGAAAGTAAAAATGAATAAGTGGCAAAAGACTCAAACTTCTCTACCCGTTGCTTTCTAAATCGTCAAAATTATAACTGAAACAAAAACTAAATACTTACACCAGTCAAGCCCATATGGCCTTATTACTCACAGATATTTGGCATAGCTAAGAAGACTCCCTAACAAAAACGTTTCAATCAAAATTTTAACGACTCATTACAAAAGCATCTTGGTACGTGACTAACAAAACTTTACATACATACCTCAATATACCAATAGTCGACCAGCACACAACGACACTGTACATTAATTTAAACGGACATCCAAAAACTTTAATCAGTAATATGGCTGGCATACGCATGGGTAAGAGAAGACTAAAAAGGCGCTGGATGAGAGATCGGCTCTCACAGACAGCCAAAGTAATTGAATCAAGCCAGGAAGGGGGTGCTGCTGGGTGCTTTCCCTCCTCGTGCCTCACTTGTCATTATTTCATATTACCGCCTTCTCATTCGCTGATTATCCACACTTTGCTGACAGGTACGAATTAATAATTAAAGTAAACAAAAAAACGAAAATATTTGGGCTCTCATTCAATACTAAACTTGAGACATCCTGGCTCTACAGAATTTACATAATCGATTATTATAATAGTGTTCGATTTAACGAAAGTCAACCCTTACTATGAAATAAATAAAATTGGACCTGAGGTAATCTAGATCTCAGGGGCATAATTAATGTACTGAGCTCATTATTCTAAGATAATGCGCCAGCCAACAAATCTTATACAAATATAAATAGGAGAAAAAAGTACCCAAGAATATTTTCAAGTTAACTTTTTTTAAAATAAGAGAGTTGAGCAATCGTCAGATAATGAGGCCGAAATTACCTCAGCACCTGATGTTGAAGACGAACAATTCAACTTGAAAAGTCCCCGCAATCACAATTGACGTTGTTGGTGGCAACAATTTTCTTTGCGGGCGGAGTTTTTGTAGAATCATTGACTTCTGGAGCAACGAGGCTCGTTGACCTGCTTCAACTTTCCTGCCTTATTTTATTTTTAGCAATAAAAATCACCTTAAAACGTTACTTTTTTTATTATCATATATTTTAATTAAAGTTACTAATTATTAAGTTGGAGCTTCGAGACATTATAAGAATAGAATAAAGGCTTAACGAAACCGAGGAGGGCCCGATGCCGACACCACCAATCGCTCTCTCCTAGTGATGTAAAACTATCGATAGTTTCAAACTATGGAGACTATCGATAATTTTTTAACAATCGATAGGACTATCGAAAAATTTGTTTTTAATCAGGAATAATGATACCTTTTGCCCATAAGCGCCCTTTTGCCAAATAATTCACTTATATGGAAAATAAAGGAATTTTAACAGTGTAACTTTATTTATTGTAATTTTATTATTCTAACAAAAAAATGCTTTACTACTTTATACAAACAATCTATCTAGGTTACTCCTTTTTTTGTTAGATCTAATAATAATAATAATAATAATAAACTGTTTATTTAACAAAATAAAGACACAAAATAAAAGTACATAATATACATAAACAAATAGGCATGGACAATGTCCGTCTGCCGGGTTGATCACACTTTTTCAATATTCTTATTGCTCTTAAAACCGCATTCAAACGAAATACAGAAATGTACATATTAATCAAACATTAAATAAATGATAATTTATCCTTTGAGGTATAAAGCTAATTAATATAAATAATATATTTTGTTTTACATTTTTTATTGTGTATTAAATTCCTTAATTAAAATTTGTCTGTATTTAACAGCTCCTATGGTAAACCAATATAATTGTTTCCAGTTCTTTCCATTTAGATATTCAACAACATTATACTTATCAAGAATGCTTTGTCCGAACCACTTAATCCTAAACTCCATCAAAATAGGACATATAGCTAGGAAATGGTATAAGTTTTCATTTAGCCCCAGGTTACATAATGTGCATTTATGGCTTTCTTCTGAACGCCCAACAGAATGTTTAAATTCAATAATTGACCCCGTACTTTAAGAATAGTTTTAATAAAATGAAAATTATTTTTATCTGAGTAATAACTGTTTTCTCCCAAATTAATGCTTAATTCTTTTTTATATAACTGGTGAAATTTGGATGTACGTGATGACTGAATTAAATAAGATTTAAAATTATGTTTTAATTTGTTTAAAATTATTGCTATCTGGTTCTTAATGTTCGAGCTATTGTTATAATTAATTTGTTCAATACTAGATAAGGAGTTGATAATATTTGAGTCTTTTGTTAAATCTATCCAATTTATCAAACATATTAACGATTCGGAACTTCATAAACTCCAGCATGAAAAAAAAAATAATAAGAAGTGACAGTGAAAATTTAAATTGGGGTAACTGAAAAAGAGCTTCCTAAACATGATATATCAGCATCTTATTTTGTTTTTATCAGGCGTTTTAGTAAAAGGTTTGGAAAATATATAATTTTCCAATTCAAATTTTATTATAATTTTAACTCCACGATTTCTTTATACAAGATATTTATATGTATTTAAAATGATTATATTATTTCTCCGAATTATGATGGCAGCTTATTATGTATTGTATTGATTATAAAGTTAGGTAAGATTATATATTTTGATCACGGCCATTATCCCAACTAGGTTTGCTGACTCGATATAAAAAGAGAACTAGGTTATCGGAACGGACCGTTAGTGTCCGCCAGTTCTTGTCGCTCCGAAAGATTTAGATGTTTAATTGATTGAATTGATCGATTATAACCTATGCAAGTAACGTAAAAAAAAAAAAAAAATAACATAAGATTTAAAAGGGCTCTAGACTTGCTGTTGGAACAGTTGGAACAAACTGTTCTAGTACACGTTTGTGACTAGTATTGGTCCGAAGACCGAATCAAAATGGTTACGTTTGTATTACAAGTTGATAATTTTTGTAACCTTGTTGATTATTGGAGTTTATATTTTTTGTGTGCCAATGTAAATTGTTATTTTCTTGCAATAAAACATATTTAAACCTAGATAAGTATTACATATTTGTAATACTTATTCAAATACTGATATGTAGTTGGTAATATAATATAATAATAAGTATAATAGTAATAATATAATAATAAGTATAATAGTAATAATATAATAATAAGTATAATAGTAATAATATAATAATAAGTATAATAGTAATATAATAATATAATATATTTTTAAACAGGCTGATTGATGTATAACTTCAATTTTTATTAAACGCCAACATTACCTGATTAGACCCCCGTTTCGCCAATTATTGGCACATTGGATTTTTATTATGAAATGTTTGTTTGTTTGTTTGTTTAACGTCACTTTATTCCACTAAGGCTAATCGGACGAAGCTACAACGGGAGTTCTAAATTTTGCCTATCGAGGTATAATTAGGATAGGGATCTTTAACGAGTACCTTACATCGTACAGGCTTGGGACCTCCATTTTACGTCCTATCCGAGGTACCGCATGGCTAAGGATTTTTACTCCCATAAAAAAATCCTAGGGCCTCCGCTGGGTGCGAACCTGCGATCTTTAGTATTGTAGGTTGCCATGCTAACTACTATATACAGGTGACCCCGTATGAAATGGAAAAACTAACTTCCATATATTCGAAATTTTGATGAACACAAACCTGAACATTTGATCAACCTTCGTCACAATTACCATTTAGAATAGTCCCCTTTGATGACTTTCTTTTTAGAAATTTCAAGTATATTGCTAAGAGAAAAATAAAAATTCGACAATTATTGATATTCTATCCTTTCTACTGCTGTATAGCCATTTTTTGTAACAATTTAAGAGTTAGAAAATCATCTTAAGAAAATTTAAGAGAAAATGGTTGTAGTTTCAGGTTTTTATAAAGAGAAGTTATCATAATCATTGTAAACGTAAAGTAACGTTAACAAATTATTAGTAAACATTTTAGAAAGCATCAAGTTAGAAATAAAATGAAATTTTATTTTTGGTCACAAAACATTCGTGCACTCATCAAAAATTTTAAATTTTATAGGTAGGAATTCCTACTTGTGTTTGATTAAATAACCCTTAGGTGACGTAAAAAGTGATAAAACCGATTACTGCAGGGATAAACCCGGGGATGAATAATAAAAATGTGAGAATCATTCTCTTCTAACTGCTACCTGAATAATTCCAAGCAGAGAATGACTCCACAATATCAAACTAATTGAATTAAAGCGTTCGTTTCCTTTGGTACATTCATTGAATCTCTACTGGCTTTATTTTTGTGGTTGACGGAGGGAATTATTTTAGGTTACAAATATCGACTCAACAGATTATAATTCTAGAACATTCATCTCAGTTTTCTCCAAAAAACGAACATTTTTATACACAAAATACTCCAAAATGAACAGGTACGGAACCATCATTCTATGAATTTATTTCTTCCAACTGAAAACATTTATTATAAACATCAATGATAAACCTTATCAAAAAAAAAAAATCTGGTGCGATGAGCGTAACACACAACTTTCACTTACCAACTTACTTAGATTAGAAATTGACGTTTTTTGATAGATAGGTAAACGCCTCCTGAAATTCACACACTTTTTCATTCACGCATTCATTTACTTTTTTTGTGTTTACCCTCTAAGGACACTCGATTTCTTTATTGTTAAAAAAAAGATTTTACTGGCGATAATTAGGCAATAAAAGCATATGCTCCATTGCGCCTCTATTTAGTTGTTGAAAACTTCATTTCGTTACCATGGGAACAAATAATTTTCTTTTCTTTTTTTTTGGGACTTCAAGGCTTCCACTGAAGCCCTATACTGCCCATACTAACACCCATGGCACTGGGTGATACTTCTCCTACGAAAGAAAAGCACCACCCAGGGCGGGACTCGAACCCGCAGCTCCGGCATGGGAGTACGGCGCTTTACCGCACAGCCACACCGGGCCCCAATTTTCTTATTTATTAAATATCTATGTTCCAAAACACGTTGACAAATCTTTCCCATGAATAGATCGTCTTTAATTATAAACAGTGGTCTGTCATTGAAGGCGTACTGTGCATCCATGGGTTCAAAGTGGTTTATGAGTTGTTGGAATATCTTTTTTCCTCTATATTTAAATTCGATTTTACACACTAACACCAAATACCCAATTTCAGGTTTGCACGGTTTATAGTTTTTGAGTTAGTCTATTCACACATTAACGCACACACACATACAGTACATTTTGCGGGACTTCTTTATTTGGACTCAGGGGACCCCTAAACATGTATTTCAGTTGAAAACCGGAAGTCGAAATTTTTCACGATCGCAATACTTTCCCTTACTATATATTTTATGTATAGGTAAGTGAAAGTAAAATATGATTAAGTATGTTTTTCAAATTTTAATAATGAATAGGTTACACTTTATAAGTTTCAACATAAAAAATATTTATGAACGCCAGTAAAATATTATCACGTTTTAATCCTCTTTTGTACCTCTTTTGTAAAAACATTTCACTTACCAAAAAAAAAAAAAAAAAAAATAGTTTTCTGACCTTGGTACATTTTTTTAAACAAAACACTCCAAAATCAAGCGATACGAAATCATCATACGAGTACCATGTATTTACTCATTCTAAAACAAAATGTTAATTCAGTTGATTCGAAACAGTAATGTGAAACTAGGCTGACCGACATTTTGAAAAATAAAATTATATGGTTGTGTTTATTTATATAAAGGATGGTTTTCATAATAACATATAATTTACACTTCATAAGTTACAACATTATAAATATCAAGAACCCTAGTTATTTTCTTAAAATTTAATGCTCACCAATTACTTACTTACTGAAAAATTACTTTTTCACTGAAAAATAAATCAAAAATAAAATAAAATAGAAGTTAGCTAACTAAAAGTATTTTAGTGAGCCTCGTCCACACTGCATCGAATTTCATTTGTAGCAGGATTGACTGACTGTACGCTGACAGTGGACATGATGACAATTTAAAATAAGTGAAAGTAAAAACCATGTAGTTGAAGCAGAACAGCTGACGCTACGAATATTTTAACAAAGGCAACTAATTTATACACACAGACACACATACACACACAAGCATATATATATATATATATATATATATATATATATATATATATATAAATTGGATATGTTTTCTTGACTGTTGATGTAAGTGTTATTGAAGTTTAGTCAATAATAGACAACTATATCATGGTGACGTTTCGATGCTATATTGTTCTCGTAATCAAGTTAAGTTACACAGGTAAAATTACACAAAAGTTTACAGTAATATACTTACTGTATATTTGAATATACTTAAAATTGTATCCTATATCCCTCATCATATTCATACACTTTTATTACATGAATTATATATAGTCATATAACCTATTTTTATTGCTGTTAACTTTAGTGTAATTTTACCTATGTAACTCATATAATTGTATTCCAACCTGTTTGTTCATTGTAAGAAATGATTATGAGAACAATAGTGTCGAACAGTCACTATAATATAGTTGTTTAACATTGACTGTTTCTCAAGAACCCTAGCGTAATATTTCTCTATCTTTTAAATATATGAAAATATCGTGTCCCGATGTTTGTCTGGAATAAAATCAGAAACTACTCAACCAATCTTTATAAAATTTGGCTCATTGTGTGTAGTTTTGTCGAACTTAAAAGATAGGATAGTTTTTATCTCAATCATTTTTATCTCAAATATTTCTTTTATTGAAAATTAAGTGCTTATGATGCTACAATTGAGCTTATTTGTAAGTTCTATAAATTTCCAACAATGGAGATCTGGACAACGTCCAAATTTCTCAAACAGACACCGCACATTACCTTGGTCTCACTCTTGACAGAAGGATGACATGGGGCCCGCGTGTTAAGATGAAACGAAAAACCCTTAACAAACCACTCACCCAACTTTACTCCTTTTTTCTAAAACTTAAAAATTAAGACTACGACAAAAATTAAATACATATTTTTACTTACTGAAACCAACTGAAAATTTATAGAATTTACAAATAGGCTCAATTGTAGCATCATAAGCACTTAATTTTCAATAAAAGAAATATTTGAGATAAAAACTATCCTATGTTTTAAGCTGGACAAAACTACACACAATGAGCCAAATTTTATAAAGATCAGTTGAGTCTGATTATACTCCCGACGAACATTGGGACACGAGATTTTTGGACAGATAGCGGTGTAAGTTGATTTATTGATTAAAAACTTCATTTTCTTTCGATATTTAGGGAGGGTAAGCATCAAGTAGCCAAATCTATTTTTTCTGGCTTGGACTAGGAAAATCCGTGTTTTTCCCATAGTCAATTATCTGTAGCCTTTTCGTGTATAGGGAAAAGATAGAATCTATTGATTTTAGCAAAAGACATTTTCATAACCTTTTTCAGATAGAACCTACCGCCATATCTAATCTCATATCATCATGTGTTATACTCCGAATTTTATTAATATGCATTATGGCAAAATATTAATTTGGTACAATTTTGCTATCTATTGTGATTGTTCTAAACCCTATTCTATTTATATTCTTTATAAGTTCTTTTTACATGTTTTTCATTTATATTGAATCTCGCCTCTACTAGAGTAATCGAGTAAATGCAAAATGAATGGTTCATTAATACTTACTATATGCAAATATGAGATGTAAAAAAATGATGGTTTTTAGATTAGCTGAAACATTTTATATTTATCTGTGAATTTTGATTTGTCTATATAATAATATAGTAATAGGATATAATTAATTCAACGCATTCTAGCTCGTCATATATATTAATTAATACAGCAGACTCCCGATTATCCGTGGTATTGGTTGGTACGGCAACCGCGGATAAACCAATTCCACGGATAATCCGCAAAATTTTCAAAAGGTCAACAAAACAATCCAAATCAAAGCAAAATGTTTATTTGTAGATATTACAAACATATAAATAATTATGTAATTTATAAAGTTTTATCACTCATTGTAAAATAAAATCACGAACAAGCTATGTAACTGCTAAGGCCAAGTTGAAAAAACTGACGTGAACGAGAAAATGAAATGATGAAAGGAAAAAGTGGGAAGGGTAAGGACTTCTGAGAGCGGTGACTCATGCACTTTTCGGGTAGTATATGGCGGGTACACATGACTAAACGCACTTTTTTTCTAATTATAAAATGATTTGAATAGTGAGGTAACCCCTCTTAGTTAAATATTTTATTATTATATTAGAGGCTTGTTCAAGTTTCACCTCACGGGAAAGTGTACACGCGATTGTAGAAAAGTAAATTAACAGAAATTGCTTGTTTAATAAACTTTTTTTCGTTCGTGTTTTTCGTCGTAACATTTAACTCATCTACCGCTAGAATAAGAAAAATTCTAGAAAGACCGCGGATAATCCGCAAAGTGGATAATCCACCAGCGGATAATCGAGAGTTTACTGTATTCTAGTCATGAAGTATCTTTTGGTAAATTAAGAGATATTATCTACTCCAAGATATCCATCTTCCAGTATTCCCCCATCACAAACAAACCCTCCCCACCCCTTGCCACCTCCACTACCACCCCCTGGGATATGATATCTCCTGCATCGTATCCTTCATCGCCACCCCTCTTCCTTGTGCTTCCACCTCCATCTGATTGTGGAAGCTGGGGGTCCAATCCCCTTCGGCTGATTAAGACACTTTATCAAGGAGCTGTTAATCTTCCGGTTGGACAGGAGCCAATGCCTTCTTGTACCTCATCCGATTGCCGCGTCCTCGCCTTCCTGCCCCCGCTGCATTTCAATGCCTCCACGAGCGGTGAATACAAATCGGATCTAGGAGACAGTGTCCTCAATGTGATCGATAAGGCCGTGCATCCGTGACCGGCCAGGGTGTCGAAGAAAGGACATTGAAACAACTTTTCCTACTTCCACTGGCCGAGTTATTCAAATCAGAGATTGATTTAGTTTATTTATTTAAACTGTTTATGTTCGTAAATTTTGTGATATTCCCTTTTTGGTGTAGGGTGTCTTTTCCACATTAAGACTTCCAGTTACGTTTTATTATCAAATGATTATTTTAAACAGTTAATCATTCTTTTTTTTAAAATAAATAAAACCATACGGCACCTACAAACTCTATTAAAGAGGTTATTCCCTGTGTAAAACGGATACAGAGATGAATTTAATTGTTAATTAATTTTGTTGAGTAAAGAAGAAGAAAATGTATTACAATTTTTTTATGATAAACCTAAATTTAAAAACTTTGATCAAGGGCACAATATGAAATTTAACTTTAAAAAATCTGGTGCGTGCGCGCAACACACAACTTTCACTTACCAACTTACTTAGATTAGAAATTGACGTGTTTTGCTAAATATCATTTCCCAAAGTCACACATTTTTCTACATTCATATCTTATTTTTGTTAATCGTTAAAGCCGTTTTTGAGTAAATAAAAAAAAAACCGTGAAAATGATACAAAATTTATTAAGTAAAGTCCCACCTCCGGTTGATCAATTTTGATGAAATTTTTACAGTCATATTTCAGGCATATAAATAGATCAAATACTCAGTTTAATCAAAATCGTAAAAACCGTTTTTGAGTAAATAAAAAAAACATGTGAAAATGATACAAAAGTTATTAAGTAAAGTCCCCCCTCCGGTGAATCAATTTTGATGAAATTTTCACAGTCATATCTCGGCCATATTAGTACATCAAATACTCAGTTTAATCAAAATCGTTAGAGCCGTTTTTGAGAAAATCGATAAAAACGTAAAAAGTTATTAAATAAAGTACCCCCTCCCTTTGAGCAATTTTGATAAAATTTTTGCTGTCACATCGCGGGCATATCTATACACTAAATACCCAATTTCAGGTTCGCACGGTTTATAGTTTTTGAGCTATTCTGTTCACACACACACACACACACACACAGACCATTTCGCGGGACTTGGTCATTTGGACTCAGGGGACCCCAAAACGTGTATTTCCGTTGAAAACCGGAAGTCGAAATTTTTCACGATCGCAATACTTCCACTTACTATATATTTCATATATAGGTAAGTGAAAGTAACAAAAAAAGTGGGTTTACAATATGAGGCATAGTGAAACAAATTTCTTTCACCAAATATTTGAAGACACGGCTGCTTTTTTTCCTGTTTAGCTTGATTTTTTTTTTCATTGGTTTTCTATTGATTTAAAATAAATATTTCATTAAGCTGTATTCTTATTTACCTAGTCATATGTTAATTATAACTTTTAAAGTAATTAACTTTAAATCATTTGTTTAAAAAGTAACTGGCAGCCTTAATGTAGAAAAGACCCGGTGTAGGTTCATAAAACAATACAATGTGTTATAATCAATTAATTTAATATTATTAATAATTAATTTAAATAAATTTTGAAACAAATTTGATATTGGAGATAAAGGCAAAACCTGATCATAGCAATATCAATATAAAAGACGGTTTGTAAACTCAGATCTGTATATATGACATAATTTATCATTTGATATAAGCTTAATTACTTCCTCTTACCTTTACAACACCAATGAATTGCAATATAAGGAAAAGACGGCCTTACCTAAAAAACAAAACAAAATTAATGAATAAAGAATACAATAGAATAAATGTTTATTTGTTAAAGAAAACTGCTTTTACATTTTTTTTTTATATACATCATTACAAAATTCTTTAATAGTTATCCTTGAGTCAGGTATTTTAGAAGAAATTAACATCATTATTTACAATGTTGGGAATGATAATCTTCTTTAAATTATAAATGAAAAAAACACAACATAAAACAATAATATTTCTTGACATTCAGATATACACACAAGCTACGAGCAATTTGAATTCTAATTATTATTTAGTGACGGAGCTCGATAGAGAAGAAAATTGCATCCAATTCTTTCATGGACATTAAATAAGTAAAATAATGTTAAGATGGGCATCAAATGCGTATTCAATTCAAGCCCAATATTCGACGAAGCTGTTGTAATGCTGCTGAAGAAAAGCAAATAAATTTTAGCTGCACGTTAAAGGATTGCTTTTATTTTTCTTAAAACCTTTTTTTTCTTTTAAGGTAAATTTATTTTTAACTAGCTAGTGTGCCCGGCTTCGCTCCGGTAGTTGTGTGGCAGTTTCAATAACAGAAAAACTTTAAAATTAAAGGAAATATAGAACAAAATTAGCACTTTCTTTAAAATTTTAACATTGTATCAATATTAAGATTCGAGATCTGCAGTTTCCGCCCAAATAAGGAACTCTATATACTTTATAGGGTGTTGAAAATTGGTGAATGAACACTTAATTTTGCTGCAACTTTGTCGAGTGATGCATCGTTTTTGATGGTTTCTGTGATTATGAATCCTATAAGCCCATTCCAAGCAGTCAGCAGATAATAATTTATTAGATTATTAGTGAAAAAAACTATATTTGGAGTACAACTTAAGCGCCGACTACTGTGATGGTCCCATTAGATCCAGAAGTTTAGAAAATACCGAAGGTTCATAGAAACTTTTTTTGTAAGACCTTTCTTCCAGTTCAACATCCCTTAATATATCCCCCCTCACCCTAATTTGGCCGCACTCTGCACTTCTCCAATCTTACTACTGTTACTAAGTGAAAACCAAAATATCATGAGGGCACAATTTTTTCATCATATTTCTTTTTATCCTGAACTATGAGCGGTGATAAAATCTTATTGAAAAAATTGTATTATTGGAGTCAATTCATCATTTTGTCAACTGGAATGCTCATCATACATAGTAATTTTTTTTTTTTAGTTCCATTTTTCATAACTACATACAATAAGAACACTTCAAACTTGTTATTTTCGTTTTATAATTAGTCTATTCAGCTCTTCTTTTTTGTTTTATGTCTGTTTTTATTCGCTCACTCATATTGCATTAAATTTACTTAAGTATATGTTAGATATTGAGTAAATGTAATGTGTTATTTAATTAACCTTTTTATGAGAAAATTAATTTTGTAAAGTATCCAGTCGGTTTTCTCATTGATTGCAGATATGTAAAATCATTAATTTATTTTAAAAGAAAAGGTGAAACTAATTATTTTCGCTTGATTTTTTAGTAATTTAAAAAGAACAGCTGACAAAATATATAACCTTTACAAATATAACGGAATGAATGAACAATAAACATTGAGTGAAACACACCATAGCGCTTCCTGGTGGTCTGCAGCTCGAACTAAATTTTTCATTCATAAACTCGTATGTCATTCTCAGGTATGCTAATTACATGTTGCGAGAGGCTTAAAATTCCAGTCCTTTTATCTTCGATTTTACACCCTTAAGAGAAAAACGGAAACCTTCTTCTCCGTTAGGGGACATACAGTTACACGCTGACATAACTTCCTTAATCCCACTTGGAGTCGTTTTTGAGCCTTTTCAGCACGCACATTGTACACTTTGCTTTATAATATACATTGATTAATTAGATGGCTCCACCAAACCATCAAACTGCTCTCGAATCCAATCCTTGCTATCTATAATCCTCCGTAAAATCCTTAACGCCGCTTATTTCGTCACTAATAAACCCATCCATAAAGACCTTAATGTCCCATAAGTCGCCGATTTGGCCCGATCCAGATACCAGTCCATTCATAATAAACTCCCGGCCAACCTGAATCCTCTTGTTTCCAGCCTCGCTTCCTCCTCTATTCCAGACAATCCTCCAAGGCGTCTTGATGGTCTCGGGACCCGGGGATGTTAAGTGTATCAGTTGAGAGCTACCAATGGATAGCTTCTCTTCATGTTTGTTCAAGACATATATTTTCTTAGTATTATCATATTTACTAAATTAATTTCTTTAAATACTGTTGTAAATTTCAATAAATAAAAAAAAAATTAATTAGATAAAACTGTTCTCAGAAATATCACTTTTTAGTAACGTGTAGCCGTAGAACAAACAAAACCCGAAATTGAGTCTCAAGAACGAAAAACAAATTGCAATGAAAACATTATTCAATAGAAAACAATGTCTTATGGAACTACGGGTAGAAGGCTTCCCAGATCATGGGACCGCGACTCGCGACGAATGCCTAAAGGTGCCTTTACACTCTACGAACCACACCATCGAACAGGTTCTCCTTCGAACCTTGCCGTACCGGAGTTAAACGAACAGCCATTTATACTTGACGTGACGTTAAGCGAACCAATATGGCTGACGCGCCCAAAGCTAGCTTATGATGAAGAAAAAATCTCCATCATCAATATATTTTATATTATCTGAAAAATAAAAAAATAGGAGGCGAATTAGGACGACGCCCTAATATCACAAACAACTCCTGCCACTTGGGAAAAACCCAATCAAAAGTGGCTCTAGCGCTACCCTAGGCGAACAGATGAAGTACCCAGACCAACAGTCAACGTGAAGTTCGTAGAGTCTAAAGGCACCTCAAGATGTAACTATACCCCTCCCCTACCAGTGGCATGCGTCAAGTTTAATCTCCATTACTATCAGCATCATAGGATATCTTCATAGCCCTATCTACTGTAATAAATTGCCGAGAGATGCCAGATACAGATATAGACACAAGACTCCTGATCACATACACCATATCCATTTGCCTCCTGATGGACGACATCCTTTCCAGAAGAGATGAGCCGGGGGGGGGATCAAGGGGGGGGGGGCTGTGCGGGGCGATAACTAGAACACAAAAGGCCTTGGAGACGTCGCGGGCCGGCTCTAATTGTACCCCCAACGAGCTCCTTCCTCTGGCCTCCAAGCTCCCAGCTCCGATCAAAGATGTTAGCTGAGGTTTGGATCAACCCGGTTCTTGCTACCTTCATATTATAATAGTTCTTTGACCCTTGTCTAATAAACTGGAGCACCCCGATATTCCGGTAAAATGACCAGGAGGGGGGTGCACAGATAATCAAAAAGCACGTACATATAATAAAATTTGGATAGACATTTCCTTATAAGATGAAAGAAAAAAATCTGGTCCGTGCGCGCAACACACAACATTCACTTACCAACTTACTTAGATTAGAAATTGACGTGTTTTGCTAAATATCATTTCCCAAAGTCACACATTTTTCTACATTCATATCTTATTTTTGTTAATCGTTAAAGCCGTTTTTGAGTAAATAAAAAAACCCCGTGAAAATGATACAAAATTTATTAAGTAAAGTCCCCCCTCCCGTAGATCAATTTTGATGAAATTTTTACAGACATATCTCGGGCATATAAATACATCAAATACCAAGTTTGATCAAAATCGTTAAAACCGTTTTTGATTAAATAAAAAAAACACGAGAAAATGATACAAAATTTATTAAGTAAAGTCCCCCCTCCGGTTGATCAATTTTGATGAAATTTTTACAGTCATATTTCAGGCATATAAATAGATCAAATATTCAGTTTAATCAAAATCGTTAGAGCCGTTTTTGAGAAAATCGAAAAAAACTTTATTATTTTAAAAACCTTATTATTAACCTTATATTATTTAAAAACAACTTTATTATATAAAGTTATTAAATAAAGTACCCCCCCCCTTTGAGCAAATTTGATGAAATTTTTGCTGTCACATCGCGGGATTATACATACTCTAAATATCCAATTTCAGGTTCGCACGGTTTATAGTTTTTGAGCTAGTCTGTTCACACACACACACACACACAGACCATTTCGCGGGTCTTGGTTATTTCGACTCAGGGGATCCCAAAACGTGTATTTCCGTTGAAAACCGGAAGTCGAAAATTTTCACGATCGCAATACTTCCACTTACTATATATTTCATATATAGGTAAGTGAAAGTAAAAATCATAATGTATCTTTACAATATTACGTTTCTAATAATGAATTAACAACCTCCCACTGCAGTCTGATGTTATATATGTTCATACTTTTTCAATCTGGTTTCTCATTTTTGTTTCAATCCGTTTTTCGTTAAATCCGTTGAATTTTATCCAGACCCGAGTGCAACAGATCAAGAGGCAACCACAGTATCATATTATAGTTAAAAAAAGAAAAAAAAAAAATTGCGGCTTTATGATGTCACAGCTAATAAATTATTTTTATTGTCAATCAGAAATAAGTGGTTATCGGATTTCCATTTTATGGAACGGTCAAATAAGTAGGCACTTTTGGATTTAAGTATATTTTATAAAATCTGGAACTAATTAAGAAAACTTATTAACATAATATTGGGAGATTTATATGAAAATAAATGACTAAATATTTTCATGAATTAAGAAGGCGGATATATTCATGTAAAATAACTACAAATATGTATATACAGTACATATGTAGATAGATTGTTTGTTTGTTTTTTTAACGTCACTTTATGCTGCTAAGGCTAATCGGACGATGCTGCAGTCCTTAATTTAGGTTCGCCTAATTCGCCTATAATTTAATTCGCCTATTTCGGTATAATTAGGATAGGGTTTTTAAACGAGTACCTATAGGTTCAGGACCTTCATTTTAAGTCCCATCCGAAGGACGGCATAGCCAAGGATTTTTTACTCCCACAGGTGACCCCTAATGATAACTAATGTTTAAAGAACATTAATTCTTTAAACATTGAAATTTTTTTAATGAATTAATCCAAAATGTTGCTAAATAGTCAATTCGAAATTGCTCTAAAAAAAAAAAAAGGAAATAAAAATAAAAACTGCATTTTTAGAAAATGAACCTAAAGTTTTCGTAATGATACGTCTATGATAACGTAAATGATATCTCTATATCTTTATAAAAAAACTAGCTAGGGTGCCCGGCTTCGCTCCGGTAGTTGTGTGGTAGTTGTAATACCAGAAAAACTTTAAAATTAAAGGAAAAATAGAACAAAATTAGCACCTTCTTGAAAATTCGGTTTTAACTTGGTATCAATATTCTACAGACTTGAGATCTGCAGAGTCCGCCAAAAATAAGGAACCCTGTATAATTTACAGGGGGTTGAAAATGGTAAGTGATTAATTAATGTTGCTGCAACTTTGTCGAGTTATGCATCGTTTTTGATGGTTTCTGTGATTCTGAATCCTATAAGCCCATTCCAAGTAGTCAACAGATAATAAGTTATGAGATTATAGTTGAAAAACCTGGCATCTCAGTTAAAAAAATTATATTTTGAGTAAAACTTAAGCGCCGACTACTATGATGGTCCTATTTGATCCAGAAGTATAGAAACTACCGAAGATTCATAGAAACTTTGTTTTAAGACCTTTCTTCCATTTCAACCTCCCTTAAGATACCCCCCCGTAATTTGGACGGTTTCTGCATATCTCGAATCTTACTACTATTACAAAGTGAAAACCAAAATTTCTTGAAGGCACAATTTTTTCATCATATTTCTTTTTATCTTGAACTATGAGGGATGATAAAATCTTGAATGCTGTTATTGGAGTTAGACGTTTTGTCAACTGGAATGCTCATCATACCTAGTAACCAAACCAACTTCTTTTTCATAAATACAATAAAAACACATCAAACTTTTCATTTTCGATTTATATTCAGTCAATTCATCTCTTTTTTTATGTTTGATTTTATCGCTCACTGTACTACTAAGAAATGTTCACTCATATTGCATTAAATTTACTTAGGTATATATTACATATAGATTAAATGTAACGTGCTGATCAGTGAATACTTCTATACTGCCTTCTTATGAGAAAACTAATTTTTTAAGGAATCCAGTTGGTTTTTTAATTGATTGCAGAGATGTAAAATCATTATTTTATTTTGAAAGCAAAGGAGAAACTAATTATTGTCGCTTAATATTTTAGTTATTTAAAAAGAACAGCTGAACAAATATATAACCTTTACAATAAACATGAGGATGAATGAACAATAAACATTGAGTGAAACGCACCCTAGCGCTTCCTGGTAGTCTGGAGCTCGAACTAAATTTTTCATTCCTTAACTCGTAGCTCAATCAATTAAATGGTGCGAGAGGCGTAAAATTCCAGTCCTTTTCTCTTCAATTTTGCACTCTTAAGAGAAAAACGGAAACCTTCTTCTCCGTTAGGGGTTATGTGGCTAAAATATGACATAACTTCCTTAATCCTAAGTGGAGTCGTTTTTGAGCCTTTTCGGCACGCACATTGTACACTTTGCTTTATAATATATATTGATGAGTTAATTGGTTAATTGGTCCCCCTCCCCAATTTGGTTTAAATATTGTATCGTGAAACACAAAACATATAATTTAAAAAAGTTCTATGTTTGTGACTGAATATTAGGAGCGTTGGACTGGAGGGTTAGTCTGGCTCCGAAGATGGAATCATGTGGTCTGATAAATTAAAACGAAAATAATTACTGTTACTAAAAATTAGCCCTCTACCTGTGTTAAAATAATCATCACCTCCTTAAAATAAAATGGTAAATGTCGCCTTACTGAACTATTAATACTATTGTTTCTGTATTCTAGCAATGTAGGTTTTGTCATTCTAAAGGTGTGGATAACTCAAAATCGATATATTGGATTGTAAGCATCTTCTTACCAAAGGGCAATATGTACAATGAATATATAATAAATCCCATTGATTATAATAATTACCAAAAATGACTATTTATAAAGATTTAGGAATATTTTTATCAACAATGAGCTGTGGTTGAATATCACATGTCTCACAGGACTTGAACCCTTCTCTTTTAATATGTATGAACTTGTTCTCAATAATCTTTCAAAGTATTTTCATAGTAACTTTATTACATTAGCTATCTTGTCGTTATATTTATGTTGCTGATGAGTCCATTTGGCCGAAAGTATTCCAAGAAAAAGCCTACCATTGTTGGAATTTTATTCCTACTGATGGACCAATCAGTGAAGAGACCGCTCCAGTTAATACCACTTGATTGCTTCCTCAATGTAGGTTGCTCCAAACCGTCCAAATCGATTTTACTTAATCGAGTGATACTGTGATTTATCGAAGAAATAATTTTTATTTTGATACGATACATACCTTGTCCCTCAAAAGTTCTATTAGATTATCTTGACTAGATCCCGGGACTCGGAAATAATAGGGATTGGATATCGAAATCCCAATATCGGTAGAGTAGTAGAAATATCGGTCTATAACTATCGATTCCATCAAAAATATCACTTAAAATATCGATAATCGATTTCAATCATATTTTAAATATTTCATCGATATAATAAATATTTTTGAAAAAACAATAAATTTAAAATAGACTATCCTATATAAAATCAGTCTAAAACGAATGGGAGAATTAGTGGACTTTACAGTTGTTTTTTATAGGTCCATACTTCATTTTATAATAACTTATCATGTAAAATGTTTAATTTATAACAAAAAGAACTCTTTTAATGCTTTTCAGAATTATTCATACTAAGTAAAAACACGAAAAAAAAAACATTTGTGCACATTTCCATAAGAATATAATAAGAATGTTCACTGCGAATAATTTGAATAGTATACAACAGTGGAATAAAAAGAACACGTTTTAAAATGCACATCTTGAATTTCAATTATATAAGTTTAGAATTTTAATATTAATAAATAAAAATTAAACACAGAACATTACATTTCCCTGTAATTAGTGATTTATTAACTAACTCAACAGATATCAGGACCACAAATTAATTAAGGTAGCGCACCCTTGGACAGAGTTGGGCAGTAGTTAACTACATTTGTAATTAACTACACAGACAACTACATGTAGTTTGTAGTTGGAAGCGCGCAACTACTATTTTTCAACTACCAGTTAAGTAGTTGTAATTTAAAACTACAACTACAGTAGGTGGGAAAAAGTAGTTGGGAATGGCAAATACAACAAGTAGTTGTAAATGTAGTTTAGAGCGGCAACTACATTTGCTAAGCAACGTCTAATTAAATCACATGTTTTTGCTATTTTTATTTTGTGTTAAGATAAATACTCCATAGATAAATGGGCTGCATTATGGTTGATAATCTGTTTTAAAAATAGTACAATGTATATACGTAATACAAAATTTTTCCATGATTTCCGGGAGTCAATTATTTTTTTTAACCTTAGGTTCTCGATCAATCCCATGTTTTATATATTAGCTGAATTGCATTTGATTGAAAAGTAGTTTTAGTTTCAGGCCCATAATTACAGTTGCAACTACTAGTTGTAGTTGTAAAAATGCAACTACTTTTTTGAAACTACAGTAGTTGTAGTTGTGGTCCATCAACTACAAATTATAAAAGTAGTTGTAGCTTCAAAAACTTCCCAACTACTGTGTCAGTAGTTTTGTAATTTGTAGTTCAACTTCTTTTTGCCCAACTCTGCCCTTGGAGCCGGCCGGCCGTGACTCATGCTGTATCTCTAAAAACTCCCTTTTTCCTAATGTTGATGGATAGTGATGGACGTGAAAATTATACCAACTGAAACTCAGATAGTTTCTGTAACGTGTAGTGCAACAACCATTGCGGATACTCGTGAACAAAATTGTTCAGACATTCCCCAATGTGAATAATAGGTGACAAAAATTGTTTACTTTAAAAATAGTTCATTCGCTTAAATCACTGGATACAGAAATCATTTGGATGGGTGTATATTGTATATGGAATGCACATTCAAGGTGAAACAAGTAAAAATTGATAGAAATTAACTAGCGAATGATACAAACATAGGTTAATGGGCTGCAAAAAGGGCGCGGATGGAGATGCCAGAAACATACAACTTTGAAATTTTGTATATTCTACAAAGTTTATTCTATATTTGTTTCAACTATATTTTCAAGGTCCAGTATTCATATAAAAACCAAGAAAAATTATTAGATCCAGAAAAAAAGTTGGTTTTTGCAAAGTTGGTTGTTGGTGATTTTTTTTCACCATAATGCATGAATCGGGACCATTGTGCAACGTTTGGTTACTGTAGCATTGAGTAGGCATTGGTTAGCTCTGTGTTGTGTAACCTCAAGTTGAGAGACATATAGATGTGTGCATTATGAAATGTATTAGTTGTGTACTTTAGGTTAACATTGTAAAGCCATAAACTGTATTGCTTAATTTGTTAATTAAGAATCCTACAGTTCCAATCTTCGTTCCAAAAACTGAACAAATGGTCACATATTCCAATTTTCAAAGTGTTGATGCAATTTGATAAAAAATAAATAAATAAAAAACATATATATGTTTTTGAAACCTATATATGTATGAAAAAAATACATATGTTCTTATTTCAATTCAAGGATATTTTTTGAGAATCATATAGCCTATTAAACCCTTCTGTACCCTTAAGATTCTAGAATTAATATTATTTTTCATACTTATTATACTTAGGTACTCTAATATTAGCAGGGAAGTTAATAACCGGGGCGAGGTATTTAACTTTAATACCCACTAGACTCTACATGAGAAAAGGCAAGACGGGTAGCTTTTTTTTTTTTTTTAACGATTATATTATATAAGTATAACCCTCCTAGCTTTTCTAAAACGTTACCTTTAATTTTTATTTAAAAATAAAATATTATATACCGGTGTGAATAAAGTTGAAAGCCCTTCATTGGATGGCGGAATCAGGAATAAACAAATCGGCGATTATAGCGTCCTAAAATATCTCAAAGCGTCCTATTGACAACCGAAATCCCTCTTTTTAGAGTAATAATCACATTTGATGGGAACTGGAATCGAAGGCAAGAGAAGTAATACTCATCTGGGTACCATTCTACAAAGAAATAGGATTGGGAAAAACGAAGAAGCCGATCAGGCAGAAAATACAGCTAGGAAAAAAGAAACTGTGACAATACTAAAAGAAGTAACAATAGCAATTGAGGAAAGATCTGTACAAAAGTTGGGAATTAAGGAGTAAGACCGAACATTCCAAACTGAAGGAAATAAAAAAGGAGTGCAAACAATGAACCACAAGCTCAAGAATCTCTTTACTTTTCAGGGCACGAATCCTAAGTTTGAACAGCATTGCTATAAAATCAGGTTTTCATTATCCAGCGTTTGAAATTTTGTCAAAAATATCAAAGTAGTGGCTACAGATCGCGTTCATTAGACCAACTGAATATAAATTATCAGTGAATCATAATAGAGTGAATGAACAATGAAGATATTAGAGTTAAGTAATACATAGTTCACTGGAAGATTAAAACAGATTTAAGATTATAATATAAATTCACATTTATAATTTGCCTGACTTATATGAATTCCATTCCCAGATTCTTTTTACCCTCTTAACTTTTACTTTCACTTACCTATCTATATATGAACTTTATTTCATAAAGTTTTGCGTTTTTGTTTTTAGATTTCTCAAAAATAACTCATAAAACACCTTGAGCCCACGCAGGACGCTTTTAATGACAGACCATTGTTCATAATTAATGCCCTTCTGTTTATTTAATGGAAATGATTTGTTTCATGGGAAATAAATGAAATATTCAACAAGTACATAGAGAATTATAAAATCAGTCGACTTGGAGTATTATGCTTGCATTGCCGAATTATCTCAAGTAAAAACTTTTATTTAATAATAAAAGAAATTAGTGTTTGTTATAGAGCAAATGAAAACAAAATAAGAAATGAATGTGGAAAAATGTGTAACTGAGTGAGAAGTGGCATTAACACAACGCATTAATTTCTAATCTAAGTTGGTAAGTGAAAGGTGTGTGTTGCGCGCACGCACCAGATTTTTTTTCTACTGATTCTGTAATGTGAGCTAAAACTCTTGATTTCATGGATAGTTTTTATCAAATATTTTAGATTCTCTTTTTTACCTGGGCCATGGCCTTCTGAACCATTTGAAAATATTATGGTGCCTTTTATAATGATCATAATATTCCGGAAGTGGCGGTAAGATAATCCAGATGCTCATTGCCTTAAAGCTAGAGACAATATTCCGAGTTATGGCCACGACTAAGTTGTAAACAGTAAAAGTAATATCCGAGGCTGCGATAATTAAGGAGCTCTTGGCTGGTGTTAAAATTTTATAGAAACAAACTAGAACAAAATACCCAATTTCAGGATCGCACGATTTATAGTTTTTGAGCTAGTCTGTTCACACACACACACACACAGACACACACACACACACACAGACCATTTCGACTCAGGGGACCCCAAAACGTGTATTTCCGTTGAAAACCGGAAGTCGAAATTTTTCACGATCGCAATACTTCCACTTACTATATATTGCATATAGGTAAGTGAAAGTAAAAATTCTTTTTGACTTTGAAGCTTGAGTATAGAGGACTATAGTTTTTAACTAGTACATTTTTTTTTTTTTTTTTTTTTTTTTACGAGAAGGGTAGTCAGCCTATTTTATTAAAAATACTTTGTGGTCACATATGTTCATCTTGATAATGGCGTGAGTGTCGTAACGTTGAACAAAGATTTGTACAAGTTGAGGTAAAATAAAGGATCACAAAGAAACTTGACTATTATATTGAACATGCTTAAAAGGAAATCACATACCGAATCCTCATATCTCTAACAGAGATCTATCCATCTTATAACATTATTAATCTTATCATTTACAGTTACCACAAATTATTTTGAACCTATATAGATTCACCTTTTCTCTCCTACTTTCTCATTCCAGTTTTCCTTGCCCCAGTTCAATTGTTTGTCAAACATCTCGGCTAAATTATTATTCCTGTGATCGCACTTTTCCCAGACTAGGACGTGTAATAATAATTTTTCTCGTGCGTTTTGAGGTCCTGAGAAAATTTCTTTATTCATCAGTTCATTTTTTTTTTTTTTTTTCCGCTACCGTCTCATCCGGTAATGATGAGAAAATGGAACTTGTTGCCGTTCACTTCTAACTGGAGGTCCGTTCCAGAACAAGTTTTTTTACTTCATTAAACTTTAAGCCGCATGCGCGGTATTGTCATATAATAAATATATATATATATATATATATATATATATATATATATATATATATATATACATATATATATATATATATATATATATATATATATATATATATAACCTAGCGCTTTGGATATAATACTTACTTTAGTACTTTTCAATGTTTTTTTACGTCCTCAAAATGATTTTATTTTCTTGCCCAACAGATATATAAAGCTTTAAACTTTTGGAAACTTCAAGATTTCAAAAATTTGTATTAAAAAACCGTGCAAGTCCACAGCTTGAAACTTTGTGAATTTATAGTGCCTACCTTTATCTAGGAAATTAAAAATAAATAAAAAAAGTTGGCCATCGGCATTCTAGTAAAAAAAGATTTTAAAAACCCGTTTTTTTTTTAAGTTACCGCTTGGAACTTTGAATGGGTACGTAGACTGTAATGCTTCGTTTTAAGTTCATAGTTGTAATAACCTTCATTAAAGGTCATCAGACCTTTCTAAAGAGATTGGTCTTTATTTGAGAGTTCTAGGATGAGTAAGAGAGGAGATACTTGATTTAACACGTTCACACCGGGGCAGTAATTCATGCTCCTGGCCCATTGGCGGCTTACCTTAATGATATTCGCTCTATCTGGCGAGAGTTATTCAAGGGCATTATGCAGTATTGACAATCCAACGATAATAAAATAAACAATACGGTCCTACCTCGCTATACATCGTCGTGGAAAGTTTTGTGATTGACTAAAATGTCCGATGCGGCAGTCTAGTGCGGGCCACGCCGGGTGGTACACTCCGGGGTGAACGTGTTAAAAGCAGAAAACCGAAATAGCTAAAAATGTGCGTTCGTTCGAAAATAAAATAGCCGTCATTTTAATAATAATTAAAAAAATAAACTAATTGAACTTTTGTACTTCTGATGCATTGTTCTTTCTATGATAAAAATATTTATAAAAATTAAAATGTTGAAGCAACCAATTAATTTATTTTTGGACTATGGATAATCATCAATCATATGTTTTTCTTTGTTTGTTTTTTGTCATGATATCTTCTATATAAATAAAGTTGAAATTCTGTTTGTTTGTTCTTTATAGAAATCCATACCGTTTGTCCTAAATTCTCCAAATTTCGCTCAGTGGTTCTTTGATACCAGGTGCGAACACCTGTCCATATTAAAATTGCATAACTTCAGCCGATCTCTGGGTATATTCATTATTGTTATACAATTCGTCATGATCTCGCTTTACAATGGTTTTTTTACGAAATCGACCGTTTGAGTCGAAAAAACGGCCTAAAAAAATCATTTTATAGATTTTGAAGAGGCCAACAAGCCCCTGTAAGACCGTCCCTGGGCAGGGGGATGGCAGGCGTCGAGTTCTGGGATTTTTATACTATATTTTTTTTTTTTAACATTACAATACGTTTATTTACATGTATAGTGAATTTATTTTTTAAAAATGCCTCATAAGAAGCGAGCTTCAATAGGAGTAGTGAGCTCAAAAGCTAAAAAACAACGTCAAATACGAGCAGCTGAAACTCTCGACGAACATCAAAATAGGATTGAACAACAGAGGCTTAGACAGGCAGAATCGCGGGAAACTGAGTCTAGGGAAGCAGATTTGCTAGAAGCTGAAACTGCAAGGCAATATTTCTGTTTTTTGTTTGTTCTTTATAGAATTCCATAACGTTTATCCTAAATTCTCCAAATTTCGCTCAGTGGTTCTTTCATACCTGGTGCGAACACCTGTCCATATTAAAATTGCATAACTTTAGCCGATCTTCAGCTGATATTCTTTATCCTAATAAAAATCGTAATGATCTCCCTTTACAATGGTTTATTTTTACGAAATCGACCGTTTCATTAGAAAAATGAAATTCCCCGGGTGAAACCGGGACATACAGCTATAATATGATAAAACCCAGTTGGCAGCCATTCTACCTTATACATTTCATATTTTTCTCTCTTTATCTATTTTTAAAAAAGCTGAGTGTGCCCAAGATAAGTCAAATCTAACCTTCGGAATTTAGGATTTCCTTTCGTTTTTCGAATTTCTTGAAGTTCACCCTTCCTCTCTCCCCTTCCCAATACTGAAGAAATATAATTGAAGAACATGAATCATTGTAACTGCAGTTTTTCATAGCCTCAAGGCAACTTTACTCCTGCAACGAGGTTTGACAAATGACTTCCCCTCGATTGTTGCTTAAGAAGGATTTAACTTATCAGTCAGAGAACTCATAACTAATTTAACAAGAAACTTGTACAGATTGTTCGGTATATATCATAAGGAACAAGAAATTGTTTGGTCACCGATAGAGCATCTGTTATAACTACTGCAAGCTAAACTAGAACTAGCTTGATAAATTCAACCTGTTTAATTGGGTTAAAAAAAAAACAGCTATCTATTAATGATACAAGGACCCTAATTTTTAATAAGGCTAATAGTTTTAGTTCATTAATACAAGTATTCAAAATAAGAAGAACAAGCGCTGGTATTTTTTTCTTAGACATCAATTCTATTGGAACCAAAAGTAAAGATAGATTGTGCATCCATAACGTAATTAGGAATATATTATAAGTTGCTATTGTTTATTTACTACTATAATTTACCAGTAACTAATACTATAATATTAAAACGAAACGGGGTCACCTGTGGTGCAATAGTTTGCATAGCAATCTACAATACTAAAGGTCGCGGGTTCCCGTCCTGCGGAGGCCCTAGGCTATGCCGTCCCTCGGATAGGACGTGAAATGGAGGTCCAGAGCCTGGACGTTGTCAGTACAAGGCAAAATTTAGGACTCCCACTGTATCACCGTCTGATTAGCCTTAGTAGCAAAAAAGGGACGTTAAACAAACAACATGAAACGAAAAACTGATAGTATCAGTTAGCACATTTTTATAAAAGGGGTTCAGTTTTCAAATTATCAATTAAATTTGAAACAATAAATCAGCCACACCTTTTGTTTTATATTAGTATAAGTACATTTTGATATTAATATTATATCAAGAATAGACATTACCAGTAGAAATATACGACAAGCTTATAAAGTTGAATGAAAATTTATTTTTAATGGCTTTCTTAAAAATCTAACTATTTAGTGTGAATTTTCAAATTCAATTACATCTCTGATGTGAACAAATAAGGTTTCAATTTCATAAAAAAATATGCTTTAAGAAATTAAAAATATCTTTGAAATTTTTTAAGAAAATAATAAGAATATAAATCAAAATTAAAACAATTAAATATAAAGGTAGTTATGAAAAATTACTTAATTACAAGTCGATTATATTTTATCTTTGCTTTGCTTCTATATATCTTATTTAATGAATCGCAATTAAACAACGCAGCTGTCTTAAATTTTAACTCTAATCATTATACAACACTAAGTTTCTAATATTTTCTTGTGCAAACCGCCCTTTTCTTGAGTTTAGGTTTTTTTTTTGGTTTTTTTTTTTATCGTTCTCTTCAATCTATCTTACTTTCCACACGTTCCTTTATTACATTTTACTGATTTGACGAGAAGGATTCCACTTCAAGAACATAAAAAAAAAAAATTATCTTGCAGATATCTAAAACGCATCAAAAGTTCACATGATCAAAAGGTTGGCGAGAGAGTTTATTTTTACATATACGTATTTTTAAAATTAGTTATTCTTTAATAAATATTTTCTTTTAATAAATTTTGTCTCTTTCGATGGGGAAAAGAACTTTTACTTAGAAGTCATAAAATTTACGAAGTTCGTGTTTAAGGTAGTAACATACATTAGTACTGAATAAAGCGCATTGTGTGTGGATATATTTTTCCGCCCACCATTGAAGGCTGTGGGTTACAACCATCCCTATACCCACTTAAACCCAAAAGTACCATTCCCACTACCCAAGGAAAACTAAAAGCTTCTCGAAAGTGATCGACACGACAAAAAGAGTTTCCCTCAGTTCTCGTTGGGAGAGTTCTTCAATTAATTGCCCATCCCGTTTGTGAAGTCAGCGATCCTCCTTCAAATCTTTTATACTTCTTTCCAAGTTCAATCCTCCAACTCAAAGTCAAGCTTTCTTCCCTAGAAGTAGAAATTCCGTTTCTAATCCAGCTTTCTTCATTAAATACGATTCCTTTGTGAAATGTGAACTAAAACTCTTTGCCTTTTTACTTCTAAAGGAAAGAATTAAGAGAATCAAATACATATCGTCGGGACACCTTGTAAGCGGCCTTATTATTCAATTTTTACTTTCACTTACCTATATATGAAATATATAGTAAGTGGAAGTATTGCGATCGTGAAAAATTTCGACTTCCGCTTTTCAACGGAAATACACGTTTTGGGACCCCCTGAGTCGAAATAACCAAGTTCCGCGAAATGGTCTGTGTGTGTGTGTGTGTGTGTGTGTGTGTGTGTGTGTGTGTGTGTGTGTGTGTGTGTGTGTGTGTGTAGACTAGCTCAAAAACTATAAACTGTGGGAACCTGAAGTTGGGTATTTTGTGTAGGTATATGCCCGCGATGTGACAGCGAAAATTCCATCAAAATTGCTCAAAGGGAGGGGGTACTTTATTTAATAACTTTTTACGTTTTTTCGATTTTCTCAAAAACGACTCTAACGATTTTGATTAAACTGAGTATTTGATCTATTTATATGCCCGAGATATGACTGTAAAAATTTCATCAAAATTGATTAACCAGAGGGGGGACTTTACTTAATAAATTTTGCATCATTTTCACGTGTTTTTTTTATTTACTCAAAAACGGCTTTAACGATTTTGATCAAACTGGGTATATGATGTATGTATATGCCCGAGATACGACTGTAAAAATTTCATCAAAATTGATCAACCGGAGGGGGGACTTTACTTAATAAATTTTGTACCAATTTCACGTGTACATATTTTTTATTTACTCAAAAACGGCTTTAACAATTTTGAAGAAACTGGGTATTTGATGTATGTATATATCAAATATGTAAAAGCCAACATTTCATCAAAATTAGTCCAACTAAGGGGGCACTTTATTTCATGACGTTTTTTCCAATTTTTACCTTTTTTTTTTTATTATCTCAAAAACGGCTTTGACGATTTTTATCAACTTCGGCACGTTTAATCAAAATTAGGTTTTGTTTAATATCAGGCAAGCTTTAACATTATTAGAATGTTCTGAGGGGGCTTTTTTTAGGGGGGGCCTTTTTTGTTTGTTTGTTTCTTTCTTATAAAGTACCTTTGTTTTTGTTTACATGGATAAATTAACTGTCTCTCGTTACGCCTAAAAATAAGAAATGGCTAAATATGAGATATGATGAAAATAAAGAAAACATAAAGAGGAGAAAAAAAGAAAAATATTCAGTCAATAAAACTCGTTGAGCCCACGCATGCGGAGTACGCCTTTAATGACAGACCATTGTTCATAATTAAAGCCGTTCTGTTCATTTGAGAAGTGGCAATTAACAAAACGCATTAATTTCTAATCTAAGTAAGTTGTTAAGTGAAAGTTTGTGTTGCGAGCACGCACCAGATTTTTGTTATTTTCATTAATGAATGAAATAAATTACACGCGTGCATAAAAAAATGCACTGCATGGGTGGATCCAGCTGCCACAGTCCCAAAGGTTTTTTTTTTTACCTTTATGTTCCTTTCTTACAGCTAAAATTCTACTTAGGACCGGGATACGTGCCTGGTAGCTCAAGTGGCAAGAGCGCCTTACTAGTGACAACGGGATCCGGGTTCAAATTCCAGTCAAGGTCAGTATTTAATATTCTTATAAAAAATATTCAAAAATTATAATAATAAATTTCATGTTGTCATGACGCAGACGTAATTGAATTAGAAAAGTAGATAGTCAGAAAATAAGCGAGGATTTGTATGGTTATGAATTATTTTAATTGATTTAATAAAGAAAAAAACCTTTTTAAAAAAAAGGGGTTTTCTTATAAAATTTTAATAGTAGGAATCAATATGCATTCCATGATATGCATAGATGTAAATTGATCGTTGATTGCGTATGAATACATTTACTTTTTGCTTTGGCTAATTTGTTTTTCAATATTTTTGTTTTCTGATACTAACATCCATAATTAATATTAAATAATGATGAACTTCGCTAATAGCTAGGTAGGTATAGGAAATTGAGAACCCACGTTGAGAGGTCAGACATAATTCCTTATGTAGGAAGCATGTTGATTAGGAACAGGACTTCTTATCTATGCAACTCGAAGGATGCAACTTTTTCAAGGAAAAATACTGCACGCTTCGTTACTCTCAGCTTCCTGGAGCTTCACGGGTTTAAAGGATTTAGAAATACGAAAAAAAAAAAAGCGTACAGTAATTCAATCTTGATCCACGACCTCTCTGTACTTTTGTTGTTTTTTCAATCAAGAACATTGCTCAGAGAAATATGCAAGACCTCGAAGATATATGAAGAATTGATACAAACGAGATTAATTAAAACATAAAAAAAAATCTGGTGCGTGCGCGCAATACACAACTTTCACTTACCATCTTACTTAGATTAGAAATTTACGTGTTTTGTTAATTGCCACTTCTCGAAGTCACACATTTTTTCCACATTCATTTCTTATTTTTGTTTTTATATGCTGTATAAAAAACACTAATTTTTGTTATTATTAAATAAAAGTTTCTACTTGTGATAATTTAATGCAAGCATGATACTCCAAGTCGTCTGATTTTATAATTCTCTATGTAGTTGTTGAAAACTTCATTTAGTTACCATGAAACAAATAATTTCCATTAAATGAACAGAACGGCTTTAATTATGAACTATGGTCTGTGATTAAAGGAGTACTCCGCCTGCGTGGGCTCTACATGTTTTATGAGTTGACGGGATATTTCTCCTTTTTTCTCCTCTATATCAAACACTTGTTGTTTGTTTTTTTCATATTTCATGTATAAGCATTTCTTATTTTTAAGCGTAAATAGAGACAGTTAATTTCTCCATAGCAACACAAACAAAGGTACTTTATAGGAAAACAAAAAAGGCCTCTTCCTCATTTAAGCCCCTTCAGATCATTTTAATAATGATAAAGCTTACCTGATATTAAAGAACACCTAATTTTCATTAAAGATGACGAATTTGATCAAAATCATTAAAGTTATTTTTGAGATAATCGAAAAAAAAGGTAAAAATTGGTAAAAAAAGTTATGAAATAAAGTGCCCCCTGGGCTAATTTTGAAACTGGCCCTTGACCAATGATGGAATGTTGGCTTTCACATCTTTGGCATAAACATACATCAAATAACCAGTTTGATCAAAATCGTTAAAGCTATTTTTGAGTAAATAAAAAAAACTTGTGAAGATGATACAGAATTTAGTAAGTCAAGTGCCCCCTCCGGTTGATCAATTTTGATGAAATTTTCGCTTTCACATCGCTGGCATATACATACACTAAATACCCAATTCCAGGTTCGTACGGTTTATAGTTTTTGAGCTAGTCTGTTCACACACACGCAGACCATTTCGCGGGACTTGGTTATTTGGACTCAGGGGACCCCAAAACGTGTATTTCCGTTGAGAACCGGAAGTCAAAATGTTTCACGATCGCAATACTTTCCCTTACTATATATTTCATATATAGGTAAGTGAAAGTAAAAACCTGTAAAACTACAGCCCAGGAAGGGTCTTTGGTGCAGTACTGTGTAAGGAAGTACTTTTTCTTGGTCGGCGGTCGTGCAAGGAGTACCCACATTTTAAGGTGCCTTTACACCTTACGAACTTTACCTTCGAAGACCACTCTCGAACAACCTTCGTGAAGCCCTCACGTCGACTGTTCGGCTGTTCTAGGAACTTCATCTGTTCGCCTGGGTTCAGGGGTAACGCTAGTGTCACTTTTGATTTGGGTTTTCTAAGTGACAGGAATTGTTTGTGATACTAGTGTGACTTGTGATACGTTGTAATTCGTCTCCTATTTTTTACTTTCACTTACCTATATATGAAATATATAGTAAGTGGAAGTATTGCGATCGTGAAAAATTTCGACTTCCGGTTTTCAACGGAAATACACGTTTTGGGGTCCCCTGAGTCCAATTAACCAAGTCCCGCGAAATGGTCTGTGTGTGTGTGTGTGTGTGTGTCTGTGTGTCTGTGTGTCTGTGTGTGTGTGAACAGACTAGCTCAAAAACTATAAACCGTGCGAACCTGAGATTGGGTATTTAGTGTATGTATATGCCCGCGATGTGACAGCGAAAATTTCATCAAAATTGCTCAAAGGGAGGGGGTACTTTGTTTAATAACTTTTTAAGTTTTTTTCGATTTTCTCAAAAACGGCTCTAACGATTTTGATTAAACTGAGTATTTGATCTATTTATATGCCCGAGATATGACTGTAAAAATTTCATCAAAATTGATCAACCGGAGGGGGGACTTTACTTAATAAATTTTGTATCATTTTCACGTGTTTTATTTATTTACTCAAAAACGGCTTTAACGATTTTGATCAAACTTCGTATTTGATGTATGAATATGCCAAAGATGTGAAAGCCAACATTTCATCAAAATTGGTCCAACTGAGGGGGTACTTTATTTTATGACTTTGTTTCCAATTTTTAACTTTTTTTCGATTATCTCAAAAACGGCTTTAACGATTTTTATCAAATTCGTCATGTTTAATGAAAATTAGAGTAGGAAAAAGCCCACGCATGCGGAGTACGCCTTTAATGACAGGCCATTGTTCATAATTAAAGCCGTTCTGTTCATTTGAGAAGTGGTAATTAACAAAACGCATTAATTTCTAATCTAAGTAAGTTGGTAAGTGAAAGTTGTGTGTTGCGAGCACGCACCAGATTTTTTATTTTACAGATAATATAAAATATGTTGATAAAGGAGATTTTTTTCTTTATCATAAGCTAGCTTGGGGTGCGTCAGTCATATTGGTTCGCTTAACGTCACGTGAAGTGTAAATGTCTGTTCGCTTCCCGTCGGTACGGCAAGGTTCGAAGGAGAACTTGTTCGAAGGTGAGGTTCGTAAGGTGTAAAGGCACCTTTAGAGGCTGGGTTTGCCCCAGGAGGGTTTCTCGGCCACCAAAACGATCTTTGACACCATATTTAAGATATCCAGATTCTAACTCAGACCTTGAGACACAGCCTTGCCAATGAGCTAAACAGCTCCCAACGCCTTTGAAAACAGTATTAAAATAACCTAATAGATCAGAACATGAAGGAATGAAGTAAGCTGCAAGGGATAATAAGCGGGAAGCCATCGCATACAATGCACTAACTAAAACTTAAGACTAGGACAGCGTAACATGGTGGATCGCTCTGGCGGCAAAGACTGGCAGAACCGGTCCTCTCGGTCAAGGTGAGGTCGACCAATCAGGAGTCGTCTTTCTTTTTCCAACCGTGGCCCCTAGCCATTAGCGAGCCGCCTTTTAAAAATAAACCCAATCACAAAGAGGTCCTTCCTCAAGCCGGTTTCCGACTATCCTCATTCCTTGATGATTCGCTGATGGAGGGCTGTAGGTGGTAGTTACGTCTTAGAGCTCATCTCACGCCGACTAATAATAGCTCATCATTGCAATTTATACCATTTTTTTTTTTTTTTATAACTTCATAACCAGGAGAAGAATCGACAAGTTCGAAAATCTTGATAAAGGAGCGAATAAGTTTAGAGAAGTAGATAAATTAAGGTATTTGAGGAAAAACAACGAAATTAATGAGGAAATCTACAGTACCGGTCAAAAGTTTAGACTCACTTCTATTTAATTCACAAAGTTTAAAAAAATAATTGTAACTAAGAGGTAACATTTCAAAAATTATATGATTGTACCGAATACAATCTATATAAATAAATATGAAATTCTGTTAGTTTGGTTTTTTGTTTGTTCTTTATGGAAATAGATACCGTTTTTCCCAAATTCTCCGATTTTCGCTTAGTGGTTCTTTCATACCAGGTGCGAATACCTGTCCATATTAAAATTGCATAACATCTAATCTCTGGGTATATTCTTTATTGTAATAAAAGTCGCTATGATCTCGCTTTACATTAGATTTTTACCAAAACAACCGTTGGAGTAAAAACAAATCTCATTTCTGGACCCACGGCTTTTCTCATTGTTTTCAAAATTCCGTGGGTGAAACCGTGATATTAAAGCAAGTTAAAATAAATTAAAAATAAAATTATAGTTGTTACGTTATCCAATAAATAAAATGTTGTTAATTATTTATTTTTCAAAATCTAAGGGTAAGTCTAAACTTTTGACTGGTACTGTAGGTAAGATTAAAGATGGTTATTTTCATTCGCGAAATTACTTAGCTAGGGACTTCTGAGTTATCTGAGTTATAAATATCAACCTTTTTTTTTATACATATTATTTGATGAAAATATATGTTTTCCAGAAGAAAAATCGACAAATTAGGAAGTATTGATAAAGAAGTGAATAAGTATGGATAACTAGAGAAATTAATGTACATATTTAAAGTCCATGAGGAGGAACAACAATATTAATGAAGAAATCAAAGGAAGATTAAACTTTGCGAATAACTTACCTAGTGCTTTCTGAAATCACAAAAGAAATATGGCATTACAGCGAATTAATGGGTTACTAAATTCATAAAACTTCTAAGCATTAGGGCGAGACTTAGATGGGAAGATTCCTTAAGGGTTTATAAGCCAGGTTTGGAATTGCAGTCACTGATAGCGGAGGTACATGTGTACGTTTTGGTGGTGTTGGGATCTTACTTCCGGGTTCTATGAGCCTTAATTAATTTTCAGTTCAATTGTTTATAATACTTAATGATGCCGTGATGGACGAGGGTATTATAAGTTTGTCTGTTTCAGCATTAGACATTCGAGCATTTTACACGTAAAAATTGGCTTCCGGCGCCAATCTTCTTTACCAGGTGTGTAAATATGAAACCGGAATTCGCAAATGATAGGAGTTAGCAGTCAATACAATCTTCTAACTAATCCATCAGTGGTATTATCTGCTTTTGCCTACATGTAATAAAGAGATCCAATTGATACCAACATCAGTTTCATTCTATAACCGTGTTTTAAGTGGCGTTGAACATGTCGACTTTTGTGCCAACAAATCAAGATTTGCGGACAGCACTTATTTTCCGTTTCCTTCTGAAAAAATTGGAGCATTATCACATGGGATGCTTGTTGAAGCTTACGAGGAGCATGCCCTAGGCAAATCTCAATGTTTCGATTGGTTCAAAAAATTCAAAGATGTATTTCGATAAAAGAAACAAAGACCGTGGAAAACCACAAAAAAAAACTTTGAAAACGCTGATTCGGAAGCGTTAGTTGGACAATTATTACATGTGACACCGTCTCCATTTATTTGAAAGGCATGGAAAAGATCCAAAAGGTCGGAAAATGGGTACCTCACCAGCTGAATGACAGGCAGCAAGAAGCTCGAAAAACCTCATGGCAAATGCTGCTCGCCAGGGACAGAAGTCATTTCTTCATCAAATTGTGACTGGTGATGAAAAGTGAATTTTCTTCGAGAATCCTAAGCGTAAAATCCTGGGTAACTCCTGGTGAACCATCGGCATCGCTTGGGGAGGAAGAAAATGCTCTGTGTCTGGTGTGATCAGATCACAGACCTACTATGAGCTGCTGAAACCTGGGGAAACTGTTAATACGGAACGCTACCTACAACAGATGATAAATTTGAATAAAGATTTGCGCCAAAAAGACCCAAATATCAAGAAAGGGCACACAAAGTGATCTTGCTACATGACAATGCCCCATCACATTCGGCTAAACGGACCAAGGAAACGATCCAAGTGTTTGGTTGGTAAATTCTTCCGCATGCGGCTTATTCACCAGATTTGGCCCCATCCGATTACCACCTATTTGCATCGATGGGACACGCACTAGCTGAGCAGCGCTTCACTTTTTATGAAAATGTACGAAATTGGTTAAGTGATTGGTTTGACTCAGAAGAGGAAGCATTATTTTGGCGGGGAATCCACAAATTGCCTGAATGATGGGAAAAATGCATAGATAGCGAAGGACAGTACTTCGAATAAAGAAGTATGTATCATTTTTACACAGTCAACTCTTATTTGCTATTTGAAAAATTCCGATTTCATATTTACACACCTGGTATATAGTCATCACAAATGCCACCCGAACTGGGAATTGTACTCTTTTGAAATCAACGGCCATGTCACTCGGGAGAATGGGGATTGGAGGTATGTTTGATGTTCGACAGGAGTTCAGCTGCTCGTATTTGACGTTGTTTTTTAGCTTTTGATTTCAATACTCCTATTGCAGGCTGTTCCGGGGGGGAGGGTTTTCCCCTACGCCACCAGGAACCACCACCGTCGCCAACTAGTTGTTCCCGCGCTCCAGTTAGCTCTCGCTACTCGTTAATTTTCATTAACTAATTACTATGGGTTTTTTTTCCTAGCTAATTACCTCTCGCAAATGTAAATATTCACTTACCTATATATGAAATACATAGTAAGTGTATATATATGAAATATTGCGATCGTGAAAAATTTCGACCTCCGGTTTTCAACGGAAATACACGTTTTGGGGTCCCCTGAGTCAAAATAACCAAGTCCCGCGAAATGGTCTGTGTGTGTGTGTGAACAGACTAGCCCTAAAACTATAAACCGTGCAAACCTGAAATTAGGTATATAGTGTATGTATATGCCCGCGATGTGACAGCAAAAATTTTATACAAATTGCTCAAAGGGAGGGGGTACTTTATTTATAACTTTTTATGTTTTTTTCGATTTTCTCAAAAACGGCTCTAACGATATTGATTAAACTTAGTATTTGATCTATTTATATGCCCGAGATATGACTGTTAAAATTTCATCAAAATTGATCAACCGGAGGGGGGACTTTACTTAATAATTTTGGTATCATTTTCACGTTTTTTTTATTTACTCAAAAACGGTTATAACGATTTTGATCAAACTGGGTATTTGATGTATTTATATGCTAAAGATGTGATAGCCAACATTTCATCAAAATTGATCAATCGGAGGGGGCACTTTAATTCATAGCTTGTTTTCCAATTTATACCTTTCTGTCGGCTATTTCAAAAACAGCTTTAATGATTTTGATCAAATTCGCCATGTTTAATGAAAATAAGGCGTTCTTTAATATCAGGTAAGCTTTATCGTAATTAAAATGTTCTGAGGGGGCTTAAATGGGGAAGGGGTATTTTTTGTTTTCCTGTAAAGTACACTTGTTTTTGTTTATATGGAAAAATTAACTGTCTCTCATTACGCCTAAAAATAAGAAATGGGCAAATATAAGATATGATAAAAATAAAGAAAACACAAAGAGGAAAAAAAAAGAAAAATATTCAGTCAACTCATAAAAATCGTTGAGCCCATGCATGCGGAGTACGCCTTTAATGACAGACCATTGTTCATAATTAAAGCCGTTCTGTTCATTTGAGATGTGGCAATTAACAAAACGCATTAATGTCTAATCTAAGTAAGTTGGTAAGTGAAAGCTGTGTGTTGCGTGCACGCACCAGATTTTTTTGTTTGGGTTCCAGGTCATTGCGGAACAGCCGGCAGAACATGCAGAACAGAACATGAAGAAATCAAATTCAATCAATCAAATAGCTTAAAAGACAATCAAGTGTTGAAGTCCAAAGGGCGTAATGACCTTGAAGTTGATCGCCCACTAAAACCAATACCCTACCTACCTACCTATTGAAGCTCACTTCTTGGGAGGCATTTTTAAAAAATAAACGTATTAATAACTAATTAATCTGTTGGGTCGCAACGTTCAGCCTTAAAACGTGGACCCCGTTCCATTCTGGAGGAACGGCCTAACCGGGCCCTGTTGGCCTCTTCAAAATCTATAAAATGAGACTTTTTTCGACTCAAACCGTCGATTTCGTAAACAAATCAATGTAAAGCGAGATCATATCGATTTTTATCATAATAAAGAATATACCCAGAGATTGGCTGAAGTTATGCAATTTTAATATGGAGATGTGTTCGCACCTGGTATGAAAGAACTTGAAAACTGAGCGAAATTTGGAGAATGTGGGACTAACGGTATGGATTTCCATAAACTACAAACAAATAAACAGAATCTCATCTTTATCTATATAGATTAAAAAAAAAACATAAAATAATTACCTGTCAATGGCCTAACTACATATTACAGACTATATTAAGAAGTAAATATATTTATAATTACTATCATTTTAAAATATGTAGTTAAACAGCGAAAACAAATTCAAACATTCTTCATCCTAGGTTAAGAAGAGGATTCTTGAAACTTTCATAAATCCTATAAATCCTGTGGATATAAATCATAGGAACTTTATATAAAGTTTTACTACAGCCCATAAATAACGATACGTTGGACCCAACAAAGGAACTTTTCCCATAACACTCTCTTGATATTCTCATATAAATTCGGTTAAACTCATTAAAAACATTATATGTAAAATGGTCCTTTAGAATACCATGACATTTTTTAATTTTAAATTTTTAAAATAAAAACGAATAATAAAATTTAATATTGAAGTAGCCTAAGTTAGGAAAAGTTTTACGTTCCAACTGCTTCAGAAAAGTAGTTAACCTTCGCTGCACTAAAAAGGTGATTTGCCTTTCCTACAAGTTTCAATGAGACGGTAGTTCATAAAGAAAACTTCATATTTATGTAAGAGTATGTAATATAAGATGTAAGTTCACTATTCTTTTATACTCTTGACTTATTTCAGCTTATATCATAGACTCAACTAGAGGAATATTATTCTGGAATATTCATACAGGTTATGTTTTCTGATGTAAAAACCTCAATAACCTATTTTATTTATGTTTAAAGAAACCCATATTGGATGTATTTAAGGAAATTATTTGTTCCCATGGTACCTAAATGAAGTTTTTAACAACTATACATTCATTTAACAAATTTTTATTTGACAAATTATGACCCTATTATGACAAATAAAAACTTTTGTTTCACAACAAAAAATTGTGTATACTTTAGAGCTTAAATACGTGATGCTCAAATTATTTGAAGCAGTTTACGGTGTGAAAAAAAATTGGTATAAGATGTTCTTAATTTAATTATTTTTTTAGTTTACGAACTTTAGTTCCATATTATATTTCTGAATGCAATATAAATTGGTTTTAGGGGAACAGAGATCGTTTTAAAATTTAGTTTTAATTTACATGTAAGCAGCCTTAAGTACGCCATCTATCGATTAGCCTTCACGATATATTTACAAAAAGCAAATCGCAGTAAAAACAAAGCAAGCAGTAAAGAAATTCAACTATTAATGAAATTAGAATTTTTAGGTCCCTTAAAAAAGGAAGTAAACAATAACGAACAGAAAATTACTGAGAATTTTCAAGTTTTATATGAATATATCTGTACTTCAGAGGTAAACTGTCGTAACTGACATTATTAAATTTTTAAAAGAGAGCACTTTGAATTTTAATTTTTCATATTTCTTGTCGCAAAAAAAAAAAAAAGTAATACTAATAATAGGTTAAATAAAACACCATTCATAAGGAATATAAATACGAATACCTTTCGCTAGAAATAGAATAATAGAAATAATTCAGTTAAAACAATAATTGAAAACTCGAGAATTTTGTAGTTACAACAGTTTACCTCTCAGGTACAGATATGTAACAAAAATTATGGAAGACAAAAACTTATGGAGACAAAAAAAAAGAATGTAATATACTGTTCCCATTAGTAGAGAAGAATCTAATTTTAATAGATCCTTAGTTTTAATTGCTTATATTCTCCCTTCATTATTTAAGTTTTACTGGGAATCTTTTTAAACCTATACAATGATATTTCTGTTTACAAGTCAAGATTTTACAAGAATTATTAAAAACTTTGTTTACTTTAAAATACTATTTAAAATTAAAAATTTAAAAGTATTTAAAGTATGATTTCTTGATTTAAAAAAAAAAAAAAAAAAAAAACCGAGAAAAGAACCAGAGAATGTAGGTAACTTGTTTTCTACTTCCACAAATGGATAATTGAGAGTTCGGTATTGATTTTAACTAAGAAAGGAAATGCTTTCTATATATCGATTGTGATATGAATAGACACCAATTATCTACTTTGAATATTTGAACTTCAAGACATATTTAGGTCATTCATGAAATTTATGAATGAATTCTAGGTTTGTTTGATATATGAAAATAGTTTAATGAAAGAAAGTATCGTTGACTTTAATGAAATACATTGAAATGTAAACAGTAAGAATGGAATTGACAGAGGTGTAAGTGTAGTTAAAACTTGTTTCGTGTGCGTGCATATGTACATATACATACGTACATATATGTAAGTTTGCTACAGTGTGATAACATGTAACACTGTTGCAACCATCGTTTTGTTTATTTAATTATTTAATAGAATTTATGTTTTGGAGAGTGCTTAATGTTGGGTTAGCAGAGTGTTTGCAGTGTTAGGACTTATTATAATTTTATAGTTTCTTACTAGTTTATGGACGTGCAATTCAATTTGTAAGATTGTTTTCACGTGATTTATTCTTTGTCTGCACAAAAGTATAAAATACAATTTATTATAATATAACGAAAATACAAAATAGGTATTAGGGTCTGGCCACACATGTCCGCACTGGATCCGCACCGCAGCAATAATATAGGTTATGTTCAAAATATTTTTAATTTAACTTATATATTACCTTTAGTTATGCCTAAAGGTCAGGCCACACATGTCAGATACAGGCCACTTTAGGCATAACTAAAGGTAATATGTAAGTTAAATTAAAAATATTCTGAACATAACCTATATTATTGCTGCGGTGCGGATCCGGTGCGGACATGTGTGGCCAGTCCTTTATAAGGTTACCTGCACAAAAGAATTAAATTGCACGTCCATAAACTAATAAGAAACTATAAAGTTATAATAAGTCTTAACACTGCAAACACTCTGCTAACCCAACATTAACCCTAGAATTACCGACCTCTCCCAGGTCGCACGGATTACCAAGGGGGGGGGCTCCTTGAGCCCACAATCTTAAAAACCTTTTATTTTGGTTCTATAATTTTTTTAAATTTTTTATTTCTATTGGATTATGTTTAATGAACGTTTCTTGTGACACCTGTGAAAAAAAAAAAAAAAAAGTTCGGATGGGGAAAAAAAGGATGACTTTAAATTAAAAATAATTTTATTCTACTAGAGGAACATATCTAAACATTGTTAGAATAAAAAGTTATTTATATCTAAGTTATTATAACATTATAATTGAATAATAATTTAAGAAAATCTAATTATCAGATTCGTAAATGCAATTATCGGTGCTTTTGCACAATGATTTTTTTTCCGAGTGTTTGTTACACACTGAACGTTTACATTTGAAGCAACGCTGCTTAGATTTTGATAGGTTGTTGTATTTTTCTTTTTTTGATTTGGCTTCTCTAACACAAGTGTAACACCTTAGCCTTCCACTTGATGAACCTTGTTCCTCCAATTGGGGATAAGTCAGTTCTCGCCCTAGAACATGCTCCATGGCCTTCACTGAAGATCTAGGAATGCCCACAAGATTTTCACTCCTTCAGCAACACACAATTTTACTAAACTCTCAAATAGTTCAAATAAAAAGTACTTTCTACGGCCAGCACTATTTCTTCTCCATGTTGTGTTTTTAAGAATAAATACTGTATAAGAATTGAGACCTGTTATGTACAACAGGGAGTAGAAAAGAGATAATGGCCACCTTTTACTTGAATAATGTCTCACCATGGAATCGATTGTATCTATTCCTCCCAATAATTATAACCATCTCAGTAATATATTTTTATATGAAAAAAAATTATAAGGGGAGAATATTTTTAATTGGAAAAAAAAACTTGAGAAGGTATGTTAAAATTATATCAAAGTAATTATTATTTGGGCAATATAATTAATAACACTTGAATTACTAGTTAAAAGTAGTATTAAATATCAGTGGGCTCGAGGAGCCCCCCCTTGGTACTGAAGTGTATAACTACCCCGTGCATTACCGAGGGGGGGCTCCTCGAGCCCATAAGTCAAAAAAAAAAATTTCTCAACATAGAAATTGTTTTATTTCATTTTGTTGTTATACCCTCATTCTAGGATGTTTTTCTGAGGAATACATAAAATATCAAAAATATCCCATTAAAATTGGGTGATAGGGAACAAAAACAAAAAGTTGTGGGCTCGAGGAGCCCCCCCCCCCCCCCTTGGTACTTCTAGTGTTAAGCACTGTCCAAAACATCTGATCTATTAAATAATTAAATAAACAAAACGAAGCTTGCAACAGTGTTACATGTTATCAAACTTACATAATAAATATATATATATATATATATATATATATATATATATATATATATATATATTTGAGTTTTTTACTGATTTCTTGGTTTTTACTGCGAATGGCTTTTTGTAAATATATCGTGAAGGTCAATCGACAGATGACGTATTTAAGGCTCATATGTATATTAAAACTAAATTTCCGAAACCGAGAACGATCACTGTTCAGTGGCGGATCCAGAAATTTTCTGATGGGGGGGCGCACTTTCTTTTTTTTACATTTCATGAGTAATGCAGGCCATAATTTAAAATACATATTAGTACATAATGACGTTATAATTTACTGTAAATGTTTAAATACAATTCATTTTCAATTAGTGGACTTGAAAAATGACTAAATATAGATGGTTTCATACAGAAATAGTAATACTTTATGAGTGTCCTCACCTCTCGGGGGGGGGGGGGGGGGGTGGATCCGCAACTGTCACTGTTCCTCTAAAACTACTTTATATTGCATTCAGAAATCTATTATGCAATTTAAGTTCGTAGACTAAAAAATATGTATTAAGTGTCTAATTATAATCAAATAAGAGTCGGAAGCAAAAAATCTGGTAAAAGATAGTCAAACTAAGTAAATGATATGCCTATAAAATTGTTTGCTTAAAAAAAAGCTTCTTCTATAATATTTAAAAAATTAGACTTAATTTGCCCCTTCTACAATTTAGTTTAATTATTTTAATTTGAAACACAAAGGGTATGATTTAAAATAGTTCTAGACTTGTTAGAACAAACTGTTCCAGTAAATGTTTGTGACTGTTCCAATACATGTTCATGACTCTTCGAGTATCTTCTACGCTTGTCGTGAATATACCAGATTTTTCTAATTCAGACTAATATAAGGAGCGGTGGACAGGAGAGTTAATTTTGCTCCATAGATGGAATATCATATGGTTACATTTGTGTTAAAATGTCCTTACAAGTTGATACATTCTGTACCCTTCTTAATAATTTGAGTTGATCGTCTGACAGTGTGAGTAGTAATTCTTCGTTAATAACAATTATTTAAACCTTTACAAATGTTATAATATATTTTAGTTTATAGAACCTACTAAGAAGCACTTTTCAGAAAATGCTTTCGAACGATATTCAAGGACATTTTCGCTATTGGCAAACTATTTCTGAAAGTATTTGCTGCCATTTTCTAAAGAGTTGGTGAAAGTAAGCTCAGGTGTAAAAGTAAACCATCCTTTCTGTTATTTGTTCCTAGAGGAGGGAGGAACTCTTAAAACTACCTCCTACTCTGTCAACATTACTCGTTTTAATCGATTTTGGTTTTCTAAAGGTGCCTTTACACTGTGCGAACTTCACCTTCGAACAAGTTCTCCTTCGAACCTTGCCGTACCGACGTGAAGCAAACAGCCATTATACTTCACGTGACGTTAAGCGAACCAATATGGCTAACGCACCCAAAGCTAGCTTATGGTAAATAAAAAATCTCCATTATCAATATATTTTATATTATCTGAAAAATAAAAAAATAGGAGACGATTCACAACGTTTCACAAATTACACTATTATCACAAAAAACTCCTGTCACTTAGGAAAAACCCAAATCAAAAGTGACACTAGCGCTACCCCCGAACCCAGGCGAACAGATGAAGTACCTAGAACACCCGAACAGTCGACGTGAAGGCTGTTCTAGGGTGGTGTTCGAAGGTAAAGTTCGTAAGGTGTAAAGACACTGTGCGAACTTCACCCTCGAATCTACCCCCGAACTTTGTTCGGCAAATCTAAATTAGACACGAACTAAAATAGGTACTTTAGGTACTTATCCGTTCGCCTATGTGTTCGGGGATATCGCTAGCTTCGCTTTTCTGTTAGTTAAGATATGCTTATAGACCTTCTTTTAGAATTTTTTTGACACTTCTTTTATCCATAATGTCAGAGCAAAAGTCAGAACAGCCGCTAGTTCCAAGTCAGCCGTCTTTGTAATGAAAATTATTGTATTGAGGTGCTTAGGTGAGGTCAGACATCATTGTTCGATCAACTTCACGTTTCGGTGTTAATAGGTGTTCGTGGTACGCCGGTACGGCTATGTTCGGGGGAAGATCTGTTCGCGGGTGAAGTTCGCATGGTGTTAAGGCCTTTATGGAACATTGATTTTCGTTGTCAACTTCAACACACGTCACAATTCCTCGTTACTTTAATAAGAACTTTAAATGGCGTCTATTGATATTTTTTCACTAAAACACTTCAAAAGTATGTCTAAATAATATAAGAGACGGATAACTGGAATTCCAAATTTAAATAATTTTACTTAAAAAATAACGATAAAAAAAATAAAAATGTGACTTATCTCTTGCATAGCAGGCCGTCTTAAGGCTGAATTCGAAATTGGAACTAAACGTTCCTTTGTTTGTTTTGTTGACCGCCTTCAGTACACTTTGATAGTGTTCTGAGTCCGTCTGTGGCATTTGTTTGTTGTCTGATTGTTTATAAACGGGGGGGGGGGGTTCTAAAGAGATGCATTCTAAGCGTTAATGTGATGGGTTATGATTTAGTCTAATTTTCCGTAGTTAACCCTTTTTGTGATAGTTGTTTCCATGGTGTAATTTGTGTATGTGATGTTGTGAAAATCGATGATTCCCCATATTGTATCCATACAGTAATTAATTAAGTATAACCGGCCCTCACCGCCCCCTTACTCCTTTTTTTAAGACTTCAAATATCATACCTAAAAATGTGTATGTAATTATAAAACTAGGAATACAAAGTTGCTAAATCTTACTAAAGTAACATTGAACAAAAAAAAAAAAAAAAAAAAAATTAACATAGAGACAATGGTTATTAAAGAAGAGTGGTTCGTTATACCGTTATCGCAGTAACAATCAACAGCGACAATCTCCCACGGACTTTCGAAAGTTGGCTCTCTTCGGTTCACTAAATGCCAAGGCATCGCTTCACTAACGGTCAAAGGTTATTCCAACTTGTCCTCGCCTCTTTGCGGCTCCAAAGCCCATCGATAACTTCACTCGTCCTAGAACTGAATTGGTACTATCGGAATCAAACGCTTTAAATGAAATTTTATTTGGATAATATTTTAAAGTTAAAAAAAAAACAGAAAAAAACCAAACAAAACATGTGGTTAACAATGGTTCTATCCTTATTGTTGGAATGAATAGTTGGAAAAAACTGTCATAGCACATGTACGACTTCGATGTTGGAGTACCATCTATGCCGCCGGGCCAGAACATTCCAGGCCGGTCCTCATACGACTAACTATAAGAAGCGATAGGACTAGTCCTGAACCTCAACTCATAAGGTTATTTCTTAATTATTACAAAATGATGTAACCAAATGTATTAGGTTTTGTAAGTTTAATGAAGCCAGTCTAGGGTCATGGTGTTTTGTTAAAATTGTTGTATCGTCTGCATACGTTGCAGTTAATGTTTCGGGGTGTGTAGGAACGTCATGTGTATATATAATGTATAGTAATGGAGCGAGTATTGACCCCTGCGGAACTCCTGCAAAGATTGGTCGGACTAAAGAAATCTCTGAGCCCTGCCGGATAGAGAAAAATCGGTCGGGGAGGTAAAATTGGAGTATGAGATAGTATGTGAGGGGTAGTATGTTTTTGAGTTTGAAGAGAAGCCCCTGGTGCCAGACTTTATCAAATGCTTGGGCGACATCCAAAAATACACCAGTAGCGTATTTTTTCTACTCTAGTGCTCCAGCAATGTAGTCTGTAACTCGGTAAAATTGTTGTGTTATGAGTGTGAAGTGCGAAAACCGAATTGATGATCATGAATTATGTTTTGGTCAGTCAGTATACTTATAAGCCTTTTATAAATTAATTTTTCTAAAAGTTTTGAGCAAATTGGAAGGACGCTGATAGGTCTGTAAGAGGAAGGATTGAATGCACTTTTGTCTGTTTTGTGTATCATTTTGATGTATGAATATTTCCATTGAACAGGGAATTTAGTTGTCCTAAGTATACAGTTATATATTGTCGTAAGAAACACTAGAGCTTTTCTAGGCATTTGCTGGAGCACCTCGGCTGTTATTAAGTCATAACCTGGGGCTTTTCTTTTATGTAATTGTTTGATGTGTTGTGCGATTTGTGTAGGAGTGAATGAAAGAGGGGGTGGAGTCAATTGCAATGGTAAGTCCAGACTATTAAGTACTAAGTAGTCGTGTTCTTTGACTGCTTAAGTCTAAGCAAAAAAGAAAAAAAAAAAAAAAAGTCTGTGAGTGGTGAAAATACTGAAGAAAGGTGGTCAGCAAATAGTTCATTCAGATTTTTCTTTATCCGACACGACCCATGTAACATCTTCTTTTTGCAGGGGTACTGACACCTCTCGATGTTTTAACAACTTCTTAATATGCTTTCACAAGCTTCCATCATCAGTAGATAGAGTTAATTAATTTTCTCTTCAGATAAAATGATTTAATTTTTTTTATAAAAAAGAGCTAGCTTCGCCAGGATTCACTGGCCCTATCACTAATAAGGCGCTCTTGATACTTGGATACTTGGCTACAAGGAACATATCCCGATCAAGTTAATCCTTTCTCTTTACTAACCTCTTTCTACAGATCTCGTAATTTTTGGGAATTATATGGGTGAGCGGACAATTTTTGCCCAATTTAATGAGGTTTCTTGACTAATGTATTTTTTTTTTTTTTTTGGTCAAGAATTGATGTAGTTAATAAAACTTATTTCAGCCAAATTTTGTTCTTGTTAAATTTTTTTTTATTTGTGTCATGCTAAGATGAAATTTTTTATAAGAAGAGAAAATATTTAAAAATTATTATAATAAATTTTTAGCGAGAAATAACTGAATTAAAATTTCAAAACACCTACCGTTCAATAAAAATAAAAATATTTACAAGAAAATTTTTTTTATTAACTAAGTAAATGCCAACCTTTGTTAATTTATACGAAAATGTTTTACCAATCGTGCTTAAACTAATAGGAAGCAAAATGATTATTACCTAATCACAGAATTTCCTGCAATGGTACACTTGTACTAAATGTACTTATGAAATTTTGTAATTAAAAAAAAAATTCCAGAATTTAATAACACGTAAAAATATTATAATAATAAAGAAAGTTTTCAGAAATTTATAGTGAAGTAACTTCTAAGACTTCTCTCACAACTCTTGGCTACACCTTAGCCTGTAATTACCTCATCTCCATTGTCTGACACAATAGTTCCTCCTTCCATTGTTGACACTCTTAAAAGACTATCCCTTCATTATAGAGTATCCTTTACCACATTCTGCCATCATCTCGGTGAAGGACGTCCATTATAATTTCCAAGCTCCAATAATAGCGGGCATTCCTCAGGGGACGTTGTATTGTTGTTTACTAGTTGTTCGTTCTAGGGCTAGAGGGCTAGTGTACACGATCAAGGACATATTTCTCTGTTCATTGGCTCATAGGAAATAAGTGAGAAGCATGCAGAATATACAGGACTAGCATTCCCCGTCGCGGCTTTGCCCGCGAGCCTTTAAAATCATTATCTTGGCATTGATTTAATATGATACGTTAATATTAACAAGATAACAGGGATCTGAGCTTCCGGTAGATGGAATGTTGGAGGGGGAAGCTGCCGGCTCGGTAAAAGAGAGGGAGATGCGCAATGGAGAGAGTTCACTAAAACCGCCGAAACAAAAAATTGCTTACTCGTCGTGAACGCTTCATTTTTCGGCTTTAAAACATGGTGTTCGACGCCCCGTAGGACTTTTGAGTTAAACTCGTCGTATCAAGATCTTTAAAATGAGTCCAAATTAGATTATTTTTTCTCGAAGTACAAAAATAGGTGTCTGTTAGAGTTAAACGACAATTTCGCCTTTTAAGCCACTTAGGGGTTACAATTTTGAAATTCCTTTCTTAGTGGTTATTAAGATTATTATTAAGCCTCTTATATATATGGAGAAGAGATCGAAATAAACACGCACCATCCCAAATCATGGGAATCACAGTGTGCATAATTGGATTACTACTAATATTTAAATAATCAATAGGCATATTTTATGTGAATGTCTATTTTAATAATATTGTAACGTTAAATCGATATTCAAATAAAAAACATATGGTTTAAAATCTCAAAAATAGATTTCCGTTAGAGTTAAACGACAATGTCGCCATTTAAGCCCCTTAGGGGTTACAATTTTGAAATTCCTTTCTTAGTGGTTACCTACATCGCGTTTAAAATCTAAATTCCGAACTTCAAGTTTCTATCATTAGTAGTTTTTGCTCTGCGTTGATTCTGTCAGTCAGGACAAAGCCTCTTATATATATAGAGATATTTGCCATGAGTCATTGTTGAGTTAACTGTCGGCAAACTACCGAAAAAAATTCCAGAACATTTTATGTTAGGAGACTCGATTCCTGTAAGTATTTGTTTATGTCTTATTAGTTCATTTAGATTAGCCGAACAGTGATACGGACATATCATTCGAAGGTTCGAGGGTGAAGTTCGTATAGTGTAAAAGCACCTATAAAAAACGTCAATGTTTATTTTTCGATTTTATTCACATTTCATATTAATCCATTTCTGATTTTTAGGTATAATCCAAGACGATTAATTTCTCCATTAAAACGAAATGAAAGGTACTTTATAGGTCAAACAACTTTTTTCTTTCCCCATTTCAGCCCCATCAGAACATTTATTGGATGATAAAATACCTGATATTAAAGAATTCTTGATTCTCATTAAACAGGGCGTTTTTGATCAAAATCGTTACAGACGTTTTTGCGTAAAAAAAGAAAAGAAAAAAAAGTAAAAATGATGAATAAATTCACTAAGTAATAGGGTGTATAAAAAAAAATGACCGTTTTAGACAAAAAATTAATATATATTTTTTTTATACTTTACAATAAAATTAGTATTCAAAATATAACCCATTGTTATCTAATGTTGCTTGCCATCTTTCCGCCAGTTGCATGATCCCCTGCTGGTACCACTCTTTAGGATGGCTATCGAAGAATTCCTGCACCGCTGTTTCGACTTCTTCAAAGGTATCAATTTTTTTCCCTTTCAAGAAGTGGGCCATTGACCGAAACAAATAAAAATCTGATGGAGCAAGGTCTGGGCTATATGGTGGGTGAGGAAGAAGTTCGATCCCATCAAGATTTTTTAATTTTTCCTTGGTCTGACGGGAAGTATGCGGCCGGGCGTTATCTTGCTGTAACAGAACTCCTTTTCGATTGACCAAAGCTGGATAAAGTTGCGACAGTTTTGCATATACTCTATCTAACTGTAAGCAATAGAGGTCAGAGTTAATTGTGATTCCATGAGGTACGAATTCATGATGGATTACACCTTCATAGTTCCAAAATACGCAAAGCATTGATTTTTTTTCGAATTGTCCTCTTCCAGCAACCGGAAAGGCCGTTTGACCTTGACTTAACCACTGCCCACTAGTATCAGGATTTCGCCAGTAAACCCACTTTTCATCACAAGTAACAATTTTTTTGTAAAATCGCAAATCGTTAGGGTGATTCAAAAGAGTTTTGCAAATCTCTACCCTTTTGGCAGATTGCTGGGGCGTCAGCTCGTGCGGGACCAGTCTGCTGCTCCTTTTCACCTTCCCCATGCTGTGCAGATGGCGACACACAGTATCTTTCGACGCTCCGCACTCCCTGGCAAGGTCTCGAGTACTTGTGGCTGGATTTGAGTCTATAGCTTCCTGAAGAGCATCATCTATATCCAACGATGGTCGCCCTGACCCCTTCTTCCGTTCTAAGGTCGTATCTCCACTGTGAAATTTTTGGAACCAACGCCGCGTGGTACGCTCGTCAAGGAGACCTTCTCCTTCAATTCTGTTGATTTCACGAGCCGCTTCAGCGGCAGAACACGATTTTTTCCAATAATGTCTCAAAATAACAAGAATTTCGTAAGACACCGTCATGTTGCTTCTCCAGCAAAAACTTGTGAACTGAGGTATTATTGAGTAAGTCCAGTGTTGATAAATAAAGTTGGATTAACATTCTAAAGAGTACAGGACTTGTTGGTAAACAATAAATAGGATTAACGTCTTTACAGTCCTTGGAATTCATGCATTTGACGAAACGGTCATTTTTTTTTATACACCCTATTACTTTCAGAAATAGTCTGCAAATAGCCAAAATGTCCTTAAATGTCGTTCGAAAGCGTTTTCTGAAAAGAGCTTCTTAGTAGATTCCATAAACTAAAATATATTGTAACAGTTGCAGAGGTTTAAATAATTTTTATAAATGAGGAATTATAACTCACAATGTTAGACAAACAATAACAACTGAGATTATTAAAAAGGTTACAAAATGTATCAACTTGTAAGGACATTGCAACACAAATGAAACCATATGAATCGATCTTCGGAGCCAGACTAACTCTTCAGTACATCGCTCCTTATACTTAGTCTGAATTAGAACTGTCTAGAAGGTTACAGAGAAACGTAGTAATTCTCGAACAGTCACGAACATGCGTTGTTTGTTCCAACAACGAGTCTAGATCATATGCTTTATAATGAAACTGGTTTATTATAATCAATTTATCTTTGTCTCAGTTATTTTTGGAAACATCAGTCCTTCGAAGGAATAATCGTCCAGTTACGTTACATACATGTTTGTGTTGGTAGAACTTAAACGTAAAGAATTACGTTGCTTTTATACTCACTATAACAGGCCTTTCTGAGTCGCTGAAATCTCGTCAATACAGTTCAGTCACCCCAAGAGTGGTCTTGCAGCACGAAACAAGGCGTGATAGTGAAAATGCATTTTTATGGTAGACTAGTGCTGCTATCCTGCTCCGGCTTTATCGGCAGAATTATTCATATAAAGAAAATAATAATAATAATAAATAAATAAAGCAGATACTCGAAGAGTCATGAACATGTTGTACTGGGACAGTCATAAACATTTACTAGATCTGTTTGTTCCAACAAGTCTAGGACTATTTTAAATCATACGTTTTGTGTTTCAAATTAAAATAATTAAACTAAATTGTAGAAGGGGCAAATTAAGTATATTTTTTTATAAATATAATAATAATATTAATGATAATAAACTGTTTATTTAACAAAATAAAGACACAAAATAAAAGTTCATAATATACATAAACATTTGGCATGGACAATGTCCGTTTGCCGGGTTGACCACACTTTTTCAATATTCTTATTATTTTTAAAAACGCATTCAAACGAAATACAGAATTGTACATATTAATCAAACATTAAATAAATGATAATTTATCCTTTGAGGTATAAAGCTAATTAATATAAATAATATATTTTGTTTTACATTTTTATTGTGTTTTAAATTCCTTAATTAAAATTTGTCTGTATTTAACAGCTTCTATGGTAAACCAATATAATTGTTTCCAGTTCTTTCCATTTAGATATTCAACAACATTATCCTTATCAAGAATGCTTTGTCCAAACCACTTAATCCTAAACTCCATCAAAATAGGACATATAGCTAGGAAATGGTATAAATCTTCATTTGGCCCCAGGTTACATAATGTGCATTTATGGCTTTCTTCTGAACGCCCAACAGAATAGTTCAAATTCTATAAGTGACCCCGTACTTTAAGAATAGTTTTAGTAAAATGAAAATTATTTTTATCTGAGTAATAACTGTTTTCTCCCAGATTAATGCTTAATTCTTTATATAACTCGTGAAATTTGGATGTACGTGATGACTGAAGTAAATAAGATTTAAAATTATGTTTTAATTTGTCTAAAATTATTGCTATCTGGTTCTTAATGGTCGAGCTATTGTTATAATTAATTTGTTCAATACCAGATAAGGAGTTGATAATATTTGAGTGTTCTTTAACCCAATAAATTTTTTTCATTATAATCGTCTTGGCTATAATTTTGGGCCATCTTGAGTCAGGAAGATCCAGAGTTTTACTTAGATACTTTAAATGTAAACAGAGGGTGTAATGAAATAATGGAGAGGTATCAGTTTCTAAATATATGATGTAATTAGGGCTATTTTTTGGTAAATTAAATATTTTTTTGATAAAGAATAATAATAATTGTTCTACTAATTTAAATTCTTGGAATCCCCAGACCTGGCAACCAAAACATATTATCGATCTTGCAACTGCATTAAATACTTGCCATTTTGCCCTAAGAGGTACTTCTTTTTTCATTATTAATGTTTTGTAGGTTTGAAATATAGTAACATTTAAAAACAACAACTACAGGGACTACATTGACTCGATAAACAACAGAAACGGGTCAATATGGACGACGACAAGACGTATACTGAAGAAAAAAGATATTCAATTTCCCCTTCGACGTCCAGATAACACCTGGGCCATTACTAGCGAAGAAAAGGCAAACGAATTCGCCAAATATCTTGACCAGGTTTTTGGTACTAAATCTATTAAGGACGACACACTCACCGAAATCGACGACGACTTGGCAGCTCCACTACCTCTATCATTACCTCCTCCAGCATTTCACCCAAAAGAAATCCACAAAGAAATCAACAGACTTCCGAACCGAAAAGCACCGGGCTATGATCTTATCACTCCCTTTATCCTTCGCCACCTACCTCGAAAAGCTATTTTGTTTCTTACACACATCTATAATTCTATCTTACGCACAACTTATTATCCTCTTCTTTGGAAACTTTCCACTATCAAAATGATACCTAAACCTTCTAAACCCACAACTAACCCTTCATCCTACCGTCCTATCGCACTCCTACCAATAATGGGGAAAATATTTGAAAAACTATTCTTGAACAGAATCAAGCCCTTACTGGAAAGTAAAGAAGTGATACCGAATCACCAGTTTGGTTTTCGGTCCTATCACTCCACTGTGCAACAGTGCCATAGGATTGTTGATGCAATATCGATAGCTTTTGAGAAAAAGGAATATTGCTCAGCGGTCTTTCTTGATATCGAAAAAGCATTCGATAGTGTCTGGCACAAGGGTCTGTTATGGAAATCAAAACCGCACCTACCTTCTACCTACTTCCTCATCCTTCAATCTTTCTTGCACCATAGATATTTTTGTATTTCCGTAGATTCTTCTACTTCTTCCTTCTATCCTCAGCTTACTGGCGTTCCTCAAGGAAGCGTTTTAAGCCCCCTCCTCTATTCCATTTACACCTCTGACATTCCTGAGCACCCTTGCACCACTATCTTTACCTTCGCTGACGACACAGCTATCCTTTCTTCCCACAAAGATCCCACAATAGCATCAATTGCCGTCCAGAACCATCTATTCGACTTAGAAAATTGGTTCCAAAAGTGGAAAACAAAAATAAATGCAACTAAGTCGAACCATATAAGTTTCTCACTGAGGAAGGGAACATGTCCTCCAATAAAAATTAATAATACTTCTGTGCCTTCTAAAAACTATGTACGTTACCTTGGACTGTACTTGGACAAAAGACTCACTTGGAACATACATACAAAACTAAAAAGACAAGAACTGACCAGACGATATAAACAACTGTCACACCTCCTGGACTACAGGTCAACACTTAACTTACGATACAAAAGACTAATATACAACACGATATTAAAACCTATTTGGACCTACGGAGTAGAACTTTGGGGTTCCGCAAAAAAAGTACACATAAACAAAATTCAAACCGCACAATCAAAAAATCTTCGAAAAATTGTAAACGCTCCATGGTACATTTCTAACAACACAATACACACAGACATGGACATTCCAACAGTAAAATCATACACTCACGACAAATACTCTACCTTTCACAGTTCAATTCACAACCATCCAAACCCACTTGTTTCTTCTCTTTCTTCCCAGTTACCAGTCCAACGAAGATTAAAAAGACATTGGCCAAGAGATATGCTCGAGCAAGTAATTTAAATCAAGCAAAACGAAGATAAATTTCACACTATCCACAAATTTGCTAGGTGCGCTACAGCGCAGGCGCAAATGACTTAAAAGAAAAAAAAAAAAAAGAAAAAAAAAAGATTTATCGAAATATTGCAAATTTTGAGGTACTGAGTTTCTCTTTAAAATGTTTGGTAAGTGATAATTGTGATGTTAATCCTTATAAATATTTTTTATAAACATTATAGAAGAAGCTTTTTTTTAAGCAAACAATTATATAGACATATCATTTATTTAGTTTGACTATCTTTTAACAGATTTTTTGCTTCTGACTTTTATTTAAGATGACACCTAATTATGTCTCCATATCAAAATTACTTGTAACTTCCAATTACGAATTATAATTAAATTAGACAGTAATTGGTAGTTACGAGTTACAATTACAAATTACAATGGTAATTACCAGCTTAATTACGAACTACAATGTAATTGTAATTGGAAATGTAATTAATCCTGATTTTGCCCAACTCTGCCCCCATAGAACAACAAAAGGATTGAAATAGTTCCTATTTTTTTCTGGTAACTAGCTCTCATATTAGAGGACCGGATGTACGATTTACAAATTTTCAGATAATGACCCACAAAACGGTTTTTGGGTGATATGTCTGTTTATTTATTATTCCAGATAATCTTCGGCCATCTTCTAACTTTATTATAGTATCACTTCCGAAAATTAAATTATTCTGAGTTATGTAATTTGATTATATTATATTTACACCTTGCGTCAGTGGAATAATGTCAAGTCAGCTGTACCACTGAGAAATGTCCTGACTTAATCCCGCTGTCCAAGTAGCTTCTCCTAGCGAAGTACCTAGAGCAATATGAGACCCCTTGGGGTGGGGGACAGAACATCTAGGAAAGGGGCCAATATATAAGGGCGACCCCAGGGGAAACAGATAGGGCCAAATTGTTTCCACATCCTCCTTGGAATATAAAGGAGTGTGTAACGGTTGTGCCGCTCTCGCCATCTGAATACAAATGGACTCCAAATAAATGTCTCAGCATCAAAACCGGCTTAGTTCCTCATGTCTAGTGTATCCGTTTACCCTACAGAGATGTTCTCTAATAATTAATCGGGGGCACCATTGTTTTACATCTAGCTTTAATCTTTTTGAGAAGCCTTTACACTGTAAGAACTGTAAGAACCGAACTCAAAAAGGTAGTTTATCTGTTCGCCTGTGTGTTCGGGGAAAGGGCTAGTGTCGCTTTTGAGTTAGTTAAGATAAGCTTTTAGACATCCTTTTAGCACTTTCAGCAAGTTAGAGCAAAAGTCAGAACAGCCGCTAGTTCCAAGTCAGCCTAATGAATATTGTTGTTTTAAGGCGTATTAGTGCGGTCAGACGCAATGGTTCGCTAGCTATTACATATTAGTGTAAATAGATGTTCGTATTACGCCGGTCTAGCAAGGTTCGGGAATTAGCTGATCGTCGGTGTAGTTCGCAAAAACAAACAAAAAAGTTTAATTCTATCAAATAGTGTTATTTAACTAACCATTTAAATGTCACTTCATCGGGCAAAAAAATAGAATAAATAAAAATTAGTAAATTAGTTATAAAATAGGAAAATTACACAGTCCAACACATACTGAACACAAAAATATAATTAAGGGGAGAACAATAAATCTTTAAACATTTAAAAAGTTTTAATGAAGGCAAGCAAAAACCCAGAATCAAGCTTGAAATAATCCAAAATGTTGCTAAATAGTCAATTCGAAATTGCTCTTTAAAAAAAAATAAAAATAAAAACCGCATTTTTAGAAAATGAGCCTAAAATTCTCGTAATGATACGTCTATGATAACATAAATGATTTATCTATGAAGTTGTTTGATAAAAAAAAAAAAAAAATCCTCCTCTATAATGTTTATAAAAAGAATGAGTTAATTGGATAATTGGTCCCCCTCTCCAATTTGGTTTAAATATTGTAATGTGAAACACAAAACATATAATTTAAAAGAGTTATATGTTCCTGAATGTTCGAGTATCTTCTACTCTAGTCAAGTACATTCTATATTGTTCTAATTCATACTAAATATTAGGAGCGATGGAGGGAGGGTTAGTCTGGCTCCGAAGATGGAATCATCGGTTACGTTTGTGTTACATTGTCGTTACAAGTTGATACATTTTTTGTCCTTTTTAATAATCTGAGTCATTATAGTTTCTTTCTTTTTTTTTTTTTTGAAGTACCTCCAAATCCTAATTTATTCAATAGTTGAGTTTTTGACTGCTTGCTTGGTTTTTACTGCGAATGGCCTTTTTGTAAATATATCGTGAAGGTGAATCGACATTTGGCGTATTTGTAAGCTCATATGTAAATTAAAACTAAATTTTAAAACGATCACTGTTCCTCTAAAACCACTGTATATTGCATACAGTTTGTTCCAACAAGTCTAGATCATATGCTTTATGATGAAACTGGTTTATTATTATTCAATTTATCATTGTCTTAGTTATTTCTGGACCCATCAGCCTTTCGAAGGAATAACTAACCATATATCGTCCAGAACTTAAACGTAAAGAATTACGTTGCTTTTATACTCCCTATAACAGGCCTTTCTGAGTCGCTGAAATCTCGTCAATACAGGTCAGTCACCCCAAGAGTGGTCTTGCAGCACGAAACAAGGCGTGAAAGTGAAAATGCATTTTTATGGTAGACTAGTGCTGCTATCCTGCTCCGGCTTTATCGGCAGAATTATTCATATAAAGAAAATAATAATAATAAATAAATAAAGAAGCTCAGTATAGAAGGAAATGATGAACGCAAATATCATTAAGTTCTCTTCGCCAACTGTTATTTTACGCTGGCTATGCACATTAACCACGCTTTCAACAATTATTATGTTATATTTTATAAAATAGAGCATCGAACCTTTTATAGGTAAGCTGTACATAAACAGTGCTTAAGTAGAATTTCTTTAATTTTCAGGGCACGAAATTTAAATTTAAAAAAAATCTTTATAATGTAAAGATCTAATGTCCCGATTTTGGTCGGGGGTAAAATCAGAAACTACTCGACCGATTTTGATGAAATTTGGCTCATTTTTAGTAGTTTCGTCCAACTTGTTTTGTCCAAAATATATGATAGTTTTTTATATCGATTATTGGCATCAATATATATTTTTTTTAATTAAATGCTTATTATACTACTACTGGGCGTGATTATTTTTATAAGTTCTATAAATTTCCAACAGTTAGCGTTTTAAGTAGATTTATTGACACAACACTTCATTTTCTTTCGATATGGTAAGCATAAATCTATTTTTTCCGGCTTGGACTTGGAAAATCCGTGTTTTTCCCATGGCAAATTATCTGTCGCCTTTTCACACATGGGGAAAACATCGAATCTATTTGTTTTAGCAAAACATAACCAAAATCTTTGTGCACCTATTAGTATAACCTCCTGATGCGATATCTCATATCATCATGTGTTATATTCTGAATTTAATTAATATGTATTATGGCAAAATATTAATTTGTAAATTTTTGCTAACTGTCTATTTTGATTGTACTAAACTCTGTTCCAATTTTATTCTTTATTAGTTGCTACCACATGTGTCATTCATTAACATATTATGGTCAAATATAAGATGTAAACAATAAAAACTTTAACTCATATAAATTCTGTTGGTTTTTAGATTAGCTGTAACGTTTTTATCTTTATCAGTGAATTTTGGTTTGACTGTAAAAAATAATAAGTAATTGTCGTTTTTAGATGCTTAGAAATAAATCCATTCAGCCACAATGGCTTCAGCACGCCTCTGAATTTGCGCCAAATCTAGTAGAATGTTATAGCATTAGGATACCGTTTGGAAATGTAAGTTTCATACCCGAAAATTCTGCCTGTTGGAATTACTATAAGTTTTTTTTTTTTTTTTTTTTTTTTTTCTTTCTAATAAATTATTTTATTGAAGAGAAATAATACAATCTTCCACACACTACTATAAGTAGAATTTTTATAAAGTTTCTAATTTCGTGAATACCTAACCTACTTCTAATATCTTTGATTATTACATAATATGCAACCCTTTGATATGGTATAAAGGTGTTAATAGAGGTAAATAGTGAAAGGTTTTAGAAGTTAAGTGATGGAGTTAAACTTCTGCATTAGCTGGAAGGGTGCAGGCTAGCTTCTCCTCATATAATATTGTAATATATTTCAACTACTTTTAGTTAGGAAGTTGAGTCCTCTAAGTAACTATCTTATTAGTTTGAGTTACTTTTTTCTACTTAGTAGCTTCCGAAGGAACTTACTTAATAGTTTAGGGAGAGCATGATCCCACCTGATCGAAGATTCTAACTTATGTTTCCAGGATAATGGAAAACCGATCCCATTTTATTAGGGCACTAGGCACTCTGGGCTAACTTACCTTATAAGTAGATCGGGAAGGGGGCTTTTAAGTTGGATGAGGTTATTTCTTAACATAAGGTGTAATAAGTACGCGTATAATGCTAATATAATGTTAATAAAATAGAATATAAAAAGTTTACAATTGATATTGTAACACCAATGTGAGTGTTAATGATTTTATTTACTAAAATTAAGTAAAATTACGCCTCAAAAATGTCAAATAATTAATTCTTGGAATCAAAACCGTAATAACCAGTGGCTTCGATTTTCAAAGAAAAACTAAGCTTCAGGTCCATCGATTCCCATATTTATTCCTAAATGGATCATCCCTGGTTGATTATCCAAATTTCACGGGCAACTTGTCTGTTTGTTTAACGTCACTTTATGCTACTAAGGCTAATCTGACAATGCTACAGTGGGAGTCCTGAATTTTGCCTCTCCAGGTATAATTGTAGGGTAGGGATCTTTAACGAGTAACTGGCATCGTACAGGCTCGGGATCTCTAATTTACGTCCTGGCATAACCAAGGAGTTTTCATCCACTTTAAAAATCCTAGGGCCACCGCGAGGCGCGAACCCGCGACCTTTAGTATTGTAGGCTGCTATGCTAACCACTACACCACAGGTCACCTGCTCACGGACAAGTTATACATTAGCTAACTCGTACAATAGAAGCTGAATCAGGATAATAAGCAAATTACCTTATGGAAAATTAATTATTATCCACACTAAAATTAATATCCGTGGTTAAAACATTCCTCAATTAGTATCTAATAGCTAATCATGCATTTAAGAGGTAGCCTTACAATAACCCTATTATGAAGTAACACAGTAATTAAGAGAAAGCAGAGGTGGCTTTAAATGGCAGTAAACTGGCCGTTTTTGAAATATTGACAAAGGCATCTTAGAAAATATTTTTGAACAAGTTTAAGCCTAATTATTGGAGGAAAACAGGTGCAATTGATGGAGATCAGAATCAAAATTAAAAGTAGCACATGGGGTTACATTTATAATAACAAGCATGGTGGCCAAAAGCCAAAAGACTTCAATTTGGTTGTAATCAACCATCAAGTTCCATTGGAACCGAGAACAGCATGAGTCGCAGTATAGGGCTTCACTGGAAGCCTTAAAGTCCCAAAAAAAAAAAAAAAAAAAAAAAAAAAAACAGCATGAGTCCTACAGGCTCAATCCTGTGTTGAATTGACAAAGGCATCTAATAGCTAATCAGTGTAGTGGTCAGTATAGCAGCTTACAATACTACAGGGTGCGGGTCTCACAGTGATCATAGGATTTTTTGAAGGGAATAAAAAATACTTGGCTATTTGGCCATCTCTCGGATAGGACGTAAAGTGGAAGACCGCGTCTGTAAGTTGTCAGGTACTCGTTAAAGATCCTATCCTAATTTTACCTGGATAGGCAACATTTAGGACTCCCACTGTAGCATCGTCCGATTAGCATTAGTGACCTAAAGAGACGATAAACAAACAGTAAGTAGCAAATGATTTGAATACAGACAGAGAAGTAACCAAATTTTTTTCTTAATGTTGTAAAACGTAAAACGAGAGAGACAAACATCTCGATTGTTGTATCTAGTATACAAGATGAAGCAGAAACATTTCACTGCTAATTCGAAAATAAATGCTCCCTATCAAATTTATTTAGGGCGCACTCTTAGGCAAATGGGTTCATCGTATCTAAGAACTAAGGGAGAATAAGTACCTCCTAAGATTGCAAAAACTCAATTAGAAAAAGCCGTTTAAAACTTTGAAGATGCCTTAAATTAAAGTTTCTAAATATATACAGGGATGGCTCTCCTAGCTTTTCATTAGCAAGATTGCCTAAGGAGGGAGAAAATTGAAGCAGAAGAGTTTAATTATAATTTAAAGACAGGAGATAAATCATACGATACTTAGCGAGTAAGGGACCACCAAGGGAAAGACGTGACTTTGCCATAATTCAACAGATGAACCTTAATTCTTTATTCATTGCCTCTTGAAGATGATCCCGTAATCTTTGCCAACAAGCTTCAACTCACTCAGGTCATCCTATCAAGTCATTATGATGGAATAAATACATTACTTGTAGGTGTTTCCACATATATGTATGTTTTAATTTTTGCGAATTAAAACGGGGAATTTTAATTGACTTATACTTTTAAATAAAATATTTTATAAAAAAAATTATAAAGGGTGTCCAAAAAGAGTATTCGGGGTTTGAAAGTTGAATAAAATCGCAAATATAGAGTATCAAATAGGATGTTTACGTTTTATTTAAACACAATGAACTGGAAATTATTTAGAAAAAACAACATTGTCTAGGTGTCCACCATACCGCTGCTGGCACTCCTCGAATCTCAAACGCAGATTTCTAAAAACGCTTTGACACATTGTTCCTGAGATTGCCGTCATTTCTGTTCTGATATTTTGCTTCAATTGCATTAGATTCGTCGGTCTCTTTCCGTATGGGTATATGGTATTTTCAGGTATCCCCACAGAAAGAAGTCAAGAGGACTGAGATCGGGACTCCTGGGAGGCCAGCTAATGGTGCCTCCACGAGAAATCACTTTGTTTTGGAATAATTCGTGTACCGTAGCAACTGATAAGTCTGAAATATGGCAAGTGGCCCCGTCTTGTTGTAAATGTTCTAGAGTTATATCCTTTATACTCTTGAAGTTCTTGGGCCAAAAAACCACTTATCATTTCACAGTAACACCCACTATTTACAGTACTATTTACTGCGTTTGAGATTCGAGGAGTGCCAGCAGCGTTATGTGGGCACCTAGGCAATATTGTTTTTTCTAAATAAAACGTTGAGTTTAAATAATTTTAAACTTAATTAATATTTTTAATAATTATACTAAATAATTTTATTTAGTTTAAATAATAAAGTTTAAATAAAACGTAAACATCCTACTTGAAATTCTATATTTGAAATTTTATTCAACTTTCAAACCCCGAATACTCTTTTTGGACACCCGTTATTTAAGAATTCCTTACATTAAACATTTTTATGTCATCATGGCAAGAAAAAGGATTGAATTAGTATTTAAATAAAGTGACAATGATCGAGACACCTTACTAAATAGACCAATCATGTCCTTTCATTCATAATTGGCCAAAATTTCGAGATTGATGGGAAAGGGTTCAGTGAAGAGAAAGGATTCACTTGACCAGGATTCGTGCCTGATGGTTCAATTAGCATGAGCACCTTACTAGTGATAAGGAAATCTGGGTTCGAATCCTGGCCAAGGCAAATATTTACTCTTCTTATAAGCATATTTAAAAAATCTGGTGCGTGCGCGCAACACACAACTTTCACTTACCAACTTACTTAGATTAGAAATTGACGTGTTTTGCTAAATATCATTTCCCGAAGTCACACATTTTTCTACATTCATATCTTATTTTTGTTTATCGTTAAAGCCGTTTTTGAGTAAATAAAAAAACCCCTTGGAAATTATACAAAATTTAATAAGTAAAGTCCCCCCTCCCGTAGATCAATTTTGATGAAATTTTTACAGTCATATCTCGGGCATATAAATAAATCAAATACTAAGTTTGATCAAAATCGTTAAAACCGTTTTTGAGTAAATAAACAAAACACGTGAAAATGATACAAAATTTATTAAGTAAAGTCCCCCCCTCCGGTTGATCAATTGTGATGAAATGATGGTTATCACATCTTTGGCATATAAATACACCAAATACCAAGTTTGATCAAAATCGTTAAAACCGTTTTTGAGTAAATAAAAAAACATGTGAAAATGATACAAAATTTATTGAGTAAAGTCCCCCCTCCTGTTGATCAATTATGATGAAATTTTTACAGTCATATTTTAGGCATATAAATAGATCAAATACTCAGTTTAATCAAAATCGTTAGAGCCGTTTTTGAGAAAATCGAAAAAAACTTAAAAAGTTATTAAATAAAGTACCCCCTCCCTTTGAGCAATTTTGATGAAATTTTTGCTGTCACATCGCGGGTATATACCTACACTAAATACCCAATTTCAGGTTCCCACGGTTTATAGTTTTTGAGCTTGTCTGTTCACACACACACACACACACACACACACACACACACACACACACACACACACACACACACACACACACACACACACACACACACACACACACACACACACACACACACACACACACACACACACACACACACACACACACACACAGACACACACACACACACACACACACACACACACACACACCGAAAACCGGAAGTCGAAAATTTTTACGATCGCAAAACTTCCACTTACTATATATTTCATATATAGGTAAGTGAAAGTAAAATTAATACATATATAAATTTTAAAATTAAACCCTCTAATAAGTACAAATATTGTAGAAAATAAATATTGATCATATAGGATTTTCGACTGACCTTATAGGTCACTAGTATTCTCCGTCGCGGCTTTGCCCGCGAGCCTTTAAAATCAATTCTGTGATCATTATCTTGGTATTGATTTAATATAAAATGTTATATACTGACAACATAACAGGGATTGGAGCTTCCGGTAGGTGGAATGTTGGAGGGGGAAGCTACCGGCTCGTTAGAAGAGAGGGAGACGCGCAATGGAGAGAGTTCACTAAAACCGCCGAAACAAAAAATTGCTTACTCGTCGTGAACGCTTCATTTTTCGGCTTTAAAACATGGTTTACGACGCACTGTATCGGCTTTCGAGTTAAACTCATCGTATCAAGATCTTTTAAATGAGTCCAATTTAGATATTTTTTCTCGAAGTGCAAAAATAGATGTCCGTCAGAGTTAAACGACAGTTTCGCCATTTAAACCCCTTAGGGGGTACATTTTTGAAATTCCTTTCTTAGTGATTAGTTGTCCTTTCTTAGTACCAACATCGCGTTTAAAATCTCAATTCCGAACTTCAAGTTTCTATCATTAGTAGTTTTTGATGTGCGTTGGTTCTGTCAGTCAGGACAAAGCCTCTTATATATATATATATATATATATATATATATATATATATATATAGATAGATAGATAGATAGGTCATTTATGTATAAAAAAATTAATTCATAACCTAGAATTTTTTTTCAATCAAAAGATGAAACAGATAATATATATATATCGTCCCTCCATTAGTCACTTTAATCGAGAGGAATATCAGCAGGATGAGCTGACCACCAATTACTCATCATAAGAGATTTTAATTTCAGTCACTAACTTTCCAAGAATATGATATCCACTCTTTAATAAGATAATTCTTATTAGGATAACCTTTATATTTAAAATTTGATTAAGCTAGAAAGTTTGATAATTCTAAGAACTTCAAGAAGGGGAAGAAATAATTTATTGCTAAAGAAATGCTGACCAGAAAAAAAACAAAAACTCTAAACTAAACGATGGAATATTAAAATTAAATATGGTATTGACATGATAACTTACTCCTATTCCAGATATCTCGATATTAAGTTATGAGCAACAGTAACGTACCTGAAACACAATCAGAAAAAAATTAAAATTATTTGTTATAATTTAATCTATAATAATAATATTTAAAAAATAGGGTACGTAGAAAAATAAAATAATATTTGATAACAGAATGTCAGACAAAGAATATTCATATCTACGAATTACATCAACAATTTCATATAGGATTATAAGCTTAAAAGCTGTCAACTACGCTGCATAGATGCTATTTCGGCTTAGTACGTCGGTCATATTACTTAAGATAAATTAATAGTAAAGAATATATACACAAAATAAAATTATTTAAACGAGGGCTGGATAATGAAATTTGTAAATCTTCTTTTAGGAGTATATTATCGCAAGAGAAAACGTATTAATAGACATAATAAATTGATGGCAATTGAAAACTTATGAGTCCATGATAAAAGCTTTAATGCGGAGTACTGTATTTAAATAAAGGTGAATGTTTCTCAGTATGGATATATTTGGTAAAGAAAGTAATTCGTTAAATTGGTTGAATTCTATTGTCGTAAATAATTATTTTTTATAAATATGATACAAAAATGTGTCAGTTTGTGTGATCTTCAATCTGCAAAGTAGCAACAAACAAATCAGTTGAACTCCTATTGGATGAATTGCTAACTTCATACTGAGTTAGCATATCTCTCGGCCACCACCTCAAAATTAGTCGGGGTGAAATGTAAGGGTTTATATTTGATGTTAGTGCCTGTGCTAAGGGGTTCGTGTTAAAAGTTAGTCTTTGGTGGAAGTTTTTGTAGTATTGTGTGGCTGTATCGATGTCAGTTGGGATATTCAGGTCCTTGTGTATTAAGTCGTTTGTCACATAGAATGCTGCGTCTACTATTTTCCTCAATACCTTGGAATGGAATGACTGAATTCTTTGGATGTTTGAGGGTTTTGCAGAACCTAGGTCTATCCCGTTAGTCCACAACGGTCGGATTAGTACTTTGTAATAGTAAGTTTGTTAGTTATTGATAATTAAATAAAAAAATCAAGAATGTACACAGAAATAAGCATTAAAGGACTATTAAAAAATGGTAAAAATGCAAAATTATACTTCCTACAACTTCCTTTCAATATATTTTTTTACCATTCACGGTACTTGTGAATCTTTGTTTACACTCAGCAACTCTGTCGACGTTTACCTTGCGCTACCATTTTTATATTATAATATTATTATAAATATGCCTTATCAACTTATAGTTGATTCCCTTAAAGTAAATGATCACGAATTGGAAATTGGAAACAGGTCATACCATACGAGTATCCATTGGGGGAAAAAAAATGTAGGGGAGAGCGGGGTTGGTTGGCATAGGGGGTAGGTTAGCCATAGGCTTATAGTTTCTGTGACACCTGTTTTGAAGGCCCCACCATTGTATCATGTGACCCGCTCAACCTCGGGAGTCTTGTCCTGAGTTTTCAATGTGATGCTAACAGTGTAGAGAAGAGCGTGCTTCATTGATTGATTTTACAACATGTAAATAAATTTTTATATTTTCTGTAAATTTGGTTTAAAGGCATGGAAAAAAATTGACTCCGATTCTGTTCACATAGCTCCAAATTTTTTTCAAAAACCTAACCTTTCGACTAATCAATTTCTTGTTTGATTGTTCTACCCTGTCCTGGCAGCCATCTTTCATATGATCTCTCCTGTGGGGTTAGTTGGCTCTCTTCAACTGGGGTTTGTTGGCGCAGTAGCAATTCACAAAAGCAAGGTAAACATAAACAAAGGTGAAACTATCAATTATCTTTAGTTCCAGCTAGGAGGATGAGAGTGATGCAGAAAGTGACGACAGTTTAAACTTCTATCTTCTTCTGTTGTCATTCTATTTCCTTTTAAAAGCTTTTAAAAACCGATTAAAAATTATTATACCGTTATAGTGCAGCTTTATTGACAATGTGTCAAGCAGTACTTGAATGAGATGGCTAAACAACCCCACCTTCTAGGCCAACGTGCAACCCCCACATAGGGGGTTAATTGGCAAACTCTGGATTGATCTTAGTATTAAATATTATGTGGTGAAAAAAATCCTTGAAGTACTCTAATATTTGGAGTTTACAGTGGTATCAGCCCTATTGTGATTATATCAACAGGAACGACTCAAAAATCAAAAAAGTGAAAACTGTTGCCAACCAATCCCGCTCTCCCCTACCACTAAAACCCTTGAAGGGTCTTGGGTTTAGTACTACATAAGGAAGTACTGTTTCTTGGTCAGCGGTCGTGCAAGGAGGTGATTTGACAGCGTATCACACTCAACCGCCAGGTTTTTCCCCTTAATTTTTCAACTAAGAGTACCCGCTTAAAAGCGGCAGAATATTAATTAACCTGCCAAGCGAGATTCGAACAGGGGACCTTACCTTAAGCACAGCAGCTCAATGGTAGTGAACATCGGACAAAAAAGCCCATAATCTTTATACAGCAGAACAAATAAAAATTCTACAATGTAATACAATTTTAAATATTAAGTGAAGAACGTTACCTTGGTGGGGCCTCCCCCACCCTACATTTTTTTTTGTAAAATTTTAAACTATAAATAAAAGTGAGGCAAAGCACCGGGAGTGCCCCCTGAATATGTTTTTCAAAGGAGGAAGAGAGGGCCCTATTATCCTTTTTAATTAACTTCCTTTCAGGAGGCGAGAGCTATAATCAACAGATGGCAACAAGTGTCTTTGAAACATTAACCTTCTATAATTCAATAAAAACTTTCCTTAACTTTCATGTAAACATATAAATATAATGACATTGACGATGTAACACAATCGAGATTAGAAAGGTTAAAATTTATAATGTTATAATAAAATTAATAATGTTATAATATTAAAGTAATTCTTTTCATTATAACAAAGTAGAAATAATCAAACAATAGTTATGTAGTCCTTTTACCATAAATTACTGGTTTTAAATATAACTCAACGATCCTTTATCTCCTTTTGATACTGATTGATTGTCGGGATTTTCGATTTGATCTTTTTTGTTATTTTGGGAAACCAACTTTTCGATCCCCACATGTTGATATTCATCAGGGCTTCAGAGTTCAGAGTAATTATCATTTGACCTCCTATCTGAGGGACGGCATAGACAAGGATTTTTTTCTCCCATTAAAAAATCCTAGGGCCACCTCCTGACGCGAACTAACGACCTTTAGTTTTGGAGATTTCTATGCTAACCACGACGCCACAGGTGACCCCAAGATGAAATTCTGTTTGTTTCTTTGTTCTTTATAGAAATCCATACAGTTTGTTCTAAATTCTCCAAATTTCGCTTACTGAAACTTTCATACCAGTTACGAATACTTGTCCACATTAAAATTGCATAACTTCAGCCAATCTCTGGGTATGCTCTTTATTGTTATAAAAATCGCTATGTTCTTTATTGTTATAAAAATCGCTATGTTCTTTATTGTTATAAAAATCGTTAGGATCTCGCTGTACATTTGAGACGAGTCGAAATTCCCCGGGTGAAACCTGAATATACAGCTAATACTTAATAAATCTAAACTTTAAATTTATTAAATCACACTCCGAAACCGTGTGCACACCGTTCGTTTGAACTCGAAAAATAGTCAGAAAAATATAATCAATGCTTGTTTTTTTAACATCACTTTATGCTACTAAGGCTATTGGGACGATGCTACTGTGGCAATCCCAAATTTTGGCTATACAATTAGGAAAGAAATCGTATACACTCGTACCAGACATCGTACAGGCCCTGGATCTCCATTCATGTCCTATCCGAAGCACGGCATAGCCAAGGATTTTTCACCCCCTTTAACAAACCCTAGGGCCACCTTGGGACACGAACCCGCGATCTTTGGTAGGTTGCTATGCTAACTACACCACAGGTGATCCCTAAAATTGTAGCTTAAATTAGTTAAAACGTTGGCCACCTTTCTGATTCTTTTCTGGTTCCTGAAATCCTTCTAAAAACTTTTGTTTCAAATAAAAGTTTTTATTTAACTCCTATCAACTCTATAATATATCAATTTTTCAACAGTTAGGGCCGACGCACACAAGTGGTCGACGTGACTCCAGTCCGTACGCCTCTCCCCTCCACTCAACTTCGTTCGTTGTGGCATTAAGCTCCGCAGACGCGTCGTTCACTGGTCGTCTAGAACCGCAAGGATCCTCGTCTTTTGCAGTTCTCGTCTCTTGCGATTGGTTTGGAACGGGAAAAATCGAGAGAAACGCACGTTTCTTCGTCATAGAGGTAATTTTTATTTTATCTGTTTGCTTTGTTTTTGTGCTAAATTAATTTTTTTTTTTTAATTTAACCTGTGTTACCTCTAATAAATGTTTGCAAAGAAAAAACAATTTTCCTGCAGTTGCCACCGTGATTCTTTTCTATGGATATCCAGGCTACACAACGTTGGCTCCAGCTTTACCACAGCACACACCTGGACACTCCCATTCCACTGATGAGGAGGGTTCAATTCAACTTATTTAAAAAAAAAAATTATATATATAAAAAGCTTCACCTTCGAAGCTCATCATCGAACAGGCTGTCCCGAACACTGCTCTAAATAAGACTCGGCTAATCTAAATAAAACCCGTACCTAATCGAACAGGTACTTCATCTGTTCGCCAGTTTGTTCGTGGATAGCGCTAGTGTCGCTTTTGAGTTAGTTAAGATAAGCTTCTAGACCTTCTTCTAGTATTTTTCTGGCGTTACTTTTATCCATAATAAGTTAGAGCAAAAGTCAGATCTACCGCTAGTTTCAAGTCAGCCGTCTTTGTTATAAAAATAATTTTATTAAGGAGCATAGGTGCGCACAGGTATCATTATTTGCTGGAATTCACCTTTCAGTTCAAATTGCATATGATAGACCTTCTTTAATTATTTTTCTGGCACTTTTAATATTGATAAGGTAGTGCAAAAGTGAAGTTCGCACAGTTAAAAGGTACCACAAAAGTTTAATTCTATCACATAATATAATTTAATGGCTGATTATTTACTACTCCCAGCTAACTTTAAATATACTAGGCTGTTAAAGAAAAATCCGACTTTCAGGTAGATACAGTATAAATATTTCTGTTAACAATAAAATTGAATTTTTTTTTTTTTGTTCGGTACCCCTACCTGGCCATGTGTGGCATACGGGGGGGGGGTTACTCTACAGGTGTAACCAACCTATTCTAACCATGGTGGGAGGGTCGAGATTTATTCCGTGGGGCCTCCACTAAATAAAAGTCAACGCTCCCAGGGCGGATCCGAACCGCCGCCGTTCGGCTTGAGCGTGCAACAACGGCTCGCGCTCCTACACGCTCGGCTATCCCGGCCCCAATAAAATTGTAATTATTAATCCTCAGCAAATTTGCAAAATGTGCAGTATGAAAAATAATGAAACACTATATCATATATTGTTTGTTTGCCCTATTTATCCCAATCTGGGGGAAAGGTATTAGGTAAGTATCCAAGGGATGGAAAATGTTAATGGAATTAAAATTTTTAAGCCACAAAGCGTAAAAGATTTACGAAATTTGTTTTATTTTTTTACCAATATTTTAAACTATAGAGACTTGGTAGGATGATTTCTCATAACAATAGTCATATTACATGTCATCAGTAATAGAAATTGTTAATTCATAGGTTATTAATTAATCTTAGTAAATAATAAGGATTTCAATGTTTGAATTTTTTAATTTTATGACTAATTTTTAGATGTTGAATTTTAACTAAATTTTAGATTTTATACATTTGAATTTTTCTATTTTTCTTTATATTCATGTATATTAATAATTAATAATGTATTTATAATGTTTGTATACGTAATGTATAATGTAATGTGTAATGTATGTATCTATAATTTGTATAATCGATAGACTCCATTTGCATAGGGTGTTTCCCTGAAAGCAAATTATGATTAAAAAAAAAAATAAATAAATATTATTTAAATAATCATTTAAATCTCAATTCATCAGCCAAAATATATATATATATATATTAAATAATAGTAAAATAATTATGATATATGAAAAGTACTCTTGCCAACACATACTGAACTCAAAAATATAATTATGGGGAGAACTTTGATTCTTTTGACATTTGAAAAGTTTTAATGAAAACTGGCGAAAACCTAGAACCAAGCTTGAAATAATCCAAAATGTTGCAAAATAGTCAATTTGAAACGGTTCTTATTTAAAAATAAAATAAAAAAACTGCAATCTTAGAAAACGAGCCCAAAGTTCATCTTCCCACGTTCTACCTGTATTGATATGATGAAACAGGTTAGTGTCTTGCATTTAACGCTCAAAGCGGTTTAAGATTATTACTGTAATAGATCTCATCCGGAGAAAACTCTGTGGGATTTAAAAATGCCAGGTTAGTAGCCTTATGGTTTTAAGTTTGAGTATAACAGGATGGAATATTTTTCGACTGCAAAAAAACCACCAGGAATTAATCAGAGCATTACAATGATCTTCATTATAATATAAATAGTTGGCTCTTACATAGCAACGAAGAAAACCAATTGATGAAATTAGATTAAATAGAATTTACTTGCTAGTAATTAATGAATGAAAAAATAATTTTATTCAGGGGCGAAATAATTGATATTTAATGTCAATTATTGGCAGAAAAGTAGAAAACAACGAAATGTTGCAATAGTAATTCATTCATCAGTCTGACTCAGTCTGACAAGTTAAATTTATAAGTAATCATAATTAAAATTTAGTAAAGTACTAAAGTAAGTAAAATAAATTAGGGGGGTCACCAGCACCAAATTATTGGGGGCACGAGTCAAAATTCGCATAGGTAGGGTATGTGGAAATTCGAGAAGCTAGAAGTTGAAATAATAACGCCTAAAAACAACTGTTGGGACATTTAATCCTCCAACGATTATGTTTTAAAGGTATCTACAAATTAAAACTTGTCAATTTATAATCTCAGAATATAGATAGGTGCTAAGGCTACACGTTGAAGGATGTGGGCCGAAATTCTTTGATTGAATTTTATCCAAGTTCTCCTCCTGATCCTGAACCCACTTATTTCATTGCTTTCCATCAACTTCTACAAGTGTCATCGAGTTGATGGAGAGTAGGATCAAACTGCAAAAAAGAAATGAAGAACGATTCCGGATATCCAACTTTGTGCAAGAATTCATAAAAAAAATACAGTTCAGGCTGAAAGAAAGGCTCGGGACTTCTATTGTACGTCCTATCCGAGAGACGATACAGCCGAGGATTTTTTACTCCCTTCGAAAAATCCTATGGCCACCTCGGGACGCGAACCCGCGACTTTTAGTATTGTAAGCTGCTACGGTGACCACTACACAACAGGTGACCCCCCCCCCCCCATAAAGGTTTTAAAATTTATCAATAAGTGTTCAATCTTTGCCTGATCTTCATGAAGAATCGGTATAGTAGTTCAACTCTTCTTTTTAGGCTTAGGCGTTTCTGCTTTACTTGTGGGCTCCATGCCATTCTTCCTTCGAAAATAAGTCCTAAGTAAAATAGTAAACCCTCATTATCACGAACTCGGATATAACGAACACCTCGATATAGCGAACCAAAATACTATCCCCCCCAAAATACTATAGCGAAATCCTCGGTTAGTGCGAACTACGAACTAAATTTGATGCCTGAGAATTATTATATTCTGTTATAAGGAACTGCTAGAATTTTTATTAATTTTTTTTTTTTTACTGTATTAAGTAGAATGAGCGCGGGAAGACGAAGTTGCAACAGTTTCAGGAATTGAGATGTTTTTTTCGATTCCCGGCCGTGGTCGAATCTTTTATCTTCTAATAAAATAATTTGAGATGTTCTTTTACTCTTAACTAATCCGATTTCCTTTTGCTCTCTCTCTCTCTGATTCCATTGACTTTTTTCTCAAAACTAGCTCAGTTCTGTTTCGACCTCTGTCTTCGTATTATTCGAATCAGTGTTCTGTAGTCGTTTATACTGTTTTTTTTTAATACACAATGAGTTCGTTGGTAAACGTGTGTCACAAATGTAAATCCTTATCAATCGAGGAAAAATTGAAAATTCTTCTGGATATTGAATCGGGAATTCTAAATAAAAAAACCATCGCAGAAAAATATGGAATTCACATAAACATTGTAAACCATTATAAAAACCAAAGATAAAATAGATTCAACCACAGCCCAAGGATTAACTTCAGCATCTAATAAACGACTGCGCTCTGCGGCTTATGAATATTTGGGAAAAAATTGATAAATTGCTTTAAACAAATGAGATCTTAAATACCAATCTCAGACCCTCTTACTAAAGCTAAGGCTAAAGAACTCTCGAGAGAACTTGGCAGGTAAATTAATTAATCTCATTGTTTAATTAATATGTTGTTTAACTAAAAATAAATTACATACATGCGTTTTTATTTAACTTGTTCTAATGAATGAATTTCCTTCTAAATATGATAAAATTAGAGCGGCCATTGGCTAAAAAAAAGATGAAAAAAAAAGAATCCTCGGTTATAACGAATCTCGTTATAACGAAACTATGAATATCAAACCCCCCACCAGTTCGCTATATCGAGGGTTTACTGTAAACTGTATTATGGCCGGGTGTACAATTCCCCGTTTAAACACGGAATCAGGTAAACGTCGTTTAAACAAGATTCCGTGTTTCTTATTGTTTTCTTTTACTTTTTGTATGTACAATTTATGCCTGGAAAACTCCTTGATCCAAGATGTGAAATCTTAATAGCAATAAAGAGAAATAAAGTGTTTAACCACAGAACTACTTTTATCTGTCCTTGGTAAAATACGTTATCAGTCCCGTGGTCAGAGAGCGCACTGTCAACTTAACTGGTATTCTTTTAAAATATAAATCAAACAACACAAACAAAAATAAAAAAGAACTTCGAGGTAACGAAAAATGAATAATATTAGCACTTTAAGCAACTCACTGTGGTCCAATGAATTAGTAAACAGAAATAATGTTAGGTTAGTGTTACCCTGTGTTTAAACGGCCATTCTTGACCGTTTAACTTTAAACGCTGTTTAGCCCTTATCACCAAATTTAATCAAGCGATTCCACATTGTGTACTAGGCATGAACAACATTCTGTGTTTAATCACAACTGTTTAAGTAACCTGTTAAACTCCGTTTAAACGACTATTGTATACCCGGCCATTAGTCTGTTGAATTGGTTCATTGTTTATTTAAACTGGAAGGCAGGCTTTGAGACAGTTTAATTAAAAATGTAGTTTTGGGGTAGTGTGGTTCTCATATTAAAAAAAAATAGTATTTTCTTTTATAATACTAAATCGAAACATAAATTTTTAAGTAATGGATAATAATACGAAAATATTCAAAATAATGGCTCAATCACTGAATATGATGAAACCTTAAAGAAGATATGCCGAAACGAAAAACCCAAGTGACATTTTAAACAAGATAAACAAAATGTTTGATACGTTAATGTCCCCTAATACCGAAAAATAAAATTTTAAAAATAATAAAAATAAATAAAAGGTAATAATAAAAAGAGGACAGGAGTGAAAGAAACTGCGCAGCGAAGGGAACAAGAATTTTCCAAGGACCTTTACTTAAGACGACACAACCTATTCGCGAAAACATTTATCTTTCCATTCTTATTGAAGTGAATAAAAGCAATTTTATTCCTTCTTTTTTTTTTTTACTTCGGAATAATAGTAAAAATAAAAAAAATCTGAGGTCAGATATGGTTAATGGATGCAAACAAGTGCGCGTTAGTCAAATCGCTGCATACCAAACTGATGAGTGTGCAGTATGCTAAGCCACTTCGTATTTATAGAGCAACCTTTTCAAACGGATTGATTCTATTGTAGGCTCCACAGTTAGTTTTATAGCTAGACCTGCCTCATTTATTGCAGAAATACTCTTAAAAGTATGAGTAGCTAAATCCGGCACCCTTTACTGGGGCACAGTCAAATTTTATGAAAGTAAAGTAAAATTATTACTAAGAAACTAATCAGATTAATCGAAAAAACGAGTCTTTTCTAGAACACGGTCTCCAGTTACTATTAAAAAAATCTGGTGCGTGCGCGCAACACACAACTTTCACTTACCAACTTACTTAGATAAGAAATTGACGTGTTTTGTTAAATATAATTTCCTAAAGTCACACATTTTTCTACATCCATATCTTATTTTTGTTAATCGTTAAAGCCGTTTTTGAGTAAATAAAAAACCAGTAAAAATGATACAAAATTTATTAAGTAAAGTCCCCCCTCCGGTTAATCAATTTTAATGAAATTTTAACAGTCCTATCTCGGGCATATACATACATCAAATACCCAGTTTGATCAAAATCGTTAAAACCGTTTTTGAGTAAATAAAAAAAACACGTGAAAATGGGACAACATTTATTAAGTAAAGTCCCCCCTCCGGTTGATCAATTTTGTTGAAATTTTTACAGTCATATCTTGGGCATATAAATAGATCAAATACTCAGTTTAATCAAAATCGTTAGAGCCGTTTTTGAGAAAATCGAAAAAAACCTAAAAAGTTATTACGATAGGTTAAATGATGGTCAGGATTTTCAGTTACAATGATATTTATTATGGTAAGCCAACGTTTCGATCCAACTTGTGGATCTTCATCAGGGCTAAAAGAAAACAAAAATATGAGTATCTATGCTAGAGGGTGACAATAAATGGATACATTACAGAACTGATAATAATAAAAGATGGTGTATACATAAATATTAAAATATATGTATAAATACCCAATTTCAGGATCGCACGGTTTATAGTTTTTGAGCTAGTCTGTTCATACACACACACACACAGACACACAGACACACGCACAGACCATTTCGCGGGACTTGGTTATTTCGACTCAGGGGACCCCAAAACGTGTATTTCCGTTGAAAACCGGAAGTCGAATTTTTTCACGATCGCAATACTTCCACTTACTATATATTTCATATATAGGTAAGTGAAAGTAATACTTCCACTTACTATATATTTCATATATAGGTAAGTGAAAGTAATAATTTATATTGATTATTAGTAACTGTTGCTAAATACAGTACTGGTCAAAAGTTTAGACTAACTTGTATTTAATTCAAGTTTAAAAAAATAATTGTAACTTAAGAGATAACATTTCAAAAATTATATGATTGTTATATGTTATTTGATGTAATCTATATAAATAAAAATGAAATTCTGTTTTTTTGTTTGTTCTTTATAGAAATACACGCCGTTGCCCTAAATTTTCCTTAGTGGTTCTTTCATACCAGGTGCGAACACCTGTCTATATTAAAATTGCATAACAGCCAATCTCTGGGTATATTCTTTATTGTTATAAAAATCGTTAGGATCTCGCTTTACATTAGATTTTTACCAAAACAACCGTTGGAGTAAAAAAAAAATCTCATTTCTGTCCTAACGAACTTTTCTAGACCCACGGCTTTTCTCATTGTTTTCAAAATTCCGTAGGTGAAACCGGGATATTAAAGCTAGTTATAAATAAATTAAAAATAAAATTATAGTTGTTTCGTTGTCTAATAAATAAAATGTTGTTACTTATTTATTTTACAAAATCTAAGGGTGAATCTAAACTTTTGACTGGTACTGTAATTCACTCATCATGTGATTTCAATTACTATAGCTTTCATTATAAAAATGGATTTGTTCAAGGTATACGCCACGTTTAAAAATACGAAAATTGCGCGTATTTTTCTCGCCGAAGATGCAAGTAAGGTCATGACATGCGATTCAATGAAAACGTAGCTAAATGGACGTGTCATAAAAGAAAACGCAGAGAAAATATATCTCTTTAATCGGGTATTTGGTTTACACAAACAAAATTTAAATTAAATACTATTTTGCTCTTGATATACTCATGAGAGAATGAATGCACATTGAATAAATTTCGTTTTAGAGAACTTGAAATGAGCAGGGATAATTTAACTGTCTGGAAAAATCCGCTAAGGGAAGTTTGTGCAGCTAATTTATTGCGTAATCCAGTTGTAGTCCAACTGTCCAATCAACCATATAACTTGTTTCTATCATGTGTTTATATTTTCAAATAACAGGGATTGATTTAAGTTAGTGAAAAATAATTGGCGAGTATGTAGCCTGTAGGATATCAGTTACTCTTTAAAGATCCCTATCCTAATTATACCTGTATAGGCAAAATTTAGGACTCCCACAGTAGCATCGTCCGATTAGCCTTAATGTGTTCTAGAAAGACCCAAAAAAACATCTATACACATGATGCCTGCTTAAAATTATGTACAATAGACAATACCAATAAAATTTTCAGTGACTTTCATTTTTAATTTCTACATGTAAAGATATTTCCATCGTTCTTCTAACATAGAAAGTAATATTCTATTTTAAGTCCCTTTCATTTTTTTGGAAAGGGTTTGTATTGCGTTCGCAAATAAGTCCTTTCGGATTTTCTCTTTATTTTTATGACACTATGATACACTTCTTATCTGATGAATTATCACTAAGGTGGGTTGTGACATTTCAACAACTATACCCCTTAACTCTTGTTGAAACTAGCTTAGTATTGTGTTTGTGGTTATGGAAGATTTATTATCGCTATATTATCGATATTATCGAAGATTTATTATCGATATTTTTTTTTTATTATTTTCAAAAAGGTAATCGTGCTGCAGAAGCTCATTGAAAAATTTGTAGTGCTTATTGGGATGGTGTTATATTATATATATGGTGTTATATTTGGGATTTAACTCATCTTAAGTCCATAGAAAAATCATCAGAATAATAAAACACTCAGATCAGTTTTTTAATAATAAACCTCAAGATTTCTATGAACATGGCATTATGTAGTTAGTGGAAAAATGGGAAAAAGTCATTTTATTCATTGGTCAATATATTGTAGATTAAAATAATTTTTAAGTCAATAATACAGTGAAAAACAATAGGCCCTTTTATTCGCCAACCCATTACAGGAGAAGCTCAAAGAGGTATTTGTACACAGAAGAATAGGTGAGGGGAAATAAAACGCAGAATTAGTTAGAAATAAAATATCTGCCCAATCCTTGGCGAGTTTCGGATTTTTTTTAAGAATATTAAGTTGTCAGTTGAGATGTAATAGACACTTTAAATGGAAGATTCCTAAGCTTCTAGTATAATTATATACTGAGAACAATTTAAATCATGTTATGCAACATTTATAACTCGTAAATTTTATTTCACCACATCACTCTATCTGATGGGATTACCCAAGATCACGTAAATTAATTTTATGTTTAAATCTGTAATAATTATTTTTTGTGAAATAAAATTTGCTTTCTTAACGCTATTACAACCTTCCCGGGAAAATCTTGAACTTTTAGCCCCATCATAACGAGATGAACGGAATGACAGAGCATTAAATACAACAAAAAAAAAATTAGATTTTTATGTACTGATCAGATATAAGAAGGAAAAAAATGATCAAAATACGAAACAAAAAACAAAAACAAAAAAAAGTAACTCAGTTAATAATTCTCTTATCTAAACTATCATGAGTCCTGAAGAAATTACTACGTGACGAAATAATAGAGATGAGAGCTCATAAAAATTATATCTTTAACATTCTACAATAAAGAACTTTCAGCTTCTAGCTTCATACTCATCTAAAAATTTAAAGAAAACCTTCAAATTATTCAAGGCCTGAAATTAATCAAATTTTAACTGCGGGTTTTTTTTCTTCAATTAGTGATGAAGAGTGCTTCAATATATAGGATTTTTTTAATGAAGAAGTCTCTTCCCTATTTAAAAGTTTATTTGTTTCCCAACGTTTCGTGCTATTGGCTCATCCTCTGGGGTTATCCTATGTAACTTCTTTTTCCACGTTAGCCATATGTCATCTTATATATTTTTTTAAAACAGTATATAAATTCTTATGTCTATCCTTATTTCTTATTACATTTTATGGCATATTACACGTTTTCTAGTCTTTTTGATTCAAATTATTCAAACCATCTTTAAAAAATAAAAGAAAACCTAAAAAGAACAAACAAAAGACCTAAAGAAAAACCTTCAAATTATTCAAGGCCTGAAGTTAATCAAATTTTAAATATACCTAAACATGTCTATTAATATAATTCAACTATTCTTCTTTAGTAGGATCGTCATAAAATTATGCTTTATAATGTTGTTACATCAACGTCCGAGATATGATTCAGAGACCTGAAAGCGCTATCTATTGCGAAAATCTTACTGTATTGCAAAATAATTTTATTTATTTATTTGTTTTTTCTTCTTTCCTCTACCCTGTAGGGTCATTTGCAACATATGTATTTAAGATTTTGTGATCATACTTCGTTACCTATAAATATTGTAAGATGATCCCAAATCTAATTTTCTTCTCTAGTTTTCAGACTTTACAAACTTGTAGTGTAGGTTTTGTACTGTTTCTTCTTATTTTATTTAATAAAATATAATTATAACTAAATAATAAAATATGTATTTTATTTAAAACAAATAAGTTGATTTTAACTTTAATGATTTATTAATTGCCTGATAGTGTTTTGGTAGATGGGCCTGATTTGAATTAAATATACTACCTCATTGATTGCTATATAAATGGATTCTATTGTTTTGTTTTTTCGGCTAGTTGGATTTATGTAAAATTTTAAGTTTTCATAACTTATTTCGTGCCTGGCTTTATTGGCATAATTTGGTTAGGATTTTTAAAGAAAATATACACACATGCAATTATTAACTTCCCGTGGTAATTCCTTTATGACTCAGTACATCATAAACGGTCTACTTACTGCCTAGAAAACTATTATTTTCTTTAAAAAAAAATGGAAAAAACCAACAAAAAAATAAAATAATAAAGTTAAAATCAAACCCAATAACCAGAGGCTATTAAAATCACAAATAACAATAATTAAATAATTTTCTAAAACTAATTAAAGCGTCTTTAAATATGCACATTAATTGAGTTATCTTATAGGGTAAACCACAGTTATTGGCACTCAGTACAGTTATAGGCACCCTAAATTTAATTTAAAGAAATAGGTAAACAAGTTCTATTTATATTACTATACATGAGTCTAATGTTTGAAGGGCCCTCGAAGTCATCTATGAAGTAAGACTTTAACAAACTAACCATAGGGTAGATGTCACAATTAAATCCACAGGGTGCCAATAACTACATTTGGCACTTTTAACGATAAATATTGCCATATGGTAAAACTATTGAACTTTTAACCCAAAAAACCCTCTTGAGTCTTTATGAGGACAAATAATGAGGAGTAGTATTTTTTTAAATTTAATCACTGAAATTTAGTCTTAAGGGTGCCAATAACTGTACGGTTTGCCCTATGTAATTGTTCACCAAAGTAAACATTGATATACAATTTTATATATAATTATATTTACCATGCTCAGCCTTACTTCCTTACACCCTGAGGAAATAGGCTTGAAGGGAGGGAGGGATTTTAGATGGGTTAAAAACAAAACCACTACAGCTCACCCTCAAAGAAAACACGAGCGAGTGAAACGTGCTGTGAAATTACTTCATTCAGATGAAAATTATACAATAACATAAGGCAAAATACACATCTTTTTTTCTTTTGTTTTTTTTTTAAATAAAATAATCTAATATAATATTTTTTTTGATCAGTAAAAAAAACAAAATTCAAGGCTTCAGTTATTGAAAAGTAGATATTTATAATACATTAATAATATGCCACTTATTCCATGTCGAACAGATCTGTTATTTGGGACTACACCTGGACAAATGCCTTACTTGGAATCCTCGCACAAGACTGAAACGACAAGAAACTGCTCGTCGCTTCCGACTACTTCAACATTTACTTGAACGTTCAAAACTCCTAATTCATTACAAAAGGCTAATTTATATGACACTACTAAGGTTCAAATTCCTTCCTAAAGTCTTAAACGATCCTTATTTCGTCACAAATAAACTCATCCACAAAGACCTTAATGTTCTATATGTCACTGATTTGGCCCGATCCGGATACCAATCCTTTCATAATAAACTCCCGACCCACTCGAACCCTGTTGTTTCCAGCCTTTTTTCCTCTTCTGTTCCTGACAAACCTCCCATGCGTCTGAAATGAAGATTGCCTCGGGACCTTCTATTTTATGTGTACTAGTTGAGTGCTATAAATGGGCAGTTTATCTTCATACTTTTTCATGACATATTATTTTCTTATTATTATCACATTTACTAGATGTACTTACAGTTGTAAATTTCAATAAAAATTAAAAAAAAAAAAAAAAAAAAAAAGAATATATATATATTAATCCAGATTAGAAGCTTAAGTTATTGATAATAATGGAATAATTAAGTATATAAAAGACATGTGGTTTAAAAGTCCCAGACCTTTTGTCTGAACAACATACACACCGTTTGTGACAACAAAGTTCGAGCCCCATCCACGACGTTCTACGAGGTTCTAACCCCTTCTTCTTATGAATATATATTAGGAGCGATTGACTGGATAGTTGGTCTTTGTGTTGATTGTGAAGCTCTAGCCATATGATTATATATGTTATAAAGTGATAATTTTTGTAGCCTGTTCAATTAGTTGTTTTTTTATTATTCGTGTGGCATTGATAATTGTATATTATCATTGAATAAATATTGTTGACCCACAGAAGTGTTACAATACAATTACTTTCACTTACCTATATATGAAATATATACTAGTAAGGAAAGTATTGCGATCGTGAAAAATTTCGACTTCCAGTTTTCAACGGAAATACACGTTTTGGGATCCCCTTAGTCAAATTAACCAAGTCCCGCGAAATGGTGTTCGAGTGTGTGAGAACAGACTAGCTCAAAAACTATAAACCTCACAGACCTGAAATTGGGTATTTGGCGTATGCATATGCCCGCGATGTGACAGCGAAAAATTCATCAAAATTGGTCAAACGGTGGGGGTACTTTATTTAAAGAATTTTGTCTAATTTTTAGGTTTTTTTGGATTTTCTCAAAAATGGCTCTAACGATTTTGATTAAACTCGGAATTTGGTGTGTGTATATGCCCGCGATGCGACAGTAAAACATTTATCAAAATTGATTAATTGGAGGGGGCACTTTACTTAATAATTGTTGTCCCATTTTCACTAGTGTTTTTTTATTTACTGAAAAAACGGCTTTAACGATTTTGATCAAACTTGGTATTTGATTTATGTATAAGTGACAGCCAAACTTTTATTAACCGTTTATGAAAATAAAAACATTTATTTATTAATAAAAAGATTAATGTTACGTAAGATAGTAAATACGTGATGCTCAAATTTTTTGAAGTATCGCAGGTGTGTAAAAATATGGTATAAGATCTATAATTATTTATAGATAATTAATTATCTATAAATAATTACTTTTTATTACTGCATCGTTACACATTGATACTTTTTGTAACCTTGTTAATTATTTGAGTTCGTATTGTTTGTGTGACATTGTTAATAATTATTTTTCGTAAATAAAAATTATTAAAACCCAGATAAGTGTGTGAGTAGTATTTTGAGACAACGGTTTGAACATATTATTACGTTGAAATCAAAGGAAGCGGGATAGGAACTCAGTAAAAAGGGCTTAACCGTAGCTAAGACCCCCCACAGTGGGCACTAATGGCGGTAGGAGGATTTGCTCATGAGAACCAGCGGGGATATCACAAATAATAAAAAAATATAAATTGTAGTATGTAATTCGATAGAGGATCGCGTCAAACCGTTACTGTAATGGCATGCCACTCCCTTGTTGGTGGCAGCAACAACACACAGAGGCATTCGCTACGGGTTTTTCGACTGAACAAATGATCCACCTCACGCGACAACATTCGCCACGGGATCCGGTTACGCTTCGGGTGAACTGCTCGGGATAAGAGCAGTCTCTTGTTCATTCTTCAGCTAGGAGTGAAACAAAAAAAAAAGTATTTATAGAAATAAAATTATGTACATACTACTTTAGTAAATAAATGCGAAAAACGACAAGCATGACGTAGCACAACGACGAAGGCAATTTAATATTTACGTGGGAATCGCTAGCATGGCAACCTACAATAAAGGTCGCAGGTTCGCGTTCCGAGGTGGCCATAGGATTCTTTAAAGGTAGTAAAAATTCCTTGTTAAATGGAGGTCCTGAGCCTATACGATATCAGGTACTCGTTAAAGATCCCTATGCTAATTAGTATAGAACGTCCGATTAGCCGAAGTGACGTTAAACAAACAAACATGGGAATCACATGCGCGGACTTTGACGTCAATTTGGTGGCCAATAGAAAGGCTCTATAACAGTTGGCGTACCTTAATTTACTGTTAGTTTATGCCTTGTTCTTATTTCATTTTTTTTTTTTGGTAACATAAGTTTTATTTTTTAAACAAGTTTTAGGAAGAGACTATTTAATTATAGATATAGAATGCAAGGCCTCAAAGTCTCGTATTATTTCAATAATGCACTTAATCATGCAGATTACATGCCAAATTTTCGCCTATTCAGGCATCTTCAGGGCTACTACAGTTTCACAAGCAAGCTAGAAACAGACTGAAACCTTCCCATATAGAAGGAGGGCTAACAGGGAAATATACAGTGTTTCCAACATTCAAACAAATTTAGATAACAGAGATAATAACTGAATAAGGATTTAAAGTTGAAGAAGGTTCAAATAAAGTAATTTTAATTTTACATCTACACATATATACATACACACTCACACCCATCACACACATAACATCATGCACTAGAATTATAAATATATATAAAAAACGTATGAAAAGCAAAGGCAAATCTAGAATAAATAATTCACTGTTGGTTTAAAATGTTAATAGTTTCAGCAAAAAAGTTGTTAAGATTTCTTGCATCAGTTTTAAAATTGACAACCTTATTAATGTTTGCAGCTATATATAGTGCTTCAAGATATTTTAATTTTTGCTCAGAATTTTCTTTATGAAAAATTATAGTTTTTTCATAATCGAAGCTATGCTTATGCTAGGAAGTGTGTTTAGCTAGGGCAGTTTAAGGTTCCTTTATTCCTTTATTTTCATTTTTGTATTCTGTGCATGGATTTTTATGCTGATAGATTCTATTACAGAGATTTTGAGTAGTCATGCCAATATATGCATTTTGGCAATCCAGGCAATTAATTTTGTAAATTAGGTTAGAATTAAGACCAGTTTGTTTGAATGTTGGCAACACTGTATATTTCCCTGTTAGCCCTCCTTCCATATGGGAAGGTTTCAGTCTGTTTCTAGCTTGCTTGTGAAACTGTAGTAGCCCTGAAGATGCCTGAATAGGCGAAAATTAGGCATTTAATCTGCATGATTAAGTGCATTATTGAAATAATACGAGACTTTGAGGCCTTGCATTCTATATCTGTTTTATATTTTTACATTTTTGTTGGTATGACAAAAAAGAAAAGACGCTGCGCTAAAAAGCAGAAAATGTCAACACCTTCGTGCAGTCACGAGACTCCTAAAAAGACAGTGCCTGGAAAATCAAATAGAGTGAAAAAAAATAAGTAGCCCAATCTTCGTTCAAAAACCGTGTGAACAGAACTTAAGAATAAAACCAACCAATCATCAATAAACACATAGGTGAGTATTCTTTACTTAAGAACAACATGGGACTAACAACATACTTATGGCATGGTCATGGCTTACTTGCCTTCATGGAGACAACTAAAAAGGAGTTGGGTGAGAGACATCCTATTATTAGACAATAAAGGGCGCAGCTGGACCGAAACCGCATTTCGAATTTAGAAGGGGAAAATGTTACGTTTAGTTAAAATTCAGCTTAAGATATTGTGATAATACTTGACATGCTCGTTTAAGGACCTTGAACTTCCGATTATCCGAAAATTTGTCATAACACAAATTACAAAATATTTTTACAATACAATAGTCTCTAAAAATCCTTTAATTAATGCAACAGTCAATTACAACAGGAAAAGACTAAAACGCTATACTCAAAAAAGAACAAAACATTTACTTCTATAATAATAATTCCATTCATGCTAATTATTATTTTCACTTATGTAAATATGTACATATATCCAGGTGTTCCTTATCATTAGTCTATAGATGTAAACTTGTTTATGTTAGGTTAGATAGATCTCTCTTTCTACTATTTTATTTTGTTCAACTACCCGGTTTTGATAATAATACATTATTTTATTTATTCATTTCTTTGCTCTTATCCTTTATGTAGGTTTTTAATTTTTCCTACCTTTCATATACAAGAAACTGTTATATATTTATTATTATGCAACAATAAAGCCATGTAAATTAACATGTTTATTGTACGGATAAATAATCCGAAACCATGTACAAAATCATGATTTATTTTGTAAATCTTTAAATAATAAAAATATTCTTTCTGTCTCAATAAAAAAAAAAAAAAAAAAAAAAAAAAAAAAAAAAAAAAAAGAATTTGACATGCTTAACACGTTAGCTGCGAAGCAAATAAACTGCGATTTTCGTTAACTGCGACGAGGGGTCAAATGACCCCATGCTACCACACCGCTAAACTGCGTCAAGGGGCTGATTGACCCCTTGTCCCTTAGGCATTAAAATTAACTCTCTGTAAACATTGATGAATGTTTTAAAGTGAAATCCATTTTTTTTACAAATACCTGACGTACTAGAATTCGTAACAGAAGCAGGGTTGAATTCTGTTGCTTCTGAATATATTTTTTTATTACTTATTTTTTCCACAACATCTGTGTTATACTAACAGTAATTTTTTTCTTTCCTTTTACGTTCAATCATAAAATGTTTACTATATGGTTTTAATTTACTTAATTGTCAGCATATATAATTCATGAAAGGAAGAATTCAGATATCAAAAATAAAACCAAACCTATGTTTTTATTATAAATAAATGAACATAGGTGTAGCTTTTGTGTATTTAAAAAAATAAACCTAATTATTACAAATTAAATTATTAAAAAAAATAACACGTGAAAACTACATTTTATAATGTTTATCATTGAAGCACTGCAAGCAAAGAGACGATTGTCGGCACAGTCGTCATAGTATGTCCGGACCTTCTTCACCTTTTTTTGGGCTTCTGCACTGCTCATAGCTGTTCTTAGCTCTTCATAACAGCCCGAACATTTCTTCCTTATATGAATCATAACTATCTTCAAAACTTGAACTAGTTCCTTCATCTTTGCTTGAAGTTGAATTCCGCTATGAAAGGGCTAAGGCAAGTTTCTTACCACGTGAATACGTATCGAAATTATTTACTGAATCGAGACAAATAAATGAGAGCTCAGGTGTCAAAAATACTAAGTAGAATCAGTCGAAGAACAAGAAAGGAAGGTGAATCTGTGATTCACCCTTAGATACATAAATGTGATTCACGGAAAATTACTGTCGCTTTCACCGCTTTTAAACATTTACGGAAATAGAAAAAATGTTTTTTATTTACATATTCATTAATATTTGATATAATATGCTAAAACAATAATAAGATGAAGTGTAATGAGCATTAAAAGACCAAGGGGTCATTTGACCCCTTGCCGCATTAAGGAAAACATTTAAACTATAATGCGACAAGGGGTCAAGTGACCCCTTACATTTTTTTTCGATATATAAGTAGTATTAAGTAGTGCATTATAAAAAAAAAATAAAAAATCTGAAAAATATTAAAACAGGATGCGTGACAAGCATCGCAGTTAACGACAAATACACGTTTAATGGCTCGCAGTAAAGGAAGCCACCGCAAGGGGTCAAATGACCCCTCGTCGCAGTTAACGTGTTAAAGCTCTGAACTATGGCAAAAAGGACCATATTGCCAACTTGCTGAACTAAGGACGAACAAAACCCTGCTGGCACAAGCAACATTTTTCAAAACTAATCGTGCGTATTCAGAGTGCAGTTAAATCTAGTTGAAAGATCAATGAAGCTTGCAGTAGGGCTTTCCTGTCTAGTGAGAATTGCAGTACCGTTAACAAGTTGGATTTTAATATTCCACTAATATATATAAAATAAATAAAAAAGAGGAATTAAATAAGTACAGAATAAATACAATTTATTCTAACGCTTGTGTGTGTTTAAATTATTTTATTCGAAGAAAATAACATTTCACAATGCCACAGAAAGAATATAAACTCAAATAATCAACAAGGTTACTAAAAGTATCAACTTGTAACGAAACAGTAAAACGAAAATAACCATATGATTCGAGCTTCAGAAGAATACTAGGACATTCCAGATGATTCAGTCACGAACATGTACTAGAAAAGCCACAAACATGTTATAATAAATCATATGTTTTTGTGTTTGACGTTACAATATTGTTGTTGTTAGCTATTGGCTATAGTTTATGTAGAGTCTGTTGATGAATGAAAAATAATACAACTTATGCGTACAATATCAAATGCTTAAAGAAGGTATGTCTTATTTTTTTTTTTTTTTTACAATTACTTTATCATAACTCATGTTTGCATTAATATAAATCATTCTTTCTTTTTTTTTTCTAATTTTTTATGTGATTATTTAGTCTAAACTGAATAATGTGAGCTTGAAAATCCTGCTTTAATTAATGATTTTTCAAACGGAGATATCTAGTAGGAAAATAACTCCTTTTGCAAATAACATTTAAAAGTTTTTATATTTAATTATTTAGACTTCTCGATCAATCAATATAAATAAAGATGGAATTCTGTTTGTTTGTTCTTTATAGAAATTCATACCATTTGTCCTAAATTCTCCTAATTTCGCTCAGTGGTTCTTTGATACCAGGTGCGAACACCTGTCCATATTAAAAACGCATAACTTCAGCCAATTTCTGGGTGTATTCTTTATTGTTATAAAAACCGTTTTGATCTCGCTTTAGATTGGCTTTTACGAAATCGACCCTTTGAATGGATAAAAGTCTCACTTTATAGATTTAAAAAATGAAATTCTCCGGGTGAAACCGGTATATAATAAAAGAAAGAATAAAGTCAGAAGTATTAAATTTTTTTCTGTAAATCTGAATTTATATCGTTCCTGATTTGCACGTTATTCTTAATGAATTATTTTTAAAAGTATTTTTTTACTAAACAATTTTATTTGCACCTGTGTAAAATTACAATAAGCAAATGAGTTTAAATAATGTACACATGGCAGGATTGGTCATGAGGGAGACTAGCGGTGCATCCTCCTGGCATTCAAAAGATTTACGTTATCAGTCTAGGAGGTCCCACATCCAACTCCTCTTCAGCCTTCGCCGATGTACGTCAGGAATGTTTAATAAAAAAAATAAAAGGACATTCTATCAGCACCTAGTGTAAAGAAGATCAGAAAAAATAAGAAGAAAGTAACTAAGTTAGGGTAGGTTTTCTGTTCAGTGTAGGCACTCTTATGAAATGAAAAGTACAGAAATCCAGTCTTAATAAATGAAATGAAGAGCCCAGGGGAAAGACCGGGTAACTCAGATTTTTATTTATTTGTTTTCATTTGCCTCTATCCAAAGGGGTCATTGGCATTTTTTTTTTTTTTAATTTTATTGTAAATTCTGGTAAGCATCAAAAAATGCTTTAGTTTTATAACGCTATCATCGGTATCCCGTAGCACTTCTTTCAATGATGTGTTCATTTTTAGTTATGTTCTTGTAGGCTGCTAGTGTTCGCAGTCCACTCATATATATGGGAGACCGTGATCAAGGCACCACATTTGACGCAGGTAGGGCGCAGTGACCTATTCTAAGCCGGCAGAGGATTATTTCTTAGGAGAGGAGGATTATTTCTTATTTCGACAAAAACGATTTTTTCTGTGAGAAAGCCAATTTATGTTGTTGAGTTTGTTAAAAAAAATTTGAAAAAAAATGTTATATTGAACTTGGAGTATAGGTGGATGAAATCCAATTACCAAACCCAGAAAATAAATATATTTTATTGATTTTTTTTATAACACAAATGAATGCTATGTCATTGCTCGGAAGACCTGGTTTTTCCTCAGTATGCCGAATGTTCACTCGATGATTTGAGGAATTTGGCCTGGTTTCCCCCCCCCCCCTGTTCTGGCGCTCTCATAAAATCTCATAAAAACATAGGAATCAATTGTTAACTCATATTCGACAAAAAATCAAGTCATCCGGGTTTTCCCCTGTACTCTTCAAATATTATTTTTAAATGCGCTGTAGAATTATATGCAGTAGAATTATATAAGGGAGAGCGGGGTTGGTTGGCAACAGTTTTCAATTTTTTGATTTTTGAGTCGTTACTGTTAATATAATCCCATTAAGGTTGATACCACTATAAACTCTGAATATTAGAGTACCTCAAGTTTTTTTTTAAAGACATAATATTTAATACTAAGATCATAGAAAATTGAAGAATTCGTCAATCCAGAGTGGGCCAATTAACCCCCTGTGTGGGGCAGGTTGGCCAAAAGGTTGGGTTGTTTAGCCATCTCATTCAAGTACTGTCTGACACATATTATTGTTATTAAAACTACACTATAATGGTATAATAATTTTGAATCGGTTTTTAACAGCTTTTAAGAAAAAATAGAATAGCGATAGAAGAAGATTGAAGATTAGACTGTCGTCACTTTCTGCATATGAAATATTGCTCTCATCTTCCTCACTAGAACTAAAGGCAATTGGTAGTTTCGCCTTTGTTTATGTTTACCTTGCTTTTGTGAATTGCTAGGGCGCAAACAAAACTTAGTTGAAAGGAGAGATCATATGAAAGATGTATAATAATCAAACAAAAAACTGGTTAGTCGAAAGGTTAGGTTTTTCAAAGGAGTCTGGGGCTATGTGAACAGAATCGGAGTCAACTGTTTTGCCAAGCCTTCAAACCAAATTTACTGTAAATATAAAAATTTACTTAAATGTAGTAAAATCAATCAATGAAGCACACTCTTATCTACACTGTTAGCATCGGATTGAAAACTCAGGACAAGACTCCAGAGGGCTAGCGGGTCACATGGTACAATGGTTAACTATAAGCCACATGACGGAAACTATAAGCCAATAGCCAACCTACCCCCTACGCCAACCAACCCCGCTCTCCCCTACTCTTCAAATATTATTTTTAAATGCACAGTAGAATGATATACTGAAAAAAAAACTTTTCTCATAATTTAAAGTTTGATAGATGTTTCAAGCTTCCGAAGGATGCAATTTAGATCATTATAGGTGATGTCTATGGGGGCCGGGATGGCCGAGTGGACAAGGACGCTTGCAATAGGTAATCAAAGTTAAGCAACGTCCATCGTGGTTAATACTTGGATGGGTGACCGCTCCATTCGGGTGACCACCCACCAATGAACGCCACGCAGTCCAAGTCTACCCAGACCCCCTGGTATGTGGGGCCCGTCAGTCTACTGGAGGCGATTCACACCGACCGGGCGAAGGAGTGATGAACCTTCCCCGTGTATCTCATCGAGAATCGTGGTGTGGTTTTCCAGGATGTCAGTAACCGCCCGGAGGTTTGGTTCAAGGACGGTATGCTTCGGGGAAAAAAATATAGGTCCTCGGGGCCTGCTGACTCTGAGCTACCATAATCCTTGGACCTAGACCAGTTTGTCACTGTCCTTGAACCCGAGAGAGCTGACGCCATCGGTGGGAAGGACACTGCCAAATTGGTCCCAATAGGATTGGTTATGGAGCTATGGACAGTCTGCCGCTGCACCATGGTGACCATGGTTTGCAGCAACGTGAGGTTTGGGCTACCCCCTCCAGGCTGTCTGTTCTCCCGCAAGCAATACAAATGTCTGAAAGAAGACCACACTGCGCGGCCAAAGGTCTCATTAGGCCTAATGCGCCAACCGAAAAAAAAAAAAAAAAAAAAAAAAAAAAAAGAAAAAAGTGATGTCTATTATTATATAGTGATCAGAAAATAATATAAATAAAATAATCATATGTTTGTAAAGAAAAGGATGTACTAAGTTGGAATAGAAAGAAGTTTCACAATTATAGACAGGTACCTAACGAGTAAGGTAACCTTTGCAAAAGGGCAAACTCATCGCTAGCTGGAAGCTGCACTCCTTTTAGCTATGACGAATGAAGATTGCCACAGCCATCAGGTGAAAGATACCAGATCATGTAGGCACCTCCTCGCTTCCCCTTTTCGGTCATCAGTGCCTTCTAAATCTTGCAATCATCCTAACGAGGAATCGATTCTATACTCGGCTACCATCGATAGTAAATCAGTTTGCGCAACAAGATCCAATGTTACGTAATATCCTTCGATCTTATTTAAAGATCACAGGATATAAGAGATGAAATTCCGTGTAATTTTACTTCTTATTTATTAACTCGAGTGTAATATATAATCCACTAACATTGTACTGCGATAATTAACATGCTTTGCTGTTTTATGTTTAAACTGCATAGTGAATGTTTAACATGACGTTTGACTTGTAAATAATATGGATGTTTGCTTACAATTACATGTATGGAACATCTCTTTCTTCTTAGAAATATTTTTTTTATTTTTTTTTTACATTTAAAATAATCCCGACTAGGTCAGGAAGGGAACTAAACTAAGTTCATTTTAGAGGTTAAAGATAGTCAACTGTTATTCTATACGATAGGTTAAATGATTATCAGGATATTCAGTTAAAAAAATTTTATTTTGGAAAGCCAACGTTTCGATCCAACTTCATCAGGGCTAAAAGAAAACAAATATATGAGCATCTATGCTAGAGAATGACAATAATTGAATACTTTACAAAACTGCTAATATAAAATATGGTAAGCGTTTATACCATTTTATCTTTAATTATTACATTTTTCTTTTATCTTGCTAACATTGCGAACAGCCATTTATTTAAATATTCTTGTATAATGCTTAACATCTTTTATATTATTATTAGTTTTGTAAAGTTTTCATTTATTGTCACCCTCTAGCATAGATACTCAAATATTTGTTTTCTTTTAGCCCCGATGAAGATCCACAACTTGGATCGAAACGTTAGCTTTCAGAAATAAAAAAGTTTTAACTGAATATCCTGATAATCATTTAACTTATCGTAAGTTCACGTTAATTATTAGAAGGACCAATAAATGATTATTATTTATTCATATTTATTTTTTTATTAAACTACAATTACAAAGATGTAGAGAATTAAAATTTAAATTTAAACCATTTTGAGAAGTCTCCGGAAATACTAGTTAAAACCGATATAAAGATACAAAGGAAAAACGATACGATTTCATTTATTCAACTTTTGAGAAAAGCAAAATCTTAATTACTCGTTGTATGAGGAAGAGTTGATATTAATCATTTTTTTTTAATAAAGAACCTCTTCCATCTGTTGTTATTTAATTAATTAATTAAACTTTAATTAATAATTAATGTAATTTTCTCCAATGTTTCGGGCTTCTGACCCATCTTTACAGGATTATCAGCAGTTATATTATTCCACATTCTACAACCATACTCTGTAAATACTTTTCATGTTATAAACATATGTGAATAAATAAAATTTAAAAACATTTTTTGTTGGTTGTCATTGCCACATTCTTCTCATTTGTCTGTGTCTGGAATGCTCAATGAAAAAAAAAATATCAATAGATATTTTTAGCCCAACTCAAATACCTCAGCATTACCTGAACCAGCAAAAAAGTATAGAAAAGAAAAAAAAAACAGTAAAAACAAATAAAAATATTTTTTATAAAAAGAAAACTTTTTTGTACAAATAATGGATAATTTTTTATTTGTCTCTTTTCCCACCTAAGCACCATTTTTTTTTCCAATTGCTGCATGTCCGCAGGGGGACTTCTTGAATTTTAAGAAACGATAACTACCAATTAAATCAATTCGTATTCATTCACTATATTTATTAAGCATTACATAAACGTATATTCCAACTTCTAAATTTCAATAAGTTTTATTTTAATGATTACTTAAGCCTTACAATGTCAGGATACCTCGACCCATTCCATAATTATACCATCCGCCCTGGTAATTTTACCTTCGGACGCCCTTGGTAATAGAGACATTGCGATTTTTTCTTTGTTTTTTAAAAAAGACTTAAAATCACTGCAATGCTCTTTTATTTTACAATCTTTTTTTGCAATTAGAGAATTAGAAATAATATTTCGTATTTTCATTTACTTAGCATTTCATTGTACATATGCCAATAAGCGAAAATTATATAACTAGAATGTGGACACATTAACATCATTAAAATTTAATCAGAACGCTCGTAGGCGTCTGGTTTGGTAAACGTACTGGAAAAAAAGGCCGGCAACGTCGGGTTAACGTAACAGTTTTTTTTTTTTTGCAATAACTGCTACCGTGAGAACTTCAGAAATCACCGTTATGCCCATAAAGACGAGACGATAAAATATAACAGAACCCTTACGGTGTCAGAGGGAAAGTTCCATTGACTGGATCCTCTGGCATTTTCCAGAGCGGGTTAGGATTTACATAATGAGGAAGAGAGGTGGAGGGGAGAGCCGGCAACGCTGCCGCGACTCTCCAAGGCCGTACTACCTGGTACCGGCCAACTTATTTCTCTCCCAGGAGGAGCAGAGTATCTCGATGTACGGGAGAATTCTGGAGTACTGGGGCGTAGTGGAGGTGATATCTTATTGCCAGGCATAAGAGGGAAGATCAAAACATAGTCAACTCTCGATGTGTCGAATTTTGATATGTCGAATCCTCAAAGATTTCGTCACATTGTTCGTTTAGTTAACCAGACTTTCTGCAACGAAAACTAATTAGATGATAATACAGTGGAAATCCTAAATATTCCAATCTAGGTGTAATAAGGATAGAGATCTTCAACGAGTAGTACATACAGGCTCGGGACCTTCATTTTAAGTCCCATCCAAAGGATGCATAGCCAAGAATTTTTAACTTCATTTAAAAACTGGGGACGAGACCTCGGTCCACCACCATGATCCTGAGCCTAAAGGGGAGTCCATGCAGAGGTTTAGGGGAAGATGAAAAGAAACCACCAGTCAAGTACGAAGTTAAGAGGCCGGGATAGCCGAGCGTGTTGGAGCGCGACCGACTTTAGCATGCTTGAGCCGAACGGTGGAGGCGAATACACCCTGGGATGGTTGACTTTTATTTCGTGGAGGCCCCACGGAATAAATCTCGACCAATCCACTATGATTAGAATAGGTTGGTTACACTCTAGAGTAACCCCCCCCCCCTTATGCCACACATGGCCAGGTAAGGGAATCGAACAAAAAAAAAATTAGAATAGAAGTAAAACCCTCTGTAGGGAAAATCACTGCCACATTTTTTAGGTAGGATCTTGATGATTAAAAAGACAAAGACTAACCAATCATAGAAGAGAACTACTTTAATTGTTTAACCCGTCTTAGAGGTTCTATCAAGAAGAGGAGGGGGAAGTTGCGCCGAGAAATTTCGCTGCTTCATGACAATGTCCCCGCTCGTAAAGCCACGCATGACACTTCGGAATATTGCTTCGTTCCTTACTGGGTCAGCCCGAAAACCTTTTGGCCTCCCAGTGTAAGTGGCTGTTTTATGCTTTATGCGTTTAGTTTTCATTTTTTTTAAATCCCGAATAAAAGTTTATTGATTTATTTATTTTTATTAGAATAAAATTTTAATTTATGTCAACATAATGCAGGTATATTTTATTTAAAATAAGTTTAATTCCAATTATGTTTATTTCGAGTTTCATTTACAATAGAATGTAAATAAGCCCTTTGTTTATAAATTCGGTTGGTAAACAAACCGGGGTGCTGACGCCACGTGTGTGTCAGTCTCGAGAAAAAGATTATCTGTTATCCTCGCCGTAAAATGGAGGTTCCGAGCCAGTACGATGTCAGGTACTCGTTAAAGATCCCTATCCTAATTATACCTGGATAGGCCAAAATTAAGAATCCCACTGTAGCATCGTCCGATTAGCCTTGGTAGCATAAAGAGAACAAACAAATCACAGTTATTAATTACATAGAAAAAATAATAAAAATGAATCAGTGAATACTAGGTGAGAAGGATAGTATTTGAATTAATAATAATATCCCTTCCCCTACACATTTTATTTTTTTCTACCGGCATATTCATATATACACTCTCTCGATGTTTCATTGTTTTCAGAAATCGTCCCTGTTGTCTTTAACCACTGATTTAGCCACTCTAACCATTCTTATTCGTTCATATAAGATGACATTATGCAAGTCTAAGATATCACAGTAATAAATGAAAAGCGTTAAGATTGAAGTGAAAAGCTTTCTAAAAAAAAGTATGGGCAATGTGAATATTGCTATCTTCCTGGGGCGCATATCCATGATTCATGGAGATAAGAAATCTTCAACAGTTCAGAAAAAACAGGAGCCAGCCAGAATCCTCCTACCTCATCACACTTCCCACATCCTCTGGGATCTCACCCACAAGGTAGTTGCTTATTTTTCGATCTACAGGAAGTCTTCAAGTAAAAAGTCATCAAATAAAAAATAACATGCCATGGAAGTTCCATGGTGGGTGATTATGGATATGTCACTCCTTCTGTACTAAAAATATATGAGTTACGTAAAAATGAAAATTGCCCTGGATCAATCGTACTTTAGATCAGTCGGGACAAAAGTGACTTATGCAATAGAGTTTAAACTATATAATCTGAATTTGTTAGAATTACTTTGGTGAATCTGTCGAATATGCAAAACTATCTTCAAGTTACAAAAAACAAACTTATTATTTACATCTTTAATTAGAAGCAAGGAAAGATTTTGTGAGCGTGCGCAAATATGAACTAAAAAAAATAGAGAAATTATCGGACTATCATTATCAGATTTGGACATTTGATTTTCTACTCAATTATAATATAAATATTCTAATATCCTAGAGTAATTTCCAAAAATAAATGTAGGTATTTATTTCTTTGTTATACTAACTATTAAGCCCCTCCATAAAATGTTAAACATAAAATATTCTATCAGAACAAAATCCTGTTATAATGAATATTATAGAGCGATAGGAGACCTACCACAGGATCAAAGATATAAAAAAATCACCTTTTGTTTGCAGCAGGTATAGTGGGGCTTCCCCGGGTGTGCCTACGAGTCTGGCTGGAGAAATTCCATATTGATCAAATATATGGTAACTATCTTTTTATTATAGTATAATAAAAATTTGCCAATAGTTTCCATTAGAGAACTCATGATCAACAAGCAGATATTTTTGTCGTTTTTTGTTTGTTTTAACGTCACTTTATGCCACTTAGGCTGATTGGACGATGCTACAGTGGGAGTCCTAAATTTTGCCTATCAAAGTTTGATTAGGATAGGGATCATTAACGAGTAACTGACAACGTACAGGCTCGGGACCTACATTTTACGTCCTATCCGAGGGACGGCATAGACAAGGATTTTTCGCTCCCATAGAAAAATCCTAGGGCCACATCGGGACGCGAACCCGCGACGTTTGGTATTGTAAGTTTCTATGCCAACCACTACACCACAGGTGATCCCAGCAGATATTTTTTTATGACTAATCCAATTTATGGTTTTTCTTTATGTAGCATCTTTAGGTATCTTTTACTACCTTTTAGGCCATTTCTTTATTTACCAACTTATTCGGAAGAATTTAGTACAGAAAGCTAGGTAAACATTTTAGCTTTATTTTCCAGAGCAAACGAAAATTTGTAGTTGGCGGTAGGTGAATTAAATGGGTAAATCCTGCTAACAAGGAAACGTGTGTACTGCGCATGCGAGAAGGGTCGAATACGTGTTTCATGAGCTTGTTGGAACATTCGTAAACTAATGATTCAAATAAAGCACTAATACACGTCCTTGCCTGAGAAGAATAAAATATTAAAGTTACTGAAAATAGAAAATTTAGCTCCATTTCTATCGATCCTTATTTACGATATATCGTCGAAAAAAATGATCGTTCAGTCTAAAAATAGCTGACAAAAGCAAGAGATAAAATGTTAAAAAAAAAACCATGAAATGGAAATAATTCCGAAACGTTGTTTTAAATATGTAAAGATTTGACTTGTTTTTTAGTAAACATATATACAATAAGGAGAATTAGATTTCTTACCACTCTTATATCAATTATTTGATTTTTTTATCGGTTTTAATTACCAAGAGTTTCGAACACATAGATGTGGAGCAGGTACCCAGAACAAATATCTATTGTCAGCTTTTTAAACAAAAATATCGCCATTTTATGTTAATACTTATATCTATACTTAGCTCAGACACTTGTTTACCCTTCTACTACGCTTTAGCATCTACTAAAAATATCCTCTTCTGTTAATTAGGTAATAACCTAATCTTACTATCCCATTAAAATTATATTATCCCCAACGAGAAATCTTTAGACAAATAACAATAGAACACTTTAGCTACTAAACGGAGCCCTGCTATAATGGATAGAATGGCCTGTAACGGTTGGCTGCTGATAAGATTGTGTTAAACAACATCCATTCAAGCAAATAACAAAAATTATCGTCATCGCAGGTATTAAAGTTCTACGAACTATTTAATTTTAAATAATATAATAATACACTTTTTCTTTCTTTCCCTCCTACAGTAACTCTGTACGAGAGCTGTATTATTGTTGATTTGTACCCATGTAACCCATAAAAGTTTCCATTAGAGAACTTAGTAATACCAGGATCAACAATCAGATATTTTTGTAGTTTGTTTTTTTGTTTGTTTTAACGTCACTTTATGCCACTAAGGCGAATTGGACGGTGCTACAGTGGGAGTCCTAAATTTTGCCTATCCAGGTATAATTAGGATAGGGATCTTTAACGAGTACCTGACAGGCTTTACGTACGGAGACAAGAATTTTTTACTCCCATTAAAAAATCCTAGGGCCACCTCGGGACGCGAACCCGCGACCTTTAGTATTGTAAGTTTCTATACCAACCACTACACCATAGGTGACCCCTCCTATAACTTTAAATTTAAACTTTGTTAATCCGAAAATTTTGATAATCCGAACTGGATTATCGACTTTTATAGAGACCATCCAAAATTTAAATACTCTACTAATTTAGGATTTTTCGGCCATTTTTTTCATTTTACATCGAAAGAATTGTATGTTAATTCTTTCTATTAGAAAATATCTAACATGAGAAATATATGACCTTACACGAATCTCCAAAGTCAAAAATACTGAATGTTAAGATTTTTCGTTTCCATTTTTTCCGTAGTATTGACAGAGGGAAGGCAGAGATTAATACGGCTGGTGATGAAGGATTTCAGTGAGGCTAGAATAATGGTTTCCGCCCTGATCTGTAGCTGGTTATTTCCAACATCGACCCTCTCCAAAATATTACAAGAAGTAAGAAGGATGGCTCTTCCACTTCCGAACCAAGGCCCTTAAACCGGAAATGGACTTATACCAAATTCTTCTTTATGGTTTTCTTGTAAGCACAGAAGTATATATATACTCAATTTTTTTTTAACTTAGAACTAATATTATTTGGGAATTATCAAGAATAGCCTTGCTTATAAAGCCATGACAAAAACTGATAAACTAAAAATATCTGGGAAAATAATTAGGAGATATTTTAGTATTTTCAGTTGTATTATTGCCGAAATTATACTCTGGGGAACCTTGAAGTACAATTGAAGATGATAACGTTACTTTGTATTGCTGTGAATAAGAATGAGGCTTAAAGACTTTTTTAGGAAAATTCTCAAAGGCCTCATAGATCTGAATTAAAGCAAAGGATTTCTAGAGAGATAACCTACACGATATATATATAGGAGAGTGTGGGGCCATGGGCGTACCCAGGGGGGGGGGGCAGGAGGGGGCAGCTGCCCCCCCCCCTGGAAGGCTGGAAGCAATAATTTTTTAGGCTTTTAAGACTGGAAGCAATAATAGAATACATTTTTTTCAAGCAAATAATTGTAATAAATTAGTTGATAAAGAACTGCTATAATTATACATAAATTTGGTTTCATTCACCTTTTCCGCGGTAAGGTGTTACAACCTGAACGACCATAGCTTGCCCCCCCTAGTTTTGATCCTGGGTACGCCCTTGTGTGGGGCACTACGAAACACCGGTCACAGTTAAACAGTCGGTGCACTGGGCGAACCAAAAGGTTTAGTGCAACCAAATTCTGACAGCGAGCGGTAAGGGCGGCTCCAAAAAATGTCAGCAATTTTCCCCTTTCTACTTGTTGTGTGATGGACTCCATGTGCTAAAGGCGGTTTTGCGGAGAAAAACTAAAAATTTTCGTCTCTAGATATGAGTAATTATTTTATTCAATCTGCTCTTGCAGCTTTTTCGTTATGCATGTATCTCTTGAGATTTTGCCTGACTTTGGCTTTCCTACCTCTTCACGTTCATCGTAGGAAGTGAAATACATCAAAATGGCTCGTATGGGGTTCCTTGAAACAAGGGCGTTCGGGGCACAATGAAAAATTCAGAATTCAATCTGTATAAATAAAGATGAAATTCTGTTTGTTTGCTTGTTCTTTATAGAAATCCATACCCGTTGTCATAAATTCTCCAAATTTCGCTAAATGGTTCTTTGATACCAGGTGCGAATATCTGTCCATATTAAAATTCCATAACTTCAGCCGATCTTCAGCTGATATTTTTTATTGTTAAAGAAATCGTTTTGATCCCGCTTTGCAATGTTTTTTGCGAATTAGAAAAATGAAATTTCCCGGGTGAAACCGGTATATACAGCTACTAGCATTCCCCATCGCGGCTTCGCCCGCGAGCCTTTAAAATCAATTCTGTGACCATTATCTTGGTATTGATCTAATATAATATGTTAACTGATGTTAAGGAGATTTAGTAGAATTTGAGCTTCCGGTAGGTGGAATGTTGGAGGGGGAAGCTGCCGGCTCGGTAGAAGAGACGGAGACGCGCAATGGAGAGAGTCCACTAAAACCGCCGAAACAAAAAATGACTTACTCGTCGTGAACGCTTCATTTTTCGGCTGTAAAACATGGTTTTCGACGCCCAACAGGGCCTTTCGAGTTAAACTCGTCGTATCAAATTCTTTAAAATGAGTCCTAATTAGATATATTTTCTCGAAGTAGGAAAATAGATGTCCGTTAGAGTTAAACGACGATTTCGCCATTTACATTTTAGATATTCTTAGGGGTTACATTTTTTATATTCCTTTCTTAGTGGTTACCTACATCGCTTTTAAAATCTAAATTCCGAAGTTTCTAATCATAAGTAGTTTTTGCTCTGCGTTGATTCTGTCAGTCAGGACAAAGCCTCTTATACATATGGAGAAGTATATATATATGTAGTAGTATATATATATGGAGAAGTATATATATATATGGAGAAGTACATAAATGGAGAAATATATGGAGAAGAGATCGAAATAAACACGCACCATCCCCAATCATGGGAATCACAGTGTGCATAAGTTGATTACCACTAATATTTAAATAATCAGTAGCCATATTTTATGTGAATGTCTATTTTAATACTATTGTAACGTTAAATCGATATTCAAATAAAAAACATATGGTTTAAAATCTCAACAATAGATTTCCGTTAGAGTTAAACTACAATTTCGCCATTTAAGCCCCTTAGGGGTTACATTTTTGAAATTCCTTTCTTAGTGGTTACCTACATCGCGTTTAAAGTCTAAATTCCGAACTTCAAGTTTCTATCATTAGTAGTTTTTGCTCTGCGTTGATTCTGTCAGTCAGGACAAAGCCTCTTATATATAGAGAGATAATCTATGTAAATAAAGATGAAATACTTTTTGTTCTTTATAGAAATCCATACCGCTTGTCCTAAATTCTCCAAATTTCGCTCAGTGGTTCTTTCTTTCAGGTGCGAACACCTGTCCATATTGAAATTGCATAACTTCAGCCAATCTCTGGGTATATTCTTTACTGTTATAAAAATCGTTTTGATCTCGCTTTACATTGGTTTTTACGAAATCGACCGTTTGAGTCGATAAAAGTCTAACTTTATAGATTTTATTGATTTAAAAAATGAACCCGGGTGAAACCGGTATATACAGCTAGTAAATAATAAACAATAGCTTCACCTAAAAATATTGCCTTCCCATAATACCAGTATTGTAAACTAAACTAACCGTTGATGATGGATTATTGGCAAACTTCGGTCACATACATAAATGCAACACGCCTCTCTATTTCATGAATACGAAATGATATTGTTTCATGAATAAAGTACAAAAAATATTCAAGCTTTAATTGAACTTATATAATGGAATCCATGAAATTCAAAATTAATGGAACAGTTTCAAATTGTAGATGCACAATATTTAAAATATATACATATTCAAAGTCTAGTAGTGGGCAAATACTTAATGTTAAGTGGTTTTTGATCTTTGAAAAAAGGGAAAACATCGATATACAAGGGACATTTCAGGGCTAAAGATTAGATTGCTCATTACAAGAAAAATATATAAAAATATAACACCGTAAAGTAAACAATACTTCCACTTACTATATATTTCATATATAGGTAAGTGAAAGTAAAAATGAATTCATCACGACTAAAAAAGTCATTTTTATTAAACCCTTCATAAAAACAAAACAAAAATTTGTTATAAAGGAATAAAATATAGTCAAATCAATCATTTTGTGTGCATTATAATATTATTTGACTTTCTTCATAGACCTCTTTTATTAAATTTTTAAGATTTTGTATTAATTTTTTTTTTAATGTTTTGTGTTATAAATATTTGGTTTCGATTTTCACATTCATATGAATATTTTAACAAACGGATGAAAAATATAATTGTAAAAGCTATCGTTATGCCTCTTTCAGAAAGTTGCTTATTTCAGTAGGTTAGATGGACATAATATGAGCTTACTCAAATCGTTCCCTTTCAAGTTAAAATGTGCCTTTATAAGCTTTAGTTTATAATAGTAGTCAAAACTACCAAGATCGATCTTACTACTACGAATACTAAATATAAACATGAAACAGGGAATTTATTAATCATTAATCATTAATCATCTCTATGTTCATGTAATAAAAGTTAATGCAAAAAAAAAATGAAAAATGGTGGGATGTTTTCTTAGCTAGTCGGATGATAAATAGTTTGTCAGAATATTTCTGTATGAAATCCGCCACAAATAGCCAAACCCTGAAGAAGACACACATGCTTGAATTGAAACGTAGCCCAGTATGTATCTCTTAATATTTATCATTCCAGATCAACAATATCAATTAAACAAGCAAAGAATAAGAAATAAAAAGTTAAAATGACATGTTTTTTTTTCCTTTGCATTATTATACTTACACACATTAAGGTAGTATTGTTCTATAAGATTACCTGAGAATATGTCTTGCATGTTTCTGTTACATAAGGTCATATTTGTAACATTACATCACAAAGTTACAATTCGTGATTCCTTTATATATCAATAGAAAGGTTCACACGAAGTGCCACACACGGCTTTGTACCAAACGCAATTACATTCATGATATTTGCATTCCCATAGGGGAGGAGGAATTTGTGTTTACGAAACAATGAATAATAATTTAAAAGTTAAATAATGTTTTTTGGAGAATTATTTGAGCCTCTCTTTTTTATTCGTGGTACTTTTCAAGAAATAGCGAAAAAACTTACGGTTAAAAAAAATATTATGAAGAACATCCATTAAACTAGTTAGTCTAGCTAATAATTTACAATGATATTAAAGTTATAATTTATCTAATGAGTACACTGATAATGTTGCCTCAATGGATTTAATTTTATGAGTTAAACTATAAAACTCGGGGTCACCTGTGGTGTAGTGGTTAGCATGGCAGCCTACAATACTAAAAGTCGCGGTTCGCGTCCCGTGGTGGCCCTAGGATTTTTCAAAGGCAGTATAAAATCCTTAGCTATGCCGTCCCTCGGATAAAATAGAGGTCCCGAGCCAGTACGATGTCAGGTACTCGCTAAAGATCCCTATCCTAATTATACCTTTAGGACTCCCACTGTAATATTGTCCGATTAGCGTAGTAGCACAAAGGGACGTCAAGCAAACAAACAACAAACTATAAAACTCAGTAATCCCTAAAATAGAACATATTAACACAATATTATAATCGACAAGACTAGAATAAAAAGAGATAAATGTAATAAATACCTAGTTTTATTTACCAATCTTAATTCATCTAATTAGTAGCGGTATTAAAAAAACAAATTAAAATATCTCCCAAACGTATTTGTTTAATATCTATTATTAATTGAACATTATTTTTCGTAATTAAATATTAACGCATTAATTATTTACGGATAAAACCTAAATCATTAATGGAAGAATATAATTTTTCAAGTATCGATTGAAAAATTCAGTCATTAACGTTTTCTAAGAAATCTTGAAATACTAAAAAGGCTGAAATTGAAGTCGTTTTTACTTTTGGAACTAATCTTTCTAGCAAAAAACAAATATACTTATTTAGTATATTTTTAAACATGTATTTAGAAATCAAAAAGAAAATCAGAAAAGTAATGCAATAACTACTGATATTTTTTAATGGGCAATGCAATCGTAATTATTGTGAACTATAACAGCACGGTTCAGAAAGTAAAATTTGAAAACATTAGGATCTGTTAAAATTGAAAAAAAAAAATGTCCAAATTGCTCTTTTTAAAACCAGCTCCTCAATCCTTGACTTAAAAAAATGACTCCCATAATGAACTAACAGCATCCCATAGCAGTCTCATGTTCTATATGTCTATATTTTTTCAATCTGGTGGACGTTTCGGACCTGTGTGTATATTGCTCAATTAATTATAGCAATTTACTTGTACAATTAGAAACAATAAAAACCTAACAACCTTTGTACATACGAACATAGAATTTAAATAGGTATAAATATGACGTATAGGTATGTCAAGCAGATCAATCAGAAACGTCCACCAGATTGAAAAAATATAAACATATATAACATGAGACTGCAATTGGATGCTGTTAGTTAATTATTGTAAATAAATAAAGCAGTCTACCAAGATAATATAAAACTTATTCCTTTTGAGATTTATTTGAGAACGAAGAAACATTCATTTCCTCACTCAAATTGTTAAAATAAACATATGTATCAAAACAATCATAATTATTACGTCTCAACGTTTAAATTTTGATTCATTCCTTCGTCTCATTTTTATTTTATTTTATTTTTCCTTCGCTGGTATAAAAGATTCAATATACAAAGAGTTACAAAATTTAAATTACCTTGTAAGCAATAAATGTTCTGGGGAAATAAAACTATAAACAGCCGGAAAAACTAGCGCAATGCCAGAATTATATCTTAATTTCTGTTTCTTATCTTAATTCTCCCCACAACCATCATAACCTAGATTATGAGGAAATTTATAAGCTTTCGTCATATATACGGAATGCTAGATTATATTCAACTAATTTAATCATGTTATAGCATTTTATCAGATCACCCGGAGCGACATCCAAGTTTTCGAAAAAGGGCCAGGATAACGTAATAAAAATGCTTTATTAGCAGTGGAGGAGGAGAGTACCTTCAATTCAATTATTTCTCTTTGGAAGACGACAAATCTCTTGAGCAAACACGCAAAGCCTTCCCAAATCCCTATTCAAACATTTAAACAAAGTCTGCTAATTGAAGCAGCGGAAGCCCCTGCAGCATGTGAGGGTAGGGGAGCAAATGTGTTGGTTTAATCAAAACTTTTGAATATTGCTCCCTTAAGCAGTTTCAAAATTGTCAAGGGGACAATATGCATAAGTCAACTCCAACAAATCAGAAGTAGAGCAATTCCACGTCAAATCAACACAAAAATATATCATTTTGAACCTCATCACTTCAGATTTTCTTAAAATTTGGTATATGTGTACCACTTGTACCTACTAGAACAATTGTAAAATATTACTGAGATATGTCTACCCGCTTTTGAATTATTGGTCTCTAAAGCCCTCAAAAATAGGTCCAGAAACAGAAAAAATCATGATTAAAAATAGCTGTAGACTTTTATATTTTGTTGTATGAATAGATATACTACTACCTATTTTTTACAAAAAATAAAAAAAAGTTTAAAAGATGTCCTTTTTGAGAAAATTGAAATTAAAATTTTAAACTTGGATTTAAGAAAATTTCTTAGTACCAACCTATACATTTATGTGGATCATACGAAATGGCATGGAATGCGCTGTTAAAAGACACCAATCTCATAGTCCTAGTCAAATTTGGAAAACATTTGCAATCTCATAGTCCTAGTCAAATTTGGAAAACATTTGCTGCTATTTTTAATCATAAAATACATATATTTTGGAATCTTAACACTACTTTTTAATTTTTTTAGTAATGAAGAAATTTTCATCCCACTTTTATACTTTGTTGCATGAATAGATAATACTACTCATTTTTCAAAAATATATAAAAATTTAAAAAATGCCCTTTTTGAGAAAATTGAAATTACAATATTACGTTTAGTTTTAAGAAAATTTCTTTAGTACCAACCTATACATTGTTGTATATCATATGAAACGGCATCCAATGCCCTGTTCAACGACACCAATTTGGAAAACATCTACAGCTATTTTTAATCATGATTTTTTTTGTTCTGGACCTATTTTTGAGGGCTTTATAATCCAATAATTCAAAAACGGGTAGATATGTCTCAGTAATATTTCACAATTGTTCTAGTAGATACAAGTAGTACAAATATACCAAATTTCAAGAAAATCTGAAGCTCAAGCCTGTGTTGAATTGACGTGGAATTGCCCAGTAGCATTAATTGAATAATGTTCGATGCCTAATTAATTGAATCCTTGGCTATGCCGTCCTTCGGATGGGACGTAAAATGGAGGTCTTGGGTCTGCACGATGTCAGGTACCCGTTAAAGATCTATATCCTTATTATACCTTGACAGGCAAAATTTAGGATTCCCAAAGGAGCATCGTCCTTTAGCCATAAAGCATAAAGTTATTTTATATAAAAAACAAAAAAGACAATGAAATGTATATTGTATCCGACATATAATTTGATGATCATTATTAGAGATAACAAATAATAAAATTATCTTCATTCGAAATGTCGGTTAGCATGAAGCATCGGCCGATTAGCCATAGTAGCACAAAGTGACGTTAAATAACAAAAAATAAAGATACTACAAATTTATGGTCTATTTCCCCCATGTTTCGCTAGGTAATTTTTTTCTTTCTCATTTTTCAATTGGTCATCGTTATATTATGTGTTTAAAATTTCTTATTGTGTTAATACGAAAACAAATGAAGAATATTTTTCGTTACCATTAGACGGATCACAGATTTTTCACTTAGACTGAATATCAGATCTGGTTCAAAGATTATATACTTACCCTCAGATGCATATATTTTTTAGGGGAGCAAATATGTTGGTTTAATCAAAACTTTTGAATATTACTCCCTTAAGCAGTTTCTAAATTGTCAAGGGAACAATATGCATATGGAACTTATACAGTCAACTCAAACAAATCAGAAATAGCATTAATTGAATAATGTCCGATGCCTAATTAATTGAATCCTTGCCTATGACGTCCTTCGGATGGGACCTAAGTAAAATGGAGGTCTTGGGCCTGTACGATGTCAGGTATTCATTAAAGATACCTATCCTAATTATACCTGCATAGGCAAAAAATTTAAGACTTCCACTGAAGCATTGCTCGATTAGCCTTAGTAACATAAAGTGACGTTAAATAACAAAAAATAAAGATACTAAAAATTTATGGTCTATTTCCCACATGTTTCGCTTGGTAATTTTTTTTTCTTATTTTTCAATTGGTCATCTTTTTATTAGGTAAAATTTATTATTGTGCTTATACGAAAAAAAATGGAGAATATTTTTTGTTACCACTAGATGGATCAGGGAATTTCATTAAGACTGAATGTCGAAGATTATACATTTTTTTTTAAGATTTATAACATCAAAAATCACTTTAATAATTTATAGGCTTTATAAATATAGAAAAAAAATCTGGTGCGATGCGCGCAACACACAACTTTCACTTACTAACTTATTAGATTAGTTAAATGTAAGTGTTTTGTTAAGTGCCATTCCTCGAAGACACACATTTTTCCACATTCGTTTATTAGTTGTTTGTTTCTATTTTCTCTTCAGAAGTACACAAAAATTTTAAATAAATTAAATTAAATTAAAGTGTTTACTTGTGATAATTCGGCAATGCAAGCATAATACTCCATCATTTCTAATTTTATTTACCATAGAAAAAATAATTTCCATTATATGAACAGAACGTCTTTAATTTTAAACAATGTTCTGTAATTAACGGCGTACTGCGCATGCGTGGGCTCAACGATGAAGGAATATTTTTCTTTTTTTCTCCTGTATTTTTTTTACTTGATTTTTTCATATTTCGTATTTAGCCATTTCTTATTTTTAGGCGTAATGCGAGACAGTTAATTTCTCCATATAAACAAAATCAACGGTACTTTATAGGAAAACAAAAAAAAAAAAAAACCCTTCCCCATTTAAGCCCCCTCAGAACATTTTGATAATGACAAAGCTTACCTGATATTAAATAATACTAGATTCTAATTAAAATTGACGTGTTTGATCAAAATCGTTAAATCCGATATTGAGAAAATCGATAAACCGTAAAAATAGGAAAAAAAATTATGAAATAAAGTGCCCTCTCCGTTTGATTAATTTTGATGAATTTTTTCTGTAATATTGCGGGCATATACACATATCAAATACCAGCTTTGATCAAAATCGTTAGAGCCGTTTTTGAGAAAATCGAAAAAATCGTAAAAACTTATTAAATAAAGTACCCCCTCCGTTTGATCAATTTTAATGAAATTTTTGCTGTCACGTCGTGGGAGAAATTGGGACTTTGATAAAAGGAATTTAACAAAACACGTCGTTAATCAAAGTAAGTTGGTAAGTGGAAGTTGTGTGTTGCGGGCATAGCTCCAGATTTTTTTTTCTTTAAATTACTAAATGTTTATATCACTTTTAATTATTATGATTAATGAATTTTCGAGTTCCTTCGAATACTAAAGAATTAGATTTTGTATTTCTTGTGGCTTAAAGGCAGTAAGTCGTTTTGACGGAAGAATCAAATACCGATCTACAAACCAGAAAAAAAAAAAAAACGTTATTGACTCCCCGATAGAAATTTTTATCTTCAGAATTCTTGATGTTTGGTAAATATATGTTGTGATCGAAATATTCTATAAGCCATCAGAGATATATCAAAGGAATGAGAAAGCTGCATTATATATAATCTGACTTTAAGTATACCTGATCCTTCATGTATTACAACATAACATAATTGATTTTTCTTTCAGTACAAAGTATGTGTCACCCCCGGTTGTTATGCAATACAGTGAAATGTACTTAGGCCATTGCGGTTGCGACCTCTGTGTGGTGTTTCGAAAGTCACTCGTTGTAAGGCTTAAAGATTTCTAACTTCTATTTAAGTCCCGTTTATTTTTTCATTTAGATATACATAAAAGATGAAGAATATAGAAAGCTTGCTCTTAATAATGTTTTTATACACGTTTGTGATATACCCAAAACATCTTCAAAAGTATGAAATAAAAATCCAAAAAATAGTTTTGCAAGTTCATTTGTCTCTCAGTGAAACGAAAAGAGCTAAAGAAATAAAAAAATTAATGTTTAGCAGTAAACAAATAAAATAACATTATCTGAACGCCATTTTGTTGAATACCTTCAATATAGAATAATAAAAATAAAAAGCTCTATTATGTTACGAAATCTCTCAGAAATATAAACAATAATGAAATTTGTACTAAACAAGAAAAAAAAAAAAATATTTGTCCAAAATCGGAGAGACTAATTAAAATCACTAGATAATTATTGAATAAATACAAATAAAACTAATTACTTTTTAAAAATAATTTTAAATCTATAGAAATAAAGATGAAATTCTGTTTGTTTGTTCTTTATTCCGAACTGTTTGTCCTAAATACTCCAAATTTCGCTCAGTGGTTCTTTGATACCATGTGCGAACTCCTGTCCATATTAGAATTGGATAACTTCAGCCAATCTCTGGGTATATTATTTATTGTTATAAAAATCGTTTTGATCTCGCTTTACCTTGGTTTTTACGAAATCGAAGGTTTGAGTCGATAAAAGTCTTACTTTATAGACTTTATAGATTTAAAAAATGAAATTCTCCTGGTTAAAACGGTATATACAGCTAGTGTTAAATAAAACGTACATTAATTAAAAATATTGAAATAAGTTAGTATGCAAAAAATAAAAGTAGTAATAATACACAATCAATTATAACATATACATTATAGAACATACATATGAGTATCGTAACCTTTATAAAAAAAATAAATAAAAAAAGTAGAAGTGGGATAACTGAGATCATGAGAGCATAAATTCAAAATAATTTAATGTAAATTACAGAAGGTAAATAATTCATTAGTCGTGCAACAGCAATAATCGTAGATAACATTTTTTATAACATAACATAAAGTGATATGATATAAACGTTCATAATTAAAGAAATACTTATTGGTATTACCTTAAATAACTTCAATATAGATATAAATATTATAGATATAATATTATAGTTATAAAATATATATCTTCAAATTTCATATGGAATACAGAGCAAAAGAAATATAGATTCGCTAAGCCAAAGATGAAATACATGAAAATCACTCTTCGGATTTTATTTTAAAAAATAATTAATTGACCTTTTTCCTTCGTTTAAAAAAAATTCAAGTAAAATCTAATTCCAATTCAGATTGTTCTTGAAAATGAATAGTTTAAATATAAACTATTAAATGAAAAATGGTGAACCGATACAGAAGAAATTGGTTATGTCAATTAATAAAAGAGAGAGCATGAAATTTGATTTGATATAAATCAATCATAGGCCACCTCTGACTCAATACAAGAAAAATGCATTTGAGTGCCGTGTTGTGGAATATAGAAATCGAAGGCCTGGTAGGGGAAAAAAAAGAATAATTAAATTATAAAAAAAATCCAATAGCTACTCCATCCCCCTAGCCTAAAATTTTATATAAAATTCTTTATTAACCGTGGTAACATTAGTGAAATACATATCTATTTGCCCAAATATCTTAAAATATTATCTACAATTTCGGTCTTAGGTGTAAAAAATAAGATATTGTAAGGTCAAACAAAATACAAAATATATAGGTGCCCTAACACCTTACGAACCTCACCTTTGAACAAGTTCTCCTTCGAACCTTGCCGTGCCGACGTGAAGTGAACAGCCATTCATACTTCACGCGACGTTAAGCGAACCATTATCGCTGACGTACCCAAAGCTGGCTTATGATAAAGAAAAAATCTCCATTATCAACATATTTTATATTATCTGAAAAATAAAAAAATAGGAGACGATTTACAACGTTTCACAAATTACACTAGTATCACAAACAACTCCTGTCACTAAGAAAAAACCCAAATCAAAAGTGACACTAGCGCTACCCCCGAACACAGGCGAACAGATGAAGTACCTATATCACCCGAACAGTCGACGTGAAGCCTTAACGAAGGTTATTCGAGGGTCGTGTTCGAAGGTAAAGTTCGTAAGGTGTAAAGGCACCTTATGATTTATAATATTTCTAGATTTGTTTGTTGGAACAGTTGGAACAAACTGTTCTAGTACATGTTGGTGACTGTTAAATTACCTTCTAAACTTGTTGAGAACATTCCAGACACTTCTATTTCTCACTAAATATTGGGTAGAGATTTTAAAATATAATTTACCATTTATTTTTTCTACTAATTCAGTTCATTTTCGGCATATTATGCTGTTATTTTTTTAAAAAGGGAAAAACGCAGCCCAAACTGCAAAAAAGATTCGTGCCGTGTATGGCAGCGATTCGATTGCTGATAGCACGGTTCAGAAGTGGTTTTCGCGGTTTAGATCAGGAGATCTCAATTTGGAAGACCAACCCCGGGCTGGCCGGAGTTGAACTCTTGGCATCGAGGATATTATGACGGTCATCCCAAACAATCCAAGGATTACTGTCCGTGAGATAGCTGCGGAGTTAAGAGCGTGCAAATCGACCGGTGGAGTTGGCAATAGGTCCCATGTATCTTTAAGGACTCGGCAAAAGTTATTAAGCTTCAGATGGGAGGTTTTATCTTACCCGCCGTACTCTCCTGACATAGCTCCTTCGGATTTCCATCTTTACCGTTCCCTCGAAAATTTTCTACAAGGGAAATCCTACTCTTCAGAAGATGACTTCAAAACGGACCTTTCATTGTTCATCAGGAGTAAGGTCAGTGATTTTGGGAAAAAGAGGGACAATGGACCTTCCAAGCTTGGGTAAAGGGTTCCCAAATACGTTGGGAAAAGGTAATCGCTAACGGTGCTAACTATTTTGTAGATTAAATAAATAAATTTTTAGCTGTTTATCAATTTGACTTTGTCTCCAAATTTCTCTACCAACTTTCCGGACAACCCAATATAATGAGCGGTGGACTGAAAATCGATCATATGGTAACGTTTGTGTCAAAAGTGTCGATACAAATTCATCTTTTTGTAACCTTCTTGTTTATTTGAGAATATATGTGGCATTGTAAATTTTCTTTGAATAAAATTATTTTATTATCCATCAATTAATTTAGTTAATATTAATCAATTATTTTATTATAATTTATTATTAGTACCCACGAGTTGTTACGGTATATTATGGAACTAAATCATTATTAGTTATGTTTTCCTCTATCTTTATCAATGTTTTTTTTTTTTTGTTATTATTCAATCTTTTTCATTTTGCTATCAATAGTTTGTCGATTTCACCAAATCATCATGAATCACCGCTCTGTGACGCAGCGATAGTCAGTTGTTTTTTCTCAAACTTTTTTTTTTTTTACAACAGAAAAGGCCTTAACCAGAATTTTTATCTATTATCAAACGTTTCAATGATAATTTATTTATTTATTTCAATTTTTTAAAAATCTAGGAATAGTTAGATAGGGTAAACCGTACAGTTATTGGCACTCAGTACACTTATTGGCACCCCAAATTTAACTTAAAGAAATAGGTAAACAAGTCCTAATTTTATTACAAGATATACATGAGTCTAATTTTTGAAGGGTCCTCTAAGTCATCTATGAAGTAAGACTTTAATTAATTAAACAAACTAACCATAGGGAAGACTTCACAATTAAATCCACAGGGTGCCAATAACTAGATTTGGCACTTTTAACAATAAATATTGCCATATTGTAAAAATATTGAACTTTTTACCCAAAAAAACCTCTTGAGTCTTTATGAGGATAGATAATGAGGAGCTATAGGAAGTTTCTATTTGATCCCTTTATAAAAAGTATTTTTTTTTTTAATTTAACCACAGAAGTGTAGTCTTACTACTAAGTAGGGTGCCAATAACTGTACGGTTCACCCTAGTCATACGACAAAAGATTCATAAGAAAAAAAAACTTTTTCCATTCCGTAATTGAAAAAGACTTACTCATCTGTGAAAAAGGAACATCAAACATATCGGATATTAAAATAATAAAAACTAAAAAGAGCAGATAGATTCAAATGGAGAAAAAGAAAAAATATTCATTATAAATACAATATTCAAGAACAAGCAAGTAATTGTAGTAAATACCTCTTAGCTATCCCTCTCACTGAAGATGTAAAAAAGAAACATTGCAGAAATTCAAAATGAAAAAATGATTATTCACAAACCTGAAACAAAATACATATTTATTAGAAATATGAAATAAATAAACATATAGTAAAATATCTAGGTGTTTAATTGTGAAAGTAGGAAAGAAGAATACAGTCATAAAGGTATTTGGAAATATAGTAATGTAGATAAGTTTACATTGCAATAGAGTAAAATCCTGATTATATATATATATAAAAGATTTGATTGAAACGAGTTCTAGACTTGTTGGGACAGTTGGGAAGAAACTGTTCTAGTACAAGTTCGTGACTGTTCGAGAATATTCTACGCTTGTCTGGGACCTTCTAGACTGTTCTAATTCAGACTAGATCAGACAGACTAGAGTTAGTCTTGCTCTAACCTTGTTGATTATTAGAGTTGCTATTCTTTGTCTTATTTTATGAGCTAATTGTTTCGTTAGTAAAAATTACCTAACCCACATAAATGTTAATAATAATAAATAAATATATGTAACTATCTCCAAATAGAGTATACTAAACCAGAAGAGGATCTCCTAAACGTCAGTACAGTAAGTCCTCCCTTAATTAAGTGCCAAGATACGAAGCCAATTGGTTAGAATACTAAGCCCCTAGGTTTAGCTGGGTCTGTCCTTCGTTAACTGTTTAACTTGAAATCATAAGCCCACAGATCCCAGGGGAACAGAAGAAGCATTAGATGAAGTAAGTTGGGTGCCGGAACCAACTTAGCGGGGGCTTAAATCAAGTCCAGCCTCATTCAGGCAACTTCAATTGCTAAGCATTGGGCTGGGATCAACTATATTACTAACAACAAATAGTCAATATCGTTCTTTATATATGACTATAGCATATTTAAAATAATAATGATAAAATTACTGGAACTATTTAGAAATTTAAACTTCTAAATGGTAGCGAATTCTTTTAGGGCACCCTCCAAATTTTTTACCTCTAAATTATTAAAATTAAAGGTTTTTTATTCTGAAATTATGGTAGGATGAGATTAATATAAGGGAATTAACTTAGCTAGGAATTCAAATATTTACTTTAAATCTTTTATGTGTTTATCATTATCAACACTCTTTAATTTTTTTTCTTATAATGTTCCAATTTAGTAATTTAGTGAAAAATATGTCTTCTTCTGAAAATATTATCTTGTAAATAACTGTAGGATAGTTTATGAAATTATTGACGTTTAAATTTATGTTACGAAAAGTAAATTAGTTTATAGTTATTTTATTATTATGACTCATATTACATTATTAAATTTTGTCTTATATTCATTCAATTACATTCTCAATTTATACCTTTTGTGTTTATTTTATTTACAATCGATTTCTTCCATTTTTTCAAAATAGAAAGTTCTTTTTTCTACATCAATTTATAACCTAAACTTCCAAAATTAAAAAAAAAAACCATAAACATGAAATCCGAAGCCGTAAGAATTGTTTTCAATTAATTACTGCTAGGTTTGTGATAAACTGGTGTTGAGCACTTGATCAACTCCAGTATTTTATTAATGGAAAAAACTATTCACTAGAATTAATAGTAGTAGCAAGAGATCAGTTTTTAACGTTTCTGACATAAATTTATCGATTTATTACGAAAACCCGATTTTTTACGACTATTTTAACTTTAAAATTCTAGTCTTCAGAAGTAAAGGAATAATGGAGTTAGAAACGCAGAAAAGTTTGTAAAAACTCATAATGTTGCATTAAAAATTCGGCAATAGTTTCGGCTATTGGAGAATTCATCATAGATATAGTTACTAGAAAATTCGGGTCTTATTTCGAATAAAGCTAAACGATATAGCGAAACTAGGCGATTTTTTGAAAATTAAAAACATATGGTATCTATTACGGAAGAAATATTTATAAATTTTATTCATTTCAGTGATAGAAAGATAGAAATGGGTTTGATTCATTTGATCTAAGAAGTACCGTAAAAAGTCAAATTTTTTTTTTTTGTTTTAGGTTTTCTTTCTTTAAATAAACTCATTCTCTATAAGTAACATACCAAAATTATAGTTCATAATATGTTTATGTTATGAGGGTAACATTGTTTCTGTATTTGAAAGCTTCCGATAAGAGAAATCATAACATCTAATAAACTCCTTCAATTACAGTTCTTTACAGCCTTCATAACCTTGTTCCCATTAATGATCTATAATGTTGCCGTTCTACTGAAGACAGCAAGTTATTAACTGCTACAACTGATTACAATGCTATTTTATCGCTGCAACGTTTAATCCAACCTACTGTTATGTTAGTATACTAAGAAAAGTGACACAATTAAAACAACAAAGACGGAATTGAAGATTGAAGCAACTAATGTTGAAATAATTTAGCAGAAACGTATTCATCTCACGAATGAGCATGTCGCTAAATTTTTAGAACGAATTTTTTAGCCCAGATACTATTTTTTTATCAAAATAATTCATTTGCTAATAACAGCATTATCCGTTTAAATCTTTCATTTATTGAATTTATAGTCCATGTACCTGTTGGACTGTAGTAAATGATAAATCCCTTTTTGCGTTGCAATGAAAACATGAAGGGCAAGCAAAGTTGGAAAAACAGATGGTTAAACTTATCTGAAAAGGAAATTAATAGAGAAATCACCCTAAGAAAATCGTCTAACAGAAATAAGCGCAGTAAAGAAGATATCTTAACGCCTTTACATGTTTTTATCAATTTTTTTTTTTTTTTTGTAATGATTCAATCTTTTTGATTTTGCTATCAATAGTTTGTCTATTTCACCAAATCATCATGAATCATCACTATTTGACGCAGCAATAGTCAGTTGTTTTTTTTCTTAGACCTTTGTTTTTTTTTTAATATAACAGAAAAGACCTTATCCGGAATTTTTATGTATTATTAGATGTTTCAGAGATTATTTATTTATTCTAAATTTCAAAAAAAATCTAGGAACAATTAGATTTTGTAGAGTTGTACGACAAAAGATTCATAATAAAAAATAATTTTTTCCGTTCCGTAATTGAAATAGTTACTCGTCTGTGATAAAGGAATATCAAACATATATGATATGAAAATAATAAAAACTACAAAGAACAGATAAATTCAAATGAAGAAAATCCTTAACCTACCGACTCTACCGATTTTCTTGTGGGTCAACAGACACCCACTTGTCTTGTCACTCTTGTGGGTGTCTGTTGGACAGTGAAGCATATTTTGACGGAATGCAGAACCCACGAAGAACAGAAAGTACTCCTAGAGATGAGAGATGGTCAACTGTTCTTCAATTACGACAGGTTAAATGATGGTCAGGATTTTCAGTTTACAATGATTTTATTATGGTAAGCCAAAATTTCGATCCAACTTGTGGATCTTCATCAGGGCTACTGAGTCCAGGTGGATCCAGATGGAGTCTTAGTATCCACCTGGACTCAGTAGCGCTGATGAAGATCCACAAGTTGGATCGAAACGTTGGTTTACCATAGTAAAATCATTGTAAACTGAAAATCCTGACCATCATTTAACCAGAAAGTACTCCTAGATTGCAAGAAAACTGACAAACAGTACGGCTTTCTAAAATAACGGAATTGTATCATAAGAAATAGACCGAAAAACAACATGAAGTATAGGGCGAATCACAGCTCTAGATTCTTATCAGAATTCAATAATTGCTCTTAGTTAGGAAATGGCCGTGTGTATTCGGTATCATTTCAACATTCTTTTATTTATTTATTTTTATTTTTTTGATGACTCATGAGTTGTGCTGTACTAGGGTTCCGACTGTATAAAAACCCATGGAACCCAGGTACAATGCTGTGAACCCGGGTCGGAAGCAGCGAACCCGTGGGCAGATGTTGTGGGTTACTTCCCCAAGATGGAGGTCAAGGTGCTGGGCTCACCGTTACCCCAACGGTACACCTTCCCCACCCCACATCGGGGTCTGCTTCACTTGAGGATTAGGCCCAGTGTGGATTCGCTCCATTAGTGGTCTTTGATGGTATTCAGGTTGTGTATCCGTCTAATTACTGGAATCTGTTGGTACTTAGGCCTTAGAGTAGCCGCAATTAGTCTAGCTAATAGCTGATGTCTCGGTACATCCATCCGTAACGGGAAATTAGTTGACCTGTAACTTTGGGACCAAGTACAATTAAATTAAAGCCTCTGGGATAGATATTTTGTGTTTGTGTATTTCTAAAATGAAATATTCGTGAACTTAAAAAATCTTTTATTGCAAGGGAATTATTTCAAAAAGTAACAAACAACATTCCATTTTTTTTTATTTTTTTTTTTGAAATTGCTAAATTTGAAACTGAATTTATTTATATGCCACGAATAATACTTGGTTAAATATGTTTTTATTGCTAAAGGGCAGCTTAATGAACTATAATTGACATTGATATAGGAAGATCTTGAAGAATTGATTGAAGAATCAAAATATTTAAATCTATAATGAAAAATTTAATTCAATAAAAAAACAAAAAAAAACAATGGTGTTGTTTGCCCCGCGGTACAGAATGTTATTATTTAAAACTGTTTTGACATTAGAGGATTTTGTCTAGAAAAGTGGAGGAAAGTTGAGCATTCGGTCAACTTTCTAAAACTCATTAAGTAAAATAAAATCTAAAAATAAAAAAATGGAAAAATCAAAGAATATAAAATAACAAATGCATAAAAACCATTTAAACAAAAATTATGTCTTTGTTCAATTTAAATCATTATTTCATTATTATACTGTTACAACCAAAATATTGATATATTAGTCTAATCTTAATTTGTGGGTTACCACCTTTTTTAAAATTATTTTTAAATAATTTACTTTTTGAATAATTATTTTTAAATAATTTATTTTTCGAAGAATTATTTTTAAATAATTTATTTTTTGAAGAATTACTTTTAAATAATTTATTTTTTTAAGAATTATTTTTAAATAATTTATTTATTTATTTTTTTTAAATTGCTTTTGATTTTTTTTTCACTTCAAAAATAAATTATTTCGAAATATTGATCGTTTAGAAAAAAAAAAGGAGTAAAATTAATGGCGCAATCTTAAATAAAAATTTTAAATTAGACTTTGAAAAGCTATTACCACTTGAAGAGTCCACGGAAGAAAGGTGGAGAGTCAATTTTTTTCCGAATCGTAGTTATAAATATATATATATATATATATATATATATATATATATATATATATATATATATATATATATATATATATATATATATATATAATTGTTCGTCTAGTTCAGTAGAATATGTTGGTGAAAAGAAATAGACAGAAAAAATGACCAAAAATGGAAAGAACCACGTACTCGGAAGAAAGGGGGAATGTCCTCGCGGAAAATCCAAGAATGGGGGAGAGTCATGTTAGAAGTTATATGGGTTTTGTATTAATATCACCACTTCATCAATAAAACAGGGAAGAAAGGGGGAGCGTCAAGGACTATCCCCCTTTCTTTTATGTTTAGATTCTTTTTTTTTACTAAAACTTTTTTTAGAGCGTGTTATGTCTGTTTCGGGCAAATTTATTATTTTGACACGCAAAACAAAAAGGAAAAGGACATATAAAAAAATTGAAGAAAAATGATAAAAGATACTTAAGTAATTAAAGATCCCAACCTAAAAACTCGATTTTCTCCAAATGACATCCCCCCTTTCTTCCGTGGACTCTTCACTTGTGTGCTACATTTAGTATCACGAAATAGATAATTTATTTTATATTAGAATAGAAGCAGATATATTTTCTATGATGTATAATAAATAAGAAAATAAAGTTAAAGATGTCAGAGATTGGTAGAAAATCAGAAAATGTTCTGAAAAAATTAATAAACTGTAAAGCATAAGGAAAGAAATTTCCTCCGCAGTATCAAATCTCCGGTTTTATTCAATTCCCATGGTTTAAGTTAATAGATCTCTCATCAAACCCCTTTTAAGTATCCTCCTCGTATTTATTAAATATACCAGCCATCTTTGTTATTATTAAATGGGTATAAAATTAATTGTATACTCTATAAAAGTTATAAAATAACACATACTTTCCTAATAGAAAAATAAAAGGGAACATATTACAATTAGATTAGCTTTATACCTTCAATTTTATGCCGGGATATTTGTTACTACGTCTACTCCAAGATAAAGTTTCACTGAGTCGTACGTAGGATAGGATAATTTTCAATTTACATATGCAACATATTGTAATACTTGCTAAACTGATACCAGCTCAGAGCGAATTTCTATAACTGGAAGGCATCTCTTGGAAATTAATTGAAGTGGGCGGGAGCAATATACCTAAGAAACTAAGTTCAAAATTTCATTAAGGAGAAATTATATCAAGGGTTAAAATATATTGAATATAAAAAAATGATCAAGAGTAGGTAAATTAATTTTCTTTTATTGATAAACTCCATTTAAAATTATAACTACAAAAATTCTCAACGGATTTAGTACAATAAATAATTTAAATAAAACTAAAAGGAGTTAAATATTTTATGAAATGGAAGTTTAGTTTATGGTCGAGTTTCTCAAGACTGCTATACATAACAAAATCTAAAACACAAAGTGAAATTTTTCGTATTGTAGATTTCTAACAACACTATGAAATAATGAAAATTCCAACAGTAAAATGATACATTTACGACAAATACAACATACATTTCTGGGGTCACCTGTGGTCTAGTGGTTACCATAGCACCCTACAATACTAAAGGTCGCGGGTTCGAATTTTCGAGGAATTTTTAAAGGGAGTAAAAAATCTTTGGCTATGCCATCCCTCGCATGGGATTTAAAATGGAGGTCTCGAGCCTGTACGATGTCAGGTACTCGTTAATGATCCCTATACTCATTATACTTAGAGGGGCTAAATTTCGGATTCACTCTCTTCCGATTAGCCCTGATACCAGCTCAGAGCGAATTTCTATAACTGGAAGGCATCTCTTGGAAATTAATTGAAGTGGGCGGGAGCAATATACCTAAGAAACTAAGTTCAAAATTTCATTAAGGAGAAATTATATCAAGGGTTAAAATATATTGAATATAAAAAAATGATCAAGAGTAGGTAAATTAATTTTCTTTTATTGATAAACTCCATTTAAAATTATAACTACAAAAATTCTCAACGGATTTAGTACAATAAATAATTTAAATAAAACTAAAAGGAGTTAAATATTTTATGAAATGGAAGTTTGCGTGCACCAAGCGATGCTCGCGTGTTTATGGAAAAAGGAAAAAGATAATATCTTGGGTTATTACTCTCTTAGTCAAGGTAAATATTTGAAATTGAAAAGAGGTATTGCGCAAATGTTTTTCGAATCACAAATTTATAATATTTATACATTAATTTAATCACTTCTCATTGGTAATCAACTAATTTAATTTTAAATATTTTGCTAGGTTCTTTTTCTTCACTTAGTGAGGAAGAGTGCTTTAATATATAGGATTTTTTAATGAAGGATTCTCTTCCGCGTTTGAAGTTTATTTGTTTCCCAACGTTTCGAGCTATTGGCTCATCCTCTGGGGTTATCTTAAGTAACTTCTTTTTTTCACCTTAGCCATTTGTCAACTTATATTTTTTTAAACAGTATATGAATACATATGTCTATCCTTATTACTTATTACATTTTATGGCATATTTCACATTTTATAGTCTTTTTATTTCACTGTCACATTTTTACAGTAAAAATTAGGTACAATGATAAACAATTCTAAACTGTAATCGGAACGAATCGATCTAAAAATTATGACGTAATAAAAAACAATAAACATTGCACATAGCTGACCAATATTAAAAAGGCGGGGTATTTTAAGAGATTGTTTCTGTTATCAAATAACGATAAGAACTAAAAAAAAGTTATCACAAATTGGTAATTTATCCAGAAAATATCACTTGGTTATCTATAGATATTATTTCGTGGCGTCATTGATTGAGTCCTAATCATCAAAATGAAACATCGGATAGCTTTCTAATTTTATTTTTATCCTATTTAATCCAACTTCTAACAAAATAAAGTTATATTTTAAAAGTTTAACAATATTTTTGTTTATACATGTGCAGATTATGTGATAAGCCCCTGTATCCTGAAATGTTTCATATCTTGGAGAATTGATGAAATGGTAGCTACTTAAAATAACAGAGCGAAAATAAAAAAAAAAACAAAAAAAAAACACCAGTTATATAATATAAATAATTGGAATATTCCAAACCTATGATCTTCAGCCTCTAAAGTGCAGATAAAAAGACTAATCCTTTAATGCTTTGTAAATTTAGCCCTCAAACCCCAGAAAAATCTATCGCTGCAATGTAGCGATATACCTGGCAGGTAGGATCGTTGAAGATAGAAGTTTGACAAGTCTGAAATCTATTCCACGAATATTTGAATGGCTAAAAGACGCTGAGGAAAAGGTGATGCGGAGATCCGGGTCCGATTACCGGCCGTGACCGTATTTTCCTTTCAAATAAAATTATATAAAAATAAAACTGCTTTTACGGAAAACTCAATACCGATTGAAACAATAGGGTCAGTGTAGAATAGATCTTGAAAGATTCTTTATCTTCATACAAATGGAAAAAAAAAAACTTTGTACTATTACTAGCAGAGTTACAATACCTTAAATTTTGTAAAACTTTTTTGTTTCAACTTGGATCAGAGGAGATCAGTAAAAATGACATCGTGCTACTAAAGCCTATCATGACTAAATAGGATAATTAATTAGTCATTTTCATAATTTTTCAACATATTCTTATTTCAACTGGTCTCGCGCCCAATATGATTTTCGATCAGCCCTGTTAATTTTGCCTTATAAAGAATTCATGTGTTACCTATGGCTATACTAGGGAAAAATATTCACTTGGAACATAAGTACAAAAATAAAAAGAAAAGAACTGACCAGATGATACAGTCACCTTTTTAAATTCCTCTTGAATCTAATCCCTGCAATCTAAATTTCTTCGCAAAAATCCGGAATGCTTCCTTACTTTGTCTGAAATAAAGCCATCCACTGAAACCTTAACATGTTCCATGTGTCGCAGATTTGGCCCGGTTTAGATATCAGCCCTTTTATGTTAAAAAAAGTTTATTTCATAAACTCTCTGCATATCCCAACCTACTTTATCCCAGCTTCGCCTTCTCATCTATCCCTGACAATTCTCAAGACGCCTGAAAAGAAGATGGACAAGGAACCTTCTGAGTAAGGTGTGTTAGTCGAGTTGTAACAATGAATATATTTTCTCCATGCATTTAATACCACATTTAATAGATGTATTGTTTGTAAATACAGTTGTAAATTTCTATAAATAAACAAAGAAAACTTTAAATGATTAGCTAATGTACTTTAAAGCAAGTCTAATTGTGCACCTGTATTCCGGTGATGGTAGGCATAAAGTGGAAGAGCAAATTGAGTGGGAAGTTCTCACTTCAGAGTTAGTTAATTGGTGCACTCAACTCCCATATCAAGCTAATATGAAACTAATGCCATTAAAACTTTATGCGTTTGTTTTATAAAATGTAGATTACATTATCACTGCACCAGCGGAAGGGCCATCTGGGAAATTCAAAACCGGTATTAATGAGTTTTGAAAGTAAAGAACTGAAACTTTTAATGAAGCTCGTGTTTAATGAGAGGTCGTTAATTACTACTTTTTACTTTTTTTTTAAAAAAAGTCCTTTTAATTACGATATAGATTAAATATAATATTTAACATCTAATATTACTTCTACGAAATGAATGGGGGGAGAAATAATGATTAAAATGAAAAAAAAATATCTTTATTTAAAAATACAAGACAAAAAAGAAACAACGAAATATGGACGGTTGTAATATTGAACTCTGCTTTGTGTATTGTACCCTTTGATAAGTATAAGCTTCATATTTGATTTAATATCAGATTTCTCCTTCTAAAACCTTAATAAATTGAGGCGTAGAAGCATATGTTATTTCCATTTTACTCCCCATGAGCGTCACCAGCACCAAATTATTGTGGGGGACGAGTCAATATTCTCATAAATAGTGAAAATTCGAGAAACTAAAGCTTCATCGAGTCGATGAAAAGTAGGATCAAGCTGCTTGGTTTAAAAAAGAAATGGAGAAAAATCATAAAACAGTACATTTCGTGCTAAAATGGGCCGGGGATAGCCGAGCGTGTTGGAGCGCGGCCCGCTTTAACACGCTCGAGCCGAACGATGGCGGTTCGAATCCGCCCTGGGATGGTTGACTTTTATTTCGTGGAGGCCCTACAGAATAAATCTCGACCTACCCACCATGGTTAGGATAGGTCGGTTACACCTGTAGAGTAACCCCCCGTATGCCACACATGGCCAGGTAAGGGTACCGAACAAAAAAAAAAATTTCGTGCTAAAATAAAAATTATATGATTTATCAAATATACAATACGCCTGAAGATGCTTTTTAAAAAAGCGACTCGGCCCAATTTTTTTAAATAAACTCAGATTCAGAAGTTGGGTATAATCAATCAATAGAGTAAGCTGTAATTGACTAATATTTTATATATATTCATATTTTATTAAATTTGATTAAACTCGAATGAATTCGTTTAATCGTATTTAATTTTTTTTAATTTGGGGGGGGGGGGGGATGGGACGGTCTCCTTCTGTCAAAATATGGGAGGGATGCGTTCCCCTTGTGCCGGGATTTCGCCCATGTTTCTCCCTATTCTTATAATTCTGTCTGATATGATTTCCTATGAAACAAAAAAAATAAAAAAGACACAAAGGCTACAACTCATGCTAAAATAACTCTATAGAAACACGAAACTGTGGTTACAAAAAGTACCAACTTATAACGACACTTTAACAGAAACGTAACCATATGACCGATCTTCAGAGCAAGACTAACTCCCTAAGGTCTCGAAGGTATTAGACAAGCGTAGATGTTCACAGTTTGTTCCACAAACATGTCTAGAACTGTTTTCAATCATAAGTTTAGTTAGTTAATTGTATATAATATATATATAGTTATAAATATATATAACATAATGATATATTTGAAGGGTCAGGTACCACGGTAGTCCACTTTTTGTTGATTTGAAACAAGTTGTGCCGTCTGATAGTGTAGGAAGTGTACTTTCTTTTCATACTTGTTACAGTCGAGAAAAAAAACGATAGTCCACATAAAATCGATACGAGTGGGAAAAACAGCTGTAGTCCTGAGCATAGGGGAAAGATTAACAGTAGTCCATTTCTGTTTGTGGATGAACGTTATGAATATTGGTTCTTGATTCTTCAGTTTACATTCTATCCTAATCTATTACGGCGTTTAACATTATAAAAGTGATTTTATTATTATTAAAAATCAACAGTGACTTTAGTCTGTTCCTGCGCACTTTAGTCTTATCTGTACACTTGGATGGTTACAAGTGTACAAAATTAACAAAAAAAAAAAGAAAAAAACACGGACGAAAGTCTGATGTCATGAAAAAAAATCAGACTTTCACCTTACAAGTCAGGTGAAAACTGTTTTTGTAAACGATTAACTTGGTGGAATAAATTTGGAAAATGGATCAAGGTGACCATAAACTTTAAATTTCATTTTTCTCAGAATGGACTACCGTGGTTTTTCCACATGACCTTTCATTTTTATTATAGTTTATTTTCAATAGAAAAAATCATTAAAATAATTATTTTATATTTTGAATTTGCGGTGTGACTGGAATCGTTGACAGTTTTACCCACGTCGAAACGCTTCTAAATAAGTATGGTCATCATAGATTCGAAAAAGAAAAAAAAACTTATGATACATATAATAAATCTTTCCAATGAAAGGTTCACTAAAAAAATAAAAAAAAATAAATTAATCAATGAGCTTTCTTCTGCCAACGGTTGACAACTGTCATTAGTGTAATTTTCCCACTCGTTTTGATTACGATTTAAACAAAATCGATTTCCTATTGGTTCCAAAAATAGCGTAGAGAATCGATGTAAAGGAATCGAACGAAGCACAAATAGACGAAGCGGTGTGTGGCAGCGGCGGACATCCGATCGGAAGTTGTCTTCCACTCGGCAGCGCGCGCCCTCTCCTGAATTTATGGTATATCTATCTACCTACGTTCATTGGGGACATTTTTATTTTTCATTATATTATTATTTTATATTTTCCTATGCAAGAGCGACAGTTTGATATTTTTAGTGTACTTTTTGCCACACTTTAATTGTTTATTCACAAACTATTGTATTTAAAAATAAAATCTGGTGCGTGCGTGCAACACACAACTTTCACTTACCAACTTACTTAGATTAGAAATTGACGTGTTTTGCTAAATATCATTTCCCAAAGTCACACATTTTTCTACAGTCATATCTTATTTTTGTCAATCGTTAAAGCCGTTTTTGAGTAAATCAAAAAAACCCGTGAAAATGATACAAAATTTATTAAGTAAAGTCCCCCCTCCCGTAGATCAATTTTGATGAAATTTTTACAGTCATATCTCGGGCATATAAATACATCAAATACCAAGTTTGATCAAAATCGTTAAAACCGTTTTTGAGTAAATAAAAAAAACACGTGAAAATGATACAAAATTTATTAAGTAAAGTCCCCCCCCCAGGTTGATCAATTTTGATGAAATTTTTACAGTCACATCTCGGGCATATAAATAGATCAAATACTCAGTTTAAACAAAATCGTTAGAGCCGTTTTTGAGAAAATCGAAAAAAACTTAAAAAGTTGTTAAATAAAGTACCCCCTCCCTTTGAGCAATTTTGATGAAATTTTCGCTGTCACATCGCGGGCATATACACACACTAAATACCCAATTTCAGGTTCGCACGGTTTATAGTTTTTGAGCTAGTCTGTTAACATACACACGCACAGACCATTTCGCGGGACTTGGTTATTTCGACTCAGGGGGTCCCAAAACGTGTATTTCCGTTGAAAACCGGAAGTCGAAATTTTTCACGATCGCAATACTTCCACTTACTATATATTTCATATATAGGTAAGTGAAAGTAATAAAAGAAAATCACACAAAAAAATAAATAAATAAATGGCCCGCCAGCCTAGATAGCCAATAAAACAATTTACTGTTACTTCAACATATTTCGAAAAATATAATCCTTTGCTTTAACTTTAGTGCTGTTTGACATGATTGTAGAATGACTAATTGCAATTTCAACTTTCTATTCCCTCGTTTAATTCGCTATAATTGTAAGATCAGTGGGAAAGAGGTAGTGAAGAGAATGGATTGACTTGTCCGGGATATGTGCCTGGTAGCTCAAGTGGCAACAGCGCCTTACTAGTCATAAGGATATCCGGGTTCGAATCCTGGCCAAGTGTTATCTTTTTTATTCTTATAAAAAAAAATTTAAAATGATAATGAGAATTATAATATTAACGACAAGAGAAAGAATTAAGAAAAGATGAAAGAAACGCCACCTTAGGTGCCTTTAAACTGAGCGAACCTAATCCACGAAAAGGTAATCCCCCGAACCGTTCCGTAACGGCGTACCTCAAACGGCTATGTACACTTAAGGTGCCTATGCACCTCACGAACATCACCTTCGAACAAGTTCTCCTTCCTTGCCGTACCGATGCACAGTGGCAAAATTTTGTCATTTAGCGGCCAAAAATCTATAACTCCTGACCGAATGACGATAATCGAATAACTCTTTTTTCATTAATGAGCTTGGGATTCCCTTCATCAGTGAGAATAAAAAAAAATAAAAATAACATCCCTCAAAGTATTTCAAATTAATTTTTATATGAACCATTTCTTCACTTAAATTTAAATAAATAAGCTTATTAGGTGCAGGGTTATACATGGAGAATGAAATGAGTCAGTATTAGTATCTATTGAGCTTTCTGCTGATATACATATCTTTTTCAGGCATTTGCTCCTTTTGAATTTTTTTAAAATAATTATTGTCTAAATAAGAAAAAACCCAAACAATTAAATTAAAAATACCTTACTTTTTAGGAATTTTAAGGGAATAAAATATTTTCATATAATTCAACGAGGAGTATATTTTATGATTAAGTCAAATTCGAGGCCGATTATATAATAAAGGTTCAAATATAGGGATTTAAATCTTAAAATCGATATATCGCCGATCGATCGCATTTGATCGATCTAATTCTATTATGTTATTTTAGCACCCTTCATCCTCTACCACTGTGAAAAAAATCAGAACCAACTATTGCCAATAATAGAAGTTATATCAATTTAAATACTTTCTTTTCATAAATTACGTAGTTAACGTGGATGAAATTAAAACGCACTTTCATCCAATAATTTTACAGCAATTCTTCTTATTTATAAAATATGTTTTGTGGAATAATATAAAAAGTAAAGCTTAATAGGGAAAAAAATTGAATTTATTTTAAGCAAAATCTATGCTCATCTCTTTATTAATATTTTTTTTCTATTCAGCTTTACTTTTTATATTATTCCGCCAAACATATATTATAAATAAGAAGAATGTCTGTAAAATTATAGGATAAAAGTGCGTTTTAATTTCATCCGCGTTAACTATGTAATTTATGAAAAGAAAGTATTTTAATTGATATAACTTCTATTATTGGCAATAGTTGGTTCTGATTTTTTTCACAGTGGTAGAGGATGAAGGGTGCTAAAATAACATAATAGAATTAGATCGATCAAATGCGATCGATCGGCGATAAATCGATTTTAAGATTTAAATCCCTATATTTGAACCTTTATTATATAATCGGCCTCGAATTGGACTTAATCATAAAATATACTTCTCGTTGAATTATATGAAAATATTTTATTCCCTTAAAACTCCTAAAAAATAGGGTATTTTTAATTTAATTGTTTGGATTTTTTCTTATTTAGACAATAATTATTTTAAAATCATTCAAAAGGAGCAAATGCCTGAAAAAGATATGTATATCAGCAGAAAGCTCAATAGATACTAATACTGACTCATTTCATTCTCCATGTATAACCCTGCACCTAATAAGCTTATTTATTTAAATTTAAGTGAAGAAATGGTTCATGTAAAAATTAATTTTAAATACTTTGAGGGATGTTATTTTTATTTTTTTAATTCTCACTGATGAAGGGAATCCGAAGCACATTAATGAAAAAAGAATTATTCGATTATCGACATTCGGTCAGGAGTTATAGATTTTTGGCCGCTAAATGACAAAATTTTCCCACTGTGCGACGTTAAGCGAACAGCCATTAATACTTCACGTGATGTTAAGCGAACCAATATGGCTGACGCACCCAAAGCTAGCTTATGATAAAAAAAAATCTCCATTATCAATATATTGTATATTATCTGAAAAATAAAAATAGGAGACGATTTACATAGTTTCACAAATTACACTAGTACCACAATAAACTCCTGTCACTTAGGAAAAACCAAATCAAAAGTGACACTAGCGCTACCCCCGAACCCAGGAGAACAGATGAAGTACCTAGAACACCCGAACATTCGAAGTGGAGGCTTCACGAAGGTTGTTCCTGGGTGGTGTTCGAAGGTAAAGTTCGTAAGGTGTAAAGGCACCTTTAAATGTCAAATTCGAGCGAACAGTCATGTCTGACAGCACTTACCATATATACCGTAATACAATAATTTTCATCAGTTAGACGGCTATATGAAACTCGCGTCTGTCTGGTTTTTGCTATAACTTATTAAAGATATAAACAATCTCAGAAAAATACTAAAAGAAGGTCTAGCATCTTAACTAAATCAAAAGCGACACTAGCTCTATCCCCGAACACACAGGCGAACAGATAAAATACCAGTTTGTGTTCGTGTCTTGTTTAGAATAGCTGAACACTTTTCCGAACAGGCTGTTCGAGAGTTGATTCGAAGGTGAGGTTTACACAGTGTAAAGGTACTTTTAAGTACACTGCAACCTGCGCAAAAAAATTATTAAGTTTAGACTGTTCGTTTTAAAGTTTTGGCAGCATATAATTTTTTTTTTTTTTTTTTTTTTTTTTCACTTTATTCATATATCCGCGCCTGTCAGCAATAGATGGACAATCAGCAGATTCGATGGCCGTATACAATTGCAGATGATATGTCAGGCATGGGGAAGGATGGCACCCAACAGTACCTCTTGTCTGGCTTCATTCAGTTATTCAGGTCGGTTTTAGAAGGAGATCTTTCATCCAACGCCTTTTCAATCTCCTCCTCACATTCATGGGCATTTCATCGGTGGCCATATCTCTGATTAGTAAGTTTATTTGTCCGTGTAGGTTAGTGTGGAAACTTTTGTAAAGAGTCTTGATTTGTTGGTCGACTGTTGGCATGTGGAAGTCAATATATAAGGTTTGATTAGTAACGTACCAAGGTGCTTTTGAAATGAGTCGTAATAATTTGGACTGAAAGATCTGGAGTTTCTGTAAATGTATTTTTTTAGCAATGCCGTAAATCTGTGAACAGTATATCCATATAGGTTTAAGTAAGTAGGAGTACGTATTTAATTTTTGTCTCAGTCTTAATTTTGAGGATTTAGAAAAAAGTGGGAAAAGTAGCTTTAGTCTTTAATTTTATTTTTTTAAATAACAAAGTTTTTGGGTTAGGCATTGAATTAAAATATTATGCTGCCTAATATTTATCACTTCTTTTTTTTTTTTTTTAAGTGGGATGAGTAGAGGGCAAACAGCTGGGTCCAGAATATAAAATTAATTTAATTCATAATGGTGGGATTTAATTTAATTAAAATATACCAAAACCTCTTTTTATCTATGTAAGGCAGGTTTTTTCAAATAATCCATTGACTTTTTGAAATTTAAAAATTCGTTTAGTTTAAGATACTAAAAATTAGGTAGTTCCCAGGTTTGTATATAAGTATAAATTCTTTCTTCTGACCTATATCGCATTCTGCCTCTGGAACCTTTGCATACATTTCGCCCGGGAACCCTACAATACTAAAGGTCGCGGGTTCGCGTCCCGAGGTAGCCCTAGGATTTTTAAAAAATTTTTGGCAATGCCGTTCATCGGATAGGACTTAAAATGGAGGTCCCTAGCCTGTACGATGTCAGGTACTCGTTAAAGATGCCTATCCTAATATTACTTGGATAAGCAAAATTTAGGACTCCCACTGTAGCATCGTCCGATTAGCCTTAGTAGCATAAATGGACATAAACAAACAAAGAACACACATTTCGCTCAGATTGTAATTCTATATAAATACTGAATAAAATAGCACAATAAATAAAAGTAACATTAAGTTTGTACAAATTTAAACAAAAATCTTTCATAATCTACCATAATACACCATTCGAAAAATTCTCTGTCCTTATATAATTTCATAGATTATATTGTTAAAAATAGCATTATTTTATGCGTTAGACGCAATTTTTATAATATTTATATTTGACCATTTCTGCATTGTTCCCCAACATGGCTTCAATTTGGACAAAATGAAAAAAACCATTTATAAAATTTAAACTTTTAGGAAATATTAAATGGGATGAAATTTATATGCAGCCAACCTAAAAACGTAACAACTCCTAAACATAATATTACCACCGAACTAAAGGTAGGTGATATACGAGTCAAATGTTTTTGACAACAGAAATAAATAAACGGAGCCCAATTCGATCCTTGATGTCAAAGAAGAAAATCGCGATTGATTACTATCGATTCTGAAGCCAGAATTGATATGGGGTATATATCTAAACATAACAATGCCTACGGGTCACAATTTTACCATCTGTAAAAGCTACAAACCAAATAACAATAAACCAGGAAATGCACGCTACTACGATCAATATTTATTGACAAACGAAATTAGAGATGCACGGATTGGAACGTATGGATAAATACACCTGTGGACCCATCCTCTGTCATAGCGAGTAAACATGACCGAGTCCACAACGATTCAAAACAAATATTAAAGGTTTTTAACACAACCTCTACACCTGCTTCCTCTACGATCCGCTAGCTAACAGAATGTTTTAATTATTTATTCAAAGTTGTATATACCTAAAATTAAAACATAAAATGTCAAACAAATAATGAGAATTTTATTTATTTATTATTATACATCCTCCCTTGCCTTTGAGGCAATACGGATTTTGCAATAATGAGATGTTTCGCATACGCAAAACACCTCACTGCCGCATGTTAACAATTATATACAAATTTGACTTTTTTCTGTGCCAAGAAGTTTTCTGTTCTTATTTTTCCGTTCTCATTTTCCCTTCCACTCGTCTTATTTAGTCCTGTGGTCTTCCTGGGACCAATAATGAAAACTAAAATAATATCACATGAAACGAAAGAGTTCAATGTAACTAAACAGTGAGAGAACAATGACTCAAAACTAACTGTATTCCTTCCTGTGCAGGTTTAACTCGATTAAAACAGTCATGTTTGAGCAAGAGGGCTTAAGTCATAAAAAATGTTATTGTTTCGTCTTCTTAAAATTCATAATTTAATATTGGCTTTCTTTAGTAAATTTTGTCTCATTTTGAGACAAAACATTGTCTCAGGTTTTTTTTTTGTTTTTTTGTTTTTCAAAAACGTGTGTAATTATTTTGATCAAACTGCGTATTTGACGTATGTGTGTCTATGACCGCGACGTGACAACCAAAATAAACTATCCCTTATTACTGACGAAAATAAAAACTTTTATTTAACAATAAATTAATCGTTCTCGATTTCCAGAAAGGCATAAGAGGCAAACTTTTCTATGAGTTCTGTGAGTGTAAATATTTGTACACCTCCTATCGATTCATCTTCACGATACATTTACAAAAAGCAAAACGCTGTAAAAAAACAACCAAGCAGTAAAATAAAAACTCGACTGTTGATGAAATCAGGTCCCTTAAAAAAGAAATAAGCAATAATGAATGGAAAAGTACTGAGTACTTTCAATTTTTACATTACAGATGAATTATAACTTATGGAGATATACAAATATCAGCATATAAATAATATAAATAGATATAAAAGTTTTTTGTTTACATATTATTGAAACACGTCGATTTCTAATCTATGTAAGTTCGTAAGTGATAGTTGTGTGTTGCACCAGATTTTCTTTTTTATGTTTAATGCCTATATTACTGATAGGGCTGATTAAAAAGTTCTAATCCTTTTGTCTGTATTTGTTCAAAGATTGTCATAATACAGATAGTTTGTTTTTAAGATAAGAAGATTGGTCATAGTCCTAGAAATAGTTTTCTAGACCCAATTACAAGAGCATTGCCATTCGTTTAATGGCAGGATTTGGCGTAAGTAAAGTTTTTCATTCTCCATCATTCAATAAAAACTCAAATAAAACTTTGTAATACTTATGTAACTTTTGTTAAAAAATTGAAAGATTAAGGCGCTAAATATTAGTGATGTTTATGAAAAACATAGGTTACTATCTATGTGAAAAGAATGCAAATTTTTACCACCGTGAATATTTTCACCACTAAAGAAATTTCAGCATCTAGTTTTCAATGTGAGATAAAATAGAACTAACTAAATATATTGAGTAAACCTATCCTGAAATTAGGTAGATTTATCTCATAACATAAAATTGTGGCACTAAATCAAGTTATGCTACTAGTGGGAGTCATAAATTTTTCCTATCCAGGTATAATTAGGATATGGATCTTTAACGAGTACCTGACATCTTACAGGCTCGGGGCCTCCATTTTACGTCCTTTCCAAGGGTGGGCAGTTTACCCCATTTAAATGAATTAAATGAATGCTTCATGCTCCCCCTTAAATGAATGCTTTAAGTGAAGTATTGTAGGTTGCTATGCTAACCACTATATCCACCACAGGTGATCCTAATAAATCAAGTAAATTTAATACTTTATTAAATACTAATCTCAATCCAATTATTATATAGGTATATATTTTATTTTTTAGATTTTTTTTTCCCTAAGAAGATCCCAAGCCATGAACAGAATAAGCGTAGGAAGTCGTAATGTATGTAAAGTCGAATATGGACATAGGTAAAATAGAAAAAATGACCTCCCCCCCCCCCAAACAAGGATAAAACGAAAACCACTGATAACTGGGCTGTTAATTTTCTTATTCCGACAAGATTTAAGAAATAGTATCAAATGATAAGAAAAAAGAATAAATCTATATAAATAAAGTTGAAATTCTGTTTGTTTGTTTGTTTATTTGTTCTTTATAGAAATCCATACCTTTTGTCCTAAATTCTCCAAATTTCGCTCAGTGGTCCTTTGATACCAGGTGCGAACACCTGTCCACATTTAAATTGCATAACTTAAGCCGATCTTCAGCTGATATTCTTTATTCTCCAAATTTCGCTCAGTGGTACTTTCAGACCAGGTGCGAACACCTGTCCACATTAAAATTGCATAACTTCAGCCGATCTTCAGCTGATATTCTTTATTCTCCAAATTTCGTTGTGTTTCTTTCAGACCAGGTGCGAACACCTGTTCATATTAAAATTGCATAACTTCAGCCGATCTTCAACTGATATTCTTTATTGTTATAAAAATCCCAATGATCTCACTTTACAATGTTTTTTTTTTTCGAAATCGACCGTTTCTTTAGAAAAATGAAATTCCCCGTGCGGAACCGGGATATACAGCTATAATCTATGCAAATAAAGGTGAAATTCTGTTTGTCCTTTATAGAAATCCATACCGTTTGTCCTAAATTCTCCAATTTCCAAATGTGGTTCTTTCAGACCAGGTTCGAACACATGTCCACATTAAAATTGCATAACTTCAGCCGATCTCTGGGTATATTCTATATTGTTATAATAATCGTTTTGATCTCGCATTACATTGGTTTTTACAAAATAGACCTTTGAATCGATAAAAGTCTCAGTTTATAGATTTTATAGATTTAAAAATTGAAATTCTCCGGGTGAAACCGGGATATACAGCTAGTTTTATGAATATTAACATGTAAACGAAAGTAAGCTAGACGTCGAAGGTAAAAAAAAAAAGAAAATAACAACAGCTAAGGCAAACAAATAACAATGAGTACTTATATATAATTAAATAACGAAATGTTTGAACCACTTGATATTGAACAAGTTGGAAATACATTTGAGGGTAATCCAACTGATTAATTTGAAGAGCAACGTTTATTTAATCGATAATACAATATTGATAAATTAAGAACTCGAAATCTAGTTATTATGGAGCATTGTATGGAGATGGGTGGTTAGAACTTTTTCAAGAGGAATTGATGCGGTAGTTTGCAATGGCCTAAGCGAAGATGTAGTCTAAAAATGATTTCTTCTCCTTGACTTTCTTTCGCTTGTTTTCCATTTTTTTTATATAATTTTAATAAATTATATATATATATATATATATATATATATATATTCGCACAGTGTTTCATGCATAAAGTATATTATTTTCAGTCAAGCAAAAAAAAAAATCCTATACGTGAAACAAATAGTAAATAAATATTCTGTAACTTTTATCTATTTGAATCACTGACCTCACTTAACAATAGGAATTGATTATTCAGCGCAGATTAAGGTTATTAATGATCCGATGCCTCCTTGACGTAAATGCAATGATTTATCAGACATTCGTGGCGCAAAAACATTATTACAAAAAGAATAAGAAGTCTTGTATTATTTACAAGGATTATGTTTGAACGTGGAATCGAATGTAGGCAACGTATTTGTATAATTCGATTTTATTTTCCAGGAGGTGGAAAAAAAAATTATTAGTGAGTATATAATAATATAGTTCTAGTATCTTTATACATATAAAAATCTCGTGTCTCGATGTTTGTCCAGAATAAAATCTGAAACTGCTCAACCGATATTGATAAAATTTGGCTCATTATGAGTGGTTTTGTCCAACATAAAAGATAGGATAGTAATTATTCTGATTATTCACCTCAATATTTCTTTTATTGCGAATTGAATGTTTATTACACTACAATTGAGGTTTATTTTTCATATGTAAGTTTTTTAAATGTCCAACGTATGGTGGTGTAAGTCGATTTATCGACACATTAAGATATTTCGGTGAGGTAAATTTTGAAAGGCTGACAACTACCTTTGTCTTTGTTCTTGCTTCAAGATTGGCGTCAAGAATCGTCTCATCATTCCTTACGAAAGATTGACAAAGTTCTCAATAATCATCGAATTCGACAGATTACCGGATCAGTTTTTGTTTAACCTAGATGGTATATTATGATGACATAATCGTCGAATGAATTGTTGTAATTTAAGAGAAATATAAAAAATATTTGTTAATAGTTATAAATTAATGTTACCTACCTCATCCATAACATTAAAATTTTATATTTTATTTTACAGGTTTTGATAAGCAGTACTTAGTGAATGAATCATTAATGGATGTTATAGTCAAATATGAGATGCAAAAAATAAAAACTTAAACTCTTCAAAATTCTTCGCTTAAACACTTTTAATTTAAGTTTTAGTTTTTTTTTTTTCCATTTTAAGTTTTGTCTCGTTTTCATTTATTACTTTCATCATGAACTTACTTTGAGAGCTTTCTTTTTTAATTCTACAAAAATATGTTTATGTTTATTTTATCTAACTTGTTTAATTTTGTTTAGTGTTTCACAAACATTTGTATCTGTTTGGATAAATTATCTGATTGGTTGTTTTTTTTTGTTTTTTTCTCATTTAGCCCTGATGATGACCTAAACTTTGTGTTTAAAACGTTGGCTAGAATATAATATGTAAATATCACATATTTGTACTAATTACTTTGACCGCACCCCCCCCCCCCCCCCCCCCAACCAATTCCTGTTCATTATATCTTCGGTCAACTATCTTCCACCATCATGAAACGTTTTAATCTTTAAAGAAATTTTTTTTTGGCTTTTATTATTTATTCGCACCTAACTGCATAATTTTTAATTTTAATTTTACTATATTTATATTTTTAGTAATTTAATTTTAATTTATTTAACAATTGAAATATCTCTTCTACAAGTAAGTTTATGTCATTATAATAGTCTGATCGATGTGGTAACCATGACTTAGACTGATCAAGATCAAACATTTTTCAACTATTAGAAGGGTTATTTACTGGCATTAAGAAAAGAAAGAGGTTCCGAGAGCATTGTAAACATTAGCACCGGCAGGTAGACGTCTGGTAGAGAAGGCGCCTGTCTAGGATCTAGGGCTAGTCTCGACGCTTCGGAGTCTTTTTATGACATTGGTCTCGTGCGAAATATGCCCTTACAACAGCCAACTATCGAACAACACATACGAACTATTTATTCACGCTTTTACGTAAAATTTCATGGACATAATAACAGACCTGGCCAAAGCTGACATGATTTTTGCAAGGCAGCGAAAAAGAAGACGGATGAGGGACCATCTCTCTTGAACTATCAAGCAAAGAAAGAGGTGCTGCTTGGCACGTTCCTTTCAGCATGCTCAAAATGTCTTGCGTATTAATTCTTTGTAACCATAACTTTCGCTGATGGTCACAGACTGCTGACAGGTGTGAATCGAAATTTAAGAGAAAAAATCTGGTGCGATGCGTGCAACACACAACTTTCACCTACGAACTTACTTAGATTAGAAATCGACGAGTTTCGATAATATGTAAACGCCATTCCTCAACTTCAAACATTTTTCCACATTTAAGTATATACTTATATTTGTATATCTCCATAAGTTATAGAGTATCTGTATAGCAAGATTTGGTAGCTCTCAGCACTTTTCGATTCATTATTGCTAATTTATTTATGAAGGGTCTAATTTCATCAACAGTCGAGTTTTTTTTACTGCTTGCTTGTTTTTTACTATGAGTTGCTTTTTGCAAATATATCGTGAAGGTGAATCGATAAGTGTATTTACGTCTCTTATGCCTTTCTGGAAATCAAGAACGATTACTGTTCCACTAAAATCGCTTTATATTGTTTTCAAAAAATTATTACGGAACTGAATTTTCTAAACTAAAATATAATTAATTAAACAACATCGTTACACCCGTTTTTGAGTAAATAAAAAAAAACTCGTGAAAATAGGACAAAATTTAATAAGTAAAGTGCCACCTCCAATTGATCAATTTTGACTGCCACATCGTGGGCATATACATACATTAAATACCAAGTTTGATCAAAATCGTTAAAGCCGTTTTTGAGAAAATCGAAAAAAAAACCTAAAAATTAGACAAAATTCTATAAATAAAGTACCCCCTCCGTTTGACCAATTTTGATGAAATTTTTGCTGTCACGTCGCGGGCATATACTTACACCAATTACCCAATTTCAGGTCTGTGCACAAACACACACACACACACACACACACACACACACACACACACACACACACACACAGACACACAGACCATTTCGCGGGACTTGGTTAATTGGACTCAGGGGAACCCAAAACGTGTATTCCGTTGAAAACCGGAAGGCGAAATTTTTCACGATCGCAATACTTTCCTTACTATATATTTCATATATAAGTAAGTTAAAGTAAAAAACAATTATTTATAAGAATTCCAGACGTTTAAGTTAGGTGTAAAGCCCATCATAAAAAGCCCAACAAACAAATAAAAGTTTTTCTTTATTTATTTATTAGGAGTTGAATTTTTTTTATGTTTGAAATTAATAGAACTAGTGAAAGATTACAAAGATGTATTAATTCAGCAAATAAGGGTTAGCATGTTTTAAAACATAACCAAAAAAAAAAAAAAAAAAAAAAATGGGAAATAAATTAAACGCGCTGTGGCGTGGGATTCATTATAGAGTGAGACGGCAGAATGATAAGATGAAATATGATTAATTAAACAGGTTGATGAATATCTAAAATATAAAAGAAGAAAAATATGATTAGGTATTAATGAACTTCAAATGATAAATATGAAGCGTTGGCCCATCAACAGGTTTAAAAAAAATAATAATAAAAAAAGAAATACATAAATATAAATATATGTATATATTTATACATAAAAGGGGCTTTGTCCTGACTGAAAGAATCAACGCAGAGCAAAAACTACTAGTTAGAAACTTGAAGTTCGGAATTTAGATTTTAAACGCTATGTAGGTAACCACTAAGAAAGGAATTTCAAAAATGTAACCCCTAAGGGGTTTAAGTGGCGAAATCGTCGTTTAATTCTAACGGACACCTATTTTTGCACTTTGAGAAAAATATCTAATTTGGACTCATTTTAAAGATCTTGATACGACAAGTTTAACTCGAAAGCCCCTAAGGGGCATCGAAAACCATGTTTTAAAGACGAAAAATGAAGCGTTCACGACGAGTAAGCAATTTTTTTTTTCGGAGGTTTTAGTAAACTCTCCATTGCGCGTCTCCCTCTCTTCTACCGAGCCGGCAGCTTCCCCCTCCAACATTTCACCTACCGGAAGCTCCGATCCCAGTTATGTTGTTAATATATAACACATGTTGTCAATACATAACATATTATATTAAATCAATACCAAGATAATGATCACAGAATTGATTTTAAAGACAGGGAATGCTAGTAAATATATATAACAATACATATTATTTAAAATAGTTTCAGACTTTTTGAACGAACTTAGAGTACCATCTACGCTTGCCTAGAAGCTTCCAGACAGTTCTTTTCAGACTAAATAATAGGAGCGATGGACAGCAGAGCTAGTCTTGTTGTGAAGCAAAAGTCATATCAAGTTATTTTAGTGTTACTTTGTGGTTACAAAGTGATACTTTTTGTAACCGTTTTAGTTTTTTTGTGTTTTCATAGTTATTGTGGCTTTTAAAAATCTTTTATCGTTCAATAAACATTATTTCAACCCACAAATTGTTATAACTAGAGCTCGGATTCCCGTGCAATTGCATCTTTTTTTTGGAAAGTCAGAATAGAGCGAACTCAAGTTACTTATCCGAATCAAGCCTAATGGGATGTTTTAATGAAGTTTTATACTGCACGAAATTGCACGTTTTGGGGTTTACTGCACGAAATTGCACGATTTGGGGGTTATTGCACGAACTTGCACGTTTTGAATTTTTATTGCTCGAAATAGCATCATTTTTTTTTTTTTTTTTTTAGAAAAAATATATTACAAATTATAATTCTCTTTAATACATATCACAATAATAGTGGAAAGATAAATGTAAATATCATAGAAAAAAAAATAAAGGGAACTTGGGAGATGTTAACCAACACAAACTTCCGATTTCCCAGAAATGAGGGTTCAGTGGTTCCTGGATGTTTACATTTTGTTTCTCAATTCCCATCATTTCAGTATCAATTGTTACTAAAAATGCCTAAAATTGAAGCAAGTGTGTCTTCGAAAACTGCGGGATGGATTGAAAAATATCCTGAACTCAATAGGGAAGGTTGTGTAGTGTTCTGTAAATCTTGAGATAAAAAATTGGATGAGAGAGGAAATCACTAATTGATACCCGCTGTAGCACAACTACCTAATTTTTTTTAACCCTAGAACGGTAACAGGGGTAGTGCGCGTCACCAGAGTGATTTAAAAATAAGCCTACCCACCGGATATTGCATCTAGTGATTCCATAATTTGATTAGAATGTTTCCTTTTTTAAGATCTTCCTATTTCCAATATATGTAATTACAGCTCACATGCGAGTATTTTACTCAGTATTCCACATCTTCCACATCATATTGTTCCGATTTTTTACCGGAATTTTTTTCAAAAAACATCAATAGTATTATAAAAAAGATCCAAAATTCAGCGATTATACCAAAATCAATATTATAAAAATAATCTGTAAAAATAAAAGAGTATCTATTACAATTTACTCTCCGCTACTTACTTTTTTCCAAAGTAGCTATTATTTGTTCACAAAAATAATTTAATGCCTGATTTTCAAGCAATAAATTTTTATTGCATGTTTTTGCACGTTTTGAAATTTTTAATGCACGTTTTTTGCACGTTTTGAAGTTTTTATTGCACGTTTTCAAATTTTTACTTCACGGAATTCCGAGCTTTAGTTAGAACATATCAGGTCATCCCATGAGTAATGTCTGTTTTTAATATTCTGTTTGTTTATGTTTAGTTTACTAATCCCTCCTTTTCAATTTATTTTTGTTTACATTCTTTGTTAATTAAGGGATTAAATACAATTCTATTTTTGATGTTTTGGTTGGTGAAATGTATTTATTCTGTGTTGAAATTTCATTTGAAATGGATCTCCGAAGAAACAACTAACTGGAGAAACACCTAGGACAGAAGCGAGAGAAGGTATGGTGGGATAGGAAGGAATCCCTCATCGTGAATTCCTTGATCTTAACCAAACTATCACCACCTTTTCCTCAGTCTCATTAAGCGGCAAGAACATGAATTCAGTCGATGAGGGGAAAAAAGAGGTGTTAGCTTTCTTTAATTCAAAACCAAAGGATTTTTCGGCAAACTGTTATACAACAAGATGGGAAATACATTTTAGATTGAACGTGTTTCATTGATTTTATCCTATACCTTATACGGTATTTATGGAACGTGTAAACCCACCTTGTAAACCAAACAATTTAGTAGGTAACCCCGTGTTTCAAATTCCAATTAGTGCATTCCTGGTAGCATTGTGTGCCTCCTCTTGTTTCTTTGTCATTGTGGAAAGTTATTTCATTATTAACTTAATTATTATCGAGTTGAGGGACAGACAATGAAGAACCCTTTCATTCTATTCGGGGGGGGGAGGGGGGGTCTAGAAGAAGGTAAATCTGGAAGGCTGTGAATAGGCCACAAGAGTTGGATTAGGAACAAGAGGGACATGGAAATCGCCTCAACTTTCTTCCCTACTTTCTCCTTCTTTCTTTACAAAGGACATTTTTTAAGGTTCGGAGGATGAAAAAGCCTGCATCCAAGATGGATTCTTGGATGAAGCGACGTCGAAGGAGCAATTTTACCCAATCAAAAACTAGTAAAAGAATAGAAGTAGCCTGTACATTTACCATTCGTATCAGTTATAAATAGGCGGCTGTTGCAGATTGTTGGCACAAAAGGCTTAAAATTACATATATGTAAAATTAGTAATAATATGTAATTATTATAAAGTAATTATATATTTATTTTAGATCTATCATATCAATGATGTATTTATTTTTATTCTAATATTAGTTCCAGATCTTAATATTAGGATACAAATGACTAATTTATATTATGTATGTTTGATAAATGTTTTATTTAATTTTAATTTAATTAATTTCACATTGATCGACCGTCTGATGTCAATCATATGTTTTTTCAAGGGAGAAGCAGGTGAAAAACAAACGCCGCTCAGTTGTCGTCCACTAGAAGTACCGATAACATATTTAAGTTTTCACGCCGGCCGGCTAATTTTTTGTTATTATTATAACAAAGTACAAGACTTTAATACGTTGTCATATCTCATACATTATAACCCGGAACTGGAATGAAGAGTTTATTGGACTGGACTAATTATTTAAAGGAAAAACATCTGGATTAAGATGTCTTCGGAGTTCATCCAAATACGGCACTGAACATACAACCATTATCACGGCTTGACGTTGTTCGCCATCTTCACAACGATAAATCCTCAAAACCCTTGATCAAGGTACCATTTCATTATTTGTGTTTGATTAATAAAAAACATTGTTTACTATAATTTAAATTTTGAAGGCCTAGATAATTTATTTATGAACTGATATATTAGATTGGCCAATATTAGTAATTTACAATTTGTTTAGATTATTCTCTTGTTTAAAATATAATCAGTAGTTTATAATGTGTATTAGTTTATAATTTAATTAATTTAAATATCTCTTGTTTTGATTAGTCTATAGATTAAAAATTATTAGTTTTATGAAACTATTTAATTGATATTAATTTTAATTAGTGTTTAGAAATGTTAGATTTGTAAAATTGGTTGATTAAGATTAAATTCATCAGTTAATAAAATTATAAGTTAAGTTAAACGTCAAGTTATTTACTTTAATTGCTATTTCAATAAAATTTATAATTATTGCCATTTAAAATCGAATGATATTTTTATTTTTGTTTCTATTATCCCTTATTTCAGAAGGTAATTTTTTAGATTAATTATTATTTATTATGAGTTATTATTTATTACCATAATTAATGCATAACTACTATTAGTAATTATTGATACGATTAAAAGGTAAGGTAGGGTTGGAAACAAAAGAATCTGGCAATTTTAATTTTAAGCGTCAGCAGCGCTAGTGAGCTCCAGACCTCTTACTAAGAGTCAACTCATTTACGCAACACAGATATTAATAAATATTAAATAAAAATTATATATATTCATATTGTAACGTAAAAAAAAAAAAAAAAATGATCGAACAGAGTTTTAGACTTGCTGTTGAAACAAACTGTTTTAGAATATATTCGTGACTGTTCGAGAATAAATTACGCTTGTCTGGAACTTTCGAGACAGTTCTAATTCAGTCTAAATATAAAGAGAGGTGGCCTAGTGAGTTAGTCTTGTTCTGAAGCTCGAATCATGTGGTAATTTTGTGTTACTGTAGAGTCTTTCCATGACACATCAACACACACCCTCACCATCTCAGATTTTAATGAGATTAATATGATACCTTCCAGTAGACTAAGAAAAATGCCAAATTTCAGCTCAATATCTCAACCGGTTTTCAAAATATATCTATACAAACCCATGGAAAAACGCACAGTTTTGACCTGCCATATCATCTGGAAATTCAAATTGCAGCCCTTCTAGGCGAGATAGAGTTGAAATTGATGTCATTTTAAAACTGAATCTTTCTCCTTCCTTGTGAGATGCAACTCAATATGGTTTAAGAGAAATTTGTTTTTCAAAATTTGAATTTCTCAAAAAGCCTATTTTTTAAAAATCTGAAAAAATTCAGTAGAGTTGAAAAGGATGTCATTAATAAGAGCTATAAAAATTATGATGGGACAGCAATGGGTACATGCTTAAAATAATTTTTGAAAAAATTGAGTTTTGCTCTTGGATGAAAAAAATCATTAGCTATTAAGCTTCTCAAACTGTAGAAGCTTATTCTATCAAACTAATTTCTTTCCTACACTTGTCACAAATATGTCTAGTTCAGGATATCGTGATTTGACGCATCCATTTTGTCACATTTCTTAGTATTTTGTATCTTTTCGTGTTGTTACTTACTATAAGTAACAACAATCCAATGCTTGGGAAAAAAAACCTAAAAGTAAAAAATATAGAGATCAAATTTTTTAAGAGATTAAATTTTTTACAAGAAAAAAATTAAGATGTGGTTTCTTTCTTTTGATAGGAATACACGACTGAACTTCTGTGTGTCAAGGACTGTCACAATAAACTTCATTATTTATTGAGTAAGGACACCTTAAGTAACTATATCATGATTAGTCACTTTGCACATTTCTTAGTATTTTTTTATCTTATACAGAATGCTTGTCTTTTTTCAAAGGATTGTAGTAACATTGTAGTATTTTGTATCTTTCCATGTAATCATGATATAGTCACTTAAGGTGGTGTCCTTACTCAATAAGTAATAAAACTAATTTTTTATTTCTTTAAATATTTATTAAAAAAGTGTGTTGATGCGACATGGAATGACTCTGTATCGTTACAAGTTGATACTTTGTTAATTATTTGAGTTCTATTTTTCGTCTGACATAGTGAATTGTTATTTTCATTTAATAATAATTAAATAGTCGAGAAATGTGGAATGCAAAGTTTTGTCTGCCTGTTGAGCTGTTCTCTCACATGGAAATACCACGAAGTAATTATCAAAGTCTCAAAGGTTACAGTGAAGGTGAGCTGACCACAATTTTTTCAAGAGTTTTGCAGGTGATTTTACAAAAATATTAATTTATATGTTCTAGTGTATGTGTGACTTGAATATTGATTCAATCATAATGTATACTAAAAGAACAGTAGGTTTTCATACTGTGGTCAGTTTTTAGCTGAAAATGTTCGGTCTCTCAGTTTTAAGGTTCATTTCCCGTTATCAGGTAGCATGGAAAACTAGGTATATGTGTGTGTATGTACGTGTAAACAGGGTCTATTTTTTGACTATTGATAATAATGGGTTATGATTGTTATTTGGTATATGATTGTTTGGTTTATATATTTATTGGTATATGATTGTTATTTATATTGTTATTATACTATTGATAATTATGGGATATTTATATATTAAAACTAAGTTTCTCAAATCGAAACTCCCATCCGAAATTTTTATACCGGTCTGAAAGTATTTGCCGGTTCGAAGACATGCATACAAACTCACATGTGCCTATCAACAGTGGGATAATGTTATCGATTAATCATCGATCGCTACGAGAATATCGAGTAAGCAATAAATGGTATGGCTGAATTTTATTTATTACTGTATCTAAAGATAAAATTGTTAATGTCATTTGAAAAGACTCAGGTATAATTCTAAGATACTTAAAAGAAAAAAAAAAATGGAATACTTATAGAACATAAAAAATATAATATAAAAATCTACAAAAATCTCTACCTATTTGAAACTCTAAAATAAAAAATGGGAAGCTATATTTACATTACCAAGTGTAGCATTGTGGAGACGAAATATGCTTAAACATATAACAAAAAATTAATACTATAAATTTATTTCTGTATGCTACAGAAAGGGAAATGTATTTATAATATTAATTTTTTGCTATATGTTTAAGCATATTTAGTATGCTGTAGGTATTGTAAAAATAAACTTAAAGTAAGTAGGATAAATAAAAACCTAAGAGAAAGGCTTGTTTATTGAAAGTGGTTCACCTAAGACTAGAAGGGCGCAGTATATTAGGATCTCCAATCCACTTACTTAAGTAAGAAAACTTTTAAATTTTCTTCTTCCTACTTTCACCTCATTCCTAAGTTTCGGCTGTAAAGAAAACCTTATACTATTATATAGATCTCTTTAATTTATTCTTGCACAATTACACAATTTTAGGGAAAGCATGCAGATTTTCTTTAATGCTCTGCCTATTGGTTTTCCTCTTTAACTAACCGAAATTATGGAAAATCTATTATATACTCCCTTTTTGCATAATTTTCGAATAATCATTTAGTTATTCGGAGCGTAAAATTCGGAGAGTCTGAGCTTTTTATTGGGTGAAACAAATTCTATGAAATTATTATTCCCAAAGTTTGGCAGATTTTATAAGAAAAAAAAGTTCTTCTTAAATAAATAAAACAGCTTGAGAAAATAAAAAATACGCTACTAAATACGGAACTAGACATAATGGGCGCAGGACAGGCCGATACAGGATTTACGCCATACTTTATCCAAAATCGGACCTCGAAGTCCGATTCTTAAAAACAACAGAATTTCTGCTATTCACAACATTTTCTGCACTAAAATGCAATAATCTCATTAAAAATCGACTAAATTGAGTGCTTGGATTGTTCGGACTTTCGGACATTTTCATGTGAAAATCGGCTGTTAAGAGGGGAATGTAAGGCATCGGACCCCGGGTACCGATGCCGCACCTAACGTGTTAAAGGCATCAAAATGGCTCGTATGGGGTTCCTTGAAACAAGGGCGTTCGGGGCACAATGAAACGTTTCATGGAGTGCCACGAGTTTGCCGTTTTATCGTGGCGCATGTGTTTTTCATTGTGCAATAAGCAATCGGGTTTTTTTTTTTTTTTTCATTTTCTTACAGTTTGGTGCGAAATTGAGAGCGGAACACCAAAAAAAAACATTATTAATTTAAGATAGCTTTCTTCCAAACATAAAAGTTCCTCTTTCCTGAAGAATTTCGTGGCTACCCTTAAGCAGAAGAACAAAAACCCGACTGGAAGCCGAATAAAGTTTTTTTAATTATGGTGTTGTTTTTTTCAGCTGTTTCATTGTACTCCAGGCATGGGGCACGATGAAACAAAATTATTTTTTTGGAAAATAGCCGCTCGCGGTCAGACATGATGCATAAAATAATGTTTAACGCATTTCTTACGTAGATTAAATCCCAAGGTAACACGGAAAAAATAAAAAATTGAAAATAAAGTCTCAGGTGGGGGGTGCTAAGGGTAAAAAAACTTTGTGTTTCATCGTGCCCCACCTCTCCCTAAATTAAATATAGCACCTTACTTTATGTATGTAATATAGAATTTCCTCTTCCTCATGGAGACACCCTTTGAATTGGTTTTAAAACTAATTTTTAGGAAATATTTAATGTAAACCCACTCAAGATTACGTCCGACGAATGATCTTTCTTGAAATCTCCATATCCTCTTAAGATTTTATTAAAGCTCTAAAAAAGAAGAGAGCCGCCATTTATAGAAGGGGTGCAAGAAGTGGATGTACTACTTCAAAGTTCAACAACCTCTATTCTAAAATAAGGTCTGCTTTCTAGCCACGCCAAAGGAGGCGACTTGCCTTGGCGAAATTATAACGCCTTTCTTCACCTGGATTATTATGCAGTACCCCTATATAATATCTCGGCTAACATTAATTTAGGAATATTTTACTTTTTTTAATAATTTTTATTTTTTAAATTGGATCCATAGCACACTTCTTCAACTCTCTGATGACTCTTAAAATCATCGTTCTTTTCATTTTCGGATAGGGAGAGAGAAATGCTTTATTTCAACAACAAGCAATGCTGCCCAAATACATTGGGTTCCTGTATAACAGCGTACCAATCAATAATCAAATACGTGCATACCTACAACTAAAATACATAGTTACATTTTATTTTATATCTACTATAACATCATAATAACTTTTTCCCTCAATATCTTTTACAATTATGTTTTTTCTTTGTTTTTTTTTTCTTTCTATTCTAAATTCTAAATTCTAAATTCAGTAAAAATAACATTATAATAGAATTATTCATTTGAGAAATCCAAAATGTCAAAAAAAAAACAAAAAAAAAAAACGATTTTCGTTTTATTTTATTGTTTTAACTTTTTGCATGCCGAGACGTCTAATAAAATATCCGACAAGCCCAGCTGATTTTTATACCATTCAAATAATCGTTGTCAGGAGAAACTCGACAAATCCGGGAAATAGAAAAATATCTTCCTGTAACCAAAGCAGTAAGTACTATTTGGCGTTAAATTTTTGCTTGCCAGTCACTGTCAATGAACCTATAGAAGATTTGAAGAGAGTTTACAGAATTTATATTATTAATTCCAAATACGTTAGTTCGCATCGTAAGATTTCAATGTAATATCCACTTCCACTGATATCCGTTTTGCCAGAAGTTCGATATTAGGATAATAAAACAAAAAGGAATAACTAAACCCTTTTCGACCACTATAGGCCTAAGACAAGGTTGCACACTGAGCCCAATTCTGTTTTCACTATTCATAAATGATTTAGGAAAAGAAATAGGAGGGGGAATAAAAGTTGGCCACACTATAGTAAACGTGTTAATGTTTGCGGATGATATAGTTATGATCTCAGACACACCAACCAGGCTTGCAGATATGATAGCGAAACTGGAAGAGTATCTAGTTATATGGGGTTTGATATTAAATATAAACAAAACAAAAATAATGATATTTAAAAAGGCAAAAGGAAAGGCAGATAGGTTTAAATACAAATGGAAATATCAAGGGGAGGAGATTGAGGTTGTGAAGCAATATAAATATTTAGGTATCACACTTACTAATAATCTCTCACTGCAAGATCACTTAAAAGAGAAAGTGCAATCCGCCAAGCTAGCCATCAATAGTGTTTGGTCAGATGTATTTTGCAACAATAAGGTGCCCATTACTGCAAAGTATAATCTCTTTAACTCAGTCGTTCGTTCGGTGTTGTTATATGGGGCGCAAGTCTGGGGGTATCATAACTATCAGGAGCTCGAGGGTCTTCATAGATTTTTTTAAAAAAGCTATTTCGTCTACCACCTAACACACCTAATTATATGTTGTACTTAGAGACTGGTAGAAATTTACTGTACCACAATTACTTGAAGTTGCATGTAAATTACATTTGTAAAATACTGAGTTATAGCTGTACACGTACACGCTCTGGAATGTATAAAATCAGATTATAATTTTTGGTTTAAGGAATGGCAAACACTAGCAAATATGTTGGAATGCAATTTAGATATTGTATTTGTATCAGGGGAACGTTGGCGCAACCAAATGTATAATATAATAGGTAAAGCCCAAGAATTTTTTAGAAAAGAGTAAATGGTATCCGTCTCAGCCGCTGAATATCATTCGCTGTACAAAGAATTAGACTTTAAAGTTAGTTACATTAATAATGAGCATAGTATGGAATTAATCCAAACAATATTTAAAACTAGAGGTGAATTGTATAACTTCAATAGTAAACCTTGGTTGGAGGGCATTGTTTATACATGCTCCATGTGTAATTTAAATGAGGATGAAGATACATATCACATAGTAGCCATCTGCCCTATCTTCAATTCTTACAGAAATAAATATTTTGGCTCTATTCAGCTACGTAAGCATCAAATTATAGATTTTTTAAATAGGAAGGATTGGCACAGGCTATATGGATTTATGAAAGGTGTTTTAAGGTACAGAAAATTTTTAATTGCAGAATTTAATTTTAATTAAAATTTAGATTCATAATAGACTAACAGATGTGTAAATAGTATTAAGTATCTTTTTTTATGTCTATTGAAGGCCTTTATTTTTTATTTAGAGTTTTTTAAGTTTGTTTTATTCTTTTATTATTTAATTCTAACCTAAGATGTTTATAGAGGCAACTCCTGGCAGACGGTATTAACCATTGTCATAGTGTGTTTTTTTTGTAATATATTACTTTGTATAGCTTTACTATATAATGAAACATGATTATCTATGTATCTATCTATCTATCTATCTATCTAATAAATTTAAAAAAAAATTTCTGTTATTTTAAAATAAGTGAGCGGGGTAGCTATAAAACTATAACACAGTCTCTATAAATTGCGTAACCTTAAAACTGAAAAATTAAGGTAAAAAACCTGACGGTTGAGCTTGATCACGGTCAAATCATATCCTTGCACGACAGCTGACCAATATACAATACTTCCTTACACAGTACCGGATCCAAGACATGGGTTGTAGTGGTAGAAGTTATTTTAAAATAAATGTATTTCGTCTCAAATATTATCTGAAACCACTGGCCACACTCACTGCAGGTGGTAATGAACTAATTTCACCAAAGAATTTCTTTTCGATCTGGATGTTATTTAAACTTTTTTTTTTTTTTTTTACATAAGTATTGTATAATAATATTATAATACAAATTACGTAAAACAAACATTTTACCCGAAATAATATCTAATATTTTTTGTTTGTGTATGGTCTGATTTGTTTAAAATGTTTTAGAAAAAAAGTGATGAGATGAGGTCGGTAAGGTTCAAACTGTTCATAGCTGACGGTTGAGAGGCCAAGCGGAACGCCATCTCTGCATTGTTGTGCTACACGAATAATTTTTTAACGAGCCACATAAATAATTTATTGGGAGGGGCAAAGCTCTATTTAAGAAAAGAAAAAAAAAAGGAACAAATCCTTGTTATAACTGAAAAGAATATAATCTTTTTTTTTTTTAGGAACGAAAACTCTTTATTGATATTATTACATTCTGTCTCATTCGAGACATTGGTTATAGTGCTAATGGAGCACATTCATACGTTATTTACAAAAAAATATAAATATGTATAAAAAGAAATAAGAATAATAACTCAACTAAAGAAAAAAAAAATCTTAATCACATTCATACATTATTTACAATTAGGCTGGAGAACCCGGAGGTAGCCTTCTCTCTCAGCCGCATCACTTGTGTTAAAGCCAGTGGAGGCTGAGCGAGGGCGGTTTGTTTTCACGCTTTAAATGAAGTGACGGCCACAATAGTGGTACGCAGTGATTGTAGCATTTTTTTTTTTCTTTTTTGTTCAGGGTGATATGCTCACCTATAGGCACTGGAGGAGAAGTTTATCTTCAAATTTATGGTTGTATTTTGTAAAATAATAATGCCTTTAGTCAAGAAAAATGTATGAATTTTATTAGATTTTTCGAGGATGAGGAAGAAGAATTTTTTTTTTTTTTTTTTTGACGCACTAAACCCACGAAGTAAATGACGCACATCAATTCAAATAAAAACCGCCGTGGAAGGGAAACAGGAAGATGGCTTTTGTTGGGTAAGTGCTTACATAACGGGCTTCGTTTTGCATAAGCACAACGGAACAGGGGTGTAATGGAAGAAATGTTAAGCATTACAAAGTATGTTACGCTTCCATTTGCTAAGCCTTTGTAAAAGTTACTGAAGTGGGCGAGTTGCTTTTGTTTAAAATCATGCAAAAAAAAAAAAAAAAAAATCAAAATTAAGTAAATCATGTAATGGATAACCCCATGTGGGTTTACAAAGATTTTTATTTAGAAAGAAAGAAAGTAATTTTTATTCTGGGATCTCAAATCCCTTAAGAATAACAAGCATTAAAAGATGCCTGGCTAGTTGATAAAAAATTAAAATATAAAGTACCCAACCCCTCCAAAGAAGAAAAACAGAAAAAAAGACAGAATATACAAAACGAAAAATATTGAGATATTGAATACAAAAATTTTATCAGCTTCTAAACTTTTGAGCTTAAAAAACCTAAAATAAAAATCAAATAAATGTATACTAAAGGTTGATCTCTAACTGGCTGGATTAATGCTTACGGAAGTGGAGAAATAGTTGGGCTTCAAAGTAAGTGAGGGATGAAGATTTACCGATGGAGACAGGTAAGGAATTTCAGAAAGTGGCAGGTCAGTATGTATGGAGGAGCAAGGTGAGAAAATATTGAAGATATACGGAGTCTTCTTGTTTCTAAAGGGGCGGAAAAGATATACATGAAAAGGAAGTATGGCCATTGAAAAACTGGGTGGAGTAATTTACGTGAAGTTATTACAATAACTTTATACAAATTTCATAAAGAAAATCATATCTCTGAAGGCCTTTTTTTTATCGGTAGGCCATAACTTCCTTAATACTTCTTCAAATTGTATGAATGAGAGATCATTTTAAAGCTTTCCTTAACCGCTACACCGGAAAATATACAAATCACTCATTTCGCCTTCGATTGCGAGTTATAAATGCAAAACCGTGACTTTTGCGAGAAAATGACCGTAGAGGCTTCTACATGGTGTCAATCTTTTCAAGTTTTTAAGGAGAACATTTTCGGTCATATACATTTTTTCGATTAGCCCCTTCGTTTGCGAGTTGTAAGCGAAAAACTGAAATTCTCAGAGAAAATGGTCGCAGGGCTTTTTGGAAGGTGTCATTTTTTACTTTCACTTACCTATATATGAAATATATAGTAAGTGGAAGTATTGCGATCGTGAAAAATTTCGACTTCCGGTTTTCAACGGAAATACACGTTTTGGGGTCCCCTGAGTCGAAATGACGAAGTCCCGCGAAATGGTCTGTGTGTGTGTGTGTGTGTGTGTGTGTGTGTGTGTGTGTGTGTGTGTGTGTGTGTGTGTGTGTGTGTGTGTGTGTGTGTGTGTGTGTGTGTGTGTGTGTGTGTGTGTGTGTGTGTGTGTGTGTGTGTGTGTGTGTGTGTGTGTGTGTGTGTGTGTGTGTGTGTGTGTGTGTGTGTGTGTGTGTGTGTGTGTGTGTGTGTGTGTGTGTGTGTGTGTGTGTGTGTGTGTGTGTGTGTGTGTGTGTGTGTGTGTGTGTGTGTGTGTGTGTGTGTGTGTGTGTGTGTGTGTGTGTGTGTGTGTGTGTGTGAACAGACTAGCTCAAAAACTTTAAACCGTGCGATCCTGAAATTGGGCATTTAGTGTAGGTATATGCCCGCGATGTGACGGCATAAATTTCATCAAAATTACTTAAAGGGAGGGGGTACTTTACTTAATAACTTTTTACGTTTTTTTCGATTTTCTCAAAAACGGCTCTAACGATTTTGATTAAACTGAGTATTTGATGTATTAATATGCCCGAGATATGACTGTAAAAATTTCATCAAAATTGATTAACCGGAGGGGGGACTTTACTTAATAATTTTGTAACATTTTCACGTGTTTTTTTTTTTTATTTACTCTATATCGGCTTTAACGATTTTGATCAAACTGGGTATTTGATGTATTTATATGCCCGAGATATGACTGTTAAAATTTCATCAAAATTGATTAACCGGAGGGGGGACTTTACTTAGTAAATTGTGAATCATTTTCACGTGTTTTTTTTTATTTACTCAAAAACGGCTTTAAAGATTTTGATCAAACTGGGTATTTGATGTATGTATATGCTAAATATGTGATAGCCAACATTTCATCAAAATTGATCAACCGGAGGGGGGACTTTACTTAATAAATTATGTATCATTTTCACGTGTTTTTTTTATTTACTCAAAAACGGCTTTAAAGATTTTGATCAAACTGAGTATTTGATGTATGTATATGCCAAATATGTGATAGCCAACATTTCATCAAAATTTATCAACCGAAGGGGGGACTTTACTTAATAAATTTTGTATCATTTTCACGGGTTTTTTTATTTACTCAAAAACGGCTTTAACGATTAACAAAAATAAGATATGAATGTAGAAAAATGTGTGACTTTGGGAAATGATATTTAGCAAAACACGTCAATTTCTAATCTAAGTAAGTTGGTAAGTGAAAGTTGTGTGTTGCGCGCACGCACCAGATTTTTTTATTATATACCTCACCTCTTCTCTATATTACAGGTTAATCATGGCTCCTCCTTTGTGTCCCAGCTTCACATTGTGTCAAGCCCATGTCCATTAATAATGATTATTTATTTTTGTTAAATACTGTCATCCCTCACCTATGCCCATGACGCACTAAATACTCACTACAAGATACTAAATATACAGCGTGCACTTTAATTAAGTGGGATTTAAGTTACGTTAGAGTGCGAAAGCTTCTAGTTATTATGCAAATAAAAATAGTTTATTACAAAAGGTTGTCAAACCAATAATTAGAACTCAAATGAGTAACAACTTTGGAAAACAGTGACTTGAGTGAGTTTAAGGAGCTTTCGATATTTTGTTCAGAAAGAGTAACAGAAACTGTTAAAGTGAACGAATGGGATGGGTGCAAAGAGAGAAGTAATTATTGGAACGAAAGAGTTTTGCATCAAAACGAGTAACGAACCAGTTTTGAAACACAATGGGCTATGGAGCGAATCAGTTCTGCAACAAACCGCTATTTTGTATGGCAAAAATACATATGAAATAATAAGTTTTCTTCAATCTGATAAGATATGTTGAAAGATCCTTAAAATATCTCTCAGAATCCACTGCCATCTCAATGTTTCAAAAAAAATGGAACGAACGAGTTTTGCACCTCACCTCCTTTTCCAGATTCCAAAATTCGATTTACTCCTACATGGTCGGAATTTTTAAAATTTAGTGAGAATAGAAAATTTTCAAATAATGTGCAATTATATTTTAAAATCCGAAATGAAGCGTTTTAAAATTAAAATTTCAAGACATACGTATTAACATTTAATAGATATAGTATTAAAAACACAGCACAAACTCTAGTACCCATAAGTTTCTCTTTAAGAATATTTCCATGAACTAAGAAGGCTCCGGGTCTCAGTGATAATTATACTTCTGAGTAGTGATACTTCTGAGTACTACTTGCTTGAGTTAATATCTCGTATAATAATGACTATAAATATTCATCACTTCAATTCTTTAAATGTATATTGATAAATAATTTATGACGTGAGAGAATTTCTCGACAAGAAAATGTCTAATATTTACAAATTATATTGTCATAAAAAAAAAAAAAAAACCTAGAAACCTAAACCATCAATTCTTTGAAAAACAATTGATAGTTCCCAACAATCAATCGATCGATTGCAAGAACATCGATCACCATTGTAGTTTTTTTTTTTTCTGGTTTCCTATTGGTTACGGTCGATTTTATAGTTTGAAAGCTTGATTTGGATTGGTGGAAGATATCTCTCTTCTTGAAACCGACTTCTCCAGTCCCACGTCTTTGGAGAAAGTAGCCATTTCCGACAGAGAGTAACAGCCCACATCCTGGGCAATATATTCTATCACTACCATCATTTAGAAATTTTCCACTTCCGCCTCCATCAGATGTTCTTGAATGGAGTAACTCCATTCACAATTGAACAATGTGTCGCATTCCAAAAAATATTTTTAAATTGAATTTAGAATCTGTTTATATTGAATAGAAGTTTATAAAACAATAACTTATAATATATAAGTATAATGTATAAGCATTAGGATAATCGACATGAAATGCAAATAAAATATACTGTACGAATATACATCTGTGTAGTACGAAGACCCTAATGTTTCCCCCTTTACACATATAGTTACATATAATCTATTTAACATACACGTATATCCGAAAATTCCGACCACATTTCATAAAAAAAAAATCGACTACATGTTTTTAATATCCTCTATAATTTTGTGTAGATACTAATTTCAATAATTATATGTACTGACATCTTTCACAGACATATGTACAGCCATTTTCTCATATTCTTCTTCAATGCATTGAAAAAAGGCCTAATATTTTCTGGTCTGAAAAATTCGTTTTTTTTATTTCAATGAACATTAAAAAGTATAGACTCATTCATATTCGAAGTTTTTAATTTATTTTTTAAAAAAACTCATCCCAATTAGTTTCTGATATGCTTTTAGTTTGATTTTCTTAAATGACATATTGTTTGATTTAAATAAGATATAAAAAAGAATAAACTGATCAATCATTTAAATAAAAATCACCATGTTTTAAGAAAAAAACCGGTAATATTAAAAATTTATCAAACAAATATACAACACATATCAAAACAAATCTGTAAGTCCTAAAAAATTATTATTTTTTTTTTTTAATATTTTTCTTTAATCTTTAAATTTTCATTGATATTATTTAAAATAACTAAGTATGTATTCCTAATCATAGAAAAAAAATTAAAACATTATGTAAGCTTAGTAGTCCTTAACAGTATTAGTGAACATATTTTTTTTTTTCAAAAATTAAAAAAAAAAATGCTTTGGGAACATCAAATAACTTTTGTTTGTTTTTTTTAACGTCACTTGATGACACTAAGGCTAATCAGACGATGCTACACTGGGAGTCCTTAATTTTGCCTATCCAGTTGTAATCAGGATAGGGTTCTTTAACGAGTACCTAACATCGTACAGGCTCGGGACCTCCATTTTACGTCCTATTCGAGGGACGGCATAGACAAGGATTTTTTACTCCCATTAAAAAATCCAAGGGCCACCTCGGGACGCGAACTCGCAACCTTTAGTGTTGTAGGTTTCTATGCTAACCACTACACCACAGGTTACCCCCTAAATAACTTTTAAAACACAATTATTTCATTCACACAAATTATTGAAATGAAAAAACAATGGCTAATTAGTGTTTAATATTGAAAACCATTATTTTCATAGGGCATTGAAGAATGAAATTTTATAATTATAGAAAGCTCAAACGCTGTCCAGGCTAACATAGGAAAAAGTTTCTATTAATTCTGATTTCTATAAATACTTGATGAGTATTTAAATATCATCTAAACCTAATAATTTAGAATGATTGATTAAATAAATCATTCATTTCGAATTAGTTTATTGTTACAATTTAACTATAATTGTAAACGAATATTATCGAGAAAACAATATTAATAAAACACAATACAAAAAATAAACTCTTCTGATTTTAGAAGGCTTTTGATATTTATGCAGTTATGCTAGAAGAAATATTATTTTCCATTAATCCGAACACTAGTAATTGAATTATTTCAAATAATCCACATAATCAAATTAATGGAACTGTATTTATATATCTAATGAATTGTAACCATAATATGTTTCAATATTGTTATATGTGGTCCTGAATATATATTTTTTTACTTTCACTTACCTATATATGAAATATATAGTAAGTGGAAGTATTGCGATCGTGAAAATTTTCGACTTCCGGTTTTCAACGGAAATACACTTTTTGGGGTCCCCTGAGTCGAAATAACAGACTAGCTCAAAAACTATTAACCGTGCGAACCTGAAATTGGGTATTTAGTGTATGTATATGCCCGCGATGTGACAGCAAAAATTTCATTAAAATTGGTCAAAGGGTGGGGGTACTTTATTTAATAAATTTTTACGTTTTTTTCGATTTTCTCAAAAACGGCTCTAACGATTTTGATTAAATTAAGTATTTGATGTATTAAAATACGCGAGATATGACTGTAAAAATTTCATCAAAATTGATCAACCGGAGGGGGGACTTTACTTAAAAAAATTTGTATCTTTTTCATGTGTTTTTTTTATTTACTCGAAAACGGCTTTAAAGATTTTGATCAAACTGGGTATTTGACATATGTATATGCCAAAGATGTGACAACAAACATTTCATCAAAATTGGTTAAACGGAGGGGGCACTTTATTTCATAACTTTTTTTCCAATTTGTACCTTTTTTTCGATTATCTCAAAAACGGCTTTAATGATTTTGATCAAATTTGTCATGTTTAATGAAAATTAGGCTTTCAATAATATCAGGTAAGTTTTATCAGTATTCAAATTTTCGGAGGGGGCTTAAATGGGGAAGGGGCCTTTTTTTTTTCCTATAAAGTACCTTTGTTTTAGTTTATATTGAGAAATTAACTGTCTCTCATCACTCCTAAAAATAGGAAATGGCTAAATATGATATATGAAAAAATCAAGTAAACAAATACAGGAGAAAAAAAGAAAAATATTCCGTCAACTCATACTCGTAAAACACCTTGAGCTCACGCATGCACCGTACGCCTTTGTGTTATAATAAAAGATGTTCTGTTCATTTAATGAGAATTATTTGTTTCATGGGAACTAAATGAAATATTCAACAAGTACATAGAGAATTATAAAATCAGACGACTTGGAGTATTATGCTTGCATTGCTGAATTATCACAAGTAAAAACTTTTATTTAATAATAAAAGAAATCAGTGTTGTTGTTTTTTTAGAGCGAATGAAAACAAAAATAAGAAATGAATGTGGAAAAATGTATAACGTTGAGAAGTGGCAATTAACAAAACACATTAATTTCTAATTTAAGTTGGTAAGTGAAAGTTGTGTGTTGCGCGCACGCACCAGATTTTTACTAACTGTGGTTAGCGGTGGTGTGGATGGTTCATGTGTCTTACTATATGGTCAGATCTATAAACATTTTTTGGGGAGAGGGATTTCGATTTTGTTTTAATGTTGTTCTATGATTTTTTTTTCTTAAATAATAACAAAAAACAATAAATTATACTTAAAAGCGTAAGACATGCTTGGCTAACGGTACTGCTTGAACCAGTGCACAACACTTTCTATAAGCCACGTAGGCAGCTGTGTGACCTCCATTCGACCAAGACGCTCTGGTAGCACTGATTTTCAATTGTATTTCTACATTTATAAGAAAAACAATTTTCAATATTTCTATTGTTTTTATGTATAGGAAACAATTAAATCATTTCGAATTAAAATCATTCAAAATTTAAAAATATATTATAAAAAAATACAAACCGATTCTAAATTATTTTACAAAAGCGTAAAAAAGAAGAGATTTTGCCCATTAATAAAATAAACTATAACATAAAATACTATTGTCAGAATTTTTATGAACTGAAAATATTTCCATATAGTTCACTCAGAATATATAATACACTTAATTCCTGAGGGATTCGTTCCTATAGGATTATATTGATATAAATAAACATAGTCTGAAAGGAGCGTTTCTATCATAGGTTTATGGCAATTATTACACTTTTTTTTTTTTTTTCAATAATTGTTGATTTATTTTCATAAAAATATTATAATCGCTTTATTTGCTCTATTTTAAGTTATTACGGGATTATAACTAAATGCAGCATAAGTATTAAAAAAATAATAACAGTAAAATTAAATAAGTTATAAAGAATTTCTCTCTTTCTTTTTTTTTTTTTTTTTTTTTTAATCAAATGTACAAAATAAAATCCTCAAACTTTAAATACTTCGTTTATTTTTTTTTTAATTGATTCAATTTTAAAAAAGTGAGAACGTTATACAGGGTGTCCAAAAAGAGTATTCGGGGTTTGAAAGTTGAATAAAATCTCAAATATAGAATATCAAGTAGAGTGTTTACGTTTTATTTAAACACAATGAACTGAAAATTTATTTGGAAAAAACAATATTGTCTAGGGGTCCACCATAACGCTGCTGGCACTCCTCGGATCTCAAACGCAGCAAATAGTGTAAATAGTGAGCGTTACTGTGAAATGATAAGAGGTTTTTTGGCCCAAGAACTTCCAGAGTTTAAAGGATACAGCTCTAGAACATGGTTTCAGCAAAACGGGGCCACTTGCCTAACTTCAGATTTATCAATTGCTACGGTAAACGAATTATTCCAAAAGTGATTTCTCGAAGAGGCACCATTACCTGGCCTCCCAGGAGTCCCGATCTCAGTCCTCTTGACTTCTTTCTGTGGGGATACCTGAAAAGTAGGGTATACGAAAAGAAACCGACGAATCTAACGCAATTCAACCAAAATATCGGTATTTATATTTCTGCCCAAACAGAAGCGCTTAAGTAATGTGAACCTTAAAGAACGATTTTCCAAGCTATTGAAAATCATTTTAAATTCTTTCTTATTGCATTTTTTTGTTCCACAATAATAAATCAAACTGTATTCATTCAACAGAGGCTGTAATAAATTATGAATAACGAATAAATTATAGTCGATGAGGAATTTTAAGAAGACGAGACAAAAAATATTTTTTTATAACTTCAGCCTTTTGCCCAAACATGAATGATTTATATTCCTAGCAAATCTACTCTAGCATTAACCTTTAGGGAAATTAATAAATATATTTCGGTGAAAATTACCCCTAAAACATCATTGCACTTAATAGCCTAATTTAAATTACTGCGGAATACAAAACGATTATAAATTTTCACAGACACTTTTTAAATTTTATTCATAAAGATATTTATACTTCTCTACTGAACAGGAAGGAACGGTGGGTATTGTGTATTACACGCTATGTTTTTCGATTGGGGATATTAACGGATATAACGGTAGATCAAAATAAAATAGGCTGAAAACCTATTAATACCTAATTGTCGTATTACTAACAAAAAAAAAAGTGGATTGCTTCAGATTTATCCATCTGATTTTTATTCATAAGATGAGATTTCTTGTTATGCAAACGATAAAAAGCTATCATTTTTTGAATATATTATAAAAATTAGGTTATCATTCTTTCAAGAAACTACAAAGTAATATCTCTAATAAATATAAGTAATCATTAAGTTTTAAAAATCTCGGTGATAAAATTGAGACAGAGAGGGTTCGAGATTTATGTCCATGGGTAAAAAAATAGTTTAGTGGTCTATATTATGTATATAAACTGAATATTGAATGTAATTATTCGTTCAATCATTCATTTTTACACTCAAATACGCACAAACACACATACACATAACACAAATATGAATCAAGGAATATTTTGACCATGAATGATTTATTATGAAGGTCACGGTACCTCTTTCGAGAATGAATTCGACCTTTGATCATGGAAGAGTCGAGTGTAAACGATCAATTGAACATTTTTTTTGAACACGGCCCGAGGTACTATAACGTATTTAGATCAAAATAGTTTCAATATTATCTAGGTTCAATAAGATTTCTTATTTCTTCAAAATAATGGTCATTCACACCAGAACATATTAACAATAATAATATTTAGTTGAATATGTTGACACTGTTTCAGTCATTATGTTAAGTAAGTGTAAACAGATATAGGTGATTTGATTAGTTATCAAAAGTATTAGCATTTATAGCAGCTCATATGTAGTGTTTGATAAAAAAATAAAAAAAAATTAAAATGGCAAAAAGAGTAAAAGTTTACAGCACATACCATTTTATGACTGTTTATTTTCCTTTTTTTATCTAGGTTTCGATAAGACCATGTTTTTTATTGGTTAGATAAAAATCTGGTGGATTTCGTATCTTAAGGTTTTTTTTATTTATTTTTTATGCACAAAGTGACGAGTTATCAAAGAAAATCTTCCTATTTTTTAAACAGTACAATAATATGGAAAATTCAGGAACGCCGTATGATATTTTTAGTAATATAGTTTTAGTAGTTTTAACAACGTTTCGGAGTCCACAATAGCATCATGTTCACTAAAACATCTCAACAATTATAACAATTTCACGATTTTCTTCACAATTAAACAATTACAATTAATATTATGACAAGCTCAGAGGTGAGAAATAGTCAGATGTTATTCATTACGATAGGTTGAATCATAGTCAGGATTTTCAGTTGAAAAAAAAAAATATTTTGTAAAGCCAACGTTTCGATCCAACTTGTGGATCTTCATCAGGGCTAAAAAAAAAACAAATATACGAGTATCTATGCTAGAGGACTCAGACTCAGAAGATAAATATCAAATATATTTGTTTTCTTTTAGCCCTGATGAAGATCCACAAGTTGGATCGAAACGTAGGCTTTTCAAAATAAACAACTTTTTTCAGCTGAAAATCCTGACTATGAATCCACCTATTGCAAGTATTATTATCTTTTTAATCCTGCATGCATTTATTTTTTCTTACCTCTTCACTAGACATTAGTGTTATTCTGGATAATAAAACAATTAACTAATCATAAATTTTTTTATAAATTTATTAATATCATCAGTTGGGTTTTTTTTTATCAATAATTAAACAATCACTAATATATGCTACCTCACAGTTACTGACATTACTTGGCTTCCTATCGGGTGATGGACCCCGAAACGTAGTAAAAATATTCATGATCTGACAAAAATTAAGAAAGTAGGATATTTTTTCACTAAATTCCTAATTAGGAAATTTATAAACTAGGTGTAACATAAAATTTTGTCTTGCAGTCAATATATAAAAATTTAGTTTATATATCGATTTAGTAAAACATTTACGATTTGATGTACAATATGTATAGAGGAAATTAACTATTGCCTGGAGATTAATATCTATTAACTTTCCTTGAAAGTTGTTAATCGCACGTTCAAATATGATATTTAAACTTTTTTTCTTTGTATTTATTAATATAATCAAAAAAATTGAGTAAAATTTATAAAACCATAGTATTCATCTGTATCAACAAGAATATTACTGAAACGAAAGTATGACTTCATGCAAAATTTGGATAGATTTTAACTATTACTATCCTAAAGATGTCTAAATATTTTCGAAGCAGAATTAGTTCAATAATTTGTTACGACATAAAGTATTAATCCAAACTCTCTTTAGGAATTTTATAGTCCGTTGATTTACAAAACCGAAAAGCTGAGTATTTTGTGACTAGTGATCATATTTCGAAAAGATGAAAAATTGGTAACACGATAGTAAAATATTATGACTAAAATTTTAAATCACGATAAGAATTTTATTGTCAATTCAAAAAAGGCCAGACTAAAATTGTTAAAATTTCATTTTAATTTTTTTTTTCTTTTATACTGTATAAACTCTCTGATTCCTCATGAATTTGTATATCGGAGTGTCTTTGAAATGTAAAATCATAGACGAATTTCAAGAAAGGGAGTCTTTTTCTATTTCCATTAAAAAAAAAAAAAAAATAGTACATATAAAAGATCTTTAGGTGGTAAAAGAAGAAATAAAACATCAGCTTAAAATATTATTCAGATTTTTCAAGAATTATAAAAATTTGGAATATTGAATCTTGACTATTTAAAATAATTACGGATTTTCTCGAGTACACAACATTGTTACCATTATTATTATCTTTGATCAAGGTATTACTTTATCCATAGAACAATAAATGCAAATAAAACCTCAATTATAGTTTTTATTATATTATTATGATAAAGGCTATTAAAGACAGGAATTCTATTGTTCTGTGTTGGAGTAAAACTACGGCCAGCGATGTGAAGTGATACGAAGAAAAAAAAAATTACTTTTTTCATCCCCAAAAAATTCAAGTGTTATTTAGGATAAAATTATATTGGACATGATAAACAGGTTTCACCTAATATTATCTATGGTTATTGTTATTTATTTTTTTTTTTGGAAGTGGTGCCCTCCTAAACTTACTATTTATACATATGTTTTTTGGATTAAATGTAACCTTAGGCTTACTATAAATCTCTTATTTACGGAGGAAATTTTTAAGCATTTCATAAAATCACAAATATAATATGTTAAAACTAATTTAAGATTATTATTTTTTATTTTTTTTTTTAGGTATCATCTTTAAACAATATCTGGATTCATCTCTTATACCTATGAGTAGTTAGAGTTAACAAATTGATATATTATATATCTAACAAAACTAACTATTTCTTATTCTCCGGTAACTATTTCTTATTATCACGATGTGTCTTTAGTTAAAACACATTTTAGTTTTAATTAATAAATGAAATATTTTAAGATGAATTTTGAAACAGTTGCATATCATATATATTTTATATTTACTAAATGCTAGCAATAAAAAAGAAAAATTAAAACATAAAACAGTAAAAGAGCCGGTGTTTGGAACCGCTTTGGTGAACAGGTGGTTGCTACGGGACACCTGCCTATACACGTTCTTTTTTTATTATCTTTTGATTGTGATGTATTATTTTTGTATTACTGTGGTTAAGGTAGCTTTTATTAAAAATATTGTTTTTTTTTTTTTTTTGGCTTTGGTGTTTGATAGTAATATAACACCTAGACAATGTATATTGTTATGATTTTTTTTTTTAAACCTTTTTTTTTTTTTTTTTTTTTTTTTTTTTTTTTTTATGGAATATGTATACATATATATGAATAATGGTTACCTGTATTCCTGGATGCGGCCAAAGCGCAAAATGCTACGAGCCAGACAATCCTCATTTCGATCACAGGACACTCATACACACAACGCTAAACGTCATACACACTCAGAGGTACATGGCACGATATACGTAAGATATATGAAGATACAATAGAAGATATGTCAGTGTGATGTTACTGTAGGACCTGCCTGGTGTAAGGTCCGGCAGCGACTGGCAACCTGAGACCGGGTTCCCCACCACCCCCTCCCCCACTCTCCTCCAGTTCGGGTGATTAGAGTGCTCCTCTGGGGGAACAGGATCTCTTGAGGGAATCGTCAAGTCCAGGTAGCTAAGGAATAGTAATTGCAATGGAATACCATCCTTTATTTTAAAAAAGAAAAAAAGATTTATTCTAAACAGTGCATTAATGAATAAGTAACCAGTTTTAAGGTGCCTTTTAGACATAGTCCGGGAGCTGAGGTCCTAAAAGGTTCCTGATTTGAAGAAAATCTTTGATCATATAGGCTCAAATACTCATTTCATAGACAACAAATGTGAACGTCTGCCACCACAGATCGGTTGCCATCAAATTTTAAAGGCTAACAAAATCGACATTTTCGAACTTTTTTCAATTTTTCGCTAATAACTCGGAAACGATTTATCGCAGAAGAAATTGTGTTTTTTCTAAAATAAAAGGGCATTAAATTTCGCGTCGACTGAAGTCATCACAGTTTAAAGGTTTTTGAAGTATTAACAATTTTGAGCTAATTAAATAACATTCTTCAATGTGTTGAAATAAAAGATAAATTTGCCAAGTACCTACCTGTCTAAGTAGTTATTTTTATGAATATTTTATCGAATCCCCTTGTATGGTTTATACCTCCAACTTAATGGTTTGGCACCAAACCAATTTTGTGAATTAAGTGGACTGTATTTGAAGGTTAGAGATGTTAAAAATGAAATGGAGTTCACAGATTACATAGATTTATTGAGAAAAAAAAAAAAAAAACCAAAACAAAATATTGTTTTTTAGTGGGTATTTTAATTTATTTAAATGAGATGGCCATGCTGACTCACTAATTAGTTTTCCAATATGCCCTATCTTCTCCATATTGTCTCTGTAGTTCTCCAAGAAGATCTCTCCTTACTCTTCATCGCCTCCAGCCGGGGAACCGGCTCCTCCTTTTACTCACTCATGTCTTGAGTAATGTTGATTGAAGAGAAAAAAAAACAAGAAAATGGATGGGCCTGGTCTCTTTCATGAATCTATGTCTCACCAAATTCCTTCTCAGCCTCTGCCCCCAGCAGAGTTCGCCGGTGAGGCATTCAAATATTGGCGGTCCCGCCATGTGATTTGCCCACCCCCACTTCTGCAATTTTTATGAACTTTCGGGAAGCCGAAACACCCCTGATACTTCAAAAACGGAAATCTTAGCAGGAAGTAACTTCTCCGAATTCTTTCACGTTTTCATTTGTATTTGCACACCGGGTGTGTAAGCAGCTTGTTTCATGCTAAACTTTCTCTGCAACTTTTAGCTAAAACATTTTTCATTTAAACTAGATAGGTTCCACCAAAATCGTAAAAATTACAGATTTTTGATTTACCGAACCCAGGTAAACCTAACCAAATCAGTAGCGGATCTAGGGGAGGGGCGCGGGGGGCGCCCCCCCTGAAAAGTGAGGAAACTCATAAAGTATTACTATTTCTAAATGAAATGAGCTGAATTTAGTCATTTTTCAAGTCCACTAATTGAAAATCAATTGTATTTAAACATTTACAGTAATTTTCAACGTCATTATGTACTAAAATGTATTTCAAATTAGAGCCTTCATTACTCATGATATGTAAAAAAAAAAGTGCGCACCCCCTTTTTTTCTGGAATCCGGCACTGAACCTAATATATCATTCTATTTGCAATAGTATAGCCTCTTATGGTAAGAAGAAAGCAATATTTTTTGATCTGTATTTGCCGAATTACATCAGAAAATCTGAAAAAAGATCCCAAAATATTCCATTCCGTAAAAATCCTAAAATTCCAGACTACAAGGCGCTAATTACATTCACGTTTTAATTACTTTGTCTCCACAGGAGTGGGCTAGTTTTAAAATTAATGAGATCGATATTCTACAACTATTATAGGTAACATTTTTTGTTTGGAGTAACCCTCTTTAAATTGCAGGTTTTAGAACATGAGCGGAATTCATTTTTCCGCTAAAGTGGCTAAATTCACAATCGGTTTTGGCGAAAAGACTTACCCGATTTTAACTGTGAGGACCTCAGTCAACGCGAAATTTAATTCCCTTTTATTTTAGAAAAAACACAATTTCTTCTGTGATTAATCGTTTTCGAGTTATTAGCGAAAAATTGAAAAAAAAGTTCGAAAATGTCGATTTTGTTCGCCTATAAAATTTGATGGCAACCGACCTGAGGTGGTAGACGTTAACATTTTTTTTCTATGAAATGAGTACTTTAAGCCTATGCCCACGCCTACGTGCGTGGGCGTCTGTGATTGGTCAAAGACGCTTGGAGCCAAAGCTCTGAGAAAAACAAAAGACGCTTCATCAGTCAGTCAGCTGTTGATTTTCGCCAGCCGAGTTCACTCTACTCTCTTGCGCTTCAACATTCTTTTAAACCTTTTATGACATTCTCGTTCACCCAGGGTGTTCATTTGTGTGTTGTTCACATTTGCATACATTATTGTAGAAGACGGATCGAAGAGGAAGATTTAGTTCCCAGCTTGAAAGACATTTAAAGTAAAATAATTCCAATATTATTATTTTTTTTTTAATAATGTATGAAAATTAAATTTTGTTTGATCTTCAAATTTAAATAACATTTTCTCAAAATTGGACTTTACCTCCTAACATTAAAATTAAATTGCAGAATTTAGTTATCAATCAATGTATTATAGTTATTAACCGTTTGTTTATTATTTTATTCTGTATTTTAACAATGGCCATTCGATTAACGCATATTTTTTGTGTATAATAGTTTATAAGTTTTATTTCATTTTCCTTAAATCATTTAAGTTTCATTCGTATTTAATAAATTATTTGGATTTGATAAATTACTGTTTAAGCTCTAAAATATCAGAGAATTTTCTTTTTTTTACTCTCATTCATATTATTTTGTTCTTCTTGTTATTACGCTAATTGTTAATTTCTAAATTTCAAAGTTAAACTTTATGTAAAATATCTTTTATGTTATTCTTTTATTATTTATACCTGTTTATAACATTAACCAACAAAACTAGGAGCATTTAGCACCGGCCATACTTTCTTCATCAGGAAAGCGAAAGGTTTTTATTATTAAAACCTAACTTGCCTGAACATGCATTTAATTCTTTACCAGCCTATCCTAAAAATAAAACACAAAAGATAAATCTACAATCGCAATATATTAATTTTGGTAATTTTATAACTTAAAAATTTCGTAATCGAAGTACTTCGTTCTTGAGCTCGTAGTTCATAAATTATTTGTAACTAATTTCTATACAATAATAATTCAATTACAAAACTCCCATCACGTGTGTGAAAGTATTGAAAGAATATATCTTGTTATATCTTAAGTATGATATCTTAATTTAGTCGCCTGCAGTAGTACACCTATAAAATACTATAGTCCTATAGGTATAGTACTATACTATAAGTATATATACTTCAGGTACACCTATAATACTAATAATATAGTGTTCCCCGGTTTCACGCTCTCGGCGAACCGCCCACTCACATTTAAAAATTATTTAGTCCAGCTGTATGCGTCCCACGATTGTCGGAATTGGCTTAAAATTAAATTTGAATTGTCCTTATTATAAGGGATATGCCAAAATTTCATAGACTGCTATTTTTTTTTTTTTTTTTTTTTTTCGGTTGGCGCATTAGGCCTAATGAGACCTTTGGCCGCGCAGTGTGGTCTTCTTACAGACATTTGTTCTTCTTGCGGGAGTACAGACAGCCTGGAGGGGGTAGCCCAAACCTCACGTTGCTGCAAGCCATGGTCACCATGGTACAGCGGCAGACTGCTCCATAACCGATCCCATTGGGGCCAATTTGGTAGTGTCCTTCCCACCGATGGCGACCGCTCTCTCGGGTTCAAGGACAGTGACAAACTGGTCTAGGTCCAAGGATTATGGTAGCTCAGAGTCAGCAGGCCCCGAGGACCTATATTTCTTTCCCTGAAGCATACCGTCCCTGAACCAAACCTCCGGGCGGTTACTGACATCCTGGAAAACCACACCACGATTCTCGATGAGATACACGGGGAAGGTTCATCACTCCTACGCCCGGTCGGTGTGAGTCGCCTCCAGTAGGCTGACGGGCCTCACATACCCGGGGGTGGGGGTAGACTTGGACTGCGTGGCGTTCATTGGTGGGCGGTCACCCGAATGGAACGGTCACCCATCCAAGTACTGACCACGATGGACGTTGCTTAACTTTGATTATCTATTGCAAGCGCCCTTGTCCACTCGGCCATCCCGGCCCCATAGACTGCTATAGTACGAAAAATCCTCGCAGGGTACTTTTTTAATGTTAATTAAAAAAAATTTATTTTATTTTGCCTAAAAATAGTAAAGGAAGAATATTAAAACATTTTTTTTTTCTTTTTTACGAGTGTTTGTAACGTCTGATGTCTTTATGAAAAATTTCTAAGCAATATCTCTAAAAATAAGGACTCAGGGACCAGAGAAACAAGAATTTTCATTACAATTTTTAAGTAACAAAATTACCAAAAATAATTTATGGCAATTGTAGATTTGTCATTTGAGTTTTATTTTTAGGATAGGCTGATAGAGATTCAAATTATGTACGTAATAGAATTTTTCCATAAAAGATTGGACGAAGTTAAAATTAGTTGCAACGTCGCACACAGGAAAAAGGACAGAGCGATCGGGTGCAAAGCGTGCTAGAGAGAGACAGAATCTCGACGTGGAATGGGCTATAGCGGCTTTCTGACATTTGCTGTAACTTATTTTCGGTAAAAGCAACGTCATAAAAATGTTAAAAAATGGTCTAGATGGTCACCTTAATAAAATAAAAAGCAACACAATTGCTATCCCTGAACACACAGGCGGACAGATAAGTACCTAGCCAAACACTGCATATTTATATTATAAGTGGAAAATATGTATTTTGTGGAACATAACAACTTTTCCTGGAGCTTTTTAACTAATTCCCATTGGATTCTAAGCAGTTGAAGTGGCTCGAATGTTTTTTCAAAGTCGCACCATAAAAAAAAAAAAAAAAAAATCCGCTTTCGCATCAAACCGGAGATAACCCAAATCGAAGATAAAGATAACCCAAATCAAATCGAAGAGGGTGTGTATCTTTAGGTTTTGGATTTTAATAGTTTTTTTCTGATAACTTTTTAAATCTGACCACATTATATTAAGGGATAAAACATAACGGATTAAGTATGTGGCGTTTTGCAGGGTGCGCTCTTTCAGTGACATCTGTCTGTGTAAAACAAACCCACTATCAATCACAGATGACCATATCGTAACTTCAAACACAGTGTGCAAAGAGGTTCTGTAAATACTATGTCAGCTAGTTATATTTGTTGGCTGAAGGTCTATTAAATAGCAAAGTTGAGATGCAGTGAGTTCACAATATAAAAAATCTGGTGCGTGCGCGCAACACACAACTTTCACTTACCAACTTACTTAGAATAGAAATTGACGTGTTTTGCTAAACATCATTTCCCAAAGTCACACATTTTTCTACATTCATATCTTATTTTTGTTAATCGTTAAAGCCGTTTTTGAGTAAATAAAAAAACACCCGAGAAAATTATACAAAATTTATTAAGTAAAGTCCCCCCTCCCGTTGATCAATTTTGATGAAATTTTTACAGTCATATCTAGGGCAAATAAATACATCAAATACCTAGTTTGATCAAAATCGTTAAAACCGTTTTTGAGTAAATAAAAAAAACACTTGAAAATGATACAAAATTTATTAAGTAAAGTCCCCCCTCCGGTTGATCAATTGTGATGAAATGTTGGTTATCACATCTTTGGCATATAAATACATCAAATACCAAGTTTGATCAAAATCGTTAAAACCGTTTTTGAGTAAATAAAAAAAACATGTGAAAATGATACAAAATTTAATAAGTAAAGTCTCCCCTCCGGTTGATCAATTTTGATGAAATTTTTACAGTCATATTTCAGGCATATAAATAGATCAAATACTCAGTTTAATCAAAATCGTTATAGCCGTTTTTGAGAAAATCGAAAAAAACTTAAAAAGTTATTAAATAAAGTACCCCCTCCCTATGAGCAATTATGATGAAATTTTTGCTGTCACATCGCGGGCTTATACAAACTCTAAATACCCAATTTCAGGTTCGCACGGTTTATAGTTTTTGAGCTAGTCTGTTCACACACACACACACACACACACACACACTATATTTACCTATATATTATATACACACACTATATTTACTTTCACTTACCTATATATTTCATATATAGGTAAGTGAAAGTAAAAATGTTGACGTATATTAGCCTAAAAGAAATGACGCATTACGCACAGTAGGGATGTTATTTTATCTATAACATTGATGTTTATGGAAAAAATCGAACAACTGAAGCCGATGTTTGTAACATCCATTTGATACCGCAAACAATAAATCTGGTGCGATGCGCGCAACACACAACTTTCACTTACCAACTTAATTTGATTAGAAATTAACGTGTTTTGATAAATGCCATTTAAGTCACACAATTTTCCACATCCATTTACTTATTTTTGTTTGTATTTGCTCTGTAAAGTACACTAAATTCTTAAATAATTAAATAAATGTTTTTACTTGCTATTATTCGGCAATGCAAGCATAATACCCAAACTCGTCTGATTTTATAATTATCTATGTAGGTACTGAAATTTTCATATAGCTCCCATTAAACAAATAATTTCCAGTAAATGAACAGTACATCTTGAATTATAAAGCATCGGTCTGTCATTAAAGGCTAAATGTGTTTTTGAGTTGACGGAGTATTTTATGTTTTTCTCCTGCATATATTTACTTGATTTTTTTCATATTTCATATTTAGCCATTTCTTATATTTAGGTGAAACGAGAGACAGATAATTTCTCCATATAAACAAAAACAAAGATACTTTAAAGGAAAGCATAAAAGGCCCCTTCCCCATTTAAGCCCCATTGCGCTGTCGCATCACGGGCATGCACCAAATACTTAATTTAAGGTTCGTACGGTTTATAGTTTTTGAGCTAGTCTGTTCACACACACATACACAGACCATTTCTTGGGACTTGGTTATTTGGACTCAGGGGACCTCAAAACGTGTATTTCCTTTGAAAACCGGAAGTCGAAATTTTTCACGATCGCAATACTTTCCCTTACTATATATTTCATACATAGGTAAGTGAAAATAAAAGTATAATTAGATGTTCGAAAACAATTATATACTTATAAATTCTAAGAGTTACTTAAAATAAAAATATTTATTTAAAATTACCCTTGGAATTGGAAAACTATTGAGACAGTTAGATATGAAACCAGTTAGAGAGTAACCGAATTAACATTTGATGGCAGCTTCTGCTTCTAATTGACCTTAACGTCAATCTTCATTTCACTATTAATTGTTTGCAAGGTGCAGGTACCCGATCTCTATGCTATATAATTGTTACCAATTACTGCAGAAATATCATCATCTTTATATTTATATAAAAATCTCGCGTACGATGTTTGTCGGGGGTAAAATCAGAAACTACTCAACCGATATTTATAAAATTTGGCTCATTGTGTGTAGTTTTTTCCATCTTAAAAGATAGGACAGTTTTTATCTCGATTATTGACCTCAATATTTCTTTTATTGCACAGTAATTGCTTATTGAGTGTAATTATTTGTAAGTTTTATACATTTTCAACAGATAGCGGTGTAAGTTGATTTATTGACACAACACTTTATTTTCTTCACATATTTAGGTTGGGTAAGTATCCAGTAGCCAAATCTATTATTTCTGGTTTGGACTAGGAAAATCCATGTCTTTCCCATGGGCAATTATCGCAAAACATCGTATCTATTTGTTTTAGCAATAGACGGGTTAACCAAAATCATTGTGCACCTATTAGCACTTCAATAAATACAAATTGTGAATTCTAATAATAAAAAATCTGGTGCGATGCGCACAATACACAACTTTCACTTACGAACTTTTCGATTCATTATTACTCATTTATTTTTTTAATGGACCTAATTTCATCAACAGTCGAGTTTTTTTTTACTACGAGTTGCTTTTTGTAAATATATCGTTAAGGTAAATCAATAGGTGCATTTACGTCTCGTTGTAAAGTTGGTCTCTTATGCCTTTCTGGAAATCGAGATCTACATACACCAAATACTTAGCTGTTTTTGAGAAAAAAATTACTGAATAATGTGCCCCCTCCGTTTGACCAATTTTTATGAAATTTCGGGCATATACATACATACATAAAATACCAAGTTTGATCAAAATTGTTGAATCCGTTTTTGAGTAAATAAAAAAACCAAGTGATAATGAGAATACATTTATTAACTTAAGTGCCTCCAATTTTGATGAAATTTTCGCTGTCACATCGCGTGCATATACATACACCAAATACCCAATATCAGTTTTATACGGCTTATAGTTTTTGAGCTAATATGTTCACACACACACGGGCACCAGACCATTTCGCGGGACTTGGTTATTTGGACTCAGGGTACCCCAAAACGTGTATTTCCGTTGAAAACCGGAAGTCGAAATTTTTCACGATCGCAATACTTTCCCTTCCTATATATTTCATATATAGGTAAGTGAAAGTAAAAAATTGTATATTATTTTTATAAAAAGTTATGAATTAACTTTATCTATTTCATTCATAAAATTTAATTTTTATGCTTTGATAAGTGACACTGCAAGAACATGCAACATGATTTGAGGTTACTCGCTTTTCATAACCTATTTAAGGTAGAACCTACTAATACATCTCATATCATTATGTGTTATATTCTGAATTCCATTAATATATATTATGACTAATAAACTAGATGTTTCCTAATTACTTTTATCAGTTCAATTTGTTATTTAAACTTCAAGGCTCTAAAGCCCTCTCTGTATTTTATTTAATATTGTTCTTAAGGGACACGTCCCAGAAAAAATAAATAAATAATTTATTTATTTATGACAAAAGATAAATTTGGTACATTTTTGTGGGCTCTTGTGATTGCACTAAACCCTATTCCAATTATATTACTAACTAGCTAGTGTGCCCGGCTTCGCTCCGGTACTTGTGTGGCAGTTTCAATAACAGAAAACAATTAAAATCAAAGGAAATATAGAACAAAATTAGCACTTTCTTAAAAATTTTAACATTGTATCAATATTAAGATTCGAGATCTGCAGTGTCCGTCCAAATAAGGAACCCTATATACTTTATAGGGTGTTGAAAATGGTGAATGAACCAATAATTTTGGTGCAACTTTGTCGAGTCATGCATCGTTTTTGATGGTTTCTGTGATTATGAATCCTATAAGCCCATTCCATGCAGTCAGCAGATAATAAGTTATTAGATTATTAGTTTAAAAAACTATATTTGGAGTACAACTTAAGCGCCGACTACTGTGATGGTCCCATTAGATCCAGAAGTTCAGAAAATACCGAAGATTCATAGAAACTTTTTTTGTAAGACCTTTCTTCCAGTTCAACCTCCCTTAATATACCCCCCCCCACCCTAATTTTGCCGAACTCTGCACTTCTCCAATCTTACTACTGTTACTAATTGTAAGTGAAAACCAAAATATCATGAGGGCACAATTTTTTCATCATATTTCTTTTTATCCTGAACTATGAGCGGTGATAAAATCTTATTGAAAAAATTGTATTATTGGAGTCAATTCATCATTTTGTCTACTGGAATGCTCGTCATACATAGTAATAAAACCATTTTTCATAACTACATACTTTCTTTCGTTGACGAGAGCATCCAACTTAAGCGCCTAAACTACATACAATAAGAACACTTCAAACTTGTTATTTTCGGTTTATAATCAGTCTATTCAGCTCTTCTTTTTTGTTTTATGTCTGTTTTTATTCGTTCACTCATATTGCATTAAATTTACTTAAGTATATGTTAGATATTGATAACATGTAATGTGTTAATCAATTAACCTTATTATGAGAAAATTAATTTTTTAAAGTATCCAGTCGGTTTTCCCATTGATTGCAGATATGTAAAATCATTAATTTATTTTAAAAGAAAAGGTGAAACTAATCATTTTCGCTTGATTTTTTAGTAATTTAAAAAGAACAGCTGACAAAATATATAACCTTTACAAATATAACGGAATGAATGAACAATAAACATTGAGTGAAACACACCCTAGCGCTTCCTGGTGGTCTGCAGCTCGAACTAAATTTTTCATTCATAAACTCGTATGTCATTCTCAGGTAGGCTAATTACATGTTGCGAGAGGCTTAAAATTCCAGTCCTTTTCTCTTCAATTTTACACCCTAAAGAGAAAAACGGAAACCTTCTTCTCCGTTAGGGGGCATACAGTTACACGCTGACATAAATCTCTTAATCGTATGTGGGGTCGTTTCTGAGCCTTTTCGGCACGCACATTGTACACTTTGCTTTATAATGTATATTGATTACTTCCTTTTACATGTATGTTATTTATGCCTAAATCTCGCCTCTGCTGAAATAATACAGTAAGTCCTAAATGAATGGATCATTAGTCATATATGGAATGTGAAAAATAAAATAAAACTTTTACGCTTCTAACTTCTTTTCCAAACAATTTTATATTTAGCATAAAGTTCTATTTTAAATCACGAGGTTTTTGGATTAACTGAAAAGTTTTATATTTTTTTTTTTTTTTTTTTTTTTGGGACTTTAAGGCTTCCACTGAAGCCATATACTGCCCATAGCAACACCCATGGCACTGGGTGATACTTTTCCTACGAAAGAAAAGAACCACTTAGGGCGGGACTCGAACCCGCAGCTCTGGCATGGGAGTACGGCGCTTTACCGCACAGCCACACCGGGCCCCAGTTTTGATCTTTATCTGTGAATTTCGATTTGACTGTATTGAAAAGAATAGGATATAATTAATTCGACGCGTTACAGCTACTGAACCACGACAACGCTTGGCAAGGTCTGCTAGTTATGTATATAATATAATAAATTATCTTAAGCTCATGACAAAATCCTTGCAGATATCTCGAAATATATTTTTAGGATTGAGCAATTCTGTTAAAAAAAAAGAACTGAATCACTTCAGTAAGGTTAACTTCAACACAATCCTCCCACATAAGCCACGTTCCATTATTCCTGGAAGAGTTAACATTTTTGGCCGGGTGTACAATTCCCCGTTTAAACAGGGAATCAGGTAAACGTCGTTCAAACAAGATTCCGTGTTTATTATTGCTTCATTTTACTTTTTTTTTCTTTTTTTTTTTGGTGTACAATTTATGCCTGGAGAACTCCTTGCTCCAAGATGTAAAATCTTAATAGCAATAAATAGAAATATAGTGTTTAACCACAGAACTACTTTTATCTGTACTAGGTACAATACGTTATCAGTCCCGTGGCTAGAGAGTGCACTGTCAACTTAACTGGTATTCTTTTAAAATATAAATCAAACAAAACAAAAAATAAAATAAAAAGAACTTAGAGGTAACGAAAAATGAATAATATTAGCACTTTAAGCAACTCACTCTTGTCCAATGAATTAGTAAACAGAAATAATATTAGGTTATAGTTAACCTGTGTTTAAACGGCCATTCTTGACCGTTTAACTTTAAACGATGTTTAGCCCTTATCATGAACTTTAATCAAGCGATTCCATTTGGTGTACAAGGATTATTTATATATTCTTAAACACTTTGCTTTTGGAATTTTTTAGTTTCCTAAATTTTCTAGTATAATTTTCCGTTCTGGAACCAAAATATTATTATTAGAGAATTTAAGATGTCGCTCATCAAGTTTTGCGTTGGTAAAGAACACTAGGCAGAAGAAAGAGCTTTGTGAATTCTAACTTCCACGTTTCTGAAAATTAGGCACGAACCAAGTAATTTGGAAACTGAAATATGCAAAGCATTACACTCCCCATTAACTTCGCTTTCGTGTCCTCTTAAATTTCTTTTCTTTATGTTGTTTAAAACTCCAACAATTATTTTTTTTTTTCAACTTCTTCTTTCTCACATCTACGTCACTGGGATATTCTCTGACTTTAAAATTATTGTATAATTTCAATATTGCATTGAATATTGATAGTTTTCGGATTTCTCTTTATTAGAACTAAATATTAATCTATTACACAAACAGTTAAATGAAACGTAAAAATTAATATTTTATTTCAACTGATTCCAACTTTTAACAATCCAACCTTCTGGATTTTAATAAAGCCTTAATACTACGTCCTACTGAATAGAAACACTCGCAATTGGTAATAATTTAAAATGAGCGTTTTCTTTAGGTTTTTTAAATTATAATTTAATTATTGATGGTTGTAAAATGATACTTTTTAAATTGTAAAATCGTGATTTGGACAGCCAAGAGAATCAAATATACTATTTGAAACGTTCACGCCGGCATGTACCACCGGTGGGCAGCACCTGATTGCCTCATCGGACACTTTACTCAAACACAAATTTTTCCACGACGATTTATAACGAGGTAGGGTTGTTTTGTTTATTTTATTATTGTTGGATTGTCAATACTGCATAATGCCTTGAATAGCACCTGTCCGACTGAGCGATAATCATTAAGCTCAGCCACCAATGGTGAGGTGCATGAATTACGGTCCTGGAATGTAAACGTGCTAAGTAACAAAAATATGAGATATTTATTAAATTTATAGTCCATCCAATCGTTGTTTTTCATAGATAAGCTCTCCATTATAGCATTCGGATGAAAACTTCGGAGGATATGACGAATGTGTGCTCAAGAATATCATCGGGATTCAATAATGTCCTGAAGTTTGATTAAGTTTAATTAAGTTAACTTTTGATGGTTAAATGTTAATAAAAAAATATTTACCGTGGCTCATATGGTATAAAACCGTAAGGTCATTAATGCCTTGAAAATCACCCATATAAAACTTAAAAATACCACTATACTAAAAAAAAAATCTAGTAATTGGATGATTAAATGTATTCAACAAATGTTTTTTTTTTTCTATATACAGTCGGTAAAACATTATTCATAACGGAAATATGACTTTGAAAAAAGGAATTTCAGTGACTCATGTCAATATTATGTCAAGTTCATCGGAAAAAAAATTTCCTATTAATTAGGACAGAATAAGGAATGAATTCATTTATCATGTGGTGTAGTGGTGGTAGCAACCTACAATACTAAAAGTCACGGGTTCGAATCCCGCGGTGGCCCTAGGATTTTTTAAAGGGAGTAAAAAATCCTTGGCTATGGCGTCCCTCGGATAGGATATAAAATGGAGGACCCGAGCCTGTACGATTTCAGGTACTCGTTAAAGATCCCTATCCTAATTATACGTGGATAGGCAAAATTTAGGACTCCCACTGTAGCATCGTCCGATTAGCCTTAGTTGCATAAAGTGACGTTAAACAAACAACAAAAAAATTTCTTTGTTATTTGACTGTTCTACAAAATTATTTAATACATTTTTTTATTATTTAATACATTTTTAAAATTATTTAATACATTTTTAATACACGATCAAAGATGCGTAAAAAAGAAAACATAAACTAAACGACATGAGTAACAATTTTTCGTTCCAATAAACATTTCAAAGAAATAAATACTGAATTTAAAAAAATACAAACCGTTGTTTGTATCAGAGTTAAAAATTATTCAAATATTTTTTTATTTAAATGACGGATGGCAAATAGTCTTTTAATCGTTATACAAACAAACGAATAATCGATTGGTTGATAATCCATTACTTATAGATGACCTTTCAGTTATTCATCATTCGTTTAGTTGGTCAGTGTAACACCAAAGTGAACTAAACGCCAAACTCCATATTTTGAGAACACTGAAGCTAAAGTTGAATTTTGTGAAATAGGATTATGTTTATTTCTATCGCATTTGAAGTACAATATGTATATTATTATTTAGTATATTATTTTAACGTTTCGACCCAACAATGCAGGTCATCTAAATGAACAAGACGCAGAATTTTTTTTTTTTTTATGAATTCATAGGACAAATAATGTGAATCAACTAGATGACATAAGAAGTTCTGTAAAGATATAATAATAAACATGTATATACCATATACAGACCTTTATATTTTATCTAGTTCGTTCATATTCTTTCTCCTATATATTTATAATTTTTTTTTCTTTGTCGTGTCCATTTAGCCCTATAGAAGATTTGCATATTGTTGGGTCGAGACGTTGGTTGCAATAAAATAGCTTAATACTATTTATAGGTTTTGACCGCTACCCAGGACTATTCTTGTATTTATTCAATGTTCGGTCAATCATCATTTATTCAATATTTATGTTACAAGTTGAAGGAACACCCCTACTGTCTAGAGTGATATAGCAGACAGAACCTAATATCCTTGGAGAGGAACTTAGTGTAGACATCTGATACCCAGCTCGGGTTGAGTATACTGATAAGGTATTTGAGTATTGAGTACTGAGAGGTATTGAGTAGGGTGAGGTACTTTGATGCAGCGGGTACTGAAGCTCAGCAGTGTCCATGGAAGCCTTTTGATACAAATGTATAATTAATGCTATTGTTCCAGCTGTCTGTGTGTGTGTGTGGAATGTGGAAGCCTTTGAGTTATGTTGGCTAACCCTTGTTCCACTCACAGAAAGGGAGATTGGAAAATTGATTACCATGTTATCATTCCAATTGGTATCATAAATAATTGCTGGGGTAAAATATTTTCTGACTGCAGATGTTTCAGTTGGGATCCCCACCTAGGATTTGAATTGGCCCTAAAGATAAGTGGCCGTTGAATTATTTAGAACATATAATCAATATGAGAAAAATTTAATCCTTTGCTATTTTATGTATTTTAACTGTCGAGTAGAAGAAAAAAAAATTCAAACCCATTTATATTCAATAAATACATTTTATGTTTTTTAAATTTGTATATTTTTTCAAGATTGACAATCCTTTTCAAACAATCAAACGTAAATATAAAATTTTATATGTTACGTGCTATAAATGAAAATGTGTTTACCTGCTCTTTTATGTGTAGTACTTTTTTCGGTATCGTCTATGCTACTTCCATATTCTATTTCTTCCTCATCCTCCTTAGTGCCTCTTAGCTGCAGGTCATATTTCTATATTCATTTGGTTAATTATTAATCTGATTAATATATATAATTTATGCGGTAATAGAAATGCATAAAATTAGTCAAAGCATAGTGCTATATTTTACTGAAAACTAATAAAATCATGAATTAAATCAAAAAGCTTTTATTTTAATAGTAATTTTCTTTTTCAGCTTTAATACAATCAGTTCTACCGATTGAATTTCAGATAAAAGATAAATGTGTTATATATATGAATATACTTCTTTAGGTTATAAAGAAATATGTTAATACAACCATGTTGGACTTATAGACGGTATTCTCAATTTAGTTATTTATATACAAGAAATTATTACTAATAAAATTACTAAGAAATTTATTTATTGTTAAGAAAATTATTTTAATTACAGTTTATCAGTGAATCGCATCACCACTGACGTCATGGCTTATTAGATAACATCGATAACTCATACTTGGTGAGGCATATAACAGTAATTTTCGATATCCTCTGCATAAAAATTATTTTCTTATCGATTTCCAGCATGTTCGAGCATTTTGATCTTAAATCAGATTAGAAGAAAAAAATCAGTTCATTAATATTTTTGTTGTTAGAAAATGAAATATCAGATATTTTACTTATGGCTTTCAATAAGTTTCGTTAACACATTATTTACATTTATTTCATAAACAGAAAGAGTGGCAACAGACAACCGAAGTTCTATTAGTTCTCTAATTACAGAAAAAATCAACACATGTTGGGAACTGGAAAAAAAAATGAACAGCAAGATTAATATAGATTAATTTTTGCTTACATGGATACTTAAATACTGACTTGCACATGCCTACAGTCGACCAACGCATACAGACTTTTTACAGTCTTTAACGTTTTCAGACTACCTTACACATATTAACCTCCTTATGAGCTACAGATGAAATGCCAATAAATGTGAGGAGAAGTTTAAAAAGGAATTGGAAGAGAGATCTCCTTCTTTAACAGATCACAGTAACTGAAACAAGCCAGACAAGAGATACTGCTGGGCGCCATATTTCCCCATGCCACGCATGCCATTTTAAGCATAGTAGAAGCCATCAAATCTGCTGATTTGAGAACATGTTGTTGACAGGCGCAGATAAAAAAAAATAGAGTAAAAAAAAATCTGTTCAATCCAACAGAGGAATGAGAGGAAAATGTCCTGGCTTCAAATTTAAAGGAACAGAAAATGTGATATTGATATTGTGATAATGTCATAGTAGAGGACTGGCTTAGTTAATCGAAGAAAAAATTATTGACAGGCTGGGAGTTTTGGTGTAAAGCGAACTGTCAGAAATAAACCGGAATACAAAAAATTGGCCATAGGCTTAAGAACTTCGAGAAGGGAAGAAATTATATTGCGCCGCATCAGAATTGAGTTTTATGAGACATCCCATGTTGTTATTTGTTTGCTTGTCAAAGGTTAAACTATATGTTACTCAGGCTAATCGGACTATACTACAGTGGGAATCCTAAATTTTGCCAGGTACCATTAGGATAGGGATCTTTAAAGGTGTCTTTACATGTTACGAACTTTACCTTCGAACACCACCCTCGAACAACCTTTGTGAAGCCTTCACGTCGACTGTTCGGGTGTTCAGGGTACTTCATCTGTTCGCCCGGGTTCGGGGGTAGCGCCGGTGTCACTTTTGATTTGGTTTCTGCTAAGTGACAGGAGTTGTTTGTGATACTAGTGTAATTTGTGAAACTTTGTAAATCGTCTCCTATTTTTTTTATTTTTCAGATAATATAAAATATATTGATAATGGAGATTTTTTCTTTATCATAAGCTAGCTTTGGGTGCGTCAGCCATATTGGTTCGCTTACCGTCACGTGAAGTATAAATGGCTGTTCACTTCACGTCGGTTCGGCAAGGTTCGAAGGAGAACTTGTTCGAAGGCGAGGTTCGTAAGGTGTAGAGGCACCTTAACGAGTACCTGACATCGAACTGGCTCGGGACCTCCATTTCATGTTCTATCCGAGGGATTGCATAGCCAAGGATTTTTTACACCCATAAAAAAATCCTGGAGCCTGGGGCCGCGAACCCATCCCATGTGATATGTACCAATGTTCAACCCTAGGCTGTGAACCATCTTTTATTAGAAATATAAACATCAACTGAACAAGTTAAGACACGAGATGACAAAGCGAAAGTAGTCACCCTTATCCAGTACTTAAAAGCATTATCATACTACAATACAACAGAACAAAACGCCAAAGACCTTCAAGAGTAGCGGTGAACATTCTAAACGATTTGTGGGAACAATTAACAACTGTTCTAATACAAGTTTGTGACTGTTATAGTTCAAAAATTCTATATTAGTCTAATCTTAATTTGTGGGTGTCAACCATTTTAAATATTATTTTAAATAATTTATTTTTTGAAGAGAAAAGATTTGGCTCCGCCGGGAGTCGAACCCGAGTCTCCCGCGTTACATGCGAGGATGCTAACCACTACACCACAGAGCTCGGCTCAAGGCAGAGCAAATCCCTCCTATTCACTGATACCTACTCCCCCTATCTCACAAATTTTGCGAGTAGTAGCGGGAGGTGGACAATTTTTGTCCAATTTATGATATTTATTAACATACGTCAATTTTTAAATTATTTTATATTAATCTAATCTTAATTTGTGGGTGTCCACCATTTTAAATTATTTTTAAATAATTTATTTTTTTAAGAGAAAAGATTTGGCTCCTCCGGGAGTCGAACCCGGGTCTCCCGCGTTACATGCGCGGATGCTAACCACTACACCACAGAGCTCGGCTCAAGGCAGAGCAAATCCCTCCTATTCACTGATACCTACTCCCCCTATCTCACAAATTTCGCGAGTAGTAGCGGGAGGTGGACAATTTTTGTCCAATTTATGATATTTATTGACATACTTAAATTTTTAAATTATTTTATATTAATCTAATCTTAATTTGTGGGTGTCCACCATTTTAAATTATTTTTAAATAATTTATTTTTTGAAGAGAAAAGATTTGACTCAGAGAAAAGACTGGCCTTGAGCCGAGCTCTGTGGTTTAGTGGTTAGCATCCGCGCATGTAACGCGGGTTCGACTCCCGGCGGAGCCAAATCTTTTCTCTTCAAAAAATAAATAATTTACATAAATTCTAGTTTTGTTAACGTTCATTATTATTTTCGGTAATTCTATCTGCTATTTTTATAACGGTCGCAAGGTATATTATTAGCTTGTAGAAAAGACAAAAGTAATTTATATATTATATTTAAAAAAGGAATTCATGAATGAACTTTGCTCCTTCTATCATTTAGGAACCGGAACGCATTGGATAGAGCTTTAGGAGCAAGTAGGAAACTAATTGAAACCGGAAAGTTTAATTGAAATGGTTTCAGTAGTTGGGGGATTAGTTGTGTTGGGTTCCACACTAGTTGGGGCGTCAAATAGGGGCCAACTAAATCACAATTTTCGAAAGGGAATCAAATCTCGAAACGAAATATCATTTAACTACTGAAAAGAAAAATAATGATAAATCTATTTATAATTTCAAATTCATGCAAGAATGAACAAAAAAATTTTTGGCCCCCTTTCCTCGCCGTTCAGGCTATACGTGGTTTCCCGGGCCAGGGGAGAGGGTGGGGGATCAATGCCGAGTATTATCTTCTGCTCCTCAATCACATATTGTCAGAGACAACACGCATTTGTCCACTCGGCCATCCCGCCACCGAGCTTTATTATATAATAAAGAATAAGAAATAAAATTGTACAACTACAACTCATAAAGGGTCTTGTGTTCAATACTGTGTAAGGAAGTACTATTTCTTGGTCAGCGGTCATGCAAGGAGGTGATTTGACCGTGATCACGCATGACCGTCAGGTTTTTCAGCAAGAATAAACAACTATATTTCATATAAATTTTATAAACTGTATAAATATAACTATATTTCCAATACCAATTGATTCAAAACCGATTTTCACTAAAAAAAATGGACTGCTTAGTTAGTGACATTGTAGCAAATTATTTTATTATTATTCCCAGATCATGCAGATTCACAACTACCTCTCAGTTCTGAATTACAAAGAACGTTTTGATCTCCCATCCAATACCAATCTATTGCATTGTCTTTTTCCTCGACAATTCATAACCAGTTAACTACATTTTTGAGGAGTCGATTTGTTTTTAAAACCATCTTTAACTTTTTCATTAAAAAAATGATATATATATATATATATATATATATATATATATATATATATATATATATATTTACTTTAATTATTGATTCGCACCTGTCAGCAAGGTGCTGACAATCAGCGAATGAGATGACGGTAGTAGGAAATAATGACATCTGAGTCATGAGGAGGGAAAGCACCCAGCAGCACTCCCTTCCTGGCTTGATTCAATTACCTTGACTGTCTAAGAAAGCAGATCTCTCATCCAGCGCCTTTACTTATGTCAGCCATATTACTGATTAAAGTATTTGTATGTCCGTTTAAAATAGTTAAAATCATTTGTATAACTTCGTAATGTGCTGGTCGACTGTTAGTATATAGAGGTTTGTATGTAAAGTTTTGTTAGTCACGTACCAGAGTGATTTTGTGATAAGTCGTTACAATTTTGATTGAAATGTTTGAAGTTTTTGTAAGTGAGTCTTTTTAGCAATTCCGAATATCTGTGAGGAATATGTCCATATGGGCTTGAGTAAGTAAGAGTACGCATTTAGTTTTTTTTTTTTTTTTTCAATTTCAGTTTTGATGATTTAGAAAGTAATGGGTAGAGAAGCTTGAGTCTTTTGTCAAGAGTCGTTTTCTTTATATTTTAACATGTTGGCCCCATGTCATCCTTCTGTCATAAGTGAGTCCCAGATAGTGTACTATGTCCGTCTGTGGGATTTAGTTATTGTCAATATAAACTGGGGGGGGGGGGCACATATGTTTTCTAACATAATCTATATAAATACAGATGAAATTCTGTTTGTTTGTTTGTTCTTTATAGAAATCCATAGCGTTTGTCCTAAATTCTCCAAATTTCGCTCAGTGGGTCTTTGATACCAGGTGCGAACACCTGTCCATATTAAAATTGCATAACTTCAGCCAATCTCTGGGTATATTCTTTATTGTTATAAAATTCGTCATGATCTCGCTTTACAATGGTTTTTTTACGAAATCGACCGTTTGAGTTGAAACAACGGCCTAAAAATCATTTTATAGATTTTAAAGAGGCCAACAAGGCCCGGTAAGACCGTCTCTTGAAAGGCGTCGAGTTCTGGGATTTTTAAACCATATGTGTTTTTGTTAAATATTCCAATACGTTTATTTACGTATATGGTGATTTAATTTGTTTTTAAAAAAGTGCCTCCTAAGAAGCGAGCTTCAACAGGAGTAGTGAGCTCAAAACCTAAAAAACAACGTCGAATACGAGCAGCTGAAACTCTTGACGAACATCAAAATAAGGTTGAACAACTAAGGCTGAAGCAGGCACAATCGCGAGAAACTGAGTCTGCCCAGGAAAACAAGACCCGCCTTGCGTCACATAGGCTTAGGCAAGCCGATTTGCGAGAAGCTGAAACTGCAGGGCAATATTTCTGTTTGTTTGGTTTTCTTTATAGAAATCCAGACCGTTTATCCTAAATTCTACAAATTTCGCTCAGTTCTTCTTTCATACCAGGTGCGAACACCTGTCCACATTAAAATTGCATAACTTCAGCTAATATTCTTTATCCTAATAAAAATCGTAATGATCTCGCTTAACAATGGTTTTTTTTACGAAATCGACCGTTTCATTAGAAAAATGAAATTCCCGGGTGAAACCGGGACATGCAGCTAGTATAATATAATTTATAACATGATATAATTTTACAGCGCCACAGCCCCCATTTAGGAAATTTTATTGTCATTTAAAGACATAATTGTACTTATTTAACTGATTCAAAGTCAGGATTTCCAGTGAAATCTTCTTTATTTGGAGAGCCAACTTTCCGATCCAAACATGTGGATCTTCGTCATGGCGAAAATGAAGACATTTAAATATCTCTTTATATGTAAGAGGCTTTGTCCTGACTGACAGAATCAACGCAGAGCAAAAACTGCTAATGATAGAAACTTGAAGTTCAGAATTTAGATTTTATACGCGATGTAGGTAACCACTAAGAAAGGAATTTCAAAAATGTAACCCCTAAGAGGTTTTAATGGCGAAATTGTCGTTTAATTCTAACGGACAACTATTTTTTCACTTCGAGAAACCATCGAAAACCATGTTTTAAAGCCGAAAAATGAAGCGTTCACGACGAGTAAGAAATTTTCCGTTTCGGCGGGTTTAGTGAACTCTCTCCATTGCTCGTCTCCCTCTCTTCTATCGAGCCGACAGCTTCCCCCTCCAACATTCCACCTACCGGAAGCTCCGATCCCTGTTATGTCGTTAATATATAACATATGTTGTCAATATATAACATATTATAGTAAATCAATATCAATACAATGATCACAGAATTGATTTTAACCGCTCGCGGGAAAAGCCGCGACGGGGAATGCTAGTTATTTATATATAGTGACAATAAAAAGTCACAAAATAATGGAAACCAAATCCAACTGATGGTATGTTAACATGACATGGGTACCAAAGAAATCTGATAATTATGAATGAATGTTATTTTATCATATTAATCAGCTACTTATTCAAATATTCATGTATAATTTTACTACAATTTATATAATTATCAGATTTCATAAGTACCCATGTCATGTAAACATTCCATCAGTTGGATTTGGTTTCATTATTTTGTAACTTAATAATAAGTTACAAAATAATGAATTACTAATAATGTTAATTATTCATTAATAATGAATCACAATAATGTTACTATAACATATATTATTTCTCAAGACCTTGTACGCTAAAACTTCCTTAATACTTCATCAAATTTCATGAATGAGGCATCATTTTAAAGCTTTCCTTCTACCGCTTCACCGGAAAAATATACAAATCACTCTTTTCGCCTTTGATTTCGAGTTATAAGCTCGGTGTTTGGAAGAAATATGGTCGTAGAGGTTTCTAAATGGTGTCGATCTTTTCAGGTTTTCAAGGAAAACATTTTCTGTCTCATAAATTATTTCTATTGACTCGTTTGTTTGCGAGTTGTAAGCGAAATTGGTCACAGGGTTTTTTCGAAGGTGTCATTTTTTTTCAGTTTGTCGAGACTAACATTTTTGGTTACATACCCTTTTTCGATTGTCACCGTCGTTTGCGAGTCACAAGCAAAAACATACGATTGTAGAAAATAGAATCAGCGCTCTCACTTTCTGCGAAACTATTTATGTTTCAAAAAATAAATAATCTACAATTTAAACACATCTATTCTTTACTTCAACCCTCACCATGGCACACTAAATAGGCACTATACGATACTAAATATGCGGTGTGTTAATTAAGTTTAAGTTTAAGGTATTTAATTATGTGGGATTTAATAGGTTAGAGTGCGAATGCTTCGTATGGGTCAGCTAGTCTATAATTAATAATCATACTATAAATAATTAATTATCATCTTCAAGAATGGATACTTTACATGTTGCTCATATATCTGGCTTCATTTTAGCTTTGAAGAAGATCGAAATGTTTGGTTTGAAACCTTGACTATTCAAATAAAGAAACTTAGACTGTAAATCCTGACCTCAAATCATCCTAATCTTTAATAAGACAGTTATTAAACACCTTTAGATTTGAAATGTTTATTGGAAGGGAAAATTGTTTCTCATGTAGAATTTTTTTTTTTTTCAATACATCTTTGTTTGAGTAGGGGAGAGCGGGGTTGGTTGGCATAGAGGGTAGGTTGGCCATTGGCTTGTAGTTTCCGTCACACCTGTTGTGAAGGCCCCACCATTGTACCATGTGACCCGCTCGACCTCGGGAGAATTGTCCTCAGTTTTCAATCCGATGCTAACATTGTAGAGAACAGCGTGCTTCTCTAAAATATATAAAAATCTAAATTTTTATATTTTCAGTAAATTTAGTTTAAAGGTATGACAAAACATTTGACTCCGATTCTGTTCACATAGCCCCAAACTCCTTTGAAAAACCTAACCTTTCGACTAACCAGTTTCTAGTTTGATTGTTCTCTCCTGTCCTGGCAGCCATCTTTCATAAGAACTCTCCTGTGGGGTTAGTTGGCTCTCTACAACTGGGGTTTGTTTGCGCAGTAGCAATTCACAAAAGCAAGGTAAACATAAACAAAGGTGAAACTACCAATTGTCTTTAGTTCCAGCAAGGAGGACGAGAGCAATTTTTCTTATGCAGGAATTGACGACAGTCTAAACTTCTATCTTCTTTTATTGTCATTCTATTTTTCCTTAAAAGCTCTTAAAACCGAATCATAATTATTATACCATTATAGTGCAACTTTTAATAACAATAATATCTGTCAGACAGTACTTGAATGAGATGGCTAAACAACTCCACCTTCTAGGCCAACCTGCCCCACATAGGGGGTTTATTGGCATACTCTGGATTGACGAATTCTTCAATTTTCTATGATCTTAGTATTAAACATTATGTGGTGAAAAAAATACTTGAAGTACTCTAATACTTGGAGTTTACAGTGGTATCAGCCCTATTGAGATTATATTAACAGGAACGACTCAACAATCAAAACAGTGAAAACTGTTGCCAACCAACCCCGCTCTCCCCATTTAAAAATTTATAAATTTTAATCTTACATAATTGATTAAAAGAAATTGCTTAATAATTTTGAAGAATAATTAAATAACAAAGACATATAATAATCATGATATATCAATTTATTTCTTATTCTATCTTAATCAATAGAAATAATATTTTCTGATGAACTTGACATAATATCGACATGATTCATTGAAATTCCTTTTCTCAAAGTCATATATCCGTTCTGAACAATGTTAGGGGATATCACAATTATATAAAGGTTATCTATTCCATTTTACTTTATTAAATGACGACCAGATATAAAATAGACTATTTTGCTTGTTTTGTTGTTTGTAACAAACAAAAAGAAATCATATAATATATAATAAAGTTATGGTTTTTCTCAGTGCATGACGTATTAAAATTTAATTGATGCGAGTTTAATGCAAATAATGTTAAGTCTTTTGTTCAAATGCGTCTTTATTCAACTTATTTTGTCTGTTGTTGATTATCCTTCTTTGAGAAAACATAACTGCAATATTGTAGGTATTTTTAACGAAAATATTCAAAGAAGAGAGAGAAAAAAAGAAAAAAAAGCGGGTTCACCTGTGATGTAGTGATTAGTACACCTAATACACATAAAGGTACTTTTACACTATACAACTTTACCTTCGAACAGGTAATTAAACTTAAACTGTCAACTACTGGTACAGTTACCTTAACCAGTTTTAAGTAGTTTTTACACTGTATGAACCTCATCCTTGAACAAGTAATCCCCCGAATCTTGCCGTACCACGACGAACAGCAAATTACACTTAAAAATGAAGTCAAGCTAACTACTATGTAGGTAGGTATGTGATAGCCTATGCACCATGTTTTTTTGGATTTTGCTAACGTTGTGTGTACGGAGCTTGTTTCCTACTAAATTTGATGATATCTAAAACATTTTTCATTTAAAGTTGGTGTTTTTGAGTTAGAGGCGTTGTAACACGGTTTATGTACCGAACCCGGCCAAACCATTAAACCGATTAAAACTTCAAATATATCATTCTATTATGATTCAAAAGGTTAGCCTCATATAGTAAGAAGAAAGCTATACTTTTTGATCAGTATTGGCCGATTTATTTGCGAGAAACTAAAAAAAAAACTTCCAAAAATTTCACGGATTTTAGACCACAAGGCGCTAAATACGTTCATGTTTAAATTACTTTGTCTTCATAGGAGTGGGCTAATTTTAAAATTAATGAGATCGTTTTACACAGAATGCGATATTCTACAATTATTACAAGTAACATTTTTTATTTGGAGTAACCCTCTTTAAATTTCAGGCTTTGGAACATGAGCGTAATTCATTTTTCCGCTAAAGTGGCTAAATTGACAATCGGTTTTGGCGAAAAGACTTGACTGATTTTAACTGTGAGGACTTCTGTCGACGCGAAATTTAATGCCCTTTTATTTTAGAAAGAACACCACGTTTTCGAGTAATTAGCCAAAAATTGAAAAACGTTCGAAAATGTCGATTTTGTTCGCCTATAAGATTTGGTGGCAACCGTTTTTAAATGGCAGACTTGGATTTTCTTAGTCATAAAGGAATGGATTTTCATTATAAGTGGTCAAACCTTCTCCTGAAAGGAACACCCATTTTCGGCCTCGGCTCCAGGACTACTATGCTCTCCTTCAGATGGGAAGTAAAATAGAGGTCCCTAGCAAGTACTTCCAGATTAGGTCTCCAAAAGTCGAACCAAAAACTGACCATAATGTGATGTTTAATAATCAATAAGGAGAAAATATATGGCGGTTGAGCGTGATTGTTGTCAAATCTACCTCATTTTATAACTGTTTACCTAAAAGTAGCAGTTCCAGACACCCGTCATTTCAAAATAAACTTTCGACAGCAAAAGAAGATGGCCTCAGGAACTTTTAAGTTAAGCATATCCTAGCTTAGTCCTACCAATAAGTTTCTTTTCTATTCCTGATTAACACATTATTCTTATAATGAACGTAAGGTTTATGTTGGTACATTTTTCATTTTTGGTACATTATTAACGATTAAATCGTAACTATTATGTATTTTAGTGGTTAGCATAATAGACTACAATGCCCAAGGTAAAAATCCTTGCGAAATGGCCTTCCCTAGCCTGTTCGATTTCATGTACTCTTTAAAGAACTCTATGCTTATTATACCAGGGTTGGCAACATTCAGGACTCACACATTAGTATCGTCCGATTAGCCACAATAACTTAATTTAACATCATAATAAATTGAAAAGGAGAAGAATCAATTTTGAGGCTTGATAAGCGACCTAAGACCGACAGAAATAAAACTTCAAATCTTATAAAAATTAAAATAAAATTAATGGACGTATGTAAGAAAACATGGATTAGCAAAGAAGAATCGCAGGGAACAAGTGCTTTAAAAAAAAAATGTGTGACTTTGTAATAAACACAGTAGATAATAACTTGGTTCTTTAAGATATCTGATATAAGACGTATGTTGTGTTTGCCATGTATAATTAAAGAGTGAGTTTTGTGATGCCAATGAGTTTTGTGATGTTTAATCGGTCATGAGAACATTATCTTAAGATTTGAATAATATATAATAATTATATTTTTATTATTCATACATTATTAATAAAAATATGATATAATTCAGTTTGACTTTGGCCCGAGGCGAAGGAAGGCCTTGACAGTTAGGTTAATGCTGGCACTAACGGAACTTGCCACCTCCTCCGCACTGAGCTCTGCCCACAGCATCACAAGCCCATCTCTAAATATATTTATATATATCAAATATTATTCAGTAGGGGAGAGCGGGGTTGGTTGGCAACAGTTTTCACTGTTTTGATTGTTGAGTCGTTCCTGTTAATATAATCTCAATAGGGCTGATACCACTGTAAACTCCAAGTATTAGAGTACTTTAAGTATTTTTTTCACCACATAATATTTAATACTAAGATCATAGAAAATTGAAGAATTCGTCAAACCAGAATATGCCAATTAACCCCCCAAGGTGGGGCAGGTTGGCCTAGAAGGTGAGGTTTTTTAGCAATCTCATTCAATTACTGCCTGACACATATTATTGTTATTAAAAGCTGCACTATAATGGTATAATATATTTGAATCGGTTTCTAACAGCTTTTAAAGGAAAATAAAATGACAATAGAAGAAGATAGAAGTTTAAACTGTCGTCACTTTCTGTATAAGAAAAATTGCTCCCATTTACCTTGCTTTTGTGAATTGCTATTGTGCCAAAAAACCCCAGTTGAAGAGAGCCAACTAACCCCACAGGAGAGATCATATGAAAGATGGCTGCCAGGACAGGGGAGAACAACCAACCAAGAAACTGGTTAATCGAAAGGTTAGGTTTTTCATAGGAGTTTGGGGCTCTGTGAACAGACTCGGAGTCAAATGTTTTACCATGCCTTTAAACCAAATTTACTGAAAATATAAAAATTTACTTACATGTTGTAAAATCAATCAATGAAGCACACTCTTCTCTACACTGTTAGCATCGGATTGAAAACTCAGGACAACACTCCCGAGGTCGAGCGGGTGACATGTTACAATGGTGGGGCCTTCACAACAGGTGTGACGGAAACTATAAGCCGATGGCCAACCTACCACCTATGCCAACCAACCCCGCTCTCCCCTATAACCTCCATTCAATGGAGCTGTTGGGGACTGGCCATTTTTTCCGTTGAACAGAGGTTTCCTTTAAAAAGAGATTTATTAAAAATATAAGAAAAAATATCATGGGTCAGAGCTATTCATTTGGACTGAATGCGTTCATACAATATTTAGTAAACTATAATAATTTTTAAAGAAGGAATACGACAAGAATTAACAGAATCCCGCACAACAGAACAAGCTTACGATCTTTCGCTTTCTTCTGTCTTATAGGCTATTCTTCCTCCAGAACTAGTGGTGTTAAAAAAAAGGCCGGTTTCGTCGCCACGGGGAAATCACCAGAAACGTTAGCTAATTAGAGCTCGCGGGTACAGAGTTGGGGAGGTGGTAGTCCCGGGTGGTGTCGGATAAACCCTCCCCCCACCCACAACCCAATCTATACACTTACCTAATAAAGATTTTTGGAATAATTACCTATGCTAAAGGTAACTAGCTAGGATAAAAAAAACGCCATAATAATTAGGGTTTGAAAATTTTGCTGGACTATGTTTGCGAGAGCTGACTAGAGCTCGCGGGGACAAAGACGGGAATGGTAGTCAAGGGGGGGGGGCGGAAAACGGTATCAATCATTGGATAAAAAAAACAAAACAAGGATTTGCAGATCTAGAGATATTTTTTTTCCGGTATTGGGAGGGTCTTTGCCCGCTTCTACTTCTGCTACTTCAAAAAAAACTTTCAGTTTCCGCTGATTAGAGTTTTCGGGTATGGGGGTGAATTCTTTCTCTGGGTAAACCAGGACTTACAAAATTTTCCGCTTAAAAGAGGTTTCCTTTATGGAGGGCTTGCGATTATGAGAAGTTATAGTGTATAATAATATACTTTTATCACTTTTTATTTAATATGTTTTGTAAATATTTTTACATACTTCGTTATTAATATTAATGATATAAAAATCAAACAAACAATGGAAGCATTACCAACACCAATTCGGCCGGACTCCTGTCTAAAAGAATGTATTCTAATAACCAATAAAGTTATTATTATTATTATATAGCGTATAATAATATACAATTTCAATGAATAATTCATATATAAATAATTTTTCTGTAAATAGAGTCGACTAGTTTGTGGCTAAACTGTTATAAAACCATTTGCTTCACCTCTCATTATTTCCATTAACATATCATTGAGTGGTTGCGTATGGTGAAGCGCATCTTAAGCCCATTAAAGTTCCATCTTAAATCACTTAATCATCAAAGTAAAAAAGCGACTCACATGATTATGAATCAATTGAATTAATATTTATTAATGATTATATTATGAATATAATATAATAAAAATTATAAAGTTGGTGCTAAATTGCTTCCTCCTCTATTTTTACTTTCACTTACCTATATATGAAATATAAAGTAAGTGGAAGTATTGCGATCGTCAAAAATTTCGACTTCCAGTTTTCAACGGAAACACACGTTTTGGGGTCTCCTGAATCCAAATGACCAAGTTCCGCGAAATGGTCTGTGTGTGTCTGTGTGTCAGTGTGTGTGTGTGTGTGTGTGTGTGTGTGTGTGTGTGTGTGTGTGTGTGTGTGTGTGTGTGTGTGTGTGTGTGTGTGTGTGTGTGTGTGTGTGTGTGTGTGTGTGTGTGTGTGTGTTGTGTGTGCGTGTGTGTGTGTGTGTTGTGTGTTGTGTGTGTGTGTGTGTGTGTGTGTGTTTGTGTTTGTGTTTGTGTGTGTGTGTGTGTGTGTGTGTTTGTGTGTGTGTGTGTGTGTGTGTGTGTGTGTGTGTGTGTGTGTGTGTGTGTGTGTGTGTGTGTTTGAACAGACTAGCTCAAAAACTATAGGCCGTACGAATCTGAAATTGGGTATTTAGTGTATGTATATGCCCGCAATGTGACAGCAAAAATTTCATCAAAATTGCTCAAAGGGAGGGGGTACTTTATTTAATAACTTTTTAAGTTTTTTTCGATTTTCTCAAAAACGGCTCTAACGATTTTGATTAAACTGAGTATTTGATCTATTTTTATGCCCGAGATATGACTGTAAAAATTTCATCGAAATAGGTCAACCGGAGGGGGGACTTTACTTAATAAATTTTGTATCGTTTTCACGTGTTTTTTTGATTTACTCAAAAACGGTTTAACGATTTTGATCAAACTGGGTATTTGATGTATGTATATGCCAAGGATGTGATAGCCAACATTACATCAAAATTGATCAACCGGAGGGGGGACTTTACTTCATAAATTTTGTATCATTTTCACGTGTTTTTTTTATTTATTCAAAAAAGGCTTTAACGATTTTGATCAAACTGGGTATTTGATGTATGTATATGCCAAAGATGTGATAGCCAACATTTCATCAAAACTGTTCAAACGGAGCGGGCACTTTATTTCATAATATTTTTCCAATTTTTACCTTTTTTTCGATGATCTCAAAAACGGCTTTAACGATTTTTATAAAATTCGTCATGTTTGATGAAAATTAGGTGTTATTTAATATCAGGTAACCTTTATCATTATTAAAATGTTCTGAGGGGTTTTTTTATGGGGGGGGGGGGGGTTAGTGCCTTTTTTGTTTGTTTGTTTCCTATAAAGTACCTTTGTTTTTGTTTATATGGAGAAATTAACTGTCTCGTTACGCCTAAAAATAAGAAATGGCTAAATATGAGATATGATAAAAAAAAAAGAAAACATAAAGAGGAGAAAAAAAGAAAAATATTCAGTCAACTCATAAAACTCGTTGAGCCCACGCATGCGGAGTACGCCTTTAATGACAGACCATTGTTCATAATTAAAGCCTTTCTGTTCATTAGAGAAGTGGCAATTAACAAAACGCATTAATTTCTAATCTAAGTAAGTTGGTAAGTGAAAGTTGTGTGTTGCGCGCACGCGCCAGATTTTTTTTATAAGAATCTACGGTATCTGAAACTCTCGGAACTTTCTATTGTATATCATTGCTATTTTAGCTACCCGTTGATAATTTCTCCAACTTAAATTGTGACGTGAAACAAAACATTTGATACGTTCCAGACTCGTTGTTGGAACAAACTGTTCGAGAACCTTCTGCGATTGTCGGGAACCTTCTGGAATGTTCTGATTGAGACCAAGGAGCGATGGGCTGGAGAGTTAGTCTTGTTCTGAAACTCGATATGAAATACTTTTTGTAACCTTGTTTTTGATTTGAGTTCATATTGTGATGTGTCACATGTAAATTATTAATTACCTCGAATAAAAATTATTTAAACCCAATAAGTGTTACAATATTATGCTTCTATCGTAATAATCATATAATAGTTATTTAAAAAAAAAAAAAAAAAAAAAACTGTAAAATAGAGAATTAATATATTTATTGTATTCCTAGGAAACAGTGACTTTTGATTTTCTCAATTATATATGCTAGTGTTACGAAATAGAGTTTGAATATTAAACTATGGTATAAAAAGACTAGTTATTCTAAATTTAAAGCAATTAATATTAAAAGAAACAGGAAGAAAAAAGAAGCGTCAGATAAATTTGCAGAACTAGAAAGCCCCATCCTTCTCCATCCTCGTTGGAAAATCCCGACTTAATGATCCTGAGAGTTGATGAGACTCTTTTCAAGGAAGTCTTGAAAATAAACAACTCCTTTCTGATGCGCAATCATTAAAAATCTCCTGATGTTTGCAAATTTATCTTGTTTCATTCGATCAAGTTGAAGCCTCAATGGCAGAAAAACTATTTGAATACTTAGGATGATTATTGTTTGAAAAACAACTTTATCAAATAATTATTTGAGAATTTTTATTTAATATAAGTATCGGTTGAAACATGATCATTTACGAAATCTTCCACTTTGGTCACTTAATATGATTAATTGTCCTTTCTCTGCTGTATCTCTTTTTTAAACAAAGTAATAAATATATGTACATTTCTTTATAACTACTGTATATTAATAACCAAAAAAATAAAATAAAATCTAGGTTAAAAATTAGATGGTCATAAATGTATTCAACATCAGATTGCTTGTCTTAATATGTAAATATTTTTTTATTACACTGCACGGAAAGTAACTACTTTCGATGCATGCAAACAGTACAGAAAACAGCTGTTTCCCGTTTACTTCTAAAAGTGCACCGAAAATTTGCACGCGCACGGAAAATTTATAAGTGCACCGAAAATTTTCGGTGTACTTGTTATTTCGTTTCCCGGCCACTAGTAGCGCTTGCTGGTTGTATTAAGAACAGCTGTTTAATGAAAAATTGAAATCAAGAAAACTGAAAATCCACCGATTACAATTAGTTTTTGTGTCATAAATATTTTCAAAAGTTGTCAGTTTACTTAATGCTTTGAAGAAATGGCATTGCCCGATGAATTAATGAAGAAAGCAGCTGAAGTGGCAGATGGTTTACTTCCAAACAAGTCTCGCGTAAGATACCTAGAGGAGTATGAAAAGTTTTGTCTTTGGTGTCAAAATCAAGCTGTCCCATCTAACCAAGTAAATGACGAAGTCATGCTAGTGTATTTATCAGAAAAATGTGTATTTATTTAATCATAAATATAAGCAACAATCAAAACTGTACAGTGAATATTAATTTCAATTTCTAAAATTCTTAGACCCCTTAATTATTTCAGTATTATATTTAGTTTGTATTCAGCTTCCTTTTTTTGATCAATAAACTAATCAAATAGTATACTAGTGTTTGAAGTTATAATTTAAGTTAATTAATTATGTTAGTTTGAGATTTCTGTTATACTGCCAGTTTGCAGTGTAATGAAAAATATCGTTCATAACACGTAGCAAAAGTGCTTTTCCCGAGCTTACTCAAACTATTCCCGTACTCGGCTTCGCCTCATACGTGAAACTCGGGTTCCCGTGTTCGGCTACGCCTCACACTTGAAATTCCGTAGCGCACGGGAAAAGGCCACTTTCGGTACTAGTAATGAAATATACTATTAAATATTGCTTATTTGTTAAATTAACGTCACATTATGCCACTAAGGCTAATCGGTCACTAAGTCAGTCGCCGTTTCAATGAAAATGGATGTATTAAGGTGCTTAGGTGCGGTCGGACATCAATGTTCGCTCGACTTCACGTTTCAGTTTGAATAGCTGTTCGTGGTATCTCGCTACGGCAAGTTTCGGGGGTTATTTGTTCGATGGTGAGGTTCCACAGTGTAAAAGCGCTTTTAACAATGTAAACATATGTTGCATTAACCTTATCAAAGTTTCTATTTTCCTCTTAGGTTTCTACAGAGAAAAAAGATCATACCATCAAAAGGACAAATGAAATTTAAAAGTAAATGCGATACGAAGAAAATCATTCCAAATACTTCGTAGACGTGACCAAGGAAGTTCATCCCCAGAGTGTAGCATTACTTGGGGCTTCGGACAAACGAGGAAACAAGAGAGAATACGGGACTAAAATGAGCTTGTTTTTTCATAATCAGCATAACTTTTCGAATTTATTTCGAGGAGGTATCTGAAAGCGTGCTTGTTTGAGAAGGTTTTCGAGCCGACTTCAACTTGTATTTATATGCGTGTTTATCTTTTAAAGATTATTTATAAAAATACTCATGTTTTCTAGAATGTATTTTCTCAGGCCTCCCTCGTCCGAAATAGAACCGGGGACAATTGTAAATACTTCAATATTTGCAATTGTTGCAATGTAACAAAAATATATATATTTGTTATCTAGCTTGTACGACTATCAAAACAAAACATGGATTCATTTCACCGGTAGTAAAAAAAGCTGGTGCGATGCGCGCAACACACAACTTTCACTTACCAACTTACTTTGATTAGAAATTGACGTTTTTGTTAAATGCCATTTCTCAAAGTCACACATTTGTCCACATTCAATTACTTAATTTTGTTTAATCACAATCATTAAAGCTATTTTTGAGATAATCGAGAAAAAAAACACGTAAAAAAGTTATGAAATAAAGTGCCACCTCCGTTTGATCAATTTTGATGATTTTTTCTATCATATCGTGGGCATATAAATACATCAAATACCAAGTTTTATCAAAATCGTTGGAGCCGTTTTTAAGAAAATCGAAAAAACGTAAAAAGTTTTTAAAAAAAAGTACCCCCTCCGCTCCATCAGTTTCGATGAAATTGATGAAATTTCATTCGCTGTCACATCGCGGGCATATACATTCACCAAATACCCAATTTACAGTTTCTAAGCTATGCTGTTCACACATGGACAAACACACACACGGACCATTTTTCGGGACTTGGTTATTAGGACTCAGTAGACCCCAAAACGTGCATTTCCGATGAAAACTGGAAGGCTACATTTTTCACGATTACAATACTTTCCCTTACTATTTATTTCACATATAGGTAAGTGAAAGTGAAATCCTCACAGTAATAAAAAAACAGATTCTGTTTCATCAGGGCTGAAAAGAAGTTCTAAGAAAAAATACATCACGATAACATTGGGGGATCAGGTGAATTATAATCAATCAATATATATTATTAAGCAAAGTGTACAATGTGCGTGCCGAAAAGGCTCAAAAACGACTCCACGTAGGATTAAGGAAGTTATGTCTTCGTTTAGCCATATGACCCCTTACGGGGAAGAAGGTTTCCGTTTTTCTCTTAAGAGTGTAAAATTGAAGGGAAATGGACGGGAATTTTAAGCCTCTCGCACCATTTAATTATCCTCTCTGAGATTGAGATACGAGTTTATGAATGAAAAATTTAGTTCGAGCTCCAGGCTACCAGGAAGCGCTAGGGTGCGTTTCACTCAATGTTTATTGTCCATTCATTCAGTATGTAATCGTTCTATATTTTTTCAGCAGTTCTTTTTAAATTACTAAAAAATTAAGAGGAAATAATTAGTTTGCGTTTCAAAATAAAATACGTACTTTACATCTCAGCAATCAATTAGAAAACCAACTGTATTCCTTAAAAAAATAGTTTTCTCATAAGCAGGCTAATATATGCTCAGCACATTACATTTAAAAAAAAAAAAAAAAAGAGGTTCCTATTTCAGCAAAAATGAAAATTTTCGAAACAATAACAAGAGCGATCCTTTGCTATGGCGCTCAGGTCTGGGGTGGTAGGGCTTACGACCAAGTTGAGAAAGTCCAAAGAAGTTTCCTTAAGCGAATCTTTAATCTCCCAAGAAGTACACCAAATTATGCACTCTATTTGGAAACAAGCAGACCCCCGTTACATATTTATACTTTAAAGCTACACCTAACATATACTTTGAGAGTATTGAATTCTCCTGACCACAGATTAACCAAACAGCTTACTTACAAAATTTGGTTTAAAAAAATAGGATTTTACTCGGATTTGGAAAAGATATGTCGCGAAGTGGATGTAAAACCCGAAGATTTGTTCGTGACTCCTCCAGAAAAAGTGAAGACTATGATTGGGGAGATAATTGAAACTCTGAAGTGCAAAGAGAGACAAAAATGTTTAGATAAACTATCTAAAGCATAGTATCACTCAACCTACAAGAGACTAAAATTCGAATGCAATGAGCTCTCATATATAAGCGACCAAAATAGTCTTAAGATGATGAGTAACATAATGAGAGCCAGGACAGAAACTCTAAATCTCAACCGGAAACCTTGGACCTACGACGAAAGCGCCCTTTGTTCCCTCTGCAACCTGAAAGAACCTGAGAGTGTTATACATTTCATTGGAATCTGTCCCATCCTGTCCGAGATAAGAATCAAGATATTCAACAAAAGCAAGATCCCTGAAGAAGAAGTCATAGAATACCTAAATGGAAAAAACTATAATGTCCTACATAAATTTATAACTCAAGCGTTATTATTTAAGTATGATTATGCAAATAATTCCTTTTCTTTTTTCCCATTTTTTCACTTTATATTTTCTATTATAATCATGTAAGTCACTCGACTGACGGATAGTATATATCCAAGTCTATGTAAATTTATTGTGAATAATATTGGTATTTATATGTATTTGAAATTAATAAATTTACTTTACTACTACTACTACTACTACTACTACTACATTATATTTAATCTTTTTATAATATATACTTAAGTAAATTTAATGCAATATGAGTGAACATTTCTTAGAAGTACAGTGAGCGAATAAAATTAGACATAAAAAATAGATGAATTGACTAAATATAAATCGAAAATAAAAAGTTTGAAGTGTTCTTATTGTATTTATGAAAAAGAAGTTGGTTTGGTTACTACGTATGATGTGCATTCGTTGACAAAACAACTAACTCCAATAACAGCATTCAAGATTTTATCATCCCGGATAGTTCAAGATAAACAGAAATATGATGAAAAAATTGTGCCATCAAGAAATTTTGGTTTTCACTTTGTAATAGTAGTAAGATTCGATATATGCAGAAACCGTTCCAATTACGTGGGGATATCTTAAGGGAGGTTAAAATGGAAAAAAGGTCTTAAAAAAAGTTTCTATGAATCTTCGGTAGTTTCTGTACTTCTAGATCAAATAGGACCATCATAGTAGTCATTGCTTAAGTTTTACTCGAGATATAATTGTTTTAACTGACAATGAGATACCAGATTTTTCAACAATAATCTAATAACTTATCATCTTCTGACTACTTGGAATGGGCTTATAGGATTAAGAATCACAGAAATCATCAAAGTGAAGCATAACTCGACAAAGTTGCAGGAAAATTAATTGTTCATTTACCATTTTCAACCCCCTGTAAATTATACAGGGTTCCTTATTAGGGCGGACTCTCAAGTCTGCAGAATATTGATACCAAGTTAAAACCGAATTTTCAAGAAGGTGCTAATTTTGTTCTATATTTCCTTTAATTTTAAAGTTTTTTTGGTATTAAAACTACCACACAACTACCAGAGCGAAGCCGGGCACCCTAGCTAGTAATAAAATATAAAAATTAAAGACAAAAATATTGAATATAAGATTTGAATTTATTAATTAAATTTTTATGCTGGAAGAAAATTATTAAAATGATTCAGTATGAGGTTCAAGAGACAAGAAGCTGGTTGGAAGTTGATAGCACACTAAATTGAAGTTTTGAAAAAAAGTCCTCCGTGGCGGGGAATTCCCTTCGGGTCTCAGCAAAACAAATTACCATTACATAAGCCGCCGACCCAATCTAACTCCAGCGAGGAAAAGAAAAAAAAAAAGCAAGTTGCTAGCATAAAGTTGAGCTTAATAAGCCAACTTGGATCCACAGGAGAATAGTTACAGATGAGAAATGTGTCAAGTAAGGAGCGCGAATATTGTTACTAAAATAGTAGGTATGTAGTAATTTTTTACGTGATACAATCTAACGCCCTGGTATAACACAACCGAGGGAATATCAAGATCTAAACTTTAGATTAGAACTAGAATTAGGGAAACGCGGAATTAACAGGGCAAACTTTTTGAATTTTTTTTTTTGTTCACTTCAAACTTCTATTTGCACCTGTCGCAAATAATTACCCACAATCAGCAAATGAGTTGAAAACTGCTTATTTTAAGGCATGAGGGCAGATAGTGCCCAGCAGCACATCATCCCGGTCTTAATTTAGAAGAGGAGGTCTCTCATCCAACTCCTTTTTAGTCGCCTCATAAAAGGCATGTTAGTCGTGTCCATGTCATTAATTAGCCTGTCTGTCATGCGATGGGAAATCCAGAAAAGAGGGTTCTTGTTTATTCGTCGATAGTTGGTAGTTGTAACTCCGTATATAGTGTTTTGTTATTAACGTACAAAGGAGCGTTCGTTATTAGTCGTAAAATTTTGGATTTAAAGTTTTGTAGTTTTTGTAAATGTATCTTTTTTGCTGTTTCATAAATTTGTGAACCGTACGTCCATATGGGTTTCAGTAAATATGTTTATGTTCCTACACTATGTTTCTGTCTGATTTTGAAAATAGTGGGTATAGTATTTTCAGTCGCTTGTTTAATTTCTGTCTTTTCATTTTGACATGAAGGCTATACAATATAATATAATATAATTTATTAAATTAATCTAGATTATTTTCTATTTATACCCTTTTGCTGTCAACTAGTGGATCCAATCATTAACGCTAGTTGATTTCGTTAACATCACTTTATGCTACTATGCCTAATTGGAGGGTGCCACAGAGAAAGCCCTTACATTTGCTTTTAATTTAGTTCACTAATTATCTTCGGATTTTCCGATCTGCTCATAGAACTCCATACTGATAATTCCTGAAACATTTTAACAATCGGATAAAGCAAGCAAATTAAAGGAAAAGGGACAAAAGAGACTTTAATTGGCTTTTCTGGAAAATCTTTTTTTTTTTTTTTTTTTTTTTTTTTTGTTAGACCGTCCCTGCGTTCGATCACTGATATCATCTATGTAATTTATCTTATACAGGAAGTAAAATCATATACTTTGTCTCAAACGCTGGTTTCATTCTGATTCCTCTTTGAAAAAACTTTTTACTTACAATATCTTTAAAATGTCGAAATATTATCTGTATAGCATATACTTTAACCATGTGCTTTCTTTTTAGCATAAGTACTTAGTACTTAAATTATGAAATTGATTACTCATTGATTGTCGAATTTTCAAAATAAAATGACATTTACAGTTTTGTAAAATCTTTCTCATTTTATTGTTTTTAAAGATTAATTTCAACACTAACGTTTTTTGTTTCTCTTTAAAGCCCCTTTATTGGGGATCTTCGGTGTAGTAATTAGCATAGCAACCTACAATACTGAACTTTAAAAGGTGTTGAAAATGGTGAATGAACAATTAATTTCGCTGCAACTGAATTCTATAAGCCCATTCCAAGCAGTCAGCAGATAATAAGTTATTAGATTATGGTTGAAAAATCTATTAGTTAAAAAACTATATTTCGATTACAACTTAAGCACCGACTACTGTGATGGTCCTATTAGATCCAGAAGTTTAGAAACTACCGAAGATTCATAGAAACTTTTTTTTTAAGACCTTTCTTCCAGTTCAATCTCCCTTAAGATATTCCCCCCCGTAATTTGGCCGGACACTGCACCTACTATTACAAAGTGAAAACCAAAATATCATGAGGGCACAATTTTTTCATCATATTTCTTTTTATCCTGAACTATGAGGGGTGATAAAATCTTATTGAAAAAATGCTGTAATTGGAGTTAGTCATTTTGTCAACAGGAATGCTCATCATACATAAAAGTATAAGTAATAAAACCATTTTTGATAATTACATACAATAAGAACACTTCAATTCAGCTCTCCTTTTTAGTTTTATGTCTGTTTTTATTCGCACACTGTACTACTCAAAAATGTTCAAAAATATATTGATTAATGTGTTGATCAATTAACCTTCTTATGAGAAAATTAATTTTGTAAGGTATCCAGTCGGATTTCTAATTGATATGTAAAATCATTATTTTATTTTGAAAGAAAAGGTGAAACTAACTATTTTTGCTTGATTTTTTAGTAATTTAAAAAGAACAGCTGAACAAATACCTAATCTTTACAAATTGAACGGAATGAATGAACAATAAACATCGAGTGAAACGCACCCTAGCGCTTCCTGGTAGCCTGGAGCTCGAACTAAATTTTTCATTCATAAACACGTATCTCAATTTTAGAGAGGCAAATTACATGGTGCGAGAGGCTTAAAATTCCAGTCCTTTTCTCTTCAATTTTACACCCTTAAGAGAAAAACAGAAACCTTCTTCTCCGTTAGGGGTTTTATAGCAACACGCTGACATCACTTCCTTAATCCCACGTGGAGTCGTTTTTGAGCCTTTTCGGCACGCACATTGTACACTTTGCTTTATAATATATATTGATTATAATATCACGATAAAGTCATGGGGTCACCTGGGTGTAGTGGTTAGCATGGCAACCAACAATAATGACAAACAATTTTCCCAAGGGGGGCCCCCCAAAGCTTTCCCCCTGGATCCACCTGTTTTAGTAACATTATATTGAAACTCCTGAACATTTTTACTTTAATTGTAACACTGTTTGAAACAGAATCAAATAAATGATTAAACGAAATGACTAATAAGAGATTTTTATTGATAAAATCTGTTCGACTTATTGATTAGTGTAAATTAAATGTCACATTAAAGCAGAATAGACCCAGCGGAGGATCATAGAGATGTTAATTCAAATAGCTTGTGACAATATGTGCTTTAGCTATCCAATTATCCTTGGTAATTAACTAGGTAATAGACGTTTTGAATCTCTAACTAATATAGCAATGGATTAATCTGATAATATTATTAAAGATTGCTAATGTTAACGAAGATTAAAACATAATTGATATCAAATCACAGGACTGTTCATGCTGAAGATAAAAGCGCCTTCAAATTCTTCATTTTCTTATTCCAAATACAAAAATCTATTCAATTTTAGAGCAGTTCAGAATCTTTGGGCTCTACAAACAAAAACACATTTTTATTATCATTTTTTTTTTTTTTTTTTTGTCGAAGCATGTACGAAAAGAACTGTATTTTTAGAACCCAGAGAGGGTATTAGCTTAAGTAGTAAATATTTGTGAAATTAGATACATTTTTTTTGGCAGTATTTTTCTTGAAGTTGATGGACGTGAAAAAATGAATTGATGCATGTCGAAGATCTTCCAATGAAGGATCTTCAGTTTATAGAAGCTGTTTGTTTGCTTGTTTAACGTCCCTATAATGCTACTTAGGCTAATCGGACTATGCTACATTAGGAGTCCTGAATTTTCCTTATCCAGGTATAATTAGGATAGGGACCTTTAACGAGTACCTGACATCGTAAAGGCTAGGGACCTCCATTTTACGTCCTATCCATAAAAAAATCCTAGGGCCACCTCGGGATGCGAACTTTAGTGTTGTAAGTTTCTATGGTAACCATTACACCAAAGGTAACCCATTTTATCTTTTATGTGGGTTTTTTTAAATTTTTCCTACTGTTCACTTACAAGAAATTGTTATACATACATTATTATAATACCAATATAAAGTCATGGGGTCACCTGGGTGTAGTGGTTGGCATGGCAACCAACAACACCAAAGGTCGCAGGTTCGCGTCCCGCGGTGGCCCTTGGATTTTATAAAGGGATTAAAAAATCCTTAGCTATATCGTCCCTCGGATAGGACGTAAAATGGAGGTTCCGAGCCTGTACGATGTCAGGAACTCGTTAAAGATCCCTATCCTAATTATACCTGGATAGGCAAAATTTTGGACTCCCAATATAGCATCGTCCGATTAGCCTTAGTAGCATAAAAGTCATGTAAATTAATAAGTTGATTGTAAGGATAAATCACCCGGGATCGTGTCTAAAAACATCATTTATTTTGTAAATCTTTAAATAATAAAAATATTCTCTCACTCTCAAAAAAAAGAAGCTCTATAGTACAACTTAGGTTTCGGATATGTCTAATATTTGCATTTTCGTTTACAGTAGACTCCCCCTTAACAGAAAATTCCGGATAACGGAAATCATAAATTGGTCAGGAAAATGTAACATGTTGAGTTTTTTTTTACATTTATTAAATTAACTAATATGTACCTACTTACATACTTAACGTTGATTTACTAAATATTTATGCAAGCATTAGAAAAGATATCTTACAACCTACGCTTAGTTATGGAATCAAAATAAAATTACAAACATTCAATTTCCCTAACGAAAGAACATATCCAATGGTTCTTTTCACTATGAGAAATTAGAAATGCTCTTAAGGAAAAATACCACTCAAATAGGAGGTCAGGTTGTCTGTGGAAAAAATCAAGCATTGGCTTTCCTCTTTAGGTGTAGGTCACCAGTTGTGCAGTGGCTACCATAACAGCCAACGATGCTCAAGTTCGCGGGTTAGAATCCAGACGGGTGGCCCTAAGATTTTTTAAATTGAATAAAACTCTTGGCTTTGCCGTCCTAAAATAGAAGTCCCCACCTTGTGCGATGTCCGGTACTCATTAAAGATTTCTATCCTAATTATACCTCCGAGGCAAAATTTGTGACTCCCACAGCAGCATCAACCCATTAGCCCTTAATTTTATCTAATCCGATTAAAAATAAGGATAAGATTTTATTATTAAGAACTTAGCTTCGAAACAAGTTTTTGATATGATTAGTTGGATAATATATTACCTTAGAAGTTTTCTTTACAAGGTGTAACTTTCATTTCATGTTTCAACAAAAACTGTTTATTATTGAACAAGAAAAATCAATTAATTTGCATATTTATACCGTTTCGTTGATGAGATTAATGCTAGGGCTTTCTATCCGATTTCTTCCTTTTAAATCTTCTAAGATAATATTGATTGCGACAAGAGAAAAATGTGAGAATAAACTAAACGAAAACTCTGATACTGAGAAGAGACTCTTTTGTCCTTGCGCAACACAATGCACAACGCGCATCAACAATTCACGCTGCGTTTAATCAAGATCTTAGATGAGATAGTATTAATAAGGGTGTCATCCGTTTCACCGCGGATCCGAACAAGGATGCAGTTTGTGGTGCATAGCAACCTCATTTCTAGTCCGAAATGGGGCATTGTCTTTCCATTAGAGGAAGATAAAGAGTGAGTGATTTCGAAACGTAATACGTTTGGATATAGGCCTCACAGATTTTGGCTCAGAAAAACAGATGCGCTTACAAAAATAACAAACTTTTCAGTCGAGGGCTCTTTTGTACGTTAGTAACAAAAGACTACATACGGCCTTACAACTACCAACTATCGACGGATAAACAAGAACCCTCTTTTCTGGATTTCACATCGCATTGCACGGTCATAGCAACAGACTTATTAATGACTTGGCCACCCACGACTGACATACCTTTTATGAGGTGTCTGAAATGAAGTTGGATGAGAGACCTCCTCTCCTGAAACAAGTCCGGGATGATGTGCTGCTAGGCATTATCTTCCCTCATGCCTTAAAATTCCAACGTCTAACAGTTTTCAACTCATTTGCTGATGTCGCTTATTATTTGCGACAGGTGCAAATAGAAGTTTGAAGTGAACAAATAAAAAAAATTCAAAAAAATTTCCCTGTTAATTCTGCGATTCCCTAATTCTAGTTCTGATTTAAAGTTTAGATTTTGATATTCCCTTGGTTATGTTATACCAGGGCCTTAGATTGTATCACGTAAAAAGTTACTACATAATATTTTAGTGGCAATTTTCTCGCTCCCTACTTGACACATTTCTCATCTGTAACTATCCTCCCCTGGACCCAAATGGCTTATTAAGCTCAACTTTATGCTAGCAATTTGCTTCTTTTTTTTTCATTTTTCTTTTCCTCGCTGGAGATACATTGGGTCGGCGGCTTATGTAATGGTAATTTGTTTTGCTGAGACCATTTTCATTCCAAAATTGTAGGACCAATATCTGACTTTCCCAGGTACGCAAGTGACAAACTCTGTATACAGACTTACAAAAACCAACTATCGAACAACAGATTTAAACTCTTTAATCCCGTTTTTTTGTTAAATCGCACGTACATAATAAAAGAATAATTAACGACATGGAAACGGCTGAAATGCCCTTTGCAAGCCGTCTGATAAGAAGTTGGATGAGAGATCTCCTCTCCTGAATAGTTTCAAGTCCAAAGCGGTGCTCTAGGGCACTTTCTTTCTCTCATGTCTAAAATGCTTAAAGATTAATTTATTAAGCCATTAAGCTGATGGATTACAGGTGTGAATAGGAGTAGGTATAGAGATAAAAAGAAATATTTATTTATTTTGCAGCCCTATCTTGTCTGATTGGCTAAACGAGTTTTAGCACCAGTAGGATGCTACCCATTCCTGGGTAACAAACATCTGCTGCTTGTAAAACCATACAGAAATAATGTGCTATGAACTGTGCATTATCTTTTCTCTTCGTCGTATCTTCACAACGACCAGTATGAACCTTGCCTAAGTTCCCATTTCAGTTTTCTGCCGCTTTAAGTTATTACTCTGGTGGTCTTCCCAGTGCTGGTCCTCTTCTTCCGAGATAGAAGAGCTGTGGTCCCACTATATATTTCCAGCCGTACATGAATTCCTTGTAGTAAGGATAGTTTCTTTCTTCCCATTAGTTCAGGGAAGTTGTTTTCTGTCAGAACATAGAGCTCAGCTTCCCTCATTAACATAGCCCTCAGTTCCTCGAAGGCGGTGCAGTTTAAAACAATATGCTCAGCCGTCTCCGGTATCCTGCTTGTAGGGCACAGGGGATCAATATCCTTTCCAAACCCATGTAGCTTGGCTCGGAAGGTCCCATAATGAGGCCTGAAAGGAATTGCGATACCCAATAATCCGGGAGGACCCACTTTGCTTTTAACTGATCCTGATCGGTGGGTAAATATTTTCTTAAGGTAGAAACTTTTTTAGTTGTCGCCCACCGCCGGTTCCACTCTTCTATTGTGTCCTCATGGAAAATCTTTTTCCTTTGTCTTGGATCTTCTGCAATCCTTACCTGGATGTTTACTGGTAGGCCTGCTGAACTTTCTGTTCTAAAGAAATATATTAGTCAAAACATTATATGACGTTCTCATCACAAATCTGATTATGTCTAGCAATGGTGGCTTCTAAACATCCCGCATCGTTTCCCCTCCCATTCCACATGTCGAGAATAAAACTTAAATAGGCATTCATATTGTAACGTTGAAAAACAAAACAATAAAAGCATATGTTTCAGAATAGTTGTATACCTTTTTTTTGGAACGAACTAACAGTTGGAACAAACTGTCATAGCACAGGTTTGTGACTACGATGTCCGAGTACCATCTACGCTGGCCCAGAAGGTTCTCGATCGTTCTATTGTACTACTATATACAGTAAACCCTCGATATAGCGAACTGGTAGGGGATTTGATATTCATCGTTCGCTATAACGAGATTCGTTATAACCGAGGATTCTTTTTTTTTATATATTTTTTAGCCAATGGCCGCACTAATTTGATAATATTTAGAAGGAAATTCATTCATTAGAACTAGTTAAATTAAAACGCATGTATGTAATTTATTTTTAGATAAACTACATATTAATTAAACAATGAGATTCATTAATTTACCTGCCAAGTTCACTTGAGAGTTCTTTAGCCTTAGCTTTAATAAGAGGGTCTGAGATTGGTATTTGAGATTTCATTTGTTTAAAGCAATTTATCATTTTTTTTTTCCAAATTTGAGCAGCAGAGCACAGTCGTTTATTTGATGCTCAAGTTAATCCTTGGGCTGCGGTTGAATCTATTCTATCTTAGTTTTTTATAATGGTTGACAATGTTGATTTTGGAATTCTATATATTTCTGCGATGGTTTTCTTACTTAGAATTCCCGATTCAATATCCTGGAGAATTTTCAATTTTTCCTTAATTGATAAGGATTTACGTTTGTGACGCATGTTTACCAACGAACTCATTGTGTATTGAAAACACAGTATAAAGGACTGTAGAACACTGATTCGAATTAAACAGAGGTCGAAACAGAACTGAGCTAATTTTGAGAAAAAAGCCAATGGAATCAGCGAGAGAGCAAATGGAAATCGGATTAGTTAAGAGTAAAAAAACACCTCAATTCTAGAAACTGGAGCTACTTCGTCTTCCCATGCTCATTCTACGTAATACAGTAAAAAAAAATAATAAAACTAGTAAAAATTCTAGTAGTTCGTAGTAGTAGTAAAAAATTCTAGTAGTTCGTTTTAACAGAATATTATAATTCTCAAGCATCAAATTTAGTTCATAGTTCGCACTAACCGAGGGATTTCGCTATAACGAGGGGTTCAGCAGAAATATAAAGGTAATTTTGGGGGGATAGTATTTTGGTTCGCTATATCGAGGTGTTCGTTATATCCGAGTTCTTAATAATGAGGGTTTACTGTATAAGGAATGTTGGACTGGAGAGTTAGTCTTTGTTTTGAAGCTGAAGGCATATAATTATTTGTGTGTTACAAAGTGATAATTATTGTAGCCTGTTTAAATATCTGTGTTCTCAAATTTTGTTTGGCATTGAAAAATATAATTTTTCTTTGAATAAAAATTGTACAATATAATGAGAGGTAATACAAAATACAATTAAGTGGCTTTATTTATTTTTTTTTTTACAAAGAGAAGAGGATTCATTCTCTTTTAGACCATTTAAAAAATTATTCCAACTCCTAATGTGGATATGAATATTTTCGGATAAATTTGTGAATCAGCCAAATTTAATGTACGAGTCTGTAGTTAATTATCATCAAGTGGTTAGCAAGGCAACCTACAATAATAAAGGTCGCAGGTTCGCGCCCAACAGTGGCCCTAGGATTTTTTAATGGGAGTAAAAAATCCTTAGCCATGCCGTCCCTCGGGTAGGACGTAAAATGGAGACCTGTACGATGTCAGGTACTCGTTAAAGATCCCTATCCTAATTATACCTGGATATGCAAAATTTAGGACTCCCACTGTAGCATCATCCGATTAGCCTTAGTGGCATAAAGTGACATTAAACAAACAAAAAAAAAAAAAAAACGTGATTCGTTTCGATTATTTGTGTTTCAAAAGGAATTTGCAGGAAAAAAGTGAAGATTAATCCTTCGACTTGGTTTTTCTGAGTTGTAGGAATTTTTTATTTATCACGTTAGGTATATTGATATTGTAATTTGCAATGTAGATAAACTGTTCGCCCTGCTAAAAAAAAAACTCCAGCAATACTAAATCTATATAAAAGCTACATTAGCGCTAAACGAAATACTGTGGCGAACAGATAAAACATGAGCTGCATGTTCGAGTTGCTTTTTCGAAAGGTTGTTGTCCAGCTTTCACATACATACCATATACAATATACCATTTGACATCAAGTAAAAAAATACAAGTTCTGTGTTAGTATATCCTTTGTCAAATCTATTTCACAGGCATAACCACCTACAACCGTTGATTAATTTTTTATTATCAATTTAATTACGTAATTAAGAAAGTCCTATCAATATACGAACAGTTTCTTAGAAATAGTAAACCATAAACTTTTAATTTACTTTATAGAGTCGGAAATAAAAAAAAGACGTATAAAAGAGAAAATATTCTCTTATTCTTTGATGACTCAGGAACTATAAGGGGAGCTTTCATAAAAATTAAATGACTGAAATGAAATAAAAAAAAATTAAGGAGTTAGGAACCTGTTCAAATGTTATGTGAATTTTTGGTTTAATTATAGGGTTATACATATATTTCTTAGCATATAGGATAATAACAATAATATAATAATAATAATATTTTTTTTATTTCTTTTGGGGATATTAAGAGATATAATATTAAGAGTTTTAAAGTTAATTTTAAAGTTTTAGAATCTTATCGTACCCGTTTGTATATAAAATTCTTTATGTGTACTGTATATATGTGCTAAGAGTTTTAATAAAACATTATATGTCCATATAACAAAATAACAACTATCAGATAACAACATTAAATTTTAAAAATAGCAAAACAGCTCTTAAAGTGCAATTTCCAAACAATATTAAACCTTTGCACTCGAGGTCTCCGGACCGAAGCCGTTTAAAATTTGTCTTCAAACTCGAGGTCTCCGCTACGGAGACAATACAAATAATTTTCAGTTTTCGACATATAAGGACATAAGCAAATCGTAAAAACTATTTATAGGATTTTTAGCTTTTGGTGATAAATGACGGTCGCGGCTCGCGGTGTTTTTCATTTTTTTTATAGTAAGTTAATCTTTTTACCGTTTGCACTCGAAGTTTTTTTCATTCATATTACCAGCAACTGGAAGCAATTTTAGGGAAAAGATTATTTTTACATGTAAGGTAATGAAATACGCATTAAAAGAAAAGTCATCGTTTTATGTAATGGATAATAAATAAAATTATTAAAAAAATATAAAATTTAAAAAAAATATATTTTTTTCTTGTAACTATGTGTTCTTGCAGCTTCAGAATTACATATAACCTAAATTTCATTACAATTCCTTATTTGGCTCTAAAATTTTACTGTATACTATTACGTTTTCAGGGTGTACGTTTTCGCGAATAAGTTGCGTTGAGTTGCCGGTAGGTAACGTCCGACACGGTGCCGAGTGCAAAGGGTAAAACTAAACATGATTGAAACTAAACAAGGAAAGCCATATTAGAAAAGGTTGTATAAAATATAGTTGGAATGGATGTATTTAAGGCCAAAGAGAGGTTCAGTTTATTTATTGTCCAAAAGTTCAGATCAAATGAGAAACTATGAAACTAAATTGAAAACCTGGAAGTTTCCCATACAGAAAAAAAATGAAATTCTATAGCCCAAACATAGGGTCCAATTTACCCACGAAAGGTGAAATAAACAAATATTGAATTAAATAAAATAAAATATAAAGTGTCAAATGGTTATATTGAACTGATGAAGGAGGGCCCCAAAAGATTCAATATGATCAAGATCGACTGTAGTGCGATGGAAATATATATAATTTGAGAGGGGGGAGAAAGTCTTAAACAAAAGAGTAAAATGAATCGAAGATAAAATAGCTAAAATGTCTGAGGGAACGAGGAAATTGGATGAAGTAATCCTTTGATTCTTTAATCTAAAAATTATTTATGTATATTAAGAAAACATAAAAGAAGTTATCTTTATCCAATAAACTTCCTGATCCAAGCCAATTAAAAGGTAATTAATTTATCAATGATTCTGTGCTTGGAGCTTAACGTGTATTACATTCAATAATCTTAGATTTGAGAAAAATGCGATAGAAAAACTTTGGTCTTGTTATAACATATTCATCAAGGTCTCGTCTACAAAGTGCTATAATTCTTCAAAGTCATGTGCAAACATATAAAATCAATATTTTTTGTCTGACTTAACGAACTTTACACTGCAAGCACAGAATTAATTACGTTATATAATTTTAATAAAATTAATTAAATGTGTTCCATAGCCATTTTTATATCCCTGCACTTGATCTACAAATCAACTATATTATTAATACTTAGAGTGGAAAGTCAGAGAGCCTTAAATAAATAAATACCTTTAGCTAGGAGATAAATAGTTTAGGGAGTTAAGCAGAACTTATTTCACGTGCTTTCCTCTTTAAATAAAAGTTTTATCTTATTTTTATTGATTCCTCCTATAGCAGTGTTAAGATACTACTTTTTTTATTTTACTTTTACTTAACTGGATTTGGGTGATAGTTGCTAAAAAAAAAAAAAAAAAAAAAAAAAAAAAAAAAAAAAAAAAAAAACGTAAATATTACCTTTGTAAAATGTTATTGGGTTTTACCTGAAATATTACTTTTTGGTACCGTCCATTAAAATAATTTTGCTACTAACTTAAGTTTTGGAAGTAAAACTAACTGAAGGGATGTAACCAACCTCAACTACGGATGTTGAAAGTAGTGGCGGAAGTACAGGGTGTCCAAAAAGAGTATTCGGGGTTTGAAAGTTGAATAAAATCTCAAATATAGAGTATCAAGTAAGATGTTTACGTTTTATTTAAACACAATGAACTGAAAATTTATTTAGAAAAAACAATATTGTCTAGGTGTCCACCATAACGCTGCTGGCACTCCTCGAATCTCAAACGCAGATTTCTAAAAACGCGTTGACACATTGTTCCTGAGATTGTTCCTGCCGTCATTTCTGTTCTGATATTTTGCTTCAATTATGTTGGATTCGTCGGTTTCATTTCGTATACCCTACTTTTCTGGTATCCCAACAGAAAGAAGTCAAGAGGACTGAGATCGTGACTCCTGGGAGGCGAGCTAATGGTGCCTCTACGAGAAATCACTTTGTTTTGGAATAATTCGTTTACCGTAGCAATTGATAAGTCTGAAGTATGGCAAGTGGCCCCATCTTGCTGAAACCAAGTTCTAGAGTTATATCCTTTAAACTCTTCAAGTTCTTGGGCCAAAAAACCTTATCATTTCTGAATAACAAGTACCCGAATACTCTTTCTGGACACCCTGTATAAGGATTTTATACAGTAAACCCTCATTATTACGAACTCGGATATAACGAACACCTCAATACAGCGAACCAAAATACGAGTACCTGACATCGTACAGGTTCGGGACCTCCATTTTTCGACCTATCCGAGGGACGACATCGACAAGGATTTAGGTCTACCTATACCACCTTCAGTATAGTAAATTTCTATGCTGACCACTACACCACAGGTAACCCAAAGTCTGATCTTTGCTCTGATCATTCCGTCCTACAAATCTGTACAAATCATTATCCAGAATGAGACGGTAAACGCAAAAAGAAGACCGAAACTAACAAAGGCCTCTAGACTGGGATGTTTAAAGAGAGGTTTAATTATGAGTCGACGGAATATTTTTCTTTTTTTGTTCCTCTATATGTTTACTTGATTTTTTTCATATTTCATATTAAGCTACTTCCTATTCTTAGGCGTAATGAGAGACAGTTTATTTCTCCATATAAACAAAAACAAAGGTACTTTTGTAGGAAAATAAAAAGCCCACTCAGAACATTTTAATAATGATAAAGCCTACCTGATATTAAAAAACACCTAATTGTCATTAAACATGACGATTTGATCAAAATCATTTATCCCCTTTTTTAGATAATCGAAAAAAAGGTAAAAATTGGAAAACAAGTTATGAAATCAAGTGCCCCCTCCGTTTGACCAATTTCAATGAAATGTTGGGTATCACATCTTTGGCATATACATACATCAAATACCCAGTTTGATCTAAATTTTTAAAGGCGTTTTTGAGTAAATAAAAAAAAAACACGTGAAAATAATATAAAATTTATTAAGTAAAGTGCCCCCTCCGGTTTAATTATTTTGATGACATTTTTGCAATCATATCTCGGGCATATGAATACATTAAATGCTCAGTTTAATCAAAATCGTTAGAGCCGTTTTTGAGAATATCGAAAAAAAACGTAAAAAGTAATTAAATAAAGTACCCCCTCCGTTTGACCAATTTTGATGAAATTTTGGCTGTCTCATCGCGGGTATATAAATATCCTAAATAACCAATTTCAGGTTCCCACGATTTATAGTTTTTGAGCTAGTCTGTTCACATAAACACACAGACACAGACCATTTCGCGGGACTTGGTTATTTGGACTCAGAGTAATCAAAACGTGTATTTCCGTTGAAAACTGGAAGTCGAAATTTTTCACGATCGCGATACTTTCCCTTGCTATATTTTTCATATATAGGTAAATAAAAGACTGTTGTAAGTTAACTGTTGTAATTAACTGTTTTAAGTTAATATTTTACCACACCATCACCAAGATTGTTTCAGAGTGGTATCTTGACAGGTATCAATTTTTCATTTCACAAAAAAAATACTGCTATGTTAAATAGAAGATCTCATTTTGAGGAAGAGATGGCTAGGTATGTTTCTGTCTAAGTTCACACGCTTTCGGCATTTCACGAAGTAATAATTGCAGAACCTTTCTTTGGGTGTCAGTGAGTACTGGCTGGCATTCTATTTGTACCCTACTATACTGAAATCATCACCCAATTGCATCATTCGAACCCATAAAACTAATTTGAATAATATATTATTTATAATTTTGCACTTGTTTTTTAGGCAGAATGTATTATTTATTAAAAAAAAATAAAAATCCTGTTTGGACGTCATGGATTCCGTTTGATTTCAAATTTTTACGAGCTTTGAAAAACTTTACTAATGATTAAGAAGTGTTGTATTTTTAGGTACTAACACTTTTGTAGAACTTATTTAAAAAATAAATTAACACAATGTCGAGAGTATCCCATCGTACATGTGTTTTTTTTTTTTTTGTTTTTTTTTTACATGTAGGACAGTACACAGGGCTGTCCCTGTGTGGTTCTATAGTAAAGTTTTTCTATAGGTTTCGGAAAAGGGTGATGACAGATGGTGTATCAAGTTTTCAAAAAATCCTACGTCAACTGTTTATGACTTCTCCTTTCCCGTTATTTCTGGCTACATTAAACTCTATGCATATATATATATATATATATATATTTTTTTTATTTTTATTTTTTATTTTATTTTATTTCTCACTCTACCGTACCTTGAAGGTAATACGAGTGTTAGCAACAGTGGTATGATAAGCATGACTGCATAACATACCACTGCTGCAAGTAGATCACATTACTTCACAGCCGGTGCTCAGTGTCTAAGCTTCAGCCACTGCCTCCTTCTTCGCCTGCTCTGTTCTGCGGCCTCAATGGAGATCTTCTACCCAAGGTGAAGTGGGTTGGGCCCACAGCTTCCTTCCACCCGGAGACGAAATTTATGAAGTGATGGTAGTTGTCTTTAGACACCAGCTGAGGAAAGTCGCTCTCCGACAGTGTGTAGAGCCCAGTTTCCCTCAGCAGCTTGGCCCTTAGTGGCTCATAGGCAGTGCAGGCAATAACGATGTGCTCAGCGGTTTCTGGGATCCCGCAACTGGGACATAGAGGATCAATGTTTATTCCTTGCTTGTGAAGCTTCGCTCGAAAACCTCCATGTCCCGTTAGAATCTGAGAAGTCCAGTAGTCCGGGAGGACCCACGTCTTCTCTAGCCGCGATTCGACGGTGGGGAAGTATTTCCTTAGCGTAGCCCCGTTCGGGGTCGTCACCCACCGCCGATTCCATTCTGCCAAAGTGTTCTCCCGGAGGATCTTCTTCCATTTGGTGGGGTCTGCGCAGATTCTTCCCCGTAAGTTTGCTGGGATATCCGCCAAGCCGTCTCGTTTAATTTTATGCCGAAGTAGGTCTTCTTTTAGGAGGAGGTCGAGAGGAATAGCTCCTCCTAAGATCTGCACCGCCTCGTGAGACACAGTTCTGTATGACCTGGTCACTCGAAGCAGGGCCATCCGTTGGATTGTAGCCAACCTGCTCTTCTGTCGGTGCGAGAGATCTCCAATCCAGGAGATTTTATATATATATATATATATATATATATATATATATATATATATATATAAAATATACACTGTATATAAATATTCCGGTTTAAAATGCCTGAGAGCACCTTAGCCCCTGGTTTTTACCTGCTCACCTTTTTTTATTGAGGTCGAGTTAAGATAGTTTATAGTGTGTGTTATCTTGTTGAAGGAATGCTGAAAACATAATGCTCACAGACGTCAAACGCTGCCACAGGATTTTTCAATTCTGTCTTATTAGAATTAATATTTATATTTAAAAAAAAATTCTGTTTAGTCTAGTTCACACCAATATGATTTAAGTGCTTCAATTAATCGAGCTATTATATGGGTAGTATATCTATCATTACAATAATTTTATTTAAGCGCTTTAATTAAAAATATTTATATTTGAAATAAGTTATGTTAAGAGGCTGCCTAATCACAGGCTTAAAGGCAGAATATAAAAAATCTGGTGCGAAGAGCAAAACACGCAATTTTCACTTACCAACTTATTAGATTAGAAATTGACGTGTTTTTGTGTTCCATTAAATGAACAGAACGGCTTTAATTATGAACAATGGTCTGTCATTAAAGGCATACTGCGTGGGCTCAACGTGTTTTATGAGTTGACAGAATATTTTTCTTTTTTTCTCCTCTATATGTTTACTTGATTTTTTCATATTTCATATTTAGCCCTTTCTTATTTTTAGGCGAAACGAGAGACAGTTAATTTCTCCATATAAACAAATACAAAAGTACATTATAGGAACAAAAAAAGGCCCCTTCCCCATTTGAAGAACATTTTAATACTAATAAAGTTTACCTGATATTAAAGAAGAATTGATTTTTATTAAACATGACGAATTTAATCAAAATCATTAAAGCCGTTTTTGAGATAATTGAAAAAAAGGTAAAAATTGGAAAAAAAACGTTATGAAATAAAGTACTCCCTGCGTTTGAACAATTTTGATGAAATTTTGGCTGTCACATTTTGGGCATATACATACACCAAAGACCTAGTCTGATCAAAATCATTACAGTCATTTTTGAGTAAATAAAAAAAAAACACGTGAACATAATACAAAGTTTATTAAATAAAGTATCCCCTCCGTATCACCAACTTTGATGAAATTTCGGCTGTCACCTGGCGGGCATATACATACATCAAATGCCCAGTTTGATCAAAATCGTTAAAGCCGTTTTTGAGTAAATAAAAAAAAGTGAGACAAAATTTATTAACTAAAGTACCCCCTCCAGTTGATCGATTTTGATGAAATTTTGACTGTCATATCGCGGGCACACACATATATACAGGAAGTCGAAATTTTGCACGATCGTAATACTTTCCCTTACTATATATTTCATACATAGTTAAGTGAAAGTAAAAACAGCAATATTTTTTTTTTAATTTCTTAAATTTCAAATAATTAAAGCGATCGATGTATCAATCCCTTGCAGCGATCCTTTGCAACAATGTACCGGTAGATATTGAATAAAAATATTTGTAATTGCCATATACAGGGAATAGTTGACATGTTGCCAATTTACCCCATATCCCCTATCTGTGATACAGACTTGTATGAATATTGTATAATTTCAAACATATCACAAGATGGGAATCCACTGCCATCAACTCCCACTTCATGATTTATTATTAAAAAGCTTTTATTCAAGTTAAATTTTAAGTATTCTCCGCGTCACTTCAAAATGAACGAATTCCTCGAACTAGTTATATACACATATATATTCCATTTCATGATGAATAATTTAAAATCAATGGCTCTCAGGAAGTTGAAATTATTCATTCAATTCAGATTCAGAACAGATTCATTCGTATCTATATTTTTATAATATTGAGTCTCTTTAGATGTGTTGAAACCCCTTATATGGATTCGGCAAAGAAATGATTGCATAATAGAGATAGTCGTCCAAGTAGAGATTTTTGCCCATATTATAGGATGACATGAATTGTACTTTTACTTAAATGTCTTCTTTCTTTTTTTCAGAAGAAAACAGCAGGATAAGTGAAAGTTCAATAGAAGTATGAAGGTTGCTTAAGTCGTAAACTTTGAGACAGTTTCAATAATGAAGCTTCATAATTAGATAAAATCCTACTATAATCCTCTATATATTTTGACGTGAAACATAAAACATATGGGGTCACCTGTGGTATAGTGGTATAGCATGGATACCTACAATACTAAAGGTCGCAGGTTCGCGTCCCGCGTTGACCCTAAGATTTTTTAAAGGGAGTAAAAATCCTTGATTATGCTATCCCTTTCTTTCAGCAGATTTCTTCTGGTCTTTCTCCTTCGAGTTATCAACATCATCCTAGATTGCTCCGGCCATCTTTGCGAAATTTCCTAATAAGAACATTTCTATTTTAATTTTTTTTCCACATAATTTTTACGAAAAACTGTATTTTTAGAACCCAAGGAAGGGATTAGTTTAAGTGGTTAGTAAATATTTGTGAAATTAGATATATTTTTTTGGCGATATTTTTCTTGAAGTTGATTGTTGTGAAAAAATGAGTGTCTAAGATCTACAGCTTCGGTTTATAAAAGTTATAGAAGCTGCTTGTTTGTTTAACGCCCCTTTATTCTACCAAGGCTAATCGGACGATGCTACAGTGGGAGTCCTAAATTTTGCCTTTCCAGGTATAATTAGGATAGGGGTCTTAAACGAGTACCTGACATCGTACAGGTTTGGGACCTCCATTTTACGTCCTATTCGAGGGACGGCATAGACAAGGATTTTTTATTCCCATTAAAAAATCCTAGGGCCACCTCGGGACGCGAACCCGCCACCTTCAGTATTGTAAGTTTCTATGATAACCACTACATCACAGGTAGCAGCATACCTAACTCTTTCTTACAAAAAGATGTTGTCTTCTAACCATTAGCCCATGAATATATAAATAGTAAGATTTTATCGGCTGAAACCTTGCAGTTTTCGAACCATATACCTTTATATACACTTCTGGATTGGTTACATCCCTGTATTCGGTATCTCCAAATCGGAACGCGTTTCTTACGGTAAATTATTTTCATGTAGTGTCTTTCTCTGCATTTCATTTTTCCATGTAGAAACGGATTCATTTTTAAAATACAGAGCACAGATTAACTTTATACACCAACTCACACTGCGATAATAACCTTTAGAGAATTTCAAATATGAAATCATATGATATTATCTAATATAGATAAATCGCTGTTTAAATTCGTAAATAACCGTTATCATAACTTAGTAACAGGTTGCCTGAAAGGAAAAAGACCCCAATCGAGTTTTTTCTTATGTAAAAAACGATACACATAAACTAAAACAGACATTTCAAGTAAAGAAACTACTAATGTTTAGACAAATAATTAAATTAATAACCAAATTTTGCTTGAGGATCTTTTCCCAGCTATCAATAAAACTGTTTATAGCTCCTGCCTTTACACTTTATGACTTCAGCCTTTATACTTTATGACTTTAGCCTCTATACTTTCTACTTTATAACTTTTCTTTGCAAGAGACTTTTAAGTGCCACTCCCCCCTCGTATCATTAACTAACAAAAAGACTCAAATGGTACATGTATTACTAGTACCATAAGTGTATTTAATGGCCGATGTAATAAACGACCTGATGACAAACTTAAACACATAAATTCAAGGTCTAGTCAAGCTTGATAATTGTAAGGAATAAACGAGAGTAATCAAGGATTTGAAATAGGGATCCCTTGTAATATCGATTTAATTTTTTATGGAGATGTTTCATCAGATGAATTTTATGTCTCCTCCCTTCATTGCATTATTTTTCATTAGCTAAGTGTATTTTTTTTTTTTACTTTATAAATCTGCGCTATCAACTGTCAACAGATAAATATAAATCAGAAAAATATTAAGAGTTGTACGTTAAACTAATAATGAAATGTCCAGGCATGGTGAAGAACGGCTCTCACCAGAGTTTAAGTTTTCCGAAAAATCATGAATAATTATTGTATTTGATTTTAAAATTACCAACTTATATATAAAAATTTGATGATTTATAGATAAACTAGCTAACGTGCCCAGCTTTGCTCCGGTAGTTGTGTGGTAGTTTTAATAACAGAAAAACTTTAAAATTAAAAGAAATATAGAACAAAATTGAATTTCGGTTTCAATTCAATTAAAAATTAAAACTTCGGTTTTAACTTGGTATTAATATTAAAATTCAAGATCTGCAGAGTCCGCCCAAATAAGGAACCCAATATACTTTAGAGGGAGGTTGAAAATAGTGAATGAACAATCAATTTTGCAGCAACTTTGTCGAGTTTTGCATCGTTTTTGATGGTTTCTGTGATTCTGAATCCTATAAGCCCATTCCAAGCAATCAGTAGATTATAAGTTATTAGATAATAGTTGAAAAATCTATTAGTTAAAAAAGTTATATTTCCAGTACAACCTTAGCGCCGACTACTGTGATGGTCCTATTATATCCAGAAGTATAGAAACTATCGAAGATTCATAGAAACTTTTTTTAAAGACCATTCTTCCGATTCAACCTCCCTTAAGATACCCCCCGTAATTTGGGCGGACTCTGCAGATCTCGAATCTTACTGATATCACAAAGTGAAAACCAAAATTTCATAAAGTCACAATTATTTCACCATATTTCTTTTTATCCTGAGCTATGAGGGGTGATAAAATCTTATTGAAAAAATGGTGTAATTGGAGTTAGTCATTTTGTCAACTGGAATACTCATCATACATAGTAATAAAACCAACTTCTTTTTCATAATTACATACAATAAGAACACTTCAAACTTTTTATTTTCGATATATATTTAGTCAATTTATCTCTTCTTTTTTTTTTTTATGTCTGTTTTTATTCGCTCAATATATTTCTAAGGAATGTTCACTCATATTGCATTAAATTTACTAAAGTATATATTATATATTGATCCAATGTAATGTGTTGATCAAATAGCTTTCTTATGAGAAAATTAATTTTGTAAGGTATCCAGTCGGTTATAGTAGATTGCAGAGACGTAAAATCATTATTTTATTTTGAAATCAAAGGAGAAACTAATTATTTTCGCTTGATTTTTTAGTAATTTAAAAAGAACAGTTGAAAAAATAAACTGAATGAATGAACAATAAACATTGAGTGAAACGCCCCCTAGCGCTTCCTAGTAGTCTGCAGCTCGAACCAAATTTTTCATTCATAAACTCGTATGTTATTTTCTGGTAAGCTAATTACATAGTGCGAGAGGCTTAACATTGCAGCCCTTTTCCCTTGAATTTTACGCCCTTAAGAGAAAAACAGAAACCTTCTTCCCCGTCAGGGATTATAAAGCTTCAGTATGACATAATTTTCTTGATCGTATTTTGATTCGTTTATGAGCCTTATCGCCACGCACATTGTACACTTTGCTTTATAATATATATTGATTAATTTATTTGATTTATATATAAAAATAATTAGTTTTAATTAATTAGCTTTAGAGATAGCTCGGGGAAAATCCTCAAGCATTATAGAGTCCAAAAATTAGTAGTTTCTTTACTTGAAGCATCCATGATAGCTTATTAGCATTGCATAGGCCATTGCTATCACACGAATTTTGTTGAAAAAATTAAAACCACCCTTATGAAGAGAATGCTCTTCAATAATTAGCGTAGAACATATTTGATGAATTGTCCAAGATATAAAGCTACAAAATCTGATGAAAATTTTGAAGAAAAGCTACATAATTTATTGAAAGACGATGAACAAAACGTTGAAAAGGTCTTCAAACTTTTAAGAAAAACCGGTTATAACCCAAAAATATGACGTTAAAAAAATAAAACGCCAATGATCTTTAAGGATATAGACAAAACGCAATAAATAAATAAATAAAAATTCAAATCGGATCGAAAATTTATGTTATTTGATTCAATTAAAAATAATGACCAATCAATCAATAATGATCCATTGAGTGGGTTAATCTATATAAATAAAGATGAAATTCTGTTTGTTTATTTGTTTGTTCTTTATAGAAATCCATACCGTTTGTCCTAAATTCTCCAAATTTCGCTCAGCGGTTCTTTCATACCAGGTGCAAACACCTGTCCATATTAAAATTGCATAACTTCAGCCAATCTCTGGGTATATTCTTTATTGTTAAATTAAAATCATTATGATCTCGCTTTGCATTGCTTTTTTTAGGAAATCGACCGTATAGATTAAAAAATCAAATTTTCACCCCAGGGAAACCGGTATATACAGCTAGTGAATAATAATGATTAAATTGCGATTAAAAAATTTCGATCGAAAATAACAGTTACCTTTTAAGGTGCCTTTACACCTTACGAACTTTACCTTTGAAAACCACCCTCGAACACCAAGAAACGAACTCGAACAGGTATTTTATCTGTTCGCCTGTATGTTCGGGGATAGCGCTAGTGTCGCTTTTGAGTTAGTTAAGATAAGATGCTAGACCTTCTTTTAGTATTTTTCTGAGATTGTTTATATCTTTAATAAGTTATAGCAAAAGCCAGAACAGACGCGAGTTTCATGTCAGCCGTCTAACTGATGAAAATTATTGTATTAAGGTACATAGGTGCTGTCAGACATGACTGTTCGCTCGACTATACGTTTAAAGGTGCCTTTACACCTTACGAACTTTACCTTCGAACACCACCCTCGAACTACCTTCGTGAAGCCTTCACGTCGACTGTTCGGGTGTTCTAGGTACTTCATCTGTTCGCCTGGGTTCGGGGGTAGCGCTAGAGTCACTTTTGATTTGGGTTTTTCCTAAGTGAAAGGAGTTGTTTGTGATACTAGTGTAATTTGTGAAACGTTGTGAATCGTCTCCTATTTTTTTATTTTTCAGATAATATAAAATATATTGATAATGGAGATTTTTTCTTTATCATAAGCTAGCTTTGGGTACGTCAGCCATATTGGTTCGCTTAACGTCACGTGAAGTATAAATGGCTGTTCGCTTCACGTCGGTACCGCAAGGTTCGAAGGAGAACTTGTTCGAAGGTGATTTTCGTATGGTGTAAAGGCACCTTTACAAAAAATTAAAATATAAATATATATATACATTTAAACTGTTGTTGTACACATTTTTTAATATATGTTTAGGAAAAAGAAAATATTGCCCAATGTTATACTAGTATTAAGGGGTTTCATTGAAATCCGTTATATTGAATATATTCTGTTCTATACTAGTTATGGTTTTTGTACATTTGGAACTGGTGCATTAAGGATTTTATTAAAGCTTTTTACTCAAGAATATAAATATAGGTGGTTTTAGATTGTTGGTCTGTCCATCACTTCCAAATTAGTACTATTTTTCGATATGGCACGAAATAGAACTTTGTACATTTGGCTTCTGTACAAGTGACTGTTGGAAGATCAAATTCAGGAGTGAAGTACATCTTTAGCGACATAATATTTAATTTTTTATTTTAAACCCTACCTCTCACAGTAACCTATTGTCACCTTGGCTTGTTTCTATAGACCCTTAAAACTAACATACTCTTCAGTTTAGTCGGTTTTCGCCCTTTTGCTTATATTATATTCAGATTCTCAAGAGTTTATTCATCTATGGGTAGCCCATGGGCATCACCAGCACCAAATAATTGAGGGGGACGAGTCAATATTCTCATAGATAGGGTAGGTAGAAATAATAACGCATATAAACAACTGTTGTGACATTTTATTCCAACGATGTCTTATAAAGGTACGTATTAAGTCTCTTATAAAAATTCAATTTATATTTCAGTTAGAGAATAGGTCGTTGATAAGGCTACATGATAAAGGACGTGGATCGAAATTCCTTGATTGAATTTCATCTAAGTTCTCCTTCTGATCATGATCCTAATAATTTCATTAGCTTCATCGAGTTGATGGAAAGTAGGATCAAGCTGCTTGGTTTAAAAAAGATATGGAGACCAATTCTGGAGAACCAATTTAGTTAAAATATACAGTTCAAACTGAAATAAAAATTATGTATATAATAATTCACCAAATATACAATTCACCTGACGATGCTTTTAAAATATGGCTATTTAACTTAATCATTATTTTAGCAATGCAATCAAAAGTCAAAAAAATTATCGCCGTACATTATACAACCTACCATTTTTAAAATTTTATTTTATGTTTTTTTTATTATAAGCCCACCAACAGGCATATGCCCAATTGCAGTTGATAAGGTGTACAACTTGGTGGTTACATCGTAAATCATAAAGAAAAAAGAAAAAACAAAAAGACATAAGAAAACAAGTCAAACTCTGAACCTATTATTCGATTTCCTTCAAGAAAATATCCCTTATTCATGGGGATATCACCCATAATACACAATAAAAAAATATAATATCATGTAGTACACTTTTAAATGAAATACATTAAGAATACTATAACCTAATAAAACAATGTATAAAAAAACAACAATATATACATACACATATAAACAAAGTAATCTTTAATACTTCTTAATGTCTAGTTAGGGATATGAAGAGCAGTATAAAAAAGCCTAGAAAACATATCAATATACATATAAATATATCCATACATTTATGATTATACACACACATACGCATATATACATAATTTACGCATACACTATATGCATAGATCTAACACAAATGCTTATGCAGACATTAGGCACTAATATGAGAGAAATGCTTTTGATCTTTCCCAACCCAAAACCGAAATCTAGCTCAAATACATTAAATAAAGAGTTCCAGAGGTTAGCGAGTTTATTTAGTGGAGAATTGTAACAAGGCTTACAAACAGGCATATAAAAGTCCTCCTTCAACTTGCTATTAATTCTGCCAACTCTAAATTCTAGTTTTCAAATTTAAATAGTCTAATATCTATTTATGCCGCTAATAATCCAATTAGATGCGGTTTCTTTTCTCTCTTTTATGATTCATCTTTTAAACTAAGGTGAGATAAATTTAATGATTAAACAATGATTTTAGTGGACACCTATAAAACTTAATCTTATAAAATGATTGAATTTCCAAGGAGAATTTTCTTCTTCTTAGCAAAGTTTCATGAAATACCTTTGTCTTCTCGAGCATCTTCATTCTTCACATGCCTTGTCAAATATTTGCCAAATATCTGCTCAGGAACTCTCTTGGAAAGCTGAATATTTGACATCAATGAGGAATCTACCGGAATATTTTACTCGATTACGGTACACGGTTCAGTACACTTTTGAAAATACCAATATATTCAGTAAAAGAAAAAGGAGATTCAAAGAAATGAAGAGGGAATAGAAAGGTTGGTTGGTTGGTTTTATTTAGAGGCGTAAAACCGTCGTACGGTCAGCAACGCCTATATTATATAGTGTGGAAATTATTTCAGTTTTTTTAAAGGATAATAAATCTTCAAAGTCTGGAAGGTTTACAATTGATTGATAGTAAGAATAGAAAGGTAACTTAATTCAAAAAAGCATTATGCCTCTAAAATATCCTGGTTAAGAGAAAATGAATCTAGTGCGATGCGCGCTATACACAACTTTTACTTACCAACCTAACATAAACCTACTATAAATCTACTTGTTTTTAAACGATAATGAGTGCAGTAATATAATATACTTACATATTACTGCACTTATTAACGGAATTTTATATTTTAGTTTTGTGGAATTATTTTTAATCACAAATTAACTTTTATGAATTTTCAACTTTTATGCGAGCGACTTGAAAAGTTTGATTTTAACGTCATTTTATTTTATTTTGACTAATTATCTATATTTGTACTATATCTATATTTATTAATTCTGAATTTAGAACTATCCAGCTTTAATAAAATACCAGTTATGGAGAAATTATGCATATTGGTGAATGTCTGTGATTAAAAAACGAACTCTAATCGAATTCGTCATACCGCCATGTTTGAACGTCATTTTGTAATAGTGCGTCAACTTTTTTTCTGGGAAAATTGGTTTTTTCTTAATATTTCATTGCAAAGCACTTATAATCTTTTATTACACAGCAATATGCAATTTAAATGGATGTGTGGGTGGGAAGGGGGGGGGGAGGGCTGGCCCACGTTTGGCATTCAATACGATAAATGAGAAACCACAATGAGATTTGGAAAAAATGATCAGGATCAAGAGCAAAAAATTCAAAATGAAAATGAAATGGTCTATCGTAGGTACATACCGTACTTAAAAGATAAATACTGGGAGAAAAAAAAATTGTGGGAGCAGAGGCACAATTCATTTTCCGACGAGTGATTTTTTGTGAAAATTGGTGCTAGAAGGGGAAAGCTACAAATAATTGCGGAAAGTAAAACGATTTTCATTAGATACTGTAACACTTGTGTGAGTTAAACAATTTTTATTCAAAGAAAAAACAAATTTTCAATGCCACCCAACTTACGAGAACACAAATACTTTAACACGTTACAAAAATTATCACTTTACTTGAGCTTCAGAACGAGACTAACTCTCCAGTCCTCGCTCCTTAAAATTAGTCGTAATGAGAACGCTTAGACGGTACTCGAAAATCGTAGTCATAAACATGTGTTCATACTAACAGTTTGTTCAACTCATAGTTCGTTTCAACAAAAGGTATACTATACTACTATGCTATATATATATACTACTGCTATATATATATACTATACTACTATACTATACTATATATAATACTATACTATAATGATTAACCCGTATTACTATAATGACCCATTTCTCTCTCTGGTCATAATTAATAACATTAACTTCAGCATCATATTTTATTTTAATATAAACTGAAATCAACGGTCAGTAACTACAGTACTCCAAACAGAAAATGCCCTCTAAGTAATTGGAAGTTTTTTGTTCAAATATTTCCCTGTGGAAATCTGTTAAAAGCGAGCTCAGCCAACAGAAGATAATCTAGCGAACATGCTCTATCTTTAGAAATGGTGTTATTTAAATGGTAGGGTTCCTCTAACATTCCTTTCTAATATACTTCCATTTCGCTCACTGCTGAAACTTTCGTAACAACGATAGATATTGAAATGCAATGTTATTTGAATTGCGATTCCAGGCTCAAATATTTGTTCCGGATTGAATGGGGTCTACTGTTGGTCCGTTTCTGCTGGAAGAATTTCCTAAAACCCATCATCAAGAAGACATGAACGTGTTGTTGCAGCAGTACAAACGATTCCAGTATTTTCAGAAGAAAAAAAAATATAAGTTGACGCTAAACAAATGCATAAAAATAAATATCATCTAAATATTAAAATTATTTAAATATTAGGGCAATGCAACAGTTATGCAGAGACCTGCGTTCGAATTCCGGCCATGGGAAATCTTTTCTCTTCAGATAAAATTATTTAAAATTACAAAGAAATATTAATTTAATAAGTAAATGATCTATAATGACAATCTGCCATTTAGTCTTTGTCTATTAGACTAGTCTTGGACATTGTCTTGATTACTCTCTAAAATGTGACGATACCGCCGGTTCTTGGGATCTGTGAAGATTGACATGACTAGGGGTATGGGCCCTGGCAGCCAAGTGGTTAAGGCACTGCAACGGTGATGCAGAGACCCGGGTTCAAATCCCGGCCAAGGGCAATTTTTTCTCGTTATTTAAGAGTAGATTGTATAGCCATAAAGTAGAGCCTTCATGTTGGACTACGTTTCCCGTTAAAGTAAAGAGGAATAGGAGGTGATATGAAATTTTTTATTGAATCAACTATTTCTTGTTATTGTTCCTAAAGTTTTCAATTATAAACATCAATTTCAAAACCCTCTTTCCTAATGAACAAAATTATTAGCATCTGATACCATCCGTTTGATTGATAACCTTGGTGGTAAAATTTTCTTTATGATGTAGACTTCATTGTATTTTATACAGTGTCAGAATTCGTTTCAAAGCGCGAACTTAAAGGATATTGTTTAAATTTCAGGTATATTGAATAAATATCGATGTCTCACGCCGCATTTAGGCACATCCAGCGATCTCGATTTGTCGAATACGCTGCATTCCGAATGTAGGGTGGTTTTTCTCCCATACTTAACAATAGTTATAACATTTAGTTACACTCCATATAAATATCTGCATTAAATAACGTTTTTTTAACGTTTTCGCCTTTTTTAAAAGCTTTTTGCACATCTAAAACTCCCCCTGATATAGCCACTGATATAGGGCACTGCAACGGTGATGCAGAGACCCGGGTTCAAATCCCGGCCAAAGGCAATTTTTTCTCGTTATTTAAGAGTAGATTGTATAGCCATAAAGTAGAGTCTTCATGTTGGAGTACGTTTCCCGTTAAAATAAAGAGAAATAGGTGATATGAAAATTTTTATTGAATCAACTAGTTCTTGTTATTGTTCCTAAAGTTTTCAATTATAAACATCAATTTCAAAATCCTCTTTCCAACAACTAATGAACAAAAGTATTAGCATCTGATACCATCCGATTGATTGATAACTTTGGTGGTAAAATTTTCTTTATGGTGTAGACTTCATTGTACTTTATACAGTGCCAGGATTCGTTGCAAAACGCGAAATTTAAGGAAATTGTTTAAATTTCAGGTATATTGAATAAATATCGATGTCTCACGCCGCATTTAGGCACATCCAGCGATCTCGATTTGTCGAATAAGCTGCATTCCGAATGTAGGGTGGTTTTTCTCCCATACTTAACAATAGTTTTAACATTTAGGTACATTCCATATAAATATCCGCATTAATTAACGTTTTTTTAACGTTATCGCCTTTTTTAAAACCTTTTTGGACATCTAAAACTCCCCCTGATATAGCCAGATGGTTAATTTTTGTTAATGTAAATAAGGGGTGTGTGGGGGGCTGCATTACTTATATCACATAGAAACCCTGAAATGGTATCTTCTATCCTACAAAACCACTTAAATTATATATTTATCTGGGCTACTGGGTGGAACGTAAAAATGAAGAAATTATAAGAAATCAGTCAAAAACGATTTTGATTATTATCTATGTTACTCGACAGATGCTCCAAACTGTCAATAACTAACAAACTTACCATTTACAAAGTACTAATACGACCATTGTGGGCATAGACCATAGAACTATGTGGTTCTGCAATGTCCTCAAACACGGATATGGAAAATAGTAGACGTGCATATGCATAATATGCAAAAGGAACTGATATCCCAACAGTCATCGATACATCCACACCACACTACAAAAACTTCCACCAAAGACTTAATTTCCAAATGAACCCCTTAGCACAGGCATTAACATCTAATATAAACCCCTACATTCCACCCCGGCGACTTTTAAGGGGGTGGCCGCGAGATTTGCTTAGTTAGGTTACCAATTTATCAAATTGCATTTGTATTTCAATATAAAAATAATAATAAATGTAACCTCCTCCTCTTATAATATATTTTAAAGCTCTTTAAAATGAAGCCCACTACTACATGTTTACTATGAAAAACATTTCCTTTTTTTTTTTTTTTTTTTTTTTTTTGTGGCCATGTGCACTGCGACCTCCTGGGTCTATTCTGTGCCTAACTTGTCTGAGTTCTGAATTACTATATTTAGAGCATCAGTAAATTTTAGCAAACTTGTTGGGTTGACCAGTTCATTAGTACTTGGGTCAGGTAGGTTTACCTCGCCAAAAATGCTGAATCTTAGCCTAACATGTCGTTCACACCAGCTTATAATGTGATAAGCTGTCTCATCCTCCTTGACACAGAATCTGCAGATAGGTGTGTCTGCGAGTTTGAGCCTGTGCATATGTTTGTTAAGTTTACAGTGTCCTGTATAGATCGCTGTAATTCTTTTGAGTGCTTTCCTGTCCAAGTTCAGTAGAATGTCACTTTTTTTGACAGAGTAGCCTTTTAAGAAGAATTTGGAGTGATACTGTGTCTTGTCATTCCAATTCTGTTTTTTAATTGCACCATAGATTTCCCCTATCCTTCTTTTGGCATAGCTGACAGCACTTGATCGTTTTCGATCTTCCCGTATATCTCCCAGTGTCCCTCCCAAGAGTTTGTTCTAAGGGATTTGTTTTGTTTAGCTATCCTGTAAAAGGATTTCATTGCTTGAGCCTCCACTTCTATCTGCAGTGGTGTTAAGTTTAGCATCACTTCCATTGCAGTCGTTGGAGTACTTTTCATTGCTCCTGTTATCACGAGGCATGCTAGCCTTTGTAATTTGGTAAGCAGGACTTTATTTTTTCCACTAGCTGCTTTGTGCCACCAAAGCAGTGCTGAATATAGAATCATTGGTCTGATTGCAGTTAGACAACCAATAGACCATTTTTCGTTTTAATCCCCATTTCCTGCCTATTGCTCTTTTGCAGGTCCTTAGGCATTTCAGGGCTTTGTTAGTCGTTGTTTCAACGTGTTTGGCCCAGTTGAGTTTATGATCCAGTATTACACCCAGATGCTTTACTTCTTTAGAGGGTGCAAGCTGGTATTCATTTAGTTTGGTTCGTTTTATGTTTATATTTTTCCTTTGTGTAAAGATACATATGTTTATTTTTTGTGGGTTGATGTCTAACCCATTTTCTTTACACAAGTTTTGTAAAATTTTTGTTGCAGTTGTGAGTAGGTTGGAGAGTAAGCTCTGATGTTTTCCTTCAATAAGCATTGCAAGGTCATCTGCGTACCCCTGTATATAGAAGCCTGCGTCGTTTAATTTAACTAGTAGAGAGTCCACTACTAGGCACCACAGTAATGGCGAGATCACACCTCCTTGTAGGCATCCTCCCTTGGGTTTTATCCACAATTTGGCATGTCCCAATTCTGTTTGCAAAATCCTTTCCTCCAGCATTCTTTCTATCCATCTGGAGGAGATCTTGTCTATATTTCTTTCCCTTATAGCGTTCTTTATGACGTTATATGGTGTTTTGTCAAATGCTCCTTCGATATCAACAAAGGTGCCAATTGTAATTTCTTTTTGGTTTAGAGATTTTTCAATCCTAGACACCAAGTTGTGCAATGCTACCTCGCAGGATTTACCTGCTTGGTATGCATATTGTTTTTCATGTATCGGATTAGTTTCCTCACGTGTCTATCAGTTATCTTCTCTAACGTCTTCATTAGGAATGATGACAGATATATTTGCTTAATGTTTACTTTACTGTGTCATCTGTACTTTTGAGGTAACAGGTTTTTAAAGAGTTCTGAAGAGTAGCGCTTCCAGAAAATAAGTTTGAACTAGAAAATTCAGGAATTCGACCACAATTTATGAAAGATTTAAGTAAAAGTCCAAATCCTTTTAAAACACAGATAAGATATTTCTACCGGCTACGAGACGTAACCAACTAAAGCGAGCGTAAAGCATTAGCTTAGCACTGCCGTGGGAGCAGCGTGGAAAGTGGGCCGCCAGTTTCACCAATAGTTTTTCCGACAACTTTTCCGCTCCTTTCCACTTCCTTCTTTCCCATGTTTCCAGTCATAATGGTCCTTATTTTGACTTCTTTCAATCTTTTCTTCATTAAAAAAATAATCTTTTGAAACAGTTAGTAAATACCTACATAATTTTCCAAAAAATAAAAACTAAAGTACTACAACAGCATAAAAATATGCAATAATTATAAGCAGTACAATGTAAAGAAAAATAAAGCAAAAAATCTGATCCCAACATTTTTATCGTTTTTTATAACGAAATCCTTTCTATTTAAAACACTACAAAAAATTAAAAAAAAATATTACACAAAACCGTTGAATTATTATTGATTTTTCTCCAGCAATGCTTTAATTTTAGGTAACATAGCTACGTATGAAGACACCATGTGTGTTCAGTCACATTTTGCAAATTTTACAGGAGAGCAAAAAGAGTATTTAAATCTTGTATAGAACAAAACCTAGTAACTCTAAGTCAATGCGAAAAAATAGTGTATGCCCAATATATTTTCATGTCCAAAAAAATAATTGTAACTATCTCAAGGACTGATCCCGTTGTTTTCGTGTAACGAACATAGATTTGTAGTACTCGAAATGGTTTACTATAATGAGCTATAATACAATATGAACACGTTCTGAGCGTGGGGTCTTCATATGAGATGCCGAATAATGTGAACATTGAATTAATAATTTTGAAAATTGAAATTGCAGAAAATAATTTTTTATATATCAACTTATAATGAATAAGGTAACGCAAAATCCTGTTTTCATTTACAATCTGGAAGATATTTTTAATAAAAAAGACTACTAGTTGACAAATGAGAATAGAATAGATTTTTATTGTTACATTTCCTTGAATTTGGCCGGTAAGGCGTTACAATATATAATATTTATGATAATAAAACATTATATTAATCAATGTAACACAGGCATTAAGATACCATTTCACTTATACTTCTATATAAATATACACTCACATACAATAGAATAATTTTTTTTAAATATTATTCAAATAATAAATATAAGATACATAGATTTACTTGATTCATAAGAAAAGTTTATCTTTTTTTTACTTTCACTTATCTATATATGAAATATATAGTAAGTGGAAGTATTGCGATCGTGAAAATTTTCGACTTCCGGTTTTCAACGGAAATACACGTTTTGGGACCCCCTGAGTCGAAATAACCAAGTCCCGCGAAATGGTCTGTGTGTGTGTGTATGTGAACAGACTAGCTCAAAAACTATAAACCGTGGGAACCTTTTTTTAAATATTATTCAAATAATAAATATAAGATACGTAGATTTACTTGATTCATAAGAAAAGTTTATCTTTTTTTTTCTTATTAATATTATCGTTTGAATTTAACGTTAAAACATGGGGCCTCATCAAGAAGTGTCGAGCCGGCTAACCGGAGGTAGATTGGAGATTATTAAAGGCAGATGTGAGGAACAGGAATATGTGTCTGATTTTATTTGTACTCTTGTAAAACCTCTCTAAGAAAAACCTTTAACACGTTAGGTGCGGCATCGGTCCCCGGGGTCCGTTACCTGACTGAACAGGATACCCCTATGAATGCCGCACCTAATGTGTTAATATTAAAAAGAGGTAAAAATATGTAGGACTGCTAGTAATTTCGTCAGTACTTATCCAAAACATTTTTATATATTCATAGCTAGATGCTTTAATGCAACTTTCGGGTAGAGGGAGCTGGATAATTGAAAGGAAAACTCAACCAGGTATGAATAAAACCATTTTCACAAAATATTGTTAAACATTTAATAACATGAAATACGAAATATCCTACCTCATATATAAGTGACTTACCTTGAAATGAAATGCCTCCTCTTACACTATCCCTTGGACTATTCTCCATTATTTCCTTCGGGACACGATATTAGTCATAAAGGACGAGCCTTATACAGACAAATTCCAGTGAGGAGCCAAGAATTGCCTGTTCACAGTTTGATGGTTCCTTTATCCGTCGAAGGTTTCGGGATTAGTTTACGCCCGATGAGCTGCCGTTCCTTGTGAAATTAATAATAATTTCACAGCCCGTTTCATCCTCCCTTCCTCATATTATATCCTTACTACAGGTATCAGGTATAAAGCAGTATATTGCCAAAAATCGTAATAAATAACAGCTAATAAATTATGTCACACACACACACACACACATATATATATATTGGGTTGTGAAAAAAGTTCGTAGCGTTTTTTAAGAATATATTTAATTAAAAATTTCAGATACATGTAAATATTTTTAATCAGTGATATATGGCTCATTTTGATCTATAACTTTTTTCCATCTTTCAGGTAATTTTGTAATTCCGTCCTCCCAGAACTGTTCAGTTTTCTGCGCGATGAACTCGTCTATGTGCTTTTTACAGTCCTCGAGCGAGTTTTATTGTTTCCCGTTGTCGGAGTTTTGGAGAGACCGGAATAAGTGGTAATCTGTTGGGGCAAGATCTGGTGAATAGGGTGGGTGGATTATCACATCCCAGCCAAACTCCAACAATAAATTCTTTTCCGTCAAAATGTGAGGAACCCATACATCGCTTCGAGAAACATATCCCGCAGCTCCCAAATGATTTGAAACACTTGTATGTGATATGCCAAGTGTTTTTGCGATATCCCGGGTCGTATAGTGAGGGTTATCGATCACTAATTGTTGAATTTGTTCGTCATCAACAGTTGAAGGACGACCAGAGCGCTTGGCGTCTTCCAACTAAAAATTTCCGGTTCTGAACCGAGCAAAACACTTACGGACGGTGCTTTCCCCTACGGCGTCATCTCCATACACGCTGCAAATTTTGTTGACCGTCTGTGCAGCGGATTTTCCTTTTCGGAAATAAAATAGCATTATATGGCGAAAATGAATTTTTTCCTCCTGTATTTTGGACTAACACAATACACTTGAACAATAGAAGATCCCGGTTGAAACTGATGCATAAAAGAACGTTATCTAATCCCTTTTTAGGATATGTAAACATTATTGACCATGTAAACAGGATTAACAAACACAGAAAGGATTAAATTAAAATAATGAAAAACGCTACGAACTTTTTTTACAACCCAATATATATATGTATATATATATATATATATATATATATATATATATATATATATATATATATAAATTAACACGTTAGGTGCGGCATCGGTCCCCGGGGTCCGATGTCTTACATTCCCTTCTTAACAGCCGATTTTCACATGAAGATGTCCGAAAGCCCGAACACTTCAAATACTCAATTTATCTATTTTTAATGAGATTATTGCATTTTATTTAAGAAAATGTAGCTAATAACTGGAATTCTGTTGTTTTTTTTTAATCGGACTCCGAGTTCCGATTTTCGATAAAGAATGGCGTAAATCCTCTATCGGCCTGTCCTGCGCCTAATACCCTTGAGACGCTCATTTAATTCCCTTTTCATCAAAAGATAACGCTTTCGTCAAAATATTCCCATCGGACCCCGACGTCCGATATCATATGTGGCTCATATTAGCAGTCGGACCCCGGGGACCGATACCGTCCAATTCATGATACCCCTAAAATACGCCGCCGCACCTAACGTGTTAAAATAGACATTAATGTGGGTTAAAATATCTTTAATCAAAGAAAAAAAAAACAATTTTCAATTTCACACTTAAGTTTTCATGAAACGATTATCATCAATGGATTAAAGACTTCCTTAATTAACAAAATATTGCAAGTAATGAGAAACTATAAAAATACTCTAGGAACAAACAATTTTCTTCAAGGAACATGTTCAGTCTGATGGGAACAGAAATAGGTTAGTCTGGCAGCTATGTTTTAGCTGTTTTACCCCAAACGTTTTCCAATCGTGCAAAACACCCTTCCCTGGTTTTGGAAGGCTATTTAAGAATGTTTCTAGGGAGTTAGAAAAAACTGTGTGACAAAAATAAAACCTATTATGTATGGTATGATGTATGGTAAAAGAATTTTATTTTCGTAGAACATAGAACCAGATAATGTCGAAAAGGATGCAATTTATGTGATCAATTTAGATGCATACTCTGCCACTTTTTTTGCAATATCCGGGATAGGGTCAACTCTACATTTCCTGTAAATATCTTTGTTGCTTAACAAATCATTCATAGGAAGGCCTAAAACTTTGTATTGACAATGGAGTATTCCGATATAATGGTGATGTTTATCGTCAATTATTCGGAGTGCCGATGGGAGGGGTTCTATCTATTAATTTGGCGGGAATAATTATGAATACTTTATTATAAGAAGCTTTACAATCCACTGGGATTAGAATTAAAATCCTAATGAAATATGTTGATGACATATTTTGCATAATGAAAAAAGATAATGTTAACGAATTTTATAGCTCATTAAATAAGTTTCATAACAAACTAAAGTTCACTATAGAATACGAAGAAAATAAGCGAATTCGATTTCTAGATATGTACAATAAGAAATAATGAAGGAAGAATACTCACCAAAAAAGGCAGTACTAGTGACATTATTCTGAACTATTTTTCCTGTCATCCATACTATCAAAAACATAACGTACTTAACAATATAATATACAAAGCGATAAAAATAACAGATACCCTTTTCATTCCAGCCGTTAAAACTAGAATATTTCAGATGTTTTTGGACAATTTTTACCCAATGAAAATGATAAAAAAAGCGTGGTACAAACAATTGTCGACTAGTGAAGGAAATAAGGAGAATAAAATAACACCAATTTGCCATAAATTTGTCAAATGTAACTACATACAGGGCCTTTCGGAGAATATATATAAATCATTAATAGAATATGACATTGATAATTTAAAATTCGGATATAAAGCAGGAAACAAAATTAAAGAATCGTACACACAATTGAAAGATAAAATAATAAAAGAGAAGCAATCGAAGGTGTTATTCTAGATCAATTGCTTACATTGTCCGGGAGCTTATTATGGTGAAACCAGACAACATCTAAACAAGAGAATTTATCAACATCAAAATGATGTGAAAAACAAAACTAAAAATTCAAACAAAACAGCATTGGTGAAACACGTGATGGATACAGGACATAAATTTGATTATGATGAGCCCAAAATTGTACACAAAGAGGGAAACAGCACGAAGAGAAAAATAATAGAGTCAATGATAATTTCTCTAAATCTGGATAAGGCGGTTAATTTTCGTACAGACACAAATAATTTACATCATGCATATGCAGAAATATTACAAAAAATAAAATAAGATAGGAGTGATAACTAATGTGATATTGAAATAAGCAAATTAAAAATACAAAACTATGGTTTTCATTGTTATATTGAATATTTTAATTTTTGTTGTTGAAGTAGAAATTTATGATTAACCTGCATAGAAATGTATATATGATGTGCTTGTGTGTGTATGTGTGTGTGTGTGTGTGTGTGTGTAGATGGATATATTTAATTTCATATGTTTTTTGTTTGAAGGGGTTGGTTATTAATTGCTATTTGTTGACTTATTAGTGTTTATTGGTAGTCTACTGGAGTTTATCTGTTGTATGTTTTCAATTAACTAGTATGGTAGCTATTTTTTATAATGCTTGGTTTGTTTCGACAATTCATGTATATTATGGAATGTTGGCTGTATTGTTTAGACTTACACTTAATAACACTGGCCTACATCGTCATACTAGACTACACAGTCACTGGCCTGCTTGTAAATATGTTTAAGTTGACAGTTATTAAACTTAGAATATATATATCCATGTTAAATCTCTTTGGTACGTTTAGGGTTAACTACTTGGAAGGCAGTAATATGATTAGGATGATGCAGTAATTTAAGAAGTAATATCTCCTTATTATACATATCTTTTATTAATTTTTAAAAAGTTGACTAACCAAACATTAATTTATGTAATTTTTAGACACTGAAGACGGCCCTGGAGGTCGAAACGTGTGTAATGTACAAAATATAATAAACAGTAGTAGAGACGAAGATCCAAATTACTTTCCTTTATAATTTCAAAGTCTCTAACCCCTATTTTAAAGAAAATTAGTTATTGATTTATCCTAGCATTCAATTGTAAATGTTCAATATTGAGCTCCTTTCAATGATAGAGTTCTTGAAGGAGGTAATTTTAATTCAAGGTGAAGAGGATGATTGTGGCTTACAATAAACCTATTATTAACTGCACGTCGATCTAACCTCTCTACTAAATAAATACTCTGCTTTGAACATTACTTTTTCTTTTCCTTCCTACCAGGTTTTTTTGTTTTATATATTTAAAAAAAATCGGGAAGGAGTGAAGTATTTAATATTTTAAAATGTATAAAATTAAATCATCTTTTTTTTTTTCAAGCAGCATTAAAGAATCATAGTACATAAAAATCGACGTAGTATGATAGTAGAAGTGTTCCGGTAGTTATAATTACATTGATAAACTCAACTACAAGTTAAATAGTTGCATTGAGTAGTTATTAGTAGCCAATGAACAATTACTTGTTATTACTACTGTAGTTGTAGTTTTATTCACTGCCGACTACTATTTAAAAGAAATAGATAATTCGTAGACTACCAGTCGGTAGCAAAAAAATCAGAATTAATAAAATTGTAATGATGTAAGTTTATGAATTTTTAAATAAGCACGAAAACGAACATTTTCAAAAATTCGTAGCTACCAAAGTACTCAAATATACAGGTTGAGATTTCTACAGGAGTTTTATGTTAAATGTAAGCATAACGAGTAAAAAAAATGAAGTTTTGATTAAGTCTCCCTCCAGAGATATTAGAGCCTAAAGTTAACAAAAATTTGAATATCAGGGTTTAGAGTACTTCTAATGAAATCTACTTAGTTAGGTTTATTATCATACCAAAAATCAGCTTTGATGTACATCTCCTTATACCCAAAACTTGCCCTTTATTATACGGTCATTTGAGAAATAATAGCAGTTGTTTTCAATAGCAGTTTTCTGTATTGGACTGCAAAATATTTAAAAAATAAAGAATATACAAAAGATTGATCAAACTGTAAGGAAAAAAATCTGGTGCGTGCTCACAACACACAACTTTCACTTACCAACTTACTTAGATTAGAAATTAATGCGTTTTATGAGATGACTGAATTCTTTTCTTTTTTTCTCCCCTATATTTTTTCTTTATTTTTATCATATCTCATATTTAGCCATTTCATATATTCAGGTAAAACGAGAGACAGATAATTTCTTCATGTAAACAAAAACAAAGGTACCTTATAAGAAAACCAAAAATGCCCCTTTCCCATTTATGGCCCCTTAGAACATTTTAATAATGATAAAGCTTACCTGATTTAAAAGAACACCTAATTTTCACTAAACATGATGAATTTGATAAAAATTGTTAAAGCCGTTTTTGAGATCATCGAAAAAAAGGTAAAAATTGAAAAAAAAATTATGAAATAAAGTGCCCCCTCCCTTTGACCAATTTTGATGAAATGTTGGCTATCACGTCTTTGGCATGTACATACATCAAATACGCAGTTTGATCAAAATCGTTAAAGCCGATTTTGAGTAAATAAATAAAAAAAACACGTGAAAATGATACAAAATTTATTAAGTCCCCCCTCCGGTTAATCAATTTTGGTGAAATTTTTACAGTCATATCTGAGGCATGTTAATACATCAAATACTCAGTTTAATCAAAATCGTTAGAGCCGTTTTTGAGAAAATTGAAAAAAACCTAAAAAGTTATTAAATAAAGTACCCCCTCCCTTTGAGCAATTTTTATGAAATTTTTGCTGTCACACCGCGGGCATATATCTACACTAAATACCCAATTTCAGGTTCGCACGGTTTTTAGTTTTTGAGCTAGTCTGTTCACACACACACACACACAGACCATTTCGCGGGACTTGGTCATTTGGACTCAGGGGACCCCAAAACGTGTATTTCCGTTGAAAACCGGAAGTCGAAATTTTTCACGATCGCAATACTTCCACTTACTATATATTTCATATATAGGTAAGTGAAAGTAACAATCGTGTCTGAATTATTGGTCTATGACTTAACAGTCTTGAAAAAATGAGTTTTCCGTAAGAGCTTACTAACTCAAAAATTAGAAACAAAGATAGCTGCCATTTTTAAACGGTTGGCCCAAATTTTTTTTTTAAAAGTTGTTTTGGACTACTGATTCCATACGTAATTGGTGGTAAAAGTATAATTTTTACTTTCACTTACCTATATATGAAATATATAGTAAGTGGAAGTATTGCGATCGTGAAAATTTTTGACTTCCGGTTTTCAACGGAAATACACGTTTTGGGGTCCCCTGAGTCAAAATAACCAAGTCCCGCGAAATGGTCTGTGTGTGTGTGAACAGACTAGCTCAAAAACTATTAACCGTGCGAACCTGAAATTGGGTATTTAGAGTATGTATATGCCCGCGATGTGACAGCAAAAATTTCATCAAATTTGCTCAAAGGGAGGGGGTACTTTATTTAATAACTTTTTAAGTTTTTTTCGATTTTCTCAAAAACGGCTCTAACGATTTTGATTAAACTCAGTATTTGATCTATTTATATTCCCGAGATATGACTGTAAAAATTTCATCAAAATTGATTAACCGGAGGGGGGACTTTACTTAATCAATTTTGTATCATTTTCACGTGTTTTTTTATTTACTCAAAAACGGTTTTAACGATTTTGATCAAACTTGGTTTTTGATGTATCTATATGCCCGAGATATGACTGTAAAAATTTCATCAAAATTGATCTACAGGAGGGGGGACTTTACTTAATAAATTTTGTATCATTTTCACGTGTTTTTTTATTTACTCTAAAACGGTTTTAATGATTTTGATCAAACTGGGTATTTGATTTATGTCTATGCCAAAGATGTAATAGGCAATATTTCATCGAAATTGGTCAAACGGATGTGGCACTTTATTTTATAATTTTTTTTTCAATTTTTACCTTTTTTATCGATTATCTCAAAAACGGCTTTAACGATTTTTATCAAATTCAATTGTCAAGTTTAATGAAAATTAGTTGTTCTTTAATATCAGGTAAGCTTTATCATTATTAAAATGTTCTGAGGGGGCTTAAATGGGGTAGGGGCCTTTTTTGTTTGTTAGTTTTTTGTTTCCTATAAAGTACCTTTGTTTTTGTTTATCTGGAGAAATTAACAATCTCTCGTTCCGCCTAAAAATAAGAAATGGCTAAATATGAGATATGATAAAAATAAAGAAAACATATTGAGGAGAAAAAAAGAAAAATATTCAGTCAACTTATAAAACTCGTTGAGCCCCCTAAATGCGGAGGACGCCTTTAATGACAGACCATTGTTCATAATTTAAGCCGTTCTGTTCAATTCAGAAGTGGCAATTAACAAAACGCATTAATTTCTAATCTAAGTAAGTTGGTAAGTGAAAGTTGTGTGTTGCGAGCACGCACCAGATTTTTTCTAAAATGGTCGAGCAACCACCTTCGGACCTCTTGATATGGATTGGCTCTATATAATTATTGTTTACAGTTTTTTTTCAATATCCTTTTTGTTCCTGCATAAGCCAATTTTCAAAATAAGAGGAACATCTAAATATACCAAACTGGTACTTTTTAAATATAAGAATTATCTATAAAGCTTGACTCTCCCCTTTTCAATTGATTGCAATAGTTGTACAATCATCAGTTGGTAGAAGTTAAATAATAACAATTACCAACAACATTTGTAGTTAAAAACTCCTAAATTCATTTTGCAACTTTTTATTTGCAGTTTAACCACCGCAATTTAATTTCAGCAATAACTAGTTACAAAAATGTAGTGACCCGTTGTTAACTACTAACTTCAGTTGTAGCTAGAAATATTAACGATAATCAGATCAGAGTAGTTTGATTTGTAACTATAACTAGTTTTTGCTAACTCTGTTTTGCGGTGCCTAAAATCTAGGCCTAAAATCTATTGTGCTCAGACGCGCACCGCAGCTGCGGTGCGGTAATCCAGGAAATTCTGTTCATTTCCATCCAATATTTAAAATTATAAAACGTGGGATCAAAATATTATGTAAGATGGAAATAGATTCGTTGTAAACTAGTCTGTTTCAGAATATCCTACAAATAAAGAGAATAAATTACCATATAAAAAACATTATTTAAAAAAAAATCAAACCGACTTCGAAACCTAGGAATCAGTAAACATAAATGCACTGAAAAGTATGAAATAATAACCTTTTGAATTTCATGAATACACAGCAAAATTGAAAATGGTCTAAAAAGCGGGAAAATGCGATAAGACGAATAATTTTATTTATATTTGTGCAAATACACACTAATTGTTATTAAAATTTGTGAAATTAAAATATTAAATTCTATGTTCGATACAACACAATCTTTTCGGAGTCGGCGCAAATATAAATGACATGTTACCGATACAATTCCATTACTAGGCATTAAAATCAATGGATGAGAAGAGAAGATCCATTTTAAGATTTTCATAATGTCTAGTGTTAAATATTTCAAAATTTTGCGCCGCCTCCGAAAAGATTGTATTTAATATTTTAATTTCACAATTTTTAATAACAATTAGTGTGTATTTGTGCAAATAAAAATAAAATTATTCGTCTTATTGCATTTTTTTGCTTTTTAGGCCATTTTCAGTTTTGCTGTGTATTCATGAAAATCAGAAGGTTATTATTTCATTCTTTTCAGTGCATTTATTTTTACTGATTCCTAGGTTTCGAAATCGGTTTAATTTTTTTTTTTTAAATTTTTTTATTTTATAAAAAAATGAGTTATAGTGAATAAATGAAATTGGCTAATAAAATAATAATAATAAAACATTGATCAATCAAATGGTTTGTAAAATGTTAAATGATTGCACTTCAAGATGGTTTGTAAATGAAACAGAAAAAATATATAAAAATGAATAAATCAAATAGGTGAATGATGGTTAATTATGATGGTTTGTAAAACCAATAGAAAAAAAACTCAAAATGAATAATTAAGATATTTTATTCAAATAGAAATAAGATTGCTTATTCAGATGATTTCTAAAGTGAAAAAAAAAGTAAATAAAATTGAATGAAAAAATAGGTAAATTTTTGGACATTCTGATAATTTGTAAAATTAACAGAAAAAATAAATCCAAATTTAATAAATAAAATAGGTAGATAAATTATTGTACATTAACATGGTTTTTAAGATTCGTTTCTTTTTTTTGTTTTATTTTATTTTATCTTCTTTTTTTTGTTTTATTTTATTTTATCTTCTTTTTTTTTCTATATTTTGTTTTTAAATCTTATAGTAGTAATAAATAGTATAGCGATTGGCATATATTAATGTAAACAAAAATTGTAATCCTCTTACAGTTAGTGTGGAATCTGAAAAAAAAATAGAAGTAAACGGCCCTCTCACAGAGTTACAGTTGAAGGAAAAATTTTTTTTTGTAAAATGAACAAAAGATATTAAAATAATTTTTTTTTTTACTGCAGAATAGTGGGGACGGGGAGGCGGTTCGTGAAATGGGCTTAGCTCTATATCTTCAAAAAAAAAGTTCCTGTGTAAATCCTGAATTGTTTATATTTTATTTTATTAAAATAATTCTAAGCAAAAAAAAAAAAAAAATGTACACGACTAAAACATTACACAGCTCACATAATTACTAGTATAATTAGCTTAAGTGAGTTCAGTTGTGTTAATTGTGAGAAATTATTTTTGTTTTAAAAAAAATTCTTGATGACTCTATAACAATGCAGTCATTAAAATTCTTTCGGTATTAGTTTCATTTACTCAATTCCGTTAATAATAATTACTGTTTTGTTTTCCTAATTGGTTTTTATCCTAGAAGGAAATTAGTATGCTTAACTAAGTGATTAAAGTTTCGTTATTATTTGTAAAGTGACTAAAGGCAATAAGAATCTTAAAAGGATAATGCTAAAAAAATTCAAATTATTATCTGTAAATTTTTTTTTTAGTCTTGAATGTCTTTCCCCCTCTCCCCGTTTATAACATTTTAAATCTTCAACGAGGCTATCTTGGCCTAGTTTTTGCTAGGCTGCACGACGCAACTCTACAGCATCTTTCTTGCTTCCATCTATCCATATCCTGAGCAACCACGAGGTTTATGAAACATGAAGAAGCACATTATATTTTATAAATACATAAGATGACCCTTGCTTCGCACTCTAACCAACATAACAGGATATCTTCGGTTTATCACTCTTATGTTAATTGTCAGAGGCAAAGCGTATTTCCTAACGCGTTTGCCCACTCGACCGTCCGCCTGCGATATCATCAAAGAACCCTTTAGGCTACAACAATGAGTGAACAAGATGTCCTGATATTCTACAAGTCATCCTGGACTTAAACCTCATTGTCCTCGACGTAGGTAATACAATATATAGAGGAGCGTGAAGATCATTTATAATGTTTCTAAGACTAAAGGGATAAGTTCGGTGCAGAGGTTAGCCTTGGAGGGAGCCACCCACAGACCTGTCAAAAATCATCCTCCATCATCTTTGCTTTGATACCGATCACAATACAATCACAGTTAACAAATCGGCCTTGCTTCGGCATCGGTTCCCGGATCTCTTGCTTCGGATCAACAAGCAATATATAATGACATTGGCGTAGCTAGACTGTTCAGAGACAGGAGTTATGACAAGTATTAGGATCCTGATTTCAAAAAATTGTTGCGTTGCATGCAGCACACAACTTTCACTTACCAACCTGATTAGAGTAGAATCGATGATTTTTTATGTCGCAATGCCTCTTTACCAGGTTAAGAGTTTGGAACCAAATTTTGCTTTGCAATGTCGCTTATAGGGGCCATATGAACATATGACAGTTTGAAAATGCATAAATGGCATCTAATTTCATTTCTCTATTCAGTTGGTTAAGCGAACCAATATGGCTTACGCACTCAACGCTAGCTTATGATAAAGAAAAAATCTCCACTATCAGTATATTTTATATTATCTGAAAAATAAAAAAATAGGAGAGGAATTACAAAGTATCACAAATTACACTGGTATCACCAACCACTCCTGTCACTTGGGAAAAACCCAAATCAAAAGTGACACTAGCGCTACTCCCGAACCCAGGCGAACAGATGAAGTATCTAGAACACCCGAACAGACCACGTGAAGGCTTCACCCTCGGGTGGTGTTCGAAGGTAAAGCTCGTAGAGTGTAAAGGCACTTTAAGAAGAATAGTTGTGACCTTTTTCGCAATATGCTTTATTGGAAATAAAAATATTAACCATAAATCATTATAATCTGTAAAAAAAATTGTTAACTTTTTCTAAATCCTCAAAATTGAGAATGAGGCAAAAACTGAACACGTACACATACTTACTTAAACCTATATGGATATACTGTTCACAGATTTATGGGATTGGTAAAAAATACACTTACAAAAAACCTCAGAGCTTTCAATCAAAATTATTACGCCTCATTTCAAAAGCACCTTGGTACTTGACTAATCAAACCTTACATACTGACTTCCACATGCCAACAGTCGACCAACACATCAAGACTCTTTACAAACGTTTTCACAGTAACCTACACGGACATATAAACCTACTAATAAGAGATATGACCACAGATGAACTGCCCATAAATGTCAGGAGGAGATTAAAAAGGCGTTGGATGAAAGATCTCCTCATTTACTCGTAACAGACCTGAATAACTGAATCAAGCCAGACAAGAGGTACTGTTGCCATGCCTGACATATCGTTTGTCATTGTATACGGCCATTACATCTGCTGATTGTCGGCTTATTGTTGACAGGCGCGGTTATACAAATGAAGTTAGAAAAAAAAGTTGTAAATACAATAAAAATTTAGTTTTTGAAAACATTTTTTTAATCTTTTTTGAAAAAAATCATAAATGGCACTCAATTTACCAGTGGCTCGTTCAATGGGTTCTTCGAAATAAACAACATAAAACATTTCACTACCGCCCCTTACCATCCACGGAGTAATGGGTTAGCCGAACGGGTCGTCCAAACTTTTAAGAAGCGATATGGCGCTTCCAAAAAGGACGGCGATGACATTTATTCTAGGCTTCATCGGTTTTTGCTCACATACAGAGCTACACCTCATTCAACAACTGGTCGAACTCCGTGTCAGGTCTTATTAGGACGACAAATCAGGGCGAAACTAAGTTTATTAAAACCTGATTTAGCGGGAGATCTGGATTTAACATTGGCGAAGCGCAAAAACCTCTTTGACAAAGGAAAGAAATGGAAGCAGTTTGAAGAGGGAGACGCAGTCAGGGTGTTAAACCCATCTGGTAAAGGATATACTGAGGGTCGAATACAGAAGAAAGAAGGCAACACACTTTACTGGGTTATTGTTAATGGGAAGAGGCAGAGAAAGCATCCAGACCAACTCAGGGAGAGATTCACAGCTCAAGAAGATGGGGAGGAGATGTGACATATCGATTATTATAATTTTGTGTTTTTAATTACGAAATGTAAATATTATTGTTAATTGAATCATAAATTTAATTCGATTGTGACGAAACTTGTTAGATGTGAAATAAACATGATTTATGAGGTTAAAGGTATTTATTTCTGTATCTAATAGTTTCTATTAGTTTACTATTTTTTGTGTGTTTTTTTCTGTTGTTATAATTGTAACATCCTCGAAATTAAATTTATGTTTGTTTAAGATTCTATTTGGTGCTAAGGCTGCGAAATTAATGTTTTTGATATTTTTTATCAAACATTTAATATTTGAGTGACTTATATGTACACGTTCTGTATTAGGAGAAGAAAGAATAAATAGGTGAATATTGCCCTGAAGATGGACGAAATTGTCCGAAATGTTGGCGCTAGACCATTTTAATAAGCAATGTTTAAATAACAGATATTATTTGAAGATTGACGTTCACCAATCTATATATAATAATTTTCCTGTTTTTTTATTTTATTTATTTTTTTTTATTTACCCTTAGTTCGTGTGTATTTGCTAGATTTAGGGTGTATTTTAGCCCAACGCACGTGTTTATTATAAATTTTTGTCACTTCCCACTGCAAAGTATTTTGTTAAGCCAACCTTTAGGTCCCCTTCTTACCCTGGAAGGTGCACACATCGGTAAGGTCCAAGACCTGACTGGAATACGTAAACGACGTGCTGGTAGAAAAAAAAAAACAGCCTTGAGGGAGGTCTAGGGTTCGGGATGAATCATTCCATTACAATCCCTAAACCCTACCTCTCTGGACCTATCTTTTGAAGGGGTCGTTAATGAGCGTTCAAGGACGATGAATAAGATAGTAAAAATATTTTTCAGAATATTATATATTGAATAATATTTATTATAATAATAATGATATTTATAACTATATTTGAACTTAAAGTTCCTTGAAAATTCACATTCAACCATTTAAGTTTTGTTTTTATAGTTATCTTACAGCAAGACAGTGCGCTAGTAAATCAATGCAAACAGAAAACCTGACTTGACCCTAAGATTACCAAGGGGTATCTGACTTCTTATTTTTATCTCGAGGGGGGTTTGCGACCCCATAACTTTATGATATTGTTAATTAATTTTGTTAATAAATTTTTTTAATTTATTTCATGAGATTGCACAATTTAAATATTTATAAAACAGTGGATGTAAAAAAAAAAAGGATAAAATGAGGGATTATAAGTAAGATGTAATAATACAAGATTTATTACATAAAAAATTAAAACTGTAATAAATAGGTTTATTCACTAATCAATCCTCCTCTCTTTAATTTTTAACGAAATATTAAAGAAATGATAGCCATAAAAAATCTGGTGCGTTCGCGCAACAACTTTCACTTACCAACTTACTTAGATTAGAAATTGATGTGATTTGTTAATTGCCACTTCTCAAAGTCACACGTTTTTCCACATTCATTTCTTATTTTTGTTTTATTTGCTCGATAAAAAAAATAATTTTTTTTTTTTTTTATTATTAAATAAAAGTTTTTACTTGTGATAATTCGGCAATGCAAGCATAATACTCCAAGTCGTCTGTAATTTAATAATTCACTATGTAGATGTTGAAAACTTTTTGTTTCATTTAGTTACCATGAAACAAATAATTTCCATTATATGAACAGAATATCTTAAAGAATTAAAAAGCATTGTTCTGTAATTAAAGGCGTAATGCGCATGCGTGAGCTCAACATGTTTTATGAGTAAACAGAGTATTTTTCTTTTCTTCTCCTGTACACGTTTACTTGATTTTTTTTATATTCCATATTAACGCATTTCTTATTTTTAGGCGATTTTTAGATTGATAATTTCTCCATATAAACAAAAACAAAGGTACTTATAGGAAAACAAAAAAGGCCCCTTCCCCCTTTAAACCCACTCAGAACTCTTTAATAATAATAAAGCTTACCTGATATTAAAAAATAGTTGACGAGTTTAGTCTCATTAAGTACGACGAGTTTAATGAAAATAGTAAAGGCTATTTTTGAGAAAATCGAAAAAAAATTTAAAATGAGAAAACAAGTTATTAAATAAAGTGCCCCCTCCGGTTGATCAATTTTGATGAAATTTTTGCAGTCATATTTCGGGAATATAACTTCATGAAATGTCCAGTTTTATAAAAATATTTAGAGCCGTTTTTGAGAAAATTGAAAAAACGTAAAACGTTACTAAATAAAGTACCCCCTCCGTTTGACCAATTTTGATTAAATTTTTGCTGTCACATCGCGGGCATATGCATACACTAAATACCGAATTTCAGGTTCGCACGGTTTATAGTTTTTGAGCTAGTCTATTCACACACACTAACACAGACCATTTCGCGCGACTTGGTTATTTGGACTCAGGGGACCACAAAAAGTCTATTTCCGTTAAAAAACGGAAGTCGAAATTTTTCACTATCGCAATACTTTCCCTTACTATATATTTCATATATAGGTAATTGATAGTAAAAATAAATTATTTACTAAGGAATAAAGGTCATTGCAATACTTTCTCTACCGTAGAGTCAATAACCTCCCGTAAATTTATCATTTCAAAATAGCCACCGATGTTATTCCGCTTGAAGCGTAGAAAGGAAAGACCACTTTGTTTTCAATATTCCATCAATCTCTTTTCCGATGTTTTCCGGGAAGTGGAGCATTCAGACTTTTACAACAGAAGGGAGCCCGATATTTGCCGGCTGTTGCATCGGAAGTTCGGATCTATCCAGCACAGCTGTGTCCACCTTGGTGTATAGCGAAGGGAAGGGAACATATCTAATATCAAGCCATGTATAATTTAATTATTCTTTTGGAAAGTAAATATTTGTCTTCCGACTTTTTTTACTAAAACGAAACAAAAACTCTAAAAAATATAGGTTGTACAGGAAGACCATTCAATCTATTTTTACTCTCACTTACCTATATATGAAATATATAGTAAGGGAAAGTAATGCGATCGTGAAAAATTTCTACTTCCGGATTTCAATGGAAATACAAGTTTTGGGGGGTGGGGGAAAAAAGTCAAATCAATCGTGTATATGTTAGGTATTTTCACGTGTTTCTTGTAACAGAACATTTTTTTTATTTTTTTTTTTTAATTTTATAAAATACCAGATATAAAAAAAAATAAGGATCTGTTACAAGAAACACGCGAAAATACCTAACATATACACGATTGATTTGACTTCTTTCGTTGACTTCTGCTTAGACTTTTTTTTTTTTTATATCTGGTATTTTGCAAGTTCAAAACCCAGAGACAGGGGAAAATCTAATAATACTCGGCATCAATCCCCCACTTTCTCCCCTGGCCCGGGGAACCCCGTATAGCCTACAAGGGGAGGAAGGGGAGGACCAATAAAAAAAAAAATATATCTGGTATTTTATTTCTTTTTTTTAACAACTTTATTAAGTGATATTATATTGTATATTCATCCTTCAATACTACAAATGAATTTTTCAATTTCTCAATAATGTCCTACTGATTGTATAAATGGACTTCTGAAATGTTTGGTTAATCTTTTAGTAATATATCAAAGTGTGTAATATATTTATCTAATAATCAATTTCTTTTGCCATAATATTATGCCAAGATTTTTTATTTTTTTTTTTTTTTTTGGAGGAAATTAGTCACTTTAATAATGATGATTTTTTAAATCGACCAGTGAATAAATAAAGCGAATATTAGAGAACTAAACAGTAATAAATGTAATCAAAATAGTTGAAGGCTATTTCGGAAAAAGAATACGTTGAATACATCCGAATGGTTTTAAGGGTAGTTGGAATAATGAAGCATTCGGGCAATCGCAAATCTATGTATATTATTTATGTAATTCTGTACACAGTTCTTGGTTAACAAATAATTATTTCATTGTTCATTTGTTTTTATTTAAAATAAAAAAAAATTACTTTCCCTTACCTATATATGAAATATATAGTAAGAGAAAGTATTGCGATCGTGAAAAATTTCGACATCCGGTTTTCAACGGAAATACACGTTTTGGGGTTCCCTGAGTCCAAATGACCAAGTCCCGCAAAATTGTCTGTGTGTGTTCGTAAGTGAAAGTTGTGTACTGCGCGCATCGCACCAGATTTTTTAACGATTCTGATCAAACTGGGTATTTGATGTATGTTTATACCCGCGATGTGACAGCCATATTATGAAGATAATGATAATGAAGCAATAATGAATCAAAAATTACTGAGAACTTCCAAATTTTGCTATACAGATACTCTATAACTAATGGAGATATACAAATACAAGCATATAAATGAGGAAAAATATGTGAATGGCGTTTACAAATTATCGAAAAACGTTGATTTCTAATCTAAATAAGTTCGTAAGTGAAAGTCGTGTGTTGCGCGCATCGCACTAGATGTTTGTATTTGTAACCACGTTTAGTACTTTTTTGCAATTTCGGTACAATATGATGATTCAATATTGGCTATTAAGTATTATACTAATTAATGAAATAAGTAATTTTTTTTTCTTTTTTTTTTTTCATATAATGTTTTTATTTAATATTTATTCATGAGTACAAAGTATAGCAAACATTATTAGGGCTTGGTTTCTTGACCGTTAGCCCGGTTTTGGTTACTGAATTAAATACATAACATTAATATAAAACAAAAAATAAAATTACATATATATACCTATATACACACACACACACACACATATATATATATATATATATATATATATATATATATATATATATACATATACATATAAACACATACATATATACAACTAATACAAATATATACACATACAAATCCTCAGTGCCCTTATATCATAATAATACTTATCACTAATGGCTTAAAATTGTTATTGTTGTTTGTTTTTTTCCTATTGTTACTCAATTTAAATAAGGAAACAAATGTAACCAGAAGCAAAGACAACATAGAATGGCTAACATGCTGGTGCCATAACATGTAAGATATATAATGACTAGTGTGTACAATACTAATACTTGCAAATAATACCTGTGGTTATAATATCTGAAAATAATGGCATACTTATTTAAATTAGAGACTAATTAAAACAAAAATTAAACTTTTAAGATGGTGGAAGGTCCCAACGTCACTGGGATGTATATGAATATATACATCGAGATATACAAGACATATACGTATATGAAATGTGCGTAAGAGTCGAACTTCATAAAACACCATAGCGATACATATTACAAGTTAAAAACTATAATTAATCTTTTTTTTAGTTTATTATTTATTTAACAATGTAGGTGCCATAATTATAATTCAATTAACTGTTTGGTCATATGTCACCCACAAATTTATCACATATATACCCCTCTCTTCCCTCTCCATCCCACATACTCCCTTGCCTTTTTTTTTTTTTTTATTATTAAAAATGTTCAATTTTTATTCATCAGTTTTTTTTTTCTTTTTCTTTGGTTTATTCATTTACAAATAAAGTACCAAAAGGAATAACATGACTATTGATAAACAAAAACTGCAAAAAGGGTGTTATGACAAGGACCTATTGGTGACCTATTGTTATAAAATTAATACCATTAAAACAGCAAACTACCATTTTTTTTTCAAAAGTTAAACTCAGTTATTAAAGTTCTTCTGTAGACCCACGCTATTTTACAGTATGTTATTAGGTTGTTCCAGTTTTTACCATTTAAGTATTCAATAAGTTCGTTATTGTTTAATCGGTTCTTATTGAAACATTTTCTTCTGAATTCCGCTATAACAGGGCATATGGCAAGAAAATGCTGCGTATTTTCTATCTCTCCTTTATTGCAGAGTGAACATATTTCCTGTACATCTTCTTCAATATAAATTTTATGATTTAGATTTAGCAGTTCCCCTATTGCTTTAAAGATCCATTTTATATCGTTTATTTTTTTATATAAAAGGAGGTAATTATTTGTTCCTAGATTTACGCATAACTGTTTATATAGATTAAATCTCTTAGATTTGTTAACCCTATCTATGTTCCTTCTATAGCAATTTTCTTCCACCTTGTTTACAATTTCTTTCAAAACATTTTCCAGTGTATCAATATGCTCTATGTTGATTTCCTGTTCCATGTTATATTGTCTTGCGATTTGTTTTAACTCTGAGAACCAAAAAAACTCATTTTTTATTACCTCTGTGGCTAAATAATTCAGTAATCTATTGTCTTTCATTTTTAAAACCTTTATTAAATAATTATAATGGATCTTTAATGTGTAGCAAAAAAGAGGTTTTAGGCCTGTTTCTAAGTGAAGCATAAATCTCGGTGTGTATTGTGGCAAGCCAAATAACTTTCTTACAAAGAAGTATATAAGTAAGAAGAATATAAGTAAGAAGTTTCTCTACTTCATTATATTCTTTAAAACCCCATACCTGTGCACCATAACATAAAATAGATCTAAATACTGAGTTAAATACTTCTATTTTTGATGCATATGGTATTTGATTATTCGTCATAAAAACTTTCCATCCAACATTTAAACCTGTTTTCGCTTTTTCCAATTTCTGTTGGAAGTGTGTTTTAATGACAGTGTATTGCTTAAAGTGATTCCTAAATATTTATAGTTTTTAACCACTTCGATTATTTCCTTGTTCAAATTCCATTTTTCCTTTCTCCCAACTTTACCTCCATTTCTAAACACCATAACCTTCGATTTATTTAGGTTAATTTGTAGACCCCATTTTGTACAGTATTGTTCAATATTATTTATCATATATTGTAAGCTACAAGGATCGGATGCTACGGCCACTATATCGTCCGCATATGCTAAAATTTTAATTTTTTTATTGTTGACCCAAAGACCTCCTCCAATTTCCTTTTCTAAATCGTTTATATAACATGAGAACAAAAAAGGACTCATAAGGCAACCCTGTTTAAGGCCCATCGAAGTTTCGAAAAAGTTTGTTATCCCTTCCTTACACCAAACGGCTGCTTCAGTATTCTCGTATAAAAGTTTTATTACATTGATAATTTTAGATGATACTTTTAATTTATGCAATTTATATATCAATGCCCCTCTGTGTATTCTGTCAAATGCCGCTGAAAAATCGATTAAAAATGCATACACCTTCCCCCGTTTTTTACTTAGTTTTAACTTTATTATACTCATCAGGTTAAAGATGTTATCAATTGTCGAATAATCTTTCCTGAATCCTGCCTGAAATTCTCCAATAATAACATTACTTTCAGCCCATTCAGTTAATCTTAGCTGTATCAAGCCTGTAAACAACTTCCCTACTGTATTGATAAACGAGATTCCTCTGTAATTATTTAGTTCACTTTTGTCGCCGTTCTTATATATTGGGTAGATTATTGATTGTTTAAAAAATTTCGGTATTTTTCCTGTCTCGAAAATTTGATTAAATGTTTCTAGCAATTTTTCTAAAAAACTATTTGTCTAATGAAATAAGTAATTATTATGTTATTTCTCTACTGTTACTTTCTCTACTGTTACTGTATGTATTAAGTGGAATCATCTATATAAATAACGATGAAATTCTGTTCGTTTGTTTGTTCTTTATAGAAATCCATACCGTTTGTTCTGAATTTTCCAAATTTCGCACAGTGGTTCTATGATTCCAGGTGCGAACACCTTTCTATGTTGAAATTGCATAACTTCAGCCAATCTCTGGTTATATTCTTTATTTTTAAAAAATCGTTTTGATCTCGCTTTACACTGGTTTTTACGAAATCGACCATTTGATTCGATAAAAGTCTCAATTTATAGATTTAAAAAATGAAATTTTAGAGTGAAACCAGTATTTACAGCTAGTTCGAAATATATAAAAAATCTGATTAAAAAAAATAAAATTAAACGTATTTGTAAAAAGCTGTTGGAAGCCGCCCAATGATTATTTGTATTGTCAACTCGTGAGGAGGCGAGAGTTAAGGTAACGGTTCGGCCCACATCGGCGCACCATTGTCCACCGCTGTCGGCTAATCGGGCTCGCTGCCACCGAGTGAGCAAAGTACCAGGTTATAAGTTTCTCAATAGATACTTCAACGGGTAGACTACATGTTACTAAAAGGTGATTTTTCTAGGAGCAGTTATACTTAGAGAAACCTACAAAAAATTCTGTTTCATTCAATAGTAATATGAATTAATGAAACGGGATAAGTTAATCGTTGATAATCCAAAATTATCATATACAGTAAGCATTATATTCTTGGTTATGGCCTTGAATCTTTCTTCCTGGCAATGAATTTTTCTAGGTTAACGCTAGGAGTACCAATGGGTATCTGACTTCTCATCTTTAACAAGTGGGGGCTCTACGTACTCATAACTTTCTTCTATTGTTAATTAACTCTAATTATATATTTTTTAATTTATTTCAATTTTTCCGGTTTTCAACGGAATTACAAGTTTTGGATCCCCTCAGTTCAAATAACCATTTCCCGCGAAATGGTCTGTGTGTGTGTGTGTGTGTGTGTGTGTGAGTGTGTGTGTGTGCGTGCGTGTGTGTGTGTGTGTGTGTGTAAGTGAACAGACTAGCTCAAAAACTATAAACCACACGAAACTGAAATTGGGTATTTGGTATAGGTAAATGCCCGTGATGTGACAGCAAAAATTTCATCAAAATTGGTCAAAGGGAGGGGGTACTTTATTTATTAACCTTTAACTTTTTTTTAGATATTCTCAAAAACGGCTCTAACTATTATGATAAAATTTAGTATATGATGTATTTATATGCCCGAGATATGAATAAAAAAATTTAATCAAAATTGTTCAACCGGAGGGGACACTTTATTTTATAACTTTTTTTTTCCCATGTTTATGTTTTTTTTCGATTTACTCAGAAATAGCTATAACGATTTTGATTAAACTGGTCACGTTTAATGAGAATCAAATATTCTTTAATATCATGTAAGCTTTATCATTATTAAAATGTTCTGAGGGGGCATAAATGAGGAAGGGGACTTTTTTGTTTTCCTATAAAGTACCTTTGTTTTTGTTTATATGGAGAAATTGTCTCTCGTTTCGCCTAAAAATAAGAGATGGCTAAATATGAAATATGAAAAAAATCAAGTAAACATATAGAGGATAAAAAAAAAATATTCCGTCAACTCATAAAATACATACGGCTTTAATGACAGACCAATGCTTTTTAATTAATGATTTTCTGTTCATTTAATGGAAATTATTTATTTCATAGGAACTATATGAAGTTTTCAACAACTAGATACAGAATTATAAAATCAGACGACTTAGAGTATTACGCTTGCATTTCCGAATTATCATAAGTAAAAATTTTATTTTAAAATAAAAAAATTAGTTTACTTTAAAGAGCAAATACAAACAAAAATAAGTAAATGAATGTGGAAAATTGTGTGACTTTGAAAAATGGCATTTAACAAAACACGTCAATTTCCAATCAAAGTAAGTTCGTAAGTGAAAGCTGTGTGTTGCGCGCTTCGTAGCAGATTTTGTTCTTAGAATTTAAAAATTATAATTTTTAAAATATGTACGTCGGCTACAATGAAATATGTAAATATCACATATTTGTGCTACTTATTTTTATCTCCCCCCCAACCATTTCCTGTCCATGATATCAAGTATCTTCCACTATCTTAAAAACTTCGATCAGTAATTTTTACTTTCACTTACCTATATATGAAATATATAGTAAGTGGAAGTATTGCGATCGTGAAAATTTTCGACTTCCGGTTTTCAACGGAAATACACGTTTTGGGACCCCCTGAGTCGAAATAACCAAGTCCCGCGAAATGGTCTGTGTCTGTGGGTGTGTGTGTGTGTGTGTGTGTGTGTGTGTGTGTGTGTGTGTGTGTGTGTGTGTGTGTGTGTGTGTGTGTGTGTGTTTGTGTGTGTGTGTGTGTGTGTGTGTGTGTGTGTGTGTGTGTGTATGTGTGTGTGTATGTATGTGTAGGAAATTGGGTATTTAGTGTAGGTATATGCCCGCGATGTGACAGCAAAAATTTCATCAAAATTGCTCAAAGGTGTATGTGTGTGTGTATGTATGTGTAGGAAATTGGGTACTTTATTTAATAACTTTTTACGTTTTGTTCGATTTTCTCAAAAACGGCTCTAACGATTTTGATTAAACTGAGTATTTGATCGCTTTATATGCCCGAAATATGACTGTAAAAATTTCATCAAAATTGATTAACCGGAGGGGGGGACTTTACTTAATAAATTTTGTATCATTTTCACGTGTTTTTTTTATTTACTCAAAAACGGTTTTGACGATTTTGATCAAACTTGGTATTTGATGTATTTATATGCCCGAGATGTGACTGTAAATATTTCATCAAAATTGATCCACGGGAGGGGCGACTTTACTTAATGAATTTTGTACCATTTTCACATGTTTTTTTTATTTACTCAAAAACGGTTTTAACGATTTTGATCAAACTTGGTATTTGATGTATTTATATGCCCGAGATATGACTGTAAAAATTTCATCAAAATTGATCTACGGGAGGGGGGACTTTACTTGATAAATTTTGTATCATTTTCATGGGTTTTTTTATTTACTCAAAAACGGTTTTAACGATTTTGATCAAACTTGGTATTTGATGTATTTATATGCCCGAGATATGACTGTAAACATTTCATCAAAATTGATCTACGGGAGGGGGGACTTTACTTAATAAATTTTGTATCATTTTCACGGGTTTTTTTATTTACTCAAAAACGGCTTTAACGATTAACAAAAATAAGATATGAATGTAGAAAAATGTGTGACTTTGGGAAATGATAATTAGCAAAACAAGTCAATTTCTAATCTAAGTAAGTTGGTAAGTGAAAGTTGTGTGTTGCGCGCACGCACCAGATTTTTATACATCAGACACACGTTTCGGTTCACTTTCTTAGGTAAGCTCGGCAAGGAAATCGCTGGTTGTATGGAAACCTGATGTTGTATTATCTTTATAAATATGTCACCAAATAAATTAACTATCATCTTCAACTTTTATAAGAGACCTATCACAGGTAAATTACCAAGAAATAATTTTATGTTTATAGCAATTACAATTATTTTCAATGCGAAGGCGTCTGCAAGATTTCATCAAGAGGGGTAGGCTGATCAAATTCTCTTGATAGGGAGCGGGGGTCGAGGTATTCGGACAATTTAAGGCTTAATTAATGCTTCAAACAAAGCTTATTGAAGTTTAAAAATTAAAATATCTGTTTATATAATACTTAATTAAAATAGTAAATGAATCATAATTTATTTAATTTGTAGTTTTTGTTTCTCATATTTTCTTAGGGGGTTCCAATGTAAAACCTTTAAAGTTGTAAGGTCTTGCACAATCCGAATAAGAAAAGAAAAAAAATCTGGTGCGTGCTCGCAACACACAACTTTCACTTACCAACTTACTTAGATTAAAAATTAATGCGTTTTGTTAATTGCCACTTCTCAAATGAACAGAACGGCTTTAATTATGAGCAATGGTCTGTCATTAAAGGCGTACTCCGCATGCTTGGGCTCAACGAGTCTTATGAGTTGACTGAATATTTTTCTTTTTTCTCCTCTTTATGTTTTCTTTATTTTTATCATATCTCATATTTAGCCATTTCTTATTTTTTGGCGTAACGAGAGACAGTTAATTTCTCCATGTAAACAAAAACAAAGGTACTTTATAAGAAAGAAAGAAACAAACAAAAAAGGCCCACCCCCCAAAAATAAAAGCCCCCTCAGAACATTTTAATAATGATAAAGCTTACCTGATATTAAACAAAACCTAATTTTCATTAAACATGACGAATTTGATAAAAATCGTTAAAGCCGTTTTTGAGATAATCGAAAAAAAAAAAAAAAAATTGGAAAAAGTTAAGAAATAAAGTGCCCCCTCAGTTGGACCAATTTTGATGAAATGTTGGCTTTTACATATTTGGTATATACATACATCAAATAACCAGTTTCTTCAAAATCGTTAAAGCCGTTTTTGAGTAAATAAAAAATATGTACACGTGAAATTGGTACAAAATTTATTAAGTCAAGCCCCCCCTCCGGTTGATCAATTATGATGAAATTTTTGCAGTCGTATCTCGGGAATATACATACATCATATACCCAGTTTGATCCAAATCGTTAAAGCCGTTTTTGAGTAAATAAAAAAAACACGTGAAAATGATACAAAATTTATTAAGTAAAGTCCCCCCTCCGGTTAATCAATTTTGATGAAATTTTTACAGTCATATCTCGGGCATATAAATAGATCAAATACTCAGTTTAATCAAAATCGTTAGAGCCGTTTTTGAGAAAATCGAAAAAAACGTAAAAAGTTATTAAATAAAGTACCCCCTCCCTTTGAGCAATTTTGATGAAATTTTCGCTGTCACATTTCGTGCATATACCTACACTAAATACCCAATTTCAGGTTCCCACGGTTTATAGTTTTTGAGCTAGTCTGTTCACACACACACACACACACACACACACACACACACACACACACACACACACACACACACACACACACACACACACACACACACACACACACACACACACACACACACACACACACACACAGACAGACACACACACACACACACACACACACACACACACACACACACACAGACAGACACACACACACACAGACCATTTCGCGGGACTTGGTTATTTCGACTCAGGGGGTCCCAAAACGTGTATTTCCGTTGAAAACCGGAAGTCGAAATTTTTCACGATCGCAATACTTCCACTTACTATATATTTCATATATAGGTAAGTGAAAGTAAAAAGATGTTCAGAAATTGTAATCCCTTATTACGATAAAGATAATTTGTTAAAAAGATAATAAAGGTTGTAATCCTTTATTATAAAGAGAAATTAAATACCTTCTATCTAGAAATCTACTCTTACAGCATACTATACCTAGCATATTTTAAAGGAAGCATTTTTCAAATATGGTTAAACGATATTTATAGTTGTTAATAAACTCGAAATAAATGAATACATGCAAAATTGTGGGAACATGTTTATGCCAAAATCGTGCTTGAAACTACAGCTATTTGCTGCAAAAACTACTATTTGCACGGCTATCATTTGGTTCTTTTTGATTACACAGCGTTCGACAATAGAGTGTATCTAATCTCAAATGTCGCATCCAATTTTCGCTTCCTCCGAAATACTACCTTCCATAACAACCGTATTATTAAAAAAAATAAATAAATAAAACGCCTTTATTACTTAATTTATTGAACCATTATTAACCATTAACCATTAACCAGTATATCCTACATGATTGAGCACATATAAAATAAAAAAACAGATAGTTGGTACAAAAATATTTTTTTTATTTTCCTCATTATGTTAGAACAGTTTTCAGCGAATCCAAAACGAGTATTCGTTAATTTCTAAGTTTTTGTAAAGTGCCCATTTATTACCGGCCAAATGATTTGCATTTCAAACAAAAACATGCTCATAAACAAAAAAAAAGAAAAAGAATTAACAAGCAAAATGCGTAGAATATTTGCAAACTCTCTAGCATACGCAGAAGATAAAAAAAATAAGAAGTGAATTTTAATATTTTTGAATTCAATTTATGTTTTGTTAAGTTTGTTTCTTATATTTTCCTATTCTTATTTTTAAAGTTCTGTCTACTTTAGAGTAACAAATAGTTTCCTCAAAAATTTGAGACAAGGCTATTTAAAATAATTTGAGATAATAAATAATAAAATAATTTATAAAAAATCAAGTTTTAGACGACCTTTTAATACTTCAACAAAATATTTTATTTAATCTAGAATTGCAGAGGTCGGGGCAAAATAGTGCCAAGCAACATTTTAAACAAAAATAAACTATAGCTGCAGTCTGCTCTATATTACGAAGGACTATATGTCTATGATCGAAATGCCACCTTAATATGACTATATAGAGCTCCTATAGTCATATTTTGTTGGCATTTCCATCATAGATATATACATAGATATAGTACTACGTAATATATAGCAGATTGCAGCTACAGTTTACAACTAACTCTATGATGATATAAGTCAGAACAAAAAAATATTTCGTCACGGAGAAAAGAATATAGGACTATTTATAAAACAATTAAAAATACTTCCGTGCTAAGAAATGTACATTGAAAGCAACGGAAAACTAATATATCAGTAATATTATATTTGTGATGTATACATTTTTTCCCAAAGTTTAAAATCGAATTATCCCAGAACTATAGAATTAACACTTCTTTGTGACCTACTCCACGTCAAATATAATCTTTTCCAAGCCAATTGTCCATTTGTCCATTTATTTAAGTCAAATTTAACCATTTTCAAATGAATTGTAAATCTTTTCAAGCTTGAATAAACTCCTAAACATTATGGTTTATCTAAGAATGAAGATTTAAGTTCTGTAAGGCCTATTAAATGGCACTCATTGCAATTAAAAATTCAAAAGTAACGATAAATCGAATTGGGTATCCGCGACCAAATATCTAAAACTCAATTCAGAGTCCATAAACAATACATGACCCCAAACCTGAATATTAACTATAGAAACGACACGGCACATACACGGAAAGGAATTTCGACGATAATATTATTTCGCAGTAATCGTTAGTTATTTACATTTCAAGATAATTTCAAAAACTCCATCCAACTTAAAAAAAAAAACACACACACATAAATATTTAGGTAAGTAATATAAGATTATGGATTAAAAATAATTGGCATTTTATTTTTAAGCATTTTACCTTAATATCAATGATCTTGAAAAAAAAAATCATGAAGTATTCCTAAATTATTTCAAATATCCTAACAGAAATTAAAATAATTAATTATAAATAAAAAAACAGTCCAGTTTTTTTAAAATTTTGATCCTTTATTAACCTCATACTGTTTTTACAATAGTCGGTTCAACGTTTCGGCACTAAGCCATTTTCAAGAAGAAGACCTAAACTTTAGAATTTCAATACTTTTGAACTCAACAAATTAAAATAAAAAACAGTTAAGTGATGAAATATGTTTTCACCCACATATGACCACAATTTTTCAAAAGGCTGACTACCCTTGTCAAAAATTAAAAATCTTGTTACTAGTTAAAAATTATAATCACTTTTGGTAAGAATCACAGTCAAATGGATTATTTTACCAGTCCCCTTACCCCCTCCAACATGTAACTTCACTATTACTTAAATAAACAATTTGCAAATATTAAATTAAAAACATGATTAAAATTCTTACGCTTTTTATTTTACTATTTATTAATTTTCTAAAATTTTAAAATTCATAATAAAAAATTTTTATGTAAATTTCCAGACAGATAACTTCTTATTATTAGGACCATAAATTATTAATTTTACTTAGAATTTCCGCATAGTATTTGTTTAAATTTTAGGAGTCATTTTAAAAAAAGGAATAAACCATAATATTTAGGAATTCATTCAAGCTTCAGAAGGGTTAAAATTGACTTGTGACAGGTTACAATTAATTTGGAAATGGTTACATTTGAAGTTAAAAAAGGTTACAATAGACTTGGAAATACTATCTATATATCAATGTGGCTTGGCACTCTCCAATCCAATTTGAGTTTTGGTGCCAATCCTTTATTACATTTTATCATTTGTTCTGGTTCATCTTTCCTATTTTGAATTTATTTTGTATTATAGAGACCTAATTTTATTTCTTTATGATCATATTTTTCATTTTAGGCAATGGATATGCGCCATTTCATTCTCTCTTAAATAAATAACGACCACGCCAAAGACCCTGAGGATCGCAGCCACTCCAGAGACCACGCCAGGACCTCGCAGACGGAGCGGCTGAGACAGACTGTGGCTGAGAGGATGAGATGCAAATCCGCGGCCCCCACTTCCAGGGGGCGATGACCCCGGGCCGCCAGGTACGGCCAGGTACCGGGCCCCCCTCCACATTCCTGCCCCCTCTCCCCCAGCCACTACCACAGCATCAGACCACAATAGTCAGCTATCCTCGAGGATATCGTACAATCCAGTCTTTTATATTACAATTCACGCTGAAGAGATGGGTATTAGATATAGCTGCCATCATTTTAACACTCGTCAAATTAGATCAAGATTAACAAAAAGAATATATTTAAAAATTATAAAAGATCGAGCTTCAAAGCTGCGACGCATAGTGGGAAAATTTTGTCACTTAGCGGCCAAAAATCTATAATTCCTGACTAAATGACGATAATCGAATAATTCTTTTTTCATTACAGAGCATGGGATATCCTTTATCAGTGAGAATAAAAAAAAAATAAAAATACAATCGCTCAAAGTATTTCAAATTAATTTTTAAATGAATCCTTTCTTCACTTAAATTTAAATAAAATAGCTTATTCGGTACAGGGTTATATATAGGGGATGAAATGAGTCAGGATTATTATCTATTGAGCTTTCTGCTTGTATATGTCTTTTTCAAGCATTTGCTCATTTTGAAAGGTTTTAAAATAATTGTCAAAACCCATTTATATTCAATAATTTTACAGCCATTCTACTTATTCATAAAATGTTCTTATACATGTTCTGTGCAATAATATGAAAAGTAAAACTCAATATGGAAAAAAATAGAATTTATTTTAAGAAAATCTATGCTCATCTTTCTGGTATTATTTTTTTTTCTATTGAGCCTTACTTTTTATATTATTGCACCGAATATATTTTATAAATAAGAAGAATGGCTGTAAAATTATTGGATAAAAATGCGTTTTAATTTCATCCACGTTGAGTATGTAATTTATGAAAAGAAAGTATTTAAATTTATATAACTTCTATTATTGGCAATAGTTGGTTCTGATTTTTTCCATAATGGTAGAGGGTGAAGGGTGCTAAAATACCATAATAGAATTAGAGCGATCAAATGCGATCGATCGGCGATATATCGATTTTAAGATTTAAATCCCTATATTTGAACTTTCATTATATTTTCGGCCTCGAATTAGACTAAATCATAAAGCATACTTCTAGTTGAATTATATGACAATATTTTCTTCCGTTAAAATTCCTAAAAAGAAAGGTTATTTTTAATTCAATTTTATGGATTTTTTCTTATTTAGGCAACAATTATTATAAAATCTTTCAAAACTAAAAACATGCCTGAAAAAGACATGTATATAAGCAGAAAGCTCAATAGATAATAATCCTCATTTCATCCCCTGTATATAACCCTCTACCGAATAAACTATTTTATTTAAATTTAAGCGAAGAAAGGATTCATTTAAAAATTAATTTGAAATACTTTTATAGTATTTTTATTTTTTTTATTCTCATTGATAAAGGAAATCCAATGCTCGGTAATGAAAAAGAATTATTCGATTATCGACATTTATTCAGGAGTTATAAATTTTTGACCGCTAAATGACAAAATGTTCCCACTGTGCGACGCTGGGTTCATATTTATCTCAATCTATCTTTGTTTTTCCATGTTTTACTTATTTGAGATAATCTAAATGTATTATATTATGTATTATATACATACAATAAATTTCACTTCTTTACACCTGGCGCGTACATAAGTGTCAGATATCAAAAAAGACAAAAAAACTTGTATTACCCATTAAAATATTGTTTAATTTGGACACATTGCCCTCTGCCCTGTCCCTTTATCATTATTTAAATCCCTATCTATACCCCCTTCCCCTTTGTTCCTTCCCAATTATGTTTCTTATTTTTTATTGTGTCGCGTTAAATATTTATTTTGTTTATTATATCCATGTAATACCCTCCTATGCTTTTACGTCTGTTTTAAAATGAACCATATTATTGATATTTTTAGTTAGACATATGTCAAGTAATTTAAATACATAGTATAATTACAACAACAACAAAAAAGTAGGCAAAATATCTGAAATTTAAAATGGAATACTTAAGCGTAAAAAAACAAAAAAACAACATCAAGACATCACGCAGGTTATACCAGCGTTACAATACAGGAATTAGAGAAATTACACGCGATTGGAATAATTTAAAATGTGGTCAAAAACAAAGATTTTGTTTAAAGGAAATATTAACCAATATTCTATCTAAATTACAAAATATTTTGTTTGGAATGATAATAAATAATTGAGAATTAAAATTAGAATGTTATTGTATGGAGGGTTAAGGAGATTAGTGACAAGGGGAGTCGCTTTGCAAGTCACCGAATATATATATATTTAATGAAACTACATTTTCGGTCTTGAACTAGAATACAAAAGTTCGCTCATGAACAATTTCAATAAGTTTATTGAAATGCTACCTTCAATTGATTTTTTTATTACAAGTATAACAACACTGTAAATACTCACCATTACTAGACACACTGACTAGTAAAACATAATTCCTGACCACCAATTTGGGTTTCGCACATTTCATTCAACAACACATCAACTACATAGAGTAACTGACTTCATTTCTGGGGCACTAGAGCAGAAAAGTACTCTACTCGTGAATTTCTGGATATCGCCCAGACGTTTGATAAAGTTTGGCATCAGGGTCTTCTCTTCAAACTCAAGACCTTTCTACCCCACTCACATTATCTTACTTATAGTTCAATCGAACCTCTGCGAAAGATTTTCTTCTATTCAACAAGGCACTAAGACTTCTTCAGTCAGACCAATCTCGACAGGTATTCCACAAAGGTCAATACTTGTTCCATTACTCTACATAATATCACACATGACATACCTACAAACTATGAGACTTACAAATTACAAACTACGCCGACGACACTGCAATTTTTAACAATACATAATAACTCAAGACTGGGATCACTAAATTTGCAAAATCACACAAATTATTGCATTTACAAAATTGGTACTCACTTTGGAAATGAAATTAAACCATAACAAATATCAGCTTAGAACATTCATACTTACGCGCGACACGTGCCCACCAGTTTATATCGGAGACAATCAAATATCTCAGACGGACTCCGTACGCTACCTGGGACTACTGTTCAACAGAAGGATGACTTGGGGTCCACATGTGAAAATGAAAATACAGACTTTTAACAAACGACTAAAAACTGACTAACTGTTCTCTCCTTTTTCTAAATCGTCAAAATTGCAAATAGAACATAAACTGAATGCATACACTTACTTACATAAACCCATTAGGATTTACGCCTCACAGAGTTTCGGCTCAGCAAAGAGGACGCACTTAAACAAATTACTAACTTTTCAACCTATTTTTTTGAGACTAATAACGAACGCTCCCTGATGCGTAAATAATAAAACTCTACATTCAGATTAGTACAACCAACTATCGAACACCAAGTAAGAGATAAAAATTAGAGACAAAATTATAAGGCAATATCCAAGATTCAATTATATTGTAGAAGGATTAAATTATTGAAAGGAATTGAGTTCGAAATTAAGTCTGCAGAACCTGAAATTGTTGCTAGTTAATAACTGGTTTGTTCCAACAAGCAGTCCTGGGCTTAATGTCATGTCCCCAGGAAGAAATTAGTTACTTTAATAATGATGATATTTAAAATCTACCAGAAAATAAATAAAGCGAATATTTGAGAATTAAACATTAATATAGACTTAACATTAATATAGAATTAAACATATTCAAAATAGTTAAAAGCTATTTCAGAAAAACGATGCGTTGAATACATCCTAATGGTTTTAAGGGTGGTTGGAAAATGAAGCATTTGGACAATCGAAAATCTACGCATATTATATATGTAATTCTGTTCTTAGTAAACAAATAATTATTTCATTGTTCATTGGTTTTTATTTAAAAGAAGAAATTATTACTTTCACCTACCTATATATGAAATATATAGTAAGGGAAATTATTGAGATCGTGATTATCGTCCCCTGAGTCCAAATAACCAAGTCCCGCGAAATGGTCTGTGTGTGTGTGTGTGTGTCCTTGTGTATGTATGTAAACAGACTAGCTCAAAAACTAAAAACCGTACGAACCTGATATTGGGTATTTGGTGTACCTATATATGTGCCCGCGATGTGACTGCAAATTTTTTATCAAAAATGGTCAAACGGAGGGGGTACTTTATTTAATAATTTTTTTTCTAATTTTTATGTTTTTTTTCGATTTTTTCAAAAACGGCTGTAACTATTTTGATCAAACTGGGTTCCACGATGGGACAGCCAAAATTTCATATCCCGCATCATCACTGATGAAAATAAAAAAATTATTTTACTTTAAAGAGTTAATGCGTGATCTTCAAATTTTTTAAAGCATTTAAGGAGTGAAAAGATAAGGTACAAGATAATGTTTAATTAGTTATATATTAGTTTATAAACTTTAGTTCCATAATAAATTTATGAAGGCAATATAAAGTGATTTTAGAGGAACAATAATCGTTCTCGATTTTCAATAAGGTTTAAGAGACAAACTTTACTACGAGTCGTAAATATACTCCCCATTAATTCAAAAGCAAATCGCTGTAAAAAACAACCAAGCAGAAAAAAAAACTAGGCTGTTGATGAAATTAGGTCCCTTAAAAAAAGAAATGAGCAATAATGAACCGAAAAGTGGTGAGTAGTTTCAAGTTTTGCATTACAGATACATTATAACTTTTAGAGGTATACAAATATAATATATAATATTTAGTATATATATATAGCATATATATAGCATATATATATAGTATATATATATATATATATATATATATAGCATATATATATAGTATATATATACTATATAACTGTGGAAAAGTGTGGCGTTTACATATTATCGAAGCACATCGATTTCTAATCTAAGTAGGTTCATAAGTGAAAGTTGTGTGTTGCGCGCATCGCACCAAATTTTTAATAATAAATATAACTAATTCGTTAAGGAAATGCAAACAGCAAGGTTGACTAGGCAACGACTTATATTATTAAAAGTTTATGAAAATTATGCAGGTACGTTTTTATATTTACTGATTTTCAAAAATAGTTTTATTTTTATATATTACTAGCTGTATATACCGGTTTCACCCAGGAGAATTTCATTTCTTAAATCTATAAACTGAGACTTTTATCGACTCAAATGGTCGATTTTGTAAAAACCAATGTAAAGCGAGATCAAAACGATTATTATAACAATAAAGAATATACCCAGAGATCGGCTGAACTTATGCAATTTTAATATGGACAGGTGTTCGCACCTGGTCTAAAAGAACCACTGAGCGAAATTTGGAGAATAAAGAATATCAGTTGAAGATCAGCTGAAGTTATGCAACTTTAATATGGACAGGTGTTCACAACTGGTATCAAAGAACCACTGAGCGAAATTTGGAGAATTTAGGACAAACGGGATTTCTATAAGGAACAACAGAATTTCATCTTTATATACATAGATTACAGCTGTATATCCCGGTTTATCACGGGGAATTTCATTTTTCTAAAGAAACGGTCGATTTCGTAAAAAAAAAATCATTGTAAAGTGAGATCATTATGATTTTTATAACAATGAAGAATATCAGCTGAAGTTATGCAATTTTAATATGATCAGGTGTTCGCACCTGGTCTGAAGAACCACTGAGCGAAATTTGGAGAATAAAGAATATCAGCTGAAGATCGGCTGAAGTTAGGCAATTTTAGTATGGACAGGTGTTCGCACCTGGTATCAAAGAACCACTGCGCAAAATTTGGAGAATTTAGGAAAAACGGTATGGCTTTCTATAAAGAACAAATAAACAAACAAACAAACAGAATTTCAACTTTATTTATATAGATATATTATTAATATTATTCGTCATTATTATTATTATATTTTACATTTTTAAAATCATTGTTTCTATTCATTTCTCCTTAGAATGTATATTTAGATTGTACGAATGATTGATTATCTTAAGCTCCATCGTTATTTAGTATCGCGTTATTCCGGTAGTTGGATAAGGAAAATTAAATAATTATTCAATATAGACTAAATTAAAAAAAAAATTACAAATTCTATAACATGCTCAGTCACATACGCATATAATAATACAAACTTTTTTCATTGTATAAAAAAACTAAACAAATAATAATAAATAAAAAAACGCTCTATTCAATCTTCGATTCATTTTATACATCTCTCTCTAAGAAACCGCAAGATAATAATACATTGTACAATAGTAATAAAAATTAATGGTAAGGGAAGCAGAAAAAAATAATAAAACCCAGCATTAGGGAAATCCTAAATCCGGTTCTTGAAAGAATAATAAGGAATAAATACCCGGTGAAGAATACATCGTTATTCCGTAATGAAGAACTTAATAAAGAACCTCTCAGCGTATTACAAGGAGAAACTGATATACTACCTCGTTATCATATTGAAAAATAAGTTGTCTAATCATTGTTTGCATCGGATAAATAGTTTTGTTTTAAAAAAAATCTGCGTTGTATGGTGCAATGCGCGCAACAGACAACTTTCACTTACCAATCTACTTGAGTAGAAATCAACTTGTTTTGATAAATATGTTAACGCAATTCAGCAGCTTATCAGAAAATAGCGTTTTCTACATATTTTCGTTATTCACCATAAGTTAAAAAGTATTATAATTATTGAAAAAAACTTATTGAAAAAAGTCCACATTACTTATCGATTTATAATTAGTTTTGTTTTAGGGACCTAAAAAAATTTTAATTTCATCAATAGTAGAATGTTTTTTTTTTTACTGCTTGTTTGTTTTTTACTGTAATTTACTTTTTGTAACTATAACGTGAAGGTGTATTTTGATCGTGTATGTTAGGATAGAAGGTGTAATTTAAATCGTGAATCGATAGGTGTATTTCGGTAAAGTAAAATATAATTTTGAAATGTTTTTTCTTATGCCTTTCTGGAAACCGAGATTAATGTTCCTCTAAAACAGTATTTCATTCAGAAATACTTTTTCAGAATATATTTCATTCAGATATCTATTGTAACGTTAAATCGATAAGCAAATAAAAAAAAACATATGGTGTAAACTCCCAGAACGTTGTTGGAACAAAATAAGCGGTTGGAACGAACTGTTTTGGTTTAGATCTTAGGCGCCTAGCCCACGAAGACGAAGAACTGTCCACATTGTTCTGGAACATTCCAGGCCTGACTATTTACGATTATATATAAGGAGCGAGTGACTGAACGAATTAGTTTAAGTCTAAGTCTGTATATTGACTGTGTAGTTCAACTCATATCATGGTGTGTTATAACGTTATCATTTTTTTAACCTGCTCAAGTATTTAGGTTTTCTTAATTCGCTGGCATTGATAACTATATTTCTGTTGAATAAATATTTGTTACTCACATAAGTGTTACACTATTATGAAACTAAATTTTGTAAACTAAGGCATAACTAATTAAAGATTATCTTGTACCACATTTTTTAACTCCGTAAACTGCTTTAATTAATTTGAGCATCGCGAATTGTTTTTACACTCGAAAGTATAATAAAAAATCTGGTGCGTGCGCGCAACACACAACTTTCACTTACCAACCTACTTAGATTAGAAATTTTTTCTCCTCTTTATGTTTTCTTTATTTTTATCATATCTCATATTTAGCCATTTCTTATTTTTAGGCTTAACGAGAGACAGTTATTTTCACCATATAAACAAAAACAAAGGTACTTTATTAAAAACAAACAAACAAAAAAGGCCCCAACCCCCCCAAAAAAGCCCCCTCAGAACATTTTAATAATGATAAAGCTTACCTGATACTAAAGAACGCCTAATTTTCATTAAACATGGCGAATTTGATAAAAATCGTTAAAGCCGGTTTTGATATCCTCGAAAAAAAGGTAAAAATTGGAAAAAAATATGAAACAAAGTGCCCGCTCGGTTTCACCAATTTTGATGAAATGTTAGCTGTCACATCTTTGGCATATACATACATCAAATACCCAGTTTGATCAAAACCGTGAAAGCCGTTTTTGAGTAACAAAAAAAACACGTGAAAATGATACAAAATTTATTTAGTAAATTCCCCCCTCTGGTTGATCAATTTCGATGTAATGTTGACTATCGCATCTTTGGCATATACATACATCAAATACCCAGTTTGAACAAAATCGTTAAAACCGTTTTTGAGTAAATAAAAAAAACACGTGAAAATGATACAAAATGTATTAAGTAAAGTCCCCCCTCCGGTTGATCAATTTTGATGAAATTTTTACAGTCATATCTCGGGCATATAAATAGATCAAATACGTAGTTTAATGAAAATCGTTAGAGCCGTTTTTGAGAAAATCGAAAAAAACTTAAAAAGTTATTAAATAAAGTACCCCCTCCCTTTGAGCAATTTTGATGAAATTTTTGCTGTCACTTCGCGGGCATATACATACACTAAATACCCAATTTCAGGTTCGCACGGTTTATAGTTTTTGAGCTAGTCTGTTCACACACACAGACACACACACACACACACACACACACACACACACACACACACACACACACACACAGACCATTTCGCGGGACTTGGTTAATCGGACTCAGGGGACCCCAAAACGTGTATTTCCGTTGAAAACCGGAAGTCGAAAATTTTCACAATCGCAATACTTCCACTTACTATATATTTCATATATAGGTAAGTGAAAGTAAAAATTGTATTCTAAATAATTTTTTTTTTTTATTATTTGTGATAAGATGTGAATGCAAGCGTAATGCAACATCGCGTCTGATTTTATAATTCTCCATTTACTTACAATGGATGTATTGTCCACTAAATATAGGTACATGTTCGAAATGTGACAATTCTTTCGCATGAGCAGAACTGCTTCACCTATAAACCATGGTCTGTCATTAAATGTGTCATGCGTGTTAAACGAGTTTTCAATCTGTTAAAAGAGATGTAACATTTTTCTTTTTTTCTCCTGTAAATATTTATCCATTTCTTATTTTTAGGCATAATGAGATAGAGTCAATTTATTCATATAAAAAAATTCTTAACCATTTAAGCTACCTCAGAACAATTCTATGATCATAAAACTTATCTGATATTAAAGGATACTTGTTCCTCATTAAACATGAGTTTATTCCAAATAGTTTTTGAGAAAATAAAAAAAAAAAATGTAAAAATGAAATAAAGTGCCACCTTCGTTTGATCAATTTTGATGAAATTGTTGCTGTTACATCGGGGGCTTACACTTACATCAAATACCTAATTTCAGGTCTTTTATTAATACATGCACAGAGACACGTTTCGTGAGACTTGGTTATTTGACTGAGGGATCCCAAAACGTGTATTTCCATTGAAAACCGGAAGTGCAAGCCGTAATACTTTTCCTTACTATATATTTCGTACATAGGTAAGTAAAAGTAAAAAAAAATTGTTTTCAGAAACGAAAATTTATTTACGACTTAATTGAAACCTATAAATTGTGTTATGTGGTAGGGTAAACCGGACAGTTATTGACACCCTCAAGACTACTATTTCTGTGGTGATATTAAAAAAAAACATTTTATGAAGGAATCAAATTGAAACTTCCTTTGGCTCCTCTTTATCTATCCTTATAAAGACTCTAGAGGTTTTTTTTGGTCAGAAGTTCAATGGCAATACGATTTATACATGGCATTATATACGTATGGCACGATTATATACATATGGCAATACAATTTATTGTAAAAAGTGCAAAAACTAGTTAAGGACACCCTGTGGATTTAATTGCGAAATTTTCTCTATGGTTAGTTTGCTAATCACTTACTTTATAGAGTACTTAGAGGACCCTTCAAACATTAGATTCATGTATATCTTGAAATAAAATTAGGACTTGTTTACTTATTTCTTTAAGTTAAAGTTTGGGGTGTCAATAACTGACTGGTTTAACCTGTAACGTAATTAAGAATATTAAGCATTTTTTTGGAAAATATGGCCAAGGGTAAGAAAAAATTTTGATTCTCTCGATGGTCTACTAACTTTAAAGTCAAATATTACAAAATGTCCGCAAAACACCCCTTTCCTTTTTTTAGTATTTGCAGTCTAACTAATTTAGAACAAGAATGTATAAAGATCTTCTGCGATAACCTACGACTTTGACTTGGACAATTGTTTTTCAAATGAAATCAGACACTCAGCGCTTGCTTGAAAACCAATTCGCATCTACAGCAATTAGATTAACCGTTCTAATTAGATACATTTTATAATTAATTCCATAAAAAATATTAGTTTTTACTACAGTAAATTGACCAATATCAATAATTTTAAGCAGTGTCTGAAATTATGCCCTAATTTTAGAAAAAAATATTTAAAAAATCATTGCATCTACTATTGTTATTTACATATATTTAATTTGTGTTTGGAAATTGTGTTTATTGCATTACACTATAAAAGTAATATTTGAATTTTCAATTAAAAACAACTCTCATTTAATTTTAGAACTGAATTTTTATGGAATTGGTCCAATAGTCATGAGTATAGTTTTTAGGTCTAAAAAATCGAGAAATCTTTAAAAAGTGTTTCTGCGGCTCCCAGATGTAAAAAAGTTGCCATTTTGTCTCATTTATAAGAAAAAAAAAAAGAAATCGGAGCCTGACATTAAAGATTGTGTTTAAAATATCCTCTAAAAATATATATATATATATATATATATATAAAAACTTAAATTTGCTCAATATGCGGCGACTAAAGAAAAAAAAAAAGTCTTAAATGCACGTTGAGTATTCTAGAAGTATTTAAGTAAGTAAATAGCTTGTTTCATAATTTTCCCTCATGAATAATGTATCAGGTTTATTCGAATTATTTAATTTTTTTAATTTTCTTTTTAACTATTTAGGCAAGAGAACGACCTTCGACCCAAATAGGGTATTTGAGACAAAGATGAATAAAAAATGAGATGTTCCCACTCTTCACTAAACATACTGCCTTAAAAAAAAAATACGATTTTTTTTTGTTTCAATATGACCCATTTTAAGAACAACGTCAGCATGGAAGAAATTATTATTACTGAAATACTAAGGGCCGCTTTCTCCAAGTTAGTTTAAACCGAGTTTAAATTTAATCCGGATTATCTCTTGGTTTAAACCAGATGTGAGTTTCTTCAAGTCGGTTTAACCTCTAAACATGGTTTAAACTTAGATTAAGTTAATCCTTCATTTTTCCCGGTTTAAACTCTGATTTAGGTTTAAACTGCAAAATATAAACAAACATTTTGTGTGTTAACATACTCGCTCTTGTTACTCAGGAATTATTGTTTTGCACTTGACTGATACGAAAATGGAAAAATACATAATTGAATTTTAAATGACATGGAAGAAGAAGATTATGATGTGTTTTTGTTGCCAAAGAGGCGCATCAATAGACCAATCAGTTAATCCAAGAATATTTTCAGAATGTTACATCAGTGAAGTAGAATTGGGATGGGAAAAAAATGTTTCTTAACGTGCATTATTTTTATTATAATTGGTTCATAATTAATATCAAGGTTATGTTGTAAATTATGTTTCACTTGAATGTCTCATAATGATGTAAATTTATTATTATTAAGCTGTAATAATTAAATATCGCTCAACTTAGATCATTAATTATTTAAACAAAATGATAATAATAATAAAAAGGTTCAACATTATTTGAAAAAAATTTATGAAATGTAATAGGGGTTATTATTATTCTTGGCATAATAATATAATATCATAAAGAACATTTTATTAACATACAAATTAAATCTCTGAAAACAGCACCGCTCGTTTCATTGAATTCATTCGCCAATTTCTTCCATTCATCCTCCTTCTCTTTGACAGTGACGAAATTTGTTTTTTTGGTTTCAAAATTGTCTCCCTTCTCTTCCACAAGAGCCAGAATAACATTAATTTCACACTGAGAAAAGTTTTTACTTTTATTTTATTCTTTTTGCTCCATTTTTATAGAACACTTTCCCCTTATTTACTTTTTTGGTAAAAACAAAATAATATGTATAAATAATCTTTCCATAACCCTTACATTACCTTCTCTTTCCATAGAAGTTTCAACAAGGAAATGTAAACAAATATGTACCAACCTTTTAAAAAACATAATAACCTTCACATGATTAGGTTTAAACCGAGCTTAAACTAAACTAAGGCCGTAGAAAGTGAATCAGAGTTTAAACCTCGGATTAAAGATAATCCGGTTTAAGTTAATCTAAGTTTAAACTATATTGGAGAAAGCGGGCCTAACTGTAATAATAATAATTTAAACAAGTCAATAATTTGTTTTAGAGCATATTTATAAAAGCAATCCTGAGGTATAGCATTTAAATCAATTTTTTTTTTAATTCTTAAAAAATAGAAATTAGGTATTACGAAAGTCAATTATCCAAACGTCAATTATCTGATTCCGTTTAATGAAATTGATAATGTTAAATAAAAAAGATTTTTTTTTTGTGGTGACCTGTGTGTAGTGGCATAGTATACGTAGCAAACTACAAAACTGAAGGTCGCGAACTCGCGTCCCTCGGTGGCCCCAGGGTTTTTTCTAGTAAGTAAAAAATACTTTGCTATACCGTCCCTTCGACAGGATAAAAAATTAAGATCCCGAGCCTGCACGATGTCAATTACTCGTTAAAGAAAATGAAAATAATTCATAAAAGGGAGAGAAAACATTATCTATCCGCTTATCACTGCTTCCGGGCATGTGAAGTGAATTCTTTCCCTCAGAGAAACAGGACTCACGAAATTTTCCGCTTAACCGAGATTTCCGTTATGAAGACGTCCCGCTTATGAGAGGTTAAACTGTATACAACTCTAGCATTTATTTTTTTTTTTTTTTTTGGAATTCAATTATTTATTCGCGGCTGTCAGCAAGATGCTGACAATCAGCGAATGAGATGGTGGCAATAGGAAATAATGACATGTCAGGCATGAGGAGGGAAAGCACCGAACAGCACCCCCTTCCTGGCTTGATTCAATTACCTTGGCTGTCTAAAAGAGCCGATCTCACATCCAGCGCCTTTTTTGTCTTCTCATATCCATGCTAATATCAGCCAAATTCCTGATTAAACTGTTGGGATGTCCATTCAAGTTAATAAAAATCGTTTGTAAAGAGTCGTTATGTGCAGGTCGACTGTTGGTAGATGGAGGTCTGTATGTAAAGTTTTGTTAGTCACATACCAGGGTGCCTTTGTAATAAGTTTATTTTTAATTTTAAAATCAAATACAATAACTATAACATGATTTTTTCGGAATAGAAAATTGTCAATTTCAAAACTTGGTGAGAGCGCAACCCTTAATATTTTTCTGATTTTCCGCAGTCTGTTGACAGTTTAGAGAGCAGGTTTCAGAATTTAGTGAATTTTTTCCCTGAGAGAACCTGGACTTACGAATTTTTCCGCTTAACCGAGGTTTCCCTTATGAAGAGGTTCAGCTCACGAGAGGTTATACTGCATTTTTTTACTTTCACTTACCTATATATGAAATATATAGTATGTGGAAGTATTGCGATCGTGAAAATTTTCGACTTCCGGTTTTCAACGGAAATACACGTTTTTGGGTCCCCTGAGTCAAAATAACCAAGTCCCGCGAAATGGTCTGTGTGTGTGTGTGTGTGAACAGACTAGCTCAAAAACTATAAACCGTGCGAACCTGAAATTGGGTATTTAGTGTAGGTATATGCCCGCGATGTGACAGCAAAAATTTCATCAAATTTGCTCAAAGGGAGGGGGTACTTTATTTAATAACTTTTTACGTTTTCTTCGATTTTCTCAAAAACGGCTCTAACGATTTTGATTAAACTGAATATTTGATCTATTAATATGCCCGAGATATGACTGTAAAAATTTCATCAAAATTGATCAACCGGAGGGGGGACTTTACTTAATAAATTTTGTATCATTTTCACATGTTTTTTTTATTTACTCAATAACGGTTTTAACGATTTTGATCAAACTTGGTATTTAATGGATTTATATGCCCGAGATATGACTGTAAAAATTTCATCAAAATTGATCAACAGGAGGGGGGACTTTACTTAATAAATTTTGTCCAATTTTTACCTTTTTGATCGATTATCTCAAAAACGGCTTTAACGATTTTTATCAAATTCGTTATGTTTAATGAAAATTAGTTGTTATTTAATATCAGGTAAGCTTTATCATTATTAAAATGTTCTGAGGGGGCTTAAATGGGGAAGGGGCTTTTTTTGTTTTTCTATAAAGTACCTTTGTTTTAGTTTATATTGATAAATTAACTGTCTCTCATCACGCTTAAAAATAAGAAATGGCTAAATATGATATATGAAGAGAATCAAGTAAACATATACAGGTGAAAAAAAGAAAAATATTCCGTCAACTCATAAAACACCTTGAGCTCACGCATGCGCCGTACGCCTTTAATGACAAACCAATGCGTTATAATTAAACTGTTCTGTTCATTTGAGAAGTGGCAATTAACAAAACGCATTAATTTCTAATCTAAGTAAGTTGGTAAGTAAAAGTTGTGTGTTGCGCGCACGCACCAGATTTTTTATTTATACCACTATCCTTTCGAAAAGTAAAAATGTAAAGTCCGATATATCGATATTTTAGTCGATATATTGAATCACTATTTTGATGTACACAGAACTATCGATGCTATATACAGTTAAAGGTCTGGCCACACATGTCCGCACCGGATCCGCACCGTAGATATAATACAGGTTATGTTCAGAATATTTTTAATTTAACTTACATATTACCTTCAGTTATGCCTAAAGTTCAAGCCACACATGTCAGACACAGGCCACTTTAGGCATAACTGAAGGTAATATGTAAGTTAAATAAAAAATATTCTGAACATAACCTGTATTATTGCTACGGTGCGGATCCGGTGCGGACATGTGTGGCCAGACCCTAAGTAGTTCTCGCTACTTACCCATCTCCTACAGTTGCGGCGGCTACACAATTACCTCCAAGACCTAATGCACTATTGCCCTGTAAAGTTGCAATGGAGATATCTAGAAATTGAGAAACCTCTTCAAGTTCATTGACCCCAGCCCGTTTAGATATCGCAAGATAGTCGTTACATGGATGTTACTTTTCAATTTTAAATTATTTACAACTTGTCTGGCGTAAAATCTTTCATTGTTTCTCACCTGATTTTTGTTATTTTTAGTGATGATATCACGCTGTTCTCAATTCCTAAAAATCAATTTTCTGTTGTCGCGATCTGTGTTTGTTATATCCAACCTCTACGAAGTGTGAAGAGGACAATTTGGCAGTACAAAGTGGCCGATTACCTTCCTGTAATATTTGAAAAAAAAAATCTGGTGAGATTCGCGCAACACACAACTTTCACTTACCAACTTACTTAGATTAGAAATTGAAGTGTTTTGTTAAACGCCATTTCTCAAAGCCACACATTTTTCTACATTCATTTACTTATTTTTGTTTTTATTTGCTCTCTAAAGTTCATTATTTTTTTTTTTTTTATAAAAAAATAAAAGTTTTTACTTGCAATAATTCGGCAATGCAAGCATAATACTCCAAGTTGTCTGATTTTATAATTCTCTATGTAGGTACTTGTTGAAAACTAATTTAGTTACCACGAAACAAATAATTTTCATTAAATTAGCAGAATCGGCTTTAATTATACACAATGGTGTCACTAAAAGCGTACTGCGCATGCGTCGGCTCACGTGTCGTGTTTTATGAGTTGACGGAATATTTTTCTTTTTTTCTCCTTTAAACATTTACTTGATTTTTTTAATATTTCATATTCAGCCAGTTTTTTTATTTTAGGCGTAACGAGAGACTGTTAATTTCTCCATATAAACAAAAACAAAAGTACTTTATAGGAAAACAAAAAAGGCCCCTTCCCCATTTAAGCCCCCTCAGAACATAGGAATAATTATAAAGCTTACCTGATCTTAAAGAAGACTTGATTTCCATTATGCATGACGAATTTGATCAAAATCATTAAAGCCTTTTTTGAGAAAATCGAAAAAAACGTAAAAATGGGCAAAACGTTTAGAAATCAAGTAGTTTGACCAATTTTGATGAAATTTTTGGTGCACATCGCAGGCATATACCTACATCAAATACCCAGTTTTATCTAAATCGTTAAAGCCGTGTTTGGAAAAGTCGAAAAGAACCTGGTAAGATATACCCCCTCCATTACACCAATTTTGATGAATTTTTTGCTGTCACATCGCGGTTATATACATACATCCGCTATAGGAGTAACTTAGATGGTCTCTTGGCCACCGCCTTCTTTAAATTATCTGTCAGTCGAACAAAAAGTCTGGAACTCTTATGTGTGTTTATTCTATATTTATATATTTATTTTTGTATGAAATATATATATGTATTCCATATATAGGTAAGTGAAAGTACAAAAAAATTATAAACTATAAATTATACCAATTACCAAATAAAGAAAATATTAGTCATTGCAACGACAGTCAATTTTAAATCAAGATAGATCCGACACATAGGGAGATTATTTGCATTGAATTTCGTTTCTGATCGCTTAAGGCTCTCTCCTCTTTTCTAACCAGGAATAAACTATACTTCGTATTCGTGCCTGAACCTAGTTCCTAGCTCATTCCTTTGAACTTTAAAGCTGAAAACGCTACAAAAGAAAGGGAAAAGAGGTCTGTTATTATCTGAGGAGAAATAACGGGATCATTATGGGCAGCAACTCCGTCCTTGATCGACTCCTTCTTCCAGTTGAAGGATCGTGGTCCAGTGATCCTCCACTTCTTCTCCTCTCCTCCAGGACTGTCCAGCCGTCCATGGCCCTAATGCGGGGTATCTTTATATCGTTATCCCGGGCCTAATCGCTTTGGAGATTAATTTCAAGTAGAGTGCGTAATTAGCCACACACCCGCCATATGTTAGCTCTCAAATGTACTATTCATTAATCGCAACATTCCCACACTCAGTGAAACACGCTTGAACGAGGGCAAATTTAAATTTAAAGAAATTAAATTTTATTGGAAGCACGATATGCGTATATATCGTGCTTCCAACAAAATCTCGATTAAGTGAGAATTTAGAGGAGAGTGGTAAAATTTGAGACCTTAGCCCTAAATTTCCAACACTCTATTGGAGTCTGGCCTAGGAAAAAAAAATATAATATATAGGGAATGGTGGGGCACAATGAAACAGCCATGGCAGACTCCACGTGCTGAAGTGCGGTTTTGTGTGGCAAAAATAAAATTTTTCGTCGAACGGATATTCGTCTCTAGGTATTAGTAATTATTTTATTCAATCTGCTCTTACAACTTTTTTATTATGCATTTATCTCTAAAAATTATTCCTGACTAAGGCTTTCCTACCTCTTCACGTTCATGGTAGGAAGTTAAAGACATCAAAATGGCTCGTATGGGGTTCCTTGAAACAAGGGCGTTCGGGGCACAATGAAACGTTTCTTGGAGTCCCATGAGTGTTCATCGTGCCGCATGTGTTTTTTGTTGTGCAATAAGCAGTTGATTTTTTTTTTTTTTTTCGTTTTCTTACAGATTGGTGCGAAAAAAAAAAACAGCGGATAACCAAAAAAAAATTTATAATTAAACATCGATAAAATATGAAGGTATAAAAAAAGTAATAATCTAATTACTGGTTAAGATGAACCATTTAGATAATTAAGATTAACATTAAGTTAACCAAAAATGGTTATCCTAAAGCAGAAGAATGAAAAACCTACTGGAAGCCGAGTTAAGTTTTTTTTTTTTCAGCAGTTTCATTGTACCTACCCCAGGCATAGGGCACAATGAAACAAAATTATTTTTTTGGAAAACAGCTGCTCGCGGTCAGACATGATGCATAAAATCATGTTTAACGCATTTCTTACATAGATTAGATCCTAAGGTAACATGGAAAAAATAAAAAATTGAAAATGAAGTCTCAGATGGGCTGCTATGGGTAAAAGAAACTTTAGTGTTTCATTGTGCTCCACCTCCCCCTATATATATATCAAGAGCATATCTTAAAGGGTGTGCGCTCAAATAAAACAACACTATATGTGCAATATAGTGATATAGTGAATACGGATAGTCCCCGTTAAAGACTTTAACAACTCCTGAAAAGGAAGGTCTATATACATGTGCGATAAAAGAAAATAACATATAAATATAAATACTGTTATTATAAATGTATATCTATATGTATATAAATAAAGACTATAATTATTATTATTATATGTGCAATAGCATATATTGTGCCGAAGTTTCGAACCGAGATTTAGGTCTTCATCAGGGCTAAGTATGAAACAAGATAGCAACCAAAAGAAGATGTATGAAGAATATGTCTATGTATGACATGAAAATTAATTGATAATTACAGAACAAAATAATATTAATAAAAAATTTGAATTGGATATTAAAATATTAAAAAGAAAAAGATATGGATGACAAGGCAAGGTCAAATTTTTTTGGCAAAATTTTAGAATTAGATTATTATTTTTTTAAACCTCCATATTTTATCGATATTTAATTGTCTTTCCCCCTAAATGGATAAGGGATGAACCAGTGTTGACTGGCAGGATATTGGAGGGCTGTGGGAGGAGGCGAAAGTGGCCAACAGGAAGGAAGGGTTTGAAGATAACCCGACATTCCAGAATTGCGTCCGGGGGAATTCCTCTGGTGTACTCAGGGGAGATTCCATCCAACCCCCGGCACTAACGCGCCTAGTTAGTACTGAGCACCTCTGCTCTGCAAATTCCTGTCATTCCATTCCGACACCTTTACAACCTTGTTTTGTGTTTTGTGTTTTGTTTTTTTTATCTAATTTTCTAGGTCTTTTATTAGAGTTAGGTTTACATTATTTTATAATACGAAATTGGATAAATGATGGCTGGAATAAATACAGCAGACTCCCGATTATCCGTGGTATTGGGTGACACGGCAACCGCGGATAAACCAATTCCACGGATAATCCGCAAAATTTTCAAAAGGTCAACAAAACAATTCAAATCAAAGCAAAATGTTTATTTATAGATATTACATACATACATAAATATAAATAATTATGTAATTTTTTGGCCTCATCCAATTTCCATCACCGATAATTAGCTTCGACCCTTAGAGCCGTGGCTACGCTCGATCTTTTTTTTTTTTTTTTTTTATTATTAAGATTCAAATAGTCCTTTTTACTCTTTCGATCTAATTGGCAATTTTTATACTGCCTAACACTCCGCTCTCGTTCAATTTGTATGCTTTCGAGGTATGATAACTCAAGCCATAAATTAGGGTTTAGGGGGTGGGTAAGAGCGGTTACACCGATTTTTAATATTATTCCCGCACCTACCCCCCTATTTTTGGCCTCATCCAATTTCCATCACCGATATTTAGCCTCTACCCTTGGAGCCGAGGACTACGCTCGATTTTAATTTATTTTTTTAAAATTTTATAATTATTTCGATTTAATTACTCCTTTTTACTATTTCGATTTAATTAGAAATTTTTATACTGCCTAAGACTCCGTTCCCGTGCAATTTGTATGCGCTCGAGGTACGAAATTGCTGTCTAGCCGAGGGGCGGAGGACGGTGGGTGGTGGGTGGGTCCTGCACCTACCCCCTATTTTTGGCCTCATCCAATTTCCATCACCGATAATTAGCTTCTACCCTTAGAGCCGTCGATTTTTTTTTTTTTTTTTTTATTATTAAGATTCAAGTAATCCTTCATCCTCTTTCGATCTAATTGGCAATTTTATACTGCCTAACACTCCGCTCTCGTTCAATATGTATGCTTTCGAGGTATGATAACTCAAGCCATAAATTAGGGTTTAGGGGGTGGGTAAGAGCGGTTACACCGATTTTTAATATTATTCCCGCACCTACCCCCTATTTTTGGCCTCATCCAATTTCCATCACCGATAATTAGCTTCTACCCTTAGAGCCGTCGATTTTTTTTTTTTTTTTTTTATTATTAAGATTCAAGTAATCCTTCATCCTCTTTCGATCTAATTGGCAATTTTATACTGCCTAACACTCCGCTCTCGTTCAATATGTATGCTTTCGAGGTATGATAACTCAAGCCATAAATTAGGGTTTAGGGGGTGGGTAAGAGCGGTTACACCGATTTTTAATATTATTCCCGCACCTACCCCCTATTTTTGGCCTCATCCAATTTCCATCACCGATAATTAGCTTCTACCCTTAGAGCCGTCGATTTTTTTTTTTTTTTTTTTATTATTAAGATTCAAGTAATCCTTCATCCTCTTTCGATCTAATTGGCAATTTTATACTGCCTAACACTCCGCTCTCGTTCAATATGTATGCTTTCGAGGTATGATAACTCAAGCCATAAATTAGGGTTTAGGGGGTGGGTAAGAGCGGTTACACCGATTTTTAATATTATTCCCGCACCTACCCCCTATTTTTGGCCTCATCCAATTTCCATCACCGATAATTAGCTTCTACCCTTAGAGCCGTGGCTACGCTCGATTTTTTTTTTTTTTTTTTTTTTATTATTAAGATTCAAGTAGTCCTTTTTACTCTTTCGATCTAATTGGCAATTTGTATACTGCCTAACACTCCGCTCTCGTTCAATTTGTATGCTTTCGAGGTATGATAACTCAAGCCATAAATTAGGGTTTAGGGGGTGGGTAAGAGCGGTTACACCGATTTTTAATATTATTCCCGCACCTACCCCCTATTTTTGGCCTCATCCAATTTCCATCACCGATAATTAGCTTCTACCCTTAGAGCCGTCGATTTTTTTTTTTTTTTTTTTATTATTAAGATTCAAGTAATCCTTCATCCTCTTTCGATCTAATTGGCAATTTTATACTGCCTAACACTCCGCTCTCGTTCAATATGTATGCTTTCGAGGTATGATAACTCAAGCCATAAATTAGGGTTTAGGGGGTGGGTAAGAGCGGTTACACCGATTTTTAATATTATTCCCGCACCTACCCCCTATTTTTGGCCTCATCCAATTTCCATCACCGATAATTAGCTTCTACCCTTAGAGCCGTCGATTTTTTTTTTTTTTTTTTATTATTAAGATTCAAGTAATCCTTCATCCTCTTTCGATCTAATTGGCAATTTTATACTGCCTAACCCTCCGCTCTCGTTCAATATGTATGCTTTCGAGGTATGATAACTCAAGCCATAAATTAGGGTTTAGGGGGTGGGTAAGAGCGGTTACACCGATTTTTAATATTATTCCCGCACCTACCCCCTATTTTTGGCCTCATCCAATTTCCATCACCGATAATTAGCTTCTACCCTTAGAGCCGTGGCTACGCTCGATTTTTTTTTTTTTTTTTTTTTATTATTAAGATTCAAGTAGTCCTTTTTACTCTTTCGATCTAATTGGCAATTTGTATACTGCCTAACACTCCGCTCTCGTTCAATTTGTATGCTTTCGAGGTATGATAACTCAAGCCATAAATTAGGGTTTAGGGGGTGGGTAAGAGCGGTTACACCGATTTTTAATATTATTCCCGCACGGCCATTCCCCTATTTTTGGCCTCATCCAATCAAATACAATAAATTTATCTATCTATCTATCTATCTATCTATCTATAAAGTTTTATCACTCATTGTAAAATAAAATCAGGAACAACAATCACAAACAAGCTATGTAACTGCTAAGGCCAGTTTGACAAAACTGACGTGAACAAAAAATTATTAATGAAAAAAGTGGGATGGAAAGGGAGTTCTGAGATTTGTGACTCTTTCAGTCTTCGGGTAGTACACTTATTGGCTGGGAAACTTTAGTAAACAAACAGCCTGTTCTGAGAGTGGTGATTCACGCAATTTTCGGGTTTTATACGGCGCACAGTGGGCAAGTATCCATTTTTAGGTGGACAAAATTATTTTTTTGTGTTTTTTTATGTTTTTGAGGTCACTGAGTTAGGTAAAAATCTTTAAAAATTCTGTGACTCATATTTTTTAGTATATCCAACAAACTAATGTTGTACACACACATAAATTTGGACATAATGGATAAAAATTGGGAAAACATTTTGTAAATCTATGAAACATTTCAGTAGTAACTTTTTGCATTTATTATTTACATAAAAACAATACATATATTCATAAAAAATAATACACATAGGAAAACATAGGCTATATTACGAAAATAATGAACATAAATAGACTAACAACTTAAAGAAAAAAGTCAATTTATTGATCTGTTTTTTAATAATAACAAATATATACAACTATAAAAATGAATTATTCATCAATCATCGTCTGAATCAATACTGCTACATCCTTCGGCATTTTCTTCTGACGAGTCAGTATCGTCAGCATCATTTTCTAATGACTGTTCTTAAAGTTCATCATACAGTAAACGACGCTTCAATAGGCTAATTACATCAACATTAAACGGTTTGGTTGCTTTTTTACGCAAACTTTTCCGAAAACTGGCGACAATTGGGTCCGATGAAACTAAGAGCATCATAAGATCTTTGTTAGCGGCCTCTCTAGAACATTTCCTTGTTTTATGCTCTCTAAATCGACGGGAATCTTTGTTACGGGCCTCTTGTGCTTCTTCGCTCCTTAAAAAAGTCCTTAAAAAAACATGATGTCTCCGATGACATTTTTCCCCACCCGTCACTGATTTTTTCAGAATAATCTTTTCGGGCGTCTTTAATTCTTTGTATATTTATTATTTTATCTTCATCGTTATTTCCAAGTTTTAAAATGTAGATTAAGAGACATTTATTTCTATCTTTAGAATGAAATTTTATTTGTCTCAGTTAGAGGCTTGTTCATGTTTCACCTCACGGGAAAGTGAATACGCAATTGTAGAAATGTAATTTAACAGAAATTGCTTGTTTAATAAACTTTTTTCATTCGTGTTTTTCGTCCTAACATTTACTCATCTACCTCTAGAATAAAAATAAATTCTAGAATGACCGCGGATAATCCGCTAAGTGGATAATCCGCCAGAGGATGATCGAGAGTTTACTGTATAAGAATAATTCGGGGTGGCGCACTGTATATGGGGTAAGAAATCAAAAATCGTATTTCTTTTTTAACAATTTTCATTATATTTTTAGGTAACTAAACAACACAAACATGACAGAAAAACTAATTTATTAAGGTATAAAATGTATATAGAGACTTACATATGATATTTAACAAGTTAGGTGCTAGCAATAGTACCTAGCAATATAGAATATCAGCTGTTAGCAACATGTTTGTGTTTTTCGTCCTAACATTTACTCATCTACCTCTAGAATAAAAATAAATTCTAGAATGACCGCGGATAATCCGCAAAGTGGATAATCCGCCAGCGGATAATCCAGAGTTTACTGTATAAGAATAATTCGGGGTGGCGCACAGTATATGGGGTAAGAAATCAAAAATCGTATTTCTTTTTTAACAATTTTCATTATATTTTTAGGTAACTAAACAACACAAACATGACAGAAAAACTAATTTATTAAGGTATAAAATGTATATAGAGACTTACATATGATATTTAACAAGTTAGGTGCTAGCAATAGCATCTAGCAATATAGAATATCAGCTGTTAGCAACATTTTCGGCATTCAAATGCAATAATCTCCTTAAAAATCGACTAATTTGAGTATTTGAAGTGTTCGGACTTTCGGACATTTTCATGTGAAAATCAGCTGTTAAGAGGGGAATGTAAGGCATCGGACCCCGGGGACCGATGCCGCACCTAACGTGTTAAGAACTAAAAAAAAATAAAAACTGAACATTACTAATAAACAAAACTCATTCCTCCTCATAATCACTAGATTGTGAAAACGACTATCATTTTCTCTTAATATTAAGTATGTAATAATGTACATCAATATTTTTAATGTTTGGTATTAGCTGGTAATCTATATAGTAACTCTTCTTTCACGAGCTTAGAAGTTGCATCACAATTGTAGCATTTTTTTTTTGTAGTAGTCGTGTCACTTGAAATGTTATAAACACTGTCAAGAGAGCATTGTAAAAATCATTTGATTTGCCATTCCCCAAGTACCAAGGTCGGCTCGCAATTTACTTGGGATCAGATTCCTAATTGCTTAGTCCATATTGTCGTGCTGAGATTCAATTATTAATGACGATTCCTTTGCGAAAATAACTTTTAGTAGCCGAGGAAATAAAGTGAAAAACGGATTTTTATTTTCTCACAAAACTTTATTTGCAACAAACAGATGCAACGGTACGGTAGGGGGTCAACAAGAATAATGATCACCGGAGTTGGGCATATTTATATTTATAAATAGGAATACGAATTTATTTTATCTTAATTTTAATGTGAATATGAATATAAATTTATTTATATTACAATATTTGTGAATACGAATACAAATAAATTCGTATTTACAAGTGTGAATATAAATAAATTCATATTCACAGGTGTGAATACGAATTTATTCATATATACACATTATTCTTTAAATAAAATTAAATTCACAGTGAAAAATGTGAATATTCACAAAAAAATGCGAATATTTATATCTAATTCTGTGAATTCGTCCGTATTTACAAATAGAGATGTGAATATGGAAAAATTCGCAAAAACCCTTTTTATGGAAATCACATTAGATATTACCTGATATCGATTACTAGGTTTTTTGGGATGCTGATTATGAAAAAGATATCGATTTTCAGATTCCGCCGTCATGTATCGATTTATTACAACTTACGCGATAGTAATGTAGGTATATTTTTAATTTTAAATACGAATATAAATTTAATCATACTCTGATTTTTATCTCGATATGATAACAAATTTATTTATATTATATTAATTTAATCATTATTATTATTATCATTATTATCATTATTGTACCCACAATAATGATTATATTAATATAGTATAAATAAATTTGTTATCATATCGACATAAAAATCAGAGTGTGATTAAATTCATATTAATAAAAATCTGGTGCGTGCGCGCAACACACAACTTTCACTTACCAACTGACTTAGATAAGAAATTAATGCGTTTTGTTAATGCTACTCCTCAAAGTTACTCATTTTTCCAAGTTCATTTCTTATTTTTGTTTTCATTAGCTCAGAACATTTGAATAATGATAGCGCTTACCTGATATTAAATAACACCTTATTTTCATTAAACATGACGAATATCGTTAAAGGCGTTTTTGAGATAATCGAAAAATTGGAAAAAAAGTAATGAAATAAAGTCCCCCCTCCGGTTAATCAATTTTGATGAAATGTTGGCAATCACATCTCTGGCATATACATACATCAAATACCTAGTTTGATCAAAATCGTGAAAGCCGTTTTTGAGTAAATAAAAAAACACGTGAAAATGATACAAAATTTATGAAGTAAAGTCCACCCTCCGGTTGATCAATTTTGATGAAATGTTGGCTATCACCTCTTTGGCATATACATACATCAAATACCCAGTTTGATCAAAATCGTGAAAGCCGTTTTTGAGTAAATAAAAAAAAAAAAAAAAAACGTGAAAATAATACAAAATTTATTAAGTAAAGTCCCCCCTCCAATTAATCAATTATGATGAAATTTTTACAGTCATATCTCGGGCATATAAATAGATCAAATACTCAGTTTAATCAAAATCGTTAGAGCCGTTTTTGAGAAAATCGAAAAAAACTTAAAAAGTTCCTAAATAAAGTACTCCCTCCGTTTGAGCAATTTTAATGAAATTTTTGCTGTCACATCGCGGGCATATACATACACTAAATACCCAATTTCAGCTTCGCACGGTTTATAGTTTTTGAGCTAGTCTGTTCACACACACACACACACACACACACACACACACACACACACACACACACACACACACACACACACCATTTCGTGGGACTTGGTTAGGACTCAGGGGACTCCAAAACGTTTATTTTCGTTGAAAACCGGAAGTTGAAATTTTTCACGATCTCAATACTTCCACTTACTATATATTTCATATATAGGTAAGTGAAAGTAAAAATATACCTACCTTACAACATAACTTAATATTACGTTACTTATACTAAATCGAAAACCTAACTGCGAATACCAGTATACTTTATGTTTAGTAAGTTGTAATAAATTGTTACGATTTTCATAATAACACCAATTATAACCTAGTAGCCGATCGAATATCGATTATATCGCTTATTTTGACTTGACAGCGGAATCAAAAACTCGATATCATTTTCATAATCAGCACCTCAGTTAACCATATGGCCGATACGAAGATAGATTATATCGCGCAAGTTATAATAAATCGATATCATTTTCATAATCAGCACCTCAGATAACCATATAGCCGAAACCAAGATCGATTATATCGCGCAAGTTGTAATAAATCGATACCTGACGGCGGAATCTTAAAATCGATATCATTTTTATAATCAGCACCTCGGGTAACACTATAGCCGATACCAAGATCGATTATATCGCGCAAGTTGTAATAAATCGATACCTGACGGCGGAATTTTAAAAGCGATATCATTTTCCTAATCAGCATCCCAAAAAACCTAGTAATCGATATCAGTTAATATCTGATGTGATTTCCATAAAAAGGGTTAATTCAATAATGTGTACCAATATGGAGAAATCCTAAAAGAATTTTATAAATTTATCGGGAAATTATGAATTAGTAGAAATTCACATCTCAATTTGTGAATTTTTCCATATTCACATCTCTATTTGTAAATACGGCCGAATTCACAGCTGAGATATAAATATTCACATTTTTTTGTGAATATTCACAATTTTCCCTGTGAATTTATTTTTATTTACAGAATAATTTGAATATATGAATAAATTCATATTCACACCTGTGAATATGAATTTAATCATATTCACACTTGTAAATACGAATTTATTTGTACTCGCATTCACAAATATTGTGATATAAATAAATTTATATTCATATTCACATTAAAATTAAGATAAAAATAAATTCGTATTCGTATTTATAAATATAAATATGGCCAACTCTGGTGATCACTAATGTTGATTATAGACTATCTGTACGAATCGTCTTATATTCTCCTTAACTTCATCCGAACAATCAGATTAATTACTTTCGTGCGCTAATCTATCAAATAAATCATCGTGGTGCTCTTTACTTACTTTTCTGGTACTTAGGTTCAGTACTGCCCCAGACTTCGCAAAGTTAAGAATCGGTTTTGAAATCTAAAACCACAATATCACCGTAAGGAGCAGCCAGAAGCAGATAAATAAACTAGGTATGGAAATAAACTTGACGAAATGTAATATTTTTGTTTGAAGTATGGAAAAACCGTTTTTTTTTTTCGTTTTTTAGAAAATCATTAAAGTTTAAAAAATTATGAAAATTTCTTGTATAATATTAAACAATAGATCTTACACATATTTTGCATTTTGGTTAAGATTAGTCAATGAACAATCGACTTAAGACTGGCACTTTAAGAGTTGAAAAGAGGAAGTAAAATGTTTAAGTAATAAGGTGGTAATAGCCGAAATAAATATATACTAACCGAACCAATTTTATACTTTGTATTTTCATCTACAATTCAAGTTAATCCTTAGCTTAGCGCTTTTGTTTTTATATTGAAATCTTGATGTTTTCTTTCTTTTCTAACATTCTAAATTTTATATTAGCCATGAAAAAAAAAAATTAAAACATTAATTTTTCTTATTTTTGAACACTGCTCGTGACACTGTGTGGCGGTCAAAAAACTACAAATTGTAGTTTTAATAAAAGGCAAGCATGAGGTATGCTGATCAATCTGGAATTTATAATAAGAATCGTGCAATTACTTAGGAATATAGATAACAATAAAATAAATTTGAGACTGAAGTTGGATTTTCTTAACATTCAAATAACTAATGAAAACAGTCTGCCAAGATAATATGAATTTATTTTAATTATATTTATGGTAGATAAGGCGGACTATTACACAATGTTTATATTGTTGAAGCGCAATCTCTACACATTTATTTGCCTGTCAACGGCCAGTGTGTTTGACAGCTTATATTGCTGCTCCTGCCGTCAGCCTAAACGCAACAACGTTATAACACCTGTCTGCAGGAAACAACATTAATATTTATTTACTTTATAAAATGTTTTACAGATTATACTATAATATATTAGGGCCAAAATGAGAGAAGGATGAATGATGTCTCGATTCATTATTAGCTATTAAACCTTAATCGATATTGAACTATAAATAACATCTAAGTCTACGAAAAGTAAATTAGTTATTGAACGATATCCATTCCATTTATATATATAATTGGAATTTTGTAATTTATTACTTTATTAAATTTATATAATTAACCACAAATGTATACCAGAGAATAATAGAAAAAGAAATTTTATTCTGGGACAAAGTCACTTAAAAGTACTCCATAATATGTATTATGTAAAACAATTGAAAACTCCACGAGACCAATCGCAACAAATAAACAAAATCGAAGTTTTCGCGCTTTTTTCAATTTTTTGCTCTTAACTCGAAACAAATTTATCGTAGAGAAAATTTTGTTCTCCTAAAAAAAAAGGCATAAAATTTCGCGTTATACTGAGCTCCTTAAAGTTAAAATCGGTTTTCTTTGCGCCAAACACAATAATTAAATAAACATTACATTATTTGCCATTTTAGCGGAAAAATGAATAACGCTCATGTTCCAAAGTCTGCCATTGAAAAGGGCTACTCCAAATAAAAAATGTTACCTATAGTAGTTGTAGAATATCAAATTCTGTGTAAAACGAGCTCCTCAATTATAAAATTATCACACACAAAGTAATTAAAACGTGAACCTATTTAGTTCTGAGTGGCCTAAAATCCGTAAAATTTTGGGATTTATTTTTCTGTTTCTCGCATATAATTCGCCAAATACAGATCAAAAACTATTGCTTTCTCTTCACTATAAAAGGGTATACGATTGGAAATAGAATGATATATTTGAAGTTTAAATCGGTTTAGTGGTTTAGCCGGGTTTGGAACATCAAAAATCTGTATTAGACAAAAACATCTTGTAAAAATGAAAAATGTTTTTATTCTCCTTTCAAGTGTTTAATTGTATTTCAGGATTTAGCTAATATTGTGTGTAGGGTTCATGCTAAATTGAATTATCTGCATCTTTTGTCTCAAATATTTTCCCTTAAACTAGATGTTTTTGAGTTAGTGACGTTGGAAAACGGTTTGCACAAAAATCGTAAAACATACAGATTTTTGATGTTCCAAATCCGGCTAAACCAATAAACCGATTTAAACTTAAAATATATCATTATATTTGCATATCATTCATAGATTTTTCAATGTGTGTTATTTAATGTGAATCTGTCTATGAATTATCCATCTTGTAAAATGTTTATAGCTTTTTCTTTATTTTTAAACAGTACCTCTTACTGCGTTATGATCTAAGCATCATTTAGTAAGTTATGAATTTTAATTCATTAACAAATTACTCCATTCAACAAGAAAAAACCTAAACAGGGTAGATGCTCAAGTAGATACAGAGACAGGTCAAAATGTAAGACATAATTTTCTAGTGATCATAAATTATTCATGCCCCATTAAGGAGACATGTTAGTTACATATTATCTTAAAGGGGCTTGTAAGTAATAATTTAATACGATAACGAGATATGTCTCCTTGAGGGAATGTAACATTCGCTCATGTCACGAAAAAGTTGCATAACGAACATTAGCTGCCTCAAGATAATACACTGCAGTTTTCCCTTTCGGAAAATATTATGAAAACTCAATACGTGATGTATCTTGAATAACGAACTGCTTTACGAGGGAAATGGCCTTTTCTTTTTTTGTTCAAATCAATTTTTTTTAACTAATCAATTGCAGCTATGATGATTTCATTTTATTTTGTTTTTGCGAAAGGTTAAATGATAGTCAGGATTTTCAGTTTACAATGATTTTATTGTGGTAAGCCAACGTTTCGATCCAACTTGTGGATCTTCATCAGGGCTAAAAGAAAACAAATATATAAGTATCTTTGCTAAAGGGTGAAAATAAATGAATACATTACAGAACTGATAATAATATAAAAGATGGTGTACACATGAATATTAAAATAAGTGGGTATTTTTGTTAACTCAGTTGTCATGTGCCTTTCACTTCAAAAGCGTTGGATTTCCCCGTCATAAACCTTCGAAGTCGGCAAACTAACCCTCTACCATTACCTCTCACCTTATTTTTACCTTTAGTCTTAGTATCAACCTGGACTCAGTAGGTAAATATCAGATTCTATTTTAGTTTGTTAACCTGCCGCTTATTTTAATATTCATGTATACACCATCTTTTATGTTATTATCAGTTCTGTAATGTATCCATTTATTGTAACCCTCTAGCATAGATACTCATATATTTGTTTTCTTTCAGCCCTGATGAAGATCCACAAGTTGGCTTACCACAATAAAATGATTGTAAACTGAAAATCCTGACCATCATTTAACCTATCGTAATTGAAGAACAGTTGACTATCTATCACTTCTATTTTGTTTTTGGAAAACAATACTTTTTCTAACTAATGTCTACAACTCTATTTTAAAAACAACATACTTCCCGCCAGTCCGGAGGTATTCTGAAGTTTGTTTCTTTAACGTCCATTTTTATGCTCCTAAGGCTAATCGGACGATTCACGACAGTGGGAGTCCTAAATTTTGCCTATCCAGGTTTATTAGGATAGGGATCTTCAACGAGTACCTGACATCGTACAGGCTCGGGACCTCCATTTTACGTCCTATCCGAGGGACGGCATAGCTAAGGATTTTTTACTCCCATTAAAAAATCCTAGGGCCACCGCTGGAATTGAACCCGCGATCTTTAGTATTGTAGGTTGCCATGCTAACCACAACACCACAGGTGACCCCTGGTATTCTGAAGTTATGATATTAAAACCCAATAATCCTTCAGATTGCCTAAATTCCTATCGCCCTATTAGTATCCTTCCTTGCTTTTCAAGAATATTTGAAAAAGTTCTTCTATATCGTCTCAATTTCCCTCAAATATAGAAAGCTATTGAAAATCATCAATTCGGGTTTAGAAAAAATCATTCTACTATACAACAATATCACCGATTGATGGATTACATTTCAAATGCTTTAGAATCCGAACACGAACATACTCTGCTGGCTACATTCGCTGACAATTCTGCACTGCTTGCATCACATTGAAACCCCGATATGCGATCCAGTATAGCATCTTCTATCCTGCAAAATTCCAGGGCAAAGGTTCCTGCCCACAAGTATATTTCAAAGTTGTGTTTTTTCTTAATTTTCTAATACCCCTTCCGAATATTTTTCAAAGGGACATTCCTGAAAAAGTTGATATATTTACAAGGAAGTAGAACGTAGTATTTGTTGACAAGCTGGACTAAAACGTAGTATTCGCTTGTTTTCTTGTTTTTTTATGTGTTTTTTTCCCGAAGCGCTCCAAGGATGGAACTAATATTAAACCTTTCTGTTTGATGTTATTCAGTCGGGCAGAAGACAAAAGCTGCCTTTGACTCCTTCACACAAACATTGGCAAAGAGAAGAAAAGAATGCTCTAATTAAAGACTTTATTGCTTGCTTTATCTCTAGCTAAATAGAGGTAGTTTGCTAAATGGTTTGCTATTAGTGATAGCTTTATGGCCCGGGACGAATCCGCTCGCTTTCGCAACTAGGTAGCGTCAGCCCCATTGTGGTGCTCCATTGTATGTGAAAAATTGGAAATGGGATGGCTTCCATTAGGAAAAAATAAAACAATAGTAGCCAAGATAAAGTAAACTATTTATTCTAATAATTGAAATTTTTTTTATAGCTCGGAACACAAATAAGTTTCATTTTTCCTATGATGAAATAGAAATTTTCTAGGGTGTCAAAAAAGAGTATTCGGGGTTTGAAAGTTGAATACAATCTCAAATATTGAATATCAAGTAGGATGTTTACGTTTTATTTAAGGACAATGAACTGGAAATTTATTTAGAATTTTTTTTAAAATAGACATATGTTATTACATAACGGCATGATAAATCCCTATTAATCTGAAGTAACTGGTGTGGGTAAAGTAAAAAAGACCCGAGGACCCGAGCCTGTACGATGTCAGGTAATCGTTAAAGATCCCTATCCTAATTATTCCTGGATAGGCAAAGTTGAGGACTATACAGGAACCCGCTGTAGCATCGTCGAATTAGCCTTAGTAGCGTAAAGTGATGTTAAAACATACATTAAAGGAAAAAATCTGGTGCGTGCGCGCAACACACAACTTTCACTTACCAACTTACTTAGATTAGAAATTAATGCGTTGTGTTAATGCCACTTCTCAAAGTTACACATTTTTCCACATTCATTTCTTATTTATGTTTTCATTTGCTCTTTAAAAAACACTAATTTCTTTTATTATTAAATAAAAGTTTTTACTTGAGATAATTTGGCAATGCAAGCATAATACTCCAAGTCGACTGATTTCATAATTCCCTATGTACCTACTTGTTGAAAATTTTATTTATTTACCATGAAACAAATAATTTCCATTAAATGAACAGAACGGCTTTAATTGAACAATATGAACAATTAAAAGTCTGTCATTAAAGGCGTACCCCGCCTGCGTGGGTTTTTTTTTTTTTTTTTTTTTTTTCTTGGTTCATTTCCTAATGAAGGCGTAAAGCTTACCCGATATTAAAGAACACCTAATTTTCATTAAACATGATGAATTTGATGAAAATCGATAAAGCCGTTTTTGAGATAATCGAAAAAAGGTAAAAATTGGAAAAAAAGTTATGAAATAAATTGCCCCCTCCGTTTGACCAATTTTGATGAAATGTTAGCTGTCACATCTTTGGCATATACATACATCAAATACTCAGTTTGATCACGACCGTTAAAGCCGTTTTTGAGTAAATAAAAAAACACGTGAAAATAATACAAAATTTATTAAGTGAAGTGCCCCCTGCGGTTGATCAATTTTGATGAAATTTTTACAGTCATATCTCGGGCATATTAATACATCAAATACTAAGTTCAATCAAAATCGTTAGAGCCGTTTTTGAGTAAATAAAAAAACACGTGATAATGATACAAAATTTATTAAGTAAAGTACCCCCTGCGGTTGATCAATTTTGATGAAATTTTACAGTCATATCTCGCGCATATTAATACATCAAATACTAAGTTCAATCAAAATCGTTAGAGCCGTTTTTGAGTAAATAAAAAAACACGTGATAATGATACAAAATTTATTAAGTAAAGTACCCCCTGCGGTTGATCAATTTTGATGAAATTTTACAGTCATATCTCGCGCATATTAATACATCAAATACTAAGTTCAATCAAAATCGTTAGAGCCGTTTTTGAGAAAATAAAAAAAAACGTAAAAAGTTACTAAATAAAGTACCCCCTCCCTTTGAGCAATTTTGATGAAATTTTTGCTGTCACATCGCGGGCATATACATACATCAAATACCCGTACAAGTTTGATCAAAATCGTTAAAGCCGTTTTTGGGTAAATAAAAAAAAACACGTGAAAATGATACAAAATTTATTAAGTAAAGTGCCCCCTCCGTTAGACCAATTTTGATGAATTGTTAGCTGTCACATCTTTGGTATATATATACATCAAATACTCAGTTTGATCACGACCGTTAAAGCCGTTTTTGAGTAAATAAAAAAACACGTGAAAATGATACAAAATTTATTAAGTGAAGTGCCCCCTGCGGTTGAGCAATTTTGATGAAATTTTTGCTGTCACATCGCGGGCATATACCTCCACTAAATACCCAATTTCAGGTTCCCACGGTTTATAGCTTTTGAGCTAGTCTGTTCACACACACACACACACACACAGACCGTTTCGCGGGACTTCTTTATTTCGACTCAGGGGGCCCCAAAACGTGTATTTCCGTTGAAAACCGGAAGTCGAAATTTTTCACGATCGCAATACTTCCACTTACTATACATTTCATATATAGGTAAGTTATTTTGTTTCGGAATAAAATCTCGACCTACCCACCATGGTTAGGATAGGTTGGTTACATCTGTAGAGTAACCCCCCGTATGCCACACATGGCCAGGAAGGGGTACCGAATAAAAAAAAAAAAAAAAAAAAAAAAAAAAAAAAAAAAAAAAAAAAAAAAAATGTGTAAGTGAAAGTAAAAAAATAATTGCTGCTAACAATGCCAACAAACGGTTTTTTTTTTTTTGGTTTTTTTTTCGCTTAACTATTACTTCTGGAAATAATCTGTTACAGAAAAATTTCAATTTACTCCAACATTAATCTTGAGGTTCGTTCTGACAACTAATAATTTTTTTTAGATTTTTAGGTAATAATTTATGTGCAAAATTGAGGGGGCAAATATTAACGGGCTCCAACAGCCGCCCTTGGTAATCATAGGGTTAAGTTTACCAATAGAGCTACCATTCCTCAATTCCATTCCTCCTGTTATTTCACAGCCAAAAATAATTACATTGCTTCCTTTAGAGGATTGCACCTCAGGCTGTATTCTAAAATTCATGGTCAAGATTTTTAAATATCATACTCTTGGCTATCGCGAGCACAGAGAACTCAAGAACTCTATCGAAACTGCCCTATATGTATATTAGAGCACAATCCCAGGTAGAGATACAGTTAGAAGCAGAATATAATTAAGGGGACCGGTTTTGGACCCGGTCGACAGCTTCGGTGCGACTTAATCAGGCCTTCATTTATAACCCAGTTTAAATTTAAAATTTTATATTTATACACATACGAATATACGGAAATGTTCTATAAATATGTATGCTTTTTTAATGTCTATACTGTCTGAATGTATAAAATGAGTCATTATTTTTGACGAAACTGATTAAATTTGAAAAAGCTTACCAAATATATTCAGCATAGACCCATCCTAACATATTACATAATTTCATAAATATTTCAAGGAATGCGGTTCGACCTAAGAAAATATGAGATTAGTTGCTTTTGTGAAAAATATATTCAACAGAAGTTAAAAATCTGATTAGTCAGAAAGATAAAAACTTCTACGGTAAATGAATCGTCGCAATCATGGCCAAAAGTCCGAAAAATAAATCACAATAAGTATTTCCTGGGAGCTTAGGAATGTTTGTATCAAGATATATTTATTTTATTCATTGTTATCCACTTCCTGCCCGACGGAAGTCTGAATCCAGAGTTAAGGAAGTTGCATTTACACAGTTGCTTTTTCCCGAGTTGTAAGATGCTTCTAGATGTTGTGATTCCTGCGGAATCCATTTAACAAGTGATCTAAAAATTTTCTACACAGTTTCGAAAGGTATGTATTTCTCGGTGATAACTAGTTTTTTGCAAGTTTTAATGTCCTAAAGGTTATCTTATAGTTCTTTTGATCACGATGTTTAAACCAAAAAAATTAGGCTTGTTTAAAAGAATAAAATAGATTATGTTGTATTGTCGGGCTGTGTCGGGCAGATATTTTTGCATTAATGTAAAGTTGAATCCTTCTACTTACCATAACGCAAAAAAAAAAACTCACCCCAACACCCCCCCCCCTTTTTTAAATAAATGTATGAAAATACCTCTTAAAGTGAATTTTTTTATATTTTTTGTTATCTGGTTTCATTGATATATGTGTGAGCACATATATCAATGAAAGCAGATAACAATAAATATAAAAAAAATTCACTTTAAGCATTATTTACATGCAGGTTTTCACAATTAAAATTTACTACGCAAATAATGTGTTTAGTAACTGCAAAAAGCTAGATATGAAATTGCAATAAAACTTTCAAATGTCTTATGTATTGAACATTTTCCCGACGTTTTTCTAATTCCTTTTTTTTCTCCTAATTTTTGACAAAACTTGAAATTTTTATATATTATTCCTTTTATATATATTTAGATTTTTAATAGAAAGTTTTAAGTATTCCATAGTTACAAAAAAATAGGTAAATAGTTTTGGCCAGGATTTCATGGCTAATACTCCACTGTACGTAATTTGAGATACCCATCATGTCCAAAAAATAGATTTTTGTGAATCGATTGAACTCCTAGCATGCCGAGACATCAAAATCAAAAGTTACCCGACAAGCCCAGACATTGAAAAATATATTCCTGTAACCAAAGCGGTACATTTTGGCGTAAAATGTATGCTAGGCCTGTCATTTTTTAAATCATTTTCAGGTTTCTCAAACAAATGATTTAAATGTTTTACATACTAAGTAAATATGGTATGGGTCATTCCATATCAAATCAGCAAGGGTCTGAACCTTTAGGTCTTGGGTTTTATTCATTTTTCTATTATTAATTGCAAGTGTCAATGTAATGAAATATACGAAATTTCAGATTTTTCGGACATTTTAAAAAAAAAAAAAATATGCGTTTTTGAAACAGTTTTTGGGTTGTATATCAAGATATGTTTGAGCTAGCACGTTAACTGCGACGAGGGGTCATTTGACCCCTTGCGGTGGCTTCCTTTACTGCGAGCCATTAAACATGTATTTGTCGTTAACTGCGATGCTTGTCACGCATCCTGTTTTAATATTTTTCAGTTTTTTTATTTATTTTTTATAATGCACTACTTAATACTACTTATATATCGAAAAAAAATGTAAGGGGTCACTTGACCCCTTGTCGCATTATAGTTTAAATGTTTTCCTTAATGCGGCAAGGGGTCAAATGACCCCTTGGTCTTTTAATGCTCATTACACTTCATCTCACTATTGTTTTAGCATATTATATCAAATATTAATGAATATGTAAATAAAAAATATTTTTTCTATTTCCGTAAATGTTTGAAAGCGGTGAAAGCGACAGTAAGTTTCCGTGAATCACATTTATCTAAGGGTGAATCACAGATTCACCTTCCTTTCTTGTTCTTCGACTGATTCTACTTAGTATTTTTGACAACTGAGCTCTCATTTATTTGTCTCGATTCAGTAAATAATTTCGATACGTATTCACGTGGTAAGAAACTTGCCGATTTAGCCCTTTCATAGCGGAATTCAACTTCAAGCAAAGATGAAGGAACTAGTTCAAGTTTTGAAGATAGTTATGATTCATATAAGGAAAGAATGTTCGGGCTGTTATGAAAAGCTAAGAACAGCCATGAGCAGTGCAGAAGCCCAAAAAAAGGTGAAGAAGGTCCGGACATATTATGACGACTGTGCCGACAACCGTCTCTTTGCTTGCAGTGCTTCAATGATAAACATTATAAAATGTAGTTTTCACGTGTTGTTTTTTTTAATAATTTAATTTGTAATAATTAGGTTTATTTTTTTAAATACACAAAAGCTACACCTATGTTCATTTATTTATAATAAAAACATAGGTTTGGTTTTATTTTTGATACCTAAATTCTTCCTTTCATGAATTATATATGCTGACAATTAAGTAAATTAAAACCACACAGTAAACATTTTATGATTGAACGTAAAAGGAAAGAAAAAAATTACTGTTAGTATAACACAGATGTTGTGGAAAAATTAAGTAATAAAAAAATATATTCAGAAGCAACAGAATTCAACCCTGCTTCTGTTACGAATTCTAGTACGTCAGGTATTTGTAAAAAAAATGGATTTCACTTTAAAACATTCATCAATGTTTACAGAGAGTTAATTTTAATGTCTAAGGGACAAGGGGTCAATCAGCCCCTTGACGCAGTTTAGCGGTGTGGTAGCATGGGGTCATTTGACCCCTCGTCGCAGTTAACGAAAATCCCAGTTTACTTGCTTCGCAGCTAACGTGCTAGACAGCTGAAAATGGTGTGATATTTTTCAGTATTGTGTGCTGTTTCTTTTGATATCCCACAAGACTATATCCTAAAAATATATCTTTAAAAAAGTTTACGAGTTTCGAACATACACCCTTTCCGATAAAAAAAAGGAAGAAAGAAGGTGTTTTAGCACTTTTAGCTAAAGGTGTGCTCAATTTCAAAAGAAGAAAACAGTAGGCTTTCAAAATCATATATAAAATCTACCACTAATTACTACTAAACCGGAATTTGAAATTCTTTTTTTGGGAAAACACATATTTTTTCTATTTTATTTGGTCAGTAAATCTTTTAATATTTTATATTTAGTCATTTCTGATTACTAAGGATAATAAGGGACCGTTATTTATTCCAAATAAACAAAATTAAATTTATGTAAAAGGAGGCTAATGTTTAAGACCTCGAACCATTGGAAATCCAACCTGGGTATTTGACCTAATTATTATTTCCATTAACCTGAATTGTACTTACCTTACAGGCGAGAAATCTACCCCTATCCAATATTATGAATTTGCATATTGATAGTAATTTAATATTACTTAGTTCCAGGACTACCACTAAATAATAAAATAATAATAATAATAAAAACCAAATAATATAAAGGATACCAATAAATGCAAAGTTTCATTATATGATTATCATGTGAGGAAATTAGCCATGATCAAAACACTTTGTAGAATGTATTAGGATATCATAGAGGATGTTTATAAAAAGAAACATTTTAGTCTATAATTGAGAGATGTGTATAATTTTATTTTGGCATATTGTTTGTTTATTTATTTGTTTAACGTCCTTGTATGCTACTAAGGCTAATCGGACGATGCTACAGTGGGAGTCCTAAATTTTGCCTATCCAGGTATAATTAGGATAGGGATCTTTAACGAGTAACCTGACAACGTACAGGCTCGGGACCTCCATTTTACGTCCTATCCGAGGGACGGCATGGCTAAGGATTTTTTTCTCCCGTTAAAAATCCCAGGGCCACCGCGGGTCGCGAACCCACGACCTTTAGTATTGTAGGTTGCCATGCTAACCACTACACCACAGGTGACCCCTATTTTGGCATACATGATCTAGGATTTATTTTATGAAATTTTCAAATTAAATTTTTATTTCCAATTTTATAGGCCAGGATTGAGAATTGATTTGGTTTTATTCTTATTTTTATTGTTGTATATATAATATATATAATTAATTAATTAATAATATATAATTACTAGCTAGTGTGCCCGGCTTCGCTCCGGTAGTTGTATGGTTTCAATAACAGAAAAACTTTAAAATTAAAGGAAATATAGAACAAAATTAGCACTTTCTTGAAAATTTTAACATTGTATCAATATTAAGATTCGAGATCTGAAGTGTCTGCCCAAATAAGGAACCCTATATACTTTATAGGGTGTTGAATGAACAATTAATTTTGCTGCAACTTTGTCGAGTCATGGATCGTTTTTGATGGTTTCTGTGATTATGAATCCTAAAAGCCCATTCCAAGCAGTCAGCAGATAATAAGTTATTAGATTATTAGTTAAAAAACTATATTTGGAGTACAACTTAAGCGCCGACTACTGTGATGGTCCCATTAGATCCAGAAGTTTAGAAAATACCGAAGATTCATAGAAACTATTTTTGTAAGACCTTTCTTCCAGTTCAACCTCCCTTAATATATACCCCCCCCCACCCACCCTAATTTCGCCGAACTCTGCACTTCTCCAATCTTACTACTGTTACTAAGTGAAAACCAAAATATCATGAGGGCACAATTTTTTCATCATATTTCTTTTTATCCTGAATTATGAGCGGTGATAAAATCTTATTGAAAAAATCTGGTGCTTGCGCGCAACACACAACTTTCACTTACCAACTAACTTAGATTAGAAATTAATGCGTTTTGTTAATTGCCACTTCTCGAATGAGCAGAACGGTTTTAATTATAAACAATGGTCTGTCGATAAAGGAGTACTCCGCATGCGTGCATGCTGAACGAGGTTTATGAGTTGACTGAATATTTTTCTTTTTTTCTCCTCTTTATGTTTTCTTTATTTTTATCATATCTCATATTTAGCCCTTTCTTATTTTTATGCATTACGAGAGACACTTAATTTCTCCATATAAACAAAAACAAAGGTACTTTATAGGAAACAAACAAACAAAAGAGGCCCCCCCCCCCAAAAAAGCCCCTTCAGAACATTTTAATAATGATAAAGCTTACCTGTTATTAAAGAACACCTTATTTTCATTAAACATGACGAATTTGATAAAAATCGTTAAAGCCGTTTTTGAGATCATCGAAAAAAACGTAAAAATTGGAAAAAAAATTATGAAATAAAGTGCCCGCTCCATTTGACCAATTTTGATGAAATGTTGGCTATCACATCTTTAGCATATAATTTCATCAAATACCCAGTTTAATCAAAATCGTTAAAGCCTTTTTTGAGTAAATAAAAAAAAAACACGTGAACATGATACAAAATTTATTAAGTAATGTCCCCCCTCCGGTTGATCAATTTTGATGTAATGTTGGCTATCCCATCTTTGGCATATACATACATCAAATACCCAGTTTGATCAAAATCGTTAAAACCGTTTTTGAGTAAATGAAACAAAACACGTGAAAATGATACAAAATTTATAAAGTAAAGTCCCCCCTCCGGTTGATCAATTTTGATGAAATTTTAACGGTCATATTTCAGGCACATAAATAGATCAAATACTGAGTTTAATCAAAATCGTTAGAGCGTTTTTTGAGAAAATCGAAAAAAACATAAAAAGTTATTAAATAAAGTACCCCCTCCCTTTGAGCAATTTCGATGAAATTTTTGCTGTCACATCGCGGGCATATACATACACTAAATACTCAATTTCAGGTTCGCACGGTTTATAGTTTTTGACCTAGTCTGTTCACATACACACACACACACACACACACACACACACAGACCATTTCGCCAATTGGACTCAGGGGACCCCAAAACGTGAATTTCCATTGAAAACCGGAAGTCGAAATTTTTCACGATCGCAATACTTCCACTTACAATATATTTCATATATAGGTAAGTGAAAGTAAAAATTGTATCATTGGAGTCAATTCATCATTTTGTCAACTGGAATGCTCATCATACATAGTAATAAAACCATTTTTCACAACTACATACAATAAGAACACTTCAAACTTGTTATTTTCGGTTTATAATCAGTCTATTCAGCTCTTCTTTTTTGTTTTATGTCTGTTTTTATTCGCTCACTCATACTGCATTAAATTTACTTAGGTATATGATAGATATTGATTAAATGTAATGTGTTAATCAATTAACCTTTTTATGAGAAAATTAATTTTGTAAAGTATCCAGTCGGTTTTCTAATTGATTGCAGATATGTAAAATCATTAATTTATTTTAAAAGAAAAGGTGAAACTAATTATTTTCGCTTGATTTTTTAGTAATTTAAAAAGAACAGCTGACAAAATATGTAACCTTTACAAATATAACGGAATGAATGAACAATAAACATTGAGTGAAACACACCCTAGCGCTTCCTGGTGGTCTGCAGCTCGAACTAAATTTTTCATTCATAAAATCGTATGTCATTCTCAGGTAGGCTAATTACATGTTGCGAGAGGCTTAAAATTCCAGTCCTTTTCTCTTCAATTTCACACCCTTAAGAGAAAGACGGAAACCTTCTTCTCCTTTAGAGGACATACAGTTACACGCTGACATAAATCTCTTAATCGTATGTGTAGTCGTTTCTGAGCCTTTCCGGCACGCACACACATTGTACACTTTGCTTTATAATATATATTGATTAAGGAGAGGAGCACTCGAGGGATTAAGTAAAAGTGAGAAAGGATTAAAAAAATATATATATGTATATAAAAAAAAAATTATATAAAAAATCAATATAACTATATAGGTATATGTATATACATGCATTGATGACATTATCATATGTTATTAAGATTTTACATATATTCTGAGATAGACATATAGTATGCAGTGTATTAGCAACCCAATGTAGTTGGGCAGCATCTCTTTTATGATGAATAAAGTTTTTCTGTCTCTCTAAATAAAGTAAAGTCTACAATTACGAATGGACTATTTTATCTTACTTCCTGGATTCCAGGCTTTGTTAGAGAATGCTATAGACGAAATAATCATGTTTATACATTTCATCGTATTCTATGAATCAATTAGGTAGCAATCCAATTTGTTTTTCAATTATTGAACGTGACATCCATGAAATTTGATTGTTTTGCTAGGAGAGGGAACTTGTTATTTTTCAATTCATGTCAGTTAGTATCGTTTATCTTTGCGAGCAATTAACTTTTTTTTTGCGTCAAGTTCGTCATGTCCTACCGTAAAAGAGAGGATAGGTCGGTAAAGCTTATGAGAAAACGTTTAGCTCTGTATTGGTAAATTACCGAAAATGACTAAAAAAGATTCCGCATTATAAATTTACTCCACCTTGAATTGGATTTAATTTAATTGAGTTCTTCCTCAAAAACAAAGATATACCAGGCAATTTAAAAAAGAAAATTGATAACAAATGTGTACATGTATGTATAAATATACATATTTTATGTATTTTGCCCAAAATCTATTTATGACGAATTAAATATGTTTGAAAAAATAAGAGAATGTTCATTAAAAAATTTACCCCCAATCTCTTATTTTTCGTTTAATCCGTTTTTCGGTTATTCCGTCGAATTTTATCCTGACCCGATTGCAACGAATTAAGCGGCAGCAACTGTATTTACATACGACTTTTTTTCAAACCCATTTCATGGCAATTTTCATCTTGGATTGTACAATTTGTGATTTCCTCTCACATCCAACCACTACACAACCATCCCTATTGAGCTTAGGATATTTTTCAATCCATCCCGCAGTTTTCGAAGACACACTTGCTCACATTTTAGGCATTTTAGTAACAATATACTCGACAGGCTAGGTTGATACTGGCAGAACGATGGGAATTGAGAAACAAAATGTCAACATCCAGGAACCACTGAACCCTCATTTCTGGGAAGAAAATTACAATTTGTAATATTTTTCTTCTTCAAAATAACAAATAATGCAATTTCGTGCAATAAAAATTCAAAACGTGCAATTTCGTGCAGTAAACCCCAAAACGTGCAATTTCGTGCAGTATAAAACTTCATTAAAACATCCCATTAGGCTTGATTCGGATAAGAAACTTGAGTTCGCTCTATTCTGAATAGAAAAAAAAAGATGCAATTGCACGGGAATCCGAGCTCTACTAATGACACAATGGCACCCAGAGAATGTTAGTATTTAGTTAAAATAAAGCATTGTTTTGTAGATACGAAACTTATTTTTCAAAACACAAATTGGTGCTTACGTTGTATCGAATCGCCAGAGACTGTTATCTAACGTGATATGTGTAACTTGACATTCGCTTATAAAGTGCTAGCGTGACTAGGTGTTGGAATTGATATAATTGAGAACATTTTTAGTTTCTAGTATTGCTATGTTACTTCTGGGCTGACGAATATGGCGCCGTTTAGTGTGGCCTCAAGTGTATAAATAGGTCATAGAAGAAGTACATAGAAGACGCGTTCCTCATATTCTTGCTTCATAAATGGCTTATGAAGTCTTTAATTAATTATTTTTTACGACGGATACTTTGAATCAGTCGTTTGAAAAACACATTTTTGAACTTCTAGCATGCCGAGACATCTAATTCAAGAAATCCACGACAAGCCAAGCTGATCTGTCTGCCTTTCTAGACCACACAAATAATAGTTGTCGGGAGAGACTCGACAAATCCAGAAAATTGAAAAACATCTTCCTGTAACCAAAATAGTAATTACGTCTATTAATTTATTATTTATATATAAGACCCGTTCTGCTCTATGCATGCCCAATTTGGTCAAACACGTGTGCAACAAAACTACTCAAAGTCACAAGTAGTTCAAAATAAATGCAGGAGATTTATAAGATACTTTCATAGACGTCTGCCAATTATGCACGTGCATGAAGTTTTAGATATACCAAAAATTCAGCAATATGTCCTAAAACTAGCAACGGATTTCTTTAATTCCTGTCATAATAGCCCACACGAGGATATAAGATCAATAGTTAGTTATTCATATAACTCATGTTGCAAAAAACACAAGCACAAACGACTTAAACATTATAATTTTTGATCTAGTGTAAACCATATCTATTTTTAGAAGTGAGAGATAGTCAACTGTTCTTCTTTATGATACGTTAAATGATCGTAAGGATTTTCAGTTTACAATGATTTTATTGTGGTAAGCCAACGTTTCGATCCAACTTGTGGATCTTCATCAGGGCTAAAAGAAAACAAATATATGAGTATATGTGGTATGCTAGAGGGTGACAATAAATGGATACATTGCTGAACTGATAATAATATAAAAGATGGTGTATACATGAATATTAAAATAAGTGTCTGGTTAACAAGATAAAATAGAATCTGATATTTACCTACTGAGTCCAGGTTGATACTATGACTAAAGGTAAAAAAAAGGTGAGAGGTAGTGAGTGGTAGGGGGTTAGTTTGCAGACTTCAAAGGTTTATGACGGGGAAATGCAACGCTTTTGGAGTGAAAGGCACATGACAACTAAGAATATTAAAAACTAACAAAATAGATGTTACTGTATACAAATAGTTATGTCTGGACTCAATAATCACATAAAAATGAGATAATGCATAATGTAACAATGCATAAAAAATTGGAAAAATATACAGACAGATAATAAGGGCGGCTTCACACTATCGCTCCGCTCCCGCTCCACTCCCGGTCCGCTAAAATATTCTAAAGAGAAATAGACAGAGAATTCCACTATCGGTACCGCTCCGGTCTCGCTCCACTCCCGGTCCGCTCTCACTCTACCCCATTCACACTAGCGCTCCGCTCCCGGTCCGGTCTCACTGGCAAAATATTCTAAAGAGGAATAGAGAGAGGTTAATTACAATATTGGCACAGGTCCGGCCTCGCTCCGCTCCCGCTCCACTCTCCTAAAGTCTTTTCATATTCACATTATATAATTTTACACCGTTCACGATTGAAGCCATTAATAATCGAAGCCGTCTGTATTTGGATTTTAATTAATAATTAACTTTCAGTTATTAAAGTATTTATTTATTCATCAATTTTACGGCCAAAAAAATTCCACTTTAAAAAAAAAAAAAAAAAAAAAAATATATATATATATATATATATATATATATATATATATAATTATAAATTAATTTAATTAATGGTGAAGAAATAATTTAAATTTTTTTTCCGAGCGTATTCGAATACGCTTGAATGATAAAAAAATCACCAACAATAAGCGCGGTTTTTCGACGTGAAAAATCCATGTTATGTTTGAGATATACTTATTTTGCTATGAATTAATGTACTCGCAACAATCGGTCACCGATTTATTTATTGACTACATACTCATTGCTATTATAAAATAACGTTCAATTTGAAACGAATAAAATTGCAGTATATTAGGAAAAATGTCAGATCATTAACAAAAAAATATATTAAAGCAAAAAATAATTAAAATATTAATCAGGAAAAGAAGAGAACACAATCGGTAAATTTGTAGCATTTACCAATTTCAACTTTAAATTTTCAAGCGTATTCGAATACATTCCGAAAAAAATTTAAATTATTTCTTCACCATTAATTAAATTAATTTATAATTATTATTAATAATTATCATTGTGTTGCAATATATTCTTCTTATTATATTTTTTGATAATATTATCTTATTCATCAAGAAAAGTACACTTACCAGCTATTTCTACAAACGAAAAATTGATTTTTTTTTTGGACGTTAAATTGAAGTATTAATGAATACTTAAATAACTGAAAGTTAATCATTAATTAAAATCCGAATACAGACAACTTCGATTATTAATGGCTTTAATAGCTTAAGCCTTTCAACAGTGAACGGTGTAAAATTATATAGTGTGAATTATGGTAAGACATTAGGAGAGCGGACCGGGAGTGGAGCGGGAGCGGAGCGCTAATGTAAATGGGGTAGAGCGAGAGCGGACCGGGAGCGGAGCGAGAGTGGAGCGGACCGGGAGCGGAGCGAGAGTGGAGCGGGCGCGAAACCGATAGTGTGAATAGGCCCTAATAGTACAAGAAGTACAGAGATAATTGCGAGTACCTATGAAATCAAAACTAGGATTTTAGGATGCGGAAGATGTTAGGATAAGTGGATGAAATTATCCCTTTATCTGTTTTATGATTTAGAGGGTTCTTTTTTTCCAGATGGATGAAAATGGATTCTGAGATATTTATTTTTAATTTTAATTCAAAATGTTATTTTATTTTTATCTTAATCATCAAGTTTACTAGAAGTATATTAATCTAATTGTAATTTTTTTTTTAATCATCAATCAATATATATTATAAAGCAAAGTGTACAATGTGATTTATGTCAGCGTTTAACTGTATGTCCCCTAACGGAGTAGAAGGTTTCCGTTTTTCTGTTAAGGGTGTGAAATTGAAGAGAAAAGGACTGGAATTTTAAGCCTCTCGCAACATGTAATTAGCCTACCTGAGAATGACATACGAGTTTATGAATGAAAAATTTAGTTCGAGCTGCAGACCACCAGGAAGCGCTAGAGTGTGTTTCACTCAATGTTCATTGTTCATTCATTCCGTTATATTTGTAAAGGTTATATATTTTGTCAGCTGTTCTTTTTAAATTACTTAAAAATCAAGCAAAAATAATTAGTTTCACCTTTTCTTTTAAAATAAATTAATGATTTTACATATCTGCAATCAATTAGAAAACCGACTGGATACTTTACAAAATTAATTTTCTCATAAGAAGATTAATTGATAAATGCATTACATTTAATCAATATCTAACATATATTTAAGTAAATTTAATGCAATATGAGTGAGCGAATAAAAACAGACATAAAACAAAAAAGAAGAGCTGAATAGACTGATTATAATCCGAAAATAAAAAGTTTGAAGTGTTCTTATTGTATGCAGTTATGGAAAATGGTTTTATTACTATGTATTATGAGCATTCAAGTTGACAAAATGATGAATTGACTCCAATAATACAATTTTTTCAATAAGATTTTATCGCCGCTCATAGTTCAGGATAAAAAGAAATATGATGAAAAAATTGTGCCTCATATATTTTGGTTTTCACTTAGTAACAGTAGTAAGATTGGAGAAGTGCAGAGTTCGGCCAAATTAGCGTGGGGGGGGGGGATATATTAATGGAGGTTGAACTGGAAGAAAGGTCTTACAAAAAAAGTTTCTATGAATCTTCGGTATTTTCTAAACTTCTGGATCTAATGGGACCATCACAGTAGTCGGCGCTTAAGTTGTACTCCAAATATAGTTTTTTTAACTAATAATCTAATAACTTATTATCTGCTGACTGCTTGGAATGGGCTTATAGGATTCATAATCACAGAAACCATCAAAAACGATGCATGACTCGACAAAGTTGCAGCAAAATGAATTGTTCATCCACCATTTTCAACACCCTATAAAGTATATAGGGTTCCTTATTTGGGCGGACACTGCAGATCTCGAATCTTAATATTGATACAATGTTAAAATTTTCAAGAAAGTGCTAATTTTGTTCTATATATCCTTTAATTTTAAAGTTTTTCTGTCATTAAACCTGCTACACAACTACCGGAGCGAAGCCGGGCACCCTAGCTAGTATTTTTATAAATTATAATAACCTCCACAGTTATCTTATACTTATTAATTTAAGTTGGTTTTATTTTAACAATGTCAATAATGAGGGTTTTTTTTCATTTTTTCCCCCTATTTTAATTATCTTGCTTAATTTTAATATTTATATGAGAAAAGGTAAATTTGTAAGGTAACAAAGAAAATGTTTGTAAAACTTGTATTTATATTATTTTTTAAATAAAATAAATAAATTTTAAAATAAGAATTAAAAAAAATTAAGTTTTAGCATAAAATTTTTGCTCTGCTTGAACTGCCAAAGAGCCTACACAAGATTTGAATGAAGGAACATTTGAACAAAATTTGAATCTTGCTCATTTAAACCTCATATATATATATTTCATTTATTAAACAATGTACGTAAGCTTGTAGTGTTTTATAACTGAAGGGTCATGGGGAAAAACCACGGTAGTCCAATCTAGTCCATGCTGAGAAAAATGGAAATTTAAGTTTATGGTCCCCTTGATCCATTTTTCAAAAGTTAAAATTAGTTTCAAAAAACATATTCCTCTAACCCAGATAATTGGTTACCACTGTACAAAATATCTAAAACCAAATAGTAGTTTAAATGCCAATGAAATAACAGAACATGACCAAACTGCTCATTGTTGGCGGGAAAAAACACTGTAGTCCATTGCTTATTTGTTTGTGACCTGTAAATAATTATTACTTTTTTGGGTAAACAAACAAAACAATAATACTTTAAATAAAAAATTTATTTCTATTTCCCAATAGAAATAAATTTGTTTCTCTATTCTGTCTGTTAGAAATGGACTACTGTCAACTGTCTTGCTCTTCTTATACATCGAATTTATTTCTGAAGCAAAAGGAATATAGTTAATTATACCAGATACTATATACAGTTTCTATCAAATCATTACAAATCGTCCTACTTCTTTAAACCCATTGACTATATCTGGTATGACTGAGACTTACGTTAAAGGCAAGCATTTTATCCTTATAAGATCTTATTTCCAAGTGATATATTTGACAAGCTGGTCAGCTACTGAGAGTGTTTTCATGTCCCTGTTTAACTAATGTCTTCTTCTAAGGCAGGCATTAGTTTAAGTTTGTGTTCATTTATTTCTTTAATAATTTCCTTATTTGTTTTATTGTAACCCTTATTTATATATATTAGCGGTGGTTCGGAAATACTGGACCTGTTATTTTGTAACAGGTATGTGCAAACTTAACTTTGTACCTGTTATCGATTTTCAAAAATAACAGGTACGGCTTATATGCCTAACGTTATAGACTAATCTACTGGTGGGGACAAGACTAGTATATGAGTATTTTGTACCTGATAATTAATATCTGTTATCTCACATCTCTTATTTCACACCAGACCTCTTCTATGGATCCTACTTCTTCACTAGTATCGCCGCCGGGCAGCGCTGGACCCCTAAGAGTATGTATTTTGAACCTGTTATTTCGAAATTATTCATTCCAGATCGAGTATTTCGGGCCAGATCAAGTACGAGTATTTCGTACTTGTTGACATCAGATCGAGTATTTTACACCAGACCTGTTATTTCGTACTTCTTCACTAGTACTGCGTATAGCCGCCAGGCAGCACTGGACCACTAAGAGTATGTTGGACCTGTTATTTCGTACTTGTTGACATCTGATCGAGTATTTCACTCCGTACCTGTTATTTCGTACTTGTTCACATCAGATTGAGTATTTTAGACCAGATCGAGTATTTCGTACTTGTTCAGATCAGATCGAGTATTTCCCACCGTACCTGTTATTTCGTACTTGTTTACTAGTACTGCCTATCTCCGCCAGACAGGGCTGTACGACTATGAGTATTTTTTACCTGTTATCTAATATCTCTTTTGTCCCACATCTGCATGCCATCCCGGGGGCCGGGGGGCCTGGCGGCGAATTGACATGCTCTTTAACCTTTATTTTATTTTCTCACAACTGCTATGCTACTCTATCTCTATATATAATATCTAACATAATAAATATATTATTTATATTTGCTTGCTTGCATTTAGTAAATTTAAATGCCGTCGGTAAATAATAAAACAATCCCTTCCCCTGGATCCGCTTATGATAGAAATCAGAGTATTTCTTTTTATTCAGATGTTTCCTATCTCTTTATCAGATAATATTTGTTTAATAATTTTTTCATCCTAGTTAATAACAATAACTTTCCAATTACATTGAGTTAAACTAAATTTTATTGGACGTATTCTTACTTACTCCTCCATTTTAATTCATTATTATTATTAAATACCCTCAAAGACCTTTACAAAAATATACTTTCATTTGTTTTGAATTATTGTAATAACAAAATTTTTTAAGGTTCATTTTGTTTGTAAAATCCACTGATTATTCATTACAACATTGTGTTTTATGAAAGGTGTAGACATTGTATTCATTCACTTATCAAGATTTTGTGGATTAAATGGTGATAAAAAACAACACCTTTTGGAAAAACATGTATATTTTTGAGAAATCACGAGAAAGTATGTATATTTTATATTAATATTATTTTTATACTCAGATTTTACGGTGAATATATAAATTTTTTCTTGTGAATATATTTTTGTTTATGGTATAGGAAAAATTGTACCCACTCGCATTTACAAATAATGTCGTGTGAACAATTTGTTTCATATTCACATAAAAATCATTTAATGATAAATTCTTATTCGTATTTATAAAAACTAATATGCCATACAAAACTGTGAACACTCGGAAAATGAGTATCTAGGGGATAAAAATTAAATGGTGTTAGTAACAGGTATTTGGAACAGGTCTGGTTGTACCAGTTATTGTAAAATACTAGTTTTTGGCATCACTATATAAGTATATACACTGGTATATACAGAGAGAGATGAGGTAACTGCTACGTATCCGACTACTGCTGTATACACAAGGACACAGAGAGCGATGGTTGTGCAATGGTACCAGCCGGTACACCTCCCCGCCAAGGCCGGCCCGTACCCCGTCATCCGATCAGCGAGTCCTCTTCAGGAAATGGCCAATAGCCTGCTCCTTCCTCATATACTGGTCAACTATATTAACTGTCATGGATCAGCTGGTAAAAATAATAGTAAATATAATTGAATCGGTCGTTTAAGAAACCCATGTCCATAAATTATAATGATTAGAAAAGGGAAAACGACGTTTCTTCTTTTTCCTTAAGATATTTCCTTAATTAAAATTATTTTCTCTGACACATATTCCTACTTAGAATACATTTTTCATGATTTGGTAAATCTATGTTCATTCGATAGATCTGAAAAAATATATGTTTTATTGGTCATGTAGTGTTTCTCCTGATTATGGAAGACAAATGATAGCTACAAACCCTAGACTTTGGAAATTACTATAGAAAACACTTACAAGCTTATATATATTGTCTAATAAATGAAAAATAAATGAAAGTATATATAGGGTTGAATTGGGCAAGATCTTCTAAAAGTTCTTTGACAGTGACAGGCCAAAACGTACTTAGTGCTTTAGTTACAGGAAGATATTTTTTAATGGCCTGAATTTGTCGAGTTTCTCCAACATCTATTTGATTGGTCTATTGTAATGTGAAACAAAAACAAAAAATATGGCTTAGAATAGTTCTAGACTTGTTCTTGGAAGGAACTAACAGTTAGAACAAACCGTCATAGTTCATGTTTGAGACGGTTCGAGTACCATCTACGCTGGCCTCGAAGCTTCCAGGCTGTTCTTCTTACGACTAAGTATAAGGAGCGAAGGACTGGAGAGTTAGTCTTGTTCTAAAGCTCAAGTCATATGAAAATAAATCTTAGAAAATAAATCTATGTAAGGTATCTAATATAAGTGGTAATAGTTTTAATGTTTAAAAAAAGTGAAAAAAAAGGGGGTGGGGAATGTGACCTATTAAAGATGTAATGGACAGGTGTTTTTAACCATTAACACCAAAAAAACGAGAAGAATGTATTGAATAATAGAAAAATATCCTGAGGATGAAAGTGTAATGTCCCAAACGTTGGTGTTAGGCTAATTTTAATAATGTAAAGTTTCAATAAATAAATCAATGGAAGATTGTTATTCACCAATCATTGTAGTAGAAAGATCATTATCTTCCTTTATAAAAAATATTATTTTTGGTTTAGTAAAAATTGTTTAACCCACATAAGTGTTACAATATATTGTCTAGCAAATGAAATATAACTGATAGTATAAATATATAAGTAGTAAATGGGCGATTCGAATTTGTGGTTCTTTGGCAGTAACCATAGAGGATAGAATAACATTATGTTACAGTAATCAGTAAGTAAAGAGGGCACTGAAGTAAAATATGGAAGTCTTATCCATCTCTTAGATGTTATCTAAAGTGTTATCAGTCACGTTTATACCTTAAACACACAGATAACACCTAGCTTGTTTATGTTTATCAAAATTGAAATATCTTATACTAATAAAATTAAATAACTTATAAAAAAAAACTAAACTAAACTAAAAACTAATAATAGCTGATGAAATAGACGATATATTCTATTGTTAATAAGTGGTTTAATTATACTATTAAGGGTATTGTCATAAGGTGACCAGGCAATGTATGTAACGTAGGGTGACAGTAGACTAGCGAATATTCAAAAACTCATCTTTTCAGGAAACCTAAAAAACCCAGCCCAGTTTAGTGCAATTCGGTGCCTGCTTTTTTTTTATTATAGATTGTTTTTTAAGAATTTTATAGAATCATATATTATTTCTCAAACTCTTTTTTTTTTTGTCGGTACCCCATAACTTCCCTAATACTTCATCAGATTTCATGAATGAGCCATCATTTTAAAGCTTTCCTTATTCCTACACCGAAAAAATATACAAATCACTCATATAAGCGCAACACCGCGGTTTTGGGAAGAAAATCAAAATATAGAGGTTTCTAAATGGTTTCAATCTTTTCAGGTTTTAAAGGAGAACATTTTCGGTAATAAACATTTTTTCGATTAACCCCTTCGTTTTCGAGTTGTAAGTGAAAAACTGCAATTCACAATGGCCACAGGGCTCTTTCGAAGGTATCATTTTTTTCAGTTTGTTGAGACGAACAATTTTCCGATAGTCGCCGTCGTTTATGAGTTACAACCAAAAGCATGCAATTTCAGAACAGAATCAGCGCACTCGCTTTCAATAAAGTACTAAATACGCACTATACGATAGTGAATATACGGTTTGTACTTTAATTAAGTAGGATTTAAGTTGGTTAAAGTGCGAATGGGTCAGCTAGTGTATACTTATTTGAAAATGGAATTTTTCATCTAAACAAGAAAGAGTAAATATTAAATCGTGAAAATTTGAAAGATTGTAAAATGCAGCTAAGCTATATGCTAAATATCTCAAAAAAAAGGATTTTTAAAGATTCGTTAGTTTACGATTCACTATCTTATGCAATATTGTTTATCACAGTTTCCTGGATGGAATTATTTTCAATATTATATTTTAATAATTTTAAATATTACACTTCAACTTTTTCTTAGGAGGGAACTTGAAATAGCATCAATCAAAATACCATTGATTTATTTCTATGAATACATTCGCCAAAAAAAAAAATAAAAAAAAAATAAAATATAAAATAAAAAAATCGTATGATTTTGTTTAATTAACTTGTCCAATTTATTTTTTAAATCTAGCGTGGCGTTTGAATGGAGCACAGGTACGTAAACAAATTATCATTACTTGTCCGATTTCGTTAGCCTTAGATCAAAATATTACCAAAGTGAATTTTTGGTAAAATTATAATGAGTCTTTGTGATACTTAATGATGATATACTATACAAATAGATGATATACTATTTAAAAAAAAAAAAAACCTGTACCACAACAACCCATAAAGGGTCTTGGGTGCAGTACTATGTAAGGAAGAGTACTGTTTCTTGGTCAGCGGTCGTGCAAGGAGGTGATTTGACCGTGATCACGCTCAACCGCCAGGTTCTTTCCCCTTAATTTTTCAATTAAGGGTACCCACTTTATAGAGGCTGGGTTTGCCCCAGGAGGGTCTCTCGGCCCACGAGACGAACTGTGGCGAATAATAAAGATATCATAAGCCATGTCAGATTCGAACTCGGGACCTTAAGCACAGTAGTCCACTGCCTTACCAGTGGGTTACCCCGCTCCCATGATATACTATTTAACAACTATAATTTTCATCAGTGCTAAAATTCATTATCTTTTCGAATCTATTACCTAAATTAAATATCTACAAATCTATTCCGGTTAATCTGGAGATAAAGAGGAAAACCGAGATTATGGTATTAGTAAATAAAATTTTTTTATATAAAGTATATTTTCGAAACGAGCCGTCGCCATTCTGAAATTTTACTAAGGAGGCTATTGAATTAGGAATGACTATAAATAAATAGGTCATAGACCAAAAGATACATTGAGACTGCGTATATATTTTGGAAGTATTTTTTTTTTTTTAAAGTAATATTTATGAGTGCTATACTGAGTAATGTTTTAGTAATTATGGTCTCTGCTTGCTACACTGACTGAAGACGTGGCCATGACTGCACTCCGCGATGCATAAAACTGCCCGACGTGAAGACTACCTTAGCAGAGGTAATTAGCAGCCCCATCGCCGGATATCAATTAGCGCTAATAGCAGAGAGCAGCACTAATAGCACCGGAGTCCTGGACGATGCCCTGGAGTGTCCTCCAGGATCCTGGATGTAGGCTAAGGACAGGACTGGAAGACCGGTTCCAGCACACAGCCCTGTTAGGGGCTTCCACTTCTGTGCCCTCCATTCCTCTTCCGATCGCTAATCCGGCCAATTTTCTATTTCGTTTACTCTCTATAGGTTCTGGTAATCGATATTGTCCTTCCGCATGGAAGGATTTTTTTTGGATGGCCAGTCTTTTTGCGATGTATAGACACCCTTTGAACCATGAAGAGTCCCTGATTATAACGCTGCAATGTGGTGATATCTTCCGGTGCCTGGGATCATTGAAGGATCATATGACGTGGCTGGGATACGGGTTCTAATAAGTTCAGTTAGTATGAGCGCTGCAACGGTAATGCAGAGACCCGGTACCGATTCCCGGCCGTGGGTACTCTTTTACGTTCAGATAAAATTATTTTAAATACATATATGTGTGCGTTCAACAGCTCAACACAGGGATTGATGACCTTAAGGTTTTATGTCTTATAAACACCAATAAAAAAAAACATTTCGAATTTCAACAGATGCTTAGTTTGGAAAGTAAACATAGAACGGCATTGAAATCCCCTCCCGGGTAAGCGATTGACCTGCTTAAAAGATCACTGCTTTAACTAGGTCTAATGACACATTTACACTACACGTCAATAAAGAAAAAAAAAAAGGATGGGACACTAACTATTAAACAACTTACAAACAGCTGACTTACTTGGAGATGCTTCCAGTGATCGTATTCACCTTAAACTATTGAAATTATTTAAGGCAAAAAAAGGTTGAAAAAAAAAAATTGCAATATTCGTAAAATAAGATGGAATATATATGATGGTGCATAATAATTTTTTTTTTTTTATCAATTAATTAGTGTTTCTTTAGTCTTGTTTTACTGAGAGAATATTCAATTCTACTTTTGCCATAGAAAGTGATCATTCTCAACGTAAACACTACGTTTTCACATAAAGTGGCAGATCCAGGTGTGAGGCGTCCCCCCCCCCTCCCCATCCCCGAGAGATGAGGACACCAAATAAAGTATTACTATCTATATTTAAAAATGGCTATCTTAAGTATTTCTTTAACTTCTTAAATGAAAATGGATTGTATTCAAACATTTAATTTTATTTTCTTTGGTCATTCCTTTCCCGGGCCAGGGGAGACGGTGGGGGATTAATGCCAAGTATTATTATGTCCCCTGGCTACGGGGTTTGAACTTGCTATCTTCGGGTTCCCAGTCATATGCCGGTTGTTAGGGGCAACGAGTATTTCCTAAGCGTTATCCCACTCGGCCAGCCCGCCACCCTAAACATTTAATAGAAATTTACAACGTAATTAAGTACTAATGTTTTAAAGCAGGTTCTTCATGACACACAACAATTTTAAAGACAAAAAAGTGCGCCTCCCATGAGAATATTACTGGGTCCGCTAATGTTTACATATCGCTTTCTTTCCAAAGGAATTTTTACGATAGGACCAACCTCCAAAAACTGATTTTCATTTTCTTCCTTTTTTCCTCTTTTTCTTTTTTTTTTTTTTACAAAAGATACACAATAGACAATATTGTTTCTTATTAAAGGACTACTGTTTATTTTGGGAAAGACTGAGGAGCACAAAGGCGGTCCATACAATGAGCTTTAATAGGAAATTCCAAAGCACGGTGTTCCCCTTCTTGCAATTGGTGAAGAAAGGAGTTTGTGGGGAGCAGGGTGGCGGAGTTGGCGGAGTCCCTTTGTACCCGATAACTTGCCGTAATTTGCTTTAAATTGAATAGTGACCTCGACCTTTCAAATTTTGGACCAAAACTCCTCATCGGACTTTGGACGCGTCGATAGCGAATCCAGAAAATTTTCTGATTAGGGGTGAATTTTTTCTAAATCTTTATTAACCATCTGAATTCTACTTACTACATTACACTACTAACATACTACTTACTACATGTCACTTACTAAATTTTTACTTAAATACAGTAGAACCTCCATTATCCGGGGTAATGGTGGGTATGGGGGTCCACGGATAATCGAAAACCCCGGATAATCGAATTAAAACATTTTATTGACTTAATGTGATAGAAATAAAGGTTAAAAAAATCACTTGTAACGTATAATAACTTTTATTAACAAACGAACGTTTTATATACATTAAATTATAATATACAAAAATAACAAAAAAAGTAATGTATGTTTTTATATACTATGAGCCGACGATGATACGAAGTCGAAAATGTCTTCTTTCTCCTTCAAAATATCCTATACAGTTTGTTCGCCGATTCCTAGTTCAGCGGACAATTTCTTAACACTTGCACCCTTTTCTAATGTGTTTATAATAGTTGATTTCTCTTCGAGCGTTAGAACGATACGTTTTCTTTTTTCATCCGACATTTTGCTACTTCGTATGTATTTAAATCGAGAATTAGTCACAACTGACAATATTTTGTTTTGTAGCCAAACAGGCTAGAGTAGGAGTTTCCTGGAAAGACTTGAAAACAATACCGTTCCTAGATTATGAATTGGAGTATTAGATACCGGAAACATCTCATAATACAATACTCGCTTTCTGTGTTTTTTCATTTATTATTTTATTTCATAATAGATGATAGTTAACTATTGTGTAAACGTTAAATATTTACGTATACATTTTTTTAATTTATTCATGCAAAATAAATGGCAAACGAATTAAAAAAAAAAAATTAGCTCCTCGGGACCCCGGTTAATTGGATCCCCGGTTAATCGAGGCCCGGATAATGGAGGTCCGACTGTATATATTTATGAAATACTAGCTAGTGTGCCCGGCTTCGCTCCGGTAGTTGTATGGCAGTTTCAATAACAGAAAAACTTTAAAATTAAAGGAAATATAGAACAAAATTAGCACTTTCTTGAAAATTTTAACATTGTATCAATAATTAGATTCGAGATCTGCAGTGTCTGCCCAAATAAGGAACCCTATATACTTTATAGGGATAGGGTGTTGAATGAACAATGGTGAATGAACAATTAATTTTGCTGCAACTTTGTCGAGTCATGCATCGTTTTTGATGGTTTCTGTGATTACGAATCCTATAAGCCAATTCCAAGCAGCCAGCAGATAATAAGTTATTACATTATTAGTTAAAAAACTATATTTGGAGTACAACTTAAGCGCCGACTACTGTGATGGTCCCATTAGATCCCAGAAGTTTAGAAAATACCGAAGATTCATAGAAACATTTTTGTAAGACCTTCCTTCCAGTTCGTCCTCCCTTAGTATAAACCATTCTTCATAACTACATACAATAAGAACACTTCAAACTTGTTATTTTCGGTTTATAATCAGTCTATTCAGCTCTTCTTTTTTGTTTTATGTCTGTTTTTATTCGCTCACTCATATTGCATTAAATTTACTTAAGTATATGTTAGATATTGATTAAATGTAAAGTGTTAATCAATCAACCATCTTATGAGAAAATTAATTTTGTAAAGTATCCAGTCGGTTTTCTAATTGATTGCAGATATGTAAAATCATTAATTTATTCTAAAAGAACTAATTATTTTCGCTTGATTATTTATTAATTTAAAAAGAACAGCTGACAAAATATATAACCTATACAAATATAACGGAATGAATGAACAATAAGCATTGAGTGAAACACACCCTAGCGCTTCCTGGTGGTCTGCAGCTCGAACTAAATTTTTCATTCATAAACTCGTATGTCATTCTCAGGTAGGCTAATTACATGTTGCGAGAGGCTTAAAATTCCAGTCCTTTTCTCTTCAATTTCACACCCTTAAGAGAAAAACGAAAACCTTCTTCTCCGTTAGGGGACATACAGTTACACGCTGACATAAATCTCTTAATCGAATGTGGAGTCGTTTCTGAGTCTTTTCGGCACGCACATTGTACACTTTGCTTTATAATATATATTGATTATAGCAACAGAAACAGTGCAATCTTGAAATTTTTCGAATTCAGGTTTTCAAGGAAATAAACGTTTTGTTAATTATTAGAAAAGTATTTATTTTTAATTATATCGAATATATAATTGATTCCTTAACCTCCTGGGATATTTTTATTATATGGGTATAGTTGCTGTTAACAGTATTGGAGCAATCACCAGGACAATCGCACAAATATCATTTATTGCTTCATCTACAACGTTTAGGCTTTGTCGCCATTTTCAAGTCTCAATCTGAATAATGATTTAATTTATCCAGCTTTTTAAACATTGATTTTCAAAAAGGAACATGTACACAATTTAAGTCTTTCATCTTCATATATGACGTCACCAGTTAATGGTTTATATATATAAATATAAAAAAAACCCCCTGCTTTAAAGCTTAATTTTGGTTGATTAAGGAAATGTTTAAAATGCTAGATAAATTAAATCATTATTCAGATCGAGACTTGAAAATGGCGACAAAGCCGAAACGTTGTAGATGAAGCAATAAATGTTATTTATGTGATTGTCCTGGTGAATGCTCCAATACTGTTAACAGCAACTATACCCATATAAATTATTTATTATTTAGAAGGGGGTTAGGTGGGAGAGCAACTAATTCTAAAAATAAATTCAGTCTTAAGGTCGTTGTTATTGACAATATAATTAAAATGGGACAAAAGCCACGTTTAAAGTTTAAGGTTATTAATAAATCAGTTATTTTAAAATTGGGTTCTGTTAAACAGTTAGTTACACATAAAAAAAAGTCAAACCCCACAGTCAAAAATACTTATAAAAATCGTAAACGCTCCTTGGTATATTCCCCTCTAGTTTCACAAATAACTATGTCTCCTGACTTCAGGCACAATAATATAGCCTCTCGATTTAATAATATAGACTTCATTCGCAAATTTACAACCCTCTAACTCAATCTGGAAGGACTATAGACTTGGGATGTACACTTAAGAATCGATACTTCTTTTGATACGATAATTCTTCTAAAGTATCGATATTACGATATTATCCAACAGAAGATTTCGACACTTCCTAGTACTTGTAAAATGGCATAGTTCAGCCGAGTTGGAATGAATGGACAAAACGTTAAAAACGGATCAATCAGATCTCTTCCAAAGATAGATGAAAACCACAGGTACCAGAAGAATATTTTATAAATATCAAACTCAGCACAATATTTACATACTTACTTAAATACTTCAATCTAACCAATACTAATTTTTTTTAACCCTAGAACGGTAACAGGGGTAGTGCGTGTTACCAGAGTGATTTTAAAATAAGCATACACACCCAATATCAGTGATTATACCAAAATCTATACCGAAACCAATATTATAAAAATAATCCGTAAAAATAAAAGAGTTTCTATCGCAATTTACTCTCCGCTACTTATTGTTTTCCAAAGTAGCTATTTTTTGTTCACAAAAATAATTTAATGCCAGACTTTCAAGCAATACATTTTGATTGTACGTTTTCAAATTCTTACTGCACGAAATTCCGAGCTTTAGTTATTAGTTATCTGAACGTCGTGACAGATAGTCAATATATTCCAAATTCATAATTCCATCTAAGGTGTGATGATGAAATGTTGCGACCGAAGATAGCATTCAAAACCTAATTTTAACTTTTTGTTAAATTCTAACATTTTTTATTTTAAGCATATAACATTTTCTTTTACCACCCCTTGCTTGACTAAATATCCTATCCGAATTCAGTATAAGGAATGAGGTAGGGAGAATCGATTAACCGTTCCCCGAATCCAATTACATAACTTTCTTCGACTACCGTAGCAGACGCCCTTGAACTTGTGGAAGGTAAACAGCGGGATTTCCACGGCATTTCTCGGAACCATCGCCAAGAGGTAAACACTTCAGGTAGGAATGCTGTTTTACAAAGGAAAAATCGCAAGAAGCTCTCTTAAAACTGGATACATCCCTGGTCCTTACGTATCTTACGGGCACTTTGCTACCTATCCATTTAGTGTTATTACTAATCTTCCTTTCTTATCACTTGCCTGCATCAATTTTTTGATTTAGTATTTTTAAATAATTTTTGTGATTGGTCAAACTTCTTACTTGGAATCCTCACAAGGGTTTGAAACAACAAGGAACTGCTGACCAACTATTACAGCACATACTAGACAAATACTAGGGATCACCTGTGGTGTAGTGATTACCATAGCAACCTACAATACTAAAGGTCGCGGGTTCGAGTCCCGCGGTGGCCCTAGGATTTTTTAAATGAAATAAAAACTCATTAGCTATGCCTTTCCTAGGATAGGACGTAAAATAGAGGCCCTGAGCCTGTACGAGGTCAGGGACTCGTTAAAAATCCCCATCCTAATTATACCTTGACTAGCATTCCCCGTCGCGGCTTTGCCCGCGAGCCTTTAAAATCAATTCTGTGATCATTATCTTGATATTGATTTAATATAATATGTTAACAAAATCAATTTAAAAAATACATTCTTTCAACTGAACGAAGTTCATTTTTAGCATTAACTTGCTATTAACGGAACTAATTCGAAGTGAGCGAAGGGAGAGAGGGATCGGAGCTTCCGGTAGGTGGAATGTTGGAGGGGGAAGCTGCTGGCTCGGTAGAAGAGAGGGAGACGCGCAATGGAGAGAGTTCACTAAAATCGCCGAAACAAAAAATTGCTTACTCGTCGTGAACGCTTCATTTTTCGGCTTTAAAACATGGTCTTCGGCGGCCCGTGGGGGCTTTCGAGTTAAACTCGTCGTATCAAGTTCTTAAAAATGAGTCCAAATTAGATATTTTTTTTAAGTGCAAAAATAGGTATCCGTTAGAGTTAAACGACAAAATCGCCATTTAAACCCTTTAGGGGTTACATTTTTCAAATTCCTTTCTTAGTGGTTACCTACATCGCGTTTAAAATCTAAATTCCGAACTTCAAGTTTCTATCATTAGTAGTTTTTGCTCTGCGTTGATTCTGTCAGCCTGGACAAAGCCTCTTATATATATAGAGATTTATTCTAACTTTTGCTTTATTAATTTAGTAAGTATTTTAAAAAGATATTTAAATTTATTTAAAACATGGCGTAATTTGGTGCCGTTTTCCGCTGAAAAGAACCCGTCAAGCTTTTCTTTCTCTTATGAGCGAGCGTAGAAAACTGAGATTGAATAAAGCTCATCAAGGCCATTTTTAACTGAAAAGAATGTGATGGGGGAAAACTTTAAAGTTTAAAATGGCATTAATTATCTTTATTACATCTCACAAGGGGAGGGCACAGCTATGGGGTCGTCGATCGATTTTTCTGGTGATTCTACATCGAAAAATAGTCGACACGTGTCCGAGAGTTCCGTCCAATGGGCCTTAGGTGCTGAGAAATAAAATAAAATACCTTGAAAATCCTTTATTTTTTATCTTGAGTTTGGAAAATGATATTGACATGATTTTTTCACTAATTCATTTATTTTAGAGAGTCGATTAAAGGAAAAATGCAATCGTTTAAGAATTATTCATATTTCTTCAATTTAATTTAAAAAAAACTTTAAGTTTTCAAGTAAACTAGCTTTATAAATTTTTTCACATAAAAAACAATAGCAGAATTGAGTTCAGCACCTCAAGAAACCCTGATGTCTTAAATATCACCCAAAACAAAAAATAAATTTTTTTTCCTGTCAGGAACAGCTTAAAAATGTTTCAGCAAAATTGTATGTGTAGTTTCAAATTCTGCATCTCGTGTTGAGCTAATCCGATTTTTACGTTCTTGAGCTCGTTGCATAGAAGAAAGCTTCCTTTTTCTAATCATATAAATAACTATTTTTGTATTATCTCGGGAAGCTCTTGTAAAAAATGGTCCTCAAAATAAATATTAAATTCAAACTTTTCTTTATTATGTTGATTCATGAACACGTAAAAATACCTCGATTATGTAAAAATGTGTAACTCTAGAGCCTTTATTTACCCTATGAATTTGATGAGAATCGGTAGAATTTTCTCTGAAATATGGTCGGATTTTTGGATGTTTAACGAAATTGTAAGGGTGTAGCCTTAGCGAAACTTTTAAGACAATTTTTAATTTTTTTTTTTTTTTTTAATCTTCCCAAAATTTGCTAATAGGTTTTTTTGATTGTCCTCAAAACGAATCTGAAAACTGTTATGAAACAAAAACAGTTTCACTCTATGTACTAACTCAAAATGATTTTTTAATGCCATTATTTTGCCAGAATATTCCATGAACCTAACTCTAACAATAAGGCAGAATAAGGATAATAGTTTCCAACCCGAATAATTTCTCTATTTCTTATAGAAAATCATTTCAAAGTTTGGTGTTGTTTAAAAATACCCCTACTCTCATTGAAGAGGAATGAAATTACATGCATTGATGAAAAAAAAATTTATTGTTAAGTCATATATACAATAACTAGCATTCCCCGTCGCGGCTTTGCCCGCAAGCCTTTAAAATCAATTCTGTGATCATTATCTTGGCATTGATTTAATATGATACGTTAATATTAACAACATAACAGGGATCGGAGCTTCCGGTAGGTGGAATGTTGGAGGGGGAAGCTGCCGGCTCGGTAGAAGAGAGGGTGTCGCGCAATGGAGAGAGTTCACTAAAACCGTCGAAATTAAAAATTGCTTACTCTTCGTGAACGCTTCATTTTTCGGCTTTAAAACATGGTGTTCGACGCCCTGTAGGGCTTTTGAGTTAAACTCATCGTATCAAGATCTTTAAAATGAGTCCAAATTAGATATTTTTTCTCGAAGTACTAAAATAGGTGTCCGTTAGAGTTAAACGACAATTTCGCCATTTAAACCACTTAGGGGTTACATTTTTGAAATTCCTTTCTTAGTGGTTATTAAGATTATTATTAAGCCTCTTATATATATGGAGAAGAGATCGAAATAAACACGCACCATCCCCAATCAAGGGAATCAGAGTGTACATAATTTGATTACTACTAATATTTAAATAATCAGTAGCCATATTTTATGTGAATGTCTATTTTAATAATATTGTAACGTTAAATCGATATTCAAATAAAAAACATATGGTTTAAAATCTAAAAAATAGATTTCCGTTAGAGTCAAACAACAATTTCGCCATTTAAGCCCGTTAGGGGTTACAATTTTGAAATTCCTTTCTTAGTGGTTACCTACATCGCGTTTAAAATCTAAATTCTGATAGTTCTGGTAGTTTTTGCTCTGCGTTGATTCTGTCAGTCAGGACAAAGCCTCTTATATATATAGAGATTTATTCTAACTTTTGCTTTACTACTTTTTACATTATTTTGGGTGGTAGGACACGTAGAAGCATTGAAAACAAAGCCGACTAGGGCACACAGCACACTGTATAAAACACATTCCCACACACACACCTCCCTGACTGGAAAAAAAAATTATTTTTTGTTTTGGATGATATTTAAGACATCAGGGTTTCTTGAGGTGCTGAACTCAATTCTGCTATTGTTTTTTATGGGAAAAAAATGTATAAAGCTAGTTTACTTGAAAACTTGAAGCTTTTTTTAAATTAAATTGAAGAAATATGAATAATTCTTATATGATTGTATTTTTACTTTAATCTACTCTTTAAAATAAATGAATTAGTGAGAGAATCATGTCGATATCATTTTCCAAACTCAAGATAAAAAATAAAGGATTTTCAAGGTATTTTATTTTTTTTCTCAGCAATTAAGGCCCGTTGGACGGAACGCTCGGACACGTGTCGACTATTTTTCGATATAGAATCACCAGAAAAAAAATGGGCCCGATCGACGACCCCATAGCTGTGCCCTCCCCTTGTCAGCTTTCGAATTCGCCCGCTATGCTCGCTCAAAAAGGGAAACAAACTCCCAACGGGTCCTTCTTACTGAAGTTCTGGGACAACTAGCGGGTCCATTTTAACGGAAACTCGATCCAGTTGAATTAAATAAAAATAATGCAATGGAAATAAGTGTAAATGCAATCTTATAATTTATTTAGAGATATCATTATAAGATATTTCAATTTTTATAAATATGAACAAAAACGTAGAACCTATCACAATGTATCAGGTCAGACCCAAGCTGCAACTCGTTTGTGTAACTAATTTTTTTCTGGACTGAAAAGTACCAAGTACTTAGCGACTATAAAAAGAACTATTCGTGCGAAGAAAATGATCTTTTTCGAGGAAACTAAGTGAGCTTTTTTGTTTGATAACAAAATAATCTGGCCGATGCTAAAGATGTTATATTGACATATCTTAAGATGGGCCTGTTTTCAGACAACAAATCACTTATCACTGGACCATCATTCAAACCCTGGCTTGTTATAACCTGTCTCCCTTCTTCTATCATTTTTCTCCCTGAAACACCCCCAGTGTTTTATTAGCTTTGTTTTAAAAAAGTGTGGATTAAGATGAAAAACCTTCCTTGTAGTCCTACAACAAATTTGCTTCACTTCATTCCTTTATGGTTATAAGAGCAACCTTCTACCTTTCTACCATTTTTTAAGAGTAATCTTTGGTTTTGGGGAGGAAGGAAATTTTTAAGGTCAAGAAAGGCGAAAAAAGTAATACATATAAGATTGTTCAGAGTTTAACTTTTTCCTATAGCTGACCTCACAGAGATTAATTGCCCTATTCGAATAATAAATGTCATTTGAATAATTTTTCTGTGTTTGATTCTTATTTTCTATTGGCTGTTGACGTGCGTCTTCTTTAGGACCCTAGAGCTCCTCGTTTTGATTAGAAATCCAATAAAATCACAGAATAGAAAATTTTTTAAATACGAGCTTTTGCAGTATTAACGACGATATGAGTCGTTCAGTCTACACAATGGCTAAATGCAATTTCAGAATTTTTCAGGAAAGCTCTTTTTATAGCATTTCTGTGTAGAAAAATCGTACTTATTTGTTTAGTGACAGTATGGCAAAAATATTAATCTATAACAGTTTAATAAAATATGCATACATCAATATAAAATATATTTGGAAGAAGGAACAGCTGTTATATAAGTTTCTGTAAGAGCCTTTCAGTTGAAAGACTAAATTCAATTTCAATATTTTTCAGGAAAATACTTTGGTATTACTTCGGATGAGCTCCAAGATGGCGGCGTGAGTAAACAACAAGTTATTCCGATCACGCCCTACACGATATCTACGATTCAGTTTGGGTTAAGGTCTGGCCACACATGTCCGCACCGGATCCGCACCGTAGCAATAATATAGGTTATGTTCAGAATATTTTTAATTTAACTTACATATTACCTTTAGTTATGCCTAAAGTGGCCTGTGTCTGACATGTGTGGCCTGAAATTTAGGCATAACTAAAGGTAATATGTAAGTTAAATTAAAAATATTCTGAACATAACCTATATTATTGCTACGGTACGGATGCGGTGCGGACATGTGTGGCCAGACCCTTAACCGAGAGTTCCCGAGCAGACGTAGTCCAGATAACCAACCTCCCCGCCTCAATAATGGGAACAACCAACATAATGTACAAATGAATGTTTCTTTAATATAATTAATATTATTATTATTATTAATAATATAATTAACGCACATCAATAGATATCAGTAGAAGTACTATTTCAATATATAAATATTTCCTGTGATAGTTGCATACAGTTTTAAATTTTAAACTGAACAGACCATTTAACAAATAAATTTAATGGTTTGTTTTTTAAAAATATGTTATTGTCCTGTTTAAAGGATTAAATGGGTTCAAGTTAAATGCACGTATTAGGGTCTGGCCACACATGTCCGCACCGGATCCGCACCGCAGCATTAATATAGGTTATGTTCAGAATATTTTTAATTTAACTTACATATTACCTTTAGTTATGCCTAAAGTGTGTCCGACATGTGTGGCTTGATCTTTAGGCATAACTAAAGGTAATATGTAAGTTAAATTAAAAATATTCTGAACATAACCTGTATTATTGCTACGGTGCGGACATGTGTGGCCAGACCTTTAATGGAAAAGGTACAAATAAATTAATATAAGAATCCGAGTATTCTTAACCACCAGATTATTATTTTTTTTTTATTTCAAGAAAAATGTATTTAAATTACCAAAAAGAATATTTTTAAAAATTATTTTAAATGATATGTCTCCATAGGAAAAGGAACAAACTGTACATGATTTATTAGATTGAAGAAAGGGAGTAAAAGGTTTAAGAATTTGTATCTATTAAAATCAATTTAACTATAATTATCGCCTAACTATATTATAATCCACTAAATAGAATTAATTTAATTAAATAATCGCATATCAGTAGACCTTCATTGGTTACGATATTGCCTCTGCGCAATGTTAACTTAATTAAATGTTTATATTTGTTAATGTTATTCTGCCATAACCCAATTAAAAGTTACACATATATATCAATCATTTTTCGGTCAATACTTCCAAGTTTCGACGAGCTGTTGGAAATTCGTTTTATAAATATGCCATTTGGATATAGGTACAGACTGTGTAGCTGCATCAGACCTAATTTAATAAAAGTAAGCAACGAATGAATTCTCCTCCAAAAATGTGGATAAAGCCTACATCGGATCTCGGGAACTCTCGGTTAACCCGAACTGAATCGTGGATAAAGTGTAGGGCGTGATCGGAATACCTTGTTTACTCACGCCGGCCGCCATCTTGGAGCTGCTCATCCGAAGTAATACCAATACTTTTAATAAGAGAGATATTATCTAATAATATCTCTCTTATTAAAAGTATTTTCCTGAAAAATGTTGAAATTGAATTTAGTCTTTCTGTCAACTGAAAGGCTCTCACAGAAACTTATATAAAAGCTGTTCTTCCTTCTTCCAATCCCATCGCTATTATATGTACATCCAATAACAGTTTATTGTACATCACTTACAAAGAAGAGTACAAAAAAAACAAAAAGAAAAAAACAACTAAGCGTGGCTTATTGAGATTCAATTACTCCATTTTTTGCCTCGCAATTAGCATCCATCCTTGAAAATATTCGACCTTAGCTCGACAAAGCTGTTCCAAGCCGACAATTTGGTATGGGTTGCACAACATGTAGTTTGATAATAACCCGGATATGATCAACAACCATAACAGAAGATGATAAACCAAACAAAACAAAAAATAACAGAGTTATGCCACTTCCTAAATAAATGTTCCTCTTTAATTGGTGCTCTCTATTCTAGCTTGAACTTTTTGAAATAAATTATGATGGGAAAAATGCAAGATTATTAAAACTTCAACACTAGAACTTAGTAGTGATCTCCCCCCCCCCCCCCCCTCCTGTTACTAAGAAATATTAGTAGAATAAATTTAGTCTAATAAATACAACGAAATATATTATTAGTAGCAGAAATAGGGACAGCTATAATCAATATGTTGATGTTGTGGGGAATGTAATTTTCGAAAATGTAAATTTATAATTTAACATGTAAATTTATTTTTAAGAGAAATTTAGATATTCAGGGGCGATGGTAAGTAGAAAAAACGAAATAATCTCACGCATTCTGTTTGTTTAACGTTACTTTATGCCACTAAGGCTAATTGTACGATACTGCAGTAGGAGTCCTCAAGTTCGCCTATCCAGTTATAATTAGAATAGGGATCTTTAACGAGTACATGACATCGCACAGGCTCGGAACCTCCATTTTACGTCCTATCCTAGGGACTGCATATTTTTTCCAAGGATTTTTTACTCCCATTGAAAAATCCTAGGGCAACAGCGGGACGAGAACCTGCTTCAATTGCCATGCTAACCGCTATACCACAGGTGACTCCCTCTCGTGCATTCTTTCCCGAAACTTAAAAATTCGATCCTACAAAACTATTTTTCTTCCAACGGTCCTTTACTAATGATCACATTGAATTATTAGCAACTGCTTAGGGGTTTTAAAAATAAAATTTAATAAGTTTCCCATTATTACTTTCACTTACCTATATATGAAATACATAGTAAGTGGAAGTATTGCGATCGTGAAAAATTTCGACTTCCGGTTTTCAACGGAAATACACGTTTTGGGGTCCCCTGAGTCCAAATAACCAACTCCCGCGAAATGGTCTGTGTGTGTGTGTGTGTGAACAGACTAGCTCAAAAACTATAAGCCGTGCGAATCTGAAATCGGATATTTAGTATATGTATATGCCCGCGATGTGACAGCAAAAATTTCATCAAAATTGGTCAAAGGGAGGGGGTACTTTATGTAATAACTTTTTACGTTTTTATCGATTTTCTCAAAAACGGCTCTAACGATTTTGATTAAACTGAGTATTTGATGCATTAATATGCCCGAGATTCCACTGAAAAAAATTCATCAAAATTGACCAACCGGAGGGGGTACTTTACTTAATAAATTGTGTCCCACTTTTATGTGTTTTTTTTTTTTCATTTACTCAAAAACGGGTTTAACGATTTTGATCAAACTTGGTATTTGGTGTATGTATGTGCCCGCGATGTGACGGTAAAAATTTCATCAACATTGATCAATTGAAGGGGGCACTTTACTGAATAAATTTTGTCCCATTTTCACGTGTGTTTTTTATTTACTCAAAAACCGGTTTAACGATTTTGATCAAACTTGGTATTTGGTGTATGTATGAGCCCACGATGTGACAGTAAAAATTTCATCAACATTGATAAAATGGAGGGGGTACTTTACTTAATAAATTTTGTATCATTTTCACGTGTGTTTTTTATTTACTCAAAAACGGGTTTAACGATTTTGATCAAACTTGGTATTTGGTGTATGTATGTGCCCGCGACGTGACGGTAAAAATTTCATCAACATTGATCAAATAAAGGGGGTAATTTACTTTATAAATTTTGTATCATTTTACGTGTGTTTTAAATTACTCATAAAAGGAAAAAATAAGAAATGAATGTGGAAAGATTTGTGACTTTGTGGAGTGGCAATTAACAAAACACGTCAATTTCTAATCTAAATAAGTTGGTAAGTGAAAGTTGTGTGTTGCGCGGACGCACCAGATTTTTTTTTTTTTAAATACCTAAGTTTTTTGCTTTTATGTTTTTCTTATGTTTTGTTTTTTACCGACCCAACCCCTCCGAAATTTTTTCAGCGATCATTCTCATATTAGGGGTTTAATTCAACTTAACTTACGCCACTGATCTTATTTTTTCCTTTATTAAGTTTCCAAAATAAAAAATCTGGTGCGTGCTCACAACACACAACTTTCACTTACCAACTTACTTAGATTAGAAATTAATGCGTTTTGTTAATTGCCACTTCTCAAAAGAACAGAACGGCTTTAATTATGAACAATGGTCTGTCATTAAAGGCCTTCTCCGTATGCGTGGGCTTATCGAGTTTTATGAGTTGACTGAATATTTTTCTTTTTTTCTCCTCTTTATGTTTTATTTATTTTTATCATATCTCATATTTAGCCATTTCTTATTTTTAGGCGTAACGAGGGACAGTTAATTTCTCCATGTAAACAAAAACAAAGGTACTTTATAAGAAACAAACAAAAAAGCCCCCACCCAAAAAAAAAAGCCCCTTCAGGACATTTTAATAATGATAAAGCTTACCTGATATTAAAGAAAACCTAATTTTCATTAAACATGACGAATTTGATAAAAATCGTTAAAGCCGTTTTTGAGATAATCGAAAAACAGTTAAAAATAGGAAAAAAAGTCATGAAATAAAGTGCCCCCTCAGTTGGACCGATTATGATGAAATGTTGGCATTTACATATTTGGTATATACATACATCAAATACCCAGTTTCTTCAAAATCGTTTAAGCCGTTTTTGAGTAAATAAAAAATATGTACACGTGAAATTGGTACAAAATTTACTAAGTAAAGTCCCTCCTCCGGTTGATCAATTTTGATTAAATTTTTACAGTCGTATCTCGGGCATATACACACAACATATACCCAGTTTGAACAAAATCGTTAAAGCCGTTTTTGAGTAAATAAAAAAAAAACGTGAAAATGATACAAAATTTATTAAGTAAAATCCCCCCTCCGGTTAATAAATTTTGATGAAATTTTTACAGTCATATCTCGGGCATATAAATAGATCAAATACTCAGTTTAATCAAAATCGTTAGAGCCGTTTTTGAGAAAATCGAAAAAAAACGTAAAACGTTATTAAATAAAGTACCCCCTCCCTTTGAGCAATTTTGATGAAATTTTTGCTGCCACATTGCGGGCATATACCTACACTAAATACCCAATTTCAGGTTCCCGCGGTTTATAGTTTTTGAGCTAGCCTGTTCACACACACACACTCACACAGACCATTTCGCAGGACTTGGTTATTTCGACTCAGGGAGTCCCAAAACATGTATTTCCGTTGAAAGTCGAAATTTTTCACGATCGCAATACTTCCACTTACTATATATTTCATATATAGGTAAGTGAAAGTAAAAAAAGCGTGTATTAAACAAAATATAATCGATCCCTTTAAAATAATTAGATACAGTTTTTGATCAATGGTCGAATGGGGCTTAGAGATCGTGGAAGACATCTATCACACGTAGCTTCCTGCCTTCGGAAGAGATAAGCTTATCTCCAGAGCCGCCAACATATTTCAAGCTTAACCCTTCTCCGCTGGTCATCTTGTTTACATAGCTGGGTAAAAAAATATAGATTCAACTTTTTAAAATAATGTAACATATGGCGTTTAAAGGAAATTTGTGATAAGTTAATGTTTTATGCTATTGTTTTCAATTACTAGTTTCCTGTTTATAGCCTACAGTTAAATTAAGCCTATGCTTAAAGGTGCCATTAAACTGTACAAGTCTCACCCTGAACAGGTAATCCCTCGACATTGCCTAGTTTTGCAAAATGTCGGAAGGAACGGGGATAGATATAGTTGATGTGATAGAGATAATTGGTAATTTTAAAAGACCATTAATTGAAGGGCAGGCTATCCTGGATGCAAACCACATAATTACATGTGGAATAATATCTAGGAGTAAAAAAACAGTTATTTTTTTATAATTTTCTATGATCTTAGTATTAAATATTGTGTGGTGAAAAAAATACTTGAAGTACTCTAATACTTGGAGTTTACAGTGGTATCAGCCCTATTGTTATTATATTAACAGATACAACTCAACAATAAAAAAAAGTGAAAACTGTTGCCAACCAACCCCACACTCCCCTACTTAATAAGTAGGTATAGGAATGCACAAAGCAGAATATTAAGTTATAATATTAAATGTTTGTATAAAATTCCTTCATTTTCGGTTCAAAATTACGGTATGATTCCCGCTATTCACATTAGACACCCTGTAAATGTGAAAGTATAAAAATAGTCGCCATAGAACATGGAATTAGTGAAAAAAAAGAATAAAAAAAACAGAAATGGATTGGTGGAATATGTTTGTTTAGCGGGATAGATACTTTATGTATATTAGGTAGACATTGTTTTTCTGATTTATATAAATTTATAGCCATACATTATGATCTTTCTGGAATCCTTATTAACCATCATTAAATATGTACCTAAACAAATATGATTATCTGTGTACCTCCCATTCATTACATATAAATCAGATAATCAAGGTTCTACACCAAAAAGAATTCTAAACTCTTTAATTAGAAGATAAAAGATTCGACCACGGCTGGGAATCGAACCCAATTCAGAACCCAAGGTTTGATTGCCGGCCGTGGTTGAATCTTTTATCTTCTAATTAAATAGTTTAAAAAAAAAAGAATTCTAATTTCCCTACAAAATCCTAAAAGTGTCGATAAGATAAAAAAAAAAAATAAATAAAATAAAAACGGTAAGGGAAAGTAATAAAAAAGAAATGAAACACAGATTTAGCAAAGGTAAAGTATGCTTTTTTTTTTTGCTTTTTTAATATAATTTTTTATCTTTTTATGTATTTTTTTAAATATATTATTTCTGAATAAAATAAAAATCACATCAATCAAACTATTTTGTTTTGTTTTTTTTTTAATTACAATAATCACAATATATATATTTATATAAATAAAGACAATAAAATACTACTCTCAATGTCTATACAATGTAGATTACATATGATATAAATATATTCTCTTAACACCACAAAACACAATTACTATACAAATAAAAATTTATAAATTTCAAAAATGTACAAAGATAAATAATGTACAACATGCTATTTATATCATCTATACAATTTATATATATATTTGTTTAATTTTTTTTTAAATATTTATAGCAGTTATATATTTATAAATATAAACAAATCTTCCCAACATGAGACAATAATATATTAGTTAGGAGGGAGGGATGGGATGGGAATACTGGAGAGAGATGGATATTTATGAGAAGTACTGGTAGAGGGTCTGCTGCTGCTTTTCAGTCCTCACTTCTTCCTCCGTCTGCTTCGACTTGACCACCTCGGCGTAGGAGCTCGACATCCCCGGCTGCCTCTGGTAGAGGGGGAGGCTGCCGTTGCGGGTCACCTCTTCGTTCCCGACTTCACCATCGTAGCCGTTCGGGAACAGTGATGGTTTCTCGAGCCAGCTGCGGCTGATACAGACTTCTTGAATAGGGGCCACTTGAATCTGTTTAAAAAAAATTAAGAGGGTCAGTTATCTTATCATCACATCGTACATTAATGTTTGTAATAAAAAAGCCAGAATGTAGGGAAACATACAGTACCAGTCAAAAGTTTAGACTCACTTTTATTTAATTCACAATATTCAAGTTTAATAAAATAATTCTAACTTAAGAGATAGAATTTTAAACATTATATGATTAAGTTTAGAATAAAATTATAAATAGGGGTAACCTGTAGTGTAGTGTTTAGCATAGTAACCTACAATACTAAAGACCGCGGGTTCGCGACCCGCAGTGGCCCTTTTATTGCTTTACGTTCAAATGGTTGGAAACCAGTTAACTTATATTCTTATCTCTTTTTTGCTGTTTGTTTATTTCATGAGGCTTGCTTTTATTTTATTTTAGTTCTTTAATTTCTATACCAACTTTGTTCTAAACTAGCTACAAAGGACTCTGGATCTGTACATATATTGTTATTCTTAGGGGACAAGATGTCCCAGAATAAAAATTCTTTCTTGTTTTTTTTTCATATTTTGTTCCATGGGTACTTATGTATTATCCCTCAGGCATTTAATGGGAGTAAAAAATCCTTGGCTAATCCGTCCCTCGGGTAGGACCTGAAACGGAAGTTCTGCGCCTGTACGATGTCAGGTATTCGTTAAAGATCCCTATCCTATTTATACCTGGATAGGCAAAACTTAGGACTCCCACTGTAGCATCGTCCGATTAGCCTTAATAGCATAAAGTTTAGTTGGAGTACGATTTAAAGTACAGTTGGAGTCCTAAATTTTGCCTATCCAGGTTTCATTAGGATAGGGATCTTTAACGAGTACCTGACATCGTACAGGCTCGGGACCTCCATTTTACGTCCTATCCAAGGGACAGCATAGACAAGGATTTTTTACTCCCATTAAAAAATCCTAGGACCACCTTGGGACGCGAACCCGCCACCTTTAGTATAGTAAGTTTCTATGCTAACCACTACACCACAGGTGACCCTGGTTATAGATTTGTCTTGTATGATAGAACTGCCTCAATTAAAATACAGATAAAGCAATTCAGTGTGAAAAGTAGTATCTACTTATATTTTTTTGTACAACTTTTTAGTTAAATTTTAAATTTAGTTAAAGAAACAAACAAATTACAAAAATAAAATTATAGTTTTTAATTATGTTAAATAAATAAAATGTTGTTACTTATTTATTTTACAAAACTAATGGTGAGTCTAAATTTTTGACTGGTACTGTATAACTTTCTGTTACTCCTCTCAACAATGTTACTCCTCATATTTCAAAAATTGGATATTTTCATTTATGACAGTTTTCTGAATGCATTAAAAGTGTTTTGGCCTTTTCCTTATGAAAGCTCCAACCATAAATTGCAGTACCAGGGGTGGGCAAATCAAACGGAACTCCAAGATTTGAATGCCCCCACCAGTGACCTCTTCTTGGAGCAGAAGCAGATAACGGACTTCGGGTGAGATATTCGAGCAAGAGACGGGACTTTTTACATTTTTCTTCCAAACGATAATTGCTCCAAAGCCATGAGGGAGTAAATCTAGGTGCTGTTTCCCCCCAGCTGGAGGGGATGGAGAGCAGGGAAGACGAGGCCAGAAACAAGATCACATTCATCAACCCACATGAGTAGTGAGTCGTAGGTAGCATGTCGATAAAATTGAAAATCTTCATGTTTGATAATAGTTAAACAATATATTCCAACCTACTAACCTATTTCAATAAATCAATAATTCATATAACCAGATAATTTTATTTTTAACGTCTTCTTTTTACTAATCAAATACAGTCCACTAAATTTTCCCAAAAGAGCCTTGTGCCTCAACATTCAGTTGAGGCTATACAGAATGAGTGCTATGCAGAAAGAGTGGCATATCCTAAGAAGATATTCGAATTTTTAACTCAATTAAAGCATCATCTAAGAAATTTTCAACGAGAACATAATACATCAAACGGAACTGTTTAATATTTTAAAAATTTATATTTTTTCTTTTACATACAGAGAGAGAAAAAAAGTATGTTGTAATACAAAGCAATCTGTTGCATAGTCGAAATTTCAATCGAAGGCTTAATATCTATTTTGAACACATTTTATTTTACTTCTATCTAAACTATATTCTAAAGAAAAATAATATTTTTTGAGATATGACATTGTTGAAAGTAAGCCATATATGCAAGTATATTATAACGAATAAGTGTGATTAAGTAGAGTATTTAACCGACTATATTCATTGCTATCATTTCTTCAAGCCGATTTGTTTTTCACTCCTAGAACTTGTTTGCAACAATGATTTTTAGGTTATTTATTTTATTTTTTTAATATGAATACAATATCAGTTTTGGATTTGCTATTCCGAAAAAGGGCACGATAAGCTCATAGACAAAAGAAACCAGTGTAGATGTCATCATCAGGAATGTAAAAAGACATAAGAAAAGGAAAATGGCTAGAAGATTCGAGAATCAGTATCTTAAATGTATTAAAGTTTGCATTTAGCTGCATAGTTTAAACTCAATTGAATGGGGAAAAAAACATTAAAAAATGTCAGACAAATCTGTCAGTGCGTGAACTGTCACAATCTAGTATAAAAAAACAAATAAAAAATATGAATCAAATGGATAAAATAGTTTTCTTATTGCTCCATTTATGTTTTACAAGGTTATTTGAAATAGAATTTGTATAAGGTTTCTCAATTTCCATAAAATTGAATAAGAAAGTAGGTTTTATCAGTGTGTCAGGTTGATGCCTGAGGGATAATACGTAAGTACCCATGGAACAAAATATGAAAAAAAAAACAAGAAAGAATTTTTATTCTGGGACATCTTGTCCCCTAAGAATAACAATATATGTACAGATCCAGAGTCCTTTGTAGCTAGTTTAGAACAAAGTTGGTATAGAAATTAAAGAACTAAAATAAAATAAAAGCAAGCCTCATGAAATAAACAAACAGCAAAAAAGAGATAAGAATATAAGTTAACTGGTTTCCAACCATTTGAACGTAAAGCAATAAAAGAAAAACAAAATTTTATATCCACAAACACAGATAAGTATTATAAGTTATAACAGATTTCACTATTTTACATAGTTGCGATAGTTTGAAGATTAAGGAGATGGAGAAATAATTGGGTTTTAAAAGAATTGAGGGATGAATTTTTACGGATGGAAACAGGTAAGGAGTTCCAAAAGGAGACACTACGGATGATAAATGATTTGGTAAAGGAGGCAGTTCAATAAGGTTTGGGATCTGGTATTTAGAGAATGTATAGAGGAAGAGGGTGTAAATAAATTCAGGATATACGGAGACTTCTTAATTCCGAACGTTCGGAAGAGATATACACCAATGAAATATTGCCACTGAAAAACTGGGTAGAGCCACTTCAATTCAGTACAGCAGCTTGTGACGTGGAAGCCTGGGGACACCAAAGATGAATCTAATGAAGCAATTCATCAGCCTCTTCAACCTCACCTCATCTATACCAGACAGTCCCCCGTATACAAGGCAACCATAATCGAAATGGGGAAAAATAAGAGAGGAAATTAGGGGCTGACGGGTTTTAGGGGACAGGCAATCACAGGATCTTCGGACTGTTTGAGGATAGTGATGGATTTTATAGTGATTTGGGAAATATGGTTACTCCACGACAAATGCTGGTCAAAGATCACTCCAAGATTTCTAACATAGGAATGGAAATGGATAGGTTGGCCTTTGAGGTAAAGTAAGGGGTAGTAAGGAACGGAATTAAGGAGATGCTTGGAACCGATCAGGATGGCCTTGGTTTTTTCTCCGTTCAATCTCAATTCATTGTTTTCTGCGTTTATGCTATCTATGTCTTCCTGTAATTTTTGAATTGCCTCTAGCATCTCGGTAGGACAGAGGATAGGTAAACTTGGAGGTCATCAGCGTATAAGTGGTGTTGTGAATGGTTGATGGAATCTGGGAGATCATTAATGTAAACAGAGAAGAGTGTTGGCGAGAGCGAAGACCCTTGTGGAATGCCACCTGTTAGTTAAAGAGGTGAGGAAGAAGGTTTATCAGGGATATGAACTGTTTGTGAACGTGAGGACAGGAAGGAGAGGAACCACTTTAAGACGCTGTTTGACATGGAAAGGTTTTGGAGTTTAGAAAGGAGGATCTCGTGATTGACAATATTTATATTTATACAAAAACTATTACTAATTTTAAAAATAACCAACTGTAATTTATATAAGAGCTAACGCCTCAGGAATTTTACCTCAATCACCTCAGATATAAGGTATAAACTTACCGACTGTGAGAATACAGGATCAATTCGTTTCATTGGTGGTGGCTGAACAGGCTTTTGAATGTAGAGATCGTTGAAGCTGGAATTCACTTCTACCACTGGATCTTGCTTACGAGGTGCCCGTGCAAGGAACTCAGCGAATCTATAAACAGAAAAACAGTGATAATTTTTCATAAACATATTAATATGTTACAAAAAAATACAATATAAAAAAATATTCGCCTTAGGTTCTTCTAAAAAATGCGGTTTTTAAACTGAGGGGTATAAAATAAAATATCTTTAGATGTCTTTTTATCAGTTATATTAGTGATAATATGAGTAATATCCAAAAAATAGAATAACAATTTATAATGAAGATAATATGGGTCATATCATAATATTTTCCACACATATCAGAGGTCTCAATTAATAAGAAGTACCAACTGTTGGTATTTAATATCAATAATAATATTAAGTGCTGTTTTAACAGATTTTCACATTGGTTTGACAAAATAAATGTAATAATATAAACTAGTGTATAGGAATCGTTACAGACCAAGAAAAAAAAGATCATTCTACTTACAATGTAAAGCATTGTATACATATTATTTGCATGGATTAAAAGCACAATTTTATTTGTAAAATAAAAAATTGAAGCAAACCGAGATCACTTACTTTGTAGCTGCTTCGAAGCCGACAGTATTGAGAAGATAGTTGTACCACTGCAGCTGTTTAGGCTGAGACTCCAACAGTTCCTCTAATGGAATATCCTTCGGTAGTAAATGAATAATGCTCTAAAAGAAAGTAAATTGATGTTAATAAAAAATATTGATAAATCATAAATAATTTGTAATTGGTTTATTCCAGGAAGAATAGCAGTTTAATTCAGATGGTGAAAAGACGACATTATCAAAAATAATTAAGCTTTTTTAAAAAAAGCAAGATTAATTTTATTCCTTGTTGAGTTATCAACTGAAGATTAACCTCAAAAGTTATTAAATTTATTTCTCCTAGTATGTAATAAATAATGTATTTGCAGGGAAAATGGTTAGAGGTTTGGTCATATAAATGTGCAGACAAATATGAAAAACATTTTCTATTTGGTTATTTTTCATTATAGTGAGGAAGAGTGGTTATTCTTAAGATTCTTAAATGAAGGAGTCTCTTCCATATTTTTGTTGTATTATATTTACTTATACCAACATTTCGGGCTGTTGGCCCATCCTCTGGGGTTATTTATTCTATAAGTCATTTGTTCTATTGCCAATTGTCATCATTCAAAGTTGCTAACTATGCCTATACAACAGTCATTCCTTTATTTTAACATTTATTTGGCTTTAGATCAATCTCATTGTTGATGATGGAAAGCCAAATAAATGTTGTATCAGTTTTATATAATATCAGTTAGAACTAACTTTATTTTTCATGAAAAAACAATTTATGAAATTGATTTTATATAGCTATCTATACTTATATGATCTTAAATTTCATGAATGACATTTTTTATGATTTTTCTGTCTGTGAAAAATGTAAGTACATATATGCATGAAGTTTTTATAGACCCACATATTTTTAAATCCCCCAAATTAATAAGGTTAGAGACCTAAAAAATTCCACACTGAAAGTTTTAATGGCCAAATAGATCAACAAAAAAAAGTGACATTTTTTTTTTTTCTTTTTTCAACACAAAGATAGTCCTAATGAAGAAATAGAACTTAAAAAAATATAAAAAAAAATTGTGTTTTAAATATTGGTTTAAATATATCTATGACCTCACTCACAAACCTTTTTACTACGATTGAATAATCTCTACCATAATAATATTTAATTCATATTGAAAACTCACATTAGGAAAATGTACGTTGTGCAGGAATTGGATATCTCTCTTCTCCGGTTTCCTTTCAACAGGCATTTGCTGTTGAATGACCGGACGTGTAACAAACTGCTGTTGTAAATTCGGCGAGCAGAGAGGTGGACGAACTGCGACTAAAGGCTGAACTGTTTGCGTTTCATTCTTTATCACTATGTTCTGAGGATAGACAATAGGAGGGGGCGGAGGAGGGTAGACTGTTCTGATCGGGAAGAATGGGACTGCCGGGTACAAGATGGGATAGGGCATGATCTGCGGTGCCGGTAGGAAGGGCTGCTGCTGCTGTTGCTGAGGGAACCTCAACAGCGGCGGAAAACCGTTCAACACCGGCTTCACAAAGTATTTAGGCTCTCGGTATTGTCTAGGGACGAATTCCGGAGCAAGCGGGTTGAGAGTGTACATTTTCTTCAATTCCACTCCGTCCAATTGAGATCTCAGGTACGACCATTTGATTCCATATAAAGAACCATTCTCACTGCATATCTGGATAAATCTCTCCCATACTTTCCTGCATCGGCCGATGGTGCACAGGGACACCGGGTCGCCAACAACTGCGACCAGGCTTTGGGCTCTTGTTATAGCAGTGTTGAGGAGCTTGGAATTGGAAAGGAATCCGTAATCGTTTTCAGTGCCAGATTTTGAATCGCAAGTTCTTCTCGTTCGAACAGTGCTTAGGAAGATGGCTCTGAACTGCTTTCCTAAAAGTAAAGATAAACTCTTAGGAACTTGAGTTAAATCAATAATCAAGAAAATTTCAACCAAGATTACTACATATATAACACATATTATAATTTATTTCTTGTTCACACTGAAAACAAACCAGTCTCATTAGACATTAAAGTCAACAATTGCTGGAGTAGGCCAATTGCTCTAGCAAATTTAACGAACAGCTTTTTAAAATTTCTGAACTATACCTCAGATATTCTAAAAAAAAACATTTAAATTTGTTCATACAAATGGAGTGTGTTCAATAAATGAATATGTGGAATAGGTATTATCAAATATGTGGCAGAACCAGTTAATTTCACTGGTGAGATGATGATATTATATTTATTTTGCGAGTTTTTAATAACAAGTTCTTAGAGGTCACTCTAGTTAAATAACATTTGTTGTAAGCATTCATGAAAAGATACAAACATTAAACAAATGTTTACTTCTTTAATTCATCTGTTTACATCTCTATATTGCTATTTTCAAGCTCCTCTAACAGAACCACCAATAGTTTTAAACAAATTATTCTTTTGTATGAGTATTATGTTTAATGAGTAGTAGCAATTATGCTATACTCATAAGAAAATTGAAAACAACTAAAGCTCATTTTTAATATAGTAAAAATTAAATTACCAAAACTAATTTCAGATATTTGAATTATATTACAAAAAAAAAAATAAAAGAAAATGAGCGTATTATAACCAACTGAATGAATGGAAAGGTTTTCAAGAAAACAAGATACATTTACTTATTTAACAAATAAGTTCTTTAAACCACTTACACTTCAATATTGATGTACATATTAAAGAAGCAGACACAGATAACAAAGCATTTCTTATAAATAATTATGGGAGGCTCCTGGCAAACATGTACATGGAAACAATCATTCAATTTCATGTAAAATAAGAATAATATTTTATTAATAATAATAATAAAAAAAAAAAAAAGTATAACTATTGAGGCATAACTTAACCCTAGACCGGGCTCGGCGCGCTGGTTGACTTTGGACATCAATTCTCATTAAAAGTCAGTCGTGAAGGTAGCAATTTGAATTACCCCTTCCCGCCCTTAGTACTTTTCCCTGGACTCCTCCTCCCTAGATAAGTCTCACACCGGCTTTTGTTCGAGTGACAAGTGACCAGTTGTAGAGTATTTATTATTGAAAACCACGGCTGGTGTCCAAAAGCAACCACACGCCATGACATGTAAGTTATAAATTTCTTCTTTTTATTATTTTATTTACGGATTTTTTTTTTTGTTTATGTTAAATATTCGACACTTATTCTCTTTAAGGGGCAATATTATAAAATATGAAAACCTTCTAAGGATTTTAAGAGAGTTGTATGATGAGGAGAAAGAAGAGATCTTCTAAGAATCGGAGTCAGATTTTTCTGATGGGGAAGATGAAGCCATAAATTATTCTGACTAAGAGCACGACAGTGACTCAGAACGAGAAGGCGGTCTGGATGATGAATATGAATCGGATGATGATGATAGGGAATTCGTTTTTGGAAAGGACGGTGAAACCATTTGGTCAATGAAAGATTTTTTGAAACCTAATTCCAGAACGAAGTCGAAAAATATTTTAAAACCATTTCTCGGCCCTAAGGGGGATGCAAAAAATGCTTTTTCAGAAATGTTTTACTCAAATAATTGATTTAAATATTATAGATCAAATAGTTTTTAATAGTTGTTTTGGATTTTTCAAAATATTTAATTTATTTTTAAATATTCAAATTGATTTTTATTATTATTTTCTTGTTTTATTTGTAGAAAAATGGTAATAATACAACATTCATAAATAATTTTAAATTATTAATACACCTATACTTAATTTTAATTAAATAAAAGTAATGGTGTCCAAAGTCAACCACGTGCCCGGTAGTGTAGGGGGTTAAATGTCTAGGGTTAAATGCATTATATCTACAAAGAATTTATTTGTACAAGTTTAGGACAGCAGAGCATATTATCTTAATATTGTCAGGGATGTTTCTGTTTATTGAACTTTACTAAAACATGAATATGTAAATCTAAGTAAATTGAAACATACACTTATCTAATTTATAAACTTCGATAAAACAGATACAGTTAATGAAGCAGTTTCTGAGAACTAAGGGATGGCTCCCCTCTTGAACATTTATTGAAAATAATTATAATTTTAACTATACGAATAAGTAAATAAAGCAGCGATCAATTTGACTTTGATTGCACATCATTAACATACTATATTGGAAATTACCAGAAATTTAATAAATAGCAATCATTGAAAAGCACTTAAAAATTAAAGAAATAAAAAAATATTTTTAAAGGAATAAAAAATATGGCGCCTAACCAAACGGCGAAATCGCATCCCATAAGATCCTGTATCGCTTATTTATTTCTAATCTTTCTATTATATAAAGTTGTAGATTTATTATTTTATTTTTCAATCTCGCATTTCGTGTATTAATATAAAAATTAAAATGTTAGGATAAAGATTTAAAATTTGTTTTTAAATTAAATGAACAGTTTAAAAATTTATAAAATTGGTGTTGATATGGTAAACAAATATTATTTTGTATCATTACGTAACTTTGATAGTGGTTCTTGCTTTCTGTGGGACAAAAGACAAAAAAAAAGAATTAAAAAAAATAGATTAGGCGGGCAGGGGTAACCTCCCCTCGTACTTAGATGAAAAATTACATTAAATTAATAAATAAATATAAAAATAAAAAATCCATCTTCAATAATTAAATGTTTGTATAACTGACTTAAGGATAATCGACACTCTTATTTATATAAATTTGGCAAACAAAATGTACATTACTAAGTAACTTATTAAGATCTAATTAGGAAAAATCTTTAATTTACATATATTTGAGAATTTGAATTTATAAAGATAATAACATCCTTATTATATTATGTTATTACTTTCATTATATTATTAATATGAATAATAATATCCTTACCTTGGACATTAAGGACCCTCTCAACAGAAATTCCACCCAACCTTCGCTTCCTCAACTCAGATCTTATCCTAAAAACCTGATCAGAGTATGGAGTCATTATTCCGATGGATTGCTCATCAAGTTTTCCCCATGTTACAGGCCATTTCTTCTTCAGTTCGCACACTCTTTCAACTACTTCATAAACCTAAAACAATTAATTTTAAAAATGACAATATTAAAAGAGAATATTAAAAAACAAAAAAATCTAAATTAAAATATTCTTTTAAAATGATTTACTTCTGCATTGTTGTAAAAAGCAGTAGAATTTTGATCTTGTACATCTTCTCCCCGTGTGGTGAAGAATGTTAATGGATAGAAATGATCGTGCCTTGGCTGCTTCCCGCTACTAACTAATTTCTGCTCATAAAAAAGCTCTGAAGTAAACTGAAAGAACAAAAAAAAAATAATAAAAATTTTAATTCAAGATTTATTAACAATCATTAGGTATAAAATCAAAGTTTTTATATTATATTAAGTATATAAGTATATTGTAACACTTATGTGGGTAACAAATATTTATTCAACAGAAATATACAGTTATAAAAGCCAACGAATTAATAAAACTTAAACACTTGAGCAGGTTACAAAAATGATAACGTTATAAAACACAATCATATGACTTGAGCTACACAGTCAAGACACAGACTTATTCTCAGACTCGATCAGTCACTCGCTCCTTATATATAATCGTAAATGGTCAGGTCTGGAATGTTCCAGAACAATGTGGACAGTTCTACGTCTTTGTGGGCTAGGCGAGAAAGATCTAGACCCAAACAGTTCGTTCCAACCGCTTATTTTGTTCCAACAAACGGTCTGGGAGTTTATGCCATATGTTTCTTTTATTTCCTTATCGATTACAATATTTAAGAATTTTCATTATTTTATTAGCTCAATCACTTTAGGTTTTAAAAATAGCTTAGAGTAGTCTCGATATTTTTTTTAAATTCCTTTACAATTACACCAAGTAAGTTCTATATACCTCAAACAATCACATTGAAGTTACTTTTAGTGGGTTTTATAAAATATCTAATAATGAAAAAAAAAAAAAAAAAAAAAAAAAAATTACACTACACGATATTTTTTTCTTAAACATCAGATTATGATAAGTTAAAATGATAGAAATCACAGCTTTTTATTAGTTTTGTTATTAATCAGAAGGTAATTAAAAGTTTAGCAACAGAAAAAATAATGAATTTGGTCATTTTTTCCTATCAACAAATGATTTTGTTTAATATATTACTTTGTTTATTTCCTTGCTTTTTAGGCTTTCTAGGCTTCTTTCCCGGGTCAGGGGTGAGTGCGGTGGATTAATAAGGAATTGTTAAAAGGCCCCCAGGTACCAGGACTTGAACTAAAAAACTTAAGGATTTCATTGGTTGCCCAATGCAATAGTACGGTCGACCAAGATGTCCCAAATCAACAATATATCCTAATAACAGTGTTGAAGAATATTACTGCTGGTCATAAGTGAATAATTAATACATATTTCTTAAAATTTTTGACTGAACCTCTAGAAAAGTATTTAATACTTGATTATTACTAACTACTAAAATGAATTATCGTTAACAAATAAAACAATCTGATATAATGGGTTCTTTGAAGATTACCTAGACATGCCTCGTAGGAGTGTTTTTGGGATCTAGAGGAATGAGAGGCTACAATGTAATGTCTTTCATCACAAATGATTTTTTTTTTAAACAATGGCAGCACAAAAAAATAAAATTAATTTACAAAAAAAAAAAGAAAAAAAAAAAAAAGGTGCCTTTTAAAAACAAGAATCATTTCAGTCTTGCTCAGTTGCAAATTAAACGTTTTAATTGGCTACAGTGCACTTTTTCGTGATAAAATCAAATATTTTATATTATGTTATTTCATATTTTTTGGTGTAATTTTTTGTTTGAAAGGTGTTTACTGAATATTCCTACAATATTATGGATTATTTCATGCCATGCCACATAAATTAGAGAGTTTCTTGAAACTAAATTAATTTTTATATAATTAGAGCATTTCTTAAAAAAAAAAAAAAAAAAGAGTAAATAAATAAAAGATGAGTAAAATACTTAATTTTATAGCATAATACCTGGATTATAGCTTCATGTGCCCTGTAATTTTCACACAAAAGTATTTTGCAAGGGAAGTTGGTCGGATAATGGTCATAAAGCCTTTCCAGAAGCGAAATGTGCAGGTTCCTTTCCTTAGCGAATTCTGAGAATAACTCAGGACTAAGCTATTGAAATTAAAAATAAAAATATTAATAAATAATCTATAAAATCATGCTACGTTAAGATAAAAACATGACTCAGAATAAAAGTTATACACTCATTCATAATACATTATTTATTCTGAAATATAAAATTTCGTACCTGCATATGATCACCAGCTAAGACAATTCTTGTGCTTTCATTAGCCAGAGCCAAAGGCATGATTGCTTCGCATTCCATTGCCTGTGCTGCTTCATCAAGAAGAATATGCGTGAAATGTCCTAAAAGAAAACAGAGAAAAATATGAAATAATTTTTTTTTTAAGTTGCAGAAAATTGAGGTTTTTATTTTGTAATAAAAAAACAGTAGGACCTCCATTATCCGGGCCTCGATTAACCGGGGTGCCGAGGAGCCAATTTTTTTTGTTTTTAATAAACTTTTTTTAATTTGTATGCCATTTATTTTGTATAAATAACATTTAAAAAAAATTTACACATTAATATTTAACGATTGCACAATGGTTAACTATCTATTATGAAATAAAACAATAAATGGAAAACACAGAAAGCGAGTATTGTATTATGAGATGTTTCCAGTATCTAATACTCCAATTCGTAATCCAGGAACAATATTGTCAGTTGTGATTTAGTCTCGATTTAAATACATATGTAGCTAAATGTTGAAAAAAATAAAACGTGTCATTTTAACGCTTGAAGAGAAATTAACTATTATAAACAGATTAGAAAAGGGTGAAAGTGTTAAAAAATTGTCCGCTGAACTAGGAAACGGCGAACAAACTGTACAGGATATTTTGAAGAAGAAAAAAGACATTTTTGACTTCGTATCGTCGTCGGCCCATAATATATAAAAACGTACATTTACTTTTTTTGTTATTTTTGTATATTATTATTTTATGTATATAAAACGTTCGTTTGTTAATAAAAGTGATTATACCTTACAAGTGATTTTTTAACCTTTTTTATTTCCTCGACAACTTCCATCATATAATAGCAATAACCGAAACCTGGCTAAAACCGTTCATCCCTTCCTCCCATATCTCCCTTCCCAACTACCTATTTTTACGCCACGACAGATCTAATCGAACGGGAGGTGGTGTCGGATTATACATCCATGAAAACCTAAAGGCCAAAGTCCTCCTCCAGTCTCCTTCCCCAGACCTTCCTCATGTAGAGTATATGTTTGTTGAAATCTCGTCCCTTTCCTCTTCCTTATTACTTGTCGTAGTCTATAGACCTCCTCGTGTTCCTTTTGACTGCCTCTTCGAATCTTCCCTCATCAATCTTGTATCCAAGTATCCTAACGTCATCATCACCGGAGATTTCAATGTAAATATGCTTGCAGACTCCCACGAGAAATCCTATCTAACCGACCTCCTCTATTCCCTCAATCTTTACATAGTTCCTTATTTTCCAACACATCATACACAATATTCCGACACAAGGCTCGACCTTTGTATCTCTGACTCTCCCTCCAAAATTGTCTCTTCTTCGCAATACCCCGTTCCTTTTCTCTCATCTCATGACCTCATCCAGATCTCATACGACCTCCCCGTCAAATGTTTTATTCCCAAGGAGATATCATTCCGCAATTTAGACCTCCTCTCCTATGAATCCCTTCAATCCGACCTTAAACCCGATCAATGGAATCTCATATATTCCTATGACTCAATCGATCCTATGGTCTCCATCCTCACCTCAAATTTGAAATCCATTTTAGATATCCATGCTCCACTGAAAACCCGAACCTTACGTCGTCCTGCTGCACCTTGGTTGACTCCTGAAATAAAGGATATGATAAAAAGAAGGGAAGCTGCAAGACACAAATTTCGGCGAACCCGTTTGGCAGCGGATTATGCATCTTTTAAAAAACATAGAAATCTGACCCAATCCGAAATCCGACGATCTAAATCCCTTCACTTCCACAATGCTCTTACCAATGCCCACGATCCTAAAAGCAAATGGAAAATACTCCGACAATTATCCCTACCAGGTTCCAATAACCCTAGCTCCTTTCAGCTCTCTCCAGATGATTTCAATAATCATTTCTCATCCTTCTCTTCTAATTCATCCCAACCTGCTGATATTAATCACCATCATTTTAATCCGGAAAATTTCTTTTTTGCTCACATAACCTACGAAGACCTACGTACTGCTATCCTAAAATCCCACACCAACGACTATGGTCCCGATGATATCCCAGTAAAGCTAATAAGATCCTGTCTCCCAGCACTTATTCCTGTTCTTTACCACATCTACAACTTCTCTTTACAAAACTCCATATTCCCTTCTTCCTGGAAAACCGCTCTAGTCCGACCGTTAAACAAAACGGCAAACCCTTCCTCAGTGAATGATTTCCGTCCAATCTCTCTCCTTTCAAACCTCTCAAAACCGTTAGAACGCCTCGTTTAAAACCAACTATCAAATTTCCTAGAAGAACGTTCCCTCATTAAGCCTTTCCAATCAGGCTTCCGATCTGGCTACTCTACTCAATCCGCCCTCCTAAAAATTACCCATGACCTCCAAACGTCCATCGAACACCGAAAATTAACCATCCTCATCCTTCTTGATTTCTCCAAAGCATTTGATACTGTTGACCACAATATCCTTCTCACCAAATTACAAAAGCTCAACTTATCAAGCAGCGCCTTAAATTGGTTCAAATCCTTTCTTTCAGACCGGTCACAGTTTGTAGTCGTTCCAGGCCAACCTCCATCCAAGACACTTCCCCTCTCCTGTGGTGTTCCGCAGGGTTCCTCTCTATCCCCCACTCTGTTCGCCATTTATATCAACGACCTTCCTCTTCTGATCCATCTCTCCCAATATCATATCTATGCAGACGATTTCCAGATATACCTATCCTTCCCCCCTTCCGAGCTATCCTCTGCAACAAAAAAGCTTCAGGATGATTTAAATCAAATCAGTCTCTGGGCAGAGGCTAACAAGTTGAAGCTGAATGCAGAAAAAACGAAAGCAATTTTAATAGGCTCCAATTACCTCCTTAAAACCGTCCCTAACATCCCTACCCTCCTCCTAAATAATAATCCCATTAAATTTTATCCAACTGTCAAAAACCTCGGAATGACCTTTGACCAAACCCTTTCCTGGAAAAACCACATCTCCAATATTTCCCACCGTACCTTTTCTACCTTAAAGCAATTAAATCACCTCCGAAGCCTTTTTCCATTTGAAATACGTAGGCTCCTGGTCACCTCCCTGGTATTTCCCCACTTTGACTATTGTTGTGCGGTGTATGGGGGTATCTCTGGGGACCTCGAAGCAAAACTAAAACGTTTATTTAATTGTGTCGTACGATTTATCTTTGGGGTCCCAAGAGACGTCTCCGTTTCACCTTTATACGAAAGATTAAAGTGGTTATACCCATCCTACCGCCGTAAATATTTCCTGGCCTCATTCCTTTTCCAAGTAATCCGATCCCGCCGTCCGTCATACATCACCGAACTTCTCCATTTCAAATCCTCTGTCCATTCCCGCAATACTCGTTCCAGGTCTTCAGATCTATACACTCCGGCCCACCGAACGTCAGCTTTTGAAAGATCTATCATTATCCGGTCCTCATCCCTATGGAACTCTATCCCCCCTTTTATTCGTCATTCCAACACACTCCCTACCTTTAAATCCCGCCTGTTTGATCACCTCCTTTCCTCCCAGTTTCCCGAACAACTGTAACCAGTTCAACTGTAAATTGGTATAGGCCTTTATTATTTATTTATCCTTAAAATATATGTTCCATTTAGTGTATGTGTAAATAAGTGTATACAAGTTATTTTTCATTTTAAGTCAATAAGGATTTACTTAGTTTTAATTTTTTTTTTTTCTTATCACAAGAAGATTTCCTTATTATTTATAATTTTTTTCTCAGCTTTTTCTTTTTGTTTATTTTTATCATTTTAATTTGCTCCATTTTTTTGTTTTTATTGTTTTCTTATATAGTACTCTAAGGCACTGAAGCCTATTATATGTATCTGTATAGTTTGTTCCTAAGGGACTAGTTCCCGGGACAATCAATAAAGTCTTTATTATTATTATTATTATTATTATTATAGAATGGGCATTAATTGAACTGGAGCATTCAAAATTTATTCATTGATTTTACATTTCATTCAGAATCGGATGATACCATAAATATTAGAGAGATAATTTTCCATCATGGAAAAAAAAATTCTTAAACATAAAAATTTAGATTTTTTCCAAGTTGTAAAACAGTCATCGAAAAATGCCATGGGCAAAAATCTCTCTCCAACCAGCCTAACAAACTATATATCAACAGAAAGAGGATAAAATTCTCTATCTAATGATGAAATAATATGAGTGGCTCTTTGACTTATAAGGATTTTATATCGTTGAATCAAATGTAGTAAAATTTAATTTAAAAGTGGCGCATACAAATTAATACAGCTGAAATATCTCTAAAATATCCTCATACAAAGATATATTATTGAAAAGTGCATCTAATTTCCTTTTAAATGATATAATGATATAGGTGGGCTTTTGAGTTGGAAGTGTTTTATTAAAACTTAAATCTAATAAAATTAATTCAACTCTGTGTGATATGTACATTTCTGTATGGCTAAAATCTCTCTCCAAGCCTAATAATCTATTATGTATCGCTAAAAAGTAGATGAAATTCTCTATCTAATGATGAAATAATATGAGTGGCGTATTGAATTATTAGGATTTTATGTCGATTTGAATCAAATATAGTAAAATTTAATTTAAAAGTGGCGCAGACTATTTAATACGGCTTAAATCTATTTCCAAATATCCTCGTAGAACCATATTTTGCTGAAAAGAATAAATACTCACCTTTCATATGACTTAAGAATTTGTGCGGGCTTTTAAGTTTAAAGAGTTTTTTTTTTTATAAGTATAATTCAATGTTATGAAATCAACTCACAACAATGATAGGAACAGATTGTCTTCGTCGCACCAACTAAACTCAAATGTTCTCCGTTTTCTTGAGATAACTCAATTAGAATTTTAATTATTTCACTTTTCTTTGTAAATAATGAATTTTCACAAGAAGAGTACTTCCAAACATCTTTTTATCTTATCCAAGAATATGATTTTTGTTAAGTGCTAAATTTATTACTGCGTTTAATTTAGTTACATTCGTTAATATTGTATCATGTTATAGATGTGATGATAGACAGCTTAAACTATTTTGTCTTATAACCATTGAAATTATGGCGTGTAGCGGTGAGTATAGAATCAAATTTATTTGTAGAGTAGGGAAATATTTTAACTCTTCTAATGAAAATTCATCATTTACAAAGACAACTGAAATTCATAAAAGTTTAATTGAATTATCTCATGAAAACGTAGAACATTTGAGTTTTCGTAGAAACAATAGTTGGTGCGACGAAGACAATCTGTTCCTATCATTGTTGTGAGTTGATTTCATATTAAAAAAAAAGAAAATATAAAATTTTACTTATAAAAAAACTCTTTAAACTTAAAAGCCCGTAAAAATTCTTAAATTACATGAAAGGTGAGTACTTATTCTTTTCAGCAAAATATGGTTCTATGAGGATATTTGAAAATAGATTTAAGCTGTATTAATTTGAATGCGCCACTTTTAAAGTTAATTTCACTACAATACATTCAAATCGAAATGTAACTCTTATGACTCAATAACCCACTAATATTATTTCATCATTAGATAGAGAATTTCATCTACTTTTTAGCAATACATAATAGTTTATTAGGCTTGGAGAGAGATTTTAGCCATACAGAAATGTACATATCACACAGAGTTGAATTAATTTTATTAGATTTAAGTTGTAATAAAACACTTCCAACTCAAAAGCCCACCTATATCATTATATCATTTAAAAGGAAATTAGATGCACTTTTCAATAATATATCTTTGTATGAGGATATTTTAGAGATATTTCAGCTGTATTAATTTGTATGCGCAGCTTTTAAATTAAATTTTACTACTTTTGATTCAAATCGATATAAAATCCTTATAAGTCAAAGAGCCACTCAATTTATTTCATCATTAGATAGAGAATTTTATCCTCTTTCTATTGATATACAGTTTGTTAGGCTGGTTGGAGAGAGATTTTTGCCCATGGCATTTTTCGATGACTGTTTTACAACTTGGAAAAAATCTAAATTTTTATGTTTAAGAATTTTTTTTTCCATGATGGAAAATTATCTCTCTAATATTTATGGTATCATTCGATTCTGTATGAAATGTAGAATCAATGAATAAATTTTGAATGCTCCAGTTCAATTAATGCCCATTCTATAGAGGAAAGCCTAACACCTACAAGTTGGTTTTGAGCTCAAGGCGTCATCGGAACTTCAAATATCTCAAAAGTTCAAATGACCATAATTCTGAAACTACTTGTTGGAATTAGGTAATATTTGGCATTTTTTCTTATTTCTGTATGTACTTAATACCTATAAATTTTTATCAAATTCTGAGGGGGGAGGTAAAATTTTGCACTTTGGCTGGATGATTTGACGTGGAATGGCCCCATTCTTCTCTACACTGTTAGCATCGGATTGAAAACTCAGGACAAGACTCACCACTTTTACCAAGGGTCACATGGTACAATGGTGGGGCCTTCACAACAGGTGTGACGGAAACCATAAGCCGATGGCCAACCTACCCCCTACACCAACCAACCCCGCTCTCCCCTAATTTAGAAATAATTTTTCATATCACCTAGTAAAATAATAATAATAAAAAAAAAAAGAATTAAGAAAAAACAATATATGATCACCCCCCCCCAAATAAAAAAAAATTGACATGCATTTTACATTAATTGGGTTATTGAAAGAAAATGCCATTTCTCACTCTCAATTCTCAATGAATAAAAAAAAGCCATTGGGCCCCCGGGTATGTATGCTTATTTTTAGTGGGCATTGAATGGGGGATATCACAAAAATATAATAGACTCCATTATCAATCTTCAACACAATAAATTAAATACATACTTAATTCAACTTAGAAACTTTCAGTTAAATATTTCGAGGTTCAATATCATTAAAATCATTTCAACATTATTATATATATAATAAACTTAAAAGGTACATTTTCCTTCATTTATTATTATTTTATATTCTCAAAGAATTCCTATTATGCTTTAACATGAAACCATTCTTTAGTAAAAAAAAACAAAAAAAACAATTAGAAAGATGTAAATTACGTCTAGAACTACAGATTACGTTATCAAATTAGAGATTTTAAAAAAAACATTCAAAATATAGTAATTATTTTTTTATTGTACTTATTATTCAGTTGTGCTATTTACCTTTGCGGAGACCCATTGTCGATAAGTGCATTGAGATACTTAAAGTGACAACAATTACTCGATGCTTCAAAATATCCTCAACTTTAGGAATTTTAAAGGCTCTCATTCCTTGCTCGTTCGTTTCGATCATTGCGTACTGAAACAATAATTTAAAGCATTAGTATATATTTTCTATTACATTATTATTAACATATGCTTCATACACCAGACTGAATGATTAGATGAAAGTAATTACTGATTTTTTAAGATATACAGTAAATTTTACTCATGAAAATTGATACTATATAATAAAGTTTTATATTTATGTAGTGTGTATATAATTAAGCAGCATAGATTCTTATAGAATACTCTCAAGAGCGACTGGTTTAGAAAAACAAGGTGTACAAAGAAAGATTCAAATCAGGGAGATAGACAAACCTAAATTTTGAATATTAAATTGGTACAGGTATTGTAATAAAATTTAATTAACGAATAAAATTAAAAATTCCTGTATAAATCCTGCAATTCAAGCTTTTCCCGCATGCTAAAATTAGTATGTGAACACATGTTCAGAATGTTCTAGGCCTTTCTGGATGGTTCCATAGCAGACCATATATAAGAAGTGATAGATTAGTACCTTAGTCTTAACTTTGGACAGCAAAGAGTAAGGTTACTTTGGAGTCCCTGCTGTTTTATAACGTTGTTATTATTAAAGTTCCAATAGTTTGTTTGACATTTTTCTTGGAAAATTTTCATCTTCTTCTTTTTCGTCCTCCATAGTGCCTTTGAGTGTGGAGGTGCATCAGTCCATGTATGTCAAGCCTCTCGATCTCCTGCCATAGCCTTCATCGCATTTAGTTGCTTGAGACGTTTCTTGCCAATTCTATAAATATGATCAATCTATTGCATTCTTGGTCAACTCCTTGGGCGTTTCCCTAGGGTACAGCTTCAAAGAATTTTTGGGGATCGCGGTTCCCTTCCATCCGGCAGAGGTGTCCAAACCATCGAAGTTGTCATTTTGTAAGAGTATCTTTCTTTCAAAGGTGTGATACGTAAATAAAATTATTTAAACCCGCATTGTTATTACAATAGAATAATAAATATTGCAAAAGAAATATTATCAATTTTTTCAACTCACCTTTTGAACAATGTGATTGACAGTTGCTACCCATCTTCGATGATAGAAAATCCTCAATGGTCTTGCCTCCTCATGACCTGCTTCGACATACGGATGTAGATATTCACGGATATATAAATCGGCTGCGGAATTGGAATGAGTGCACACTAAAACTCTTGTACCCGGCTGTTTCAATACTTCCTTTATGCCCTGAGCCAGGGTGTAAGTCTTACCAGTCCCAAACGGTCCTACGGGAAAACAAAACAGCAATACATTAATGAAAAAATGGCTAAATAAAATAATTATAATAAGTAATTAAGAAAATAATTGGTTAAATAAGTAATCTCAATTAATCTTAATAATTACCTATTATTAAAATAGGAGGGAGTTGCACCTCCAGAGGTGTCGTCATTGCCATCACTGCTTCCTTCTGCTTCGGATTAAGTTTTGAATCCACTGATCCGCTCCACTGTCTGAGGATAATAATAAATCATAAATAAAAATAGCATACACTAAATACTTTTTTAACTATGACAAATCTTAAATCCTTCAACATCTGTACAGCAACTTCAATGCTTTGCACAATATTTCAACGGGGATTCCTTTACAAACTCTAAGTTAAAAAGAGTTCTCCATCACAATTCCAGAAAAAAATTCAATACCACATTAACACGTTACATGTTCACACCGGTGGCTCACACTTGACTGCCTCATATGGCGTCGTGTATCACCTGTGGCTCACACTTGGCAGCCTCATCGGGCGGCGTGTACCACCGGTGACTCGCACTAGAATGCTTCCTCGGCTAAATAATTAGATTTTTAACACTTTGACTGCTGAAAAAGAATATCCGAGAGTCACACTTTCGTTTCGACAGAATTTAATATTTAATTCTCTGACAAGAGAACAGTTACTCGATTTATTTTACTTTACTTATTACTTATGTATAAAAATCGCTATGGTATAGGAAATGGGAAAGTACCAGAGTTGGAAATAAAAAGGTTTAATTTAAAGGTCTTTGTTCTGGATCTCAGTACCATTTCATTAGTAGGTTGTAATGATCATTCACAAGAGTAAGTTACTTTGATTCATGCCTAAGCAGTTCTTATTTTGGGGGAAACTGATTTTTTTAAATATGTCTGATCTTCAGCCACTCCTTAGATCACCTATAATATCATCGATTCGCCATGATACAAACTAATCACAATTTGAAAAAGAATATGACCAAAAAGTCTTAGCACAAAAAAAAAAAATAAATAAAAAATAAAAAAAGGGAGATAATAAAGAGATGAAAGGGCTAACTGCATTTAATCTAATGTTAATAAAAATTATTTAATGGGTACCTTTGCGGTGACCAGGGTATTGTCGGCTCGACGTACGTGTCAGGAAAAATCATTCTGAAGTCAGCAATTTTGTCGATCGCCTGGTGCCATTCACAATAAGGAACTCTGTTTAACTGAAATTGTACGTCGAGAAGAACCTTCGTCTCCGGCTGAAATAAGAAGTAAGAAGACAATAACGTAGATTTATTCATTATTTATAAAATAAATAGATTTAATAAGATAATTTAAAAAAATATATTATTATTACTTTAAGATTAAGTGCTTGAACGGTAGCCGACGAGAGACGCAGATATACAACATTCTTTCCTTTATCTTCAATTAAAGCTTCATAAACGACTCTTTTCTCTTCTACTTCCTTTTCATTATTTAGTTGTTCTTCTTTGTGGTCTAAAATGAATAATTCACAAACAATATCACATTTTTATATAAATAAAACAAAAATGTGTTTATTTCAATGCAGCAATTATAGCTTTATTTACTACTTTCAGTTTAATTATTTATTGTTTCTTAATTTTTATTAAGCACTACCATATTTAGCTATTTATTAAAGCAAAGGATTCAGTTAACAAAGAGGCATCCAGTAATACAAACTGAGAACTATATAAACATCAGTGATACAGATAATTTTTACTTTCACTTACCTATATATGAAATATATAGGTAAGTGGAAGTATTGCGATTGTGAAAAATTTCGACTTCGGTTTTCAACGGAAATACACGTTTTGGGGTCCCCTGAGTCCAATTAACCAAGTCCTGCGAAATGGTCTGTGTGTGTGTGTGTGTGTGTGTGTGTGCGTGTGTGTGTGTGTGTGTGTGTGTGTGTGTGTGTGTGTGTGTGTGTGTGTGTGTGTGTGTGTGTGTGTGTGTGTGTGTGTGTGTGTGTGTGTGTGTGTGTGTGTGTGTGTGTGTGTGTGTGTGTGTGTGTGTGTGTGTGTGTGTGTGTGTGTGTGTGTGTGCGTGCGTGCGTGTGTGTGTGAACAGACTAGCTCAAAAACTATAAACCGTGCGATCCTGAAATTGGGTATTTAGTGTATGTACATGCCCACGATGTGACATCAAAAATTTCATCTAAATTGCTATTTTCGATTTACTCAAAAACGGCTTTAACAATTTTGATTAAACTGAGTATTTGGTGTATGAATATGCCCGAGATATGACCGTAAAAATTTCATCAAAATTGATCAACCGGAGGGGGGGCTTTACTTAATAAATTTTGTATCATTTTCACGTGTTTTTTTTTATTTACTCAAAAACGGCTCTAACGATTTTGATTAAACTGAGTATTTGATCTATTGATATGCCCGAGATATAGCTGTAAAAATTTCATCAAAATTGATCAACCGGAGGAGGGACTTTACTTAATAAATTTTGTCTCATTTTTACGTTTTTTTTATTTACTCAAAAACGGCTTTAACGATTTTGATCAAACTGGGTATTTGATTTATGTATATGCCAAAGATGTGACAGCCAACATTTCATTAAAATTGGTTAAACGGTGGGGGCACTTTATTTCATAACTTTTTTTCAATTTTTACCTTTTTTTTAATATCTCAAAAACGGCTTTAACGATTTTCATCAAATTCGTCATGTTTAATGAAAATTAGGTGCTCTTTAATATCAGGTAAGCGTTATCATTATTAAAATGTTCTGAGGGGGCTGATTTTTTGTTTCCTATAAAGTACCTTTGTTTTTGTTTATATGGAGAAATTAACTGTCTCACGTTACGCCCGAAAATAAGAAATGGCCTAATATGAGATATGATAAAAACCAAGTAAACATATAGAGGAGAAAAAAGAAAAATATTCAGTCAACTCATAAAACACGTTGAGCCCACGCATGCGTAGTACACCTTTAATGACAGACCATTGTTCATAATTAAAGCCTTTCTGTTATTATTATTATTTTTTTTATGGTAACTAAATGAAATTTTCAACAAGTACATAGAGAATTATAAAATTAGACGACTTGGAGTATTATACTTGTATTGCCAAATTATCACAAGTAAAAACTTTTATTTAATAATAAAAGAAATTAGTGTTTTTATGGTGTAAATGAAAACAAAAATAAGAAATGAATGTGGAAAAATGTGGAACTTTGAGAAGTGGCAATTAACAAAACCCACTAATTTCTAATCTAAGTAAGTTGGTAAGTGAGATTGTGTGTTGCCCGCACGCACCAGATTTTTTGAATTATATTATTGGACACAATAAGAGTGGATGTACATTTCCATTTCAGTTTCAGAGTTTAAAACAAAAAATCGTATCGTGCTTAATTTATTCTTACCATTTTTAAATTTCACAGGTGAAATCAGGACAGTGGTACAGTTGTTAAGAATAAGCCTGCCAGCCGAAGTGTCTTCGGAGACGTTCTTACCGAGGTTCAATAAGGCAAAGAGTTCGCCATTGTGCGCGTATTTTGCGGTAGAAGCCGCGACTCCACTCGGGGATAGCAAGTAATTCTTGGCAATCTGCAGTCTAGCCTGTATGTTGTAATTGGCGACCTAAGGGGAAAAAAATTGAGTATTACTTTAACAGAGGTAATTGTAAAATTCGACGAATAGACTTATACTAACCAATTCGTATCGAGCCATCTCTTCGACAAACAGAAGTTCGTGCATCCTGGCCCTGTAGTTGTTTTTGGTGGGCCTCTTTTCGGAGACCGTAGCTTGAGTCAGCGTGAACGTTGCCGGGCTCGGTGGAGGATAAGCGGCCAAGAGTTCATTTTCCCGCTCGGATTCTGCTTGAGTGACATCGCTCGATACTGAACTGTAAGTGACTATGATACTATTTTCTTTGTTCCATCTTTCTCCCGATGATAAGATCAATTCCTGAGATCGAATAAACACATAAAAATAAGTGAATATGTTGGATTGATAAAGTGATAAGAATAATGCACCATATATGACTAATAAAGTAGAAAGATATCTTAGAAATCAATATCATGGTTCGACAAGGTTGTAAATGAACTTTTCAGCTAAAATACGAATACTGGTATTTCTGACTTTTCTTATACATCTTTTTATCTAAAAAAGTTGTAACTTCACTACTCAATAAAAACATCTTTGTAAATTGTATTTCTTCTAATTTTATCCATGATGATTTTAAAACTGCAATATGAAATATTTTATCTTGGTGCAGGAGTAGAATACCTTACTCACAGAACAGCCTAATGACCAATCAATTATTAAAGGCAAAGAGTAAAGACAAAATTTTCATAGAATCATCTTTAAATTAATTTAATACAATAGCTTTATTATGAGAGAAAATAGTATTATTAAAGTTTAAGCCAGGATAGTCGAGCGTGTTAGAGGGCGATTAGCATGCTCGAGCTGATTGGCGGCGGTTCGAATCGGCCCTGGGAGGGTTAATTGCGGTGGGTAGGTATTAATCCCCCTAACTCTCTCCTGGCCCGGGAAACTCCCTCTGTTAATGGTTTAGAGGGGAGAATAAATACTCAAAAAGTTTAACTTTAATATTGGTTGATTCTGAAAATAAAAAATTATAATTATTATAGAAGTTTTATAGCTATGACGAGCAGGCAGCCACGAACCAACCTCAAACCATGCTGCATATTCTCACAGAGCTACTTATCAAAACATAAAAATTTAATTTTATGAATGAGATAGATAACGTTAATTTATAACTTTTTATAATAATGTACATTTTTATTATTAGAATTCACAGGTTTTATTTATTGTGGTGCAAATAGGTGCACGATGATTTTGGTTAACCTGTCTTTTGCTAAAACAAATAGATTCGATCTTTCCCCCATACGTGAAAAGGAGACACATAATTGCCCATGGGACAAACACAGATTTTACTGGTCCAAGCCAAAAAAAAATAGATTTGGCTACTGGATGCTTACCCACCCTAAATATCGAAAGAAAATGAAGTGTTGAGTCAATAAATCAACTTAAACCACCATCTGTTGAAAATTTATAGAACTTACTAATAATCACACTCACAATCGTAGTAGTATAATAAGCACTTAATTTGCAATAAAGAAGTATTGAAGGCAATAATCAAGGTAAAAACTATCACATCTTTTTTTTTTTTTTTTTTTTTTTTTTTTTTTTTTTTTTTTTTTTTTTTGCGACTTGATGCACCGCGACCTCCTTGGGTCTATTGTGCACCTGTCTATGCCCGTGATTTTAAATTTGAATCTTTAAAACATCGGTAAATTTTAGTATGCTTGTTGGGTTTAATAAGTCGTTGGAAGTTGGATTGGTTTTCCTGTCCAAATATTCCAAAACTTAACCGTACAAATCGGTCACACCAACAGATTATATGATAGGCTGTTTCGTAAATCACATCCTTTAAGTTGCACAAAACTACACACAATGAGCCAAATTTTATAAAGATCGGTTGATTAGTTTCTGATTTTACCTCCAACGAACATCGGGAAATTTAGATTTTTATATACTGGGTGTCCCAGACAAAGTGTAAAAAAAAATATTGGGTAATACTGCATGTTAAACAGGGTAGAATGGCGCAGAAACGAGTTTCCTATCTCAATCTGTTGAGGAGATAGAATTTTTTTGTTTTTATTTTTAAAATCTTACTTTTTTTCTGAAAAATTAGTTTTCTCTACAGAAACAAAAATGATGATATTTTCTTAATCAGCATATAATTTTCTAAAAGATGAGATGGGTCTAGTTATTTTAAATCCACTTTCAGTGGGACTTTTAATGCGCTAAACACAAAACATTTATTAAAACTTAAATTTTTAATAGTTTTTGAAAATTCCTCACTCCCCACTGGAGCACCCTAGAAGTCGTCAAATTTCCTAAAAACTGGGGAATTCAGTTAGCTTTATAGTGGTGTAGCCCATGATACAATTCCACTTCACCTTTTGAGTCTAAATGTAGTTTTTCTGATGAAAAACACGCTATAGAATGTCACTGCTGGGGCAATGAGGAAGCGCGCTAGAGCCTGCATCCAAGGTAATGCCGAACTTCACATGTCCTCCATTACTTTGGAGGCAGGCTTATCTTCAACATTTTTTAGTAGAAGAGAAAAAAAAAGTTTAATTTATTTTAAAGAAAGTATTTTTTAAATTTAAACTAAGCAGTTAGTTTAGATTATTATTACCCTTTTTATATTATTTGGATTTCATACATTGTTCTTTCTAGTCTTAAAAAGTAAAACTAACTCTAACTCATGGGAAGTTTGGCATACATTACCTTGGATGCAGTGCGCTCACTCATTGCCCCAGTAGTGACATTCTCTAGCGTGTTTTTCATCAGAAAAACTCATTTTAGACTCAAAAGGTGAAGTGAAATTGTATCATGGGTTACACCACTAAAAAGCTAACTGAATTCTGCAGTTTTTAGGAAATTTGACGACTTCTAGGGTGCTCCAGTGGGGAATGAGGAATTTTCAAAAACTATTAAAAATTTAAGTTTTAATAAATGTTTTGTGTTTAGCGCATTAAAAGTCCCACTGAAAGTGGATTTAAAATAACTAGACCCATCTCATCTTTTAGAAAATTATATGCTGATTAAGAAAATATCATCATTTTTATTTCTAAGCTAGACCAAAGTAGAAAAAACTGTAATTTTTTAAAAAAAAAAAGTAAGATTTTAAAAATATAAACAAAAAAATTCTATCTCCTCAATACCCAATTTTTTTTTTTTTACATTACATCTGGGACACCCAGTATATAAGATTACTGTAATAATAAATGATTTGTATACCTTTTTCAGTTCTTTCATTTTATCCACATCAGTCACAGGAATGACATCAACACAGAGGTGCTTGACGAGCACCGGAGTTGAAAAGAAGTCAAATACTATCGACTGGCGAAAGGTGCCGTAGATATCAGTTGAGAAGACTACTGTTACTTGGTGGACCAGCGGTAGGTCAGGCGTAGAGATTTCTTCTGACTCAGTCCATTCTTGTTCTCTCTTGAAATCTATATCTAGAAGCTTTTCACCTTTATCGTTTGAAGTTGTGATTTTCCTGGAGAAAAAAGTATTGCAGCTTTGTAAAATAATGCATAAAAAAAAAAAAAAAAAAAAAAAATTAAATGTAAATAAGCAGAGAAAAATGTTCAACACAAAATTTATTAACAAAAAATAATAAAATAGTCCTGACAAACATAGTCAAAAAATAGTCCTTTGTATTCCATAAATATCTGTTTTAAGTAAAATATACTGTAATATAAGTATTTTTAAGTAAATATAATTAATTTAACAATTTTCACTCTACATAATATTTTATATATATATTTTATTATATTAGGCCTTGGCATGGGAGTTGGTCTATGCACCCAAGGCAGCCAGGCCCGCAGTACACTAACATTAACCCTTTGCACTCGGCACCGTTTCAGACGTTACCTACTGGCAACTCAACGCAACTTATTCGCGAAAACATATACCCTGAAAACGTAATATTATACATTAAAATTTTAGAACCAAGTAAGGAATCATAGTGAAATTTTATATATTTTTTTATAATTTTACTATAAATTATAATAAAGATTAACGTAAAAAATAAAATAGATAAAACATTATAATATATATTACAATATTGTAATAGATAAAAGATAGCAGATGATATAAGATTAATGTACTATAAAAATAATGAAAAACACCGCGAGCCGCAACCGTCATTTATCACCAAATGCGAAATATCCTATAAATAGTTTTTACGATTTGTTTATGTTCTTATATATTAAAAACTGAAAATTATTTCCATTGTCTCCGTAGCGGAGCCCTCGAGTGCAAAGGGTTGAAGTCAGTCAGTCGCTAAACTACGTTATGGTTAAACTACATAAATATAGATTAGTATAAATTAATAGCAAAAGGTACACCGAATTCAATTAAAAATAAACCCATCAATAATGGGAGTCTCGATAACCTGAACCCCAAGTAATCCAAACAAGAATGAAAAGATGAAAGAAAATATTCTTATTATAAAATAAAATAAAAATATCCTCCATTATAAATAATTCATTGAAACGTCATAGAGGCATTTGATAATTGTTTGGAGTGGGCGAATATGTAGCAATGTGATATTACCACACTGAAGTACAGTGCTTTGAGTACTTTCTGAGATCAGGCATTTTCTTTAGCAATAAAATCAGAGACACAATATAAACCGTATGATTATTTTGAGAAATAATTAATTATTTTGCAATACGCTTATATTTAACTATTAATATATATATTTTCATTAATATGTGCGATTTTCCTATAACATTAAATTAAATGTTTGATAATCCGAACATTTTGACAATCTGAACAGGTCATGCAATCTAGGTGGATTGGATGATCAAGACCATCATGTATGACCGTAACAGTGGTGAATCGTCTTAATTACTGTAAACTTGTTTTTAAAAAACGGAATAAAAACAATTTAACCCCTGATTAGGATATTCAAATTAATTGTCAGTCATCATAGTCACGATTATGATTATCAATACTAACCTATATATCCATATTTACAGAGGTGAATAGCCATTTTTACTGTAAAATTGTTTTTAAAAAATGGAATGGAAAAAATTAACCCACGATTAGGTTATTAATTCATTTAAAATAAAACAATTATAAATGAATTGCTAATGATCTGATTCAAAATTATAAATTAGAAAGGATCAAAAATTTCATAAACCTAAATCAGTCTGTTTAATTCATAATAGGTTTTAATATATATTTTTTAAAAATAAAATTTTGTAAAATTATTAAAACTGGCATTAGTATTTATTTATTAATGATTATATGGCTATTTGAACACTTGGGTTAATTTACAGTTTTAATAGAATGACCAATAGAAAAAAAAAATTAAAGTTATAATATATATAAATAAACATTTATATATTCATTATTGTTATATAGTTGAACTAAAACCAATAATAAAAGATATCAAGCTAGACCTGAATTGATCATCCTTGCTGGATTGTAAAAGGGCTGAGAACAGACTTATCAGCACAAAGCTGTGTCGGCAAAGTTACTATCAGTAAATGTTTCATCCTTGTAATAAATTTATAATAACATAAATTTCTCTATCATATTATTTAATACGACAAATAAGCAGATTGTATGATTAGTATGCATTTGCAAGAATTTATGAACTAGAATCACCTAATTTTCATTAATTTTTATAATGCTTAACATTTATTCAAATTATCATTATAAACATCTAGTAAGATAGCTGTAATATTGACAATATTTATTGGAAGTCTTAAACTTCCTTTCATCATTATGTAAAAAAATAAAAAATAGATTACTCAGGAGAAAAATCTTTCAGGTTGTAATATGTACCTCAGATAATTTTTTGTATTTATAATGTAATTCCTCATGTTCAATGTTCGGTATAAAACCATAGTGAACTTAGCGCCAAATTTATCCAATAAACTTTTTTTTAAATCATGCTTCTTTATATTTGAATAATATAGAAGAAAAAGTGAAATATATATTTTACTTCAGAAGCAATAGAAGTACACACAACCCTATTTCACAAAATTCAACTTTAACTCCAGTTGAATTCTCAAAATATGGTGTTTGGCGCTTAGTTCACTTTGGTGTTACACTGACCAAATATAAGCTCAATAAGACACTTTAGTTTCAACTTCATTTCAAGGTACAAGTTATAATACCTATTATTATTATTATTATTTTTTTTTTGTTGTAAAAACTACCTAACGATTGAAAAAAAAAAATTGAAAAAAAGGAAAGGTATAAAAAATGATGAATCACAAAATGAATTATTAAATTAGAAAATTATTATAATAATTTAGGACTCCCACTATAGCATCGTCCGATTAGCCTTAGTAGCATAAAAATGGACGTTAAACAAACAAACAAACAAATTAGAAAATTAAATTCCTAAGAAAAAGTAAATAAAAATCTGACTATAAATAAGTTATTTATAATCTTAGAATTGAAGAGGTGAGGTGCAAAACCCGTTCATTCCACATGAACACGTTTTTCAGGAAACTCAAAAAACTTACGTCTTGTACAGTGACCAGTTAAAAAAAAAATTTTTTGCCTTCGAAAGGTATAGCTACCATGTGGGAGTGAGCTTGGAATAAAAAAAATCTGGTGCGTGCGCGCAACACACAACTTTCACTTACCAACTTACTTAGATAAGAAATTGACGTGTTCTGTTAAATATAATTTTCCAAAGTCACACATTTTTCTACATCCATATCTTATTTTTGTTAATCGTTAAAGCCGTTTTTGAGTAAATAAAAAAACCCGTGAAAATGATACAAAATTTATTAAGTAACGTCCCCCCTCCGGTTAATCAATTTTAATGAAATTTTAACAGTCATATCTCGGGCATATACATACATCAAATACCAAGTTTGATCAAAATCGTTAAAGCCGATTTAGAGTAAATAAAAAAAACAAGTGAAAATGTTACAAAATTTATTAAGTAAAGTCTCCCCTCCGGTTAATCAATTTTGATAAAATATTTACAGTCATATTTCGGGCATATAAATAGATGAAATATTCAGTTTAGTCAACATCGTTAGAGCCGTTTTTGAGAAAATCGAAAAAAACCTAAAAAGTTATTAAGTAAAGTACCCCCTCCCTTTAAGTAATTTTGATGAAATTTATGCTGTCACATCGCGGGCATATACCTACACTAAATACCCAATTTCAGGATCGCACGGTTTATAGTTTTTGAGCTAGTCTGTTCACACACACACACACACACAGACACACACACACACAGACACACACACACAGACCATTTCGCGGGACTTGGTCATTTCGACTCAGGGGACCCCAAAACGTGTATTTCCGTTGAAAACCGGAAGTCGAATTTTTTCACGATCGCAATACTTCCACTTACTATATATTTCATATATAGGTAAGTGAAAGTAAAAAATCCTGATTTAAAAGTAACAAAGTTTGAAATGAGCTTGGAATAAAAAAAATCTGGTGCGTGCGCGCAACACACAACTTTCACTTACCAACTTACTTAGATAAGAAATTGACGTGTTCTGTTAAATATAATTTTCCAAAGTCACACATTTTTCTACATCCATATCTTATTTTTGTTAATCGTTAAAGCCGTTTTTGAGTAAATAAAAAAACCCGTGAAAATGATACAAAATTTATTAAGTAACGTCCCCCCTCCGGTTAATCAATTTTAATGAAATTTTAACAGTCATATCTCGGGCATATACATACATCAAATACCAAGTTTGATCAAAATCGTTAAAGCCGATTTAGAGTAAATAAAAAAAACACTTGAAAATGTTACAAAATTTATTAAGTAAAGTCCCCCTTCCGGTTAATCAATTTTGATGAAATTTTTACAGTCATATCTCGGGCATATACATACATCAAATACCAAGTTTGATCAAAATCGTTAAAGCCGATTTAGAGTAAATAAAAAAAACACTTGAAAATGTTACAAAATTTATTAAGAAAAGTCCCCCCTCCGGTTAATCAATTTTGATGAAATTTTTACAGTCATGTTTCGGGCATATAAATAGATGAAATACTCAGTTTAATCAAAATCGTTTTGAGAAAATCGAAAAAAAAAACTAAAAAGTTATTAAGTAAAGTACCCCCTCCCTTTAAGTAATTTTGATGAAATTTATGCTGTCACATCGCGGGCATATACCTACACTAAATACCCAATTTCAGGATCGCACGGTTTATAGTTTTTGAGCTAGTCTGTTCACACACACACAGACACACAGACACACAGACACACACACACAGACCATTTCGCGAGACTTGGTCATTTCGACTCAGGGGACCCCAAAAATGTATTTCCGTTGAAAACCGGAAGTCGAATTTTTTCACGATCGCAATACTTCCACTTACTATATATTTCATATATAGGTAAGTGAAAGTAAAAAATCCTGATTTAAAAGTAACAAAGTTTGAAATGAGAAATTTTGCAACAAAATATTTAAAGGAAAAACTGTTGCAGCATACCACATTGGAATGAACGAGTTTTAATTCACACAGCATAAGTTGATCTTCCAATAAGGATAATAATACGAGGTGAAAAAAACAAAAGCAAAGTTTTTTTTTTAATAAGTAATATTTATTTAAGTTCACAACCATTTTATTAATAAATTCAATATCATTTTACAAAAAAATATCACCCATTGACATAAAACATTTGACTAAACATTTTTTTTTTTTTTGATGAATTTTTCAAAAACATCAGCGTATTGATATAAAACTTCCGACTACAAAAATGTTACAAAAAGACTAGATCCTATGGCCATCGCCTTCTTCAAAATAGCGACTTCATCATTCTGTTGTTCATTGTTTCCCTCGTCCATGTCAGATATAGTGAGAACTCGTGTGTATGAATGATTGGCCCTCCATCGTCAACAAAATGCTTTTTCAGCAGATTATCAACGTCTTTCAGCTTGTTGGAGCCATTGGAAAATCAATTATGAATATAGCTAGGTAAGAAGAATCGAGTATAAACTGAAATAAAACACGCGAGTTTAAGGAGCTTTCAATCTTTTGTTCAGAAAGAGTAACAAAAACTGCTGAAGTGAACGAATACGATGGATGCAAAGTGAGAAGTTATTATAGGAACCAAAGTTTTGCTTCACAAGTAACGAACCAGTTTTGAAAGACAATTGGCTATGGAATGAATCAGTTCTACAACAAACCACTATTTTGTATAGCAAAAATCCATATGAAATAACAAGTTTTGCTGCAATCTAATAAGATATGTTGAAAGAGCATTTAAATATATATTTTAGAATCCACTGCCATCTCAATTTATCAAAAAAATGGAATGAATGATTTTTACACTTCACCTCCTCAATTAATGAACGATAATGACTTTTAGAAAAAAACTTAAAAAACACTGAAATAATAAAATAAAACGTAACATAAAATACTTACGTGAGAAAGAAGTGATTTCTGTAAGTATCCTGAAGGAGAGCGACAGCCCGAAGAGGTTTCTGACAAGTTAGCGTGAAGGTCCAAGAATGGCGACTTTCCTTAGAGGACATAGTTGCAGAGAGTGATGAGCTGCATGCGTCTTCCACTCCTTCCAAGTTCTCCCTCATCACCTCAGCTGGCTCAGGTGTTTGTGACCATCTGTGAACAGAATGAAAATACATATATTACTTCAAATTAAATATTTGAATACTTTTCTCAAGCTATGTACATCTGTATTTGCACTGATGGTAAGACGCGCTGGCATCCAAACACAGGCAACACTTTTCGACAGCACAGTGCAGTTGCTGAAGTACGCAGACGATTTCGACATAGCTGCCAGATCTGAACTTGCTCTTAGAGAAGCGTTCTTATCTCTCGAAGAAGAAGCCAAAAACTTGGCTTGGTCATCAATGAAGCAGAGACGAAATATTTGAGAGTAGGAGGAACAAGAACAGCAGCTGAATTCTTTGAGGAGGGACCCTACACCGTTGAGAAGGTGCAAAGCTTCATATACCTGGGTTAGGAGGTCAAAGCACTAGATAACAACTCCCAGAAAATCAATAGGAGCATTGCTGCAGCTAACCGGAGCTACTATGGTCTGGCCAAACACTTTAGGAGCAGGTAACTACCGAACAGAACCAAATAAACATTTATAAGACCTTGATTTCCTTACGTATGGGTCAGAACCAGGGCCTTCACCAGAGCTGATGAGGCCATACTACTGGTATTAGAAAAGCAATAACTTAGAAGAATTTTTGGAGAAATATGGAAAAGAAGGAAGAATGCGGAGCTCTTAGCACTGTATGGTGACGAGGTTAAATTCATCAGGCTCGGGAGACTTTGATGGGCAGGAAAGGTGATTAGGATGGAGGAAAGCAAGATTCCTAAGAAGGTGAACGGAGAGCTCCATGGCAAGCAGAGAGTGGAATGGCCTAATGTAAGGTGGGTCAGCTCGGTTGTTCTTTCAAACAACGGGTTCTTCTGGGTACATAATTAGAAAGCTGCCGCAAGAGACTAAACCTACTGGCGGAAACCTTTGGAGACCCACAGTTATTAATACCCGGGACTTTGGATCATTGTTATTGCGTTCTTAACCATTAAGGTAACCAAAAGCCCTATCCCAGCCATGTCAACCTTCTCTCTTCAACAATCTTACCCTGTCAATTAGATACTATTTTTTAGACTTTTGTCCAGCCCCCCAGTCACATTGCTCCAATGTGGTGAGATAGTTGAAGAGAGAAGGTTGAAATGGCCCCGTGTTAATTCGATGGCTAAGAAAAAATTATTTAAATGTTTCTTAGTTCATAGTATACTAAATACTCATAAAAAGTTCAAGGATTTACCTTTCAAGGAGTACTTCTGTATACGACTTGCCATACAACTCCTTCTCGCAGGCCCTTTGAAGTTTCATCCTTCTGTATTCGAACCTTTCTCGCCATTCCACGAGTTCTTCAGGACCATGAGCTTCCACGCATTGTGCTCCATATCTGCATGTACCCTAATAGATAAAAATTGTTAAAGTTAATTATCGGATATTAATCATTGAAATGAAGGAAGGCTATTTATTGAATAATAGGTTTCTATGATAGATAAATTTTATTAACTTTTCTTAGTTCAGACTCATAAGAGTTTCAATGCTTTTCAATAGAACAAATCAAATGAATAACGACATGATCATGCTTGTAGAGAAACTAATCATTGGTAAAAATCAAATAATAGTTCTAAATGAGTAGGTTTTGAGACTATTTTCTTTTCAAATGCCTTGGAAGTAGGATCATTACGAAAAGAGGAGAAAGAAGTAAAGATTTGAACAAATCAGCAACAAACGTATTGTATAATTATGAAAATCTGTATCATAAATAATCACATTTATGTACATTTAATATTTTTCCTCCAACAACAACTATATATTAGTCCGGAATTTCAAAATAATTTGTTGTTTCCCTCTTTTTTTTAGACCATTCAGACATTCAGGATTCTAAGCAGGCATTTTACCACCATCCTCTGCAATAGAAACACTCACAACACCCTACACTTTTCAAACAGAATATCATTTTTTCTTTTTTGGCATGGTAATTAAAATTTTTTTAGGGACCATCTTCCTGATTGGTTTTCACTTCAAGTGGAGGATTTCTTCCAATTTTACATCATTTGTATTGTTTACTTCTTGATAACACAATGCTTAAAACCAAGAGATTGGTGTAATCTAGAAAAGCATACTTTTGCTATTCTAATTGGAAATTGGGATGGCCATGGTAATTAAATTATCATGTTAAGTAGCAAAAATATGACTTTTTTTTTTTTAATTTACAGGCTATTCTACTGTTGGAATTACATGAGCTGTCTCTTTTCCAACAAGGATGAAAACTTGGAAATTGTGGCAAATGATTGTTGATTAGATCTAGATTGTTAGATCTTATCTTATCTTATCTTAGATTGTTCAAGATCTAATAGGGGATGTAATAACAGCCCACAGTTTAAGAATCACCTATATGCTTTATATAAGTAAAAATATTTCCTGAATATCGCTTAAACTTTAAACTATACAAAATTACACTTTAATCTTAGATCTTATCAATCCCCCACCCTCTCCCCTGGTCCGGGAAACCCCCTATAGCCTAACAGGAAAGGAAGGGGAGGACCAATTTAAAAAAAAAAAAAAAAAACTATACATAATTAGTAAATTGTTCGTTTATACAAAGTAAATTTACAAAATATATACAGAATCATACAGAAAATAAATTAATCTTCACCAGATGAATAAACTTCTGGCTGGTCTGGAGATTGAACAACTTTCAAGGTGCCTTTACACAGTGCCTAACGGCATACCATGAACAACTATTTACACTTAAATGTGAAGTCGAGCAAACAATGATTTCTGAACGCACCTATGCACTTTAATACAATAATTTTCACTACAAAGATGGCTGATTTGTAACTAGCGGCTGTTCTGGCTTTCGCTCTAACTTATTATGGATAAAAGCATTATCAGAAAAATGCTAAAAGGTCTAGAAGCTTAGCATAACTAATTCAAAGGCGACAATAGCGCTATCCCCGAACACACAGGCAAACGGACTAAGTACCTGTTCAAGTTCGTATCTTAATTATATTACAGGCTGTTCGAGGGCGTTTCACACAGTTTAAGGCACCTTTAAGCATTCAGTAGCAAATTGAACAAATATATGTTCCATCATAGCTTGGGCAATCAAATTAGTAGGGTTACTGGAATTATCAATCATAGTCATAATATGACTCAAATGAGGGTTTTTGAGACACCCTCTGACACTCCCATTTTCCCTGCGTATGATAAGAAATGACCCTTTTTTCAATAATATCGTAATTCTCTTCAGGCAGAGGAGATGGTTTGATACAATTTTCCAGTTTGTGTTGTTGCTAACGCTAGACAGAACTATATGGAATTAAACATTTGTATTGGGGAACTGAATCACAATATCTGCACAGCTTTTCTTCAGAATTCATTTCAAGATGTTTAAAATTTTAAGTCCTATACTAAGATATTAAAAAGGTAAACAGTCTCAAGACAGATGAACTCTCTCTTTTACGATGAAAACTTGGAGGGTCTGACGATTGGTTGCTCGAAATTCTCATAGGAACGCAATAATTGCCCATAGTTTGATATAAATCACACATATCTATATAAATAAAGATGAAATTCTGTTTGTTTGTTTGTTTATTTGTTCTTTACAAAAATCGATACCATTTGTCCTAAATTCTCCAAATTTCGCTCAGTGGTTCTTTGATACCAGGTGCGAACACCCGTCCATATTAAAATTTCATAACTTCAGCCGATCTTCAGCTGATATTCTTTATTCTCCAAATTTCGCTAAGCGTTCCTTTCAGACCCGGTGCGAACACCTGTTCATATTAAAATTGCATAACTTCAGCCGATCTTCAGCTGGTATTCTTTATTGTTATAAAAATCATAATGATCTCACTTTACAATGTTTTTTTTACGAAATCGACCGTTTCTTTAGAAAAATGAAATTCCACGTGATAAGCCGGGATATACAGCTATAATCTATGTATATAAAGATCAAATTCTGTTTGTTATTTATAGAAATCCATTCCGTTTGTCCTAAATTTTGCTAAGCGTTTCTTTCAGACCCGGTGCGAACACCTGTCCATATTAAAATTGCATAACTTCAGCCGATCTCTGGGTATATTCTTTATTGTTATAATAATCGTTTTGATCTCGCTTTACATTGGTTTTTACAAAATCAACCGTTTGAGTCGATAAAAGTCTCAGTTTATAGATTTAAAAATTGAAATTTTCCGGGTGAAACCGGGATATACAGCTAGTGCTTTATATATGTGAAAATGTTTCCTGAATATCAATTAAACTCTAAATTATTAGGAAGAAATGGTCTAGGTGAGAGGGGAGGGTTATTTATTTTAGAGGTACAATAGTTAAAAAATAATATAATGAGTGGGTAAAAAAATATTCTTACCAATTCCATCCAATTCTCACAAAGCGCATAATTCTCTACAGTGTGTCCCCTCGGTGGTGGCCTCCACTTCCAATCCCGCCCTTCATCAGACATTATCACCCTCTGGTGGGACTCTGTCATGCAGTGAGATTTCAAATCTGAGCGGTTTCTGAAAAGAACAAAAAATCGCAACTATCATGTAACATGATAAATTAACCATTTTGGGACTATACACTGTTTTGTTATGGCAGAGTGCATCAATCGCTACAGCCTGAGCCCTGATTTATCAGTGTGCTCATTTTGGTGTTTTTTTGTTGTTGTTTATTTTGACTTCAAGACTTGTCAGTACAAATCCTATTTTGCCAAAGGATATCTGTTAGTTTCGGCGTTTCCGTACCTAGGGTCTCTAATGACAAATGAGGCTAACGAAGCAGAAGTTAAAAGAAGAATCCTAGCAGGAAACAAAGCATATTATGCACTTCGCCATCTGATAAGAAATAAACTGGTCTCAAGAAAAAATAAACTCCGCATTTATAAAACCCTTATTAGACCCATTGTCACATAGAGAGGTGAATGTTGGGTACTTAATAAGAATACGTGTGATAAGCCGGACTGATTTGAAAGAAGGGCACAGCGTGGAATGTTTGGTGGGGTTTATGAGTATGGAGTGTGGCGAAGTATGAAGAATAAAGACCTATACGAACTGCACAATGAACCTCGGCTGTCAGATCTAATAAGAGAAAACAGGCTGAAATGGTACGCTCAAGTCAGCCATATGCAGACAGACAGGTGAAGAAAGTATATATCAAAATGGTCTTCGCCACACGAGCAAAGGGATGTCCCAAAGTGCGATGGAAGGAGAAGGTGGAAGATGATGTGCGGCAGGCGGGCATCCATTGGGTGGAGGATGCCACCAAACTCTGTGGCAACAGATGTTGAGGCAGGCCAAGGACCACTTTGGTCTGTAGTGCCAAGAGAAGAAGAAGACTATTATATTATTCATTTAAACGCATATGCAAGCTAACTGGACACACATACATCTAAATACACATATACCTATATACACATAAACAGCCACACGCGTCCATGTAAATATAAAGTTTATTCAAAACTAAGAACAAATAATAACAAAATTATTTATAAGGCAAACTGCATTTATTATAATTTCACAGATGTTTACTAATAAATTAGAAATTAGTTAAATTACTACATAGTAAGTTGTAACAGAATAAAAAAATAATAATAATAAAGTATGTTAAAAATAAAACAAAACCAAAAAAAAAATAGGAAATAAATATCACTTATAAGTTTCAGGATGCCCTTCTGTTGTTAGTCAGGCAATTTCTCTAATAAACTTCAGCAAGTCTATCTTAAATTTAGTAAAAAGGATATGCTCTATCTTAGGCCAGTTTCCATGTTTGATCATAACAGTTAGTATTAAGTTGTATCTTTGTCTGTCATACACTCATTATAAAGTATGCTATGATATGTCATATACTTATCATAAAGTATGTGTCTGAAATTTTGTGTTTGTTCATCTTCATCACATGTGTCAGTTTGTATGTTGTTTAATCGTTTTAGAATAGATAGAAGTTTATGGTCGTGTAGGCATGGTGATTTTGTAGGAGCTGAGAAGATTACGTTCCACTTCACAACCAACTCTTTGGTGATGAGGTTCTTGATATAGGAGATCGGACCCTTGCTGTTAGAGGGCACCACCCCCAAGTCTCAACTGATTTGTTGTGATTTATCAATTTTAAGATGTTCGCTCTTCAGTCAGTGGGTCGAGAATGTTTGTGTTATTTAGAGAGTGACTTAAGTTTATGTTGCATGCATGTAAAATTATGCGTATGTTGTAGAAGGAGTTTCAGTAAAGTAGGGGTGGCGGGATGGCCAAGTGGGCAAACGCATTAGAAAATACCCCACCCTCTCCCCTGGCCCGGGAAAGCCCATATAGCCTAAACAACGAGGAAGGGGAGGACCAAAAAAAAAGTTTTAATAAGGTATTTTAACGCTTTTAAGATGGCTAGTTTTTCGGCATGGTTGTTTGAACACCACAACGCCAGTTTAGGCACTGCTGTTCAAGTGGGTTATTTTATTTGTCTAAGTCAACCCAAGCACATCCGACATTATCTTCATCCTTGCTACCGTCTGTGACATGAGAGTCAAATCAGAGTTTGGTACAGACATGTGTGTAAGTACATTTAAGTATGTTGCAGGATGAAACCATTTGCTAGGTATATTAGCTACAAGTAGAGATCAATCAGTAAAAATAAATAAAAACATTAATTAACAAATATAATATATTGTAGATTTCCACATTAAAATTATCATTACTTCACTATAGAACGTGAGGTGTTGGATTCCAAACTAATATTTTAATATTTATTTTAATTTATTAATACATTAATTTTCTACTAGATTAGCTTGTAAGGTGGAATAATTTCTTCCAAAATTAGTTAAATCACATATCTTATAAAAGTAAACATTTCGCTTTGATAAAACTGATAAATAAACTTTATTGGCTGATTGTGGAAGTCTAAACATCATATATATAAAAATTAAATATATTAAAATTATTTAAAATTTATAAATTAAATATTTAAAAATGAAAAATGACCAAATTTGAACAAATTATATTAAAATTGCATTACCTGAAACAAAGACCACAGTAAATGCATGACAACGGAGGTTCTTTATCTTGTTGTGGTTTAATCAGCATTGCTGAAACAATAACATCTAATATAAATTAGATGAAAAATTAAAATGGCAGTAGAAAAAAATATATATATATATATATATGTCTAACATTTCAAATAATTTTTTTAATATAATTAATTAGGATTTGTTAAGTTAAAAGTTATTATGTCATCTAACCATGGCAGGGAGAGAAGGATCTACAGCTTAACAACCATTTTGTTGCTTCGTTTGTTTAATTAACATCACTTTATGCCACTAAGGCTAATGGAACCATTTAACAGGCTTGGTACCTCCATTTTACGTCCTATCCGAGAGACGGCACAGCCAAGGATTGTTTACTTCCTTTAGAAAATCCTAGGGTCACCAAGGTATGCAAACCCACAAGCTTCAGTATTGTACCACAACACCCCAGGAGACCCCTTAACAACCGTTTTAGAGAAAAAGAATGGAAAATACCAAGGAGGATTGATATACATTTCTGATTAAAGTTGGTTCCTTATACAATATTCCAGTAAAATATATTTACAATAACTTCTAATTACTATATAGGGGAATGAGGGGCATGTTTGACCAATGTCAGGACATGTTTAACCAAAATCTTTGAAGGTAAAGTCCAGTTATTGCCCATTTTATAAAGTTCGAAACAATACATTTAATTTTTTTTTTTTTTTTTGGATCCAAAGCAAAATGGAAAACATTAATAGCTAACATTATCATTTTAAAACTGTTTTTAAGGTATTTTATGAACAATATATGCAAATTGACTCTTTATAAATTGAATTATTTAATTAATTTAAACTCTTTTAACATTAAAAAAAATGTAATGATTCACTTTTTTTTTTAATTTTATTTGAATTTTGACAATCAATTTGGAACCACAGTAGATCGATCACTAACAAAACAAGCCTAGCCTGAATAAAAAAAAAAAAAAAATCTTTAATATCCTTAAATAAAAATGTCTACAAATTTTATCTGGATAATTCAGAGAAACTTCTGTTTTTTGGTTTGACAAGATTTTAAGTGGCAATGTTAACAAACATGAAATTTATTGAAATCTGACTCTCCTTTAAGATTTTTGATGAAACTAGCCACTCTACTAACATCTCTGTAAATTTCTTTTTTTATTATTGTGCCTGTGACAGCATTATAACTGTATTTCCACATATTTCATATAAAATCAAAGATGAATATGTATCTTTTACTTAAACAACTTTCTTATATTAAACCAATGCCATGTATAGAAATAAGGACAGTGTTAATAAATTTCTTAAATGACCAAAACAGTATTGGCATCTGAAATCTTCAAACTTTAAAATTAAGGTTAGAGCAGCTAGAACCCTATAAAATCAACGAACCAAAATCGCCTAACAACTTAATACTTGATTAAGTTAATGTAACTAAAGTATTCTTATTTACCATAATGAAACAATGTTTTACTTTAAACATTACTAAAAGACATAACATAATAAATTTAAAAATACAGAACAGATCGAATATCGCCCACAATTGATTATTTACAAAATGCTTGTACCAAAAGTATTGGTACTTTTAGTTGAGTGTTCCTTTTGCTGACCACATACTAAACAGAGGGGAAGTATAAAGATTTATTTATGAAGGCAGCTGGAAAAGAATTTATAACTGAAAGGATGGTTCCAAACTGTACTGTTTCTGAGATCCTCCCTCATCCTAACTAGGCAGCTATCAGATTCACAATAATAATACCTCATAAAAGACTAATGTCAAACAAAAATTCATGACATTACCAACTACTTCAGTACTCCATAGAGAAAAGCTTAAAGCTTAGAATCTGTTACAAAAGGATCATTTACAATATAGCAATAGGACCTATCTGGAGTTGAATTTGTAGCTCCATTAAACCACCGATTCCCTTCACAACCAACATAATTAAATTCCAAAATATGAAAATTCTATCCATCAATTCATGGAATCATTTTTTTTTTTTAGAATCATTTCGAGTCTCATATTTAGAGTTTATGTCTCTAATATCAGTTTCTTTGAATGAAACTTCAAATAACTCTTTCTTAATACAATAAAGGAACAACAACTTCCAGAGAACCCCTTGTATTTATGATAATGATTATGATAGATGTGACTTTGAATCCTGTGTACTCAAAATATATACAATTCCCTTAGGGCTTGGGCTTGGGGGGGGGGGGGATCAATTTATTTGGAATTTTTCATTTTAAAATAAGTTTTCTTCTAAACTATTCAATATGTGGTACTTCCAAGCAATTTTGTTAGAAAAACTGGTTGCAACCAAGTCCTAACCCGACACACTGATAAGACCTACATTGTTGCTCATAATTATCAAAATTGAAATACCTTTAAAAAATTCATAAAACTAAGCTAAACAAAAAGAAAATGGAATAATAACAAAACACATATTTATGTTATTAGTTCTTGTTTTATTGAACAGTATAAATTTTCTGCTTAAAAGGACCTTTAATGTGGCCAAAACCTCAAATTAAAAGAACTCGCTTTGGGGTTTATTTGTCTCTGAAGATGATTATAGCGAGCGGGGGACGAAAGCTGGGATCTCTAAATTAGATATTTTTAACTAAGGATGCAAGGGAACTTCGCTTATATTAGGGTCATGTGACCTCTCAAAATAGGCCACGCCCAAAAGTAACATGGTAGTAGCTATACCAAATGTTTTAAACAAAATGTACAGTAAAATGCTTATCCATAACACAAGAAAGAAAACCACATCCAGACCCACTACCATATTTCACTCGCTCCTTTCAACAACGCCGTATCTTAAAAATTGACAATTCCAAGTTATGACTGCTTACTAATATAAATGTATCTTAAAAATTGACAATTCCAAGTTATGACTGCTTACTAACATAAATATAATTATAATCATTGCTTGATCATCAAAATTCTAACTAAATTCAAGCACAATCTATGAATTTTTAACAAAAATGTCAAAAACCAAAAGGGAGTGCTTATTTACAATTTAAACATTTAATATTTTGTTCTTCTTCAAACATACGGCATTTCTTATCTAATGATCGGATACTAGATGAATCATAGGCTTATTCTAAACAATTTTATCCTGATTCCGAACTTTAAATTCACTCTCCTCAAAAATTAGAATGACTTGGTTTGAAAGATTGTGGGATATCTTGAATTTTTATGTTAAATTTCTCTCACCACTTAATAGGGTTTCTGGTATTTAGAAAATTTGTTATATAGTCTGATACCATTACATTCTAAACCCTTATCGAGATTGGGATATAGATAATAAAGTATCATAAAGCAGTAGTTGAATTACATGTAAAACATAAGGGAAATAATAAAAGAAAAGAAACAGTTCTTTACAACTTAACCATGCAACAATAACCATCGTCTACATGGTTTTGGAGTTTCCACGAATTTATTTAAAAATACATTTCAACCACCAAATCAATTCATTAGAAAATGAACGGCAAACACTCTCTAGAGCAAAAGACTTGTTCTTTTCACTACTTTCACACAAGCAAAATAAAATTAATATGTCTTTATCAAAATCAGAAATTAATGATTTTTCATACATTTCTAGACTAACATTGTCATGAATATTTTAAACTTTTTAGGTACCCTGACTTCGGAAATTTCTTTTGTAAATACAACAATATGTTACACATAAACCAACCAACCTAAACACTCTCAAACAGTTCAAAGCTTATACAAGGATGTGGAAAACTCAAGTCTGTTTTAATTCAAAGCTATATTTTTTTAAAATCCCAGTATTTATTAATTTATGAGCTGATGAACCCTTTGTAAATAAAAAATGAGACAGATGGTTAGGAGGGTTTATTGAACTTGTCTCAAGTTCAAGGACGACCTAAATCCCAATTCCATAACATTATGATTAATAAAAGGTGTTAAGGTCAGTATCTACCATTTCTACGAATTTTGAAAGCAGATTTAATAGAGCCTTTATAAAACTGTGTATGCATGTATGCCTATATAAAAAGTATTACAACATGCAAATTCATCAATCTAAACATAAAAAATAAGAGCACAGTGATTAAAACACCATAACCTAATATAAAACAAACAATAATAAACAAAATAATCACGAATAATCATAATATAATAAATAAATAAAATGATTTATAAAATTCAAGAGAACAAATGAGGTCAAGAGTAATGAAAGTAAATTAAATTTAGTATTCATAAATTAATAATGAAAAGATAAAAAAAATATATATATAATGATAAAAACAATGAATATCTCAAAAATTTTATTCCAAATAATATATAAATTATTACCAGGGGGTTCATTAAATTGTTGTTCGAAAGTTAATCCTATATTTTGATGTACTGTAAATTGTTCATGATTGCTTAGTCTCAGGCTGGCGAGCTGGGCTAGTTGGGATTGTTCCAATTCATTACTTTCAATCAGCTTCACCGGGTGTTTTCGGTTCCTTTTCATTTCTTCCAAATTGTGTCCATTCCAAATTTCGGGAGGGAATTCACTACGAAACATTTCCTCCCCACAACTGGGGTACTGCACTTGTCTATTCATGTCTCTTTTGTTGATAACTTGTAAAACCATACGAACTTGTTCAAGTAATCTTACAGCTTCAGTAATTCCTCCGCTCGCAGCAATCCATTCAACAGCAGCTGCCTCGGCTTCATGAAACCTTTGAAGTGTAAACAATGCATGAACAAGTCTCTTCCAAACGCGAGCCCCATTACTGTTAGCATTATTAGCTCCTTCTAAAAGTTTTATTATCTTCCTACAATCTGAAACTACTGCTTCATGCCTTCCTAGTTCGACAAAACACTCCGAACGACCCAATAGATACAGAACTATTCTTTCTTTAGCAACACCTTTTGCTATAGCTTGGCTTATTAATTGGTCAAAAAGCTCTAATGCCATTACCCATTCTCTATGACGTAAAAGCTCATGTGCTTGAGCTTCAATTTCATTCATCTCTTCAAGTCCTTTGATTTCACTAATCTTGATACAGGCATAAACACACAAGGTACAAACAAAAGTATAACGGGGACACTGTACGAAGTCGGGGGCCTAAGAGGAAATAATCTCCACTACTACATGACAACTATTTACAAAATATTTATTAGATAACACGTAAAATCAAAACAAACACACCGATAGTTTTTATTTCCTTAACATCAACAACTGTCACTATCAAATGTCAACCATTTTACACAAAGCGCAACATCTTGTCACTGCCGGTTATATATTATTGAGAATTGTTCAATTTGTTTGATTCCTAATTTAATTTGGGATATCTTCCTAGGAAAGCTATCAAGAACATTCCTTTTTAATAAGATATGAACAAACTCTAAAAATCCCAAGAATATTGACTCTGTACCCTGCAAATGGAATTTTTAATTGTGAATTCTTTCATGGATTGGAATCTAAAGGTTTTTGTCTTATAAAACTAAAAAAAAATTATTTCCTACACCCATTTACTTCATAGCTGTAAATAAAATAAGTTCAACAATAATTTTTTAACATTGTTGCAAAAAAAAAAAAGTTTTTAGTTGAGCTTATAGGTTATGATTTCAAATAACCTCTCGTTCAGTTAGAGTTTTGTTTTCTTAAAGTAATAATGACTGCGACCGCTAAAGCTAATTTTCAGCCTGTAATATTTGTTGTTTATGGTTTATTTTTACTAATTCGTAACTAGATCGTATTAAAAATTTCTAATGTATATTTAATTACGTGTTTCAGGACACAGATGTCCACATTACATTTGAAGACCAACAGAGAATTAATAATTTTGCTAAACTCAATGCCAAATTCGAAGATTTAAAAGAAGAATTAAAAAATAAACAGGTTTTTATAATTGTTTTTACATAGAATTATTTAGTTCTATTATCTATTAGGGCTTGCATCAGTTCAGTTAGTAAAATATAAGAATTTGTCAAAAAATTTATTGTTTATCATTGAGTGTGAGTTCTGAACTACGTCTCCATTCAAAAGAGATTTGTGCATATTCACATGGAGCACTCCGTAGATGCCAATAAGGTGAATGTTGAAAGTTGCAATTATTCAAAATTGTTTTCACAGTAGGGTTGTTCTGAACTCTATGATTGTATTAATACCTTTTTTATATCAATTGTTAACTAAGGGTATCCATTCCTGATGTAATAATCAATATACGGTGAGATATTGGTTACTGTAGGTCTTGAAATTTTATTTGGTAAAGCTATCATTATGTTACTTCTGGGAATGACCTATCTCGGGGAGTTATGTGACGGTAATTATAAGCTTACTTGTCCTTTTCATTTAAAAAGGGGCTTGATCAGCATTATAACATCCCAGCTTTTGAATCCTGCTCACTCTTCAGAGATAAATAAATCCTCAAAATGATCCTTTAATGTTGAGATCGGGGCCACACTAAACTACTCGCTCTGGCCTGGAGTATAGCAATAGTAGTACCTTTTATGTTTTTATTTATTGAAAGAAGTGAAAGTTTCAATCAGCAATTGACACATATTTTGATATCTGTTAATGCTTTTATTTTTTTTATCAAACTGAAACTAACTGTGCTTAGGATTAAAGTGGTCTGACTTGATATAAAAAATACTTAGGTATAGAAGGATGGATTTCTGATCCTAAAATTGTAGGATTCTATTGACAACAAAGGGTTATGAATTCTTAGCCTCTGTCTACTTAAGGGGACTGGGGTTGGGAAACTATCGATATTATTGATAGTCCATCGACAGTTGGACATTAGAGGACCACTAGTAGGTGACCAGGTGTACGGTTTTTGGATTTTAGGATCTGTCATTCCCTTTGAAATATGCCATCCTTAGGGACAAGGAAAACGTTAGGAGTAGTCCTTAATACCAATTGCTGTTTCTTAACTTGACAACAAATATTGTTAAATTTACTTTTTCCAAGACCTTCGGAAATCAGTACAGCCTCACATTTCCTATCAAACGCTTTTAATCAGTAATTTCAAAGAATAGTAAGTTTTATTTTTAGGAAATACATAATGCTCATTGATCATAATATATTTTTAAACTATGGTATTATTTTAAGTCTCTGATTTATTTTTCAAATTTTTGAGGATGGATGATATTTTATATATTGGATGAGATATATTGATATTCAATATATTCTTTATTATCAAATTTAAAAATAGGAACAACTGTACTAGTTTTCCAAAGTAGGTATAGAAAAAATACTAGAGTTGAATGACAAAATAAACAAGTAGTTGATACGTTTGACTGAATGATATCTGTATTCAAATAATAGAGTGGAATACCATAAGTCAGTATTCATAGAGAATTCAAATTTTTCAATTAAGTAGCAGTTTGAAAATAAATACTACTTACACTCTATTAATATTGTTTGTTTGTTTAACGTCACTTTATGCCACTAAGGCGAATCGGACGATGCTACAGTGGAAGTCCTAAATGTTGCCTATCCAGGTATAATTAGGATAGGGATCTTTAACGAGTACCTGACATTGTACAGGTTCTGGACCTCCATTTTACGACCTATCCGAGGCTAAACATGGCTAATACTCCCATAAAAAATCCTAGGGCCACCGGTGGGCGCGAACCTGCGACCTTTAGTATTGTAGGTTGCCATGCTAACCACTATACCACAGGTGACCCCCAATCTATTAATAGTATGAGTAATTAGAAACTAAGTTGACCTTGTCGGATATACTTGTTGAACTATATCCATTCCCATCGATAGCCCTAGCCCTAGCCCCCCCCCCCTCCCTTCAAATAGCAAATCCTTAAAACTACTGTTTTTTATTTTTTATTTTTTATTAATTTCTTATTAATACGAACGTCAGTATCTCAAATAATTTACTACAATCTTTTATATCATAATAACACCTTGACAATGTCAAGGTATGAAAAGAATCTTCAGAAAAGCATCATAATCGTAAAAGAAACCCCCCAAAAAACATGAAATCTTTAATATTATATAATTTTAAGTTTTTATAATTTTTATAAGTTTTTGTTATAATTTTAAATTTTTTTATAATTTTTTATTTATTTTAAAATTTTGTTATCCATATCAATTAGAGAGATCTTCGTTCTAAGGACTCCATATTTATATAAATCCATACTTAGGCATTTAAAAATTGTCTCTAAATAACGTTAACTTTTGAAGATGTTTTACAATATTTACGATTTAATCTATTCTTACATTATATATATCGTATTTATATATAATAAAAAAATTGACATACCTAATTTATTCCTGCAATCTTGTTTATGTTTCACTGTGAAAAGCCATGATATCTTGCAATGGTATGTTTTTACTTTCACTTACCTATATATGTAATATATAGTAAGTGGAAGTATTGCGATCGTGAAAAATTTCGACTTCCGGTTTTCAACGGAAATACACGTTTTGGGGTCCCCTGAGTCGAAATGACCAAGTCCCGCGAAATGGTCTGTGTGTGTGTGTGTCTGTGTGTGTGTGTGTGTGTGTGTGTGTATGTGAACAGACTAGCTCAAGAAATATAAACCGTGCGAACCTGAAATTGGGTATTTAGTGTAGGTATATGCCCGCGATGTGACAGCAAAAATTTCATCAAAATTGCTCAAAGGGAGGGGGTACTTTATTTAATAACTTTTAGGTTTTTTTCGATTTTCTCAAAAACGGCTCTAACGATTTTGATTAAACTAAGTATTTCATCTATTTATATGCCCGAGATATGACTGTAAAAATTTCATCAAAATTGATTAACCGGAGGGGGGACTTTACTTAATAAATTTTGTAACATTTTCACGTGTTTTTTTTATTTACTCTAAATCGGCTTTAACGATTTTGATCAAACTGGGTATTTAGTGTATTTATATGCCCGAGATATGACTGTAAAAATTTCATCAAAATTGATTAACCGGAGGGGGGACTTTACTTAATAAATTTTCTAACATTTTCACGCGTTTTTTTGATTTTCTAAAAAACGGCTCTAACGATTTTGATTAAACTTAGTATTTGATCTACTTATATGCCCGAGATACGTCTGTAAAAATTTCATCAAAATTGATCAACCGCAGGGGGCACTTTACTTAATAAATTTTGTATCATTTTTACGTGCTTTTTTTATTTACTCAAAAACGGCTTTCACGATTGTGACCAAACTGGGTATTTGATGTATGTATATGCCAAATATGTGATAGCCAACATTTCATCAAAATTGATCAACCGAAGGGCGGACTTTACTTAATAAATTTTGTATCATTTTCACGGGGTTTTTTATTTACTCAAAAACGGTTTTAACGATTAATAAAAATAAGATATGAATTTATAAAAATGTGTGATTTTGGGAAATGATATCTAACAAAACACGTCAATTTCTTATCTAAGTAAGTTGGTAAGTGAAAGTTGTGTGTTGCGCGCACGCACCAGATTTTTTTTTTTTTTTTTATAATTTTGTATGGTATTCTCTGGATCTTATTGAATTTGTTTATTTTGGTTCATTTGTAGAATGAACTGAGAAATCTTGAAGATGTAGTTGAAGAATTAGAATTGTTGGATGAGACGGAACAAATCCCTTTCTTAGTTGGTGAAGTTTTTATTTATCAGGATATTGAAAATACTCAGGTAAAAATATAAATAATTTTTTTTCTTTTCAATTTTGATTTATAAGCTGAATGATATTTATTTATTACATTACATTATAAAAAGACTATTAGAACATTATATATAGACTATTACAATTATAGGCATTTACAATAAATATACTAATATTGTTAAGTAAATAAGTATTAAATTTATCACATTAAATAGACATAACATTTATAAATAAAGTAATGTAAAAAGGGCATATCCCTAAAAGGTGGTATGCTGACTGAGAAACACCCTTGGGATAATCCTGAATAAAGTTTAGAGGATTGAGTTAAGGCCTTTGAGTTTAGGCGGTGGGTGGAGGTTTGTTCTGTTTAAGGAATGATTAGTGATGTCGGTTTCGAACCTTAAGTTTTGCAAAGTCTATAGTATTTTATTTTTCAGATCATCCCCTGAGTACCAGGTCTGCAAGTTTAAAATGTCGTTTATTTCTTAAAATATATACACAGTAATTTAAAAAAAAAGTATAATATATTTTATTCAAAGTACTGGCCCTCGCTTTCTACACATTTTGTCCATCTATCGGGCAATTTATGGATACCATTCCAAAAGAATGCTTCATCTTTATTTGAAATCCATTCATCGAGCCATTTTCTTACATCCTCCAAATTGTTAAAGTGTTGCTCAGCCAATGAGTGTCCCATCGATGAGAAGAGATGATAATCAGAAGGCGCCAGGTCAGGTGAATACGGCGGGTGGGGTAGGAGTTCCCAACCAAGCGAAGAAATCGTTTCCTTAGTCAATCTGGCTGAATGTGCAGGAGCGTTATCATGCTGAAGAATGACTTTGGCGTGCCTGTGAGCCCATTCTGGGCGTTTTTCGATCAATGCGTGACTCAAATTGATCATTTGTTGTCGGTAGCGGTCGGTATTGACTGTTTCGCCGGGTTTGAGAAGCTCGTAGTAGACTACTCCCTTCTGATCCCACCACACACACAGCATTGTCTTCTTCCCAAAACGATCCGGTCTTGCACTCGATGTGGATGGTTGTCCTGGCGTTACCCATGATTTTATTCGTTTGGGATTCTGAAAATAAATCCATTTTTCATCGCCAGTTACAACTCGATGCAAAAAACCCTTTCTTTCGTGGCGTAAAAGCAGCATTTCGCACACAGTTTTTCGTTTTTCCATCTGTCGTTCGTCCAATTCATGTGGAACCCATTTTCCAACCTTTTGAATTTTTCCCATAGCTCTCAGGCGATCGGAAATGGCTTGCCTAGTGACATTCAACTGTTCTGCCATCATTTGTTGGGTTTGGGTATTGTCTTCGTCTAATAAATATTGCAATTCGACGTCCTCAAACTTTTTTGGTCGATTTTCTCGTTTTTTATCAGTAACATGAAAATCACCACGTTTGAAACTTTGAAACCAATGTTCACATGTCTTGACGGTTGGAGCAAGATCGCCATAAGTCTCAACAAGAATTCGATGACATTCAGATGCCTTTTTCTTTTGATTGAATAAGAAAATCATGACATGCCGCAAATGCTCTTTATTTGGCTTAAAATTAGACATTTTTAACACCAAAGAAAGGTATGATACGTCCACGTAAACGACTTAAAAACAACTGACTTTTGTAAACAAATAACTAACAAACAAAATAGCGTTTAGAGATAAGCAAATCCTTCAATAGGCTAAGAGCGCATTCTATTAGAATTAAAACGACATTTTAAACTTGCAGACCTGGTAATGACGGTTTTTAAAAAATTGTCCGCTTATGTTGATATTACTAATCCTTTCTTTATAATCAAATAATGTTTGTATGTTTTGTTTAATATATAATTATATATTCCTCTATTTATCATGTTTATAGAAGAAAGTTAATTGGTTTTGTGAAGGAAATTTCAATGTAAGTGGATCCTCCCCAAAAGCACTTCCACCATTTTCTAATTTGTAATTGCATACTTCTTGCATTTCATGCTTCAAAGTGATTAAAGCATTTTATGCTTTGGGGATTCGATAAAGGAGTAACTGCTGCTTCATCTTATTGGAAGCTTGCAGAAATATGTTGTGTTAATGTTTGATGGTTGGTTGCTACAAACACTGAGAACGGAAGTTAGAGAAGGACTTCATCTAAAAAAAATATAATTTTTATTTGGTGGGATTCAAAATTATAGCTATAGTACAATTACTGTGATCAACTAGATCGATTGAAGTGGACGATTGAGGTAAACTGTCCCTCAATTATTATTTTATCTCAGGATGACAGCACATGGTCCCACATTACAAATTGAACAATTAATTAATGGAAGTGCTTTACTAAGGAAATAATACCTTATACTTCATATAATCCCAACTAATTGCCTTCGAATAATCATCTTTTTCTCAGTCTCTGAGACATATTAAGCAGCTGGAACATGAACTAAGTCAATGAAGTGAAAAATGGTGTTTAAGGAGAGACATAACTTTCTCAACGTAAAACATGTTAAATAGAAGAGTGCATAATGATATAACAAATAAAATTGAGGTAAACAAATTTAAAAACTGACAATACTTATGGCATGACCTGATATTAAAAGTATTAGGAATTGAAAAGTCTTTTTTACCTTATTCAATCTGTTCAATTCTATATATTCTCTTTCTTTCGAAATTGGCATAGAATAGCATGAGACTTATGCATTTACTTTTTATGGTTATGGTTCTCTGAAGAACAGTATGATTGCTAATAAAGTATACTTAATGAAATATATTTCTTATTTATATATTTATATTTCTGAATTATGAATGAAATATTTATATAAGGTCTCAGGTGGCATTATAATAATTTAAAGAACAAATCATGCAATTTGGGGATCTTGAGTAATAAATAACTTGTGTCAAAATGTTTGTTTAAACTAAAAAAACATAATTTTATTATTATATTGGCACAACAACTCGTCGACGAGTCCTGGCCTCCTCCACCAGCTTCCTCGAGTCATCTCTGTTCTGTGCCGCTGTCATCCAGTTCCTGACTCCCAGGATATCTCCAGCGTCTCCTGCCACACCATCAGGCCACCTGAGTTTCGGTCTCCCCCTTCTTCTAGTGCCATCGAGGGGTTCAGTTAATAAATTTTTAGGGATTGCCTGGTTGTCGGTTCTAGCCACGTGTCCAGCCCATTGCCGCCTTCCCAGCTTCATTGTCAGAACAACACCTTTTTCATTGAAAATTGAATAAACTTCGTTGTTCGTCCGCCTTCTCCAGTTTCCGTCGATACGGACTCCTCCGAAGATCCTAAGAAGAATTTTTTTTACAAAGATCAAGAGGTTCCATTATTTTGCTTGTGGTTAAAAAACAAAATCATATTGTAATGTGTGCTTTGATTCATCAATATCACAAGTTTGAAACAGTGAGAGTAATTAACAAAGTGTTTCCTCTTCCTACATCTCATGGCTCATCCTTAGCATGGTTAAAATCATACCAAGTAAACAAAATCAGGTGGGAAAAAAAATCTGTTACATTTAATAATATGATCGATCATCTGATTTCACATTGTTAAACGATCAGAGTTTTTTTTTTTTTTTTTTTTTTTTTTCACCCATTATTTTATTTTCCATTACATGAATTTGATCTATATATTTTTTTCATTTTCAGAAATCCATAGCTGCAATGAAAGAAAAAATCTTATCAGAAATTAAAGATGTAGAGAAAAAGAGTGTGGAAATTTCAGACTCGATGTCAGATCTAAAAACGCTGTTGTACGCAAAATTTGGCAATCACATTAATCTCGAACCTGAAGAAGAATAACCATTAAAATAAATCTAAATTATTTTTTTCTAATTATTTATAACCCATGAACAAATTTTTTATTATTAATTGTTGTAATAAAGTATTTTTTGTTTTGCTTTACTAAAAAGTATTCATATTTACAGTTTTTTGATTTATTTATTTCTTATCCATATTACAATGTATTAATTACTTTTATAAATATGTCGAGTAATTACCATATAAATGAATCCATATGAGCCTCTAATTATGAAAGTGGTTTAAGACAAAATATAAAATTGAGTTTACTAGTTATTAAATTACTAAATTAAATGTTGAGATTACTACAAACACCTATGATAATATCTTAAAAATTACATTGTATTTATTTAGTTTAAAGTAATTGATTATGAAATAACAAACTTTTTTTTTTTTTTGGCTTATCACTTTCATAATTATGGGGTCAAATATGCAATGAGTAATAAACCGACAATTTCGAACATTCCTTCTGTAAACAATTTTTTTTTAGAAATTTTCTATCCTCAACAAAACACACAAAGCATATGCTTCGTTGATATTACAATGGAATATACATAGTATCTGCAGTATAAATTGCAAATGAAACAAATAATTGATATTGTTTATAAAACGCATTTTCACTATCCAGACCTGGATTTAAATATTACTATGATTAATTTTCCTTTCAAGGATTAAAAAAAAAAAATGTGTTATACTGTTTTAAGAACTGGAGCCCACAGCTTTTTTCTTCAACACTATAATTTTTTTTTTTTTGAACTCAGGTTAAATATTATTCTAGAATAATCCTTGTGAAAGAATTTAACTCTTAATAATTTGTCTAATATTAAGATTACATTAAACATAATTTAATAATTATGATGAATTCACCTTTCAAGGATTGAATAAAAAATATGGTATATTTTTTCAAGAACTGGAGCCCAAGGCGTTTTGCTTCAACACTATGATCTCAGTTTTATTCATTTAAAATTTTATTTTTTTTTTTTGTATTTTTTAAAATGTCTAGTTGATAGTTATCTGGAAAACTTTTTATAAGAAATTTTGATTTTATTGGCAACAAATTCGAAATGTAATATTCCCTTCCTGTCTTCAGAAAGCATTATGTCATTTTTCATTTCTTTCTCCATTGCTTTTATCTGGTTTATTATAAAAAGGCCTTAAACTTCTCATTGCTGTGCTTCCTGTTTCCTAGGCTAATGTATTTAAAAATAATGATAATTTTTAATGTTAAAAGGTAAATTCTGTTAAATATTAATGTATAATTACCATAACTTGAAAGTTTCTTACATCCTATATTAAAAGAGAAAAATGACACCCTTTCCAGCTTTCTAGCCCAAATAGTTCTGAAAATCTAGCCAAAAAACTATTTTAGCATTTTTGCATTTTTCTATATATATTATTTAAAAAATATATTTATCCTAAACCATAAGTCTGAAAAGTCTGAAATTTCGTATTTTTCTTAATATTGTTGCATGCAACACAAAAATTATCAAAATCATATACTGTAAGTTTAATAAATTGTTTCATAAGACATATATTTGGGATCCTAAGAGATGCCATACATCTCTCATTTTTACAATGAGGTTTGAGCTAAAATTTATTTGGTTTGCCATCATTTTAACTATGGGATACCATGAAGATATCCTGATTAGCTTACACTATGTTTCCTCGAAAAAAGTACAGCTGAAGTTACGCAAATAGTACAAATTGTCTGATGTTCGAACCCAGGTAAAATTCACGGGGGGGGGGGGGGGGGAGAAGGGGGACGCGTCCACACAATATGCTAGAACGAGGTTACTGACCCCCTCCCCCAAATGTAAACAAATAAATAAAAATACGATTTTACGAATTTAAGTGAGTGTAGCCAATAAAATTTAATAATACAATCTATATAAATAAAGATGAAATTCTGTTTGTTTGTTCTTTATAGAAATGCATACCGTTTGACCTAAATTCTCCAAATTTCGCTCAGTGATTCATTCATACCGGGTGTGAACACCTGTCCATATTAAAATTGCATAACTTCAGCCGATCTTCAGCTGATATTCTTGATTGTTATAAAAATCGTTTTGATCTCGCTTTACATTTGTTTTTACAAAATCGACCGTTGAGTCTATAAAAGTCTCTCTTTATAGATTTAAAAAATTAAATTCTCCGGGTGAAACCGTTATATACAGCTAGTATAAAATATTAGTTAATTACAGCATACTATATTAATTGATTATACCCAATTTATTCGTCTGATTCTTTATTTTTGCAAATTGGCACCTTGTCGCTTTTTATAAGCATCGTCAGGTGTATTGTATTTTTGATGAATAATATAATTCTTATTTCAACTTGAACTGTATTGTTTTATGAATTCTTAAACAAAGTTGGATTTTCGGAATTGGTCTCCATTTCTTTTTTAAACCAAGCAGCTTGATCCTACTTTCCATCAATTGGATGAAGCTTATAAAAGTCGATGGAAAGCAATGAAATTAGTCGGATCAGGATCAGATGTAGAACTTAGATAAAACTCAATCAACGAATTTCGCCCCACATTTTTCAACATGAAGCTTTAAAAACTACCTATATTCTAACTGAGACATACATTGACAAGTTTTAAGAGACTATTAATACATTTAAAATACATCGCTGGAAGATAAATCAAATGTCCCAATAGTTGTTTTAGGCGTTATCATTTAGGCTTTAAGCCTCCCGAATCCCCCCCAATAATTTGGTGTGATGATACCCATGGTAAAATTTGCTTGTATTCTAAAGATCTCCCCCCCCCCATTTTGGTTGTGATAATAGAGCTTTCATAACTTAATTTAACGATGGTACAAATCTAAAAAAAAAACAGGTGTCACGACCCCTCCCCCAAATTTCGTGCTGAATGCGCCCCTGGTCGAAACATTCTTTGAGGGAAACAAAGTACTTTATGTTTTATATGGACTGCCGCTATAGGCGGGCGCAAGCGACGGTGCTGCTACTTTACAGGAACTAGAGAAACGGGGATAGAAGCCGGTCCATTACCTGGGATTCATAGGGTTTTTGGCGTTTTTAATTTATTTTTCCATAATTAAAACCCGATTGAGCAAAAAATCATTTGAAAAATGTCTGATAGGTATTGCTCGGTCCCTCAGCGTTCAACTAAAAAATCAAAAGACGTGTCATTCCATTTATTTCCAAAAAATAAAAAGCTTCTTGAAGAGTGTATTGTAAAATTAAGAATAGATAAGCCTCTTTCGAAACATATGACGATATGTAGTCTTCATTTTAAAGAAAGTGACTATATTTATCAAGGTAAATATTAGTATTTGACATTTTATTATTCCAAAATGTTAATTTTATGCAAATAACATTGGGACCATAGTGTCTTATTTGTTTTTCTTTTTTAATTTTCCCCATTTTGTCTTACATCCGTTGTTCTTAATTGTTCCAAGTTTTCAATGCGAAGCCTGAAAGTTTTGACAAATAAATAAATAATATGACAAAGAATCTAAGCTGTCATAACAATGATTGTATGAATAGGTAATTAATGTTATTACTAACCGAAAAACGAAGAGTAAAGTTACAATGATGTGTTTGCATTTACCAGAACTACCAGCTTTACACGTACAATGACAAGAAAATTGCTTATTATTATTAATAAATTTGATTTCTACTTTTATTTGATGGGGCAGTCCTTTTAAGATTGCTAGTTTGAAGGCACAAGGCTTGCAAAATAACTGTTTTTTTACTTTTAGATATTATTCCACTTGTTATTATGTGGTTTGCATGAAGGATAGCCTGCCCTTCAATTAATGGTCTTTTAAAATTAACAAATATCTCTGTCACATCAACTGTCTATCCCCGTTCTTTCCGACATTTTGCAAAACTACTAGCGCACCCTATAGTCGATTGCGCCCGCCTATACTCGTCTCAATGAGCGGATTAAGACTTGTGGTAGTTTCAACCATGTAAGGACTCTCAATAAATAAAGGAACACTTTCGGTCACATCCGGAATCTTTTTTAGGAGTCCGTACCTAAAAAAAAGCCTCGCTCCCACGCAAATAATAAATGATTGCTTATATAATAAACAAATTTATGGATCGTGAATACTCAATCGTTGCCTAACTTGACTGCATTTAAAGGCTGGAGGAAGTTGTTATCGAAGCAAATCAGGTGCAACAACCTCAGCGCTAGTGGCCCTCCCTGCATTGCTAAATATTGAAGGCAGTGGAAGGACCCGGTAGAGGAACCGCCCCCGCCTTACGTAAGGAGACATTTCTGCCAGCGGGGCCATCTTGCCTGGTGAAAGTGGAACGTTCTGAGACCAGCCAGCTGTGGTTCGATCTGGTCAGCTGTTGAGGGGCGTCTTATCTATGGAGGTCAACCTGAGTTTATTTGTAGTGCCGTATCTGGGGTACGCAGCATATTTATTTCGGGTCATTCCATATCTAGCGAAAGATTTGGGGTGGGGGGGGGGGTCACTCTTAAACTCGCCTGTTGCCTTTTCCACGACAACTTTTTTGTTTTTTAGTTAACGTCACTTTATGCCACTAAGACTAATCGGATGATGCTACAGTGGGAGTCTTAAATTTTGCCTATCCAGGTATAATTAGGATAGGGATCTTTAACGAGTGCCTGACATCGCACAGGCTCCATTTTACGTCCTATGCAACGGACCGCATGGCTAAGGATATTTTACTCCCATTAAAAAATCCTAGGGCCACCGCTGGGCGCGAACCTGCGACCTTTAGTATTGTAGGTTGCCATGCTAACCACTATACCACAGGCGACTTAATTATCATAGCTCAAACCTCATTAATTTTCTATTCTAATGTTATCTCTGTTTTTTAGGAAAATGAAAAATCAATATCTTCATAATCTAAGCTTCTTTTACCTCTATTCTTACGTTTATATCATCAAGAAACAAATATGTCTATATATCATATATATCAAACACATTTTTTCGGTACCCATACCTGGCTAAATGTACCATACGGGGGTGGCTATGTTTGTTGTCGAGATATAACCCATTTCGTTCTACCCAGGATGGGGAGGACAAGATATGTTTCATGGGTAGGCCACGAAATAAATTTCTAGATAAGCAATATTTATATAAGCAATATTTTCCCATTGTAGCATCGTCCGATTAGCCTTAGTACCATAAAGGGAGGTTTAGAAGTTTAGTTAAGAAATTCGCCCTTCATCACGTCAGTGCCATCGGAGATGAGCATAAAAATGGCTTAATAAAAGCTGTTTTTATGTATTTAATGTTCCCTAGAATTTTTTCCTCAGAGTTAAGTGGGACATACATATTATGGCATAATGGATATTTAATCAAGTGAGTGTAAAACAAAACCATAACAGAGAAATGTAATTGAGCCAAATCAGGAACTATTGTAAATCGATAAAAACACTCACCGACACTGTTCGAGTGGGTTTTAGAAGTGCAAATGTTGGAGCCTATAACTTCCTGAGTCTTATGCAACCCTCGAAGTAATCTTCGCCATTTTTATGCTAATCTCCGATGGCACTGACGTGATGAAGGGCGAATTTCTTAACTAAACTTTCTTATATAATATTCGTTTCTAATGTGTTGTTTGTTTAACCTCCCTTTATGGTACTAAGGCTAATCGGACGATGCTACAATGGGAAAATATTGCTTATCTAGGTATAATTAGGATAGGGATCTTTAACAAGTACCTGACATCGTACAGGCTCGGGACCTCAATTTTACTTGCTATTCGAGGGACGGCATAGCCAAGGATTTTTTACTCCCTTTAAAATAACCTAGGGCCACCACGGGATGCCAAAACGCGACCTTTAGTATTGTAGTTTGCAATGCTAACCACTACTCCACAGTTGACCCCATTTAAAATGTGTAATATTAATAGGATAAAGTATCTCATATACAATCGAAAATTCGTGGAGACTCAAAAGAAGAATAACTCTCTCTATAGAACATTCTCAGAAGAGAACACAGTAAAAAGCTTAGTATTAGTTTTTAAACTCTCATTATTAAAAAATAATTATCTCAGAAACGATAGATATTTAAATATTAACAATATGTAATCCATATCGTTATTTTTCAAATAAATTGAAACAGTAATTCGTTTCGTTGAAAGAAAAGTCGATATTTTGAAAATTCGGGCACCTATACTGTAAATATCGCATAAAAACTTTGAAAGTTTGTTAATATGTCGAAATTTCTATAATCTGTTCTTTGAAAGATTGGTTATCATACTAAGAAGAGAATTTCAAAGTTAGTTAGATTTTTAATAGCTTTAGAAAAATTATATTATCTTGAAGTAGCCAATAGTAAGACCGCCATTTTTCATTTATGTACCCGGCAGGGGGGGGGGGGCAGCTGCCCCCCCTGGAAGGCTGAATGCAATAATTTTTTAAGGTTTTAAGGCGGGAAGCAGAGATAGAATAAATTTTTTCAAGCAAATAATTGTAATAACTTAGTTGATAAAGCACTGCTATAATCATACATAATTTTGGTTTCATTCACCTTTTCATGGTAAGATGTTACAACCTGACTGACCATAGCTCGCCCCCCCCCCCTTGTTTTGATCCTGGGTTCGCCCTTGTTTCAAACAAGATAAGATAAGATTTGATAAGAAAGATAAGATAAGATAAGATAAGATTGATAAGAAATACAAACAAGTTGTTTGTATTTCTTATCAACTTCTCTTTGATAGAGTTTATTGGTAGGACTTATTTTTTATCAAAACAAATGATTTATATTATGCCTTGTTGTCGGATGAATAGTATAATATAATCCTTCTTAAATTTCATAGTAACACTAAAAATACAGCTTTCTAACATTTTTCAATAATCATTGGCGGATCCAGGGGGGGGGGGGGCTGTGGGGGCTGCAGCCTTTGGAAAATTTTTCGTCTTTAAAGATAGAATTTGACTAGCTATGCCGTCCCTCGGATAGGACGTAAAATGGAGGTCCCGAGCCTGTACGATGTCAGGTACTCGTTAAAGATCCCTATCCTAATTATACCTGGATAGGCAAAATTTAGGACTCCCACTGTAGCATCGTCCGATTAGCCTTAGTAGCATAAAAATGGACGTTAAACAAACAAACAAACAATAGAATTTGACTTGCAATTGAAGGAAGCAATTTAAAAAACAAATAATGTTCAGAACAAGTAGAATTTTAGTTGTAGGATGGGAATATATAAGTAAAAAAGCTGATTAGCAGATCCAAATGAAGGGATGTGGGGCTGCAGCCCCCCACCCTTTATGATCGGCTGGATCCGCCCATGTCAATAATATATAGGTTAAGACCATCAATAATATATATGTAGGACCATTCGATACCATCAAAGTATCGATACCAATTCAGGTATTTCCCTAAGAGTAAAATCTGTTCATAATATTTCAACATCTTGAAATACCTTCCTCAGCCAACAATAAGCCATTAATCATATGACACGGAATTGAAACTCACAGCTGATAATGCGCGCTAATTTAATAAATATAATTAACAAGCACTTGTTATACCATACAGTACCTCTGTCACTGGTTACTTAGTCACGGTAACCTGTTACCGATTGTGTACGGTATGCGGAACCGATTCGGTGTCGCTATTCTTTAATATGGTGGTAGGTTCACAGGCCATGCGTGGGGTGAATAATAATTCTAAACGCATTATGAGTTTATTATAATCACTGTATACGTTAATTAGTTACGGTTAGTGAGATTTTGACTGTATGAAGAGCACATAACCCTATCAAAATCTTCTTTCGGGTGTACTATAGTAATCAGAGTGGTAGAAACGATTCTCGCTAAGTTATTACAATAGCTATGAAGAAATGTCAGAAAAAGAAACTTCGCTATCGATTAAAATGATCCTTCGAATTTATCAAGTTACAAAAAAACAATAGAACGTATAGACGAGGTCTATATTAGGGATGCGACATGGAGGTCGATGTTTCTAAAACATCGATGTTTCGTAAATACAGCCGATACAGCCGAAGTTTTGTGAAAATCGATGTTTATGTGTTGACCTTACTTTTCTTCTTTTTAGTAACGCAATGGAAATTAACATTTAAAAATAAAACCTGTAGCATAGTTTTTAGACATAAGTCTCAGGGATAAATACTAAAGATAAAACAGGAAAAAAGGGCGATAGATAAGTAACAACCAATCATAGGTTTTGCAATCTTGCCATAGCTGAACATTCTTCAGTTTTCATTTATATAGTAACAAGTGACGGGTTTAAACGCAAATTTCACAAAAATCATCGTTTTTGTTTTGTTTCAGTTTATATATTAGGGTGATAATTATTATTAAGATGCCTACAGATGTTCTTGAACATCGATGTTTTTGGGTCAATGTTTTATCAACATCGATGTTTTCCTATCGATGTCACATCACTATGCATACTTTCATCCCAGCGACTAAGTCGAATCTATCCTAAAATGGATTAAATTGCTAAAAAGAAACATGGGGGCGGTTTCTTCTTTCTGAAGAAGTGTACTAAATGAAGTTATAGTGTATTAAAGTCATGGGCTCATTTAAACGTATTTTTATAATCTCTCTTGGAAGAATCAGTCAACTCTAATATCTTACTAATGATAATATCGATTCAGTTGGTTGAATGTTCTTAATCAGTTGGCACTATTTTTTTATTTTTAATCTAGTTTATACGGTTTTTAATGGAAACCTTGCTTTATAACATTACTATTCAAACTTTAAAAGTTAATAAGTTAAAAAAGTAAGGAAATTTCATCTCCTCGACCTTTATTTCAACCTTAACCTTGGTTAAACGGAAATATTATTATCTCGATTAATTCCATACCAAACGTGGTCTAACTTCGGTCCTGAAAAATCTCCAAGATTTCTCTAAGAAAAATATTTTCGGGGTGTTCCTTTTTAGCCAAAAATGGCTGAAAGAAGCATAGAGTTAATAATTTTATCGGAGTAAAATGACCTGAGTCGGAGTAAAATTACTCATAAAAAAAAATTACTATTCAACTCGAAATTTCAAAATTAGGCGTGCTGGAGATGTCTTTAGCGACTGTCAAATCATTAAGATAAGGATAAAAATTAAGAATAATATAATAACAACATACACATCTTGAAGTTTCATCCCTTTCTTAAAAAATAATAAAAACTATAGAGGGTAATCCATGTCAGAGGTTTCGTTTATGATGATGTTTTTGATAAAAAACTAACTAGGCACTTCATTAGAAATAAGAATTAGGAATAAAATTCTTTTGAAGTATATTTTTCAGCATACAAGGGACTCACAATCAAATTTAAACAAATGAAAACCGAAATGTCCAGCGAAGTATATTTCTGTGTCTGGTTTCTCAGACAACTGAATCTTATATGGGCGATTCTCATGTTAGGGGCAAGTTTTCGTCCATTACAACTTTTTCTTAAATGGTTAAGCCTAACCTGATTTTTTTTTCCATTGCTATACGGTAAAGGTATATTTCTTCTCAATAAAATATTAAAACTGAAAATATTAATGAGTAATATGATTTTATAATTACTTAACCTACTAAAATGTCATTACCACGCACTGTCCCACTCTCGATTTTGTAGTAAATATGTATTTTTTTCTTTTGAAACCTACGTTTAATGATAGTGAAATTTATTTCCACTCATAAAGAATAACTGGAGCTTCAGAACTGGAATTCTGAATTATATTTTTTGTTAATTTTAGTTAGCTGTAAGTATGTTTAAGTAGTTTCGAAACTTTGTCCCTTCACTTTGACGTCATTACCACTCACAAAACAAAACGGCAGAGATAAAGCCTTGAAAAAGGGGGAACGGTGGGGAAATTTCTTTTGAGTATAGTGATCACCATGGTTTAAGGAAAACCACCTGCGGATTAACCGATTTCAGTTGGGAGCCGGCCTCCGCCCAAGTGCCTCGTAAAGAAAGTCACATATTTTCATTGTTGTCATTACCACGGCATGTATTAACATGCTTTCTTTTCAAGTTATTTCATTCTTTTTGTCATATTTGTTTGAAAATCGTTTGTCTTAAGTCAGCAGACAAAAGAAATAGTCTCAATTAGTTACACAGCGGTTTTGGCCGAATAAAATACGTGGAAATGTCATTACCAAGTTGAAAACTAGTGTCATTACCACGCCCGAAAATTAGCTCGGTAATGACATAAATTGTGCCGTAAATGTTTTTATGAAAATTGCCCATAATCTGAGAATCACCCATATATTGATTAGGTAAATCGGGGACAGATTTTTGCTTAAATTATTTTTCGATGCATTTTAAAATATGTAAATATGATTTTATGTTTCAGAATTTTTTTCCCGTAATGAAAAATTATTATGACAATTGTTATGGTATCATCCGATTCTGCATTAAATGTGGAATAAACTAAACAATAAATGCAATTTAGACAGTTTTACAATCAGTCATTGACGTACGTAACTGATTCTCTTGGAGCCCATTAATATTTATCGACCCTGTTTTGCACTTAAATTATTAAATAAAAATCTGAAAAAAATAGTAGTTGTCAGAAAAACATTCGAGATTATTGCAAACCTGAATTGAAATTGTTCTGTAACATTTTATATGCTGAAGAAATAATTGATTGAAAAAAAAAATCTGGTGCGTGCGCGCAACACACAACTTTCACTTACCAACTTACTTAGATTAGAAATTAATGCGTTGTTGTGGTCCCCTCCGGTAAATCAATTTTGATGAAATGTTGGCTATCACATCTTTGGCATATACATACATCAAATACCCAGTTTAATCAAAATCTTTAAAGCCGTTTTTGAGTAAATAAAAAAAACACATGAAAATGATACAAAATTTATTAAGTAAAGTCCCCCTTCCGGTTGGTCAATTTTGGTGAAATGTTGGCTATCACATCTTTGGCTTATACATACATAAAATACCCAGTTTGATCAAAATCGTGAAAGCCTTTCTTGAGTAAATAAAAAAACACGTGAAAATGTTACAAAATTTATTAAGTAAAGTCCCCCTTCCGGTTAATCAATTTTGATGAAATTTTTACAGTCATATCTCGGGCATATAAATAGATCAAATACTCAGTTTAATCAAAATCGTTAGAGCCGTTTTTGAGAAAATCGAAAAAAAACTAAAAAGTTATTAAGTAAAGTACCCCCTCCCTTTAAGTAATTTTGATGAAATTTATGCTGTCACATCGCGGGCATATACTTACACTAAATACCCAATTTCAGGATACTTTTTGAGCTAGTCTGTTCACACACACACACACACACAGACACACACACAGACACACACACAGACACACACACACACAGACCATTTCGCGGGACTTGGTCATTTCGACTCAGGGGACCCCAAAACGTGTATTTCCGTTGAAAACCGGAAGTCGAAATTTTTCACGATCGCAATACTTCCACTTACTATATATTTCATATATAGGTAAGTGAAAGTAAAAAAGAAAAATGCCTGTGGGCTCGCGGATATAATTTATAATTATTAAACAATAATTTTTTAAAGGCATTGATAATAAATTTCAAACAATTATTTTTTTTTCTTTAATGTATCTGAAAACACAATTTTTGAAAGTGTAAATATCTTATTTGATAGTTAAATATCTTATAGGGTAAACCATACAGTTATTGACACTCAGTACAGTTATTGGCACCCCAACTTTAACTTAAAGAAATAGGTAAACAAGTCCTAATTTTATTACAAGATATACATGAGTCTAATGTTTGAAGGGTCCTCTAAGTCATCTATAAAGTAAGACTTTAATAAACTAACCATAGGGAAGATTTCACAATTAAATCCAAAGGGTGCCAATAACTAGATTCGGCACTTTTAACAATAAATATTGCCATGTTGTAAAACTATTGAACTTTTGACCCAAAAAAACCTCTTAAGTCTCTATGAGGATAGATAATGAGGAGCTGTAGGAAGTTTCTATATGATCCCTTTATAAAAAGTATTTTTTTTAATTTAACCACAGAAATGTAGTCTTAAGGGTGCCAATAACTGTACGGTTTACCCTATATCATGAATGATAAATTTTAGAAAACATGGAAATGTCATTTCTAATTATCTAGAAAAATGACTTTAATTTCCCTCTATACAGTTTTTTGTTTACATTCACAGTTTTATAAATATGTAAATATTATAATCCCATTGATTAAATTTAAAAAAATATATTTAGAGTTAATTAACAATAAAAAAAATCTATGGGTTCGTAGAGACCCCCCTCCTTGGTAAAACTAAGAAGTCAGATACCTCACGGCAATCCTAGGGGTTGAGCGTTGAAATTTCGACAAAAATGCCAAAATAAGTGGCTACTTATTACGTCCAACTAACCAACTGAATAGATCTTTTCAGTAATGAGATATTAGGGTTTAGTAATTGTTCATAGACCAATTGCAACGATTTAACGCATATTTTCATAAATATATTTTAAATGAACGCCTGACTCGTACACTTATTCATTATGAAGGAACCACCTCCATGCTTCTTTTTAGCCATTCGACCCATTTCGGCCTGAATTCGACTTAACACCTTTTTTACTGGGATGACATATATAAAAAAACTTACTATTGTCCAATTTTATTACACTTAATTTAACGTAAAATTTCTTTGTTAACTATCACTCGATAGTTGACTATTGGAACATCAATTCAAATTTTCTGAGATCCCATGTATTATCCTAAATATCTTTGGTGATTAAATTTTATATTTAAAAATGGTAGGATTTGACTGCGCCCCAATCTACTTCGTTATTCATTCCAAATTATGAGCTGGGGTAGCTAACTTAGTTTGCATTGTTGCTCGTCAATGTAAAATATGGAATCTAATTAAACTGTACGTGTTTTTTCTTCTAATTTATTCGTTCAGTAACCCGAGACCGTCCATGCAGATTTTCACTTTCAAATGCAATTAGTTTCAAAGCATATGAAATATAACACACACTCTCTCTCTCTCACTCCCAGTAGCTGATTCATCCCCTTAGTATAAAATATACGACTCCAGATATTTCCAATACCGCAGCGCTCAGTGGCAGACATTGATATATCTATCCGCTGACAAGGACGGGAAACGCGTCGCGTTCGAGTGAAAGCCGGCGTTAATGAGATGAGGGGACTGCGAGTAGCTGATTTGCCTCCAAGATGGAAAGCTCCGGCAATTATAAACAAATTGTCCTAGGGTCGTGTCATCGGGAAAGGGGGACTTTCTAGACTCCCGGGGGGGGGGGGTTCAGGGAGGTGATTAGTTCTACGATGATAGGGGAAATCGGGAAACTGTGCAAGGAATATTCCTGATGAAGGAATCACGAGTGAATCCCAGAAAAACACGGATGAGGGGGAAAATACTATTAAGAATAATATGAAAATACTATTAAGAATAATATGAAACCAATAGCTATTTTACAAAAATTATTGGTAGCCACCATATTAAGCAAGGCAATACCAAGTATCTCTACACGTCGGGGAACTTTCATTATGAATCGCCTGTCGTTTTGGGATCAAGTCCGCCCAATTCAACTGATCCCTGGATCAGATTTTGTTCAACCTAGATGGAGCCATGCCGTATAATCGTCATATGAATTGGTATAATGAAAAAAAAAAATGTGAATTATTATTACTAACTAGCTGTATATACCGGTTTCACCCGGAGAATTCCATTTTTTAAATCTATAAAGTGAGACTTTAATCGACTCAAACGGTCGATTTCGTAAATAACAATGTAAAGTGAGATCAAAACGATTTTTATAACAATAAAAAATATCAGCTGAAGTTATGCAATTTTAATATGGACAGGTGTTCGCTCCTGGTATGAAAGAACCATTGAGCGAAATTTGGAGAATTTAGAATAAACGGTATGGATTTCTATAAAGAACAAACAAAATTTCATCGTTTTTTTTAAATAGATAACTAGCTGTATATACCGGTTTCACCCGGAGAATTCCATTTTTTAAATCTATAAAGTGAGACTTTTATCGACTCAAACGGTCGATTTCGTAAAAACCAATGTAAAGTGAGATCAAAACGATTTTTATAACAATAAAGAACATCAGCTGAAATTATGCAATTTTAATATAGTGAGGTGAGCGCACCTGATATCAAAGAAAAACTGATCGAAATTTGGAGAATTTAGGACAAACGGTATAGATTTATTTAAGGAACAAACACAATTTCATCTTTATTTACATAGATTACAGCTTTATATCCCGGTTTCACCCGAGGAATTTCATTTTTCTAATTAAACGGTCGATTTCATAAAAAAACGATTGTAAAGCGAGATCGTTACGATTTTTATAAAAATAAAGAATATCAGCTGAAGATCGGCTGAAGTTATGTAATTTTAATATGGACAGATGTTGGCACCTCGTATCAAAGAAAACCACTGATCGAAATTTGGAGAATTTAGGACAAACGGTATAGATTTATTTAAGGAACAAACACAATTTAATCTTTATTTATATAGATTGTTATCAATTAACGTTATCTACCTCATTCATAAAATTCAACTTCTCTATTTTATTTTACATGTTTTGGTGAGTAGTAATTAGTGTATGAATCATTAATACATCTGTTGCAGTCAATTATGTGTTAATAAAAAATAAAAACTTTAAGTCTCATGAATTCTTTAAGTTTTGTTTACAATTCCGTAGGTTTTTAGATTAGCTGAAACGCTTTTTTCTTTATCAGTGAATTTTGATTTGACTGTATTAAATGTATAGCTATTTTGACTGTATAGCTACTGAGCCACAGAAACGCGTGAACAGAAACTGAGCGCAGGGTCTGCTACTGAAACACTAGCAGTGTAATTTACTCTAATATTGGTTATTTGAAGTTATGGGGTAGTCTTCCATGAAGGTGCGATATGATTGTTCGTATATATTTCCTAATTTTTTAACCCTGATTAATTGATTATCGAGAATCAAGAATTCAACAAGTCTTTTCTGTTAATTTTAAGATTTTTTTTTTTTTCAGTTTTGTTATAAGATTCCTTAGGAGCAGTAATGAACAGTAATAAACTATGGTACGGATGGTAATAAATGAATGGAACAGTAATGGTGATAAATGGAACAGTTAGCTAAAAATGCTGAGAATCTGGTATCTTATATAGATTATCTCACTTATTATTACTTTATTTTTAAACGAAATAAAGGTTAATTGGAAGGAATAATTACTGGATCAATTAGTTCTTAAGGGAATATCTGTCGACATAGCTGGTGGGGACCAGGCTATGTGAAGCCAGAACGGAAATTCAGATTACCCGCATGACCTTGCCTGCGCAATCCCCTCAATTTAGGTTAATTAATCAACCTAAGAGTTTCCTTTATAGTGTAACGTGAAAAATAAAAATAAAAAAATGATTGAAAAGAGTTCTAGACTTGTTGGAATAGTTGGAAAAACTGTTCTAATACATGTTCGTGACTGTTCTAGAACTAAGTAACTTCTATGCATCTCTGCAACGTTCTAGAAGGTTCTGATTCAGACTAAATACAAGGAATGACGGGCTGGAGTATTAGTCTTGTTCTGAAGCACAAATCATATGATTGTTTTTGTTGTTACATTAGGGTCATTCCACGTCAATTCAAAACAGGATTGAGCCTCACCGTCTCAGATTTTCTTGAAATTCGGTATATGTTGTACCACTTGTACCTAAGAGAACAACTGTGAAATATTACTGAGATATGTCTACCCGTTTTTAAATTATTGGTTTATAAAGACCTCCAAAATAGGTCCAGAAACAGAAAAAATCATGATTAAAAACAGCTGTAGATGTTTTCCAAATTTGACTAGGACTATGAGATTGGTGTCGTTTAACAGAGTCATTCCATGCCGTTTCATATGATATACAACAATGTATAGGTTGGTACTAAAGAAATTTCCTTAAAACTAAGTGTAAAATTTTAATTTAAATTTTCTCAAAAAGGGCATTTTTTTAAAAATTTATATATTTTTGAAAAATATGCAGTATTGCACCTATTATATCTTTCAAAAAAATATAAAATTAAAAAAAAAAAAGCCTTTTTGAGAAAATTGAAATTAAAATTTTAAACTTAGTTTTAAGAAAATTTCTTTAGTACCAACCTATACATTGTTGTATATCATATAAAATGGCATGGAATGCGCTATTAAACGACACCAATCTCATAGTCCTAGTCAAATTCGGAAAACATGTTTTTGTGTTGATTTTACGTGGAATGAATGGCCCATCATCGTTACAAGTTGATACTTTTTGTAATCTAGTTGATTATTTGGAACAATCACAAACTGTCCTAGTTCATGTTTGTGACTGTTCTAGTACATGTTCGTGAGTGTTCGAGAACTTTCTACGCTTGTCGGGAACATTCTAGATTGTTCTAATTCAATATAAGGAGTAATAAACTGTAGAGTTAGTCAGGAAGATCGAATCATATGGTTACGTTGTGTTACATTGTCTTTACAAGTTGATACTTTTTATAACCTTGTTATAAAAACGCAGAACATATGATTTTAAATGGTTCTAGACTTGTTGGAACAAACTGTTCTAGTACATGTTTGTGACTACGATGTTCCAGTCTTCGCTGGCCTAGAACTTTCCAGGCAGTTCTCCTTATGTCTAAATACAAGGAGCGATGGACTGGAGAATTAGGCTTGTTCTGAAGGTCTAGTCATATGTTTATTTTTGTGTTGCTTTGTAGTTACAAAGTGATACTTTTTGTAACCTTTTTAATTATTTGTGTTTTCATAATTTGTGAGGTATAATAATATATTATAGTTAAAACAAAATGATCATTTGTTAAAAAAAAAATTAATGATTTCAACCCACAAATTGTTACACTATTATTAACATACAACCACATGTTTAAATATAAGACATTCACCAACATTTTTAAATTTCGAGCCAGAAATTTATGGGGTCCACAAATGAATATGAAGAGGTGAGATGCAATACTCGTTCGTTCCACCTGAACAAATTTTTCAGGAAACTCAAAAAACTTACCACGTCTTGTAGAGTGAAATAAATAAAGATGATTTCTTTTGCCTTAGAAAGGTGCAGCTACCCTGTGTAAGTGAGCTTGGAATAACAAAATTTACTGATTTAGAGGTAACAAAAAAAAGTAACAAAATATGAAATGAGAAAGTTTTGCAACGAAATGCTTAAAGGAAAGACTTTTGCTGTACACCACATTGGTACGAACGAGTTTAAATTCACACAGCGTAAGCTGATCTTCTTAATAAGTAATATTTATTTAGATTCACAACCATTTTATAAATGAATTCGGTACCATTTTACATATTATTTTGTTCAGAAAGTGTAACAGAAACTGTTGAAGTGAACAAATGGGATGGGTGCAAAGTGAGAAGTGATTATTGGAACCAACGAGTTTTGCATCAAAAAGAGTAGCGAACCAGTTTTGAAACACATTGGGCTGTGGAACGAATCAGTTCTGCAACAAACCGCTATTTTGTATGGCAAAAATACATGAACATGAAATAATAAGTTTTGCTCCAATCTGATCAGATATGTTGAAAGAGCATTAAAATATCTTTTAGAATCCACTGCCATCTCAATTTTTTAAAAAAATGGAACGAACGATTTTTGCATCTCACCTCCTCATATGTCATATGATAACAGTTTTCTGAAGTAATTCAACATAAGCAATTTAAGCCTTGTTTTCCTTGTGTGTTCGACAGAAATGATAAAGGGAGCTGTCTGACCTTTCAAGGCTGATTTTTTTTTTATCAGGTATTAAAACTTTCGTATAATCGAAGAAGAACCCAGGAAGAATTAGGCAAGACACGACAAAGGAAGTATGCTTGAGTTGAATCTTGAGAACGAACGCTAAATCAGCGATTGTCTTATATCCAAGGAAAGATGAAAATAACTGCTATGTACATTTTAGAATAACTTTTATTTTAAATACTTCTTTTTTTTTCTTTTCTTGTCTTTGAGAGGACGTGGGATTTTCTCTTTTTGAAGTTGAAAGCCATGACATACTGACGGATTGAATGGGTATAATTGCTTTGTGTGAGGATGGAATGATGAAGCAAGAGTCAGTCAAGAGTGGAATACTCAAAGCCAAAATCAACAATAATTAGAAAAAAGAACTAATAATAAGTACTGCTATCATGAAAATATTTCGCATACAATATTAACAATCGATGCCCAGAAAGTGGGTGTTAGTTGCGCCATTAAAATTTTTGGAGGAAGCATATTTTGGTAAGGTCTGTACTTTTCAGAAAACGGGTTAATTTTTTTTAGTATGTCAAAACAAAAATATAACTCCCACTAAAAGAAGAAAAATAAAAATATTCTATTTCATTTTTTCATAATATAGTAACACTATTTTGAGTTTAAATAATTTTTATTAGACAAAAATAATAATTCACTGTGACAGATAAGCAATAAAAACCCAAATAATTAACATTGCTACAGTATCATGTACAAACTTCTAACGACACAGTAACACGATAGTAACCATATGAATGATACAGAGCATAAGACTCCAGTCCATGCTTGAATTAGAAAATTCTAGAACGTTCCAGACAACGGTAGTTTGTAACTGTTCCTAGAAAATGTTTAGAACTACTTGATTGGATCTTTCACCTTGAGGAAGAGTTTCGTTTGCATAAGGTGTTTCTTTAAATAAAGGAATCTCTTCCAATGGGATATTATTGGGTCCAATGAAATAGTCCAGAGCCATGAATTTCATATGTAGTTAATAAAACGTGGATCATGTACAATGCAGAAATGACATACAGTTGGGTTCCAATTAACCGATTCGATGGGGACCAATGTTACCTCGGTTAATCAAAATAATCGGTTAATCGGAACCATACTAATCCCAACTGAAAATGTAGGTTATTTTAAAATAAAAACTACGTATATGCTTAAAAACCTAACAAATATTTATTAATGCATAATAACAATAATAATAACAGAAATTATGAAACAATTTTTTTAAAAAGGAATCTTTTATTGTAGTTTGTTTAAATGAACTCATATACATACACATAACCCCCCCACCACCCTTCAGATTTGGCACCTCGGTTAATCGTGACCTCGGTTGACCGGACCTCGTTTAACCGGAACCCTACTGTATATATTTTCATATATGTATGACAATTTATAGACAAATGCGATGAAATTTTAAAAAATTGCAATGGGTATTTATAATAATAATCTATATAATATTAAAAACTTCATGGATCATATCCCAACTCTTGTTATTAATAATAATTGAATTTTTTGTTTAGTCAACTGAAAATTAAAATGAAGGAAAATACTGTTTTTTTAGTTAAATTAAGGGGTGGATCAAGTGGGAAGTAAACTTTATTTGCTCATAAATAAAAAAAAATCCAATTTTAGGCAAATGAAAATACAATCATAGAAATTAGACCATGCCTAACGAAGTTACATTCATTTAAATTTTGACCATGTTTTGTGCATGCAAAATCATATGGATTTTTTTTATCATTTGTCATAATATTCAATGTTCTACATAGAAATATGGTACAGAAATGTTATATATTATTTGAAGTAGAACAAAATAGATCTGCGGCTAGGAAAACTTACCGCAGCTTTGTAAAACCTTTGTCTTCTCGACCTGTTAAGAGAAAACTGCTATTAGACCACCGTCTTCCTCTTTTATGGAAAAATAAGATTTTTTTTTTTTTTAAATCACGTTTTAACTTAAATTACGACTCATTGAAATTTAATTTTATTGACTGTGCCTGTGACAGTAATCTTAATGGTTCTTTTAAAATTAAAGGTAAGTATTTTATTCATCATGTATATATACATATAGACAGAGAAAGTTATGTGAGTGTGTATATAGCAAAGTGCAGGGAGACAGTCAATGAACCAAGAGTTGGCCAATAGTTTGTTGACCTAGCCCCTGTCGCAATCCCTTCTAAGCCCACATCCAATACCTTCATATCTAAAATACTGCCTCCACCTTGTATTATATTATTTTACGTATTATATCTATCTATCTATCTATCTATCTACCTATATATATATATATATATATATAATTCATTTTCCTAATATAAATAATTATTGAGATAAAGTACGGAATAGGGAGCATAATACGCAAAACCAGGGTATGAAATCTATAATTGTTTTTTGAAAATAAAATCATATAATGATTATTATATTAGATGCTTTCCTTACCTTTACCTCATTTTAGAAAAAAAAAATCCTTTTTTAATAATGTATTTTATTAGAACTGTTCACCAAGGAAAGGTAACTCTTCTAGCTCCAAAAAATTAGATTTTAGTTTTATATATTTTTTTAATAGGTACAAAAAGTTCTTATGCATTCCAGAAATAAAGATATTCTGTTGCTAACAATTGATATCAATACTCATCACCTACTAACGCGAACTCAAAACATTAAATATAGCAAAATTGATAAAGCTATCCCTAGGTAAATATGTTCACTCATTACGCCAGAATAATTCGCATATGTCGCATTCGCCAATACGGATAACATATTTATACTCACTAGTAATTAAAATTTAATATCATTGAATAATTAGTGTCAAATATTCAATTTTTTTGGCAATTATTTGTCGATTTTTTAATTATCAGAAAATCAAACGATGATAGTGAAAGGTTAGGATCACTGCATTAGACAGATGCGGACAATTTTGCTCTGGGAAATCCATACGAACATGCACCTGTACAGAGAATGTCTTGAGGGAAATGACTTGTAGAGTTGTACCAGGGTATGATAAATATGGCCTTGTTTTACGGGATAAAGGAAACGCTATAAATCTCCATAAGCTCGAGTTAAGGGCGCACCCTAAGGTGTGATAAATCCAGTTCTGATATCCAACGGCCGAGAGATTAATAGCTAACAAGCGCCTTAGAAAGCAGAATGGACAGATTCGATATTCAAACATATAGTCGATATTCATGATATGAAGGAAAAAGGTTTATGGTGAAAGTATGTGTTAAAGGAAATGGGATAAAAATCAAATGATGTTCGTTAGTAATCGCATGACATGAGAATGGCTGATTCAGGTTGATACGGTAAAATACTTGAAAGAAGCTAGCCGGAAGGAGTTTAATTTAAACTGCTCGTTAAATTAAGGTGCTATGTAAACTGTTATTCGTTAATAACTCGGAAACTATCAATTGTTACCAGGGTTGGAAATCGATTATTATTTTTTCAAACATATCATCTTATAAGAATTATTATTTCTGATTTATAATTTAAAAATCATTCTTGATTTATAAATAAACATTTAAATCGATCTTTGACATTTATTAACACGTTAGGTGCGGCGGCGTATTTGAGGGGTATTCTGAATTGGACGGTATCGGTCCCCGGGGTCCGACTGCTAGTATGAGCCATAGACGATGTAGGGCGTCGGGGTCCGATGGGAAATTTTGAAGAAAGCGTTATCTTTTGATTAAAAGGAAATTAAATGAGCGTCTCAAGGGAATTATCTCTTGTTAACGATTGGAACTAGACATAATAGGGGCAGGACAGACCGATAAAGGATTTACGCCATTCTTTATTGAAGATCGGTCCTCGGAGTCCGATTCTGAAAAATAACAGAATTTCAGCTGTTAGCAACATTTTAGGCACTAAAATGCAATAATCTCACTAAAAATCGACTAAGTTGAGTGTTTGAAGTGTTCGGACTTTCGAACATTTTCATGTGAAAATCAGCTGTCAAGAAGGGAATGTAAGACATCAGACCCCGGGGACCGATGCCGCACCTAACGTGTTAATTGGATTAAAAATAATGATCACTCATCGATGAGATTAAATTGCGATAAAAAAAAATATTGATCAGAAAATAAAAATCACCTTTTGGAAGCAAATTCAATTATTAGAACATGTGGATTCCAAATCTGGTGCTATTTTGCTTCTAACTTCAATAATGACCGAATTATGGCCCCTCAAATCAGGTAATTGGCTTGGAATTAAAATGGCGGATCACGATTAAGAGTCAGGATTGTCCCCGGATGAGCTTGGAGCTTTGTGCAAAATTGTATTAAAATTGGCAAAGTAGTTTTAAATTAGCGTACAGCGGGCGGACGAATTTTTTTATTCATTTTTCGGATTCTACGCATTTAAAATGTAATGTCAAATTTTTAAGGGTGGGTGGGGGGGGGGTGTAAAAAAACGTATTCTTCGGAACATCACAATAATCAACTAAACATTTATATTTCTGATTTATAAAAGTATTAGTTGAAAATTATTATTATTGTTAATCGAAAAAATTTAATTCAAAAATAATGATCAGGTTGTGATTTTTTTCACTTTTGATCAAAAATAAAAACTACTCTTAATAAAAATCATCAAATGATTTTTAAAATTCCAGATAAAAACTTTGATCGGATTTGATTTTTATTTCAATTTTTATAATTATCGATTTCAAACCCTGATTGTAACTCAATCATATTAGTACAAAAATGAAATGTTTTTCATATCTCCTAAAAATTAAAAATAAACGTCTGGTGCGGTGCGCGCAACACAACTTTCATTTACCAGCCTACTTAGAGTAGAAATCTACGTGTTTCGATTAATGTGTAAACCCCATCTAGCACATTTTCCACACCCGTTTGTTATTCTCCATAGGTATTATAATTATTGAACAAATTCAAAGTCCTCAACACTTGTCGATTTATTATTGTTCAATTATTTTTTAAAGAGGTCTAAAACAATTCTAATGTCATCAATAGTCGAGTTGCTTGTTATAAATATATTGTGAACGTGAATCGATTGGTGTGTTTTGTAAATTAAAACTTAATTTTCAAATGTTTGTCTCTTACGCCTTTTTCGGAAACAGAGAACACTTACTGTTCCACTACATCCGTTTGATATTTCTTTTAGAAATATATAATGGAACTAATATGGTTTGTAAAATAATACATAATTATTAAAGATGATCTTGTAAGTTAAGTATTTCACACCGTAAACTGCTTTAATTAATATGAGCATCACGTATTTACTCTCCAAAGTACAATAAAAACTTTATTTATATTTGTGATAATACGGGAACGCGAGCGTAATACTCCATTCATACTACTTTATTAATTGTTGATAATTTCATTTAGTTACTATATAAAAAAATAATTTCCAATAAATTCGTATGTTTCAAAATATGTTGACAACTTTTCCCCGTGTACAGAACGCCTAAACTTTTAAAGGCCTACTGCGCATGCGTGGGTTCAACTTATTTTAAGAGTAGTCCAAACATTTTTCTTTCTTTTTTCCGCTGTATTTGTTTCTCGATTTTTTTTCATATTTCATATCAATTCATTTCTGATTTTTAGACATAATGAGAGACAGTTAATTTCTCCATATAAAAAATTAAAGGTAATTAATAGAACAATTTTTTTGCTTCACCGTTTAAGCCCCTTCAAAACATTTCTATGTTGATGAAACCTACCTGATATTAAATAATACTTAATTATTATTATACAGGAAAAGTTTAATCCAAATCGTTAGCGCCGTTTTTGAGGAAATCGAAAAAATCCCGTAAAAATGAGGCAAAAATTTATAAAATAAAGTTCATCCTCCGTTGGATCAATTTTGATGAAATTTTTGCTGCCATATTGCGGGCATATACATTATGCATTTATAAGTAACCTAACTAATTAACCTACTCAAATACCAAATTTCAGATTCGATCGGTTTACCGTTTTTGAGCTACTATGTTCATCCCCACAAACTCAGACCATTTCGCGGGATTTGGTTAATTGGCCTCATGGGACCCCAGAACGTGTTTTTCGTTGAAAACAAAAAGTCAATATTTTTCACGATCACAACACTTTCCCTATTTATTATATATTTCAAATATAGGTAAGCGGACGTAAAAACTTATATATATATATATATATATATATATATTATATATCCTAGCCTGTAGGATGTATACCTGGATAGCCAAATTATGGACTCCCTCTAGCATCGTCCGATTAACCTTCGTACCATAATGGGATGTTAAACAAATATCTATTTACTGCCAAAACAAACTGTCTTAAATTAGGTTTCGCTGGGAGGTTCCGATTAGAACAAGTAACAAAATCCGTCCACCCGGTTTAACGTTCTATGTATATGTACAGAAAAAATTTACGTTGTTATTATTATTATTATTATAAAAACATATATAATTGACCATTATTAAGAAAGTCACGCCATTTTATGTTTTTTTTCACTCATTCCGTCATTCTATCTAATAAAAATGGAATGAAATCCATTGGTAACCGCAAAACGTTAAACCGGCTGGACGGATTTTGCTACTTTTTCTAATTAGAACTTCCCAGCGAAACCTAATTTAAGACAGTTTGTTTTGGCAGTAAATAGATATTTGTTTAACATCCCATTATGGTACGAAGGATCGAACGATGCTAGAGGGAGTCCATAATTTGGATATCCAGGTATAATTAGGATAGGGATCTTTAACGAGTACCTAACATCCTCCACTTTGAGTCCCTTCCAAAGGACGGCATAGCCAAGGATTTGTTAGAGGGAGTTATTAACTAATTAACAATCAAGCATTGATTTTAAAGCAGTGATAAGTTATTCAAGTGCAAAAATGCAATGAATAACTTAGTCATTCTATCAGGTACGGGAGAAATTCATATGAAATATTTGACTTAAACTATAATGAAAACTCCATAAATTATAAATTTTAATTGCTTGGTTCCATTTTAATTGAAATTTCTATTTTATATTTTTTTTTTTGTTTTTGTGAGAAAGTAATCAATATTTACAAGGGAGAAAACTTTTACTGCCTCTTTCTGATAGACTTGCTTAAAAAGTAAATTAGCTATTTAACTTAATGTCGTAGGAGCCCGTTACAAAGCGAACTATATTTTCCTATTACAATTTGTAATAGTGCCCCCTAACTGGAAGAAAAGAAACTTACATCGCGACCTACTTCGTTAAGTAGTGAAAGTCCTTAGCAAGTCTTGTTGTAGCTCGTAGGCTGGCTTAATAACTTGTTCTTGTTCGAAATTACAATGTCGTAAACGTATTTAAGACAGTCATTGCCGCCCTGGAATAGGAACTATTTTATTTTAAGGAGTCAATAAACTAGGATATCTTTTCAGTTGTACTGTAACACTTATGTGGGTTAACAATTTTTATTCACAGAAAAATAACAATTATAGTTATAGTGTATTTGTGGTGAATGTATGATTTTACTGTTGGAATTCTACGTCTTTGTGTATTGTGTTGTTAGAAATGTACCGTTGAGCGTTTATATTTTTTCGAGAATACTTGATTGTGCGGTTTGAATTTTGTTTATATAGGTAGTTTATTAGCGGAAACCCAAAGTTCTGCTCCGTAGGTCGAAATAGGTTTTAATATCGTGTTGTATATTAGTCTTTTATTTCGTAAGTTAAGTGTTGATCTGTAGTCTTGGAGGTGTGACAGTTATTTATATCGTCTAGTCACTTCTTGTCTTTTAAGTTTTGTATGCCAAGTAAATTTTTTGTCAAAGTACAGTCCTAGGTAACGTACATAGTTTTAGGTTACGTACATATTAAGGTTCGACTTTAGCATTTATTTTTATTTTCCACTTTTGGAACCAATTTCCTAGGTCGAATAGATGATTCTGAACGGCAATTGATGCTATTGTGGGAACTTTGTGGGAAGAAAGGATACAAGGTAAAGATAGTGGTGCAAGGGTGCTCAGGAATGTCAGAGGTGTAAATGGAATAGAGGAATTGTGACGGAAATTTTTGATTTTATTTGTTTTTTATTTTATGTTATGGAATAGATATCATATCAATTTTATCGATATCAATGTTTTTTTTAATGGATGGGAAACTATAATATATATACATATATATACATATATATTTTAATTTTTTTAATTTAAAAGAAAATAGATAGTATAAATTATAAGGAGGTTTAAATTGATTTAGTTAATACAATTTGTCCAATTGGGTGCTGTGTTTTTTTTTGTATGTATTTAGTTTTATTTTAAATCAGTATTCTTTTTATTTAGCTATTAGTTAGTAAGCAAATTAATGTAATTTAATAATAAACTAAATTTAATTAGATGTATCCTCAGTAGTATATTAAACGTAGAATAAGTTTATTTTGACGAGCAGCAGTGAACAACAGAGGATCAAGATAGACGTCAGATAAACAGGGGCAGAGTGTACGGGATCGGAGCCCGAGCTGGTGGTGCCGTAAATGTGTTTCGGATTATTTCTTTCTTGTGCCGACTAATGTAGGGAGAATCGAGAGATTCTAACGTCTAGCGAAAAACACGGGCGGAGGCGGCCAAGAAAATCCATCAATGGACTGCAATTAGCAACTGGTCGAAATGCCGAGGGGCAATGTCGAGAGACTCAGGTGCCATTAATTTTATTAATTATTCCAGTCAGCAGGCTCCGAAAGATAAATCCTTCCAGCTGAATTTTTCTTGTTTTTTTTTTTTAGTTTAATAAACCTTTAAAGCTGTGACTATTATCATTAACTTAGAATAAAATGTTTGATTTAAACTTGATGAGATGCAGGCCTGCTTAGGTTCATTTATTTTCTTAATTGTAAAAATATATCTTATTCTTTTCTCTAGTAAAATTCCAAGTCGGAATAAATGTATATATAGTTCTTTTTTTTTGTTGTACTTCTGTAGAGTTAATAATTTAGTTTCATTAAATAAGTATTAATTTGTGATATAATTTGTTTCTTATCCTGCTCTTTCTTTTGTTTTTGTTTTTTTTTAGTTACATCATGATTTTTGATTTACATTTCTTTTTGAGTACATAATTTTTTTTTTCTTACTATTTTTCATTTCCATATAATAAGATATTCCATTTCATATTAATAAAGTTTCATTTTCATTTCTGAAAAATTATAATTTAATTTTTAATAGAAGTTAAAAATTAATGAATTAGGTTTTATTATATGTTTTATTTTCAGCCTGAGATTTCGCTATTTTTCTCAAGCCTTGTCTTATACATCAAGTTATTTTTTTTTATTATTATAAATAGCGTGGCGTCCAAATAAATTAGATTGTTTTTTTTTTTTTTTGGTTTTTTTTTGCTGCTGGTAATTTTTAGTCTGTGACACTTATCGTGATAATTTGGTTTTTTGGCCAAATTATAGTATTATTGGTCTTGATTTCCTATATCTATACTTTGTTATGGCTGGCTTGGGGTTTTGCTTTTTTTTTTTTTTTTTTCTTGGGAATCCCCTTCACGAGCCGCATTGCCCACACGTTAGCCTGCAACCCACCCTTCTCCACTGAACTTACGGGCAACTCTTCGTTATTAGGAATTCTTCGGGATTTCTACGTAACAGAGGGGGCTTAAAACGCTTCCTTGAGGAACGCCAGTAAGCTGAGGAAAGAATGAAGAAGTAGAAGAATCTACGGAAATACAAAAATTTCTATGGTGTAAGAAAGATTTAAGGGTAAGGAAGTAGGTAGAAGGTATTTGCGGTTTTAATTTCCATAATAGACCCTTGTGCCAGGCACTATAAAATGCTTTTCCAATGTCGAGAAAGATCGCTGAGCAATATTCCTTTTTCTCAAAAGCTATCGATATTGCATCAACTATCCTATGTTGCTCAGTTGAGTGATAGGACCGAAAGCCAAACTGATGATTGGGTTTCACTTCTCTACTTTCCAGTAAGGGCTTAGTTCTGTTCAAGAATTAAGTAAGAATTTAAATTTAAGTGTCGTGGTAGATAATTGTCTACTTCTATTAGAGACGTAAAAAAAAAAAAAAAAACTGTGGGGTTCAGATGTGGTGTAGTGGTTTGCATTCCGCCAGTTGGCCTTAGTATTTTTTAAATGGAGTAAAAAATCCCCGGCTATCCCATAGTTTAAAATGGAAATCCCGAGCCTGTGCGATATCCAGTAATAGTTAAAGATCCCTATCCTCATTATACCTGGATAGGCTTTGTAAGAAGAAAATCGAAAGTTAACGTGACCGTTTGGCCATCATATTATAGCCTCTTTATGACGAGCCACTTTCTGCTATGTATCTGAGGAGACGCGGGGCTCGTGAAGATGTGGCCCCATTGATCAAGTGGCCACGTCCCCTGGCACAAAGGTAGATATCACCTCGGAGGCTCGTTATGAAGGGAAATCAGGAAAAAGGTTATCGAGAAGCGCGGGCATTTTCTCGCCCTATGCAGGCGGGGCCAGTGAGCTGGAAAAACTGACGTTTTTCTTTTTAGGAGAAACCCCACAAGAGGAGACCCCTTGTTTCCGGTCCATTGGGGGGGGGGGGGGGGGGAGTGAAGCACTTTCCAAAGAGGTTTCGGCCTCCAATCCCGCTCTTCTCCCGAGAGATATTAACATTTTTTACCTCGCTACTATGGAAGTTTCGGTAATGTCCGTTAATTCTCACGAAATATTGAAAAGAATGATATGCTTTTCACATTTTATGTTGTTTTATATCCGTTTCTTACAAGCTGCCTGCCAAAAAATTAAATTATTCAAAATATACTAACATAATTTTTACTTTCTATATCTATTTTTTACTTATATATCGCACGTCGGCAAGAGATCCTTACGCCTCAAAATATATATAATTTGAGTTATGTATACCGTTGGAATCAGAATGAATTAATAGTTCGGTTTGCATAAGGCGCAAGTTACTATATTCGTATACGGAGGAGATTATCTTGTTAACGCAAGTAGAGGCTACTTCCCCAATAGTTCTTACTGCCACCATTAGTAGACTATTTGTCATCAATGACTAATAAAAAAAGAGCAAATCATCTGTACAGAATCACTTTCAGCCCTAATAAGTTTAAATAAAATTTTTTCATCAAACATTATAATTCAGAATATTCTTTTAGCATTGAGTTCAGCGCTTAACAATAATATTTCAGTGAAATTTCTCTGGATCGCTGGCCACTGTGGAATAGCCGGCAATGAGCAAGCTGACCGGGCAGCAAAAAGAGCAATTGCGGAAGGCATTGTATATAACGGGGGCTCAGTTAAGAACTTTATTTCCCTTATTAAGAAAAAAATAAAGCTTAAATGGCAACAGATGTGGTTCAGTACAACAGAAAATACATTAAGGAAAATAAAAAGTATTGTATCCCAATGGAAATCGTCTGTCCGAGGTAAACGAAGGAAGTCATCCTAACGCGCCTGCGTATTGGTCACACTAGAGTAACCGACGGCTGTCTTACGACGCGTGAGCCTCTACCAGACTTCCAGACCTGCCGGTGTCTACTTACTGTGAAACACACATTAACGGATTGCAGGGCTTAAGACACGTACAGGTACTTCCTAGAAATACCTATTGATTTTCAGTTAGCATTACAGAACAATGTGCAGATAAACGACAAATTATTCGAATTTCTAAAACTGGCAAATCTGTATAATCAAATATAACAATTGATTGTTTGTAGGCTATGATGACCCAAGTGGTTTGTGCCTACATAAAAAAAGAAAAGAAAAAAAAGACTTTTTCCCCTAGTTACTGTTTGTTGAGATGGCACAGTGAAATTGAGATAGCAGTTAAAACTTCACATTTGATTATCGAAGAAAACAATGTTTTGATTATAACCATCATCTTGCCGACGTGCGATATATTCATTTAAGAATACGTAAGATAAGATATTGCGACTTATATATGAGGGGTTATGCTATCAAAACCAGCTCATTCCATATTTTACTGAAATCCACTTTTTTGCATATTTTGAAAGTTTAGAGGGTCCTTCATAACCTGACGAAGGGATATAGCTCAAATCCAGCTCATTCCAGGAAGGAAGGCCAGCAGAAGAAAACCAAGAATGTGAGTCGATGTATTACGACGACAACAATTTCATTTAAATAACGAGCCTTCTTTTTTCCTTTCTCTCCTTGCTTTCTGAATTTTATTTACAATATTCTTCTTCTTTGATAAATAAAAAAAAAAACATTCTGTTTCATTTGGTATTGCAATTTATGACTATTTTTCACATTGGACCAAAGATTACATCTCAACTGTGAAATTTCAGATCATTTGAAAAAGTTAAGTGGACGTCATTTATTTAAAACTCGTAAAGACACAAATATCAACTGGTAAAATGGAAAAAACCAACTTCACACAACTTAATCGAACAAAGAACTGAAAAAAACTACACGAAAAATCGTGTTTTTGCATCAAAATCAGCTCATTCCAACCTAATTAATGTAATTACGCCCAAGGCAATCCTCCTGGAATGAGAATGAAAAACTAATCTAATTCTAGGCGGTTATTCCTAAAATTAAAAATTACAAAAAAAAAATTAACGCCAGAGCTGTGGACGTTAGAAGTTTTTTGTCTCCCCTCTAACATTTCCAAAAATGGAATGAACTGGTTTTGATAGCAAACGCCTCATATAAAGTTTTACGGAACTTCGACTTCTGGTTTTCAACAGAAATACACGTTTTGACATTCTGTGAGTCCAAATAACCAAGTCCCGATTAATGATGTGTGGGAACTAACTAGCTCAGAAACTAAAAAATCCCTACCAAAATTAAATTAGTTATTTCAAGGTAGGTAGGTATGTGCCCTTGATGTGACTATATAGATTTCGTCAAAATTGTGTTAGCGTAGAAAACATTCAATACATATAGCTTTTTATCTCTTACTTGATGATCATATGCTGTATTATGAACCCCTTCTATGGAATAATATTTGCAATACATCGTCGAAAAGCTTGATCTTTCAGACTGAAACCAGATTACTGTTTTTATAATTTTGTGAAATACCGAATCTAGCGAATCTGTTACTGTATTTTTTGGATTTCCTTGCAATGTGCAATGTATGAGGATTTGTGAGTATATGTTAAATAAAATTCCTGTTTCTAGATTGTACTGAGTCCCAAAAGTCTTGGTTCATAAGCTATATCAAGCCCAAATTAATATATTTCAAATTGTACTAAAACGTAATATAATTCTGATTTAAAAAAAAAAAAAAAAAAATTTTACGTTAAACACAAAACATATGACCGGAAAGAGTTATAGACCTCTCTTCATATCCCTCAAAATGTTTGAGAATTTTCTACGCTTGTCAGGAACGTTCGAGACTAAATATAAGGAGCGATTGACTGATGAGTTAGTCTTGCTCCGAAGCTGGATTCATATGGTTATTTTTTGTTACTGTATCGTTACCAGTTGATACTTTTTGTAACCTCGTTAGTTTTTAGAGTTCCTATTGTTTTTCAGACATAGTGAATTATTTTCATTCAGTAAAAATAATTACACAGTTAAATTTTTGGAACGTAGTTTGCAGTCTAACGTTACTTCGCTATTTGACCGCCAGGGGGACGAAATAGACCTATTTAACATTTATAATAATAATATTATACATACATACATTTATAATAATAATATTATACATACATACATTTATAATAATAATATTATACATACATACATTTATAATAATAATATTATACATACATATATTTATAATAATAATATTAGGGGAGAGCGGGGTTGGTTGGCATAGAGGGCAGGTTGGCCATTGGCTTATAGTTTCCGTCACACCTGCTGTGAAGGCCCCACCATTGTACCATGTGACCCGCTAGACCTCGGGAGTCTTGTCCTGAGTTTTCATTCCGATGCTAACAGTGTAGAGAAGAGTGCTTCATTGATTGATTTTACAACATATAAGTAAATTTTTTATTTTCAGTAAATTTGGTTTAAAGGCATGGCAAAATATTTGACTCCGATTCTGTTTACACAGTCTCCTTCCAACTTTGGATTCTGTTTACAAACTCCTTCCAAAAACCTAACCTTTCGACTAACCAGTTTCTTGTTTGATTGTTCTCCCCTGTCCTGGCAGCCATCTTTCATATGATCTCTCCTGTGGGGTTAGTTGGCTCTCTTCAACTGGTTTTTTTTTTTGGCGCAGTAGCAATTCACAAAAGCAAGGTAAACATAATCAAAGGTTAAACTACCAATTGTCTTTAGTTCCAGCGAGGAAGATGAGTGCAATTTTTCTAATGCAGAAAGCGACGACAGTCTAAACTTCTATCTTCTCCTATTGTCATTCCATTTTCCCTTAAAAGCTTTTAAAAACTGTTTCAAAATTATTATACCATTATAGTGCAGCTTTTAATAACAATATGTGTCAGGCAGTACTTGAATGAGATGGCTAAACCACCCCACCCTCTAGGCCAACCTGCCCCACATAGGGGGTTAATTGGCATACTCTGGATTGACGAATTCTTCACTTTTCTATAACCTTAGTATTAAATATTATGTGGTGAAAAAAAAATACTTGAAGTACTCTAATACTTGGAGTTTACAGTGGTATACTCCTACAGCCCCATTGGGATTATATTAACAGGAACGACTCAACAATCAAAAAAGTGAAAACTGTTGCCTACCAACCCCGCTCTCCCCTATTTATAAATAGACCTATTTGTTCTTGGAAGGAAATGTTTTAGTTCACTTATTGAGCTGTCAATAATTGAATTACAGCATTAATCACCCAGAAAAATTGTGTCCCCGAGTCAACTCAAACACCTTCTACTATTTTTGCTTATTTTATTTATTGATCAATACATTACTTATCGTTTACTCATAATTGCATTTGTTTTACCTAAAATTAATTGTAATAATTTACATAATCTTCATTCTACACTGTAAATTATTTTTATTGGCTGCGGAACGTCAGTAAATACTCCTTTGAAGAGTAGGCCTCGAGAAACATCTGCATACAATGAAGGCGGCACCATTCATTTCCCCGGCTAAAGAGCGTGTTGTATCATCGGTGTGCCAATTTGGTTTTGGTTACGCCGTTCTTGAGAGCAACAACCTTTAGGTTATGCCCCTTTCAATCATTCGATGAAGGCAGGTTATCTTTTGGAGATTAACTTTGGTGACTTAAAGTGATTTAGCATCATCTCGACGACTGTTATATAATAATCTTCTGAAGACTCAAGAGAATATAATTACTTATTCCAAAAAGAAGTTAAATTAAGATCTATCACCATCTTGATCTATCGATCCGCTGTCTTCTTACCTGTAAAGAAAATACACATCAATTTATTTTATTTTTTTAAGTAATTCAGTATTTTTTTTAAAGGAATTCTCAATTAATTATGGTTAAAAGAATATCAACGAGCCCCACATAGTTTCTTTAAGAACAGGTGTATTTCAACGAGCCACATCTAAGCATCTTGAAATAAAATGTCCAATTTTTAAGGGTGTGGGGGGGGGGGGTAATAAAACTTATTCTTCGGAACATCACAATAATAAACTAAAAATTTATATTTCTGATTTATAAAAGTATAAGTCGAAAATTATTATTATTGTTAATCGAAAAAAAAAATCAAAAATAATGATCAGTTTATGATTTTTTTTCACTTTTGATCAAAAATTAAAATCATCAAATGATTTTTAAAAATTTTGATCGGATTTGATTTTTATTTTTACTTTAATGATTATCGATTTCAAACCCTGTTTATAATAAATTAATCAATCTAATGCAGCAAACTTCTTATAAATAATTTTTTAATATATACTCTTATTAATTTAAATATATAATATACAATGAACACAGATACTAAAAACAATCTATACATTAAAATTAATGTGAGGTGTAAAATTAATGTGTTGAGCCCCCACTTTGTAAAACTAAGAAATCAGACCCCATTTGGTAATCCTAGCGTTAATTTGAGAAGTAGTCCACACACGAGTTATGTGTATTGGGAGCATTACCTCCTGCAAACTATACAGAAGCTTTGTCAACATAATCCCTAGGGCCATAGAAATTATGGAAGTAGCTATTATTATGATATAAGTAAAAAACCAAATTGAATCAATACCTCAAGATCATGTAAGTAAATCCACCATTCTTCAATAGTTCATCCTTCTTTAATTTATTTTCTTCCTTTTTTTTTTTAATCATTACTATCGAAAAAATATAAGTCGAAAAGAAAATCGGCAGAACATGAAAAGGTCTAGAAATCAAATATTGAATAGAAACAAAAGGGTGAAGGAATAAAGGACAAAACAAAGTATGTAATAGACGAAAAAGCATAAATAATTTATAATAAATAAAATGTATGAAATAAATAGATCAAAATAGTTATGTAATATATTCAGGACTTTGTAACTTGAAGAAAAAAAGTCATTGAGAAGACAATAAGACAGAATTAAAAACGAAAAAGTAAAAACAAGTATGAGAATATACTTCACAATAATTTTGTCATAAAAAAAAATTTAAATAAGTATTTAAGTACATTGTCTAGGTTAGACTGTTTTAAGTTCAAGTGATTAAACTGTAAGAAATATAAATCACTAAACAAATATATCACCAACAAAAACGAAAGTTTTTTGAGCCTTTAACAATTTTCATCAACGTAATAACATATTGTTTCATTATTTCATTTAGCAATGAAATCAATTTTTTCTACAATATTGTTAAACAAAAAGAAACTGTCGGGTTGAGTGGAATCGAACGGAAATGTTTGTTATGATACATGAACACAGAGCGTAATTATGGTTCTTCACCATTGCATTCAGACATATATAAAAAAATTAAAAGCCATTATAGTCGACAAACAATTTTAGGTAGGTTACAACATGTGTAATATATTCGTTATATATTGTTATAGGAGGCCGTGGTAATCAGAGGCTTGTTCCAACATGTCCTTTTCCGCACTCTTTTCTTTTTTGATGCGCGGTCAGAAGGGCTTAAGTCAAACTTTTGAATTTTTCAGGAGAACAACAGCAAAGTTCAAAACATTATGAAAAATCTAAATATTGATATTATTTGTAATTGTTATTTTTATAAAACAATATAGTTTGGCTCAAGCCCTTAATACCAACCGGTGGTAGCTCTGATTTCTTGCTATACTATTACGACATAATCTCCAAATGCTCAAAAAGTGACTTAAGCCCATATGACCGCCCATCAAAGATATTTGCTTGGTTCGTTTTCGAACTAGGGAAAATTGAAAGGGAAAACCAACCAATCAAACTTATAAAAAGAGGTGGAAGAGGGGACATGCGCAGTAGTTAGTCCATGAATTCTCGTTGGAACAAATCTCATGTGTTTTGATAGTATTCAAGCTGTGTTTACCATTCACTGGTGTTTGGTCAAAAGGGGTTAAGTTATCGAATGTGAAGCTTAAACAACAATTTACCAAGCTATTGGAAATCATTATAAATTCTTTCTTATTGTATTTCTTGATTCCAGAATAACAAATGAAACTATATTCTTTCAACAGAGACTGTAATAAATTATGAATAACGAATAAATTATAGTCAATTATGAATTTTAAGAAGACGAGAAAAAAAAAAAAACATTTTTTAGAACTTAAGCCCTTCTGCACAAGGGTCATTATCTGAAAATGTGTAAATCGTACGTCCGGTCCATACCACAATGAGAGCCAGTTACAAAAAAAAAAAAAAAGAATAGAAACTATTCCACTCCTTTTGTTGTTCTATGGGAGCTATGTTTTAGCTCCAAACTAAATTTACAATTGGTTAAAAAAAATTATAAGTAATTGTTTTTTCACTCCCTCACCTTGTCCGACTCCCAGGCAAGCTACTTTCAAAATTCGTATTCTTTCAACAATTGAGTTTTTGATTAAATTGATTAATCGGTTAAGCCAGTAATTACTTCAAGATTCCATGAAAAAATAAGCGGTGTCATTTATTGTTAACAATAACAATAAATAAAATAAAAAAGGTATGTCCAGACGTTTTTCCTTCACTCCCTCACACGAAGTGTTGGATGGTCTGAGCGTTGAGGACGAACATGGCTCAAAGCCCGGGTTGGAAAGAATCGGTTGAGGGAAGACCCTAGGATCGTTTTGACTGCCGACCAGGGGCTGCGATGGCTTGCCTCCGCTGTCAGATTTAGGTTATTACGGGAAATCTACGCTGTGGTCAATAGCTACTTCACTCCTTCACTTCCAAAAACCTGGTGAGTTTTAAGCAATTTTTTCACTCAACTATTGTTTTTCGATGGAAAATGATCATATCTTTCGATTCTGCAGTCTTTTTCAACTTTAACCTACTTACAATGATTAAAAAATAATAAAGACCTTGAAAATTTCACTGCCTCATTCTTCACTCCCTCACTTTATCCAAAAATTTCTTAAATGAGGGAGCGAATACCTCCATTCTTTGAATTCTCAAAAGAATTTGAGAAGAATGCTTTTGAATGTAAAGGTGGCGATTCCTAAACTATGACCAAAAGTATGTAACTGTAACCTAACCTAACTCTAAAATCATGCTTACTTTTGGCTATACGTGTTTGGAATTTCCTATTTTTGAATTTGAAATTGTTTTTATTGTATTTCTATTGTTTTTTAAGAACGTATTTCTTTAAAATATACGCGGTTTGGCTTTCACTTCTCAAAGTTTACAACTACCTCAACACATTTTTCACTACCTCACTCACCCTTCAATTCCTCACTTTGAAATTGTTTTCATAATTTTTTAAAAGAACAATTAAAGGTTCTCCTGTCTGGCTACTATTTAAAAAGTGAAGGTAATGTACCACTGAGTACGTATGAATTTTTTCGGCCCGAAATTATAACATTTCAATAATGAAATTTAAGCAAGTGAAATCTACGCATCTTCAGATAATGACCCCCAAACATGAATGATATATTATTATAAAAGGCCGTGGTAGTCATACTTTTGTTCCAACATGTCTTTCCCCCCCCTTTTTTTTTATTTTATTTTTTATTTTTTATTTTTTTAATTTTCTAGGTTGCTTATCGAACGAGGGCCAATATGGTTGGTCAAAAACCAACCAAAGTTATAAAAAGAGTGGGAGACGGGACGTGCGCAGTAGTTAATTCATAACTTCTCGTTGAAACAAACCTCATGTGGTTTGAGATATTACTCAAGCTGCATTTACAATTCACCCAGAACATGTTAAACCCAACCCAGTAATTGCACTGTTTTTCATGGTTTGCAATATTTTCCTTCTCATAGTGTTTTCCACCTGCTGTCGATTTTCCCAATCAAATCAAACGAGTTTGTGAAAAGCGTATACTTAAGCGTTAGTTTAGGCTAGATGTTTCAAAAGAAGAATGTTAATATGCTACTCAATTTTTTAATTCTTTTGAACTTTTCTTTGTATATCAGAAGATGTCTCCTTAACATACGAAGTTTACCTATACCATTTTTAACTATTTCTTCCCCATAACCCACATATTTTTTTTTATTTTTTTAATTTTTCATGGAAGTTTGAAGTTTACGTGAATCGCCACTTGAAGGAGAATAAATATAATGCAAAAAATTCTGCATTATTTGTGAAAAACTAGAGGAGTCAAAAACCTTATATTGTATATTGTTGTTTAGGGGCGAAAAACATCTGTGGTCATCAACGCCCGTTGGTTTCTATGGTTATCTGTTTCTATGGTTATCTGTTCAAAAACCTTTTAAGGAGAGTGTTCAGTTTTTATCTTATTCTGCTATTGTTATTTTCAGTGTGAATTATATTTTTATTTAAGTTTTTATTTTATTAATAATTTTTGCTATTATTCATATTTACATATTTATTGGTGGTCTGTCTACAAAATATGTACATGTCTACAAAATAAGTTACAAAATATGTAACAACATCAATATAAATACTTTTATAATTTTTTTTTTTTTTTATGATGTATAATATCTTAAGATATATAATATCTGCCCCGAACCTCTGCTCACCTAACAAAATCGAAGTCTCACTGTAGATGAAATTTCAAATGTGGCCAGCCGATGGCGTCCGATCATTATTTACTGGAATCCCAAAACCCGATTGATAAATTGAGATTTTGTCGTACGTGTAAACCATAGATTAAGTAACTACATTGGAAAATAAAATCACATAAAAAAAAAAAAAATTGTTCCTTAATGTGGCTGGAAGTAAAATTCTCAAGAACGCTATTGATGTAACAAACAAGTCATGATTCAAATGTTTAAGACCTTTCTCTGAAGACCAAATAGGGTCTTAAAGATCTCATTCTAACGGATAGCTCTTTTGGTCCTCCAAGCAAAGGAGAAATTTGATATTTCTATCCTGTTCTGAGATCATTTTCACACGACCTCTTGTTTCAGTCAAAGAAAGCTTTTTTTTTTTTTTTTTTAAGTTCAGTTGAAAATAAAATACTACAAATATTTAAAAAAAAAAAATCCGAACATGCTAACTTTTTTTTTTTTTTTGGCTTCATAACTTTAATTTGCGCCTGTCAATAAACATCAACAATCAGCAAATGTGAGGTGTGCTAATTTGAATAAGGGCATGTTAGGCATGGGGAAGGATAGCACCCAGCGGTACCTCTTCCCTGGCTTGTTTCAGGTAACCTGGATTTTTAACGAAGGAGATCTCTCATCCAGCGCCTTTTTAATCTCCTAGGTATGGGCATATCAGCTGTTGCCATGCCTCTAATCAGTTGATTGAAATGACCGTGTAAGTGTGTAAAAACATGCTAACTAACAAAAATATGCTAAAAAATGCTAAAAAAAAATGCTAAAAAAAAAAAAATATTTTTACTTATGTGGAAGAGTTTATGTATTAATTTTTTTTTTTTTTTTTTTTTAATAAGAAGGATCTCTCATATTTTCTTCAATTAATTTATTTATCCAACGTTTCATAGAACGCTGTTGTTTCATCAGAAAAAAAAAAAGAAAAGTGTGAAAAAGAACATGCTAACTAATCGTAAGAAACAATTACTTAATTGATTTATATTCGACATCATATTATGTTATAATTAAAAACCACTCTACATTCTTTAGTATTTTTTCATAATATACCCGATGGTATAGTAAAGTTTAGAGATTCAGAATAGGTTAATTTGTGCATTAAAAAAAAAAAAAAAAAATTAAAAAAGAAAAAGATCAATCCATGAATGATCTTAGCAAAACGTGGGTCTTTTTCATTTTAGGCAACCCGTTACTAAGTTATGATAACGGTTATTTTATGAATTTAAACAGTGATTTATCTATATCAGATAAAATCATATGATTTCATATTTGAAATTCTCTAAAGGTTATTATCGCAGCGTGAATTGGTATATAAAGTTAATCTGTTCTCTGTATTCTAAAAGTGATTCTGTTAGAATTATATTCAGTTTTGAAGTCAAATAAAATAGCTATAAAATTTTTACAAAGAATCGGTGCTCTACATGGTAAAATTAAATGCGGAGAAAGACACTACATGAAAATAATTTACCGTAAGAAACACGTTCCGATTTGGAGATGCCGAAGACAGGGATGTAACCAAACCAGAAGTGTATATAAAGGTACATGGTTCGAAAACCGCAGGGTTTCAGCCGATAAAGCCATACTATTTATATATTCAAGGGTTAATGGTTACACGACATCTTTTTGTAGGGAAGAGTTAGGAATGTCAACTGCTACCATCACCGATTGGAAAAATTACAGAGGGAACTCTGTGCAGCAAATACAGTCCAAAATCCAATGGAGATCGGGGGACCAGGAATGATAGTTGAGATCGACGAAAACTGCTTCTCAAAGAGGAAATACATGCGTGGAAAGTTATATCCAACACAGTGGGTTTTTGGAGGTGTTTTTCGGCAAAATAAAGAGGTATTTTATATGCTGTTCCATATAGAACAGCTCAGAAACTCACTGAATGTATAAAGGCCTCAGTAAGGCCAGGAAGCATAATATTTTCTGACTGCTGGAAGTCGTACAAGGATCTTAAAAAATTACCTGGAACGGCTTAGTAATAAAAGTTAGATAGTAAACAAATCATGTGTTTTTCAATAATGATATAACCTTAGTTATTATTTAAATTACCGTTATCATAACTTAGTAATAGGTTGCTTAAAATGAAAAAGACCCCAATACGTAAATGGTTCAAACAGGTGTATGATGTTTCGAAGTTATTTTCTGTTGCATAATAACATTTTTTTATACGAAACTTTTTATCATCTATAACACAGACTATGACTATGTGAACGTATACAAACTATGATAAAAAATCACAATAGTCACATTTTACAATGAACTGTAAAATAAAATTGATATCACAAAGACAGCCTTCAGATGTTTTTTAGAAGCGGTAAGCATTTGACCAAGTTTTTTTCCCCCATTTTATTTTTCTTTCTTTAATTTTTCCCCCTGACATAGCAGAATTCTTCGATGTCGTTGACCCTTAACTGTTACGACTTTTACGATGTAGTACGACACCTTCAATAGCGAGCAAGTTCTGAGAGAGAAACCTGGATCTCCTGGATATAGTTCAGCTTGCAGTTAGTTAGTTTTTAGTAGTTGAGGAAAACGCAGCAGTCCGGTAGTCACAGTTGCGTAACATGGCTGGTTACCCATCGATGATTCTTCACTGTGGATTCATTTCACTTATTTATGCATCATACACTGATGAGAGAAAACTAAAATCTGAGGCGTTACTAAAGTCAAATTTCCCCTAATATATCTCTGATAAAAACGATGTAAACACAACTGCAAAAAAGAACCTTACTCAATAACAAACAGGAAGTCAAGTATATTATTTATACTAAAAAGATAAAATTATCTACCTCATCAGTAAATTGAAATATATAGGAATAATCACACTACATCTACAAAGTGTCAGTATCAGGCTGCTGCTTCAAATCCAAAATGATGATTTATCGAGAAATGGCATTTTATATGTCGTATAAGACATACTATTAAAAAAATAGTACCAATAATTACATGGAGCCCATGAAATCCTGTTGCTATGTAGAAACATGATCCATAAATGGAATCTCTAATACAGAATCTTGCCTCCATGTATTCATAAGCTTGAAGGGCTGTAAAATATATTCCGAGTAATACAGTTAATGTTAGACTTTTAGTTGTTTCTGAATGGTTACTTCTTATTAATCTGTGATGAGCCCAGGTTACTGTTATTCCTGAACATAGGAGAACTATAGTGTTTAATAGAGGGATTTCTATTGGATTAAATACGTTAATTCCCTTAGGGGGTCATGTTATTCCAATTTCTACTGTAGGGGTCTTCTGTGGTAGAATCTTCAAAAGAATGAGATAAAGAAGAAGATTTCGGAGATAATAAATAAAATTATTCCAATTTTTAATCCTCTTGTTACTTTAATAGTATGATGACCTTGAAATGTAGCTTCTCGGATGATATCTCGTCATCATTGAACTATTGTTAATAGTAAAATAGTAATCCCCAAATAAAATAAGTATATTTCATTTTTATGGAATTATACACTGATGAGAGAAAACTAAAATCTGAGGCGTTACTAAAGTCAAATTTCCCCTAATATATCTCTGATAAAAACGATTTAAACACAACTGCAAAAAAGAACCTTACTCAATAACAAACAGGGGTGGAATTAACATTAAATTTGGGGGGGGGGGGGTGTCATGACCCTCCTGCCTCTTAAATCAGGTGGCTGACAGAATCATTTTTAGTAAGATCATTACCTTGTATTAAGGTGGACTGCGTTCTAAACAGCCAAAAGTCTGATGTTAAGGGGCATAGTAACTACTTAATTGCATTAATCGTTTAAAAAAATTGAAAAGTAAAAATATCCTTCTTTGATTACAAACTCCTACTCAGATTAACGTAAGAACAGCTGAGAAGATAGTTATAATCAAATTGTTTCATAAGCCTGATCAGCTGTTTTTTTTAAATTTATTGGAAAACTGCTATTGTTTGTCTAATGTCATATTTTTCCCTCGTGTATCTAATTTATTTTATTTTTTCTTTAAATGTGTTTTTTAATATTTTATGTTCATTTAGGAATTTGGTATGCAATTTTCTTCATTTTTATTTCTGAACAGCTGTTGAATTATAAACTTCTTTAGCTGTACTCATGTAACCTTACTATACTTTAAGATATTAAGAGGCGCATATTTTTATTGAGGCATTTGTTGAATTTCATTTTTTTTTCTGTTTATTTTTTTTCTTTGGGACTTCAAGGCTTCCACTGAAGCCCTATACTGCCCATACTAACATCCATGGCACTGGGTGATAATTCCCCTACGAAAGAAAGGCACCACCCAGGGCGGGACTCGAACCCGCAGCTCCAGCATGTTGTTAAACGTCACTTTATGCCACTAAGACCAATCGGACAATGTTACAGAGGGAGTCCTAAATTTTGCCTATCCAGGTATAATTAGGATAGGGATCTTTTACAAGTACCTGACTTCGTAAAGGCCTATCTGAGGGACGGCATAGCCAAGGATTTTTTACTCCCTTTAAAAAATCATAGGACCACCGCGGAACGGGAACCTGCGACCTTTAATATTCTAGGTTGCAATGCTAACTACTATAATACAGGTGTCCCATTTTTATTTATTTTTACTGTTTTTTAGTCCCTTTAATGCCAGAGAAATTAAGAATGTTTGACTGACTATTTCCTAGGTTTTGTGTTTTGGAATTTTCAAATCCAAGGATTTAGTTTTTATATATATTGTATTTCTCATGTTTTACTTCCGAATATTTCATAATTTATAAATAAATTTATAAATGCTAGATAAATGCAAACTTAATAAAACCCCAGGAATGGATAATATTTCGTATGAATTTTATATAAATTTACCACAGAACTGGAAACTATATTTATTGACGCTTTACAATAGAATCTTAGACACCGAGATAATCCCGAGGAGCTGGTCTAATATACTAAACGTACCAATCTATAAGAAAGGGGACAGAGCGGAACCGGACAATTACCGCCTTATCTCATTACTTAATTGTATTCTAAAAATTTTAACTCAAATTTTCTTGGAGCGATTAATTTTGTTGGATGAGGAAACGAATTGTATTCCCGAATCACAATCAGGCTTCAGAAAGGGTCGCGGATGTTTGGATAACCATTTTACATTAAATTCCGTCGTTCAATACTAAATAGGATTCAAAAAGCAACAGCTTTTTGGTATATTTATCGATTTCAAGAGGGCCTTTGACTCGTTAAATCGAGAAATCATGTGGGAAAAGTTATTCAAGATAGGTATTAGCCCCAAAATAATAAGGTTATTCAGAAATCTGTATAACTCATTGACGATGAGGATTAAATGCTATGGCCACAATCTTACAAGTGAAATTAAGGTGACCAAAGGGGTGCCTCAGGGTGAGGTTACGAGCCCATACTTCTTCAGTGCTTTTTTAAGCGATATGGAAGAATATATGAGATCAAAGGGGGCTGATGGGATTCAAATCTCGCATTCATGTAATATTATGATATTATTGTATGCAGATGATATGGTCATATTCTCAGATTCATATTAGGACTCATTAAAAAAATTAAAAATTCTTTTAGAATACTGTAATATTAATCAGTTAGAAGTAAATACGACTAAAACAAAAATAATTCAGTTCCACCGAGGTAAAAACAAATTAATTCCAAAAATTAAGTATAACGAATCAGAAATAGAAATCGTTAAATCGTATACATATTTAGGTATAACAATATCCAGTTCCGGAACTTTTCTAAAAGCAGCTCAAATGGCAGAAACAAAAAACAGAATATCAACTGGAGCAGTTTTAAGCATCTGCAGTAAAGCTAAGATAAGAAATTGGCAAGCTAGAATTAGATTAAATGAAGCCATTAATACCAGCAGTTTATACTATGGTGTACAAATTTGGGGGTTAAGATATTCTGATAGGATAGAAAAAGCCAACTTAAACTTTTATAAAAATCTTAACTCTCTTTGCAAAACCACACCAGCTTGGATGATAAGATTAGAGTTTAACATAACCAATAGCAAATGTTATGTGTTAAAATATTGTTTAAAATGGATTTATAAATTATTATTGATGAAAAACAACAGATTCCCCAAAGAATGTTATTTAAAACTCCACGAAATGTCTCAAAAGAAGGACATTATAAAATTTAACTGGTTATGTCAAATCAAGCAGTGGCTTAACGAAATAAATCAAGCACACATACTTAATGAATTTAATGCAACATTATTCAAAAGTAAAATATCCCTGGTACTATATAATTTTAAAAATTATATCGAGCAAAAAGATAAACTGCAACTACTATCTTCTAAATATAATCCTTATTATTTGAACATTTATGACCCAACTGACTAAATACAAAGTTACCTAAATTTAAATCTGCCATTCAGAATGATCAAAATAATAGCGCAGTTAAGACTTTCCGGCAAATATATCATTAAGCTTTCCCTAAAAGATAATACTTATATAATTAACACATTAGAACAGTGCTCTATATGCAATAGGAAGCAAAACGAGGATTTATACCACCTGCTAGTAGGATGCCCCATGTATGCAGATATAAGACGTAAATATTTACCAGGCGTTCAAAACAAATCCGTAGTAGAATTACCTGCAATTTTGAAAGTAAATAGTGCAGAACAAATCCGGAATTTGTATTTTTTTATTATCTATTCTATGAAACTGAGGCAATTCATACTTGAGGGATAAGATACGTTTCATTTTCATTAATTCATTATGCTACAATATCGACGTATTCTCATTAACAGTATTTAAGTATACATATATCTACACTTTAATATATTTTACAATATACTTATATTATTATTTTAATTTAAACAATTATTAGTTACATAATCAGCATAAGGAGAGAATTTTCTATTTATTTTCGCTATTATAAAAAAAAAAAAAAAAAAAAAAAAAAGGATGAAAGAAACACTTTTATTATCGTTTACATAAAACTAGTAGATGTAAATAAATAGTGTAAACACTGTTATAAACACTGATGTAAATAGTATTGTAAACACCTGTATAGATTTTAAAATATGTTGACATTTTTTGTATTTATTTATACCTATTGTCCATTTATAGTGAGATATTTTTTCATTGCTAAATATGTTAGTTTTTGTTGTTTTTTTTCTCCTTATTATTAGTTTGTCGTAGTAGGTATGTAGTGTATGTGTATTTTTATTTTATTTTTTTTCTTCTTACTATTAGTATGGTATTAGTAGTGACCAACTCTATTTGTATGGGGTTCTCCCCAAAAACAAATTACAATAAGTAATAATAATAATAATTTCATAATTTATAGTATAATCTTCTTCTTCTTCTACCGGCTCAACAGGCGCATGAAGCTGCCCTTGGCCTGCTCAACAGCTGCCAACCATCCGTCTCTATCTCTCGCAAGCGTGACCGGAATCTTCAGTTGACGAAGATCCTGCCCTACAGCATCCTTCCATCGGCCCTTCGGCCTTCCCTGTCGGCGCACACCATCCGGTACATTTCTGTACACCCTACTGACCACACGCTCATCACTCATCCTTAGTACATGACCAAGCCATTTAAGCCTTTGTATCCTTATATATGATGAGATATTTAGGTCGTTATATAGCTGGAACAATTCACAGTTTTTCCTTCGTCGCCACTGACCATTTTCGCGTACTGCACCTAGTACTCTCCTCAGAATTCCTCTCTCAAACCTATCCAGCAGGTTCTCACTCTTCTTGTTGAGGGTCCAGGTTTCAGCGCCATATGTAACCACTGGCCTTATAAGCGTCTTGTATAGCGTGAATTTGGTGGTTCGGCTAACAAGCTTGCTTTTTATTATCTTTGAGATGGCAAAATACGCTCTATTTCCTGCTGTTAACCTCCGTCTAACCTCTTCTTCCTCGTCTAGTTTGTCGTTAATAATAGAGCCGAGATACGTAAAGCCTCTGACCACTTCAAACTTGTAGGATCCTACTTCATAACTGCTCTGCATCTGAGCTTGATTTTCTACAACCATGAGCTTCGTCTTTTCCTCGTTAATATGGAGGCCGATCTTTCTAGCCTCGACATCCATAGCTTCGCATGCCGTTGTTATGCTCTGACGGGATCTACCAATGATGACTACGTCGTCTGCATAGGCCAGCACTTGGGTCATTCTTGTAAATATGGTTCCTTCCTGATTCAATCCTGCTCTATTTATTATTGCTTGTAGAGCGATATTAAACAGGAGAGGAGCTATTGGGTCTCCCTGTCGCAGACCATTTCCCACTTCGAAAGACTCTGACATCCCGACACACTTAACTCGGCAAATAGTGTTCTCTATAGTGCATTTTACTAAACGAGTCAGTTTACCTGGTAATCCCAGTTCATGCATGGCTGCTATGAGTTCAGTTCTTATAATAGTGTCGTAGGCTGCTCTAAAATCGACGAACAGCACCCATGTGGTTTGCTGATACTCCCTCATCTTCTCGGAGATCTGTCTTAGGGCGAAAATTTGATCAATAGTAGATCTATTGGGCCGGAAACCACCTTGATAGTCTCCCAGCTTCAGTTCCACATATGGGAGGAGCCTATTGTAAAGGGATATCGAAAATATTTTATAAGAGGTGTTAAGCAAACTAATCCCTCGGTAGTTGCTACATACAGTCGGCTCGCCTTTCTTCTTGTACACGGGTATGACTAAGGCCTTATTCCAATCCTCAGGCATCTTTTCTTCTTCCCATACCAGAGCTATCAATTCCTGAAGTTCCCTGGCGACTTCATGTTGCCCTCCTTTAAATAGTTCAGCGGGGAGTCCATCATTACCTGGCGATTTGTTATTCTTGAGCTTGACCAAGATGTCTTCAATGTCTTCTATATCGGGTGGAATCGTTTCCAACTCATGGCCTTGCACATCCACTGGTAATTGTGCTTGGTCTTCCCGACAGTTCTCTACTTCCTTGTGGTTCAGCAAATTCTTGAAGTACTGTCGCCACCTCTCTTGCATCTCTTCCTCCAGCAATAGCATTTTGCCATGGTCATCCTTGATTAGGTTTCCCCTCCTGGCCGGCCCACTCTTCACATTTTTTACCAATTTATAGAATTTTCGGGAATCGTTCCTAATTCTTGAGTTTTCAATCTCCTCAATTTCTTTTCTCATCGCTTCCCTCTTCTTTCTCCTGACCAGCTTCTTCGCAAACATTCTCGCCTCTCTATATTCCTTTTCACTCAACCGTGTTTTACGGCTAATCCATTTAATCTTTTTTCATTACGTTCCTTGATTGCTTCCAAGCATTCTTTGTCGAACCAATTGTTACGAGGATGTCTGTGCTTTTCTCCACACACCTCTTCAGCAGACTGGGTTAATCCTACCTTGATCCGCTTCCATCTGTTTTCAATTGTTTCTTCCCCTGCCGACTCGCTCATGACCAGCTCGCGAAACTTCTGAGAAAACGTAATTGCACCTTCTTCCGTCTTAAGGCGTTCTACGTTCCATTTTTTACAGGGAGACAGATAAATTTATAGTATAATAGAGTTAAGTAATGTTGTGGTAAATATGGGTGATTTTTGGTACTTAACAAAAATTTTGCGTGTTCTGTAAAAATATATACATATATTTCTTCAAATAAATAAAACAGACAATACATAAAAAACTTGAACGAAAATAATTAAAAAACATAAAGTAATACTCTGAAAATGAAAATAAAAGTCAACTTGTAAAAGAAATTAAATTGAACGCACTCGTTGGCTCCGACCTCTTTGGAGCTTGATGTTAGATGTAGCGGTGAACTGTAGACAAGGTAATGGCTGGTTAGTCTATTGCAATATGTAATGTATGACTTACTGCTCTTTTTTTGACGAAATGGTGTGAATGCAGCTGGATGAAGGACTATTGATTACCGGAATAGTTGAGTGACACTATCAGGAACTGTACGCAGTAGTGCATTCGACGCTGACTGATAAAATATGGAAAACATTGAAGAGAAAGGAGATGTGTGTTGCACTAGTGAATTTTTCCCGGGAATACTGGTAATGCAAATCGATAATTGGATTAAGTGCGCCGAAAAAGTGTGCAATTCAATTATCGATTCGCAAATTATTAGCGGCAAATAAAAATTGTGCAATAGTGTCAGGTTACAATTTACCCTGCAGTAGACAATTGTGTAGCTGTAGCTACAATAGTATAGTAGTATAGTATTTTCCGAACTAAATACATGAACAAAACTAGGACGGAGAAAAATTGTTGGGATCCACTGACATCTAAAAACATTAAATTTATTTCATATGTAAGAATTTCCTAATATATAATTCATAGGAGTGACTTTTATAGCGCGGAATACGCTTGAATACCTAGTCAGTAAAATCCTTTTTGAATATCCGAAATATACTTCTACTCCAGTAGTATTGTTTTGTTCATAATGAAAAAAAAAAAAAAGAAATTGGAAAACTCGCACAACAAAAAATGCAGTGCGCCATTATACCTATAATACATATTTGTAGCACTTTTAGAGGTGTGATGTATATTTAGATGTAAATGATTTTTCCCGTCGAAAAAATAATATTTATCGACATAAGTAATTTTTATGCTTAATACAGTATAATATAATATAATATATATTATATAAAAGTATATTACTTATTATATAATATATATAATATTAAACTATACTATAATATATAGTCAGTGGGAGTTTCGTCGAACCTCGGATCACCTAAGTGAGGGCTCTTGGAGACCATTAATATTTCTCCACCCTGTTTAGCACCTAAATTATTAAATAAAATAAAAAAAAAATCTGAAAAATTAGTAGTTATCAGAAAAACTTTTCAGATAAACGTGAATTGAAATTTTTCTGTCACATTTCATATCAAGAAGAAATAGTTGAGTGATAAGAAAAACCCTTAAAAACTATAAACCCCGCGAACCTGAAATTGGGTATTTAGTTTATGTATATGCCCCCGATGTTACAGCAAAAATTTCATCAAAATTCGTCAAACGGAGGGGGCACTTTATTTTATAACTTTATTTCCCATTTTAACGTTTTTATCGGTTTTCTCAAAAAAAGCTTAACAAAACGAATCTTGATCAAACTCGTCAGGTCTAATCAAGTATTCTATTATATCAGGCAAGCTTTATCATCATTAAAATGTCCTGAGGGGGCTTAAATGGGGAAGGGACTTTTTTTGTTTTGCTAAAAAGTACCTTTGATTTTACCCCTAAAAATAAGAAATGGCTAAATATGAAAAAATCAAGTAAAAATATAAAGGAGAAAAAATGAAAAATATTCCGTAAACGTTGAGCCCACGCATGCGCAGTACGCCTCTAACGACAGAGCATTGTTCATAATTAAAGACGTTCTGTTTCTTTAATGGAAATTATTCATGGTAACTAAATGGTAAATAAAATCAGACGCGATGGAGTATTATGCTTGCGTTTCTGAATTATCACAAGTAAAACCTTTTATTTAATAACAAAAAAAAATTAGTGTACTTTAGAAAACAAAAATAAGTAAATGAATGTGGAAAAATGTGCGTTTTCGAGGAATGGCATTTAACAAAACACGCCAATTTTTAATCTAAGTAAGTTGGTAAGTGAAAGTTGTGTTTGCGCTCATCGCACCAGATTGTTTCTTTAATGTACCGGAAAAAACAATTTTTGAAAGTGTATATTAATTAAATATCTTATATATCATGAATGAAAACGTGGAAATGACATTACTTATTATCTAGAAGAATTTCTTTAATATCCTTCTATATATATATTTTTTTTACATCCATAGGTTTATAAATATGTAAACATTGTAATCCCGTGAAATAAATTAAAAATAAAATATTAAGTGTTAATTAATAAATAAAGAAAGCTATGTGTTCGTAGATCCCGCCCCTTGGTAAAACTAAAAAGTCAGATAACCCTTGGAGATCCTAGATTTAATCATTCCAAGATAGTAGACCTTACACCAACTTTCCAGAAGACGGGAAACTCATCAACCTTAAGTTCCGTATATATACTTCACCGTGATCGTTATGATGTGAAGAAATTCGTGAGGCCGTGTTCCCACCCTACTCTTCCTGTCCATTCATAATTTACGATATGAGTTCCGCGAGCTGCCAAGAACATCATTGCGATTCCGTGACTGATATCTTTGGTAACGATATCTCTACGCACCATATGCAGTATGTTACGTAAGGTAAGTCGGATATAGAAGAAACATTTCTATAACAGTCGAAATAAGAAAAATAATCTAAAATATTTGAAAATAGTGTAACGTGAAACAAAAAAAAAAAAAAAAGATTAAAAAGAGTTCTAGACTTGTTGGTACAAGGAAGCCCTTGGATTTTTTAATGGGAGTAAAAAATCCTTGGCTATGCCGTCCCTCGGATAGGACGTAAAATGGAGGTCCCGAGCCTGTACGATGTCAGGTACTCGTTAAAGAACCCTATCGAAATTATACCTGGATAGGCGAAATTTAGGACTCCCACTGTAGCACCGTCCGATTAGCTTTAGTGGCAAACAAACAAACAAAATCCACATGTTAGGGTTCAAACTTAGGCGGTCTAACTAAAGACAAGGTTTTTGACTAAAATCCCCATTTTTATCAAATTATTAAAATTTCAATAATGCATTAGATTTATATTTTTATACAGAAAGGGAGAAAGAAAGTTATAAAATCCCGTATTGTCATAAATATAAATAAAAATAAAATAAAATAAAATATAAAATAATAATTAATATAATTAATAATAATTAATAATATAAAAAAAATAAAATAAAATAAAGTCCCGTATTGTCACCGCAGTCACGCATTGCTGTTGCTCAGTAGCTCTAAGGCGTTGAATTAGTTATTTAATCAAAATTAACTGATAAAGATAACGTTTCAGTCTTTCTAAAAATCAACGGGATTTAAAATTAAAACTCATATTTGACTATAGTAAGTATTAATGATCAATTCATTTAGCGCTTACTGGATTATTTCAACAGAGACGAATTAAATATAAGTAATGCACATGTAAAAGGAACTAATAAAGAATATAATTGGAATAGGATTTATTATAATCACAATAGACAGCAAAAATGTACCCTATTAATCTTTTGTCTAATAGAATATTACTTACGATGATAGGAGAAATCACATCAGTAAGTTCTACCTGAAACAGGTTATGAAAAACGAGCATGAGGAACCCCAAACCATGCTGCATGTTCTTACAGTACTACTTATCAAAACATAAAAATGAATTTTATAAATGAGATAGATAACGTTAATTTATAACTTTTTATAATGATAATTTACATTTTTTTTATTATTTTTAGAATTCAAAATTTCTATTTATTGTAGTGCTAATAGGTGCAAAATGATTTTGGTTAACCTTTCTTTTGCTAAAAGGAATAAATTCGATGTTTTCCCCACACGTGAAAAGGCGACACTTAATTACCCGTGGAAAAAAGACGGTTATTTCTAAAAAATAGAAAAAATAGATTTGTCTAATGGATGATTACCCAACCTAAATATCGAAAGAAAATGAAGTTTTGTGTCAATAAATCAGGTTAAACCGCCATCTGTTGGAAGTTCATAGAACTTACAAATAATCACACTCAATTGTAGTATAATCAGCATTTAATTTGCAATAAAATAAATATCAGAGTCAATAATCGAGATAAAAATTATCCTATCTTTTAAGTTGGACATAACTACACACAATGAGCCAAATTTTATACAGATCGGTTGAGTAGTTTCTGATTTTACCTCCGACAAACGTCAGGACACGAGATTTTTATAAATAAAAAAGATATGAAGATAGTTTTTGTATTTTTTACAATAAAAAACTAATTACTTATGCTTAACCCTTAACTACTCACGTCGGATCATAATAACCCGTACCAAGTTTCATTTCATTCTATTTATACCTCTTTGGCATTGAATGATAACCAAACTTTGACATATCCTTTGTTTTGGCTCCAGTTACTTCTTGCCTGTGTCTGAAAAATAAGGGAGGTGATTATTTCATCTAAATCGATATTTAGACCCGAGGGGAGTGGTTGTGCAAGTCATTGTTTTGTGTCCCATGCGGGGATTAAATTTGTAAAAACCCCTCATATCTTATTTCTTATAATTGAAAAGGTTGTTTGTAAAATTTTTTTTGAATTTTAAGTCAAAAGAAATAATGTTAATAATGTAACCTTAAATCGATAAGCAAATTTTTATTATTAATAAAAATTAAAAAACATATGGCGTAACCTCCCGGACCGCATGTTGGAACAAAATAACCGGTTGGAACGAACTGTTTTTGTCTAGATCATTCCGGAATGACGGAGAATTGCCGACATTGTTCTAGAAGATTCCAGGCCCCACTATTTACGATACATATAAGGGGCAGAGACTGAATGAGTTAGTTGAAGTCTGTGTCTTGACTGTGTTGCTCAAGTCATATGATCGTGTGTGATAAAGTTATCATTTTTGTAACCTGCTCAAGTGTTTAAGTTGTAATAATTCGTTGGCATTGTGATAACTGTATATTTCATTTAAATAAATATTTGTTACCCACATAAGTGTTACATCTGGTGTCAGGTGTGGGGTTAAAAAAAAAAAAAAAAAAAAAAAAAAAAAAAAAAAAAAAAAAATGCCAGGTAAACGAATTGCAGAACTTAAGGTTACAGAGCTGCGGAGAGAATTAGAAGAGCTAGACTTGGACACTACAGGTACGAAGACGATCTTATTGGCTCGGTTACGTGAGTATTACTTGAGTCAAGGAGTAGATCCTGAAACAGTAGAGTTTGAGGATAGCTCTATGAAGGCTATGTTTGTTGAGATAAATGATAAATTAACAAGTCAATCGGCAGAAATAAATGGTAAAATAGCAAGCATGTCTGGCGAATTAAATGACAAATTATCAAACCATTCGGTTGAGCTTTTAAGTTTGTCAGCCGAAATAAATGAAAAAATGACTAGCCAGACTGCTGAAATAAATAATAAATTGACTAACCTGTCTGGTGAGCTAAATGAAAAGTTGACCAGCCTGTCTGGTGAAGTTAGTGAAAAATTGGTCAGCCAAACTGCTGAAATAAATAGTCTAAATGAAAAATTTACCAGACTTAATTCCAATTTGTCTGCCGATTTTAATGATAAGATAAATAGCGTGAACGACAGGCTTGCCCAACAAGAAGCGAGTACAGCTGTGTTCGAAGAAGAGTTTGAGGCGGACGTTGCCAGGATGGTGAGACTGGCTTATCCAACGGCTCCAGAAAGTTTTTTGGAGTGCTCAGCGGTCCAAGCGTTCGTCGACGGCTTACGGGAAGCGAAACTTCAGAGAGCGGTGCGTCTTGCTCGCCCTAAGCTGTTGGTGGATGCTCTCTCTACTGCGTTGGAGTATGAAGCGGCTACGGAGGCTTCTCGCAGCCATGCAAGAGTCCGGGCCATGAACAGTACCGACGACAGCGAAGGGCATCAGGAACCCGCGAACCCGAACAACCTGGAAGATGTGCTTTTAAAAGTTGTGAAGGCGCTTGATTCTCGGAAAAGGAGACCAGTGCGGTGTTGGGGATGCGGAGAACTCGGACACGTCAGGAGTGCCTGCAAGAAGCGGGCTGCTACTGACGCACCAAAATCCCAGGGAAACTAAGAAGGGTCGACTCCTGGTGGGCGACATCGACCCAACAACGTCTTCAAGACCCTCCCCTTGTGGTTGTAGCCTCATTGGGGCACAGAACCGGTAGTTTATATGTGGATGGCATCATCAACGGCACGGGATATGCCATGTTGGTAGACACCGGTGCTACGAAAACTATCGTTTGCCCTAAGGTGGTGGGCGAGGATAGGCTGTCGCCCACCAGGTGGCGACTGAGGACCGCTACAGGAGATGTAGCCAAAACATTCGGAGAAGCAAAGGTAAAGAAACAGTTGGGTTCAAACTGTGTCTCGCATTCAGCGCTAGTGGCTGATATAGAAGAAGAAGTTATTCTCGGAATGGACATAATGAACGCATGTGGTTTCCAAATAGACCTAAAACGGCAAGTCATAAATGTTAAGGGGGAGGAACTTTTTATGCATAATCGAGAATCGGCCAGCTTAGAATTCACCTTAGGTGAAGACGTGGAACTTCCTGCAAGATGTGAGACTATCGTAGCTGCTCGTCTCGATTCTTCAACCCCCACGGAACAGCCTAGACATCCCGTCTTACTTGAGCCAAGAAATCATGACCAAGAGGTGGGGAAAGGCATCCTTGTTGGCAAGGCGCTCGTCATACCTTCTGGTAAAGTTCCTATACCCCTTTGCAATATCAACGACTACCCGGTCACTATCAAGAAGGGCACTAAGGTAGGAAGTCTAGAGCCTGTAACCTCCATGATGATTCAGGCGTCTACAAAGAAGGAGCAAACTAATGAAAATCTCCGAAGGATGTTAGAAGGCCTTGACCCGTCGCTGTCAAAAAAGGAAAAGGAGAAAGTCAAGGACCTTGTGAATCGCTATCGCCCTGTTTTTGGCTCGGAATCCGGAAAGCCACGTAGAACAAGCGTGGTGCGTCATAGAATCGATACTGGTGATGCACGCCCTATTCGTCAAGCTGCGCGGCGACTTCCCCAGGTCAAGAAGGAAGAGGCTGAAAATTCTCTCCAAGAGATGGTGAGAGACGGAGTGGTGGAACCGTCGAATAGTCCATGGGCCTCTCCGGTAGTGCTCGTAAAGAAGAAGGATGGAACGACCCGCTTCTGCGTCGATTACCGGAAGCTTAACGATGTGACGAAGAAGGACAGCTACCCATTGCCGAGGATCGATGACGCCCTTGACGCTTTAGCAGGATCCAGACTGTTTTCAACTCTGGACCTAAAAAGTGGATACTGGCAAGTAGAGATGGACCCTGCTGACAAGGAAAAGACTGCGTTTACCACTGGGTCAGGACTATGGCAGTTCACGGTTTTACCGTTCGGCCTCTGCAACGCTCCTGCAACCTTTGAACGCCTGATAGCGAACATTTTGAGAGGTTTGTCCTGGAAGATATGCCTCGTGTACCTCGATGATGTCATAGTGGTTGGCCGGACGTTTGAGGAACACCTGTCAAATCTTGAAGAGGTCTTGAAGAGGCTTAAAGCGGCCAATTTGACGTTGAACGCGAAGAAGTGTCATTTTTTTCAAACGAAGGTAGCCTATTTAGGACACATCGTCAGTGGAGAAGGAGTTGCGGTGGACCCTACAAAAATTCAGGCAGTCCAGCAATGGCCTACCCCTGTCAATAAGCAGCAGATTCGAAGTTTCCTGGGCCTTTGTTCCTACTACCGCCGGTATGTACGGAAGTTTGGAGACATTGCGAAGCCTCTGAGTCGATTGACTGAAGAGGGTAAAGCTTTCACCTGGAACAACGAGTGTCAAGAAGCGTTTGACGCCCTGAAGGAACGGTTGACCTCGGCTCCAATCTTGGGCTACCCAGTTCCAGGAGGCAAATTCATCCTAGATACAGACGCCAGCGAAGAAGGCATTGGCGGAGTTTTATCACAGCTGCAGGAGGGCCAGGAACGGGTTATCGGATACTTTAGCAAGACGCTATCAAAACCTGAGCGTAATTATTGCGTAACCAGGCGGGAACTCCTGGCTGTTGTTAAGTCCGTTGACCATTTCTACAAATACTTGTATGGTACGAGGTTTTTGTTGAGGACTGACCATGCAAGCTTGAAGTGGCTGCTAAATTTCAGGAATCCTGAGGGCCAAGTTGCCAGATGGCTACAAAAACTCCTGGAATATGACTTTGAAATTGAACACAGACCAGGTGTAAGACATCGTAATGCAGATGCCCTGTCTAGAAGACCATGCCCGCCTAATTGTTCCCATTGTAGCCGAATCGAACAGAAGGAGGCCAACCTTTGCGCCGTTGGAGTAGTGAGTGTAGAATGGACACCTACACAATCCGGGATAGGCAAGAAAATGATCCTGAGTTGAAAATGATACGGGACTCGAAACTAGCCAATCGCCGCCCAACTTGGCAAGAGGTAGCACCATTCTCACCTATTTTGAAGGCGTACTGGGCACAGTGGAACTCCCTTGTAATAGAAAATGGCTTGCTCAAGAGGGTTGTGGAGAATGTAGACGGCAGCCTATCTAGGAAGCAGCTTCTGATACCGAGGACCTGCGTGCCGGAGGTACTTCGTCTGCTACATGATGAAGTGTCAGGAGGACACCTTGGTGTGACGAAAACACTCCAGAAAGTACGCGAAAGGTTCTACTGGGTGAACTGCTCTGAGGATGTCAGGGACTGGTGCCGTAAATGTAACACCTGCTCTGCAAGCAACGGACCAGCTCGCAAACGCCGTGCTCGGATGCAGCAGTATATTGCGGGGAGCCCCTTCGAGAGGGTAGCCATGGACATATTAGGACCATTCCCAGAAAGTGAAGCTGGAAATAAGTACGTTTTTGTAATCGTGGACTGTTTTCCCAAGTGGGTGGAAGCATATGCTGTCCCCAACCAAGAGGCCGCCACCCTGGCCGACGTTTTGGTGAAGGAGTTCATCACCCGTTTCGGATTACCAATTGAACTACATTCAGATCAGGGGAGGAACTTCGAGAGCACATTATTCCTGGAAGTCTGCAAGAGGCTTGGGATTCGAAAGACCAGGACTACGGCCCTCCTTCCACAGTCTGACGGAATGGTAGAACGGATGAACCGAACCCTTATAAAGTACCTTTCCAAGGTAACCTCTGACCATCAACGAGATTGGGACCGTCAGATCCCATCCTTCCTCATGGCCTACCGCTCTGCAGTTAATGAATCCTCTAGACAGACACCTACGAGAGTTCTCTTCGGTCGAGAGATGAGGTTACCTTGTGACCTCATTTTTGGCAGCAAACCTGGGATGGATATATATGGGCAAGACTATGTATCCGGACTCCAGAAGAGAATAGATTACACGCACGAGCTAGTTCGCAAGAATCTTCGTTTCGCCAGCGACCGGATGAAGAGACACTACGATAGTAAAGCCGATCAGGGCGGGTACCAAGAAGGAGACCTCGTTTGGCTCTATAACCCAAGAAGAAAGCGAGGTTTCTGCCCAAAGTTGGAGAAGAACTGGGAGGGACCCTACGTGATAAAGAAGTGCATCAACGATGTGATCTACAGGGTCTCCAAGTATCCCAAAGGAAGGCCTATGATCGTCCATTATAATCGCTTGGCGCCATTTGCAAGGAACCACGAAGAAGAACAGGTGCAGCGGATTACGGAAGAGACCTTTCGTTTGACCTAGGGAGCAGAAGCATGGAAAAGAAGACATCCAGGAGGAATATCTCTAAGGAGAGGGCAGTGTAACGTTAAATCGATAAGCAAATAAAAATAAAAAAACATATGGCATAACCTCCCGGACCGCATGTTGGAACAAAATAACCAGTTGGAACGAACTGTCTTTGTCTAGATCATTCCGGAATGACGGAGAATTGCCGACATTGTTCTAGAAGATTCCAGGCCCCACTATTTACGATATATATAAGGGGCAGAGACTGAATGAGTTAGTTGAAGTCTGTGTCTTGACTGTGTTGCTCAAGTCATATGATCGTGTGTGATAAAGTTATCATTTTGGTAACCTGCTCAAGTGTTTAAGTTGTAATAATTCGTTGGAATTGTGATAATTGTATATTTCAGTTAAATAAATATTTGTTACCCACATAAGTGTTACAATAATAGTAATGTTAAGGAGTTCCTTTATTACTTTCACTTACCTATATATTTTTTTTTTTTTTTTTGTTCGGTACCCCTACCTGGCCATGTGTGGCATATGGGGGTTACTCTACAGGTGTAACCAACCTATTCTAACCATGGTGGGAGGGTCGAGATTTATTCCGTTGGGCCTCCACGAAATAAAAGTCAACCCTCCCAGGGCGGATTCGAACCACCGCCGTTCGGCTCGAGCGTGCAACAACGGACCGCGCACCTACACGTTCGGCTATCCCGGCCCGAAAGTGTGTGTCAGGTGATGGCACAACTGAACATTGATCGTACATTGACTTAGTGCAGATCTGCTCAGTATAGTGTTATCACGTGGTTTCTAGAAGCCAAAGCGGATCTACCCGATGACTTAGCTCTCGGTCGAGATCCGCTTCTGGGCTCCTCGAATCACCGCGGCTGTTTCAAAATTGGAGTAATTCACTTACCTATATATGAAATATATAGTAAGTGGAAGTAGTGCGATCGTGAAAAATTTCGACTTCCGGTTTTCAACGGAAATACACGTTTTGGGGTCCCCTGAATGTGTGTGTGTGTGAACAGACTAGCTCAAAAACTATAAACCGTGCAAACCTGAAATTGGGTATTTAGTGTATGTATATGCCCGCGATGTGACAGCAAAAATTTCATCGAAATTGGTAAAAGGGAGGGGGTACTTTATTTAATAACTTTTTACGTTTTTTTCGATTTTCCCAAAAACGGCTCTAACGATTTTGATTAAACTGAGTATTTAATGTATTAATATGCCCGAGACATGATTGTAAAAGTTTCATCAAAATCGATCAACCGGAGGGGGGACTTTACTTTATAAATTTTATATAATTTTCACGTGTTTTTTTTATTTACTCAAAAACGGCTTTAACGATTTTGATCAAACTGGGTATTTGATGTATGTATATGCCAAAGAGGTGATACCGAACATTTCATCAAAATTGGTCAAACGAAGGGGGCACTTTATTTCATAACTCTTTTACAACTTTTTACCTTTTTTTCGATTATCTCAAAAACGGCTTTAACGATTTTCATCAAATTCGTCGTGTTTAATGACAATTAGGTGTTCTTTAATATCAGGTAAGCTTTATTATTATTAAAATGTTCTGAGGGGGCTTAAATGAGGAAGGGGTATTTTTTGTTTCCCTATAAAGTACCTCTGTATTTGTTTATTTGGAGAAATTATCTGTCTCTCGTTTCGCCTCACTCACTCACTCACATATCGGCGCTACAGTCCATGTAGGACCTTGGCCTCCTTTAACAGCTTGCTCCATTCGGCTCTGTCTGCTGCAAATCTTCTCCAGCGCTGTACTCCTAAAGCCTTCAGGTCTGCCTCAACATCATCAATCCATCGTAGTCGAGGCCTCCCTCGCCTTTGTCCACTTCCTTGCTTCCCGTAGAGCAGCTTTTTCGGGATTCTGCTGGGATCCATCCGCTCAACATGGCCCAACCATCTTAATCGTCCCATCTGGATATATGAGATGATATCTCCTTCCCCAAACAATTCCTGCAGTTCCTTGTTGGTTCTGATTCTCCAGGCATCTCCTGTTTTCACTCCACCGAATATTCGCCGAAATACCTTCCTCTCCCAGACTTTCAGAACTCTTTTGTTTTCTGCTGTAAGGGTCCATGCTTCGCTACCATAAGTAACAGTCGGCCTTAACACTGTCTTGTATATCAGCAGCTTTGCCTGTCTTGAGAGGTTATTGAACTTCAGGGCCTTTTGTAAACCCCATAGGCAGCGGTTTCCAGCAGCGATTCGGGCTTTTATATCTGTCATAGTCAGATTATCCGTGGTAATTATGCTGCCGAGGTACTTGGATTCCTGACAGGCCTGTAATCGGTACTCTCCCAGCTGTATAGTCCGCTCTTCATCATATCTTTTCGCGGTCTGCATATACAGAGTCTTCTGATGGTTGATCTCCAGCCCGATTTCCTTTGCAGCCCCTAGAAACTCTTCCAGTGCACCTGCCAGAGCTTGCCTTGTTCTAGCTGAGATCAGTACATCATCCGCAAAAGCCATATGCTGTGTTAGTCGGTTAAATATGCTACCGCCCGGATTTGTTCTTATTTTGCGAATTGCGAACTCTAAAACTAAGTTGAAAAGAAGTACTGACAGTGGGTCACCTTGGCGTAATCCTTTCCCCACTTTAAATCCTTTGGAGCATCTTCGTCCGATCTTGACTTTACAGGATGTATTCGTTAGGGTCACACCAATAAGCCGAATCAGTTTTTTTTGGAATCCCTAAAGAATTTAGGCATTTTAACATGCTCTCCCTGTCGATGGTATCGTAGGCCTGCTTGAAATCGATAAATACATGGTGGAGAGTTACATTGTACTCATTTGACTTCTCGAGTATTTGCCTTATCGAAAATATGTGATCAGTGGTTGACCGACCTGGTCTAAAACCACATTGGTACTCTCCTACTATTTTCTCTGCCCATTTTGATAGCCTTCTGGAGATCGCTATTGAGAACACTTTGTAGACGATTCCTAGGAGGGAAATTCCACGATAATTTCTACACTCGGTTCGGCTCCCCTTTTTGAATATCGGACACACAAGTGACTCAGACCATTCCTCTGGCATTTTTTCGGAAGTCCAAACATCAAAAACAATCTGGTACACATCCTCCCAGATGGCTTCTCCTCCATACTTTAGCATTTCTGCGTGTATGCCATCTCCTCCCGGTGCCTTATTGTTTTTTAGGTTTGAGATAATCTCTATTATCTCCTCTATTTCAGGTGGAGTATCTTCCTCTACCAGGTCCTCCGCCGACAGATACCTTGAGCATGTCGAGCTGTGTGCTTGTTCTTCCACTCCTAATATTTCCTCAAAGTACCTCTGCCACCTGCTTAGTACTTCCTCCTTCTCATGAAGTAGGTTACCCTGCTCATCCCTAATGGAGTCGGATCTTGGAATGAGTCCATTTTTAAATTCTTTAACACCCTTGTAGAACTTCCTTGTCTCCTTGGCCTTATAATGATCCTCTAATTTTCCGAGTCTCTCATTTTCCTTTATCCTTTTCTTTTTTCTACAGAGCTTCTTAGCCTCCTTCCTCTTTTGACGGTAAAGATCAGTGGTTTGCCGTGTCACTCTTTGTAGGCACTTGAGGCGTGCTTGATTCTTCTCTTGAAAGGCTCTTTGGCACTCGTCGTCAAACCAGTCGTTCTTAGGCTCTCTTCGCCGCCGCCCTAAGACCTCTTCAGCCGCTTTTCCAAGAACAGCCTTTACTGCCTCCCAGCGTTTTTCCGCAGATATATCCTGCCCTTCTGTTGTCATCCTAGTCCTATTCTCGCTCACACGTTCCTGGTATTTGCTTCGTATCTCCTCGTCCTTCAATTTTTCAACATCATAAGATGCTACCTGTTCGCCTTGTCCACCTCTTCTTCCAGCCAGCTTCTGTCTGTACTTGGCTATGACAAGAAAGTGGTCACTATCGGCATTAGCTCCTCTGAAGCTCCGTACGTCCAGTATGTGTGAGGCATGTCGAGAATCAATTAGACCATGATCGATTTGGTTCCTTGTCATGTTGTCGGGGGACATCCATGTTTCTTTGTGAGACTCCTTATGCTTAAAGTAGGTGCTCATAATTCTGAGTCCCTTTTCCTCCGCGAAACTAACAATTCGGATACCATTGTCATTACACAGATCGTGCTTACTTTGTATGCCGATGGTGGGTCTAAACGCTGCCTCTTTTCCTATTTTAGCATTTAAGTCCCCGATTATGATCTTAGAATCATATCTAGGGAGAGCGTCGTATACATTTTCCAGGATCCCATAAAACTCATCCTTAACATCATCATCTTTTTCCTCTGTCGGTGCATGTACACTTAGGATACTGATATTAAAGATCTCTCGTTTCGCCTAAAAATAAGAAATGGATAAATATGAGATATGAAAAAATCAGGTAAACATATAGAGGAGAAAAAAAGGAAAACATTCAGTCAACTCATAAAACACGTTGAGCCCACTCATGCAGAGTACGCCTTTAATGACAGAGCATTGTTCATAATTAAAGCCAATCTGTTCATTTAATGGAAATTATTTGTTTTATGGTAAATGAAGTTTTCAACAACTACATAGAGAATTATAAAATCAGACGACTTTGGAGTATTATGCTTGCATTGCCGAATTACCAAAAGCTTTTATTTAATAATAAAAAAACTAGTGTTTTTTTTAGAGCAAACAAAAAGAAAAAATAAGAAATGAATGTGGAAAAATGTGTCTTTGAGAAGTGGCAATTAACAAACGCACCAATTTCTAATTTAAGTAAGTTGGTAAGTGAAAGTTGTGTGTTGCGCGCACGCACCAGATTTTTGTACTTCATTTCAGACCTATAATTCAACATGTTATTTCATTTATTGTATACATAAATAAATATATATTTTTAAGCCTTCTCCTGTTGTTTAAAACTAATATCTTAGATCCTAAAGCTATGGTCATATTGACCCGAGGTGAGTAGATAAGGGTTAATTCTTTGATATATAGTTACATTATTTGCAAAAGATATGAAAGCTTTTGAAGTAGGTTATAGAAAGCTGTTAATGTGTGGCAAGGAGCTGGTATTTGCAACTAGGAAATATCAAATCTCGCTTCTCGTATCCCTGCGCTTAGTTCGGGTCAAAGAATACTTCGTTAGCTTCCTCGACCGGTTTTTGTTGCTTTCAACAAATTGAGTAAGAAAAATCATTTTTAATACCACTGCCCTCTTTAAATCTTGAGAGGTGTTGGTTTTTTTCTTTTTTTTTTCTGGATACTTAAGCTAGTTCCCTACTGTAAAAACGTTTTTATTTTCTTGAAATTCAAATTTTAACCATAGCTGGTGGGTTTTTGGATGTAGTTCAAACATAAAATAAAGATAAGGTGAACCAGAGGCCTGTCTTTATCTTTCTCATTTTAAATTAATGCCATAAATAAATCGATAATTTTATTAATAACGAAAAATGTTTCTAATAATAAAACTATTAAAAAAAAAAATTTTTACTTTCACTTACCTATATATGAAATATATAGTAAGTGGAAGTATTGCGATGGTGAAAAATTTCGACTTCCGGTTTTCAACGGAAATACACGTTTTGGGGTCTGTGTGTGTGTGTGTGTGTGTGTGTGTGTGTGTGTGTGTGTGTGTGTGTGTGTGTGTGTGTGTGTGTGTGTGTGTGTGTCTGTCTGTGTGTGTGTGTGTGTGTGTGTGTGTGTGTGTGTGTGTGTGTGTGTGTGTGTGTGTGTGTGTGTGTGTGTGTGTGTGTGTGTGTGTGTGTGTGTGGGTGTGTGTGTGTGTGTGTGTGTGTGTGTGTGTGTGTGTGTGTGTGTGTGTGTGTGTGTGTGTGTGTGTGTGTGTGTGTGTGTGTGTGTGTGTGTGTGTGTGTGTGTGTGTGTGTGTGTGTGTGTGTGTGTGTGTGTGTGTGTGTGTGTGTGTGTGTGTGTGTGTGTGTGTGTGTGTGTGTGTGAACAGACTAGCTCAAAAACTATAAACCGTTCGAACATGAAATTTGGTATTTAGTGTATATATATGCCCGCGATGTGACAGCAAAAATTTCATCAAAATTGCTCAAAGGGAGGGGGTACTTTATTTAATAACTTTTTAAGTCTTTTTCGATTTTCTCAAAAAGGGCTCTAACGATTTTGATTAAACTGAGTATTTCATCTATTTTTATGCCCCAGATATGACTGTAAAAAATTCATCAAAATTTATCAACCGGAGGGGGGACTTTACTTGGTAAATTTTGTATCATTTTCACGTGTTTTTTTATTTACTCAAAAACGGTTTTAACGATTTTGATCAAACTGGGTATTTGATGTATTTATATGCCCGAGATATAATTAATTTCTAATCTAAGTAAGTTGGTAAGTGAAAGTTGTGTGTTGCAAGCACGCACCAGATTTTTTATATTATCTCTTCACTAAGTATCTATTAAACTAAGACACCAAGGGCGTCAACAGCACCAAATTATTAGCGGGGACCAGTTAATATTCTAGATAGGGTTCGTAGAAATTCGAGAAGCTAAAGTTGAAATAACAAAGCTTAAAAAAAAATGTTGACATTTAATATTTCCTCAAACGATATCTTTTAAAAATACTTATTAGGTATCTTAAAACTGGTTAATTACTGTTGTTAAAATTGGTTATTAATATATGTAGTTTCTAAGGCTACATGTGTCGATATTCCTTGATAGAATTTTATCCAAGTTCTCTTTCTGATCCTGATCCTACTAATTTCATTGGGTTCCACTAACTTCTGTAAGCTTCATCGAGTTGATGGAAAGTAGGATGAAGCTGCTTGGCCTAATAAGGAAATAGAGATCGATTCCGGTGATCCAACTTTGTTAAAGAATTTATAAAACAATACAGTTCAAGCTGAAATAAAAAATGTAAGACACTACAATGAACATATCCTTCCGTAAATATAAGCTCACCTCAAGTGAAAAAATAATATAACTATGCCTTTAAACCTTAGGATCACATTGTTTGCCCTGTAACTTGCATGGGTCAACTCTGTTTTAATTTTCCACCCATTAGTCTATGAATTCTAGACTAGTCGCCGCCAGAAAAATGTTGTCTGTGGAAATTACAAAAAACTCATTCGTATATTATATTTTAACCTGAAACAAAACAAAAAAAAATGATGCAAAAGATATCAAGACATTATGGTAGAACAGTAACAAACTTTTATAGTACATGTCCGTGACTATTCGAGAATCTTCTACGCTTGTCTGTAACCTTCTAGAATGTTCTAATTCAGAATGAATATAAGGAGCGATGGACTGAAGAGTTAGTCTTGCTCTGAAGCTCGAATCATATGGTTACTTTTGTGTTACTGTTTCGTTACAATTTGATACTTTTTGTAACCTTGAGTTGATATTGTTTGTCTGACATTTCGTATTATTATTATAAAAATTATTTAAACCCACATAAATGTTAAAATAAGTTATAATAATGTTGATTTATTTTTTAAATGTTAGTTGGATTCATTTCAATATTCGTTAGCATTGTAACTATTATGTAGGTTAGATAATTTTATTTAATGAAAAATAATAATATAAAGTGTCGGACAAATAATAGCACTCAAATAATTAACAATGTTAGAAAAAATATCAACTTGTAACGAGACAGTTACACAAAAATAACCGTATGATTACATCAGAGCAAGACTAATTCTCCAGTCCATCGCTCCTTATATAGCTGGTGTGAGGTGAAATATCTGGGAATTATTAACCCAAGGATCTATGATCCCATAGCTTTCTTTTATTGTTAATCAACACTAAATATTTTATTTTTTAATTTATTTCAATGGGATTACAATATTTACATATTTATAAACCTTTATGTAAAAAAAAAAAAAAAAAAAAAAAAATTGTAGAGGGAAGTAAAAGTCATTTTTCTAGATAGTAAGAAATTTCCATGTCTTCATTCATAATATATAAGATATCTAACTAATATGCACTTTCAAAATGGTGTTTTCATCTACATTAAAGCGAAAAATCTGGTGCTGCGAACTCAAACACAACTTTCACTTACCAACTTACTTAGATTAGAAATTGACGTGGTTTGTTAATTACCATTCCTCAAAGACGCACATTTTTCCATATTCATTTACTTATTTTTGTTTCTATATGCCCTCCAAAGTACACTAATATTTTTATTAATAAATAAAAGTTTTTACCTGTGATAATTCGCCAATGCAAGAATAATACTCCATCGCGCCTGATTTTATTTACCATTTAATTACTATGAATAATTTCCATTAAATCAGCAGAACGTCTTAAATTATAAACAATGCTTTGTATTTAATTTGCAAAATCAAAGGTACTTTACAGGAAAACAAAAAAAGCCCCTTCCCCATTTAAGCCCCCTCAGAACATTTTAATAATGATAAAGCTTGCCTGATATTAAAGAATACTTGATTTTAATTAGACCTGACGAGTTTGATGAAGATTCATTTTGTTAAGCTTTTTTTTTTTTTTTTTTTTTTTGAGAAAATCGATAAAAAAAAGTAATAAAATAAAGTGCCCCCTCTGTTTGACGAATTTTGATAAAATTTTGGCTGTAACATCGAGGAATATACATAAACCTAATACCAAGTTTGATCAAGTACCCCCTCCCTTTGACTAATATTGATGAAATTATTACTGTCACTCTGCGGGCGTATACCTACGCAAACACAACAATCACATACCAACTTACTTAGATTAGAAATTGACGTGGTTTGTTAAATACCATTCCTCAAAGACGCACAATTTTTCCATATTTATTTACTTATTTTTGTTTCTATTTGCCCTCCAAAGCTCACTAATTTTTTTTATGTTTTATTGTGTTTATATTTTATTATATTTATTTATGTTATTTTATTTTAAATTATTATTTAAAATGACACAAAAACAATATAAATTCAAATAATCAAGTGGGTTACAAAAAGTATCGACTTGTAGTCGTTACAAAAAGTAACGACACTTACAACGGTTACACAAACAAACATACATACGTGGTTACACAAACGTAACCATATGGTCGATCTTAAGAGCAAGACTAACTCTCCATCGCTCTTTATATTTAGTTTGAAACAGAACAGCCTAGAAGTTTCTACGCAAGCGTAGTTTATTCACGAACAGTACGTGATACACGTATTAGAACAGTTTGTCCCAACTGTTCCGATAACAAGTCTAGAACTCTCTTTGTTAGAACTCTACTTAATCTCATTAGAGTATTATTTTTATGTTAAATTCTCTGCAGATAAGAGTTTGTTTGTTTAACGTCCATTTATACTACTAAGACTAATTCGACTAATAATTTTATTCTACTAAAACTGCAAGGACGATGCTACAGTGAGAGTCCTAAATCCTAAATTAGGATAGGGATCTTTAACGGGTACCTGACATCGTACAGGCTCGGGACCTCCATTTTACTTCCTATCCGAGGGACGGCATAGCTAAGGAGTTTTTACTCCCATTAAAAGATCCTAGGGCCACCACCGGACGCGAACCCGCGACCTTTAGTATTGTAGGTTGCCATGCTAACCACTACACCACAGGTGACCCCGCAGATTAGAGTTTAAATTCAGCTTCTGCTAGCAAGGTAACAAAACCAAGTTATTATCATTCTGTTCTTTTTATCCAACAATTAGCCATTAGTCGTCGTAATTTGGAGGCCCTTGACCCAGACAACCGTAGCTTTAAATAATGTCAGTGCCAAAAAAAGGCAAAGCAAATTACCACTCTCTATAAAGATCCTTCCCATATAAGGAGGAAGCTAGAAATGTTCGAAGCAACCATTTCTCATCGAAAGCTATCATCATAAACCGACATTAACTGTCGGCTGTTCAAACATACCTATTTGACTTGGTCGGGTACTTACCTTGGTTTCCACAGGTCCGAGGTTCAACTGCACCTCTCTAGCCGCCATCCATCACCAACCACAGTTCCTTTGATTCTTTGAGCTAATACGGAGTGAAAATTTGGCTCATCTAAATAACAAGTGTGTTAGCGTACAATGGGCCCTCTGCTTTCACCTTTCTTTCAAATCCGAACAAAAACTCGACTAGAGGAAGGAGGCAGAGAGTAAGGTAATAAAAAATAAAAAAAATGATAAGAAAAAACTGGGTAAATATTGCGGGGGATTAGCCAGGGCTGATCGCTTAGTGTAGGCTACGTGTCCTATTCACCGCCAGTTCCTCGATATTACGCTGATAACCGTTCCACCCTAAGAAATAGAGTCTTGAGGGAAATCAACTTACTAGATACAATATCTATTTTCTTATAACTAATATTTTAACAAGTCGCACCCTCCTCAATATTTAATATTTAAAAAAATAAAAATTTAATATTATTTATTCTGTTATTCTTTATGGTAGGTTGATTCATAGTAATGTACAAATTTACATAAACAATTGAGTGTTGAAATATCAAATCCTTCTTTTTTATCATGTTTATCAAAACAAGTCAAATTCTTTCAACCTACATTTTAGAATAAAAGTCGCAGGTTCGCGACCCGCAGTGGCCTTTTTTCAAAGGGAGTAAAAAATCGTTAGCTATGCAGTCCCTCGGATAGGACGTAAAATTGAGGTCCCGAGGCTGGGGGATGTCAGGTACTCCTTAAAGTTCCCTCCTAATTGGTATTTGTTTGTTTGTATAACGTCCATGTATGCTACTAAGGCTAATCGGACGATGCTACAGTGGGGGTCCTAAATTTTGCCTATCCAGGTATAATTAGGATATGGATATTAATGAGTACCTGACATCGTACAGGCTCTGGACCTCCATTTCAGACCTATCCGAGGGACGGCATGGCTAACGATTTTTTACTCCCCTGAAAAGGGGTGGCGGGATGGTGGAGTCGGCAAACGCGTTAGAAAATACGCGTTGCCCATGGCAACGTCTGATTGGAAATATGAAGATAGCAAGTTCAAAACAAGGAGCCAGGGAGAAATTTAGTAATACTCGGCATCAATCCCCCACCCTCTCCCCGGCCCGGGAAACCCCGTATAGCCTACAAGTTAGAACTCCCACAGTAGCATCGTCCGAATAGCCTAAGGAGCATAAAGGGACGTTAAACAAACGAACAATAACCTACATTTCAGAATTACTTCTATCTTCAGGGTTTTTATAATCTTGGCCCTAGGATTTGTTAATGGTAATAAAAAATCCTTGTCTATGCCGTCCCTTGGATAGGACATAAAATAGAGGTCCCGAGCCTGTACGATGTCAGGTACTCGTTAAAGATCCCTATTCTAATTATACCTAGATAGGCAAAATTTTGGACTCCCGCTGTATCCTCCGATTAGCCTTAGCATAAAGTGACGTTAAAACAAACAAAAGAGTGGTAAGCATGAGAGTTTGTTTAGGAGACAATAGTTCATTTATTTTGGTTTACGATTATTAGAACAGTTTTATACATTTTTTTACGGAATTCGAAAGAGAAGGTTACTCAATTCGATACGTATTTGGTTTTTTTCTTTTTCGTACCTATGTTCACCAATTACTCTAAGATGGGTGGACCAATTGGAACAAAACCTTTTGCATCGTGTAGAGTATTTTCTCGTGGTGGTCCGATTAAAATCTTTATTGGGTTCTAAATTTATTTTTAATAGTACAGTTCTTTTGCCAGACATTTAAGAGGCCATCAGTTCTGGTACCGGAAAGCCAGGCTTTTCTAGGCCTTGGAGTCAAGGAAGCACCGACTTATATCCTGCTATGAAAGTGTGGGATCACTAAGTACAGTAAGAAGTGTGCTAAGGAAGGGTTACCAACCTCTCTTTGACACCTTGAAGAGGTCGAAGATCCGCTAAGAGGATTTCCTTGTCGGTCGGAGCCGTCTTTGAAAGCTGCGGATGTGAGGGTCTTAGCAAACACCAGGAAAGAAGACAAAGAATGAAAGAAAAAAAAAATTGTTCTGGCCTATGAAAAATCTCGAACTGTTATTTTTCAATCATAATTATAGTAGCGTTAAAACCTGCGGCATTCCTACATAAATTTCAAAGGTCTGCTTTCTTCAAAGGTTTTCCTGCAAGTGTACCCTTCGGAAGGAAAAATCAGTGGCTTTCACTACTAAAAGAATTTTTGATGTGTTTAATATTTAAAATATATGTATATGTTTCTAAAATTATCTGAAAAGTATTGGAATTGTGAAAAATTTCTTCTTCTGATTTTCAATAGAAATACACATTTGGTGTCCCTGATTTCAAATAACCTTGTCACATCGATAAGGAGGTTTATTATTCATGAATATAATAATGTAACGTAACACTATTATGGGTTTAAGTAATTTTTATTTACAAAAAAATAATAATTCAAATAATTAACAAGGTTACAAAAAGTATCAACATTTAACAAAACAGTAACACAAAAATAATTTTTTTTTTTTTTTTTGGTTCCTCCCCTTCCTCGCCTTGTGGCTATACGGAGTTTCCCGGGCTAGGAGAGAGGGTGGGGGATTGATGCCGAGTATAATTAAATTTTCCCCTGGCTCCGGGTTTTGAAGTTGCTGTCTTCATATTTCCAATCAGGCGTCATGGGCCTTTGTGTTGTTATAACAAATATTAAAGCAGCTATTAAGAAGGTTACAAAAATTATTACTTTGTAACACTAATAATCATATGTTAATACAATTCACAACCAAGATTAAGACTGTTCAGTCAATCGCTCCTTATATATAGTCGTATGGAGATGGTCTAGAAGCTCGTGGAACGGCGTGGATGGTGATGGATGTTCATGGATAGTCGAACACGTGCTATGACAGTTCGCTCGAACTGTTACTTCGTTCCAACAACACTTATAATAAGTTGGTTATAGGTTATAGGTATAACCAACTTATTCTAACTGGGGTGATAAAGTCCAGATTGGTTCCACTACTTCTACCATGAAATAAATGTCAATCACCCAATGCGGTTCGAGCCTGACACCACTTTCGATAATGCTAAAAGGCCTTAAGTCACTCATACTTCGCGAACCTAAAAAAATATTCATGAGGACTGAAAGTTAATCTTACCTTCAGCAAATATTCTATTAACAATACAAAATTTGGAAAGGTTGGTTTTCCCCTTGAACTACGGAGTTAATTCCTCGTGGGATTCCCGATTATTTTGGGGAAATTTGAACTTTAGGTTAATAAGGTCATGGACCTTTTCAATAGCTTCATTTTTTTTATATTTAAATTAATTATTATCCCACATACATATTTAATTTTGCAAGTAAACCGGTAATGAAAGGCACGGGGCAAAGAACTTTCCAAATCGGGAATCATTACCGTGAAATATTCTCGCGGGCCTAAATGGCGATTGACTTTCACCAATTATGCAAGTTTTTATTTTTTCAATCGTTTACTTTTCTTTTCCTCTTTTTGTTTTATTTTTTTATTTCAACCGTCTTTTGCTCAAAGATAAAAATAAATGGAATAACCATAATATTCTTTTTTTTTTATGAATATTTATTTCCTCTCAGTAATATTTTATTGCCAGAAGTTCCGAACGGTAGGTACTAAATGATTTGAAAGGGATTAGAATGTACTTTTTGATAACTGGTGAATTTTCAATAGCTGCTTTTTAAAATGTCATGAATAAAACGTTTTAAAATTCTTGATAATATTAGTTTTCTCACGTTATGAGACTAACCTTAGATAGAAGGATGACATGGGGCCCCCACGTTACAATGAAAAGAAAAACTCTTGATAAGCGATTAAAACTACTTTAACCATTTTTTTTTTCAAATAATCAAAACTGAAAATTAGAGAAAAACTAAATTCATAAACATACTTCTTTAAACCTTTACGCTCATTGAACCTCAATATACTGCTCACAAATGGACGGAATTAAAAAAAAAAAACGAATTTACAAAAACTCCAGACCTTTCAATCAGACATATTAAGAGTCATTTCAAAAGCACCTTGGCACGTGACTAATCAAACCTTACATACTGACTTCCACATGCCAACAGTCGACCAAAACATAAAAACTCTTTACAAACGCTTCCACACTAAGTTACACGGACTTATTAACCTCCATATATAGCAACAGATGACTTACCCACAAATATGAGGAAGAGATTAAAAAGGCGTTGGATGAGAGAACTTCTTTATCAGACCAGGATAACTGAAACAAGCCAGGAAGAGGTACTGTTTGGTGCCATCCTTTCTAATAGTAGATGCCAACAAATTTGCAGATTGTCAACATATCGAAACGAGGAACATAACGAAAGGAGTAAAAGAAAAAAAAAAGAGGAAATTTATACGACATGAAAAACTCCTCATATGTTTTTATTTTACACCAACGGCTCTTATTTATTTAAATAAAAGTCACGTTTCTGTCATTTCTTGTATAATGTATGATCATCATATGATCTTTCCATCTGTTAATCGCTGCAGAATATCGATCGCCCAATGCAAAAATAGCCAAACAATAAACGGCTTTTCTGAAGTTTTTTCATTTCCCTTCTTTTGTTGTCGGTCGCCTGCTTATCTAATTGTTGAAATATTTCACACACAATTATCACGCTCTTGCTCAGAGATGGTGGAGAAATATTAGAAGTAAAGAAAATCTGGTGCGTGCTCGCAACACACAACTTTCACTTACCAGCTTACTTAGATTAGAAATTAATGCGTTTTGTTAATTGCCACTTCTCAAAGAACAGAACGGCTTTAATTATGAACAATGGTCTGTAATTAAAGGTGTAGTCCGCATGCTTGGGCTCAACGAGTTTTATGAGTTGACTGAATATTTTTCTTTTTTTCTCCTCTTTATGTTTTCTTTATTTTTATCCTATCTCATATTTAGCCATTTCTTATTTTAAGGCGTAACGAGAGACAGTTAATTTCTCCGTATAAACAAAAACAAAGGTACTTTATAGGAAACAAACAAACAAAAAAGGTCCCAACCCCCCCCAAAAAAGCCCCCTCAGAACATTAAAGAACACCTAATTTTCATTAAACTTGACGAATTTGATAAAAATCTGTAAGTCTTTTTTGAGTAAATAAAAAAAACACGTGAAAATGATACAAAATTTATTAAGTAAAGTCCCCCCTCCGGTTGATCAATTTTGATGAAATTTTTACAGTCATATCTCGGGCATATAAATAGATCAAATACTCAGTTTAATCAAAATCGTTAGAGCCGTTTTTGAGAAAATCGGAAAAAACATAAAAAGTTATTAAATAAAGTACCCCCCTCCCTTTGAGCAATTTTCATGAAATTTTTGCTGTCACATCGCGGGCATATATATATATATATATATATATATATATATATATATATATATATATATATATATATATATATATATATATATATACCAAATACCCAATTTCAGGTTCGCACGGTTTATAGTTTTTGAGCTAGTCTGTTCACACACACACACACACACGCACACACACACACGCACACACACACACACACGCGCACACACACACACACACACACACACACACACCCACCCACACACCACACACACACACACACACACACACACCATTTCGCGGGACTTGGTTAATTGGACTCAGGGGACCCCAAAACTTGTATTTCCGTTAAAAACCGGAAGTCGAAATTTTTCACGATCGCAATACTTCCACTTACTATATATTTCATATATAGGTAAGTGAAAGTAAAAACTTCTTAAAACGTCTTTATCTTGGTTGTGAAGCTTCTTACCATATGATTATTTGTGTTACGAAGAGATAATTTTTGTAACCTTTTTAATAGTTGCTTTGATATTTGTATTGTTATAATTCGTGTGGCATTGCTAATTATTATTATTCTTTGAATAAATATTGTTCTACCCACAGAAGTATTACAATATGTTAGTTGTAATGATTGAATACCTACTTTATATCTTATACTTATCTTTTGAAGCTATACAAGGACTCATGAATTTTCATTTCTTTTAGAAATCCGTTTGTGGAACATCTTCTTGCGATTCGTATTGCATCTTTCGCCGCAGCATGAAAAGAGAATAATTACTTGAACAGAATGATACATAGGATCAAATTGATTTCGCATGAGATAATGAAATATTAGTTAACTAACGTAGGAATTGGACATTTCTTTTTAGATATTTAATTCATTGGCCGGGAGAGTCGAGTGTGTCCGAGCATTGTCGAGCCGAACGGAAGCGGTTCAAATCCACCTTGGTCGGGTTGACATTTATATCGCGGCGGACACACGGGATAAATCTCGATCTTTACATCATGGATAGAATAGGTTGGCTATACCTCTACAATAACAAGGCCAGGAACGGTTGACGAAAACGAGGAATAAAATTCAACTTGTATATCTTCTGCTCACCCGAAATTATTAAATTACTAAATAATAACCGTCAATTATTATTTCCATAATAGATTTCCGAAACAATGAGTGAGATAAAATAAAATATTGTTTGTTTATTTAACGTCATTTTATGCCACTAACGCTAATCGGAAGATGCTACAGCGGGAGTCCTAAATTTTGCTTATACAGGTATAACTAGGATGGGGATCTTTAACGAGTACCTGACATCGTACAGGCTATGGACCTCAATTTTATGTCCTATTCGAGGGACGGCATAAACAAGGATTTTTTACTCCCTTAAAAAAAAACCTAGGGCCACCTCGGGACGCGAACCCGCGAGTTTGTAAGTTTCTATGCTAACCCATACATAACAGGTGACCCCCAAAAAAATAAAATATTAAAAAACGCTTAGCAATAATAAAAAAAGTTATGATTGATTTTATTTTATTTTTTTATTTGTGGAAGCTAGGAAGATAGGACTTTGTTCATAGTTGAGCAAGGATACTTGGACGACTTCCTTGGAGCTTATAATGTGATAATGTCCTTCATAACCTCCTTGCCTTTGTGTGAGGTATATTTTCATAGACTGGACAGTTAATGTAAGCTGTTCTTTATTGGTCTTTTCTTTCAGCAAGTAGTAGCAGAATTACCATCTAAATCTTAACATTAAAATATAAAAAAACAAATAGTTCACGTACCCTCATTTTTTAGCATTTCTCAATGATCAGTAATTTGATCATCCAAATATTTTAGGAGATAGCATAAGAAAAATTGGCTCATTTATTTTCTTATACGCTCAGACATTTTATTTTTATAAAATAAAACAGAAAGAAGTCTCTGTAGTAGTTAAGTTATTTCATATTCTATTTTAGCAATTTATTTTTTTCCTTTTCCAATCTCGCAGACTTTCCAAAGCATTCCACATTTAAAGGGCTAAAGAGCGACAGTAGGCATATCTAATCGGTTAGTCAGCTTTCATTTCTAATTCGAAGTGTAATTAATGTCTTGGCAATATAATTTATATGTTTTATTTTATATATAAAGTTAAATTGATATATGTAATAACTTTTACTTCTATTATTTTATTAAAGTATTAGAAAATAACTATGTAGGTATCACTTAATTTGAAATTATAAAATTATAACGATTGGTGGTTAAGTTGTACTTTCTCCCGATTAATATACTACAATGAGTTAGTCAATGAGTAAAGCTGCGCATTCAAAGTCTTAATAACTTTACAAATATCAATAAATAATATCATTCATTTTCATCTGAAATGTAATATATTATCAATTAAATAGTATTGTAACACACCCTAATTATTAAGAACGGGATGAAATAGTGACACGGAAATAATTTTATTTTTCACTGTTCATGGTTAGACTAAGTAACTAGTTCATCAATTACTTGTGAATGGTCTGCTATTGAACCTCCCAGAAAGGACTAGTATTCTGATTATGAAATGCCCAATTAATGTTTTAAATAAAACTTATTGATATTTAAAATTTGAAAAAAAGATTTATATCACTGGTGTTTGGTCAAAAGGGGTTAAGTCATCGATTTACCAAGCTATTGAAAATCATTATAAATGTTTTCTGATTTTATTTCTTTATTCCAGAATAATAAATGATATTCTTTTAACAGAGACTGTAATAAATTATCAATAACGAATAAATTGTGGCCAATTATGAATTTTAAGAAGACTAGACAAAAAAAATTTTTTTTTATGACAACCCCTTTTGCCCAAACATTAATGATATAATACTTAATACATATACCTAGTAAATGTAGTAGAATGAACGTAGTAGATTGTTTAGTCTAAATTCTTAATAGCGATACTACTTTCTTTAGTGTTTTCTGTCACCCATTTCTGTTTCATTGTATAGGCATAAACAAACATACATTAGATAAGAGGTTCAGATATGTAGACTATATACCATTTTACAATAGAAAACTTGATGAGGGGGTTTCTAAATACGGATTAGATACCAACTGGGTCACCCAAGTGAAAACATTTGCCGAGAGTTTTTGCTGTAAGGACGAGTTTTCAAACATCCACAAAAACTGACAGGTAGGACACAAAGAGGACATTTTGGGAAAAATTAATAACCACACTACTTCAATAGAGCTTTAAATTCAAAATCACATCCAGTCTACAGAACTATTTACAATTTCAGCTACAGAAACCCAGAAGCTTATCTCCTTTTTGGAGTCAACATTACAAGCAAAGAATCGTAAGCTATATCAGGATAACCAACCCAGAAAATATTAAGTTGAGTCTGTAAGACAATTCCTATTCCTTGAAAGCAAATGAAGTCTGGACCTCTTGTGGAATTTTTGTTGAGAGAAGCCTTCAACATCTGCTGCTTCATTGTTCCTCAATCCGAGAATCAAGGAAATAATTACCTACTTAAAGAAGTACATAGTTGGCAATACCAATATCCGATATGTCCGATATGGCGTGCTTTCAAAACATTTTTTGAGTTGAAACTGATGATCATTTTAATAACATATTTTTATGAGGAAATATCGCATATCCTTATAGAGTGTTATGCTTTCGAAATAGAGCGGAGAGAAGTGGGACTTGGGACCGACTTAGGCGAGATACTCAGTAACACCTTGAAGATGGCCGAAAAGTTGTTCTTGTTTCTACAAAAATTAATCTTTATGCCAGACTTTAATGTATTTTCTTATTATCTTATTATATATATTATTATATATTATCTTATTATATATTATACTTTTCTTATTATATATTATTCATAGTGCTTTCGGTTTTCATTTTAATTCATTTATAATATTATCCTTTACAGTACTCTCCCTTCCTAAGCAACATCTGAATTCTTAATAGCGATACTACCTTCGTTATTGTTTTCTGTCACTCATAATCTTTACGTTACTATTGTATAAAATAAAATTGTATTTGGAATTCAAATGAATTTATATTACTCGTAGCTTGAGTGTACATATATCTGAATATCAAGAAATACTATTATTTTTGTTTTGTTTTTTTAACTATAAGTATTTATTTAATTTTAAAGAAGATTATCAGTAAATAGTTACGTTAATTTCTTAGAAAATACCAGACTCAAGGATATCTATTGATTGTTTTGTAATGATGTATATAAAATATTTGTACCAGAAGCTTATGCCATGAGGGCTGATCGGGACGGGTTATCTACGGGTAACCAACCTTTTCTAATCCATGGCAAGCCGCTGAGTCTGTTCAGTGAGGCCGTCACCGAACAGAATCGAGCGGGCTTAGACGGGATTCGAACCCGCACCGCCAGCGTGGGAGTCGGAGACGCTGTTCTCTAGGCCACGCCGCACAGTGTTCCAAAAAAGCTGAAAATGGGAAAAAAACCTAATATCCATTATAATTACATTGCTAGCGGCTTGAAACCACCCATGTATTGATTTTTTGATGTGCCGAATCTAAGGAAATCAAAATCAGTGCAATGGGACCACCAGATCATGTCCAAATTTGAGGTCAAAAAGTCAAAAATATCAAAAATTCGTGTTTGATATAGACTTATGTGTTTTTTGAGGCGCCGAATCTAATGAAATCAATATCAAAGAAATCAGAGCATCAGATCAAGTTAAAACTTGACGTGAAAAATAAAAATTTGAATAGATTTTTTTTTTTTTAACATTTTTATGAACAATAATACAAATAGGATATAATTATTTAATCTTGTTTAAATAAATTGTATGCTTCCTCGGTTTGCTCTTTTTTCATTTTATACTTGTAAACTGGTCTTAAATCCGTAATGTATAGGTTGCTTGTTACAAATAATGGAAAACATGGAAAACATCTTAATTTGTTGCGACTCGAGATATCTTCCTGGAATGACGTTCCCTGTACTGCTTATAACATTTGTTCCTACTCTCCATGAGCCTCTTCTGACAGGGGACCGATACAAAGAGCTGCGTGCTCAATCTTGTCTATTACATGGAAAAGAATTTTGTGGACGGTCGATGGGAAATAGTACCATGAGTACCGAGTCACTGCCATCTCAGCTGTTTCTGCTGTATGCTTGCGAAATGCTGCAGTATCAATTGGGTACAGAGAGCAAATCCCATCTAGTACTGTTTTTAATCTCATAATTAATTCTTCATTAATCCCTGTAATTTGCGCGGTTAATAAAGGATTTTCAAAAAACTTGCAACAATAACAGCATCAAACTGAAATAAATGTACCGCCTCAATTTTCAGGGGTGAGAGCTCTAGTGGAAAGGATCACCATACACTATAAGCAAACTGTGCAACTTCAAACAACCTACTTGTAGTTGTAGTTTGTTTGATTATTTAAAATGCAAAATAAAACCATTTTTTTTAGTGTTTTAGAATTAAAATTAAAATAATTTTGTTTTATTTTAGTCTTTTAAAATTAAAATGAAAATACCGTGTGATTTATTTTATTTTAATTTTAAGCCAGTCCCCCTCCCTTAGAGACCTATAGAAAGATTTTTCTTAACTAATAGTTCCTCCCCAAGATCACCCACCTTCGCCACTCGAACCGTAGCTGAAGGTTTAAATCCTTATAAATCCCAGAGTTGGTCGAAGTTGGCGCTGAAAATTTTACCACAGTTCCTCTACTACCTACAGTTACATATTAAACCATTGCGACCGTAACGCAAGCGTTTTATAAACAAAAACAATCAAAAATTCTTTTATTTTCATTATTACTTTATTACTTATTCATTATAAATTATTACTTATTTCAGCAACGATTTCGAAAATTAATTTCTTCTCTAACTATTGATATTATTTAAAAATGTTTAGTCCATAACAGTGCACATATAGATGACACACTCCTGATGTATTGGGAAATATTTTATTGTTAATCTTATACAGAGTAGAAATTTTTTTTTATGTTGGTAGAAAAGTACGAGTTTTTCAATAATTAAAAAGTTCAATTTTACTGGTACACACACATTTTAATTTTGAACTAGTTAAAAAAATATATTCTTTCCATTATTCTACAAGTATCTAAGTATTCGAAAACCAAGAAAAAATTAGGTTTGGGCTACTTTCATTTATGAGGTTTTTTTCCCAGGTTGGACCACTGTGCGCCGCGGCCCGTTTTCTTTAACGGAAGTTTTCTTTAATAAATAAAAATTTATTCTATTCTAATCTATTCTATTTCTTTTTACAAAATAAAATAAAAATCTAAGCTGAGATCCGATTTGAATTTTAAGAAATGTTGTGGTATCCATCAAAGTACCAATAATTGAACGTGGTGGCGAAGAAAAATGGGTCATCAGATTTATAATTTCCTTATATATTTTTCTAATCTATTCGAAATATTATTAACATAATACTAATATTTCATTTTCAATTCTTTTTTTTACATATTTTTTATGAAGATATGCATATAATAATATGCATTTATACATCACCTATAGGTGTACTATCCCCAGACCGCTATACAACAGAGCTATGATCTTTCGCTGTTCCCATGAGTGAGATAAAGTTCATGAGAGGTCAGGGCTGGGTGCAGGAGGTTTCTCCAGCAGCTTTCTCCAGCCGCATCTTGTCCTTTGTCATGTTCCAGCTCTTCTGTCTCGGGCCACTTCAACCTTTTCACCTTCCATCCAGTTCAGTCCAGGCCGGGTCTTATAGTCAGCAATTATTCCATATAAAGACTATACAGCTAAATAGATCTTACAATGAACTCTCTAACCTTTAGCTCGCTTAAACAGCCATTGTAAGTGAATCGTACAAGAAAGGCTGTGCTTAATTTTTATCGAACGAAAACAATAATTCACGATGTCAGGCGAACAATGAGAACACTAATAATTAACAAGTTTACAAAAAGTGACTACATGATTTGATCTTCAGAGCAAGACTAGCTCTCCAGTCCATAGCTCCTTATATATAATTTGAATCAGAACAGTCTATGTTCCCAACAAGAGTAGAAGATTCTCGAACGTGTATTAGAACAGATTGTAACTGGTCCAACAAAAAGTCTAGAAGTCTTTTCATATATTTTGTGTTTCACGTTAAAATATGAAAAAAATCTGGTGCGTGCGCGCAACACACAACTTTTACTTACCAACTCAACAGATTAAAAATTAATGAGTTTTGTTTATTGCCACTTCTCAAGGTTACACATTTTTCCACATTCATTTGTTATTTTTGTTTTCATTTGCTCTACAAAAAACACTAATTTCTTTTATTATTAAATAAAAGTTATTATTTGTGATAATTCGGCAATACAAGCATAATACTCCAAGTCGTCTGATTTTATAATTCTCTATGTACTTGTTGAAAATTTCATTTAGTTACCATGAAACAAATAATTTCCATTAAATGAATAGAAAGGCTTTAATTATTAACAATGGTTTGTCATTAAAGGCGTACTATGCATGCGTGGGCTCAACGTGTTTTATGAGTTGACTGAATATTTTTCTTTTTTTCTCCTCTATATGCTTACTTGTTTTTTATCATACCTCATATTTAACCATTTCTTATTTTTACGCGTACCTAGAGACAGTTAATTTCTCCATATAAACAAAAACAAAGGTACTTTATAGGAAACAAAAAAAAAGCCCCCTCAGAACATTTTAATAATGATAACGCTTACCTGATATTAAAGAACACCTAATTTTCATTAAACATGACGAATTTGATGAAAATCGTTAAAGCCGTTTTTGAGATAATCGAAAAAAGGTAAAAATTGGAAAAAACGTTATGCAATAAAGTACCCCCTCTGTTTGACCAATATTGATGAAATGTTGTCTATCACATCTTTGGTATATACAAACATTGAATACCCAGTTTGATCAAAATCGTTGAAGCCTTTATGGAATAAATAAAAAAAAACACGTGAAAATGGTACAAAATTTATTAAGTAATGTCCCCCCTCCGGTTGATCAATTTTGATGAAATTTTTATAGTCATATCTCGGGCATATTATTACATCAAGTGCTCAGTTTAATCAAAATCATTAGAGCCGTTTATGAGAACATAGAAAAAAAATTATTAGATAAAGTACCCCCTTCCTTCGAGCAATTTTGATTAATTTTTTGCTGTCACATCGCGGGGATATACATACACTAAATACTCAATTTCAGGTTCGCACGGTTTATAGTTTTTGAGCTAGTCTGTTCACACACACACACACACACACACACACACACAGACCATTTCGCGGGACTTGGTTATTTGGACTCAGGGGACCCCAAAACGTATATTTCCGTTGAATACCGGAAGTCGAAATTTTTTACGATCGCAATACTCCCCCTTACTATAAATTTCATGTATAGGTTAGTGAAAGTAAAAAGTATCATTTTTTGATCAGTTAAGTAATACGCGTCTTGTTTGTTTTAGGACTAAACGTTTCACCAAAACCTCGTCTCTTGCTGTACTTACCAATGGTCCAATACAAGAATGGTCTCAACTCGAAACATTTCTCTATACAAATTATCTTCCAATTTTCCTCTAATATCTCTGAGCAATTTTCCTTGGACTGCTATAGTGATGATTCGTGAAATATCTTAACAATGGGATAAAGCAAGAAAAAACCAGTCTTGCATTGGGCGAGCGATATTATCTTGTTTGAAAATACCAACTTTAGATGTCCTTTCCTCTGTATGCTTTCTGCATATATATCTATATTGGTATTCATCTCTTCTTTCCATGGATTCTCATATTACTCCTTTTTTTTTTTTAAAGAGCATTATTAATATATATTTTTTTTTTTTTAGATTAATGACCCTACTAAGCAAATATGAGAAACAATATCTTTGGACTTTATTATTATTTGTAGCAAGTATTTTAGTGAAAGGTGTGGTCTTATGGTCAGCCCTAGATATTATTGGATAATATTGGAAAAGTTAACTAAGAATTCGCCATTAGGCGACCGCAGACCATTGCCGCAACACTCGACTCTATGGCTTTACGCTCCGTCGGGGGTTTCACAACGTTCTAAGGGCAGCCAAGAGTAGGGAGTAATGTACGGGTGCGTAATATTATATCAATATACTAATAAAAATACCAATGGTTCGAGTCTGGAATGAGGGGTTTCTAACATTTATTCATTGGCGGACCCATAGAAAAACTCTCGTCCTTCCCATCCTGGTTGGAATAGGAAGGTGTTTTAGTGTTTCTTCTCATTCTTTTTAATAATCTGTTTTGTGGACAGCCAATCAAAAGGCTACTGTATTCGTGACCAGTGTTTCTTTGTTAGGTCACCTACTTCATTTTAGTAGGGTTATTAGATTTTTTCTTTCAAGAAAAGGAATGATATGATTTAAGGAAATCATAAGAAAGGAAAGGAGTGATTCATAAGAAAGGAATGATAAGAATTCCTTGCAAAGAAAATTACAAGAGCTGAATAATCAAGGTATATATGCTTTCTGAAAAGACAGGACCTCTAAGAAAAAGTTTTATATTTTTAGAAAAGAAAATACCGCTCGCTCAATACATAACTTTTCTAACTTAAAATAAGTGATTTTTCAGATGAGCCAATGAAAGTTTCTTATTTACCTTCCTTTGATATACGTTTTCCTGCTCTGTCCCATTGTTAAAATGATAGCGGAATTATCACTATCACGGTCTAAAAGCGATCTAGCTCAGAGGAATGAAAGAAATTTGGAAGATAATTCCTAAAAAAAAAAAATAAAAAAATATGGTATTTAATTTATACGATTCTTGCATTGAACCGATATTCCCCGATAGTGTATTTGGAGACGCGGCGGTTGTGAAACTACGCCGCAACACAGCCTTGCTACACTGTCGTTAATTAGAAGGGGCATCCTAAAAGTCGGTTTCTGATTTTTTTTTAATTTTTACTTTCACTTATTTTTTTATATATTTATTGAATAATAAGGGAAAGTAAAGCGATCCTCAAAAATTTCTACATCCAGTTTTAAACGAAAATAAACGTTTTTGGGGTCTCCTAAAATACATATATAACTATAAAAGTACCGCTAAATGGTCTGTGTTTTTGTCTTTATGCCAAGACTTGAACTGATATGATTTGTCGCAAGAAACTAATATTAGGTATTTGAGGTTCGTTATATGCCAATAGTTTATCAAAATTGATCAAACGGAGGGGGCACTTAATTAATTAATTTTGTCTCATTTTCACGTATTTTTTTTAGTTTTCTCAAAAACGCCACGATCAATTTTGATCAAACTAGGTATTTTATGTAACAACATAGGTTTAATCAAAATTCAATTGGGGAGACAATTTATTTACATTTTACGATTTTCTCAAAAACGGCTCTAACGATTTTTATCACACTCGTCATGTTTAATGATAATCAAGTATTTTTTTAATATCAGGAAGGTTTTATCATCGTAGAAAGGTTCCTATGGGGCTTAAATGAAGAAGAAAAAGTTTCTTCCTGTAAAATGCATTTGATTGTGTTTATGTAGTGAAATTAACTGTCCCTCAATATTCTTAGTGATAAGAAATGGCTAAATACAAAACATTATTAACACGTTCACACCTTGACTGTAATTCATGCCCCTCGCCCAGTGGCGGCTGAACTTAATGATTTTCGCTCTGTCTGACGGGAGTTATTCAAGGGTATTATGCAGTATTGGCAAACCAACATTAATAAAATAAACAATCCTTGTAATAATAAACCTCGTTATACATGGTCGTGGAACGTTTTGTAATGGACTAAAATGTCCGATACGGCAGTCTAGTGCAGGCCACCGGTGTACACGCCGGTGTGAACGTTTTAAAACTGAAAATCATAATGGCTTATGAATTATTAAATCCTTAAAAAAAAAAGAGATATCATGCAAGCATTATTTGCATCATAAAATAAGCAACTTATATTAGGTATTTATTAGAAAAAAAAAAAAGTATTATTGGCTGCCTCAAGATGATTTGAGAGAAGAGGTCTACTGAGGCTAAATGATGATATGACAATTGAATCAATATTAAATATGGTGAAATACTTATATGTATATTTTAGTCGTAGAAAATATCAAATATACCTACCTACTTTGTTTTTTCGTACATTAAAATAATACTACCCTTTGTTGAACCCTTAAATTATTTCGGTAGGCTTACATCTAAATTAAAACCCAATGGGTCACTTTTTGATTAGATAATATTTTCCTTTTTGAGTTTCTTGAAGAGAATATTCAGGGAGCGGACAAGTGCCAGGCGATTAGAAAGTACGTGCGGAAAATATAAGGAAGCGATCTTTGTAAAAAAGTCGAAGAGTGGCTCCTTGTTTTTGGCTAGCTGACAAGATAATCCCAGGAGATGACTGTACAGCTGTCGCAAGGGTGCGGCTACCATCTTTGGCCGTCGTCTTTTGTAACCCAAGTCATCTTAGTATTTTCCCCTCGTTTCACTTTGATTCTGTTCCTTATTTTGATGGAGGGAATCGTTTTGTAATGATTCGACCATTTCGGAAATAATCTAAGACGAAAAAAGTATATAAAAAATGTTATAAAAGAAGTAAACGTTGAGCTAACCCGGAGTACCATCAACAATTGGTTTTTCTTTCGTTTCAAACCCCTACATATAATAATTTATATAAAAGGTTAACAATCGATTTGGTGAAAGAATCTCAAGCAGGAGACACCCTTAACTGAGCTTATTTATAATTCATCAATAAGAAATAAAAATAAAATTCAATAAAACATATTATAATTCTACATACAGTGGATATCGTTTATAACGACATCGGTTATAACGACGTATCGCTTATAGCGACGGAAATCTTAAGTCCCAGGTCCCTAAGGTCATATTTAAACGAATTTTTACCCGGCTATTACGACCACGGCTATTGCGACTGATCGGCTATAGCGACCCATTTTGAGTCCCCCGGGGAACAAATAGATCTGTTATAACGTCCGCCTTCCGGAAAGAAGTCTTCCATCCGGCTTGCGGGATATTTTGATATTCCCCTGATTGTTTTTGTTTTTATTCCTAGAAATAAATTCGAATCAGTTGCGGCCTAGTTCTCGAATAAGACATATTTCGCGGTGATACCATGACAAAGAGAAGGGCATTTTCGTTAGACGAACAATTGCACATTTGCTGTCGGCAGGAAATTGGGTTGTCGAACAGAAGTCTTGCGGAGGAACTCAATGTAAGTCATTCAACTATTTGAACAATATGGTAAAATAGGGACAGCATTCGGGGACTAGTTGAACGCGGTGAATCGTTCAAAAAAAATAAATAAATAAATAATAAAGTGATAAAAAAGAATCAAATTCGTGAAAATTACGATGATTCAGATATTTTCAACGCAGATGAAACTGTACTTTTTTACAAGCTACTGCCTGATCTGACACTACATTTTATAGGGGAGAAACGTTCTAATGGAAAAATGTCAAAGGATAGAATAACGGTTTTGGTGGCAGCTAATATGACTCGAACAGAAACGTAAACTTTTTGTAAAAAGGAAATTTGTATTTATAAGAAGGCTATCATTACTATCAGCTGTTAAAAATGGCCTAGACCTGATATAACGACCGGCGTCGTTATAAGCGATATGTCGGATGTAACGACGATCGCCTATAACGACGAAGTTTGTACGGTCCCTTCAATGTCGTTATAAACGATATCCACTGTATCTGGGTTCGATTATTACTCCAGAAATTGCAATCTAACCAGAGATCATTCTTGTTGAGATCAGTCTTGGCCAACCGATGCTGCTTTGAGCTGCGTTGACACTTTGCAACCAATTACCTTTCTCTGCAAACAAACATAACGCTCTACAGCTCTGAAACATGCATAATGCCAAAAAATGGCGATCAGGATCTCCAAATATTCGAAAGATAAGTGCTCCAACGTGTATTGGGAAGAAAAAGAGTTGGATGCAAATGGAGAAGAAGGAGGAACCAGGAACTGTTAGATATCTACCGAGCGCCTGATGTCACTCAAATCCTTCGCGCTGGTAGACTACGTTGGGCTGGTCATGTGGCCCGAATGGGAAACGGCGAAATGCCAAGGAAGCTGCAGAGAGAGGCTCTTCGGAAGAAGACGGAGAGGAAGACGGGAACCACGATGGTCTGATGGTGTCGTGAACGGCGCTGGAACTATCAGGGACTGGATGGTGGCTGCCAGAGACAGAGACGTTTGGAGGAAGCTGGTTGAGGAGGCCAGGACTCATCACTGAGTTGTAGCACCATATTAAAAACGAATTTATATACATTAATTGTAAATTAAATAGAAAAATCTGGTGCATGCGCGCAACACACAACTTTCACTTACCAACTTACTTAGATTAGAAATTAATGCGTTTTGTTAATTGCCACTTCTCAAATGAACAGAACGGCTTTAATTATGAACAGTGGTGTGTCATTAAAGGCGTACTCCGCATGCGTGGGCTCAACGAGTTTTATGAGTTGGCTGAATATCTTTCTTTTTTTCTCCTCTTTATGTTCTCTTTATTTTTAGGCGTAACGAGAGACAGTTAATTTCTACGTATAAACAAAAACAAAGGTGCTTTATAGGAAACAAACAAAAAAAAGAGGCCCCAACCCCACCAAAAAAAAAAGCCCCCTCAGAACATTTTAATGATGATAAAGCTTACCTGATATTAAAGAACACCTAATTTTCATTAAACATGACGAATTTGATAAAAATCGTTAAAGCCGTTTTTGAGATCATCGAAAAAAAGGTAAAAATTGGAAAAAAAATTATGAAATAAAGTGCCCCCTCCGTTTGACCAATTTTGGTAAAATGTTGGCTATCACATCTTTGGCATATACATACATTAAATACCCAGTTTGATAAAAATCGTTAAAGCCTTTTTTGAGTAAATAAAAAAAAAACACGTGAAAATGATACAAAATTTATTAGGTAAAGTCCCCCCTCCAGTTGATCAATTTTGATGTAATGTTGGCTATCGCATCTTTGACATGTACATACATCAAATACCTAGTTTGAACAAAATCGTTAAAACCGTTTTTGAGTCAATAAAAAAAAACACGTGAAAATGATACAAAATTTATTAAATAAAGTCCCCCCTCCGGTTGATCTTTTTTGATAAAATTTTTACAATCATATCTCGGGCATATAAACAGATCAAATACTCAGTTTAATCAAAATCGTTAGAGCCGTTTTTGAGAAAATCGAAAAAAACTTAAAAAGTTATTAAATAAAGTACCCCCTCCCATTGAGCAATTTAGATGAAATTTTCGCTGTCACATCGCGGGCATAGACATACACTAAATACCCAATTTTAGGTTCGCACGGTTTATAGTTTTTGAGCTAGTCTGTTCACACACACACACACACACAGACAGACTATTTCGCGGGACTTGGTTATTTGGACTCAGGGGACCCCAAAACGTGTATTTCTGTTGAAAACTTGAAGTTGAAATTTTTCACGATCGCAATAATTCCCCTTACTATATTTTTCATATATAGTATCAATGAAATTAAAAAGTATAATTTTTTGATCAGCTAAGTTATACGCGCCTTGTTTGTTTTAGGACTAAATGTTTCACCAAAACCTCGTCTCTTACTGCACTAACCAATGTCATATCTCGGGCATATAAATAGATCAAATACTCAGTTTAATCAAAATCGTTAGAGCCGTTTTTGAGAAAATCGAAAAAAAATTAAAAAGTTATTAAATAAAGTACCCCCTCCCATTGAGCAATTTAGATGAAATTTTCGCTGTCACATCGCGGGCATAGACATACACTAAATACCCAATTTTAGGTTCGCACGGTTTATAGTTTTTGAGCTAGTCTGTTCACACACACACACACACACACACACAGACACACACACACACACACAGACTATTTCGCGGGACTTGGTTAATTGGGCTCAGGGGACCTCAAAACGTGTATTTCCGTTGAAAACCGGAAGTCGAAATTTTTCACGATCGCAATACTTCCACTTACTATATATTTCATATATAGGTAAGTGAAAGTAAAAAAAATAGTAAAGTTAATATGCGCCTGCTATAAAATAATGTCTTGTAAAAGTATTGGTATTAGTTTATGGGAAGTTGTTGGTTCCCTTAGGTTGGGGGCAAAAGCTCTATTATCAGACGGCAGATGTGCATGAAACTTTCTGAACCAAAATTCTAAAATTAAAAAAAAAAATGATTATTAGGATATATAGGCATAAAAAAATGCACGTTGTTTTTCAAAGCATTTCCCATCTTTTGTTCCAAAAACAGAAACTTTTAAGTATTGGACCCCGGTGATTACAGAGTTTGCCATGGTAATTACTCATTTTCAACCACGGTGTAGGTTTTTCCCCATTTTTTTTCTACTGTAACAACTAAAAAATGTCCTACGTGCATCATGTATTACATTCAGCAATCGTAAATTGTCGATTGAAAGGATGACATCCTTAATCATATGTGGACTATTATTTGTTATCCTAGCTTTGACAATAAATAAAAACTTTCTTCTCTCTCTCTCTCCCTCTCTCTCTCACACTCTCTCTCTCTCCCTCTCTCTCTCTCGTTTTCGGCTTCAAGTCATTATTTTAAGACGATTGTAAGAAATAAATAAATTATATCATAAAGAAGAATGGCTTTTACTGAACCATGAACTTTGTGATGAAAACCGTGGCCAAAGTGAGAGACTGGCCGTGAAATCCATTATTAGTGATTTATTGGAGCTGGAAATGTTGGGATTTCAATGGTTCAGAACAATATCTGTTAGGCGATCTTTTTTATCGAGAATTATTTAGATATTACCTTTTTATGAGTATCAATAATAGCTCATTACTTTATGAGTATTTTATTAAACTATTATTACATTATATTAGAATGAATGGAAGTTTCTATCAACCACATTATACTTCTTCCTCAACAGCTTACTGTCCATCTTCTTTTCAGTCAATCCAAGTACGTCATGCTCTCTTCTAATTTAATATTCCGAATTATTCTTGGTACTTTTCCTTTTTCTTCTTCCATCTGCCACCATTTCCATTATGAATTTCGGTATTTTATTGAATCCATTCTTTTTAAGCGGTGTCATTCCATTACAGTATCCTTTCATCTTCCTTGGAAAATAATGAATAGAAAAATATTTGCCTACAAAAAATCTTAATTATTTTATGATAAACATTCAAGAATTATTCCATGTCTTCAATTCGGCCCGATCTATATCATCATATTACTTTATTTATTAATTAATATTATATGTATATCAATATTATAGTAATAGTTATCCGTGGTAAAAAAAGTGTGCTGTTTAACTCTAGGATTACCAAGGGAGGTGATTTTGCACCTAACTTATTAAATTAAAATCTGAAAGAAAGTAGTCAGAAAATCATTGAAGATTAATGTAAACTTGTATTGAAATTTTTTTGTATTAATTTATGTCTAGAAAAAATAGTTAAATAAAAAAAATAAAATATAATTTTATAAAGGCATTGATACTAAAGTGATATGATTCCAATTATGACTGGATACTTTTTCTGTAAGCTTTTTTATTGCTTTCTCTTCCTAAATGCAAGTTTTATTTAATTTATTATACAGTCGTAAATTTCAATGACAATAAATTAACAATGTTTCCACAAAATTTTTTTCGACGATCACTTGCATCGAAAAATAATTAAATAATTAAAACCAATGCCTCAATTAAATATTTTGGTATTCAATAAACATATTTTTAGTTTAATGTTCCTTTTTTTATAAAAAATGCATTAGGACATTTATAATTTCGTCAAAATTATAGTTAAGACAAATAGTTATCCGTAGTAAAAACTCCTTTTAATTTTTTTTGTTTCTGGAATCGTTATGATAAATAAAGATCCTATTCAATTCACACATTGGCAGGAAGGGATTCTAAAAAAAAAAGGCAATTAGTTGAAAATCTGTATCTAAACAATCTGCTAAAATCCATAATTGAAAAGAACTAATTTAAATTTTCTAATAAAATGAAATCTTTTGGAATAAGTCCAAAAACAGCTCCCATACTGACATCCACCAGCCAGCAACACTTAAGAATTCTTTACAAATTTTTTCATGCATATTTACACAGAAATACTAACATGCTTATGGGGGATCTGGGCCCATGAATTCGAGAAGGAGGTTAACACTAAAAAAAAAAAAAAAAAAACCTCTGATGGGCCCGCGAATATAATTTAAAATTATTAAACTATCATTTTTATTAAGGCATTGGTTATAAATTTGAAAAAATTAATGATCTTTATTTTTCTTTAATTTACCTGAAAACACAATTTTTGAAAGCGTAAATTCGTTAAATTTCTTATATAACATGAATGATGAATTTTAGAAAAAATGGAATTTGTAATTGTCTAGAAAAATTATTTTTATTTCTCTCTATAATATTTTGTTTATATCAAATGTTTTCTAAATGTGTAAATATTGTAGTCAAATACACCTTGGTAATCATTGGGTTAAAAGTTGTGTACCAATAAATTCGTTGCATCGTTCTAACTCAAAGGTTTTAGCAGAGATTTTATTCGATATTTTTACCCAAATGGCTATTTATTTATATTAATTAGAATCGCATCGACAATATAAAACAAAACTGAGTATTGGATAATTAGATAACTTTCAGAGCAGTATCTAAAAGTGAGTGTAAGTTATTCGAGAGGCACTCGAAGATGTTCAAGTGCTAACTAGACACGTTTTTTATTTGTATAAACTACTTCTAAAATTATAAGTGCTCTTATACTTATTGAATCCGACAAACGTTCAATGTGCTTTTAAAGTTATGTTAGGCAATAATAATATTGGCTTATTCCGCTAAACGAGCCCAATCATGAATACATTGGAAATATACAGCATACGATTCTCTAAGCCTTAAAAAATGTCAGATCCACCAGAAAGTTAAAACCTAGTCATGTTTACTTCATTCATGCTAGAGAAAGTTTACTTCTTACTTTGTTCCTTGCGAATTTTTTATCTTCATGCGTTTATTTACATATGCGTTAATGTGATCATATAAAATAAGTAAGTATATATACGTATATACATAAGTTTATAGACATTAAATAAGTATATAAGCTTTATGAAGGAAAGTGCTCAACAGCTTCTCCTACTAATTCAGGAGAGGAGGTCTCTCATCCAGCTTCTTTTTAGCCGCCTTCTAAAGGGCATGTCAGCCATGGGGGCGACGATAATCAGACTGATATTATGTCCGTGTAATTTAACGAAAAATCGTGAATAAAGAGTTTGTATGTTTTTCGATTGTTGATTCTTGTAAGTCTCTATGCAGAGTTGCGTCACTTACGTACCTGGGAGCGTCCGTTATTAGTCTTAAAATTTTGGTTTAAAAAGTTTGTAATTTTCGTAAATGTGTCTTTTTAGCTTAGCCGAAAATCTATGAGGTGTATGTCCAAATGGGTTTAAGTAATTAGGTGTATGTATTCAGTTTCTGTCTAATTTTCAACTTAGAAGATTTGGAAAAAAGAGAGTAAAGTATTTTTAAGCGTATGATTTTTTTTTTTTTTTTTTGGCTCTATGATTTTATCCAAATCCTATTCATTTTTTTTTAATTTGACATAAGGGCCCCAAGTCATCCTGTCGAACATAAGTCAAAGGTATCGTAAAGTTTCTGTCTGTGCAATTTTGTTGTCGCCGATATAAACAGGTGGACACGTATCTTTTATTTATCTGAGTGTAAAAGTTATGTGTTGCGATCTGTCATGCCCTAGGAAATTAAAATATGGAAAAGTTAAAATATGGAACTCGGAATATTAAAGGTAAAGTTAGTGCATTTTTAAATTTTGCGAATGTTTTGGTTTATATAGTGAACTATAACAATGGAGAAAATCACGATTACCTATTTCATTCCTGTATTCTTGTAAAAAAATCTTACGAATCTTTTTTTCCTTGTTCTATTTTTCACTTGCGCATATCCGAAGTTTATGAATTTACTAGTAAATGTTTGTATACATATTACGTTTTTATCATTTATCATTTAGAATATAATCAAACGACAAACATTCTTATCTCAAGAGGTGGTGTCTGATACAAGAGCGACTGTAAATATAAATAAATATAGTGGGAAGAGGTGAAGAGGAAAAATTCAATCATTGCAACAGCACTGTTTTAGCCACTTCAGTCTCGGGCTTATATTTTACAGTAAGTACATGACATTATTGTTTGATGTACATTAATACGATCATTTTTATTATCTTTAAGACCTGTTAAATAGCCAGTGCCGTAGAAAGAAATATAAACATATTTGAAAGAAAAATCCTCCGAGCTTTAAAAGGAGCGATTTGAGATCAGTGTATTAATAAATGAAAACACAAAGTACATCTTACGGAAAATGGTCAGTCCTCATCTGATAATATGAAGTCGAGGAGGTTAGGATGGCCGGACGTGTTGCTCGAAGTAATCCATCAGGGAGCCTCCACACGACGATGAATTTCTCCATAACAGAGATGGATTATAATGCCAAGATGCAGATGGATAGATTTAATGACCGTAGATAGATAGGCCGAGGTAGATGTAATAAAATGGAAATAAGAAGCCCAGTATAGAAATAGGTAGAGAAGGGGGGGGAAAAAATACAACTTATATGTCGAACCTAGAGTACAGCACAAAGGGTCTGGTGACATATTTTATTTATTTATTAGATTAAATTAAACTTAAAACTTAAAACCTGTGGTGTAGGGGTTAGCAGCCTAAAATACTAAACGTCGGGGCTTCACGAATGGTTGTGGCCCTAGGATTTTCTAAAAGGGATAAAAAATCCTTGGCTATGCCGTATCTCTAATATATATTTTTTATTTTATTTTTCAGACATGTTGACCATCTTGATGGGATTGTTGATACCCTTGTATGTCTTCTACAAATACTACGTTTCCATTTACAACCACTGGGAGTCAAGAGGGTTCGTTACCGAACCCGGTAAATTTCCTTTTGGCAACGATGTACAGTTAGTAACTATGCAGGAGTCTCAGACACCTATTATAGACAAGGTTTGTTTTTTGCATTAATGGCTTCCATAAGATTGAATAATATTAAAAAATAAATAAGAAAATTGTTGAATAAAATTCAAATAAATAATATTTTTTAGATGTACAAAAAATACGATTCGGAGCCATATTTTGGATTCTACAACCTCAGAGTACCATTCCTCGTTGTCAGGGACCCGGAAATCATCAAGCTTATTCTCGTTAAGGACTTTTCTTATTTCCGGGATCGTTTTCCATCCAGAAAGTAAATAGATTATTAATATTATATACTAGCATTCCCCGTCGCGGCTTTAAAATCAATTCTGTAATCATTATCTTGGTATTGATTTAATATGATATGTTAACTGATGTTAAGGAGATTTAGTAGAATCGGAGCTTCCGGTAGGTGGAATGTTTGAGGGGGAAGCTGCCGGCTCAGTAGAAGAGAGGGAGACGTGCAATGGAGAAAGTTCACTAAAACCGCCGAAACAAAAAATTGCTTACTCTTCCTGAACGCTTCATTTTTCGGCTTTAAAACATAGTTTTCGACGCCACGTAGGGGCTCTCGAGTTAAACTCCTCGTATAAATTAGATATTTTTTCTCGAAGTGCAAAAATAGGTATCCGTTAGAGTAAAACGACAATTTCGCCATTTAAACCCCTTAGGAGTTACATTTTTGAAATTCCTTTCTTAGTGGTTACCTATATCGCGTTTAAAATCTAAATTCCGAACTTCAAGTTTCTATCATAAGTAGTTTTTGCTCTGCGTTGATTCTGTCAGTCAGGACAAAGCCTCTTATATATATATAGAGATAAAGATCCAATGACCGTATGTTTGTTACCTCCAAACTCAAATGTAATGGATGGATTTAAAGTTTTGGACGTGAATAGTTTAGAGTACGTAACATCTTAGTAGAAGATTGCCGGTTTCTACTTTTTATATAACCAAATGCAAAAAATGTTATAATGGATAGAATAATATTCTTTTTAGGTTATTTTCTATTACTTCTTTATTTCTTCTGCAAGTTTAAAGCAGTAAATTTTTATAAAGCAAAGTAGGCTAATATTTAATTTTTCCCCATTTTAATTGGTCCCTGGGTTTATATTTTTTATTGTATTTAATCGAGCTAAACACCTGGATTAATGCAAACCCGTTTACAGCGGTAATATCCTTACACAGTACACTCTTGATAAACCGGCGGTTGGTTGATCCGGCACTTCGGTAATCCGGCGGCCGCTTGAAGAACGACTTTCTTAAGAACCCACCACTGGAATTTTATAATTACTAAAATTAGCTCATTTTTTTTCTATTATATAAAATATTGATAGAACAGCGAATTTTTAGGAAAGTGAACCCTATGATTCTAAACCTTCCTTACTTCGGCAATTTTAAAGGAGCAATTCTTGATAGCAGTCAAGTGTGTGTTGTAGTGTTTAGTATAGCCAACAGCTAGACAGATGGTCTTAACTTGAGAAGCTGCTCTAGGATTTTTTAAAGGACGGCAAAATATAGGACTCCCACTGTAGCGTCGTCCGATTAGCCTTATTAGTCCCGTTGAAAAGGGACGTTAATTAAAAAAACAAACTTTGTTTTATTATTATTAAAAAGCAAGTCAAATCTTTCAACCAACGTTTCGGAATTCCTCCATCTTCAGGGTTTTTTAACCTTTATAAAAATTACTCTATATAAATTTCACTATGGTGCAGTTAATTCGTTTCCATGGATGACGCACTGATCCAAATGGGTTAGTGTTATTTCTGACCGCTCACTTTGGTCATATCAAGATTATGTCACTATTTAAATTTAAAAAAAAAATCTGGTGCGTGCGCGCAACACACAACTTTCACTTACCAACTTAATTAAATTAGAAATTGATGTGTTTTGTTAATTGCCACTTCTCAAAGTCACACATTTTTCCACATTCATTTCTTATTTTCGTTTGCTCAATAAAAACACTTTTTTTTTAAATAAAAGTTTTACTTGTGATAATTGGGCAATGCATAATACTCCAAGTCGTCTGATTTTATAATTCTCTTTGTAGTTGTTGAAAACTTCATTTAGTTACCATGAAACAAATAATTTCCTTTAAATGAACAGAACAGCATTAATTATGAACAATGTTTTATGAGTGACGGAATATTTTTCTTTTTTTCTCCTCGATATGTTTATTTGATTTTTTCATATTTCATAATTAGTCATTTCTTATTTTTAATCGCAACGAGAGGCGATTAATTTCTCCATATAATCAAAAACAAAGGTACTTTATAGGAAAACAATAAAAGATCCTTCCCCATTTAAGCTCCTTCAGAACATAATAACAATGATAAAGCTTATCTGATATTAAAGAACAACTAATTTTCATTAAGCATGACGAATTTGATCCAACTGCCGTTTTTGATATCATACAAAAAAGGATTTGCTCTATAAAAAAACACTAATTTTTTTATAATAAAAAAAAAATTTTACTTGTGATACTTCGGCAATGCAAGCATAATGCTCCAAGTCGTCTGATTTTATAATTCTCCATGTAGTTGTTGAAAACTTCATTTACTTACCATGAAACGAATAAATTCCATTAAATGAACACAACGGCTTTAATTATGAACAATGGTCTGTAATTAAAGGCGTACTCCGCATGCGCGGGCTCAACGTGTTTTATGAGTAGACGGAATTTTTTCTTTTTTTCTCCTCTATATGTTTACTTGATTTTTTCACATTTCATATTTAGCTATTTCTTATTTTTAGGCGTAACGAGAGACAATTAATTTCTCCATATAAACAAAAACAAAGGTACTTTATAGGAAAACAATAAAAGATCCTTCCCCATTTAAGCTCCTTCAGAACATATTAATAATGATAAAGCTTATCTGATATTAAAGAACAACTAATTTTCATTAAGCATGACGAATTTGATTCAACTGCCGTTTTTGATATCATAAAAAAAAGGTTTTGCTCTATAAAAAACCACTAATTTTTTTTTATTATTAAAAAAATTTTTACTTGTGATACTTCGGCAATGCAAGCATAATGCTCCAAGTCGCCTGATTTTATAATTCTCCATGTAGTTGTTAAAAACTTCATTTACTTACCATGAAACGAATAAATTCCATTAAATGAACACAACGGCTTTAATTATGAAAAATGGTCTGTCATTAAAGGCGTACTCCGCATGCACGGGCTCAACGTGTTTTATGAGTTGACGGAATATTTTTCTTTTTTTCTCCTCTATATGTTTACTTGATTTTTTCACATTTCATATTTAGCCATTTCTTATCTTGTTAAGATTCCAATGGCTTATTAACAATCATGTCCAATTTATGGTATTTATTGACGTACGTCAATACTCTTCACTGATACCTACTACCATTGACTACCTACTACTATTGACTTAGTCAATAAATACCATAAATTGGACAAACTTTGTCCACCTCCCGTTACTCGCAAAATTTGCGTGATCGGGTAGTAGGTATCAGTGAAGATGAGGATTGGCTCAACTTGGAGCCGAGCTCTGTGGTGTAGTGGTTAGCATCCGCGCATGTCACGCGGGAGACCCGGATTCGACTCCCGGCGGAGCCAAATCTTTTCTCTTCAAAAAATAAATTATTTAAAAATAATTTAAAAAAGGTGGTCACCCACAGATTAAGATTAGATTAATATAAAAACAAAGGTACTTTATAGGATAACAAAAAAGGCCACTTCCCCATTTAAGCCCCCTCGGAACGTTTTAATAATGATAAGGCTTACCTGATATTAAAGAAAACCTAATTTTCATTAAACATGACGAATTTGATCAAAAACAATAAAGCCGTTTTTGAGATAATCGAAAAAAGGTAAAAATTGGAAAAAAAAGTTATTAAATAAAGTCCCCCCTCTGTTTGACGAATTTTGATGAAATTTTTGCTGTCACATCGCGGGCATACACATACAATAAATACCTAATTTCAGGGTCCCACGGTTAATTGTTTTTGAGCTAGTCTGTTCACACACAGACCATTTGGTTTTTCTATTGGTTATTCCCTGGAGTCAGGGGACCCCAAAACTTGTATTTCAGTTGAAAACCGGAAGTCGAAATATTTTACGATCGCTATACTTTCCATTACTATATATTTCACATATAGGTAAGTGAAAGTAAAAAGAATATGAAAAATTATACAATTTATATTAATTATCTAAATTATGTTTATATCATAGAATAACACTTTTTTAGGTACGATTCAAAAAAGGATAAAATTCAGTACCACCTCTTCACTCTCGGAGGCGACAAATGGAGAGCTTTAAGAGTGAAGATGACCCCAACATTCAGCAGTGGGAAGTTGAAAGGGATGTTTCCGCTATTTATCACCTGTGCAGAGGTAATTTTAATATATTCTAATATACATATACATAAATACATTTCATTTACTTTCGTTCACGGAGCGTGGTAGCTCATTGATAAGGCATTGAGGTGCTGTGCTCAAAATTCCAAGTACGAATCTGGCTTAGCTTAGGAATATTCTGTCACAGATCGTGGAGGCCGCCCGGTGGCAAACCGACCCTCTAAAATGAGGGTACTCTTAATTGAGAAATTGAGGGGGGAAACCCTGGCGGTTGAGCGTGATCTTGGTCAAATTGCTACACACTACTGGATTTTTATAATTACGAAAAAATCTATTTTTTTTCAATATAAAAGAATGATAGAGCAATTAATTTTTTAAAAAGTGAACACTACTTAAGTAAACCTTCGAAACTTCGACAATTTTAAAGGAACAACTCTTGATAGCATTCACATGTGGTTAGCACAGCCAACTGCTATATATAATTTTGCCTATGCAGGAATAATTAGGATAGGGATCTTTAACGAGTACCTGACATCATACAGGCTCGATACCTCCATTTTACGTCCTATCCGAAGGACGGCATAGCCAAGGATTTATTTTTTAATTTACTCCCATATAAAAATCCTAGGGCCACCGAGACAGCTCAAACATTAGCAATGCTTTCCCAAACTTAGTTCCCTTGAACCAACATAAAAAAATATATCGTTGTACCATCTGCTCATAAATAGGAATATCTAAACAAAACTTGCATCGTATTTAAGACAAAGCCTTGGGATTAGGAGCAAGCATGGGTTCGCCATATCGACTAAAATCAGTAACGAGGCATTTGTTTCGAACGATTCGGACGATGCAACAGTGGGAGTCCTAAAGTTTGCCTATCCAGGTATAATTAGGATAGGGATCTTTAACGAGCACCTGACATCGGGACCTCCTTATAAAATGCTTGAATATAATTGTAGCCCTTAGCTTTAAGTTGGGTGTATATATGTTTAGGTTATTCATTCATTTCTTTTTTATCATTGTTTCTTTCTTTCATATTTTTATACTAATATTAACTGTACACATATCTTTGTAAATAGATTGCATTTAAATGATCGTAACGGAGGCTCTCCAAATAAAAAAATATTAACTGAAAATCCGGATAGTTTTATCATCCTATCGTAATTATAAATTGTTTATTGAACAACAATAACATATGACGTCTTGTCATATGTTATGTTACCATAAAATCATATACCTGCATATGACAAATTTTGACCAAAACGTTAAGGCATGTCTATGAATCTAAAAAGGAGTTGAATGAGAGATCGTAATTTCTTGACGGCCTACGACAGTATCAAATAATGTTTTAAACCAGAAATCGTTGATATGGCGATGTTGTACTTATTGTCTGCCTAAATATGTTCAAATCAAATAATTTTTTTTATTTTTTTTTATTTAAGGTTTATTGGCTTTAATGTTACACATGTAGCCATTGAGTCTGGCCCATTTCGTATTAATGTGGTTAGTATTAAGTTAAAAACAAAAACAAAGCAAAAATTACAACTTATCCATAAGTCTATATCACATTTCAATATTTCACTCACTAATATACAACACAAGTATTTACAGATAAATTATAAACGAATTTAAAAAAATGTATCATATATAAACAAAATTAAAACCTGATATCATAAATTAAAAAAAAAGAAAGAAAATAAAGCTGGTATCACAAATTATAAGCAAAATAAAAAAAAAAATAAAAAACTGGCATCATATTCATAAACAGATTAAAAAATTAAAAACTGACATCATATTGGTTTATCATTGGCATATTGATTGCAAATAGAAAAAAATATCATTCAATTTCCCCACGCTATCCACGGTAAGTATATTTTGGATTGATAAATCCTCATCACCCTCAACCATATATTTTTCCAAGTACCGTTTTCTTATACTATCGGAAAATGGGCAGTGCAATATTACATGCTTTAAACTATTAATTATAGTTTCACGACAGAACTTACATTCTTCGTCAGTTCTAATGACGTGTCTTGAATTCTTGTAAAATATTTTTAAGAATTCGAAACCAGAAATTCGCAATTGGCTAACTGTTCTTAACTTCTCTATGTTTATATTGAATTTTAAATAACTTTCAGGTTCAGGGTTGGTGAAGCTACAGATGGATCTATATATTGGATTATAATTTGAGTTAAGAGCTCTGTCAATGTCTTTCGACAATAAATGATTCGATACTTTTTCCAAAATATCTTTTTTATTAGCTATTAAAACACCGGGGTTATGTAAAACTGCAAAAAAATTTTCAATGTGATGATCAATAGCCAGCATTTTTACTTGTGTTACCCAATTAAAAGACACGTCTTGCTTTTCGTTATCTAGTTCCACTAGTCTATCGAAACATCTACGTGGCAGTCTAGAGTCAGGGAGAGACAACGTTTTTATGCAGAAATTGATAATTTTCTTTAGAATAGTAACTATGAGTGGATTGCGGCCTGTTTCTAGACGAACTATGTAATTTGGCGTGCATTTAGGCCAGAAATATAGATATTTTAAGAATTTTATTTGGGTTAACTCAATCATTTTATAATAGTTTAAACTCCAAACCTCTGCAGCATACAGGAGTGTTGATGATATCATAGAGTCAAAAAGTACCATTTTCGTTTCCCATGCGCGGCTTTTACCTTTTCTGAGAATGTCCCTCACTTTAGCACTTGCAACGTTAGATTTTTCAATAAAGTGCTGAGATGCCAGAAAGAACTTTCCGGAGGATGAAAATGGTACTCCTAGGTATGTGTAGGATTTTGTGTATTCAAGAACATTAGCATTCCAAAAGAGAGGCTTTAGTTTTTTCATTTTTGGGGATTTATGGAGAACTAATATTTTAGATTTTTTCGGATTTAAAATTAACGAGTTTTGGACGCAGTATAGCTCCATTAATTCCAAATTTTTATGTGTATCATGCCAGGACGTATTTAAAAGCACTATATCGTCGGCCAATAGAAGCATTATAACTTCATTTTTAGAATCAATAGGTACACCCCTGGCACCATTATTTTGAAAAAACCTAATTATATCTGATAGAAATAAGATAAATAGGGTAGGACTGAGACTCTCCCCTTGAAGGAGACCAGAAGTAATACTAATGCCCTCAGATAGTTTGTCGCCGGCTTGAATTTGCATGACAGCATTGTCATACAGCGCTTTTAAAATCCTTATTATTTTACCGCTGATGCCAATGTCGAATAGTTTTTGCCACAGAAGAGAGTGGTTTATGGAGTCAAACGCTTTCTTGAAATCCACGAAAGTAGCGAAAATATAATTCCCTTTAGTGCGAAGATTAATGCCTATCAGTGCCATAAGTGAAAAAATATGCTCGACGCAACCTCTTCCCGCTCTGAACCCTGCTTGTTCCTCTGGGATCAGGCTTTCCCTTTCGGCCCATTCCTGTAACCTATATGCCAAAATAGCTGTAAATAGTTTTGTTATATTATTGATGAGGGATATGCCTCGATAATTATCTAAATCTTTTTTGTCTCCTTTTTTGTGTAAAAGAATTAATTTTGATTTAGACCACAAATCCGGTATTTTTTCAGTTTCCATTATATTGTTAAAAAGATTCAGTATATAATGCTCCCATTCCGGTGTCAAGCTTTTGAAAACTTTAGAGGTAAGATTATCGGGACCTGGGGATTTATTATTTTTTCTAAGTTTAATACAGTTTTGTAGTTCTTCTAAAGTAAACGGCAAGTCTAAAACTGGGTGAGTTACTGAAAAAAAATTAATTTCTAGAATTGATCTTCGTCCGAACAATAAACTATAATGTTTTACCCATTGATCAATACTTATTTCATTTGAATGCATTTTAAAAGGTTTAAGAGAATTGACTACTTTCCAAAATTCAGTACTATTTTTAACATCCTGTAGTTTCTTTATAATATTTTCTCTATGCTCTATTTTTTTATGGTCTAACAATTTCCTATAATTATCTTTAAATTGGAGGTATTCAATTACTACATTTTGAGAGAAATTATTTTTTAACATTAATCTGTATTTTCTTCGGAGCGTTCTTTTTAATTGCCAACATTCAGTGTCGAACCATTTATTTTTTGCCCCAAATCTCGGCTTATTTTTTTGATTCTTGTATACCATTAGGCCAGAATCAATCAAAGATTCAGACATGCAGGTTATAAAGTTATCATAAACAGCGTCCATGTCTTTTGAATGGAAGTATATTCTATTTGATGAAGAAATATATTTTTTAAAATATTCAGCCTTATTACTGTCCCATTTTAAATTCTTCCATGATTTTTGAGCTTGGTTATGAAATTTAGTGTCCTTAAATGGACCATAATCGTAGCGAATACTGAAGAAACAGGCTAAATGATCGGAAAAATCAGTAAAAATTGAAATATTCATATCCAAAAACAACTCGATCAAATTTTCATTTATCCATACCAGATCTATTGTGCTTCTACCTTTTTTTGAGATATAGGTAAATTTGCCAGGCCTATCAGAAAGTGACCGCCCGTTGCATAAAAACAGTCCAAGTGACTCCATTGCTTCAACAAGTAATTTACCGCGTTTGTTAATACTTTTATGATTAGCTATTCTTGTTCCGTAGAAGTTTGAATCTTCAAATAAACTGTTATCTAAATTATTCAAATGGCCTACATGACTGTTAAAGTCCCCACATAAAACTATATAGCTGTTAGGTAAATCAGTTATTATATTATACATTAAATAAGTAAAGTTATCTATACTGTTTTCAAAATCGCATTCTTGTGGGAAATAAAAATTTCCTAGGATTACAGTTTTATGTTTAATACTAAATTTTACTATAACCATATATTGATTTGACTCTATTATAGTAATACTATGAGCTATGCTTTTGTTTATAAATGTAATAATGCCTCCGCTTGCTCTACCTGTGTGTTTTTTTTTAATAGCATTACTAATAACAGGGGTGTAGTTCTTTAACCAAATTGGAGTAATAAAATTATTATCAGTGAGCCAGGTTTCTACTATACATACAGCTAGATTGTTATTTGAAATATTCACATCATCAGGGTTTACATTTAGTAGATTTGAATAGCCCCTTATATTACAAAATATTATATTAGTTGTTAATGTGTTAGTATAATTTTCTTTACCAGTTTTAGTTCAAATCAAATAATAGGGCTATTAAATTTGGAACACGATTTCTTGAAACATTATTCACACAAGTTTTTAATCAATGGTATTTGTTTTCAGGATCTCAGTAAGATGCTACTGAGTAATGAAAGTAAACCAGTAAATATAAAAGATATTACAGCATGTTATACGATGGATACAATCTGCAGTTGTGCATTCGGTTGGGAAAACAAGAGTTTCAATGAAAATGAAAACGAGTTAAAAAAAGTTGGCCACTATATAACGACAATATCAAAAACAGCTGTTGTCAAAAGGGCTTTGAGGAATGTATTTCCTGGCTTGGTCAAACTTTTAAATCTGAGGTAAAATATAAACAATTAATATAAATTATTTTTTTTAAAACTTGTCCAGATGATTTTTGGATTAGTTTTGACTCGCAAAAATATCAGACAAATTATAAACATTTTAAGTATAAAATAATAAAAGAAAAACAAATTAACATTGGATGCAAAATTATAAAAAATAAAATTATATACCATATAAAATATTTAAAAAAAATTCTGAAATATTTCGGATTAAATTTTTTATCGTTTTTGGCCTATTTATATTAATTTTGTAATGTTGAAAACTTTTATAGCTACATAATACGGGTGTCTAAAAAATAATGAGATATGTTAGGTACATTGGATGTAATATAATATTTGTTTTCAGGTGTCTTGTTTCATATTTATGAGATTTATATAATAGTTTAAATTATATTTTATATACATGAATACAACACTTCTTAATAACTAATTATACATTATACATTCAATACTTTGACTGCTGTGTACAATTTGGAAGTTTCATATCTTCTACTTTTTTTTAAATATAATTTTTAAAAGTGCATTATGGTTTACAACTGGCGGGTGAAGCGTAATAATTTATTGTAATTATTATTGTTAATCTTTAGTATATTTTTTCAGATTAATAAGCGCTGAAATTGAAGATATGCTAATAAAAATGGTTGGAGATACTATAGCGTACAGAGAGGCGAATGGTATCAAAAGGAATGATTTTTTAGACTTGTTGATCCAACTAAAGAATAAAGGATACATTGAGGATGATAAGAAAGATGGAAACGATGCAATTGTTGAACCAGTAGGTAAGTAGGGATGACCGATTGTCGATTGTCAGTTGAAATCGATGGTTACGATTCCATCGATTTGATACAACAATCAACCATCGAAACTTTTTCTGATTTTTAATGACACGATTAAAAATTCAAAGAAATCGCTACACCACATTAAAATTGAACAGATCTTTTTTTTTATTTAGAACTTCTCCTCTTTTAGTTAAATTTAAAATGGTTAAGGTAATTTCTCATGTTTTTACAGAAATGGATATTGGAACGCTGACTGCACAATGCTTTATCTTTTTCGTTGCTGGGTTTGAAACGTCAAGTTCGGTACAAAGTTACTGCCTCTATGAAATGGCTCTGAATCTAGATATTCAGAGGAGATTGAGGAAAGAAATCATCACTATTATCGAAAAACATGGTGGTATTACCTACCAAGCAATTCAGGAAATGGAATACCTTGATATGGTTGTTTCAGGTAAAGTATTACCTGATTATATATATTGCAACGCTGATAGTGTATTATTGTTTTATAAGTTCACGTTTATCGTTTAAAAAGTACCATAGAATATTGACATTTACCTAAGACCCCAAAAACTGAACTATCAGATCATCCCATAAATAATGTCGGTTTAATATTCTGTTTGTTTATATTTAGACTACTTTTCCCTCCTTTTCAATTTATTTTTGTTTTGATGATAGGTAAGGTACCTACCAAAATTAGGAAAGTGGGTCCCTCATGAATTAAGCCACGGTAATTTTCAACAGCGGGGGAACACTTCCTTTTCCCTCCTCGCCCGTTTAAATTGTGAAACTTTTCTGAACAGGATAGTAACTGGAGATGAAAAGTGGGTTTTCTATCTGAATTTAAGACGGTCGCGGCAGTGGTTAGGACCTGGAGAAACACCTAGGACAGAAGCGAGAGAAGGACTTCATCCAAAAAAAATTATGATGTCTGTATGGAGGAATACGGAAGGAATCCTTCATCATGAATTCCTTGATCTTAACCAAACTATCACTAAAGATCTATACTATGATCCCCTGGAACGAATGAAGCAAGCAATTGAGAAGAAAACGATCAATAGACAATGCGAGGCCCCATGTTGCAAAACAAACATTGAAAAAATTAAAGGACTTTGGATGCGAAATTATTCCTCACACACCGTATTCTCCAGACTTGGCGCCTTCGGATTATGACGTTTTCCGCAGTCTCTAAAACTCATTAAGCGGCAAGAAAATGAATTCAGTCGATGAGGTGAAAAACGAGGTGTTAGCTTCTTTAATTCACAACCGAACGATTATTCAGAACAGGAATTCAAAATTTGGTTTCAAGATGGCAAATTGTTGTAAAACAAGATGGTAAATACATTTTAGATTCAACGTGTTTTATTGATTTTATCCCATACCTTATAGCATGCCATTAAAAACCGACATTACTTATGGGATGACCTGATGTATACTAAGAGGGAAAAAAAAATAGAAAGTGGAAAATTGGTGATTTTTTTTAGCTGAGCCGAACATCTGTATGTGTTTAATTAAGGAGATGCATGCATACTGTTTCCGTCTGATTTTTCATTTCGATGATGTGGAAAGAAGAGAGTTGGGTATTTTTAAATGTTTGTTCAGTGTATTTTTTCATATTGAATTGTGGCCCCTAGTCATACTTCTGTCGAACTGAAGTACTAAGTGAGGTAATGTGTCTGAAGAATTTGGTTGTCATTGATAAAAACTGTCTTCAAAGTATGAAAGTTATTTGTTGTGATTTTATTATGACTTAATTTAGCTTTCCAAAGTAAGTACCATTGTTGTGATGGCAGTACGTGTTTTAAAAATTCATTGAGGTCTGGAGTCATGGTGAATGGTTAAAATTCGTCTGCGTAAGTTGTATTCAAAATTTCAGTGTTGATATGCACTGAATGTATGTAACGTAAAATAAGGGAGCCAGTATTGATGGATTGATTGATATGGAACTCCTGCTAGGATTGGTTGGATTGAAGATATCTCTGAGCTCTGCAGGGTGAGAAAAAATTGTAGAAGAGGTAAGTATGGAGTATAAGACAGTATATGTGGGGTAGTAGAGTTTGTACGTCCAATTTATATGTAACATATATTAATAAAAGTTATCTTTCTGATCTTTCTGACCGCAACCCAACCATTTCTACTTCATTAATAGATATTTTAATTTGAAATAATTTAGAAAAAAAAACACACACACACAAAAACTTAAAGAAAGTCTAAATCAGCGAACATTAATGATGGGAGCTAAGGCTGAAAAAAAAATAAAAACTACACACACAACCCAGAATGGTCTTGGCCTCAGCACTCTGTAAGGGAGTACTGTTTCTTGGTCAGCGGTCGTGCAAGCAGGCGATTTGACGATGATCACGCTCAACATCCAGGTTATTCCCCTTTAATATTTCGATTAATTGTACCCACATTATAGAAGGATCTCTCAGTCCACAAGACGAACTGTTGCGAAATATTAAAGGTATCCTGCCAAACCAGATTCAGGATCTTGAGCACAGCAACTCTTTGCCGTACCAATGAGCTACCCCGCTCCCCGAGCTGAGGTACATGCCTAAATTTCAATAATTTTTATCCAAATGTTTCTTAATTTTAGACTTCTTTATATTTTCTTGCCGTTACAACATTTTTTTTTTTTTTTTATTTTGTTCTCCATTCCTTGCCTTTTAGGCTATACGGGGATTTCCTGGGCCTAGTGAAAAGGGGGGGGATTGATGCCAAGTATTAAAATTATCCTGGCTCCAGATTTTGAACTTGATATTTTCGAGTTGCTATGGGCAACGCGTATGCCTACTCGGCGATCCCGACACCCTTACGGTTTATAACAAGTTAGGTTAATACATTTTGACAATTTGTTCAATATTGTTTGTATTGACCAAATCATATATTTTCTGGTGAAGCCCGGGAGCCCCTTTTGGTCAAGATGGTTCATATATAAAAACACACACTTTTATGTACCCATTTATAATATATCGAAAACCTTTCAGCTTTCTATTTTTAAGGGAAGTGAAAGAGTGTTATCATAAGAATGGGTAATTTCCTCTCTCGTATAAAGATCTGAAAACATTAAGTAACCACTTTTGGTTACGTGTCTCTCTGTTGTCAAATATTTGTGAGTGGAATTATTTCTGCTACCTCATGTCCAATTTAGGTGGGATTGAGTGATCGTGGGAATCGGTATCTAGATAGGTTCCAAATCAGATTTTCCTAATTCCTTTCACTTATACATCCGCAGCTTGAAAACTTTCATTGGCGCGCCTTATTTTTAAAAGGGCTATTCCGGTTTCGCTATAAGCTGAAGTAATGTTCCAGATTTTTTTTCTTCATACTCTTCGTAGTTTTATTTTATTCTTTTCAGATGGACAGAAAATATTATTTTTTACTTTTTTGAATATTTTGATATTAACTATTTTACTTTTACACAAAAAATTACTTTTTATAAAGGTAAAAAAGTGTTTTTCTGTAATCGTTGAATAATGGTAAGATTACTAAACTGAAATGAGTGAAGACAGTGAAACATTTTGCAATAGAGTGAAGAAAGTGAATTGCCTTCTTAATTAGTAATAAGTATAAATTAAAAAATAATTTGAAGTTGGAAATTAAATGCTTTTAAATGTTACTTAACATTGTAAGAATTTATTTTAACAAAATAAATTGAAATGTGAATGAATTATTTGTGGAAATAATCAATATATTTTAAAATTTAAATATAATAATAATTACCTTCCTTGTTTATAACCTGCACTTGTTTATTTCACTGTTATTCATTATTTGTTTATATTTCACGAGAGTTGTAAATTCTACTTTTTTCACGAGTGTAATATTAAAGTTTTTCTGTAATCGTGTAATACATGATCAGATCTAACCAGAATATGAACAAAATTAGAATGTTGTGAAGATTATGGTATGTTGTTGGTAGGTTATAAGCATGGTTGTGAAAGGTTATAAGCATATAGGGTAAACGTTTCACTCGAGTTGTAAAATGATCTACTTTCGTCTCTTGTATAATAAATAACTATATCATATAATTTTTTGGATTCTCAATTGTATTTTAAATTTATCATTAACAGTTTTGAATATTATCAAGCTGATGGCTGTGCTTGACTGCCGGTTCTTCGTTCATATTAACAACTTTTTAGTAGTAATATGAACGTTAGTAGTAATTAGTAATAATTTTTCTGTGTAGGTAAAATTATTAATTAAAAATTTTTTTAGGAATCATTGGAAAAAAACGTTTCTATGATGTTTTTATGATTTAATTGTATTCATTGTTATGCCCATCATTATTTAATAGTGTAATTCTTGTAACTCATCTCTTCGCCTAATGCCAGTGGAAACACTGTTTCAGCCTATAAAATGTGTCCTATTTTTTTTTTGAATACCTAACTATTCCTAAGTGTAATAAGTTTGTTCTGTTGTTTTGGTTTAATTTTTCATAAAGTTTTTGAAATCCTATTTCTTAATTTAAGTATATGGTTAAATGGGAGTTGGAAAAAAAAAAACAATACTAAAATATATTTATCAAATACATATATCAATACAGTACGATCCTGATAATCAGGCACACAAGGAATAAGAAAACCGCCAGAATATCGAAAATTCAGGATCATATATATATATATATATATATATATATATATATAAAAGATTATATGTGAAGTATTCTTATACTAAATAATAATCTAACATTATTTGTGATAAACAATTTTATTCATGCACAAAGGTATCATCCATTATCACAACTGTTCTAATAAAAACATATGGTTTTATAAAAACATATGGTTATTTAATAAATAAACTAGTAGTCAGAACTAATAATAAGAACTTAGTTCTTTAACAGATATATCAATATGGATGTATAATCAAGAAAAAATAAATTAATAATAATAATATCAAACCACTTGCATAATGAAACATTCGAACAGATGCATCGTTACTAATTTTAGTCGATATGACAAACCCATGCTTGCTCGTAATCCCAAGCCTTTGCCTTGAAGACGATGCAAGTTTTGTTTAGGTTTTCCTAATTCCTGGTTATAAGCAGATGGTACAATGATATTTTCTTTAAGTTGTTTCAAGGGAACTAAGTTCGGGGAAGCACTGCTAATGTTTGAGCTATCTCGGTGGCCCTAGGATTTTTATATGGGAGTAAAAGAACCTTTGCTATGCCGTCCCTTGGATAGGTCGTAAAATGGAGGTCCCGAGCCTGTACGATGACAGGCACTCGTTAAAGATCCCTATCCTAATTATACCTAGATATGCAAAATTTAGAACTCCCACTATAGCATCGTCCGATTAGCCTTAGTATCATAAAGAGACGTTAAACAAACAAACAGAAGTCGAAATTACCCAACATTAGGAGATACTTACATAAAGAATAAAAATGGATTCTGATTTCAAATCTAATATATATATATACTAGCATTCCCCGTCGCGGCTTTGCCCGCGAGCCTTTAAAATCAATCCAGTGATCATTATCTTTGTATTGATTTAATATAATATGTTAACTGATGTTAAGGGGATTGAGTAGAATCGGAGCTTCCGGTAGGTGGAATGTTGGAGGGGGAGGCTGCCGGATCGGCAGAAGAGAGGGAGACGCGCAATGGAGAGTTCACCAAAACCGCCGAAACAAAAAATTGCTTACTCCTCATAAACGCTTAATTTTTCGGCTTTAAAACATGGTTTTCGACGCCCCATATCAAGATCTTAAAAATGAGTCGAAATTAGATATTTTTTCTTGAAGTGCAATAATAGTTGTCCGTTAGAGTTAAAGACAATTTCGCCATTTAAACCCCTTAGGGGTTACATTTTTGAAATTCCTTTCTTAGCGATTAACTAAAATCTAAATTTCGAACTTCAAGTTTCTATCATTAGTAGTTTTTGCTCTGCATTGATTCTATCAGTCAGGACAAAGCCTCTTATATATATGGAGGAGAGATTGAAATAAACACGCAGCATCCCCAATCATGGGAATCACAGTGTGCATAATTTGATTACCATTAATATTTAAATAATCAGTAGCCATATTTTATGTGAATGACTATTTTAATAATATTGTAACGTTAAATCGATATTCAAATAAAAAACATATGGTTTAAAATCTCAAAAATAGATTTCCGTTAGAGTTAAACGACAATTTGGCCATTTAAGCCCCTTAGGGGTTACATTTTTGAAATTCCTTTCTTAGTGGTTACCTACATCCCGTTTAAAATCTAAATTCCGAACTTCAAGTTTCTATGATTAGTAGTTTTTGCTCTGCATTGATTCTGTCAGTCAGGAGAAAGCCTCTTATATATATAGAGATGTGTATATATATATATACATATATATATATATATATATATATATATATATATATATAAATTTTTAGAAACGTTGAGAATGTACCCAACATTGCCAGCTCTGGACCGAACATGCACGAAGGACTACACGACCCCTGCAGGGCACGAGATAAGAAAGGGCGACAGCATTTTGATTCCGGTCTGGTCACTTCATCGCGACGGTAAATATTTCCCAGAGCCCAAGAAGTTCGATCCTCAAAGGTTTTCTCCGGAAAATAAAGAGAAAATAAAACCGTTCACTTACATGCCATTTGGAGATGGTCCACGTATTTGCATAGGTAAGTATATATTGTAACTGTTATGTAAGTTTAAATAAGTTTTATTAAGTAAAATAACAATTTTACACAAACACAACACAAACAATATAAACTCAAATAAACAACAAGGTTACAAAAAGTATCAACTTGTAACGATACAGTAACACAAAAATAACCATACGATACGAGCTTCAGAACCAGACCAACTCCTCAGTCCATCGCTCCTTATATTTAGTCTGAAATAAAACACTATAGAATGTTCTCGACCCGCGTAGAAGATACTAGAACAGTCAGGAAGATGTAGTAGTTCAATTGTTTTCAACACAAAGACTGTAAATTCAATCAAATTGGATCATAGCGCTCGGTCACCCGCCCATCCCTTTCAAGAACTGACTAAATTTTTGTCCCATCCTCTTTAACTTAGGATTCAATAGCGATTACTTTTTTTTTTTTTTTTTTTTTTTTGCAGGTTCCCGATTTGGACTTGTACAAACAAAAGTAGGAATAATAACGATATTGAAAGATTATGAAGTACACAGAACAGAAGAAACTCAAGTCCCGCTTCGGTTTAGAGGTTCTAATCTCATTGCAATAGCGAAAGGTCCGATAACATTGAAATTTATACCAAAACCATCTCAATATTGAAATTTATATTCAAGTTCTACTATAACGCCTCCATATGTTTATGTAATGTATACATATTTTTTAAAATAAATATTTTTAAACTATGTTTAAAGAAAAATGAAGTTTTTCACACAAATTTGAACTCTTCTTTGAAAAATACGATATATGTGATGGAAATGGTTGGGGGTGCGGTCAAATAAAACAACACGATATAAGTGCAATGAAATATATTTTGCCGTCGTTTCGACACGAGATTCAGTTTTTCATCAGAGCTAAACAACAAGATATCAACCTCAATGAAAATATATGAAGAAAAAAATATATATATATAGATACCTATTTAGATGAAAATTAGTTAATAGTTACAGAACAACTGAATATGAATAAAACTTTCGAATTGCAAATTAAAATATTTTCTTTAGTTTTTGAATAAAGATATAGATGACAAGAAAATGTTGGAGTAATAAAAAAAATGAAGTTTTAACATCTTCGGGGTTTCAATCCCAACATCAGTTGGGGATATCAACTTCCTATGATCTCATTATCATTTTTGTATCACTTTCCATGTTTTTTAAGACTCTAACATTTTCTTAACATCCTTATCTTTATTCAAAAACAAAACAAAATATTTTAATATCCAATTCCAAAGTTTTAATCATATTCTATTGTACAGTAACTATTAACTAATTTTCATGTAAATAGTAAATGTGATGTAAATTTGTTTTCTTCATACATTTTCATTGGATGATCATTTCATTGGATTCCGCATGTTGATTAGGTTCTTACTGGCTAAACTCTGAAAGGTGGTTCTAGATATAATTTCCAACAAAATTCATCAATTGAATAAAAAATAATTTCCGAATAAAAATAAAACTAATCAAGATAGTCAAATTTCACGTGCACCATCGTAATTTAGTCGAAATTTTCTTCGAGAAAACTAATACTAGATCAGCTGATATCATCGCCATTTTACTTTCTCACAGTTCTACGTTTATTAAATTTGGTACCGTCGTGTGTGGTTTTCAAGTAGTTAATCTTGTTAGTTTTATCCATTCTGTTTCCTTCGTTTACACCATTTCTTGGAAATATTAAAACCACTTGGGACTTAAGAAGAAGTGTTAGCCAAATGGAAGAACAAAAAAACAAAAAAAAAAAAAACAGAAGAACAGCAAGAAAATATGTTGATTTATACGTATTTAAATTTTTTGGTTTTACAAACATTTGCACCAGTTTATAGCAACAAATATTAATTTAATGAATGAAACTTTTTCATTCATTTTATTGTAGATTACCCAAATATGAAATAAACAAGACGAGCTAGTTCTTTTCAGTGTCAAGTTATAAGACTTATAAGTTATACGGGGGATAACAATAATGTCCGCCTTTGCAACTCGTAAGTACTTAATTTTTTTTTGGTAATATTTGAAAATAAAAAATATGGAACTTATTTTCTTATGTTATTTATAAAAAAATATTCAGGATCACTTATATTTTCAGATCTTCTGACTTTAATATTACCTTAAACTTTTCTATAGTTTTATACATAATCTTTAAACGTGTAACGCCATATTGTTGATTTCTAAGATTTAAAACTGTTTATTTTATCGTTTATATTTTGAAAGTAGAAGACATAAAACGTTTACAAAATTAGCATCAGTGGTAAGAGAAAATTTCGAGTTGTTTTATAGCCAGCATGGCCACTTAAGGGGAATGATGAAGCAAATCTGCACGTCCAACCAATCACATTTGATTATACTCTGCCAATGGATGCAACAGCCAATGACTATGCACTACCCAATTCACTGTATTTTATAATATCATTTTCACATTTTAAAATTTGTATTTCTTAAGTCCTCCATCAATTTTTTTGCCCTCTTTATATATAGTCTTTACCTTTTTCCACGTTTATCAATGTTATATATGAAGAGTCCACGGAAGAAAGGGGGTATGTCATTTGGAGTGCTTTCCGAGAAAATCGAGTTTTTAGGTTTGGATCTTTAATTACTAACGTATCTTTTATAATTTTTCTTCAATTTTTTTATATGTCCTTTTCCTTTTTGTTTTGCGTGTGAAAATAATAAATTTGCCCGAAACAGACATATCACGCTCTAAAAAAAAATGTTTTAGTAAAAAAAAAAAATTTAAACATAACAGAAAGGGGGATAGTCATGGACGCTCCCCCTTTCTCCCCTGTTTTATTGATGAAATGGTGATATTAATACACAATCCATAGAACTTCTAACATGACTCTCCCCCATTCTAGGTTTTTCCGCGTGGACATTCCCCCTTTCTTCCGAGTACGTGGTTCTTTCCATCCCTTGTAACCAACCTACTGTCATTATGTTCTGACTATTTCTTTTCACCAACATATTCTACTCATCTAGACGAACAATTATATGTATATAACTAAAATTCGGAAAAATTGACTCTCCCCCTTTCTTCCGTGGACTCTTCATATGTATTCCACGTTGTTTTTTGGAAGATCAACACTATTAAATTCAAATAATTTAGTGGTGAAATATCAAATACTCCTTATTCCTTTCACTTACCTCTATCCCTCCAAAGGCACACTAATATTTTTTTTCATACATGCCACACTGGGGTCCTACAGACCCCAAAAGTTAATCCTTTATATAAATTATAGTTTTAAAATATTTATAGAAGCTTTTATTGAGACAATTAAAAATAACATACAAGATCAAGAGAACAATAAATTGGATTAAAAATCTTTAGTTTAATTTACGTTATATAAAAAAACACATGTAAAATGCACATTTTTCAAGTAGTTTTTACAGTTTGGAAAAAAACTTATTTAGAAATTTCAAATTTTATACAAATCAAGATTCATTATTATTCTTTTGTTACTTAGAATATTCTAAATATAAAAAATATATTTTACAAAATTTATTGCCGACCACTTTTCTTACATGAAGCCCTCATTGACTGCATTCCACGCACAAGTATGTGGCTGGGGCATTCCCTACAAACTAGTTTTGTTTTCCTATCTTTTTGTCTAGAACAATAAGAGCATCTTCTTTTTTAAACTGTCCTAGGGCCTTTGGACCAGGGCCATCGACCCCTAATTCCTTAATTAATATTTTTATTGATCTTCTCACTTTAGGCCTATGCCATTCTGAAAAAATTCACATTTATCATAAAGTTAAGCAATAAATAAAAAAATAAAACATAACCCACAAAAAGAAATATAAACCACACAATAAAACATTTTGAAAGAAATATTTGTTACACTTACCTCACTTACAAAGCAAATTGTAATAAAAGTGTAATAACAAAAAGAAGAACTTAGATGCCACACTGGGGTCTACAGGACCCCAACACAAGTTTTTAATTTTCTATAAAAACAACAGGATGAACTACAACTTTTCCTACATAGGCGCTAAGGCGGTAGGTGTACAATCTTCGAATACATAGAAGTCACAGCCATTAATATAATTTTATCAATTAGATATTCGTACATAATATGTTCTTGGGGTCTGTCAGACCCCAGTGTGCCTTGCGAGGGATATGAAATATAGGTATAGTAAGGAAAATTATTCCGATAGTGAAAAAATTTGATTTCCGGTTTTCAATGGAATTACACGTTTTGGGGTCCCCTTGATTCCAATGGTGTTTGTGAACAGACTAGCTCAAAAACTATTAACCACAAGAACCTGAAATTGTGTATTTGGTGTGTGTATGTGCCCGCGATGTGACAGCAAAGTTTCATCAAAATTAGTCAAACAGAGGGGGTTCTTTATTCCATAACTTTTTGCCCATTTTTACGTTTTTTTCAATTTTCTCAAAAACGGCTGTAACGATTTTGATAAAGCTCGTTATGTTTAATGAGAATCAAGCATTCTTTGTGCGAGGAAGGGGCCTTTTTTGTTTTCCTATAAAGTACCTTTGTTTTTGTTTATATGGAGCAATTATCTGTCTCTCGTTTCGCCTAAAAATAAGAAATGGTTAAATATGAAATATGAAAAAAATTAAGTAAACATATACAGGAGAGAAAAAAGAAAAATATTCCATCAACTCATAAAACGCGTTGAGCCCACGCATGCGGAGTACGCCTCTAATGAAAGACCATTGTTTATAATTAAAGCCGTTCTGTTTTTTTAATAGAAATGAAGTTTTCAACAACTATATGATGATTTATAAAATCAGACGACTTGGAGTATTATGCTTGCGTTGCCAAATTACCACAAATAAAAACTTTTAATTAATAATGAAAAAATTATGAATGTGGAAAAATGTGTGGTGTTGAGAAATGGCATTTAACAACAAAAAACGTCAATTTCTAATCAAAGTAAGTTGGTAAGTGAAAATTGTGTGTTGCGCCCATCGCGCCAGATTTTTTTGTTTTTAAAAAACAAGTCAAATATTTTATAATACGGTGAAGAACATATATGGACAGGGCGAAGAAAATTGTTGAAGGACTTTTTAAAAAAAATTTAAAATGTGAGAAAGTTAAAAGAGAACCCTTAAGAAGTAAATAATAATAAATAATAAATAATAATAATAAAATAATAAGAAGTAATTCAGAAACTTAGGTTGAAAAATGTTAAGATATAAATTGTTTCTTAACCAAGAAATAAAAAATCAAGAGGAATCGACATCTCACCAATAAATTATTTGAATATAAAAGTGCTGATTTTTCGAAAAACAACTTGAAATACATATGTAAGATTGAAATCAATCGCTTAATTACATCATAACTCTACATTTTTTGCTTTCCCTCAGCAGCTATTCCTATTTAGAATTATATCTAGTTTAATAAATTCTAAGAGTAAAAAAGTCCAATAAAGGTTAAGCAATTAAAATTAAGAAAAAAAAACTTAATGAAATGTGTGTGTTTCTTGATATTGCAAAGGAATTTTACGGTCTATTTAAAGAAATCTACTTCCTGGACCCAGTTAGCGAAAACCTGTTTCAGTTTATTTTAGGATCTTTGAGACAGGCCCTGATTTATGGCTTGCAAGTGAGAAGTTCTTCAAAAAATGATATAATTTATACCTAAGTGAAACTATTGTTTAAATTTATTATTATTAATAACAATTAAGAAAATATCACTACATTATTGGGTAATTCCACGTCAATTCAACACAGGCTTGAGTCTCACCATTTCAGATTTTCTTGAAATTTGGTATATGTGTATTACTTGTATCTACTAGAACAATTGAGAAATTTTACTGAGATATGTCAACCCGTTTTTGAATTATTGGTCTCAAAAGCCGTCAAAAATAGGTCCAGAAACCGAAAAAAACATTATTAAAAATAGCTGTAGATGTTTTCCAAATTTGACTAGGACTATGAGATTGGTGTCGTTTAACAGCGCGTTCCATATGATATACAACAATGTATAGCTTGGTAGTAAAGAAAGTTTCTTAAAACTAAATGTAAAGTTTTAATTTCAATTTTCTCAAAAAGGACATTTTTTAAAAAAAATATATTTTTTTGAAAAATATTTAGTATTATATCTATTTTATCTTTCAAAAAAATATAAAATTTTTAAAAAATTCCTTTTTGAGAAAATTGAAATTAAAATTTTTTACTTAGTTTTAAGGAAATTTCTTTAGTACCAACCTATACATTGTTGTATATCATATGAAATGGCATGGAATGCGCTGTTAAACAACACCAATCTTATAGTCCTAGTCAAATTTGGAAAACATCTACAGCTATTTTTAATCATGATTTTTTCTGTTTCTGGGCCTATTTTTGAGGGCTTTAGAGACCAATAATTCAAAATCGGGTAGACATATCTCAGTAATATTTTACAATTGTTCTAATAGGTACAAGTAGTACACATATACCAAATTTCAAGAAAATCTGAAATGGTGAGGTTCAAAATGATATATTTTTGTGTTGCCCAATTAAATCTATGATACGAAGTAAGAACAAACAACTATTGGCTAAACACATATGATATCTTAAATTTACGCTTTCACGTTAAAATATACGGATATAAATACAGACTAATTAGCTGCATGGCCACGGCTGATAAGCCTGTTGGAAAGCGTCTAAAATGGAGCTGGATGCGAGACCGCCTCCTCTGAATCAGTGTTTAGTCCGGAAAGAGATGCTGCTGGGTTCTTCCTTCCTCATCCCCAAAATTAATTCGTTCTATCCTTTACATTCGCTGACAGGTGTGAATGCAGTTGTAAAGATAAAAAAAAAAAAATCTGAAGCTGTATTTCGGTATTTCGGCCGAAAACTAGCGGAAACCTACACTGAAACTTCGGTCGATCTCTAATTTTAATATGTGAGAGATCTTGATAATTTATCTAATATTTTTTTTCTGAAAATATTCTTTTTACATCGGTTTGGTAATATTTTAATCCAATACATATATATTTTGAAGATACGAAGGTAGGCCGGGTTATGTGGATAGTAATTGAACTGAGTATCCATTGGTTGATTCGAAGAATACTTCCACAAAAATTAAATTAATGCAATGTTTTTTTTATATTCTCGCATTGAGAGCAGACCAAAGACACACGATCTTACTTAGAAAGTTGGTTTATTCAATTCGGGTTCTGGTGGTGTTTTTAGTAATGAAACAAGCTTGGTAAAATCCACAAGTTGAAAAAAGAGGAAAGCATTAATTTCAATTTTTTATTGTTTTACAGCTCGCAGACTACAGTTCGAAGATGCACAGAGGGTAACCGCATTTATACAACTGAAATTCCCTCTTCACACTTTCAGCAGTAATTCCCTTCTTTCATAACTTAAGATGCAACCATACTTCGTGCGGTGGTAGTGAAACCGCTGTAAATGCGAATAAGCCACCATTATAGCAAAGTACGAAACACGAAGTAAACAGGTTAAAAATGAAACCTTCAGATTTCGTTATTCGGACTCAGAGACCCCATAAGGTGAATGAAAAACAGAAGGCGAAATTGGGGTCACCTTTGGTGTAGTGGTTAGCATAGAAACCAACCATACTAAAGGTCGCCGGTTCGCGTCCCGAGGTGGCCCTAGGATTTCTTAATGGGAGTCAAAAATCCTTGTCTATGCCGGCCCTCAGATAGGATATAGGTCCCGAGCCTGTACGATATGAGGTACTCGTTAAAGATCCTTATCCTAATTATACCTGGATAGGCAAAATTTAGCACTCCCACTCGAGTCTCGTCCGGTAAATCTTAAGGGACTTTAAACAAATAAACGACAATCATTATGTGCATTTTTTTTAATTTTATGTTATTTGCACCTGCGCTGAAACGGATAATGAAGCGGAAACGGAAGCGATTCTGTTGAAAATGCAAATTTTATTGTCTGAGGATTGCTAGATTCAGTGTTTATGTACGCTATACTTATATTAGCCTTAGTGGCATAAAGTGACGTTAAAACGAACAAACAAACAAACAGAAAGCGAAATTTATCACGATCGCAATACTTTCCCTTACTATATCTTTATATCTATAAAAATCTCGTGTCCGTGATAAAACCCGAAACTACTCAACCGGTCTTGATCAAATTTGCATCATTGTGAGTAGTTTTGTCGAACTTAAAAGATAGGATAGATTTTATCTCGATTGTTGAACTCAATATAAGTTTTATTTCACATTAATTGTATCTTATATCATAATTTATGTGTTAGTGAAATTAAATTAAATTAATCAGTGTAATTATCTTTAAGTTCTACAAGTTTCCAACAGTAGGCGGAGTAAGTTGATTCACTGACACATGAATTCATTTTCTTTCGATACTTAGGGCGGATTCACACTATCGCTCCGCTCCCGCTCCACTCCCGGTCCGCTCAAATATTCTAAAGAGAAATAGACAGAGAATTCCACTATCGGTACCGCTCCGGTCTCGCTCCACTCCCGGTCCGCTCTCGCTCTACCCCATTCACACTAGCGCTCCGCTCCCGCTGCGCTCCCGGTCCGGTCTCACTGGCGAAATATTCTAAAGAGGAATAAAGAGAGGTTAATCACAATATTGACACAGGTCCGGCCTCGCTCCGCTCCTGCTCCACTCTCGCTCCACTCTCCTAAAGTCTTTTCATATTCACATTATATAATTTTACACCGTTCACGATTGAAGCCATTAATAATCGAAGCCGTCTGAATTTGGATTTTAATTAATAATTAACTTTCAGTTATTAAAGTATTTATATATTCATTAATTTTACGGCCAAGAAAGTTCAACTTTCTATTATATATATATATATATATATATATATATATATATATATATATATATATATATATATATATATATATATATAATTATAAATTACTTTAATTAATGGTGAAGAAATAATTTAATTTTTTTTTCCGAATGTATTCGAATACGCTTGAAATGATAAAAAAAATCACCAACAATACGCGCGGTTTTTCGACGTGAAAAATTCAGGTTATGTTTGAGATATATTTTGCTATGAATTAATGTACTCGTAAAAAACGGTCACCGATTTATTTATTGACTACATACTCATTGCTATTATAAAATAATGTTTAATTTGAAACGAATAAAAATGCAGTATATTATGAAAAATGTCAGATCATTAACAAAAAAATATATTAAAGCAAAAAATAATTAAAATATTAATCAGGAAAAGAAGAGAACACAATCGGTAAATTTGTAGCATTTACCGATTTCAACTTGAAATTTTCAAGCGCATTCGAATACATTCCGAAAAAATTTAAATTATTTCTTCACCATTAATTAAATTAATTTATAATTATTATTATATATGTTGCAATATATTCTTTTTATTATATTTTTTGATAATATTATCTTCTTCATCAAGAAAAGTACACTTACCAGCTATTTCTACAAACGAAAAATTAATTTTTTTTTTTTTTGCCGTAAAATTGAAGAATAAATGAATTAAATGACTGAAAGTTAATCATTAATTAAAATCCGAATACAGACAACTTCGATTATTAATGGCTTTAATAGCTTAAACCTTTCAAAAGTGAACGGTGTAAAATTATATAGTGTGAATATGGTAAGACATTAGGAGAGCGGACCGGGAGTGGAGCGGGAGCGGAGCGCTAGTGTGAATGGGGTAGAGCGAGAGCGGACCGGGAGCGGAGCGAGAGTGGAGCGGGCGCGAAACCGATAGTGTGAATAGACCCTTAGTGGGTAAGCAACTTAATACAATTTTTCCGGCTTGGACTAGGAAAATCCATGTTTTTCCTATGGCCCAATAAATGTCGTCCGCTCATGCGTGGGAAATATACCAACTCTATTTAATGTTAACTATATTCATTGTGCACCAATTAGCACTACAATAAATAGAAATTGTGAATTCTAATAATTAAAAAAATGTAAATTATTATAATAAAAAAAATATAAATTAACCTTATCTATCTCATTCATAAAATTATTTTTTTTTATGTTTTGATTGTACTAGTAGTATTGTAACAACACGCAGTTTAGAGATACTTCGCCTCCGTGCTTGGTTTTGATAACCTGTTTTAGGGAGAACCTACTGATACGATATCTAATATCATCATGTATTATATTCTGAATTTAATTGATATGTATCATTGCAAAAGATTGATTTGGTATATTTCGGCTAACTGTCAACTGTGATTGTACTGAACCTTATTCCAATTAAATTTTTTATTAGTTCCTTTTACATATGAATTAATAACATTTAATCTCGCCTCTTGTCCAATAGTGCATTAAGTGCTAAATGAATGGATCATTCATAGATACTATAATAAAATAAGAGATGTAAAAAATAAAAACTTTAACTCTTCTACATTCTTTACCAAAAAATTATAAATTTGGCGAAAAGTTCTTTTTTAAATCCCGTTGGTTTTTAGATTAGCTGAGACGTTTTTATTTTTATCAATGAATATTGTCTTAAAAAGATTAGGATATAATTAATACAACGCATTAACTAAGCCAAAGCAACGCGTGGCCGAGTCTGCCTGTATTTCATACATGGGTAAGTGAAATTAAAATTTTGAACTGTAATTGATTTTTCTCCTTTACCCAAAGAAACACTATAGAGGCTATATACATAGTCTTTTTGACAGAGATTTTTATTTTTCTTCATCACAAATTTTGGTACGAGTACTTAAAAAAAAACAACTAATTTCTCATGTATATAGTTGAATTGGTATACAGTTTTGAAAAATTTAAAGGCCAGTATTTTGGAATCCGATGCACCAATTCGATAAGAGGTTACAGTTATTTGTTGTCTAATTAAAATTAATGACGCGAGAAAGGCCAGAGGAAAATATGAGATGAATGTGCCAAAATAAAAATATTTAACTTTCTACCCCAACCCCACCGTAATCAAAGTGTCAGAATGGTAGCAAAGGATTATAAAAAAAAAAATAAAAAAAAATGGCAAGTTGAGCAGAGTGGGATGAAGTATCAAGTGTTGTCGGGGAAGTGAAAGTGGTCCCTTAGCAACCACGCCTATTCTGCAAAAGTCAGTTGAAGAAAAAACACCTATATCACATTTTTAACAAATATAGATGTTTAAACTTTCAAGAGAGAAATGCTTCATTTTAACAATAAACAGTGTTGCCCAAATACATTGGATGGGTCTTTTTCATTTTAGGCAACCTGTTACTAAGTTATGATAACGGTTATTTAAATAATAAAAAAGGTTGCATCATTATTGAAAAACACAGTATGTATTTACTTTCTAGCTTATTAACAAGAAATATTGCAAAAAAAAAAGGTTATTTTTCTGGAGGCCAATAGGCTTTATTTGCCTCGAAAATTTCTATGAATAAATCGTAGCCTTCGTTACGGCGCACAGTAGTTGAAAATCGACTATTTTCGGAAAAAAACCTTGTCAAACCCGATCTGTGAGCCGCAAAAAAATAAAGTTGATATTATCATAACCACGATTGAATTTCCTATAAAATGTATAGGTTCGAGCCCCGCTTAACCGGCTATTCAGATTAACCGGAAGTGTAAGGAAAATAGAAAAAAAAATTATACATCAATTTTCGACTCGAAATCGGCTAGTTTAAACACTTTTGCTGTTTTATGCTAGTAATATCATTGATAGTACTTGCAATATAATTTTATTTCATAAAAACACTCAAGTTAGGTAAAAAAAAAATAATCATACATAGGAACTATCAATTATTTTTGTCGTTATGCTTTAATTCTTAACTATTAAATGTATATCATATTAAAATATAAGATTGGGATCATCCGACTTAAATATAATTTTGATAGGAGTAAATGTAGGTTTAATAACTGCAACTCTATCTGTGAAAATTTAGTTCCCTTATACACGCTAAATAATAGCTGAATCTTTTTTTTTAATACCAATCTTCTAAAAACAAATGGATGCTTAAAAATTAAAAGTGCCGAAGCCTTTAAGTTATCGGAGGTCATGTCAATAAACTTATTATTAATAATTTCCAAATTCATTCTAAAATCACGGTAGGTGAAAAAGTTGATTTATTATCGACCTAACAACGATTCAGACTTACTTTATAAATGATGCTACAGACCTGGTAAGTAAGGCCTGATGTTTTACTAAACGATTAGTAATATCCTAAACGGAAGCACAAGCTCCATAGCGAATAAACTGCACGAAATAGCTTTGGCATTTCAATAAAAAAAAAAAAAAATCCCACATGTAAAGACGCAGGTGGACGCAGCTAGAATATGTTTTAATATTTCCTTGAATGTATCTTCTTCTTAAAAAAATGGATTTTAAAACTGCGCTCGGCTGCGCTTGAAAAATATGGATTACCAAAAAAATTTGTTGTCTTAATTTTATTGCATTTATTCGGGATTATATTTCTGGATTAAAACGTAGACCAAATAGCATCATTTTTATGCTAGTGTAATATGTGAGATAGCTTTTCATGATTAAGAAGGAAAATCGCTCTAAGAAACAAAAATGCGAGTTGTAAAAATTATTATAGTGCTATAAATTTTCCGTTGAAAAATAAACATTTTCAATGATCGATTTTCAAAGGATCCTAACAATTTTAAAAATCAGATTATATCTGAATAAATTGATGGAATGTATCAGGTAACTATTCTATTAATTAATATTGAAACGAAAAAGAATATTCCAATACCTTCAAAAAATGGGTTTTTTCCGCCTTTCAACCACTGTGCGACGCCTCCACACATACTCACACAAGTAGGGGTCAAGCATGCTTCTTCGAGTTCCATTTTCTTTTTTGTTGCGGCGTTTAACTGATGACCACAATGACTCAAATTGTTGAGTGTGTACATGAAACCCTGCAGTTTTCGAACCATGTACCTTTATATACACTTCTGGATTGGTTACATCCCTGTCTTCAGCATCTCCAAATCGGAACGCGTTACTTACGGTAAATTATTTTCATGTAGTGCCTTTATCTGTATTTCATTTTTCCATTTAGAACACCGATTCTTTGTAAAAATTGTAGAGCTATTTTTTTACTTTCACTTACCTATATATGAAATATATAGTAAGTGGAAGTATTGCGATCGTGAAAAAATTCGACTTCCGGTTTTCAACGGAAATACACGTTTTGGGGTCCCCTGAGTCGAAATGACCAAGTCCCGCGAAATGGTCTGTGTGTGTGTGTGTCTGTGTGTGTCTGTGTATGTGTGTGTGTGTGTGAACAGACTAGCTCAAAAACTATAAACCGTGCGATCCTGAAATTAGGTATTTATTGTAGGTATATGCCCGCGATGTGACAGCACAAATTTCATCAAAATTACTTGAAGGGAGGGGGTACTTTACTTAATAACTTTTTAGATTTTTTCGATTTTCTCAAAAACGGCTCTAACGATTTTGATTAAACTGAGTATTTCATCTATTTATATGCCCGAGATATGACTGTAAAAATTTCATCAAAATTGATCAACCGGAGGGGGGACTTTACTTAATAAATTTTGTATCATTTTCACATGTTTTTTTTATTTACTCAAAAACGGTTTTAACGATTTTGATCAAACTTGGTATTTGATGTATTTATATGCCAGAGATGTGATAACCAACATTTCATCACAATTGATCAACCGGAGGGGGGACTTTACTTAATAAATTTTGTATCATTTTCACGTGTTTTATTTATTTACTCAAAAACGGTTTTAACGATTTTGATCAAACTTGGTATTTAAAGTACTTATATGCCCGAGATATGACTGTAAAAATTTCATCAAAATTGATCTACGGGAGGGGGGACTTTACTTAATAAATTTTGTATCATTTTCACGGGGTTTTTTTATTTACTCAAAAAGGGCTTTAACGATTAACAAAAATAAGATATGAATGTTGAAAAATGTGTGACTTTGGGAAATGATATTTAGCAAAACACGTCAATTACTAATCTAAGTAAGTTGGTAAGTGAAAGTTGTGTGTTGCGCGCACGCACCAGATTTTTAAAATACAGAGCACAGATTAACTTTATACACCAACTCACACCATAATAACCTTTAGAGAATTTCAAATATGAAATCACATGATTTTATCTGATACAGATAAATCACTGTTTAAATTAATAAAATAACCGTTAACATAACTTAGTAACAGGTTGCCTGAAATGAAAAAGACCCCATTGGGTTGCTATGCAACACAGAGTACCAATCAATACATATATATATTTATGTACGAGCATATCTCTCCCAAGGCCATCATTTTTACTCTTCGTTGGACAGGTAACTGGGAGGAAGAAAGAGAAGAAACAAGTGGGTTTGGATGGTTATGAGAAATGAAGAGTATTTGTCATGAATGTATGATTTTACTGTCGGAATTTATATGACTTTGTGTATTGCGTTGTTAGAAATATTCTTACCATGGAGCGTTTAAAATTTTTCGAAGAATTTTTACTTTCACTTACCTATATATGAAATATATAGTAAGTGGAAGTATTGCGATCGTGAAAAATTTCGACTTCCGGTTTTCAACGGAAATACACGTTTTGGAGTCCCCTGAGTCGAAATGACCAAGTCCCGCGAAATGGTCTGTGTGTGTGTGTGTGTGTGTCTGTCTGTGTGTGTGTGTGTGTGTCTGTCTGTGTGTGTGTGTGAACAGACTAGCTCAAAAACTATAAACCGTGCGATCCTGAAATTGGGTATTTAGTGTAAGTATATGCCCGCGATGTGACAGCATAAATTTCATCAAAATTACTTAAAGGGAGGGGGTAATTTACTTAATAACTTTTTAGGTTTTTTTTTTATTTACTCAAAAAAGGCTTTAACGATTTTGATCAAACTGGGTATTTGATATATGCATAAGCTTAATAGATGTGATAGCCAACATTTCACCAAAATTGACCAACCGAAGGGGGGACTTTACTTGATAAATTTTGTATCATTTTTACGTGTTTTTTTTTATTTACTCAAAAACGGCTTTAAAGATTTGATCAAACTGGATATTTGATGTATGTATATGCCAAAGATGTGATAGCCAACATTTCATCAAAATTGATTAACCGGAGGGGGGACTTTACTTAATAAATTTTGTATCATTTTCACGTGTTTTTTTTATTTACTCAAAAAAGGCTTTAACGATTTTGATCAAACTGGGTATTTGATGTATGCATAAGCCAAAGATGTGATAGCCAACATTTCACCAAAATTGACCAACCGAAGGGGGGACTTTACTTGATAAATTTTGTATCATTTTTACGTGTTTTTTTTTATTTACTCAAAAACGGCTTTAAAGATTTGATCAAACTGGGTATTTGATGTATGTATATGCCAAAGATGTGATAGCCAACATTTCATCAAAATTGATTAACCGGAGGGGGGACTTTACTTAATAAATTTTGTATCATTTTCACGTGTTTTTTTTTTTTTTATTCAAAAACGGCTTTAACTATTTTGATCAAACTGGGTATTTGATGTATTTATATGCCAAAGATGTGATAGCTAACATTTCATCAAAATTGGTCTAACGAAGGGGACCACAACAACGCATTAATTTCTAATCTAAGTAAGTTGGTAAGTGAAAGTTGTGTGTTGCGCGCACGCACCAGATTTTTTACTGTGTGGTTTAAATTTTGTTTATTCGTACCTGTTTAGCGGAACCCCAAAGTTCTGTCCCGTAGGCCCAAATAGATTTTAGTATGACAGTTGTTTATATCTTATGGTCAGTTCTTTTATGGTGTACTCTTCATTAGGTCGAATTTCGTTTGCCTGCTGAATGACTAGAAGAAAGTTCCTTTCAGGAAAAGAACGATTACAGGAGGAAAAAAACCTGATCTATCCGAAACGAATCCGACTAATTTGCATTTCCAAAATAGCTGCTATTGTCTCATGGAACTGGACTAATAGAGCGATTAAACTTTCTCTCGGAGTCAGTGAATTCGACTCTCAACATCTTGCTTGCACTGATTTAGTGGAGGCCTCCGAAATGGTGAACCTTTATTATTAACTTTCTTCATTATTTACTGTTTTTAATTTTTATTTATTTTTTCAGCGGTGTAGCTCAGTGAAGAAGAAATTATTGTTGAAAACGTTCCGGGTCACACGTTCGACCCGGGATGAGTAACTTATATTCTTTTAAACTTGCCGTCGATTAACTAGAGCATATTTTTCCCCTATTAACCTACAACATACCACCCTAGATATACCCTATACCACTAAATAGAGCAAAAAAACCAGAGATTAATCGTAAATAAATAAAGCCTTTATTGCATGAGGACCAACACAATCTTGTAATAATCATAAATATTTGCTATTTCTGCGATTTTAACAATTACTATTTACTTATCATAAACTTATATAATTAGTACTTCTAACAAGCTCATTCACAATATTCTACAACAAACGTTAAACTAATATTGACAAATATATTGTAAATTTTTTTTTTCCTTATACGTAGGCTTATATATTTGACTCCAGTTTCTTTACGTATGGCTGTACATTTAATTGTATCCCTATTCAGAGGTTAATCGTGATCATGTTCATATCACCAACTTGGATAATTAAGCTACCTTGCACTTATTGAACTTAACAAATATAATAAGTTCCTTCATGGATAGTAGAGGTACAAGCTTGTTTTTTTTATAATAAAAAATACCAAAGAAATATGCACAATATGTAATATGAATTCTTACGAAACTCTTTACCATTTGATAGCAGTATGTCCCATTTATTCTTCAATTAGGAACCACTATATACCCGACATCGATTACATATCCGAAAATGAATTTCCGGCAATATTCAATGTTCAAGACTCGCCAAAAATAAAACAGATGTATTACTACCTAATTAATTGCCTGAGATAAAGATCATTCATCATCAACGAATAAAATAGTATTCTTTTATAATCATTCATAAACAATTGTAGATAATAAGTTATTAGACAATATATCAATAAACACGATGCATTGAACCGATTACTGAGTGTAAACAATAATATCCACCTGCCATCCATTCTATATACAAAACAAATGATATTGCTACCTCCATTAAATGTATATATACTTCGCTAAAGCGATTATAATTTTTAATTACAAAATAAAATATCAAACGTACCTACTATTTAATGAGGGTTCATTTTTAATTTTATTACTATTAAGTGTGTATATATATTTTCTTTTGTTTAAAATCACTAATTATTCTTTATTTGTTTATTATCTCTTTTGAACTTTATTTTAAATTTTATTCATAACAGTGAAATTTTAGTAGAAATTAGTTAATAGTGAAATCTTGTATGTACAAATTTTATATGTAAACTACAATTTATAAGATTTTTTTTCAAACTTTGTAAATCTATATTAATTAATATATATCTATATATAGCCCAGCCAGGCTCTATTTGTATGGGGACTTCCCCCAAAGACAAATAACTATATCTAAGTACCATCTAATAAAAAATACTGTTTGCAAAGAACATAAGGTAGTTATCGTAAAAATATGTACATTTTATTTCAATTTCGCTTTATAAACTACTGTCCCATCACAGTTTATTACTACAATAATAATAACTATATAAGTACATACTATACTATTATATTATATATATGTTAATTACTATTATAGTTCATTACTAGGAATGAATCTTCACGCGTAAACTAACATCTTTATATTTATGGTAAAATAAGAAAAGAATATGTAAAGAATGAGAAATAAATTCTTGGAATGTTAGTAAAATGGTAATCAACAAAATGATATTGTTGAGAATATTGAAACAAAATGTATAGTTATAACTGAATATATCATTCAGGAAAACCATGCCCAGAAAAATCGACTATAGTTTAAATTTATTTTTGGGCTACTAGTATTCAGAGACATATTAAAAATATTATCATGGTAATTCTAACTTGTCATAAAGTATATACGTCGAAGAGAAATTGTTTTATTTCAGGTTTTTTTTTTTTTTTTTTTGTGCAAAAGTATTTTTTATTTTTTTCGCTTTTCCATTAATTTCAATTTTGTTACTCAAAGGAATGATTCAAAGTTAAGGGATTTTTTACGTATTTTTATTATAAATTATTTTTTTCGATCTGCGATCTGATCACTTGACTCGATTAATCGTAAATATAATAACAATTTTTTGTGAATAATATTTAAATATAAAGTGTTCATTTATTTTCATTTATGCACTACACGACTGTCTATTCTCTGGACTAATAAAGATCACAACGGCCCTAAAGTTAAAGCTGATAGGGCACTTGTTAGCGAATCAGGAGAAATCCAAGAAGAGAAGCCCAAGCCTACTTAGACGTGAGTCTACTAAAAAGGTGGTAGGTGTGAGATCTCTTTCCGTAACTTGATGAAGAAGACTGCGGAAGAATGGTAAGTGGAAAAGACTCTTCCTCATAGTTGCCATTTTTTCCTGTCCATTACCTCACCTTGTCAATGAACTCACAGTGTATTTAGTAGTAAATTATTAATTAGGGATCAAACAATACAGATATCACTATAGGCGTTATCAGACCGATGAGCAGATACATGCATATCGCTAACCTATAAACTATTCCATTTTTTTATTTAGTAGTAACCAATTTGTAAATGAAAAACACGTATGGTGCATAAATCTTTCTTTGTTTAGAATTTTAGATAAAAATAGCCAAAGATTGACAGGTGCCGATCGATATTAATATACACAATCAGCAAGCCATAAGTTAAAAATGTTCACATGAATCGATTGATGATGCAACATGTTACAAGTAAAATTATTTATTATACTGTTACTGTTTATTTATTTATTTTATTTTTTTTTTTTTTGTATGCGAAATGGGAAGAGTTTGGCATTAAATAAGGGAGGAGAAGACCAGTCTTTAACGAATCATCGTCAAAATATTTTTGTAAGCTCCTGGACAAAAATATTTGACATTTCAAAATCGAAAAAAAAAAATATTTTCTCAAATTTTGTATAGCGAAATTATACAATATAATGAATTACGAAAAAAAAATGTAATAAATATGTATTGTTACGGTGATTTTAAATAATTGGACTATGAATATTAAATAGATCTCATTGTAATTATTTTCCAATAATATTTTATGTCTTATAATAAAAATATTAAATAGCATTAAACTGCTTTATTTTATGTTTTCAGCTAAAAAAAAAAAAAAAATCGACATTATCCTTGCACACATTTTTTTTTTTTTGTAATTTTTAGTATAGATTTAAGTAAACATATTGCAGTTCGATGGATTATGTAAGTCAATGAAATTGTTAAAATATGTTCAGTTCCTATTTTTTTTTTTTTTTTTTTTTTCTAAAACAGTAAATAATTTTTTTACATTTTTAAATGAAAGCGCAAAAACATATGATCGATGGCGTTAGTAACACGTGTTCTTTTTTGAGCTTTAAAAATTGTTTGTTTTCACTGTTTATAAGTGCTATTTATTTGTAAAAAGTGAAATATTTAGTGCTACAACGTTGATAGACTTAAATAAGAAGTAATTAGGGAGAAGGAGAAGGTAATCTCGACTCCAGCCATGGCTGACCAGTCAGCTCCTGAGCTTTCGGTAAGTCCTATGGATTAACGTATAAATAGTGATCATGTCAATGAAAACACTTCATGGGAGCTCGTTACAGGAAGGAAAAGACCCATGACTACTCACAATGATACTCCTAACCAAAAAAGGCCTAACCAAGTCATACCTACCAACAATAGATACCAACTATTATCTGAAACAGATGATTCCGAACCTCAACAAAATTCAGTTAGACTAGACACCCAATGCGAAAAAGTACCTCCAATTTATATAAACGGAGTTGAAAATTACTCATATCTAATTCTGTTTTTAGAAAAAGAGGCAGGCCAAAAAACATTTAAAATAAAATCAACTATTAGAGGAGTAACAGTTTATCCTGATTCGCCAACTACCTACAGAAAACTTTTTTCCGCAGTAAGAAGGGGAGGCGCTGATTTCCATTCATACCAGCTTCCAGAAGATAAAAACCAAAGAGTAGTTATCAAGGGCCTACACCACACGATGCCTAAGGAAATAATAAAAGAAGAACTAAAAGAATTCGGGTACGAAGTGATTGACGTCACCAATGTTATATCACGCTTCAAAACACCCCTCCCAATGTTTTTCGTCGACATAAATAAGTTAACATTTAACGAGAAAATATTTGATATTGAATACCTTTATTATTCCCACGTAAAAATCGAGGAGCCCAGGAAAAAGAAGATTATACCCCAGTGCCTTAGATGCCAGCAATATGGTCACACAAGATCATACTGCAACCATCCACCGAGATGTGTCCGATGTGGACTCAACCATGAAAGCAACACATGCACTAAATCGCGAGAAACCCCTGCAAAATGCGCAAATTGTCAAGGAGATCATCCTGCAAATTACAAAGGCTGCCAAACTCTAAAGGACCTCCGAAATATGAAAAAACATTTTCAACGCCGAACACAGTTTCAACCAACACAGAGGCTTCCGAGTATGGATGATTTTCCGACACTAAGACAGCCATTGCAGAGCTCTTCGCCATCTGAACCAGCAACCAGTAGCGCAAGACCTCAGCAGCAGACCCGGCCAAGACCAGCAGCTTCTCATCCAGCGCCTCAGCACCAGCCGACATTGTCAGGTATGGGGAGTGGCATTAGCCAGCCGGTACCTTCCATGGTTAATGGTTCTTCCCACATCATTTAAATAATAAGTCATCTTAATAATCTCATCCACCCCCTTTTCACCCTTCTCCAACAATTTTCCCAAATAACTCAAGCCTGGTGTCCCACATATGCACCCTAATCACTTGACTGTAGGCACCTTGTCAATTCTCCTCTGGAACGCTAACGGACTGCACCAACACAAAACCGAGCTAGACCTGTATTTACATGAAAAACGAACAGACGTTACATTGATCACTGAAACTCATTTAACACCCCGCTCAAAATGTTTTATCCCAGGATACACAATTTACAGAACTGATCACCCGGATAAGACAGCACACGGAGGAACAGCTATACTGATAAAAAAGACACTTAAACACAATCCGATAGACCTACCTATAACACCAAACATACAATCAACAGGACTCACACTCTACACTAAACACCTCACCATCACTCTAGCCGCTGTATATTGCCCCCCGAGGTATGTTCTGACACCGGCAATGTTTTTAGACTTTTTTAAACTCTTGGGAAAATGTTTCATAGCCGGCGGTGATTTTAACGCTAAGCACCATTGCTGGGGTTCCCGATTATGCACTCCTCGAGGCAGAAACCTGTTGCGTGCCCTCCATGACCTTTCATTAGACACGATCTCTCCAAATACTCCTACTTACTGGCCAAATTCTATACATAAAACTCCCGACTTACTAGACTTTTTTTCTAACAAAAGGACTCAAGACGGTACCTCACACTGTTAAATCCAGCTCTGATCTTTGCTCTGATCATTCCTTAGTTCAATTGGTTTTGCACGACGAGCCTTCAGAAGCAAAAAGTAGACCATCGCTCATAAGAAGAAATATGGACTGAGAGCTATATAGAGCACATCTGGAATCCAACCTTTCTATACCTATGTCAATAAAATCCGAAGACGAACTTGAGGAAGCAGTTGAAATTTTCACTAAATCTATTCAAAATGCTGCTTGGTCTTCATCTGAACCTGTAGCAAAAGAAGCCATGAAACTACCTTGCTACCCTCAATACATAAGGGACCTAATCAGAGCAAAGAGAAGAGCCCGTAAAGACTGGCAGACCATTAGACTACCGTCGTACAAACGGACATTTAACAGACTAAATAATGAACTGAAACGACAGATTCAGAAATTTAACAGGACTAGCTATGATTCGTTCATTAGAAATCTGACAACTGACGATGGAAGCTTATGGAGGCACACAAAGAATATCTTGAAGCATCGCACGGTGTCGGCACCTTTAAGGAGAGATGACGGTTCTTGGGCTGTGACGGACGAAAAAAAATCTGAGCTCTTCGCCCACCTTCTTTCGTCTGTTTTCGTTCCACATACTGATATTTCTAATCAAGAACACGACGAATTCGTACACAAATCACTAGACATTCCGCTACAACTTTCACTCCCTCCTCCATCTTTTTCTCCCTCACAAGTCTCTGAACAAATTAAACTCTTACAGAAAAGAAAAGCCCCTGGCCATGATCTGATAAATGCTTTAGTGCTCCAGCAAATGCCAAGAAAGGCCCTAGTGTTCCTTACGACTATCTATAACGCAATACTCAGGACTACAAAATTCTCACTACAGTGGAAGTATTCGTACATCTCCATGGTCAACAAACCCAACAAAGACAAGAACAACCCCTCATCCTACCGTCCGATCAGTTTGATTTCAGTTTGCTCCAAAATATTTGAAAAATTGTTGTACAAAAGCCTAATTGACATACTAACTGATAAAGAAATAATTCCCCATCACCAATTTGGATTTAGAAAATTTCATTCGACAACGCACCAACTTCACCGAGTGACAGACTTTATTTCTACTGCACTAGAGCAAAAGCTATACGCAACTGGGGTATTTCTGGATGTTGCTCAAGCATTTGAGAAAGTCTGGCACCAGGGGATTCTCTTTAAACTTAAAAATGTATTACCACCTACATACTTTCTAATCATTAAATCTTTCCTATCCGATAGATTTTTCTCCGTCCGTCAGGGCTCCGAAATTTCAACCATACGACCAGCACTATCAGGAGTACCCCAAGGTTCTATACTATCACCTTTATTATACATTGTATACACATACGACATACCAGACCATCCTGACATCATGACAGCTACTTACGCTGACGAAACGCTATTATAACAAGACACCTAGATCACACACAGGCCTCACTAACGCTACAACATCACTTACTAAAAATACACGAGTGGTGCAAGTTGTGGAAAGTAAGATTCAACTATGACAAATGCCAACACATCACCTTTACATTAAGACGTGAAACTTGTCCCCGCGTTTATCTCGAAAATATCCCAATTCCACAAACAGACAATGTTAACTATCTAGGACTGACACTTGACAGGAGGCTAACTTGGGGCCCCCACGTTAAGAAAAAACGAAAGACATTAAATCAAAGAAGCAAACTGCTATACATGCTACTCAGACCAAGATCAAAATTAAAATTAAGACAGAAACTCGCTACATACACTTACTTACTTAAACCAATTTGGACTTACGCCTCCCAAATTTTCGGATCTGCGAAAAAGACCCACATACAGAGACTACAAACCTTCCAATCAAAAATTCTAAGACTTATTACACACGCACCTCTATACGTTTCCAACATTACCCTACATACTGACTTGCGCGTGCCAACTGTCAGCGAATACGTACGGACTCACTATAAACGATTTCATGAGAACTTACAGGGACATCACAACCCACTAATAGTTAGAATGGCCTCCACCAGCATGCCTGACAACATCCAGAGAAGGTTGAAAAGGTCGTGGATGAGAGACCTTCTGTAAATTTCATAGTTTTATTTCATTTTTTAATCTAAAATAATGCCACGGAAGGGGTACCGCTGGGTATTTGCTCTTCCTCATGCCTGACATGCCAATATTGTACAAGTTATAGTCAGGCAATCCACTGATTGTCTTTGTTATTTTAGACAGGTGTGGATAAATAAAATAAAGTTAAAAAAAAAAAAAAAAAAAATGAAAGCATTAATGCTTAATGCTTACTTATTAATAATTATTTATTCCTTCATTAATGCAGTAAATAAATCATAATGAGGATAAATTTGATGATTGGGCGTCATCATAATGATGTAAATTCTTAATAACATTAATAACGCTTGTTTGTTTTTTTAACGTCACTTTATGCCACTAATGCTAATCGGACGATGCTACAGTGGGAGTCCTAAATTTTACCTATCCAGATATTATTAGGATAGGGATCTGTAACGAGTACCTGACATCGTACAGGCTCGGGACCTCCATTTTACGTCCTATCCGAGGGACGGCATGGCTAAGGATTTTTTAATGGAAGTAAAAAATCCTTAGCCATGCCGTCCCTCGGATAGGACGTAAAATGGAGGTCCCGAGCCCGTGCCCAGTCAGGTATTTACTTCCATTAAAAAATCCTAGGGCCACCTCTGGACACGAACCCGCGACCTTTAGTATAGTAAGTTTCTATGCTAACCAATACACCACAGGAAAAATAGTTTATGAAACAAAATTGAAATAAAATATCAACATTTTTGCGATACGTTATGTTCTATGTGGACAGTATTTTCTTTATTATTAAAAAAGAAAAGAAAGCCAGCTTGTACCACTACTACCTATGAAGGAACTTATTATGTTTGTAAGTTGAATAATTGTAAGGAAGAATAACTGTGCAAGTTGGTGATTTGAACATGATCACGCTTAGCATCTGAAAAGGGATAAAGTTAAGCGTATAGTAAAAAATCTGGAGTACAAGGTATACGCCTACGTATAAGGAATACCTTATATTTTTTTACCTAATTTTTTTTTTCAAGTGCAGTGATTATTGTGATTTAGTTTTCTGACTATAATATTACTTTAAAATGTATGTAATTATGATTAATAATACCCAGTATATCAAAAATTTTTAATTTTGGGGATTTATACCAGGTTTTATTGGCTGCCCATTTTTTGGGGCAGTGGGATCGGCCGGTTCCGTTTATCTGAACATTCTTTTTTTACTTTATTTTTGCGAATATTCACAGTTCAAGGAGCTGTTTCGCAAATAACTAAGTAATAAAGCAATTAGTGAAACAGTGTACATAGAAGGGCCAGGCATCCACCTTAATGTTAAATGTCTGAACTTTTATAAATATGATCCTGATTTGGCCATCGATGAGGCAATGATGCCTTATTTCGATTGGCATGGGGCAAAGTAACACATCCATGGAAAAACCATTATATTTGGGTACAAGGTGTAGTGCAGAAGTTCAGTGCGAACCATAATTGGAGAGCCTGTGATTCTTGACTACGTGTCAGAAATACCAGTAAACGACAACAATGGCATCGAACCCGTCCAGCTGGCCAATAGTTGGATGCTGCGAAAAAAAAGAAGATGCTTATTGACCAACCTTTTATTGTGGCCCAGAAATGCTGGATGAAAATATTTCAAAATTCCAAATCAACATCGAATAAAAAAAAATGCAATGCCGAAAACCAGCACCAACCAGACGACCGAGGCTTCACACCAGCGTTTCGAAGAGAGTTCCTAATGATGTTAGGCTCGAGGGACATGGTCATATAATAATTTCTAGTCCAACCCAAATCAGGTGTTGTACAACAAATCAGTTGTAAAAAATTTACAACGCAAAAATGTAATGTTGGTTGTCATGCAAATTGCCTTGAAATTTTTCATTCCTAGTTTTATATCTTAGATATTACTTCATGTCATGCAAATGTGGTTTATTATGTAAATTATAAAGTTATTTTTTAGTTTGTGAATAAAAGTAATTTTAAAAATGATTATTAATTTATAATGGACATGTACCCTTCCGTTCCCACTGCCCTAATTTTGGGGCGGGGGGCAAAACCCCCCCAGGCGATGTTTTTGGGTTGATACTTAGCACGTACACTACTAATGGGCTAATTTCATTGCGTACTGAGTTTAAACCTGAAATATTAATTTTTGAAAAGTTGGGATGAAATGGGTTAAAGAGGAGGCGAGGAAGGCAATACAAGCGATGGAGGGATGTCTTTAGACTCTCGTTGGACCCAATTGGCCTTTCAAGCTCCAGTTTCCAGTAGGTTTGTTTGTAATATTTAATAGTATTTTATTTTGATTTATAGTACCCATAGACGCCATCGGTAACGTAGGTACATATTTGTCAACCAGGAATCTACAATAAATGTTCATCAAGATCCTTGTGAGACTGACCGTATGCTTAGTACAGCACCAGATTGTGGTCCGAGTCCGGAATTTGATTCGTTGAACAAGCATTAAATTAATGGATTAAATTATTAATTAAGAGGCTAAATTTGATGATTGGGCGTCATCATACTCTTATAACATTCTTTGCGAACGTTTCACCGGAATATTTTGCGTTCTTAACCCTAAACCTACCGACATATTATATATACCTATTTCTACCGATGGCGGTCAAATGACCGCTTTTGAAGTAAACATTATTGTCTTTTCCAGTTGATTGTAATTGTAGCAGCACCTACTTCTAATAGAAACCTGCCTTTGTCAGTGTTGCCACAAATTATATAAATGTATTTATACCTGGCTACACTGCGGGTAACCAGACATATAAACTCTCTCAGAGTGTGTTCATTACGTGTGTGGGATACTGTGACTTGCTAAAAAAACTGCATATATTATATTTTCAAGTGGTTTATTAATTTTTTTCAACAGAAGTTTCCTTATTTTCATTATTCGTTTTGTTATTTTTATCTCAATACAGTGTTTTTTTTATTTTATAAAACGTTTTTATTATTTTCGTCCTCTACAAATAGAACTAATCACGTCGCAAAAATTTATAATGCCGCGTACAGAGCCAGTAATCTAATTTGAATGATTGCCATTTTTCCTCACCTCCTGAGTTACCAGCAGTCGCTCTGTACCCATCATAAAACAAACTGTAAGCACATTAGTACGTGGGCCAGACCCCCCTACCGTGCACCCCCCCCACATCCCTATAAATTGCATATCGTTGTGTTCCTTGTGATAAAAGATTAAGAAAAAGCCAATGTTCCCAGAAAAAAAAGTGGCCGCACTAACCGAAAATGGCGTTCAAACATGGCGGAATGACGACTTTGATTTTAGTTATTCTTTTGATTACTGACATTCACCATTATGCTTAATTTCGCCAAAACTGGTATTTTATTAAAGCTAGATAGTTCTAGATTCAGAATAAATAAACAAACGTTCTAAAATAATTAGTCTTGTCAACATAAAATAAATTTAAAGTCAATTTTATCAAGTCACTCGCGTAAAAGTTAAAATTCCAAGTTAATTTGTGATTAAACGGTCATCATTAACGAAAAACACCCTGAAATAAACCATCTGGAGCAATTATTCTTCTTTAGAAATCAGTGGTCAAATTTCAAAATATATCAACTAGTTTCATATAAAACGGACCTACAAGGCGAAAAGGCGCCGGTGACTCAGGCGCATCCAGTCCTCTGCCACATCGTTCAGTTCTCATACATCATATATTAACAGCGGGTTTAGGATATTATTTTGAATAAATAATCCAGCCTATGTGACTGCAAGTTTTTAATTAACAGAAATAATAAATATAACCATTTTTTTTTTTTTTTTTTTTTTTTTTTTTTTTTTTTTTTTTTTTTTTTTTTTTTTTTTATAAATCTGATTAATAAAGGATATAAATTTGCTAAATAATAATGAATTAGTCGCAGATTGTACATTATCTAAACCTAACTTATATTGACATAAAATGGTTATGTTGAAATTAAATAATAATGTTTTCATAGTAGTAGTTGGGTTACAGACACTGACTTCTGATCATTCGTGAAATTTGAAATAAATGCATTTTTGCAAAGTATTGATTATTTACAGATTTAAAAACAATCAAAATAAAAAAGATAAATAAAAAGTTCTGTTCGTTCGTTGATATGTAGAAATAATTCGTAATACAATTTAGGAAGTATATACATAACACAATTTAATAGCTCAGAAAAATTAATGAATAATATATATATATATATATATATATATATATATATATATATATTATGATTAATTTAAAATTATACCACTACTGGAGAGGAAAAACAATTAAAACATCTAAGTATTCATGCATCTAATGATCTATAATCCACGAAATTGTGGCCTTTTTCGGTTTCTGGCATATAACTACACATCAAAAAGTTTACTTCCTCTTTTTTTCGAAAAAAGGATATACTAATACAAATAAAATGAAATATTTAAAGTTGAAATCGGATTAGTTATTTAGCCAAATTCGAACATGAAAGATCGGTAATTTTTATCATTTTGGTGAAAACTCATATTCCAACTCCTATAAATCGACAATATGTACTCTAAATGAAAATTGTCACAGATAAAAGTTTCAGGACATTAAATTTAGCAGAAAATAGGCCCATTTATTTTAAAATTAACTTATTCCTGCGTAGAGATACAAATGAAAAAGTGAAAGTATTTGTTGCGCTTACTTTATTCTTTTAACTTATATCTTCTTTCCTTTATATAACTAGTCATCAAAAACTTTACTTTCTCTTTTTTTCGGAAAAAGGGTATATTAATACAAATAAAATGAAATATTTGAAGTTTAAATCGGATTAGTTATTTAGCCAAATTCGAACATGAAAGATCATTAATTTTACCATTTTGGTGAAAAATCATATTCCAACGCCTATAACTCGACAATATGTACTCTATATGAAAAATGTTACATATACAAGATTAAGGACATTAAATTTAGCATAAAATAAGCCCCCTAAATAGTTAGTTCTGTGAATATTTTATCATATCCCTTTAGGTTTCACAAAAAGAAGGAATCAAACGCGAGGAATACTTTCACGTTTTCAGTTGTATCTCTACTTTGTAATAAGTTAATTTAAAAATAAATGGGCTTGTTTTATGCTCAATTTAATGTCCTAAAACTTTTATCTGTGACATTTTTCATTTAGAGTATATATTGTCGAGTTATAGGCGTTGGAATATGAGTTTTCACCAAAATGATAAAAATTACCGATCTTTCATGTTCGAATTTGGCTAAATAACTAATCCGATTTCAACTTCAAATATTTCATTTTATTTGTATTAGTATACCCTTTTTTCGAAAAAAAGAGGAAGTAAACTTTTTGATGTGTAGTTATATGCCAGAAACCGAAAAAGGCCACAATTTCGTGAATTATAGATCATTAGATGCATGAATACTTAGATGTTTTAATTGGTTTTCCTCTCCAGTAGTGGTATAATTTTAAATTAATCATAATATTTATATATATATATATATATATATATATATATATATATATTATTCATTAATTTTTCTGAGCTATTAAATTGTGTTATGTATATACTTCCTAAATTGTATTACGAATTATTTCTACATATCAACGAACGGAACTTTTTATTTATCTTTTTTATTTTGATTGTTTTTAAATCTGTAAATAATCAATACTTTGCAAAAATGCATTTATTTCAAATTTCACGAATGATCAGAAGTCAGTGTCTGTTACCCAACTACTACTATGAAAACATTATTATTTAATTTCAACATAACCAGTTTATGTCAGTCTAAACAAGTTAGGTTTAGATAATGTACAATCTGCGACTAATTCATTATTATTTAGCAAATTTATATCCTTTATTAATCAGATTTATAAAAAAAAAAAAAAAAAAAAAAAAAAAAAAAAAAAAAAAAAAAAAAAAAAATGGTTATATTTATTATTTCTGTTAATTAAAAACTTGCAGTTACATAGGCTGGATTATTTATTCAAAATAATATCCTAAACCCGCTGTTAATATATGATGTATGAGAACTGAACGATGTGGCAGAGGACTGGATGCGCCCGAGTCACCGGCGCCTTTTCGCCTTGTAGGTCCGGTTTATATGAAACTAGTTGATATATTTTGAAATTTGACCACTGATTTCTAAAGAAGAATAATTGCTCCAGATGGTTTATTTCAGGGTGTTTTTCGTTAACGATGACCGTTTAATCACAAATTAACTTGGAATTTTAACTTTTACGCGAGTGACTTGATAAAATTGACTTTAAATTTATTTTATGTTGACAAGACTAATTATTTTAGAACGTTTGTTTATTTATTCTGAATCTAGAGCTATCTATCTTTAATAAAATACCAGTTTTGGCGAAATTAAGCATAATGGTGAATGTCAGTAATCAAAAAAATAACTAAAATCAAAGTCGTCATTCCGCCATGTTTGAACGCCATTTTCGGTTAGTGCGGCCACTTTTTTTTCTGGGAACATTGGCTTTTTCTTAATCTTTTATCACAAGGAACACAACGATATGCAATTTATAGGGATGTGGGGGGGGTGCACGGTAGGGGGGTCTGGCCCACCGTGTACATGGCGTTTTCCTAGAACACAATCGGATGAAATTTTCTTGGAAAACTAGGTACTGTTTTTGTTTTTAGTTAGAGATTTCAATGCAGATAACTTCATAAAATTTCATATATATTCTAGCGGTCAAAAGACCGCTCAAGGTAGACAACGGTAGGGTACATATTATCAGGATAAACGAAAGAAGAAGAGAAATTGAAAAATTAAATAGCTGTATTGTACGATAATTTTAGTGAAAATAAAAAAAGGGGAAAAAATACAATTAATCTGATTAATATCACCAACGTAAAAAATGGGATAAAAAAATTATTTCGCTCTGGTGAACTCGGAAAAGCAATTAAAACAATTAAATGAACTGTAAAATAAAAAAAAATGAAATAAGTCTTTAATTCAACTTACTAAGCTTTCGCTGTACGCTGATTCGGAATTTCGGGCAAGGGTGAAATTAGCATAATCGGGTAAAAGACATTGAAGGAATGTTTTAGATGAAGGAAATTTTCACCTGTTGGTCGTCCTTCTTGAATTTTGCGGCCAGCGGCAAACAATGATGGTTGAAGAGAAAACTTCAAAATAATTATAAATTTCATACCCAGGAGGTAGAAAATTGTAAGAATTTGACACCCAGGAGGTACAAACCCAACCATCGGCGGACTCTAATTGGAGATCACAGACACGATGATGCTTACTGTTCAACATGAATGAAGCAAGTGCGCAAAAAAAATGGCTGAATCCGGAATTCTAAACCCTTCCAAATGCCATCATGATGCCACTGGCAAATTCAAATTGAATTGTAAATTTAAAAACTAAAAATAAAAGAATTACTTATCTGTGATGAAATGAAATAAAATCAAAATACCGAGCATATTTATTATAGAAAAAGTCGAAGAAAAGTTCAAGAAAAATAAAAACCTAGAATTTAACAATTTAGATTAAAGTCTCAAAAGCGGTCATTTGACCGCTCTGGTAGATTTAGTGTTAAATAGAAATGAGGTTGAGACCATGTATTGGTTGTAGTGGAAGAAGATTTTACTTTCACTTACCTATATATGAAATATATAGTAAGTGGAAGTATTGCGATCGTGAAAAATTTCGACTTCCGGTTTTCCAATTAACCAAGTCCCGCGAAATGGTCTGTGTGTATGTGAACAGACTAGCTCAAAAACTATAAACCGTACGAACCTGAAATTAGGTATTTAGTGTATGTATATGCCCGCAATGTGACAGCAAAAATTTCATCAAAATTGCTCAAAGGGAGGGGGTACTTTATTTAATAACTTTTTAAGTTGTTTTCGATTTTCTCAAAAACCGCTCTAACGATTTTGATTAAACTGAGTATTTGATCTCTTTATATGCCCGAGATATGACTGTTAAAATGTCATCAAAATTGAACAACCGGAGGGGGGACTTTACTTAATAAATTGTGCATCATTTTCACGTGTTTTTTTTATTTACTCAAAAACGGTTTTAACGATTTTGATGAAACTGGGTATTTGATGTATGTATATGCCAAAGATGTGGTAGCCAACATTTCATCTAAATTGGTCAAACGGAGCGGGCACTTTATTTCATAATTTGTTTACCAATTTTTTACCTTTTTTTCGATTATCTCAAAAATGGCTTTAACGATTTTTATCAAATTCCTCTTGTTTAATGAAAATTAGGTGTTCTTTAATATCAGGTAAGCTTTATCATTATTAAAATGTTCTGAGGGGGCTTTCTTTTGAAGGGGTTTGTGGCCTGTTTTGTTTGTTTGTTTCCTATAAAGTACCTTTGTTTTTGTTTATATGGAGAGATTAACTGTCTCTAGTTACGCCTAAAAATAAGAAATGACTAAATATGAGATATGATAGAAATAAAGAAAACATAGAGATGAGAAAAAAAGAAAAATATTCAGTCAACTCATAAAACTCTTTGAGCCCACGCATGCGGAGTACGCCTTTAATGACAGACCATTGTTCATAATTAAAGCCGTTCTGTTCATTTGAGAAGTATCAATTAACAAAACGCATTAATTTCTAATCTAAGTAAGTTGGTAAGTGAAAGTTGTGTGTTGCGCGCACGCACCAGATTTTTTGATATGAGATGAGAGCTTTCTCTAATTTTCATGTCTGCATTAAGCTAAACAACCCTTTTTGTATCCACATAATGCCTGAAACGTTCGCTATGATCGTTCAAGTATTTCTAAGACCATTAGTGCTCCACCCATATACCACCTGATGTACCATTGAAGCAAACACTACAAACTACGATGACTGCAATGCCAAAAGACTTCGAGAATAATAGAAGAATAGAGGCATTGGAAGTAGGCCCTCGAGAGGAAAGCGGAAGAGACGCCGCCATTAAAGAACTGAATGGAGAGAGAGAGAGAGAGAGAGAGAGAGAGAGAGAGAGAGAGAGAGAGAGAGAGAGAGAGAGAGTGAGAGAGAGAGAGAGAGAAAGGACTAAGGACTGTTAGCAAAGTTCGCCCATCGTTTCTACATCAATTTGTTTTCAATAGCCAATTCATAATAAAACTGTGGGAGGAGAATGAGGAGAAAGCCTTTTAGAGAAAAAGACGTTTAGAAAGCGACTAAAAAATAAAATATAATGGACTTGTAATAACTATCTAAATATTTATTTTTCCCGACGTAACTTATAATGGATTTCTTCTTCACGGGTCAGCTGCTTCGCTGTTTCAATATCTTCTATGTTTTCCCTGTTCCATGGATCGAATAATTCCATAGAATATAGTAGGGGAGAACGGGGATGGTTGGCAACAGTTTTCACTTATTTGATTGTTGAGTTGTTCCTGTTAATATAATCGCAATAGGGCTGATACCACTGTAAACCCTAAGTATTAGAGTACTTCAAGTATTTTTTTTCAACACGTAATATTTAATTTAAAGATCATAGAAACTTGAAGAATTCTTCAATCCAGAGTATGCCAATTAACCCCCTATGTGGGGCAGGTTGGTCTTGAAGGTTGAGTTGTTTAGCCATCTCATTCAATAACTGCCTGACACTTATTATTGTCATTAAAAGCTGCACTATAATAATATAATAATTTTGAATCTGTTTTCTACAGCTTTTAAGGGAAAATAGAATGCTAATAGAAGAAGATAGAATTTTGGACTTTCTTCACTTTCTGCATAGGAAATATCGCTCCCATCCTCCTCGCTGGAACTAAAAACAATTGGTAGCTTCACCTTTGTTTATATTTACCTTGCTTTTGTGAATTGCTACTGCGCCTACAAATCCCAGTTGAAGAGAGTCAACTAACCCCACAGGAGAGATCATATGAAAGATGGCTGCCAGGACAGGGGAGAACAATAAAAAAAAAAGCTGGTTCGTCAAAAGGTTAGGTTTTTCAAAGGAGTTTGGGAATATGTGAACAGAATCGGAGTCAAATGTTTTGCCATGCCTTTAAACCAAATTTACTGAAAATATAAAAATTTACTTACATGTTGTAAAATCAATCAATAAAGCTAGGAAACTATAAGCCAATGGCCAACCTACCCCCTGTGCCAACCAACCCCGCTCTCCCCTACATTCTAAAAATGCATAAAACTGTAAACGTGAGCAAACTGAAAACGGGGAGCGGTTTTCTTTTTTTAATTTAAATACCATGAAAGATACCTCCAATTAATTAACAAAGTCAATAACAAACCAACAAACCATGGTGAAATAGGTTTGTTACACCGGTAGAGTAACCCACCTTGTGCCACACATGGGCAGGAACGGGTTCGAAAAAAAAAAAAAATCTGGTGCGATGCGCGGAACACACAACTTTCACATACCAACTTACTTAGATTAGAAATTGGTGTGTTTTGGTAATTGCGACTTCTCAAAGACACACATTTTTCCACATTCATTTCTTATTTTTGTTTTTATTTGCTATATAAAAACCACTAATGTTTTTTTATTATTAAATACAAGTTTTTACTTATAATAATTCGACAATGCAAGCATAATAATCCAAGGGGTCTGATTTTATAATTCTCTATGAACTTGTTGAAAACTTCATTTAGTTACCAAGAAACAAATAATTTCCATTGAATAAACAGAAGCTTTAATTTAAGCAGCTTTAATTATGAACAATGGTCTGTCATTAAAGCCGTAATCCACATGCTTGGGCTCAACGTGTTTTAAGAGTTGACGGAATATTTTTCTTTTTTTTCCTCTAGGTATATGTTTACTTGAATTTATCATATCTCATATTTAGCCATTTCTTATTTTTAGGCGTAACGAGAGACAGTTAATTTCTCCAAATAAACAAAAACAAAGGTACGTTATAGAAAAGAAAAAACAAAAAAGGTCCCTTCCCCATTAAAGCCCCTTCAGAGCATTTCAATAATGATAAATCTTATCTGATATTAAAGAACACCTAATTTTTATTAAATATGACGAATTTGATGAAAATCATTAAAGCCGTTTTTGAGATAATCGAAAAAAAGGTAAACATTGGAAAAAAGTTATGAAATAAAGTGCACCCTCCGTTAGACCAATTTTAATACAATGTAGGCTATCACATCTTTCGCATATACATAAATCAAATACCCAGTTTGATCAAAATCGTTAAAGCCGTTTTCGAGTAAATAAAAAAACACGTGAAAAGAATACAAAATTTATTTAGTAAAGTGGCACCTCCGGTCGATCAATTTTGATGAAATTTTTCCAGTCATATCTCGGGCATATTAGCACATCAAATAAGCAGTTTGATAAAAAACATTTAAGCCGTTGTTGAGAAAATCGGGAAAAAAACGTAAAAAATAGATAAAATTCCTAAAAATAAAGTACCCCCTCCGTTTGACCAATTTTGATGAAATTTTTGATGTCACATCACGGGCATATAACACTAAATACTCCATTTCAGGCTCGCACGGTTCATAGCTTTTGAGCTAGTCTGTGCACACACAGACCATTTCGCGGGACTTGGTTATTTGGACTCAGGGGACCCCAAAACTTGTATTTCCGTTGAAAACCGGAAGTCGAAATTTTTCACGATCGCAATACTTCCCTTACTATTTATTTCATACATAGGTAAGTGAAAGTAAAAATGAAGTTATTTAGCTGAAAATCTGCATCCAAACATTCTGCACAAATGTTTAATTGAACAACAAATAACTACTTTGAATTTTCTGACAAAAATAGCTTAAGTACTGACTTTAACCAGCCTACAACACGTAAGAACTCTTTACAAATCTTTTATATAAATTTACACAGAAATACTAACATGCATATCAGGGGTCTGGGCCCATGTAACTTCTTTCTAAGCAACACTAGTTATCTAAATCAAAGAAGTGTATAAAAAAAAAATTGGGTTGGGGTGTAAGACAAGGACCAAGTTAAAAATCACAGCATCCGATCCATCCTATTGACCACCGAGGGATGTTTGTTGGGCTTTTGAACTGCTACGAAGAGAATTAAATCACGCTCTTAGCTATTTTTGTTATCGGTTTCCCTTGGTTCCTTAACATAAAAACGATTGCAGCGCTTTATTTTTAGTAATATAAATATTACTAATTTTGGGGGGGGCACTAAATTATGGGGGGGACTTATATTTCTGAATCGAGGTATTCAAAATATAATGCTTAGTGCCATCCTTCCCTAACCCATTATTATCAGTAGCATATTATTTAGCCCTAGGATTTTTTAAAGGGAGTAAAAATTCCGTGGCTATGCCGTCCCTCGGATAGGATGTAAGATGGAGGTCCTGAGCTTGAACAATATCAGGTACTCGTTTAAGGGTCTATTCACACTATCGGTTTCGCTCCCGCTCCACTCTCGCTCCGCTCCCGGTCCGCTCTCGCTCTACCCCATTCATACTATCGCTCCGCTCCCGCTCCGCTCCCGATCCGCTCTCTAATGTCTTACTATATTCACATTATATAATTTTACACCGTTCACTTTTGAAAGGTTTAAGCTATTAAAGCCATTAATAATCGAAGTTGTCTGTATTCGGATTTTAATTAATGATTAACTTTCAGGTATTAAAGTATTTATTTATTCATAAATTTTACCGCCAAAAAAAAGTTCAATTTTTCGTTTGTAGAAATAGCTGTTAAGTGTACTTTTCTTGATGGAGAAGATAATATTATCAAAACATATAATAAGAAGAATATATTGCAACACAATGGTAATTATTAATAATAATTATAAATTAATTTAATTAATGGTGAAGAAATAATTTAATATTTTTCCGAATGTATTCGAATACGCTTGAAATCGGTAAATGCTGCAGTTTACCGATTGTGTTCTCTTCTTTTCCTGATTCATATTTTAATTATTTTTTGCTTTAATATATTTTTTGTTAATGAACGAACGTCAAAATGAACGTTATTTTATAATAGCAATGAGTATGTAGTCAATAAATAAATCGGTGACCGTTTTTTACGAGTACATTAATTCATTGCAAAATATATCTCAAACATAACATGAATTTTTCTCGTGGAAAAACCACGCGTATTGTTGATGATTTTTTTTAATCATTTCAAGCGTATTCAAATACATTTGGGAAAAAAATTAAATTATTTCATCACCATTAATTAAATTAATTTATAATTATCATATATATATATATATACATATATATTCTAATGTTGAACTTTTTTTGGCCGTCAAATTGATGAATAAATAAATACTATATAATATATATATAATAACTGAAAGTTAATTATTAATTAAAATCCAAATACAGACGGCTTCGATTATTAATGGCTTCAATCGTGAACGGTGTAAAATTATATAATGTGAATATGAAAAGACTTTAGGAGAGCGGACCGGGAGTGGAGCGGGAGCGGAGCGTGGCCGGACCTCCACCAATATTGTGATTAACCTGTTTCTATTCCTCTTTAGAATATTTTGCCAGTGAGACCGGACCGGGAGCAGAGCGATAGTGTGAATGGGGTAGAACGAGAGCGGACCGGGAGTGGAGCGAGACCGGAGCGGTACCAATAGTGGAATTCTCTGTCTATTTCCCTTTAAAATATTTTACCATACCGAGAGCGGACCGGGATTGGAGCGGGAGCGGAGCGATAGTGTGAATCCGCCCAAAACATCCCTATCGTAATTATACCTGGATAGGTAAAATTTAGGACTCCCACTATTCCAATTAGCCTTAGTACCATAAAGGACGTTAAATAAAATAAACAATGTACATAAATCATAAACCTACATAAAGTTACAACCCTCGTATTATTTTTTTAATATGTAGCATCATCCGATCATCATTCACTGCAGCATCGTCCGATTAGCCTTAGTAGCGTATATGGACGTTAAACAAACAAACAGTAGTTTCATTGTTTAACGTCCATCTACACTGGTCCATCTAGACTGTTAGACAGTCTAAACATACAGTTTAGACCATCTACTGATTGTGAACTGTATGGTGAATGGTGAAAATATGTTCTATGAAGTCAGAAAAAAAACGAGAATAACTGTATAATGCATGTGCATAATGGCTATATTTAGGGTTTTTACACTTAGTCATTTCACCTCACTAGTAGGAGAGATATGATATTGATGTTTCCTCCATTTTCTTACATAACTTTGAAAACGACTGCATAATCCACTTCTTATCCAGGCTCTATTCTTGTTGCCTTGAGGAAAAAAGAGTTTCCTTTGGGGGTTAGGTATACGGAAGCTAAAGAAATCTATATGCATATTGCTAATAACTTGGGGCATATAAGAAATACCTCAATGGGAGCATGAGAACTCAGGAATCATTACATCACTGTATTATAATTATATTGTAAATATTACTGAATAATATTAAAATACGAGCTTTCAGAGGACAGAATTACTGAACTCCCATATATCCTGAATAACTGTTCTCCAATTTCAACAAGTAGGGGAGAGCGGGGTTGGTTGGCAACAGTTTTCACTTTTTTGGTTGTTGAGTCGTTCCTGTTAATATAATCCCAATAGGGCTGACACTACTTTAAACTCCAAGTATTAGAGTACTTTAAGTATTTTTTTCACCACATAATATTTAATACTAAGATCATAGAAAATAGAAGAATTCGTCAATCCAGAGTATGCCAACTAACCCCCTGTGTGGGGCAGGTTGGCCTAGAAGGTGGGGTTGTTTAGCCATCTCATTCAAGTACTGCCTGACACATATTATTGTAATTAAAAGCTGCACTATAATGGTATAATAATTTTGAATCGGTTTTTAACAGCTTTTAAGGGGAAATAGAATGACAATAGAAGAAGATAGAAGTTTAGACAGTCGTCACTTTTTGCATAAGAAAAATTGCTCTCATCTTCCTCGCTGGAACTAAAGACAATTGGTAGTTTCACCTTTGATTATGTTTACCTTGCTTTTGTGAATTGCTACTGCGCCAAAAAAAAAGTTGAAGAGAGCCAACTAACCCCACTGGAGAGATCATATGAACGATGACTGCCAGGACAGTGGAGAACAATCAAACAAGAAATTGGTTAGTCGAAAGGTTAGGTTTTTCAAAGGAGTTTGGGGCTATGTGAACAGAATCGGAGTCAAATGTTTTGCTATGCCTTTAAACCAAATTGACTGAAAATATAAAAATTTACTTAGATGTTGTAAAATCAATCAACGAAGCACACTCTTCTTTACACTGTTAGCATCGGATTGAAAACTCAGGACAAGACTCTCGAGGTCGAGTGGGTCATATGGTACAATGGTGGGGCCTTCACAACAGGTATGATGGAAACTATAAGCCGATGGCCAACCTACCCCATATGCCAACCAACGCCGCTCTCTCCTACGTACACTTTTCATAATATTTCTTCGTATCTTTTTATTTTGTAAAAGCAATAAATAATATTCAAATTTAATTGTTTACTTTAGTATAAACTAGCTGTATATCCCGGTTTTACCCAGGGAATTTCATTTTTCGACGTCTCAAACTGTCTATTTTGTAAAAACCAATGAAGCGAGATCAATACGATTTGTATAACAATAAAGAATATACCCAGAGATTAGTTGAAGTTATGCAATTTTAATATGCTCAGTTTCCAGCGATTCTGCCTGTCTAAGATTCTGTTGTTCAATCCCATTTCGATGTTCGTCAAGAGTTTCAGCTGCTCGTATTTGACGTTGTTTTTTAGCTTTTGAGCTCACTACTATAGAAGATAGTAAAAACTATCTTCACTCATAAAAAGTAAATTTATTGCTTCTACACTATAGAAGCAATAAATTCACCATACATTTATATAAACATGTAAATAAACGTATTGTAATGTTAAAAAAAAAAACATATGGTTTAAAAATCCCAGAACTCGACGCCTGCCAAGGTCTTACCGGGCCTTGTTGGTCTCTTCAAAATCTATAAAATAATTTTTTAGGCCTTTTTTTCGACTCACACATTCGATTTAGTAAAAAAACCATGGTAATGCGAGATCATGAAGCATTTTATAACAGTAATGAATATCCCCCGAGATTTGCTGAAGTTATGCAATTTTAATATGGACGCACCTGGTATCAAAGAACCACTGAGCGAAATTTGGAGAATTTAGGAGAAACGGTATGGATTTCTATAAAGAACAAATAAACAAACAAACAAACAGAATTTCATCTTTATTTATATAGATGTAAATAAACGTATTGTAATGTTAAAAAACAAAACATATGATTTAAAAATCCCAGAACTCGACGCCTGCCAAGGGACGGTCTTACCGGGCCTTGTTGGCCTCTTCAAAATTTATAAAATGATTTTTTAGGCCTTTTTTTCGACTCACACATTCGATTAAGTAAAAAAAACCATGGTAAAGCGAGATCATGACGCATTTTATAACAACAATGAATATCCCCCGAGATTGGCTGAATTTTAATATGGACGCACCTGGTATCAAAGAACCACTGAGCGAAATTTGGAGAATTTAGGACAAACGGTATGGACTTCTATAAAGAACAAATAAACAAACAAACAGGATTTCATCTTTATTTATATAGATATATATATTTACAAACGACTTTATTATAACACAAGGTCATTTGTCGTTTCCTAACAAACCTTGCTGCCATTTCTTTCTGTCGAACCAATCTTCCTCGCGGAGTCCTCTGGCTGCCATCGCCTCACCGCTCCACTTCTCCGGTCGACATCTCTTCCTTCTTCCCAATGGTACATGCTTCAGCATCCTTTTGGGCCATCAGTCATCTGCCGTTTTCATGAGGAGGCCAAACCAGCTCAGCTTTCTTGACTCGATGGATATTGAGGGGTTCTTCAACTTTTTCCCTAACGTTTTTGTTACAAAGAACAAAATTCAATGTCCTAATAATCTTTCTTCCTACTATTACTTTTTCACTAATTCCCTTCTCGCCGCTGCTATCATTTGAAATCAACTTGCCTGAATACTTAAAGCTGTCAATTGGGGTCAATTCCCATTTACAAAATTTAGCGAGGATTATCCATTTTTATTAAATGCCAAATGCTCAGTTTTTTCTTTACTGATTTCCAGGTCTCCTGTTGTATTTGCTTCTGAAGGCCTGATGAAGATCCAGATGTAGTGATCGAAACATTGACTTTCCAAAATAAAAAAAGATTTATTTATTTATGTACAAATCCAAGAATGTGTCATTTTTGTGTGATTTGCAATCTGCTAATTAGCAATAAGCAAATACGTCGAAATCCTATTGGAGGAATTGCTAACTTTATACTAAGTTAGCATATCTCTCCGCCACCGCCTCAAAAGTCGTCGGGGTGGAATGTAAGGGTTTATGTTTGATGTTAGTGTCTGTGCTAAGGGGTTCATTTTAGAAGTTAGTTTTTGATGTAATGTGTGGCTGTATCAATAACTGTTGGGATATTCAGGTCCTTGTGCAGTAAGTCATTTGTCACATAGTATGGTGCGTCTGCTATTTTCCTCAATACCTTGCACTGGAATGACTGAATTCTTTGGATGTTTGAGGGTTTTGCAGAACCCCACAGTCCTATCCCGTATGTCGATACTGTTCGTATTAGTACTTTGTAAATAGTAAGTTTGTTTGTTATTGATAATTATATTGATAAAAGGTCTGTCGAGTAACCTAGATAATATTCCAAAACGTTTGTTAAGTTGTTTCCTTTTCAGTCCGATGTGGGTTCTCCATGTCCTTCTCTAGTCCAGATGGAGCCCCAAATATTTTACAGCTTGGGGTCATTCCATGTTAAATCAACACACTGATACAGGCTTGATGTCTCAGATTTTCATGATTTTTGGTATGCAGCAATATATCATAGACTTATGAAAAAATACCAAATTTTCAGAAACGATACTGATTCTGGTATTTTTCACAAAACGTTTATTTCTGAAGCCCTGTATCATCTGATCCCTTTGAGATCCCACGAAAGAATTTCGTTATTTGGACTAAGTCATTGCAAACTATTTTTGATATTTTTTTGAAATTTTTAAAATTGGCACTTTTTGAGAAATTTAAATTACAAAATTTAGTTTTAATTTTCAATTTTTCGAACTTGTAACTCCTATATAGTGGCATATCATATTAAAGCCCTATTCAACAGCTTTAAAATGAGACCACTCCTAGGTTTATATCACCATTGGTTGCCAGCCTATAGGCATCTAAAGGTAGCAAAACTTGAAATTTTTCATAAAAATTTAAATCTTTAAAAATTAATAACTTCAAAAATAATTGTGCTACATAACTGAAATTTGGTATTTTTACATAAGTCTATGATATATTGCTGTATACCAAAAATCATGAAAATCTGAGAAATCAAGTCTGAAAATCTCCCAAAATTGTGTTGATTTGACATGACCCCTTGGGATTCAGGGATCGGTGTATCATTGAAGTGTACTTGTGGGCATGAGCCATGGTTGAGGGTGAAGGTAATAAATTCACTTTTCATAACATTCATTTTTACCTTCCACCTGGTAGCCCAGCTAAATATATCATCCAAGTGGTTTTGAAGGACAGAAGATGATATATCGGGGTTTCTGTGTGATGTTAGAAGTGCGGTATCGTCAACGAATGTAGCCAGTAGAGTGTGTTCGTGTTCGGGTAAGTCAGCTGTGAAAATATTGAAGAGTAGTGGTCCAAGTACACTACCCTGTGAAACTCTAGCTCTAACTTTTTTTATACAGGATAGTTCGTTGTCTATAAAAAAAGATAACTGAAAATCCTGATTATCAACCTATCGTAAAAAAAAAAAAAATGTTGACTATTACTCTCCTCTATAATTATATACAATTATAAAATCGTACATGATGGAGTATAAGCTTGCATTCTCGTATTATTTTACTATCGCTTAGTAAAAAAAAAATCAATATTACCGGGTTCAATGACTTTTTTTATTAATTAATTAACCATAATTATCTGTGAGGAGGTGTGCATAACGTCCATAATGACAGGGTTAGGCTAGGCGGAGGATGTTTTGGTACTGACCTATCTCAAGAGGTACCCCCGTTCGAGGGGAATCGAAAGTCGGGTACGTGTGGAGGGGGACCCCCACCCCTGGGGCAACTAGTCCTAGCGGGGTACCGTAGGCCACTGCTCAGAACGTGCTACGGCCATGGAGAAGCAGCAAGAAGCAGCAGCTGATTCAATCTCTTCTGTCGGCGTACAGATGAAGGAGTACCCACCATCAGAAGTTTACTCCACCGAGCCTCCACCGGTAAGTCTTTAGCAAAAGCAAGCCTAAGTAATATATATAGATAGCATGGTCTACACCAACATACATACATTCGTTGAACCTGGAACACAAGAGGTCTAAATGACATATTTTTCCATTTTGAGTTAATCTAAGTCAAAGTTTGAAAAACCATTTATCTGAATTTGAACGATTAATATTTTTTAAATCTCATCAGGTCTTTGACTTTAAATATCAATTTTTAATTTTAGGCACTTTGTAATAGGTATATCGTCGTTGATACTGCAAAAGCTGGTATGTCAAAGACTGATTTTCAGTAGAACAAAAAAGGATTTTATTTGAAATTCATTTTAGAGTATCGAAAGTAACATTAAAATTCTTATTACATTCATTTGTAAAAAAAATAAATTTTTTAAGAGTTTTAATTTTCCTTATAGACTGGTGTCACTCAGGATTAATGACCAAGCGAATCCTGAAATTCCAATATAGTTTTACTAGGCATGGTTCTTCTTTTCTGTTTACTGATGACAAATATCGTCTTTTAGGACCCTTCGATTAAAAATCCAATAAAATCGCAAAATCGAAAATTTCTGAAAAACGACCTTTTGCAGTGTAAACGACGATATAGTAAATATATAAAACAGATCCGTGTCAGTTACATCATTTATAAATTATATTACCGACTTTTATTATCTTTGAATTTTTGGATTTGTCTCTGCCCCACAGAGTAGTTTAAGTGTTAATAATTAATAAGTAAAACATTAAAATGGGGGGAGGGGGTGGAGGGGTGTAATTATTAATTTTTTAATTAATTAAGACTTAAATGGTCGACTTGTCCTTAAACAAGGATTTACAAAAATTAAAAAACGTCGTCGGGGTAACAGGAGTATGAGTTGATTAAAAGTTGAGGAGTGAAATTTTTTCCATTTGCCTTGGATGTTTGATTTTACTTTTGTTAGAATGTTCATATCGGTGCGATTAGAAATGTACTCTCCGGTATATTGACTTTTAGTCGATGTATTTCGGATTGTTTTTACGATTTTTCTATCACCAGAATCTGGAAACCTTCGGAAGTTTCTTCATCTCGATTAAGTAAAAGATCGGTCAAAAGCTTTTAATCATTAATCATCAGATTTCAAATGATAAATAAAATATTATAATCTCTTTAGTTACATTCTATGATTGAATTCAATCAAAAATTAAGATTTTTATGTTATTTCTTTAGGTGAGTGTAGGCTTCAAAAACATTCGTTTAGAATAGATAGCAGAAATGAAGTAATTGTGAATACGATATAATTCTAAAGATTATTCAATATTGATGCGGGCCGGGATAGCCGAGCTTGTTGGAGCGCGAACCGCTGAATTTTTTCGTGGCGGACCCACGGAATAAATCGAGACCTTTCCAACAGATAAAGAATAGGTTCGTTATACCTGTAGAGTAACCCTCCTTAGGCCAAACGTAGCCGGAAAGGGTTACCGAATAAAAAAATTTATATGCTTGGAAGATTTAGGTATAATGTAAATGCTAAACGATCCCTTAGGTTAATTAAAATACATCAACAATTATTAACATTGAAAACAGTGTACACGTTCAATTTCCTACGAAACCTTTTGAAATCGACTATACTTAATATAAACTTTTTGAGAGAACAGATTTTAAATAATTGATCTCCAAAGTTAACTGATTCTTAGTTAAACCGCGGATAAATGAATTTCGGATAAAATAATCTTATTTTAATTGAACGATTCATGAATAGTAATAATAACAATAATAATAATAATAACAATAATAATAATAATAATAATAAAAGCATCATAAAGAGAAAGTACTGCTTGAACTTGGAGAGAAACTAAGCCCGTTACTTCTTGTCGCACGAGTCACATTGAACTACAGAACTTAAATACTTTTGATTATTTAAAAGTATATAAATTAAAATATAGTATTATTTAATAGTAAAACTTAAATATATATTAATTATTTTATATTTTTGGTTATTTGAGGCTTAAAATATTTTAAACCTAATATTAAATTGTTATCATGGAAAATATGGCCATTTTTCTGTTGGTTTTTTTTATCTACCTAATTTCTTCTTAATACCTTGATGTTTACCTTTCCGTTTAAATATTTGTAGATTATTTCCTTTATCAATTTAACCCCTCCCAAAAAAACAATATATATTTATAAATTGCTAATAATATATAAATATATAAAAAATTTAGTCCTTAAACAACATATTTTCGTATTAACATTACGAATTCAAATTAAATTGAAAGCTGTGAATATTCAAACGAATTCACTTATTTTAAACTTAGTAATACAATGTACCAAGATTATTGATACATGATTAGTGTTATGTTTAACACAAAAATATGAAGCCTAACAAATGGAGAATTTATTTCTAGGTCAGTTTGTTTTTTTGAAAACAACTCTGACCTCGGTCAAAAAAAAGAAGGTCGTTTTAGGAATTTAAATTCCGTTAATATTGTTATAAACTGTTAAAAATATGCAATGTATAGTGATAATAAGTATATAGACATACAAAGTTTTCAAAAATAAAACGTGAAGAAAGAATATATATTTACGGATATTTAGTGATGAACAATCATTGCAAGTTATAGTATTTTAATAATGAAAAGTTTGATGCGAATATTATAACTATAATCGAATACCGCAAGATCAAGTTAAATGCTATTCACCCACCTTTGCCTCGGCCTATTTCTTTCTAGAAAACAATAATTGCTTAATAAAGTTTTACTAAATTTTAAGGTTACACCTAGTCCTACGAATTTCATGTGCCGTTTATGATTTTCGCGCAGCTATAATCTCAATTATATTTACCTAAATTAGATATGTATAAATTTTCAGATTTGCTAGGCTCTTCTTTAGTCCAAATGTTTTACGCAATACTTAATTTTCATGATTTATTTTATTTTTTACTATCGTAACATATATTTCTCAGTTTCTCTTAAGTGTTCTGACGATGCAGTAAAATATTATTGGTATCTTGATAAGAGGCCAAACCTGCTAAGTGTATGGTGTGTGGATTTAAAACTAACTCCGTTAAATATTCATGAATTCGTGATTATTTTTCATTTTTCACAGGCTTTTCGACCACCTGGGTTATATTCGCCCTGTAATACAAATTCAGGAATTAAATTTTAAAGTATCCAAAATAAAACATTAAATGATTATTGTGCTGTAATAATTATTGAAAAAAAATTATTACCAGCACCCACCCCTATATCTTTAATTTTCTAATTTTAATTGAAAATAGTGTACAATTAGCAATCGAATCCTATATAAATTCCGCCCGAAATCCAATATTTTTTTCTAATTTTCTTTAGAGTCCTTAGTTAGGTTTGGCGGTGGGTTAGCTTCGGTCACAATACAAAACAATTTACAAAACTTGTCTCATATTATTATTGTATTAAAATTAATAGAAATGTTTCCACGTTATTTTGCTTGCTTTAAGAAAACAACCAGGTTATTTATCGTGCTTTTTTCCATATGAACCGACTCCTCAAAGCTCCATTGCATCCCTTCATATGCTTAACCCTTTTCACTCGAGGGCTCCGCTACGGAGACAATGCAAGATTGGATGTCTGAGAAAACTTCTCAACTAAAAGTGTCCCATCTCGTAATTTTTTAACTGTTTTTACTTCTCCAATTAGATTTTTATGCTTATATATATAATAATGAAAATAATAATAAAATTTAAAAAATATATAAAATTTAAAAAATTAATTTTTTTTTTGTAACTATGTGTTCTTGAAGCTTCACAAATACATATAACCTAAATTTCATTACAGTTCCTTACTTGGTTCTAAAATGTTACTGCATAATATAACGTTTTCAGGGTTTACGTTTTCGCGAATAAGTTGCTTCGAGTTGCCGGTAGGTAACGTCCGAAACGGTGCCGAGTGCGAAGGGTTAATATCCTGTAATAATATGGACAATCTAGTGAAATCGAATTCTCGCGAGTAAGTCGAGTGGGTCCAATCCTTGTCCTGATAACATACATTACGAAAATACGACTCCGCAACACTAAGCTCATTATCTCTTGTCAGAGATATTGCAATGTTACCCAAGATTTTTTCTTAATGAGGGAGAAAACTTTTCTTTTTCGATTTTGGTATTTGGGAAATCGTACCATGCTATAAACGCAGTTTCCCTTTTATATAATGACTATATGCAAATAATGGTTTCGTCGATAACGATCTAACCTTCGGAGTTGAATATCTAAAGAAGATTTCTCCCCTAAGAGCTAAAGCTATTGGCGGAAGACTGCATGCAGAAAGCTGGGTATGGAAATGCAAGAGCTACGAGGGTTAGAAACAAGGCCAAGCGTTGGTTCGAGCCTCGCTCACGACTTCACCTCTGCCTTCCTTTCTCTTCATGTTATTTCTGACCGCTAGCCTGTCCTTGATGATAGCTTGTAACTCGAAGCTTCAATGGCGTTTACATCTCTCCGTGATAAATCTGAGCCTACAACGCCACGAAATAGGGCGTCTTTTATGTGCCTCAGACTTTCTGTTCATGACAAAGAGAGAAAGACATTTGTCTTCGATTTTCATGTAAATCAGTCGAGAAACAGTTAAAATAGTACAATAACACAGTAGAAATGTAACACTGCAACTCATTGAGGTCTATGGATTCAGTACAATATATCGAAGTTAGAACCAATTTTAGGTTCCCGAACCTTTAAGAAGGTGATTAATTGATTAACCACAGGTTTTCCTCTTTAATAAATTATTTATTAGTAGGTTTCGAAAATAAAAGAATCCTCCCTCAAATTAGAGGCCTTGAGCAGTTCAGCAAAGTTAGGAATGCTTTTTCGTATAATATTACGTTTGCATAAGTGCCGGGTTCGATTCCCAGCCATGACCAATGTTTTGTCTTCTAATAAGATTATTTAATAATTATTTAAAAAATGATATTTAACTATGACGATATGTCAATTAGATAGTTGATGGGGTTTTTGAAGAGAGGTTGATATGGCTTGGATGAGCATCATAGTTAACTCAATGAGGGCTGTCACGAAGATGCTAAAGAGCTGGGTTCGATTACCGCTCATGACCAATTTTCGCTATTACAACAATTTAAAAAATTGGATCACCTGTGGTGTAGTGGTTAGCATGGCAACCTACAATACTAAAGATCGTGGGTTCACGGCCCGCGGTGGCCCTTGGAGTTTTTAATAGGAATAAAAATTCATTAACTATGCCGTCCCTCGGATAGGACGTAAAATAGAGGTCCCAAGCCTATATGATGTCAGGTACTCGTTAAAGATCCCTATCCTAATTGTAGCGTGATAGGCAAAATTTAGGACTCCCACTGCAGCATCGTCCGATTAGCCTTAAGAGCATAAATGGACGTTAAACAAACAATTTAAAAAATAATCAAAAACCATTATTTAAAAAAATAAAAACCTGTACCTCTAAAACCTACTAAAAGTCTAGGTTCAGTACTATATACTGGAGTACTGTTTCTTGGCCAGGGGTCATGAAAAGAATAAATTTGACCGCGATCACGCTCAAGCGCAAGGTTTTTCCCCTTAATTTTTCAATAAAGGTTACACATTTTATAGAGGCTGGGGTTGCCCTAGGAGGGTCTCTTGGCCACCGAGACGATCTGTGATAGAATATTAAAGATATCCTGACAAGCGAGATTCGAACTCGGGACCTTGAGCACAGATGCTCGATGCCTTACCAATGAGCTACCCCGCTAATAAAAAAAAAATATTAATCCACGGTTCGAATGAAGTAAATTGCATCACCCTCTAAATAAAGTAATATTGATTTGTTTTTTCATTTTATTTTATCTTAAATAACCATTTGAAAAAAAATTAATTGACTAATTTCATCCCACTTTTTTATAATCTTACATATAAACAAAAAGGTTACATACCTATAAAAGTTGACAAATTTACGGCTTTTGATATTCGTTCTAAATGATTATTATTCGTGCTTATTCAATACTTTTTTATATGGCTAATTATTTTTTTTAATTAGAATTTGATCAGACTTAAATGAAGAAAAAATATGTTCATAATTAGGTTTGAATGGTTGTAATGTAATGTATGTTGTTCATTAGTTTTCAAAATTTCTAAAATTATCACTACTTATTTGTAACAATTTTACGGCTAATTCTTATAATGGAAATAATTCTTTTATTCATTACTTTGAGGGCGTATCGGTTTTGGTAGCTCTGTGAGACCCTTCACCTAACCACTTGGGTCGAAATGCGGGCAGATCAGATTACAAAGATATTATATTAAAGACTATTATATTTATATTTATATAAAAACTAAAACAATCAATCATCGATCCACCTTAAAAATACGTAATTTGTAAATATACCTAATGTTCGTCCATGTATGTTTTCGCTGATGTTTATGGTTATCTTGTTTTAACTTAGTAGAGAAAAATACTTCAGCTTTTAGCCCAAACGTCAATTCGACACGCAATTAAATAACTTTTTTTTTTGTTTTGTTTGTTCATTCATACTACTGTCAAATATACCTTTACCATCAGAAATAATATAAAACGGGACAGGGATTCCATTACGATGTAAGTAGAAAAAAAAAAAAAAAGTAAATCCCTGAAAAGCGTGTTAAAGAATTATCCAACGTCATCTTGAACCGTTTCGCTCCGTTGCCCTGATATCTTTCTATAAGAGTTTTTTTTTTTTCTGTTAGCACAAACATTTCCACACTGGTCTTCGTCAAAATTACATCACCAGTTATCCCGCGTATCCCATCGTTGTCCAACTTACATCAGGAGTATGATTTTTCGAGAATGATGCATATTTTATGTATTTTAAACCTTTTTTGTGTTGAGCAATTTGTATTCAAAGGAAATAACAATTTTCAATTCCACACAAATATTTAAACAAGTTACAAAAATTATCACTCTGTATTACAGAAATAAAATATGACTTGAGCTTCAGAACAAGACCAACTTTCCAGTCCATCGCTCTTTAAATTTAGTCGTAAGAGGACGAGCCTCGAAGGCTCTAGGCAGGAACCATGACAGTTTCTCCCAACTGTTAATTCGTTCCAACAAAGTCTAGGACTATTCTAAACCATACGTTTAGTGTTTTGTTTCACGTTTCCGTACGTATTTAAGATAAATATATATTAAAATAGTTCTAAGCTCAAAACAAAGAGAATAGGTGTATATAAGTATAACAACAAACAAGGTATAGGTATAGGTAACAAACCTCCCACTCTTTCGAAATCATTATGATTGAAAAACATGAAGACACTTAATCGCTGATTAGACATATCACATCTAGCATTAACAACCGGATTAAATAGAGATAATAAATCAACTGAATTTTACATTCAAGCAAACGGAGTAGCTACCTTCATACAGTTCATTTATACAAAAAATGAAATACGCTGAAGAAAATTACAACCAGTTAATAGTTAATATTTAACTAAATTTCTGGGGTCACCTGTGGTATAGTAGTTAGCATGGCAACCTACAATACTAAAGGTCGACGGTTCGCACCCAGCGGTGGCCCTAGGTTTTTTTTTAATGGGAGTAAAAAAACATTAGTCATGTCGTCCTTCGGATAGGACGTAAAATGGGGGTCTCGAGCTCTTACTATGTCAGGTACTCGTTAAAGATCCCTATCCTAATTATACCTGGGTAGGCAAAATTTAGGACTCCCACTGTAGCATCGTCCGATTAGCCTTAGTAGCATAAAGTGAGGTTAAACAAACAAACTAAATTTCTTCATTTTATTCCTATCCCAAGAATCCTAGAAAAATAATACTTTATCTCTAGAAAGGTTCTCAACCTTCAGAAACAGCGTCCTTCTTGTACGATAATACTTTGGAGCATTAAACCCTAAAAAACATAAAAGGAATTCTTTAATAAAAATATCGAATTTAATACAGAGATTCGGCATAATAATAAGTTATATATTATTAGTTTTTAGACTGTTGTATGACTTTTCGTGATGTTTTTCTACCTTGCTGGGGACTACGGAATCATTGGTTGGTTAGTTTTGAAACCTTAGGTCTTTTCAGTATATTTAATAAAGTTTATTTGTTTTGTTTTTATTCCGTTTCAAAATATTTAGAAAGCTCTAAAAAATAAAAATGAAAAAAAGAAATAGAGACGACGATAATATTTTGACAGTTTTAGAACGGTAGAGATCCCGAGTGTAATGATAATCTGCCAGAGGCTCGTGCTGAAGAACCGTTATTGCGTCTGGCTCTAAACTGTGCCTTCCGAGTCAACTACAGCATACATCGTGTAAAGTCAGGTCTACATTCTTGTTTATTTGTTTGTATACATGAAGCAAAATAATATGTGTAGCTCTGTGGATTAAAATCTATGGAATGTAGGGATGGATAAACCTACATATTAATATTAAAAGATAAATATAAAAAGTTGAGTTAGAGAGAACAGTTAGTGATATTTCTTTTGCTATGCAAACAGAAATGGCATGAAATAATTTGATTCTAACTTTATAGAGTGGTTGTGTAGAAATGATCGAAACTTCGAAACGCCTAAAAATTCAGCATGAAGCTTTTGATTTTTTGTTTATACAAATGAATCCCTACTTATATGAGATTATTCTCCATTAAAAAAAATAAAAAGGGGGTCACCTGTGGTGTAGTGGTTAGCATGGCAACCTAATTTTGATTTTTTAAAGGGAATAAAAAATCCTTAGCTATGCCGTCCCTCGGATAGGACGTAAAATGGAGGTCCCGAGCCTGTACGATGTCAGGTAATCGTTAAAGATCCCTATTTAATACCTGGATAGGCAAAATTTAGGACTCTAGCATCGTCCGATTGGCCTTTGTAGCATAAAAATGGACGTTAAACAAACAAACAAAAAATAAAATAATAAATTAGATAGGACGTACGGGATGTCAGAGTATTTTATTCCAAGGGGACCCGAAAAGATCCAATATACTGAGTGGAAAATGAATTTTTAATAGTAACCAAACATAAAATAACTATATGAAATCCAATTTGAGAACCTTCTGTATAGGTTTTATCAGGGAACAGGGACGAAAAAGATATCTTGAAAAATGAAATAAAATCTACACACCTGGGGTAATCTGTAGTGTAGAGGCTAGCAAAGCACCCTAAAATACTAAATGTAGCGTTAGCCCAACGATTTTTTAAAGGGAGTTAAAAATCGTTAGCTATGCCGCCCCTCGGATAGGAAGTTAAATGGAGGTCCCGAGCCTGTACGATATCATGACTCGTTAAAGATCCCTAGTCTATCAATACCTGGATTGGCATAATTTAGGGCTACCACTATAGCATCGTCCGGTTAGCCTTAGTAGCATAAAGCGACATTAATTAAGCAAACAAACAAATATATAAATGTACTTCTGAAATTACAACTTATTTATGTAGAAGAGTCCCTTCCTCCAAAGAAGAGAAATGCATGTGTATAACAGCCAGAAAAATAAAAAAAATAACCACGGCCTACGGATGGCATTGGCTACAGTTTTATCAGGATTTTGAGACAAAAAAAAATTTAGTTGTATGCAGTCAATTCTTAAATAAAATTCTGGTTATTTTATTTCTATTTTCCAAGTGAAATTAATGGCATGATGAATATGAAAATGGTAATTCAAGAGGCTCCTTTGCACTCCTATAAAAAGCCTTGCAGAATTCAACAACTGCTTCAAGTGTTTGGCCTTGCCCGATGACTCAGCCATACCAATAAGGTATGGGCCAATATTTGATTTGTAGGTGTATGGCCAATGCTAGGATTCACTACGGGGAAGAAATGGATTTCAAGAAGAAAATCAACAATGTAACATAATCAACAAATATATAACATAATCAACAAAGATCAACAAAATTTATGCCATTGGATTGCCATCAACAAAATAAATAATGCCAGCTGAATCCAATGGCATTATTTATTTATTTAAAATAAATAAAATAAAATAAATAAATAAATAATGCCATTGGATTCAGCTGAAGAATAACTTGATAATAACATAGAATAAATTGTTTAATCATTCGATTATTGTATAACTTAACTGGAACATGCTCTATCTTCACCGGAGAGACTACCGCTATTATAAAAGCCCTTCATTGGATAGCGGAATTAGGAACGAACAAATCGTTGATCATAACGGACTCCCTAAGCGTCTTAGCGGCGATCGACAATCGGAAGCCAAATAGCTCTCTTACTCGAGAGATCATTAATGTGTTGTGGGAACTTGAGCTGATATAGCTAGAATAGAAGTTATCCGGGAAGGTAAAAGTAACAATAATAAAAGAAATCACAAAAGAGGACTGGTTACACCAACTGAAGAAAAATCCGAACAAATTTTGGGAGTTGAGGTGGAAGACCGAACACTCCAAATTATCCGAAATTAAACTGGAGTGCAAAAAGTGGACCACAAGCTCTAGAATCTCGAGAAGAGAAGAAGTCGTATTGTGTCGACTATTGGCCATTGCGAATTCACAAACGGATACCTTCTCCGAGGACTTGAACCACCGCCACATGCCAAGAATGTAATAATGTACCACAAACGGTGAAACACCTTTTACTTCATTTTTCACAATACAAAGAACTCAGGAAGAAGCTTAAAATGGAAACAACATTGAGTGAGCTGTTAAAGTATGATGAAGACAAAATAGCTATTCTGTTTCAATACCTAAAAGAAATATCATATACAACAGAATATAACTGAACGTATCGCCAATGACCCTGTATGGTAGAGGGAAGATCAAGGAAAAAAAAATTGTTTAATTATGATTGTGTAAAAATAAACGTATTATAAATAATTATCGTTACTCAAAACATTACTTGAGAATGACTTTCATTACCGAACCGAACGGTACTTGTGATTGTGACGTTCAAAGTATACAAACATAAAAACCTGTCTGCAATCTCCGTTAAAGTCTAGAGAAAAAAATTAAAAACTCCGAATCGAGCTCAAGCAAACCTTCAAATTCAAATGGAATTCAATCCAACATCCTTCGCACAATCCTTAAGGCTCCTTATTTTGTCTTCACTCATAAATTTTTTCGCCGATTTTGGGCTGGTCCAGATATGAGTTCTTTCATAGTATTCCACCCGAACCCATTTGTTTAATACGTTAGGTGCGGCGGCGTATTTTAGGGGTATGCTCAATTGGACGGAATCGGCCCCCGGTGTCCGACAGCTAGTATGAGCCGCAGACGATATCGGACGTCGTGGTCCGATGGGAATACTTTGACTAAAACGTTATCTTTTGTTTAAAGGGGAATTGAATGAGCGTATCAAGGGCATTATCTCTTGGTAAGGATTGGAACTGGACATAGTAGGCGCTGGACAGGCCGATACAGGATTTACACCATTCTTATTCGAAAATCGGACCTCGGAGTCCGATTCTAAAAAACAACAGAATTTCAGCTATTAGCAACATTTTCTGCACTAAAATACAATAATGTCACTAAAAATCGACTAAGTTGAGTATTAGAAGTGTTCGGACTTTCGGACATTTTCATGTGAAAATCGGCTGTTAAGAAGGGTATGTAAGACATCGAACACCGGGGACCGATGCCGCACCTAACGTGTTAAAACCTCTTTTTCCCCTCTATTCCTGATAATCCTCCTTGGCGTCTAAGAACAAGACCGCATTGGGAAGGTCTAAATTTAGGTGCCTTTACACCCTCGAACCTAACCTAAATAAGACACTATCTCGCCTGTATGTTCGGGGATAGTGCTAGTGTTGTTTTTAAGGTAGATTAGCTTCTAGACCTTCATTCAGCATTTTTCTGACATTGCTTTTATCCATAATGTGCTAGATCAAAAGTTAGAACAGCCGCTAGTTTCAATTTAGCCGTCTTTGTAATGAAAATTATTGTATTAAAGTACAAAGGTGCGCTTAGACATCATTGTTCGCTCTTCACCCTTCAGTGTGCATAGTTGTTTGTAATTCGCCGGTACGGCAAGGTTCGGCGGATTACCTGTTCGGGGGTGAGTTTCGAACAGTGTAAATGCACCTTTAGATGTGCAATGAGAAGAGTGTTTGTAACGAATGGGTAGTTTCTCTACATGTCTTCATTTTTCTTTGTTTTACCATCACATATACTTGATGTGTTATTGTAAATATTTTTTAAAAAAATTAAAAAAAAAAAAGAATTAGTCCAGTTTTGACATCACAATACTCGTGGATAAATTACGTTGTAATACGGCCGTAATTCCGAACGCGTACCGCGAAGCATGTAGCGAAAACGAAAGCTTTATCTTGCTCGACAACAAAGGCCAACAATAAGTCTCGTTATCGCGAGGAAGGGATTGCGTCCCAGCTTTTCCAAGCTAAGTACTTTTTTGTCCGTCTATCGCAAGCTGCTGACAACAACGTAAGCGGGTGATAACATACGCACGTTCCGCAAATTACTCGCTAAGTGATTTCGTGTTGAGGCTACTACTAGTGGGACAATAAAAACTTTGAATTAGCGTTTTCAAGCAATTTATAATATAACTACGTGATATAAAGGGGAATAAAATCTAATTTTGTTTACACGGCAACAACATTTTATACACATTGAATTTCCATAAACCATATTGACAAGGGCCCTACAAAAATAAGGTCTGTTCCAAATCCAGCCAGATAATCCATAAAAAAACTATTTAAAAAAAATGGTTTTGGAATTCTACGCCTCAATTGAGTTATAAAATTAAAAAAAAAAAACTCTTTTAAGTAAGCTGGTTCTAATATTTGTTGAATTTTTTATCATAATTAATTAATATTTTTTAAACAAGTTTGTAGGAAGAGACTGTTTAATTATAGATATAGTATGATAGGCCTCAAAGTCTCGTATTATTTCAATAATTCACTTAATCATGCAGATTACATGAGTCTGTTTCTAGCTTGCCTGTGAAACCATTACAGAGTCTGTTTCTAGCTTGCCTGTGAAACCCTTACAGCCCTGAAGATGCCTGAATAGGCGAAATTTTGGCATGTAATCTGCATGATTAAGTCAATTATTGAAATAATACGAGACTTTAAGGCCTATCATTCTATATTAATGTTTTTTTATTTTTTTATTTGAGGCTAGACATATTTTAGTCAAGTATTTTTGCGATGCTTTATTTAATCCTTTCCTCACTTTTTTGATATTTTGTTCTACGTTTCGGAATCTACACCATTGTCCAGATTACAATATCTGTGACCGTAAAAGTATTGCCCGATTAAATAGGCCCTTGTCAGACAAAAATAAAAAAAAATTTAGTACTAAAAAATCAGTATGATTGTACCAAAGCATGAAAGTATTTTATTAAAGCATTTTGATTTTCATGCTTTAATACAATCAGACTGATTTTTGACAACTAAATTTTTTTAATTTTTTTCTTACAAGAGCATTCGACATATTTAATTGAAAATATATTTTTTGGTCACAGATATTGTTATGTAGGCGGTCTTACACAGAGATAGAAGATGAAAATATGAAGATATTTCAACAAAAAAGTGATTATGAGCTAATTTATCTTTCTGTTTACTTTATATGTAATAGGTTTGTTCCAACAAGAATTGAAATCTAGTTATCAAGTACGTTTTTCACCACTGTTTTGATTTTAAATTTGATTGATTGGTTTTCTCATTCGACTCAATATCGAACATCATTTCTAAAACCAACCAATCACATTTAGAATTAAAAGACTTTGGGCAAAATATTCGCAGTCTGTTAGTTGATAACTGGATATTAACACTCGTTGGAACATACCTTACGTTACTTGTTATAAAAAATTCGACTAAAATATATTTTTTGTTTTTACAATTCATTATGTAGTCAATTCTAGTTACGTTGTGTTCTCTAATTAATGAGGATGTTGCTTTATTCAAAGGCAGTGAAAGTAAACAGATGGGAGCCAAAGATAAAATCAACGAGTGAGAAATCGAAGAGAGAGTTTAGGAGCTGTGCCCACTCCAAACCGGGTTTTATTCAAATAAAATAAAAATAAAATGTATACCAAATAGTCGATAATATATTTTCCTTTATAATTTCTGTTCAATAAAAATGTTGATAAAATTATTAATTTTGTTAAACAGGAATTTGTTGGTGATGCGGTCAAAATAAAAAAAATATGTGATGTTTACATATTTTATTGTAGTCGACTTTTCGACCCAAATTTTAGGTCAACATCAGGGCTAAATGAGAAAAAACAACCAATCAGAGAAATTATATAAATGTATGTAGAACATTAAACAAAATTAAAAAAGTTAGATAAAATAAACATAAACATTATTTTTTTTCTAGGATTTATATGATAAATGAGATAAACTTCAAGAGTTATAATTTTTAAATTTTCCGAAAAAAAAAAGTTTGTTTATTTTATCTAACTTATTTAATTTTGTTTAAATGTTTCACATACATTTATATCTATTTATATAACTTTTCTGATTAGTTCTTTTTTTTTTTTTTTTTTTTTTTTTTTTTTTTTTTTTTTTTTTTTTTTGGTTTTTCTCATTTAGCCTTGATGATGACCTAAAATTTGGGTCGAAACGTCGGCTACAATGAAATATGTAAATGTCATTTTGACCGCACCCCCAAGCAATTCCTGTTGTTATTATCATAATCTTCATAAGGTTTTGTTGAGGTACACAGATATTAATTTATCACATCCTAATTCAACAATTTTGAAACTGATTAAGTAATTATAGATAAATACAAGTAAATTTATTTTAGTTTAAAAATATAAATATTGTTAAACTTTAAATAACAATTTTTCACTCTTTTACATTATCCAGTTTACGGTATGGGCAATAAAACTTATGTCAATGTGCTCTCAAGTACCAACGATTTTGTTTAAAGTTTTTTAATCAAAAACAATTTTTTCAAAAATCAACTTTTTACTTCTATCATCCATAGACGCAAGAGAAACCCATGTTTTTATTTTTAATTAAATCAAATGCTATTCATGATTACCATCTCCAATTTAAAAATTGTGGGTCTTGAATAATTCTGATAGTGTTTTAGGGTCAACTTGCTATAAGTTTACTTTACCGAAACCAACCGCTAAGTTATTTCATCGAATACAGTTTTAAATTAAAATTATCTACTTTAAAGAGTATAAAGAGAGTAAGGTGTGCCCTAAGAATGAGTTGCGGTCCCCTGTTCGATCTGTCACGACGTACATGAGTACTTCCTTACAACGTACTCAACATCTTTTACAGTTGCAGTAGTACATTGAAGAATTTCACCTTGTAGGTAGAGAGGCACGTTCACTATCTCATTACTTACGTCTTCCTGTTCAGAAGATCTAAGACTTAACTAAACTCGACGATATCGGTGTTAGTGAATATCTTTATACCGTTAGCGGGGGATGATCCGTGACTCAGGACGCTCGACGACGTGAGTCGAGTCACGCGACACGACGACCCGAGCTATAGCTTCCGTTATTCGTGACATCGTGGGTCACAGCTTCCTTCACCCGCTCCAAAATGTGACAGGAGAACGGGAAATCGTCCCCTAGAAGAAGGTGGAGGGCAAAGGGTAAATTCATAGAGTAGTTATGTAATAACCCGATGTCTTATTGGCTAAGGAAATCCGATAAGGAATCATGAACTATAGAAAAAAAGTCTCTTACTTACAAGGGTACCACGTCACATTTCCCTCTCCGATTTTGATGAATTTTTTTTGGTGATTCTGCATCGAAAATAAGTCGACACGTGTCCGGCCGTTCCATTGAATGGTCCATCTGGACCGAGAAATTAAATATTTTAGGTTCAAAAATCTTTAACATTGGCTTTCACAAAACAGTCATTCCTCTATTCTACCTGAACCAATTTTAATGAAACTTTCAGAGATTCTTCTACTTAAAAATACATTAGACACGTGTATCGGGATTTGTCGCAATACACCCTAGTAAGGCCAGAGAATCGCATCAAAGTTGAGGCTTGCGTTAGTAAATTTAAGCTGCTAAAAAGAGCAAAGGATGCAGTGGAGTCTTAAACCACATAAAATAAATTATCAACTTTCAAAAAGACTGACAAGCATCACTAATATAATTACTATTATGGGAAAAATTATTTTCCATGGTGAAAATCACATAGCAGTTGTTAGAAAAACTCGTTTATCCGCAGTTTTAAGGCGATTTTTTTTCAAGTTTTTTCAATTTATTTTTATGTAGTTTAAGACTCCACTGCATGCTTTGTTGGTTTTAGCAGCTTTAATTTACTAACTTAAGCCTCAACTTTGATGTGACGCTCTGGCCTTACTAGGGTGAATTGTGACAAACCCCGATACACATGTCTAATATATTTTTAAATAGAAGAATACCTGAAAGTTCCATTAAAATTGGTTCAGGTAGAATGGAGCAATGACTGTTTTGTGAAAGCCAATTTTGACGATTTTTGGACCTAAAATATTTCATTTCTCAGTCCAGATGGCCCATTAAATGGAACGGCCGGACACGTGTCGACTTATTTTCGATGTAGAATCACCAAAAAAAATTTCATCTAAATCGGAGAGGGAAATGTAACGTGGTCCCCTTTTTAGCTTCGATGTTTTCATAATCTGATGAATACAGTTTCATTGTGAATTTTTGAGGTTGAACATTGTTACAAATAGTGTATATAGAAATGTTTGAAGTAAGAGTCATGAAAGAGAACTTGCGAATAAATTATAAAGTTTATATTTGTACTTTTATTCACTCTCAGTCACCGGTACAACTTTTTCTATAATTTCATTTATTAAAACATTGACGTTTCATCCACACGGCCAGTTTCCACTCTCAATCTGACAATGCTAAAATTTGTCATTCTTATTTAAATAGCAATCGTATCGAACAGATTGCTTTCATGAAATAAAAAAAAAAATCTTACTACAATTTTTTTATTTTATTTAATAAAAGCAATATGTTTGGAACAATTGGTAATGATCGAGAGTTTTTTCAAATAAGGTCGGTCAGAAAAGACATGATATGAATATCTGTCTAGAGTCTATTGGCTAGAAGGCTATTTTTTTTGAAGTGATTATTTACGAGAAGACACCAGAAATTAATACAATTTATTCTGATGAGGTAGGTTTTGATTTATCTCTAGAACCTTGAGGTTCCTACACTACTGAACAAATAGAATTAGAGGATGGTCATTATAATGCTGAGAATAGAAGGAATTGCGATGGCATTGAAGGAGTTATCTCGTGATCTGTTGGCAGTTGTTTGCTTTAGTCTTATTGTTAAATTAGCATTCGCCTCTACATCCTTCTTTTTTTTTATATTAGACAGCTGATAAAAAATAAACAAAAAAAAAAAATGCATATCCGGTTAGAAGAAAAATTGAATTTTCTCTATTTTTTATGAAAACAAATCTCAAAATGTTTGACAGTTATTGCTCTAGGATATACCTACAAGTATCTTTGAGGTCACCTTATGCTTTAAAAGTGTAAAAACAATTTCGTCGAATATTGTCGATCTAGTTTGTGCAAAAGAGACTGTAACATGCAGATGGTGTTTTTTTTTTGTTTTTTTTTTTTTATTTTTAGTTTGGCCGAGTGTTTTGTGCTTGCTTTAATTTAAACTTAGTTTAGCTTCAGTTTGTGGATGCGCGCGTTGTTTTTTTTTTTTCAAAGGAGATTTATTGTATCAAAATTAGCGTAATGTGATTGGTCTAGAGATAAATTAGATTTTCATAACTAACAAAATTTGGATTACATACCTACTTAAATACCAAACCTTTTTCTGTATTTACCCTTCATTGAGATAAATAAATTTTAAATTAAATTTTACCAATCAATAGTTAAATTCTGTAATAAATAGCTTTCTGTAACTATAAACCTCTCTATTATAGTTATACAACCTAACTCAATCTTCACCATTAAGGTACCCTATAACTGAACTTTCGTCGAGGACCGATTTTCCTGAACATTTTCCTATCCTAAGAAATGAATTATGGTTTCAATTTCATTTAGATTGCACATACTGCATTCTTGAGTTCTTTTCTGGTCCCACGGCTTAAAATGCTCAGAAGTCCTCCCCCCCCTTGCCTTAAAACTTAACTTCATAAATTTTAATTTATGGTTGTCACCAATATAGCTATTTTTGAGGTCTGTGTCCAGTTTTTTAGGTAGGTAGGTGAAATTTAGAGTTATTTCGGGATTTTTTATACAGTTATTAGTACATTTTAATATTTCATCTCTTGTACAGTTTTCTAACTTTGAGGGCAATTCATCAGTATACACTTCACTTGCTATCGATATGTAAAATTAATCGGTCCATGCTTTTGACCAAAATATATTTTTTGAAATTATAATTTTCGATAGTAGCAGAGGCAATCTTTTTTGAGGATATTTAAAAACTTTTGAGATGTTATTAAAATGCAATCTAAGCGTGAAAAAATATAAAGGTTCTATTTGGTTCTATCTAAGGTAATGGGAAAGATTGTTTAAGGAATATACAACGTTTCTTCCAGTTCAGTAGAGCAGTGTAAATATCTTTATAAATAAAATTTATAAGTGTCAGTGAAAATTTATAATCTTTTCTTATTCCACTGTAATTTAACCCTTTGCAATCGGCACCGTTTCCGACGTTACCTACCGGCAACTCGAAGCAACTTATTCGCGAAAACGTACACCCTGAATAATTTTTGTTATACGGTAAAATTTTAGAACCAAGTAAGGAATAGCAATGAAATTTGGGTTATATGCATACCTTCAAGAAGACATAGTTACAAAAAAAAAATTATTTTTTTTAAATTTTATATATTTTTTTATTAATTTCAAAACATATTTTTTTAATTTCATATTAATTTCAAAATTTATTTGTTTTAATTTTATATTTTTTTATACTTTTATATTAATTTCAAAAAATATTTTTTTTTTTATTTCATATTAATTTCAAAATTTATTTTATGCCCTGAAGAATCTAAGTGTTCACCATCTAATATATACTGGACTAATCTCAAACCTAGTAAAAAAATGTACAACGCGTGCACAATATAAGGTAAAATATTATCATAAATAGTAATGGCGCTTCTCGGGCGCCGTTCGAGTTGCAGTAATGAATAGGATGGCACCTGAGAGGCGCCGTTCGAGTGCAAAGGGTTAAAGTAGTATATTCACTGAAATCTTGCCGGAATAAATTTATTTATTTCCATAAAACCTAATATTAAATCATAAAGCTCGTTGTATGAAGCAAAGCCACTTAAATCCAGATTCAGTCGTCTCATAGTCAGACCCCTTATTTATATATAATATTCAACTCTTTTTTATATTTTATATATATATGTATATATATATGTGTATATATATATATATATATATATATATATATATATATATATATATATATATATATCTTTCTTTAAACAGTGCACCTGGATGTTCCACCTACGCGAATATGTATACACCACCAAGGCCATAGACGATTCCTCTACTAACCGCATATTTATTTTGAAACCTAATAATTCAACAGTATCTATCAACATCATAGCGTGTAGTTCCGTAATTAAGCTAACAATACTGGAACTGTAAACTATGGCTGTCAGCCAGTGTAATTTTGTGGAGATAAATTGTTTTGGCATTGAATTAATACGTAATTATTCACAATTCGTCTAATCTTATTGTTAAATTAACCATACAGTTCACCCAAGTATCATACGTATTAGAAGAAACAGAATTTATTATTATTATCATTTAAAGATCACAGTGCTCTAATATAAAGCCTTAAGTTTTAAAAATAATTGTTCAAAGTTTTAATAATTTGTAACACTTCCGAAGAGAGTCTTTTGGGTATCTTAGATTATTTGTTCGAGATATTAGCGAACTCATATCACGTCCTCACCAGTTAAAAAATGCCTTAATTAACATTATATCATCCCAGCTTCCGAATTCCGCTCGCTTCGCTCGTTCGAAAGGGAAGTATAAATCCCCAACGTGTTGTTTTTTATTGAGATCAGGAAACGGCGCCAAATAGTTAACGCTTAGAAGCTTTAACAAATAATATACATTGTACTGTTTTCAGTTAACTTCTACCATCTATGTTTGTTTAATACTTTTATTATAGCTGTGTTGGCTTAAATGCGCTATTTTCCTTTTGGATTTATGGAATTTAAATCAAATCCGAAGAATTTATCAAATAATAGTAAGTAAATTTCAATTTAATCTATTCAAAAATTCAAACTTCCAATAAAATAGTTTTATTTTTTACTCCATTTGAGATTTTTTTCATTTTCACGCCAGTTAAAATGTTTACTATCAGCAGATAAAAATCAGTAATATTTCAACAATTAATATTAGTACTGTTATAATATTATACCAATATTTAATTTTTATCGCTAAAAAGTCATTTTTACTGATATTTGACAAAGCTAGGTACTAATAATTTTTAACGTTTCAATAGAGTTTTAGTATTCAAAACTAGTGTTTTTAACATCTTTTAAGGCTAACCTAATTGTGAAGAAAAAAATCTAAACTATCAGAGGCTTAGCCTTTATTTATTTGACAACGATCTTATAAAAAGAGATTCGTATAATTAGTATAATATAAAACAGATTAAAGATTCAAAGTTGATATCCAAAAAAAAAATACTCATTAATTTAAAATGAGGTTATCAACATTAGTCCTTCCTTTCGCAAATCCGATATTTGATTGCTTTTAATAATAATAATAAATGAGAAAAAAATTTTGCTTAAATTTATAGTTTCTTTTTATTTCACATTTTTATAACAGTTTAATTCATATATTTGAATAACATTAACACTTAAATTCATCCATATTCAAGGAATATGGGGTGTAAACCACAAAATATATATATTGGTCAACAATTAAAAAAAAAATAAATACATATATATACATACATTAATTGAACATTTGTGAAATAAAATAAAAATCTGAACTGACAATACTGCGTTGCCCTCAATAAGATATCACGATTCCCTTCAAGGACAGCAGGATTTTAACCTACCACGTTTTATTTCCCAAAACAAATCATAAATTTCGCAATATTATCATTTTTTCAAGACGAAATTTGGAAATGCCAAAATTAGAATAACAGGAAGAAAAATATTGATATAAAAATGCTTTAGATTTTTACTGTATTAAGGCACCATTTTTAATTTTTTTTTTTTTTTTTTTTTTTTTTTAAGTGTACTTTTTATTATTTTGAAATTATTTATAAAATGGAATTAGATAGAATTAGAAGTAAATAGACAACTTAAAATACCTGGCGATTCCAAAAAATTATTATTACTTTTCCCTATCTTGAGGGTTTTGTTATATTTAATGCGAGAATTGAAATGTGACCAATTTTTAGTCTAAAAAAATTATATTTATTTTATAACAGCATACGTTTCGGCCATGCTCAGTGCTAAATGCGATTGATAATTCATATTGTTCTATAAATTAGAAACTTTTTTTGTTAAAAAATACCATAACTAGTCATTAAAAATTGGTATTTTATACCATCGTCCCTCACATACATTATAATTTATGAGGGTATCGTTTGAAAAAATAATTGAATGTCTCCAATGTACATCCCTGGTACCCAGCGAATGTAATCAGGAGCGAGAATGGGGTGATGGTATTAAGTAGATATTTTTAATTACTCCTAGAGTCTTGCTTTGCTTTGCTTTCCAAAAGCATAACAGGCAGGATGTACTGTATATATTGTAAATATGTATATATGTGAAACTGTAATTTCATCTCATTTTAGTGATTGTCATTTTATTTATTTATTCTATCTTTCCTTCTTCGAGGTTTACATTTTAGATATTATTACTTTTTTTTATCTTTTTTTTTTATATATACTTGTATATAGTTATTGTGTGAATAAGTCCTTACAGCTCTTGTTTGTGCCAGAATGTATATTTTCATAATTCTCTCAAAAAATCAATAAATTTTTAATAACAAGCCAGCACAGGTTTAACAAATATTGTTGAATTTATAGGACAATATAAATTATCAATGGCATTTCATTCATGCTTATAATTATTTTTACTTATGTAAATATGCATATGTATTCAGGTGCTCCTTATTATTAATCTATAGATGTAAACTTGCTTATGTTAGGATAGATAGATCTCTCTTTCTACTATATTTTACTTACTTACTATATTTTTTCACCTACCCAGTTTTGATTATTATATATTATTTTTGTGTCCATACTGCCCTAATATTAATGCCCTTGATTAGCCAGCATGTATTTATTCGTTCAATAAAAAAAAAAAAAATAAATAAAAAAATATATATATATTATTTTATTTACTCATTTTTTTGTTCTTTTCTTTTATTTAGGTTTTTTTAATTTTTCCTACCGTTCTTATATAGCATTTTCAAGTCTATTTGAACCTTTTCCAAATCAATTGTAACCCTTTCTAAGTCAGGTGTAACCTTTTCCAAGTCAACTGGGGTCCAATTTTATGTTATCTGCGACGATTTTTTTGGAAAAAATTTCATTTTGTATATAAGGGGGGGGGGGCGCACTATGAAAAAGTTAAATATTCGTCTTATTATTTCAAATACAATGTCAATAATCTGCAGATTCATGACGTTAAAATTGTAACTCATATGATAGAAATAAGAAAAGTAATGAAGATAAAAATTGCTATAGAAAAATCCGGAAATTCTTAGACTTCTATCATATTATTGACATTGTATTGGGAATAAAAAGACGAATATTTAACTTTTTCTTAGTGCGCCCACCCCCCACTAAAATGCAAATTGAATATTTTTTCCAAAAATATCGTCGCCGATAGTATAATATTGGACCCATGAGTGAAATAAATCCGAAAATTTAACTTTTTATAGTGAGCCCCCCCCCCCCCCCCGTGAAATACAAACTGATATTTTTTTCAAAAACACCGAATCATGTACAAAATCATCATTTATTTTGTAAATCCTTAAATAATAAAAATATTCTTTATTTAAAATGGCGTTCAGAACTGAGGATAGCCGAATGGCCGAAACGTGTCCTGTTATAAAATAAATATAATTTCATGAGACCAAATGAGAGACTGCAATTTCATTTCATTTTTGTTATTATTTTATTTATTTATTTTTTCTTTACTTCTTCGAGGTTTACATACGTTCCACATATTACATTTAGAACAGTCTGGTTCTCTGATATCGCAAATACTGGATTTTAGACAAATAAAAAAACTTGAAATATATTTTAGGATGTTTCCAAATAAAGGCCTGAAAAAATGCTCGCACCTGTATATTCCCCTTACGAACACAGCCTATTTCGGGTTTGCCATTCTTCGACTCTTGTAGACAAGGTGATGCAACTGTATTTGCTGATGGCAGAACTAGGAATCGGCGAGCTGGCTAAGGGACTTCGTGCACATCCTTCGAGACCTCGAACCCCTCGATAAAGCCTCACACTTTCACCCAGACCGATACGGGCAGAGCTAAAGAGGTCCTACCGACCAGTCACGACTTCGTTCCCTCTAGGAGGACCAAGGACTTCTTGCACTTTATTAGTGTCGTAATCTTCCTTAAGCGTTTTTACAATTACTACCTTCCTCAACTCAGCTAAGAGGAAGCCAAGTCTCTTTTCAAGGTGCTACAAAAAAGAAGGATTTATTGGGCGCCATCAAAGGAATATCACATCTATCAGGATAAAAACTAAAACAGACACATTCAAAACAAATATTCCAAACAGATTTCATATTTTATTTTAGCTTAAAATAGATTCTAAGTAGATTTTTTTTTTTTTTTTTTTTTTTTTTTTTTTTTTTTTTTTTTTTTTTTTTTTTTTTTATGCCTGACCCAAAGCTTCAGAGAGGTCTTCTTCCTCCAGTAAAATAAATTGGACTTAATTTTTAGAATAAGTTAAGCAGGTGAAATGCTTAGATACCCCTATCTTTTAAGCATCCTGCGGATATATAGTCTGCTTTCAGACATTTGTTGCGTATTGAAAATTTAAAAATCATTCGGTTTCTCAGAGCCACATAGTTGCTAAGTGCGTATTATCAATTTTCAATAAATTTAAAAACAAATAAAGACTTCCAATTGTCAACTGAGAGCAAGAATGTCCTTTGTCTATTTTCATTGACGGTTTCAATTAAATTAATTCATTCATTACATTTAGGACAGTATGGTTCTCTGGTATCGTAAACACTGGACTTAAAACTTAATTGATTGGGTCTGGATTCTGAAAATCTCGGGAAACTTTATTAAATCCATTGTTTTTAATAGTATCGTTGGATTCAGCGTTTTTGAATTAATTAAGATCTACCCTTGCCTTGAAATCGATAAAAATAAATCTTAGAATAGTCTGGCTACCGAAGGTACCCAATTATTACATAAAAGAAAAAAAATCTACTATTTTTCGAGATTTGAATAAAAAAAATAAATGAAAATAAAAAAAACATAAAGTATATTTTAGGATTCGTCCAAATAAAGGCCTAAAAAAATATGCAATGTTGAAAAGCAGGGCTTATATTAAGAAAAAAAACTAAAATATTTTAAGAGAGGTTTATTATTATAAACTATTTTTTTTTCATATTATTACACAGAGTACTCAAGAAAATGAAAATGTCTGATGAAAACGCGTGTTTGTGTTGCATGTTAAAAATATCAATTACAAATATGAAAAATTAAACAACATAAAAATATTTATTGGCAGTAGTTGATTCCAATTTTTTTTTCACAGTGTTAGAGGGTGTATGGTAACAAAATGTTAAGATTTTATCCATCAAATGCTATGCTATGGATCTTCGTTATGCAGATCTGAAGACTCGAACCTCTACTTTTTAATATTTTTATATCTTTCTAAGCCTTAATATGGACAAAATCTTAAAATATACCTTTAGTTTTATTATTTTTTAATTAATTTTTCAATTGCGATGGAACTCACTCTAAATATCCTAATAAATAATATAAGGTACTATTAGAGACCAATTAGGCAAGATCAAATTTTTAAAAATATAAACGTTCTCATATGATACGGTTTGTTAATTTTTCTTATATATTAATTAAAATTAATGCGGTGGTAATGAAATTTAATGACAGAAAAAAAGAAGCTCTATTCCTGTAAGAGGCAGCGAGACATTTTTCGGTTGATAGCCTTCGATTTTCCGCTAGCGACGAAGAACAATAGGATTGGGTCCGGAGAATGGCAGGAAATGTTTCTTCTTCATTTTTAAAAGTCGACAAGAGGTAACGCAATGATTGGCCATTTTGCAGTAACAGTTTTTAGTGACATTAATGGTGTTAATGCAAGTCTAGTGATATGGTTTTCAAAAGGGTTAATGTCCAGAAACTTAATTTTCTTTCTTCTGTAAAATATAGTACACTCGATTTCCATACAGTTGTGGTCGGTTTGATATTGTGATGATTTCATAAATACAGAAAGATGGTCGTCAGGTTTTAATTCGTGAGTTCTTTATTTGTTTTTACAACAGATCAGTTAAATCGAAGAAGTATGGGAAGGAACCAAATATATCATTTAGCCAGATGTCATCAGCTAAAGTTGCACACACACACACACACACACACACACATATATATATATATATATATATATATATATATATATATATATATGTGTATAGTGGCATCCTACCTATGATAAAAGTTAGAACCAACTATTCCCAATAAAAAATTTAATGTTACTTTGAATCTTTGTTATTTGTTAATATTATATTTAGCAAGGTCGATGCAGGCACATACGAGATCAGAGAAGGAAACCACGAATTCCTGGCTAAATAGGTTTTTGTTTATATCGTAAAGAAAAAATTTGAAAAAAGGATGAAATCAAAACGCATTTTAATCGTAAATTGTTCTTATTTTAAAAATATAGTTGGTGTGATTTTATTAAAAAATAAAGCTTATTATAAAAATAAAAATAATTTTAAATCCTACTATTTTTATTATTTTTTTTAATATTAGGCTTTATTATTTTACACAAATATAATTTTGAAATAAGAAAAATGCCTATGGTAATATTGAATAAAAATGCTTTTCAACTTCGTTCATGTTTAATATTGTATATCATTTGCAAATAGGAATTTTTTAAAATATAAACTTTTTTAATGGCAATAGTAGGCTCTATATTTTCATAGTGGTTCATTGTACTATAAAGTATATGAATACTTAACCCCTACTTTAACTTAACCATCAAATAAAGCGAAAAATCATTTTTTTTTTTTTACATGGTTTTCATTCAAGGCCATCGATATTTCCATCGTTTTCAAATTCAATGCATAAAAATAATAATTATTATTGAACAACAGTTAAATTATAATTTAAATAAACGTGTAAGGCATTCTATTTTCCCAAGGATGTTACCTTGGCACGATTGGCAAATGATGGGAAAGGAAATTAAATACAATGAATTGCATTATAGTTGATAAGTTCAAAGGGTAGAAATTGCTTATGCGTTAATATGTATATATTTTTTATAATTTGTAATTATTAATTGATCCTTATTGTTAATGATGCTTTATTAATATTTAAATTTATCTATAAATTGGTGTCAGATGGGGGGATATAGCTGGGTCAATGACTAGTTTGGACAATGTTGAGGTATAATATGGGTGAGAAAGTAAAGGTAACTTTTTAAACCCAGTTTAGTTCTAATCGGGCAATGAACCGATCTCAGGTTCACCGGTGAGTGGAAAGTCACCCCTAGACCTCCAAGCTCCTTGTAATGCTATTAAAGTTTTATATAATATTAAATAGGAAATTTATTTTAAAAAATAGTATTTTACGTTTTGGTATTTTAATTGAAGGCTCAAAATAAGAAATAAGAAAAAAGTAAAAGTAATAATAATAATAAAGTAAATTTATTTCTTTTAAATAATATTATAATACGATAAAAGAAAATAATTAGAATCTCACTTGGATTATAAATCCATCAGCTAGAGTGACTACAATAGGTATTAAAAAACAGAAAAAAAAAATATTATAATAAAATAAAAATAATATAATAACTTAATCTTCTTTGTCCATATTATGATATTAGAAAGTTCCTATCTTTAGAGGAAGCCTTCACAAATTTATAAATTGATGGATATTTATTAACATTGGTAAACATATCTATTATTTCATTTAACCATTCTTGATGGTAAACATATCTATTTTTTGGGAGTTTGCCCTATTCTGAAAGAACTCGGTTTGGCCCAATTTGGTTCGCATTGTCTTGCCAGAAAAAGTAAAAGCAATTCTGAGATAATAATATTTAATAGAGAATAGGAAAAATAATTTTAAATTTAAGATAAATGAAAGCAGAAGAATGAAATCTTTTTTTTTTTTTTTTCTTTCAACATCATCTTTGATAAATTTAAGGAATTAAATACAGGTGTGAAAAAAAAAATTGATTACATTAATATAACTGCAACACAAAAAATATTATTCAAAGAACTTAATGTATACAAACGCTTCCTTTATCACCTCTATTTGTTTTCTAACAAATTATAATTTAAATAATTTTTTTTTCTTTCTCTCCATTTTACCCCTTCCCATCGCCATAGGCTCTACGGTGTTTTCCCGGGTCAGGAGAGGGGAGGGGGTCCGAATATTATTAAATGACCCCATGTCACCTGGTTATCAATCTATATTGTCCATGCTAACGCGATTTTCTAACACGGTTTCTTATCTAAAACTTTTTATAAATATAATAATAGTCCGGGGTTTCATTCAAAAATTTACAAACATTATTAAACTTTTTTATTATAGCAAACGTTTCAACCCAAAGATGCAGGTCTTCTTCCGGGCAAGATGTTGGAGTTACCAGAGCCTAGAATGGCATTCTACGTTGTGTCGAAACGTTCCCTACAATAAAATAATTAGTAGATTTTTGAACGCCAAACTGGATTATTCTTATATTTTTTAAATAATTGGTCAACTAACATTTATCCAATATTAAACTTTTCATGAATACTAAATCATCAGCTAATAATTTAAATTTAAAATAGAAAAAAAATTATCTAAAATAATAAACAAGTCACAACAAATGGTTAAATTATACATAAGAATGTTGAATGATGTTTCAGAAATTTAATAGTATATCATCATTTAATCAAGTATATCAGACAAAATGTATACAGTTTTGATTTTTTTTTTTCAAAGTTTTTAGATTAGGATTTAGGATATCCCATCTTAATACTGGACGCTTCAAATGGCGAAGCATTCTAACCTACTTCAATCTCACTTCATTAAAATACCTGCACACCGTTTATTTAGTATCGTATAATGCGCATTTGGTTTTGCTTGTAAATCGCAAAGGATGTCGACAATCCGAAATGTGTATATGTACCACCAAAAATGTTTGTCTCGATAAACAGAAAAATTTTTACACCTTCGAAAAAGCCAAGCGACCATTTTAACGTTTTTCGCTGAGAATTGTAATCTTTCGCTTACAACTCACAAACGAAGGGGTTTATCGAAGAAATGTTTATGACCGAAATTGTTCTTCTTGAACACCTGAAAAGATTGAGACCATTCAGAGACTTCCACGACCATTATGATTTTCAAAAACCGCGGTTTTGCGCTTATAACTCGCTATCGAAGGCAAAATGAGTGGTTTGTATATTTTTCGGTTAAGTGATTTGATGAAGTACTAAGGAATTTATGGCGTACCGAAAAAAAAGGCTCTTAGAAATGATATGATTATTGGTCGCGCCGAAAAAACAATTTTTTTTTTTTCTTTTTAAGACTGATACTTTCTTTGTATTTTAACCAGTCAATACAGAACTTTCACGCACAGACTTAACAATTCAGGAGGATAACATACGACTTGGACAGAATATCTAAGAGGATAGGCTTCGTTGCGTAACGCATGATTAGTATTTAGCTCGCCTTATTGTAATAGTTTCAAGGAAGTGATGACAAGATCTGTTAGCGTATTCTTACAACGTGCTCAATAAAAAACTTAACGCCTTTTTTAAATTTCGTTTCGAATGAACTTCTCACAGTACTTCGGTACACAGCGGTTCGATACTAATTGTCATTCATAGCAGTTCTCTATACTAAGAACCATTATATGTTCCTTTTTTTTTTTTTTTCCTTTTTTTCTTCTTTTTCTACTAGAAAACTACGGGAAAGTGAAAAGAGAAAGTGAACAAAAGGTGGAGGGGTGTTAAAGGTGAAAAGGCCTTTCTGTATTTCATAACTTTCAATACGATCCTGTCAATCGAGCTTTGTCATGCAGCAAAATGAGAAGTAGGTATAAAAGTAAAAAAAAAGTCTCACAATTTTCCACATTCATTTACTAATTTATGTTTGTGTTTGTCTTTAAAGTACACTCAATTTTTTTTAATGTTAAATTAAAGTTTTTAATTGTGATAGTTATGCAATGCAAGCATATTACTACAAGTCGTCTGATTTTATAATTCTCTATGTAGTTGTTGAAATCTTTATATAGTTCCCATGAAACTAATAATTTCCATTCAACGAACAGAACATCTTTAATTATGAAGCATTGGCGTACTGCGCATGGGCCTACGCGTGTTTTATGAGTTGAAGGAATATTATCTTTTTTTTCTCCTCTATATGTTTACTTCATTTTTTTCATATTTCATATTTAGTCATTTCTTATTTTTAGGCAAAACGAGAGACAGATAATTTCTCCATATAAAAAAAAAACAAAGGTACTTTATAGGAAAACAAAAAAGACCCCTCCCCATTTATGCTCCCTCAGAACATTATAATAATGATAAAGCTTACCTGATGTTAATGAATACTTGAATCTCATTAAATATGACGAATCTAATCAAAATCGTTAAAACTATTTTTGAGAAAATCGAAAAAAATGTAAAAATGGGAAAAAAATTTATGAAATAAGGTGCCCCCACCGGTTGATCAATTTTTATGAACTTTTTGCTGTTACATCGCGGGCATATACTTACCTCAAATACTAAGTTTTATCAAAATCGTTTGAGAAATTCGAAAAAAAATCTTAAAAAGTTTTTAAACAAAGTAATCCCTTAGTTTGACCAATTTTGTGAAAGTTTCGCTGTGACATCACAGGCAAATGCATATACCGAATACCCTATTTAAGATTCGAACGGTTTATAATTTTTGAGCTAGCACGTGGTAACACACACACACAGACCATTTCGCGGGACTTGGTTATTTGGACTCAGGAGACCCCAAAACGTGTAAAACCGGAACTAGAAATTTTTCACGATCGCAATACTTCCCCTTAATATATATTTCATATATAGGTAAGTGAAAGTAAAAATTTTATTAAATATAGGTAACACGCAAAAATAATAGCATAGACAGAATTTTACAAAAATTCTGTTTGGTAGAACTGTATATGCACAATAATTTTAACCCTAGGATTACCAAGGGTTATCTGACTTCTTAGTTTTACCAACGAGGGGGCTCTACGAACCCATAGCTTTATTTTAGTGTTAATTAACTCTCAATATTTTTTATTTAACTTATTTCATGAGATTACAATATTTACATATTTAGAAACTGTAGATGTAAAAAAAAAAAAAAAAATTATAGAAGGAAATCGTCTATTGTGATTGTACTAAACCCTTTTCCAATTATATTCTTTGTTAGTTCCTTTTACAAGTGTGTTATTTATATGTTTACGTATATTTTTCTGAAAGATTATATCAGTGAACTTTGATTTGACTGTATTGATAAGAATAGCTATAGCTATTGCATTATAGCTACTAAGCCAATGCTGCTACGCGTGGCATGGTCTGCTCGTGAAATTATATTTTAATAATTTTAAATTATATCGGCGAGCCCAAAAGCATTATTTTTTTTTTTTCACTCAAATATTTCTTCTGGTTATAAATGTTACAGAAAAGTTTCAATTCACGTTTACATTAATATTGAATGTTTTTCTGACAACTACTAATTTTTTTTCAGATTTCGTATCTAATAACCTCTTTAAATTCTATTCAGCATTTCTCATCCTCTATAATGTCTATCCTAATGCACTTCAGGAAGTATTAATCTCCTACTTGAGCGTTAATAGTGTCTACATGAATTTGTACCGATATTTGGCTTGGAAACGGTTCCTAATTGTACAATGAAGCTAATAACTGAATATACATCCATTTATATTTTTATTTATTGGCTAAATATCAGTTGTGAACAGGAAATTCTATTCGAAATGAATCGATTAGCAAATGGCAGTTGATCTTTCGATATATTAGTGATATAATACTTTCTCGTTCACGATCGTACTAAAGTACCCTTTACGATACCTCGATTCGATGCTATCGATTCCTATCCTTCGTGCTCATCTGTTATCGTGATGTCTTGTACGGGTAGTGATATCTGTGCGCCTCCATTGTGAGACGGAAATCACGTAACGTGAAATAACTAGATGTGGAAAACGGATTTTCACGGTGGCTATTTCATTCTGCTCTCCTGAATAATGACAATAGCTGGATATCTTTGTAATCAACCATTTTTTCTTGTTGAGCTAATAGCTAACATTTCTAAATTTACATTTTTCAATTATCAAACTTATCTTCTACTTGATAGCATTCAGTATATATTATACTGATTGCTTTTTGAGAAGGAAAAAGAAATTCAAGTCCTTTTTAAAATGTCCGTTCATCTTATTTTCCTGGCTACTTATTAATCCCAAAGTCTGACAGGGTCATGTTAAATATCTGAAGACCCACAGTTATATAAGTAAGTATTAAATCAAAGTTTTATCTTTTTTTTTTCGTTTATTTATTAATTGTGTATCTATTTATATCTGTTTACTTATTTTATAAATATATTTATATTTATATATTCGTCTAGTTATTTATCTATTAGCTATTTATTTTTTACTATGTATGCGTGCCATGATAGGACGGGGAGAGAAATGAGAGAGAAGGAGATTACAGAATTGTTCGCGAGTGATATAAACTCTAACTAAGAGAAAAAAAAATAAATGAATGGGTTAAGGGGAAAAAAAGAATAAAAAATAAATAAAATAAATAGTAAATTAAATATTGGAAAGAAAAATATAACTGTACGTGTATATGCATGAAAAATTAAAATGTAATTTGGGTTTAATTAATGTATGAACAAGGGCGTGCCCAGGATCAAAATTAGGGGGGGGACAAGCTAAAAACTAGGGGGGGCAAGCTATGGTCGTTCAGGTTGTAACACCTTACCGCGGAAAAGGTGAATGAAACCAAAATTATGTATAATTATAGCAGTGCTTTATCAACTAAGTTATTACAATTATTTGCTTAAAAGCCTAAAAAATTATTGCTTCCAGCCTTCCAGGGGGGGGGGGCAGCTGCCCCCTTCTGCCCCCCGCTGGGTACGCCCATGGTATGAAAGTTGTATTGTGTGTTATAGCAACCCAATGTATTTGGGCAGCATTGTTTTATTTCAAAGAATAAAGCAATTCTCTCTCCTAAACCTATGAAGAATTTTCCACTGATTTATAAGGCATGCGTTAAGAAGATTTGATCTTAATCAGCCCCTAATTAAAATATTAAATTTTCTTCGTGGTTATATATTTATGTTTGACAAATCTCAAATTTAGGTTTTTATAGTACATATGCCGTAATTTTAACCATTTCACAGTACAATAAACGTTTTTTTAAAAATAAAAATGAATTCAATCCAAAGATTTCAAGGTAATAAATAATGACACGACTAATCCAGTAATAATGACATAATAAACTGATCCAGTTAGACATACTCAGAAAATTTGGACACAGAAATGGTACCCTTAGTACTAATAACAAAGAGATTACCTGTGGTGTAGTAGCTAGCATAGCAGCTTAAAATACTAAAGATTTGCGGTTTCGCACCCCACCAGCTGCCCTTAGGATTTTCTAGAGGCAGTAAAAAACCTTTGGCTATGTCCTTATTCAGAATATGGAGGTCCCGAGCCTGTCCGATGTCAAGTACTCTTTAAAGATCCTAATTATAACTTGATAGGCAAAATTTAGGACTCGCACTGTAGCATTGTCCGATAAGGCTTAATAGCATAAAGGATGTTAAATAAAATAAACTAAGTACATAAACCAAAAACCTACAAGTTACAACCATTGTTATCATTTTTTTTTTTTTTTTTTATAATTTACGATGAATCTGTACTTACTATATATATCTATACTGGAATTGGATGTTTATGGTTACCGATTTTTTTTTTTTACAAACGATGTTTTTCAACGCGGAAGCTTTCTCATGCTATTTACCGCAACTATAAAATCGATTATGGAATAATACACAATAAAAAAAAAATCAGGCAAGTCTTCGTAGTGATTGCATAATTATCGTGACAAGGGAGAGAACCTCACCGAAGAATATTACATAATAACCTTCTCAGGCTGCGTGCAAATTGAGGGAAGCCATCATTATGCAATTATTCGACAACTTCGCAAGCTAAGCATTTATTTTATATACCTCAGAGAAGATTCAAAAGCTCAATAAAACATTGTTCAATATTGGCGTTGGAGATTTCCTGAATATGTGTAAGTAGTTTTCCTTGGTGTAAACATAAAACGGTCGGCATAATAACCAACCGAGTAGTTTACATACGTATCGTTATATATAAAAATATTTTTATGACATTTCCTATCTCCAATCTCAATTTACGTGGTAATATATCTTTTTTGGATGGGGTAGGGAAGTTTCAACATTAAGATATTATATTTCGTTACCAACACAACTTACAATGGAATCGCACAACTGATGGTTCAAAAGTTTAGACTACATGAAAAATTGACACATTTTCCAGGGCACTATGCAATGCGCTTTTAATAAGAAATTATTTTATATGATTAAAAAAAAGTATACTCTGTATTCGTTTTGAGTGCATGCATGCGCATCAATTGATTTGCTTAATAGTTTAAAAAAATAATACTTTAATTTGAGGCGTTTGGTTTCAAAACCATTGCTCAACTTTGTTTAATCGAAAATTCAACAATTTTTCAGGACTGATCAAAAAAGGTTCAATTGGAACCGCTTTTGATTAGAAATGGAACATTTTAGTATCGATTTACGAAGGATCTAGACGTTTTTGAAACAAACACACAAACACATTTTTTTTTACATTAAAAACTTGAAATAAATGAAGAAAAAAAATGTTTGGAAAAAATTAATGTAACCGGTTTTGAAACCAAACCCCTCATATAGTAAAATATTTTAAGTAAATATAACAATTAAAATATTAATAGGGGTCACATGTGGTGTGGTGGTTAGCATAGCAAGCTACAATTATAAAGGTCGCGGGTTCGCGTCCCGCGGTCGCCCTAGGATTTTTTAAAGGGAGTAAAGAATCTTACGTACCTTACTTCGGATAGAAAGTAAAATGGAGGTCCCGAGCCTGTAAGATGTCAGGTACTCTTTAAAGATCCCTTTCCTAATTATATCTTCTTCTTTTCCTTCCTCCATCTACCTCTCAGTGTGGAGGAGCCTCGATCCATCTCATCCATCCCTCTCTATCCTGCGCAAGTCGCCTCATTTGAGCCAGATTCTTCCCCTTTTTTTCTCCCAACTTGTAGATATATTAATTGTAGGCAATCCTGGGTCTTCCTCGTGGTCTTGTGCCAGCAGGTCTTGTCATACCATCTCAGTTGTCGCCTGTGCAAGGTATCTATTAGTGCAGGAATCTTCAGTTCTTCTCTAATTGCTTTGTTCCTTATATAGTCTCTTCTAGTTTTACCAGCTACTCTGCGTAGGTATTTCATTTCTACCGCTGTGATTCGGCTGATATTCTTTTCGCTTGCAACCCAGCTTTCACTTCCATATATCAGGGTAGGGAAAAATATGGATTTAAAAATATGCAGTTTGACATGTTTGCTTACTTCGCGTTTACCTACTATGGTGTTGCAAATCTGGTAATAGACCTCATTTGCTTTCCTTATTCTGCTTGAGATTTCCTGGTCTATCTTCCCCGTCTTGCTGATAACTGTTCCTAGGTAATTATAATCGCTAACATTTTCTAATATTTCTCCTCCACAATAAAATCGCTCGTCTCTTTTCTCTTCCCTGGAAACAATGAGTACTTTACTCTTGGAAGTATTTATCTTCTTGCCTTTCCGTTATCGCTTGTTGCAGTTTCTCTTTTGTATCAGCAAGTAGTACGATGTCATCAGCGAATAAATAGCATTTAGCGAGAATGGTCCTGAGATTCCATTTTCCTATCGTTGTCCAGGGAATCTCAGGTTGTCCCTAATTATATCTGGATAGGCAAAACCCCCACTGAAGCATCGTCCGGTTTGCCTTAGTAGCATAAAGTGACGTTAAAAAAAACAATAACAATATTAATAGTTTAATAAAAAATGAAAACAAAGTTTAGGACTTGATTTCTCTCGAAAACTTTTCTAGCCATTCATCATTCCGAAGGATTTAACCATAAATATTATTTACCTACATCAGTAACGAAATACATTTTATACTTATCTAAACCATATCAACAGCTTTAAGGCTCTAAGCTTTGAAAATGAATAGCTTTGAAGAACTCTTCAACCGGTTTTATTTTTGATCTTTCGTCCCAATCAATTTTCGGAGGTCTAGTTTCTGTAATTTAAGAAGTTCTAAATATAGCCTCTGTACTGTGTGGATCGAAGGATCCATGTTTGTAATAAAAATGTTCAGGGTTTTTTTTAAATGCTTACCTTGGGTTCTTGCGAAATGGCACATTGGAGTATGGTCAAATATTTTTTGACCTTGAATCTCCAAAAAATGTTCGGTGAAAATTTATGACTAATCACGTTTATTAATTCATTCTTCTTTTAAGCTATGAAAAATCTCTCCAACATCAAAACCGAATTCCGGACCTTATTGCATTTAAACATTTGCTCTCTTGTTACAAGTGATTAAAATTATTTTCCTTATTTTTTTTTTTTTTAATTTTTCTTAAAATTTACTTTTTCAGCGAAAATTATTGACTGGCAACTCGATTGCTGGCTGATTTAATCTTCTATGTCTTGGTATTCTGAAAATAGGGATACCATTTACCATTTTAAATTTAGAACTAATTCACCAGCTATATATTTTTCAATAGGTAACTATGAGAAACTATTACTAAATATTCACCTAATGGTACAGCTTTATACAGAGACTGTCACTACATTTAATGTAAGAGTAGTGAAGCCTAGATTGCACAGAAACTGGTTTTCCTTGATCCAGAGGACAGCGGCACCTAGCCTTCCTTCCTCTATCACTCTGAACCAAAAGATAAATATAAATCTTAATGGCAGCTTTCACATGTTTTCCATATAATGCTCCAAGGAATTGGCTGAAAAGAAAATGTTATCGGGAACTTATTTGAAATTAATTTTTGAGTACTAGCAATGCATAGTTTCTTGTCAAGTTTGTTCATTTAATTATTTTTCTATCTTTCAAAAACTCTCATCTCGAAATTTGCAACATATTACAGACGTAAATTTCAATAAATGAAAAAATAATACCTAAGTTCGTCATCACTTAACTGTTTAGTCTAAGGTGATCCAATCCGACTGCGATTAATGTCTGACATACATGAGTAAACATTTATAAATATGTATTAATTTTCTAATACATTATTTATTAAGGATTTTTTTCTACTACCGTAGGTGTGCCGCATTGTGCATTGTACCAAATAAGCTTTTTTTAAAGGGAGTAAAAAATCTTACGTCCCTCGGATAGGACGTAAAATGGTTATCCCGAGCCTGTGCTGTCAGGTACTCGGTTAAGATCCCTATCCCAATTATACCTCGATAGGCAAAACTTAGAACTCCCACTGTAGCATCGCCTGATTAGCGTTAGTGGCATAAAGTGACGTTAGACAAACAAACAAAACAAATCCATACGATTTTGAATCGTATGGATTGGTTGCAAGAGAAAATTTGATAGATTCTTTAAGCCCTAAAGTTGAACTTTCTTATTGAACAATATGGCTATTCACAAAATAATTATGAGTAATTAATATATAAAATTATTAATCCTATATAATTATATTATTATTATGAAGATAGGAATATGGTAAAGCTAACCCAAAACGTAAACAACTTAAGTTAAAATAAATCAAGAAATCATTTTTTAATTGACATAGTAAAAAATCAGCGTTATGTTATGGTTCTATGGACTTATCATCCCTAATATTTCACTACTTTCCTAACATTTTAGTTCACACCGATAAAATATACTTTGTTAATTTCTTTAAACGAAAGTTTAAAATTTTCATAATTCTCCGTACACAGATGGTGCCTTAATTGGCATCGATTCATATGAATGAATATCTACCTTACATTTCAGAAAAAAAACTAGAAAATTGTATACTGTCCTTTTTTTTATTTGGTCAAATTTATGTAATTTAATGGCATCATATTGTTACAACATTAGAATACTTTATAGTAATTTGTAATCTGTTAAATTTATTTAAAATGAACAGCTGATAATCGAACAATAATGCTGCTCAGCCTTCGAATCTAAAATTAGAGCTCATTTGTAACAGTGTTATGGTCGAGATGAAGTGTTAAAGATAGCAGTCGACAGGCATCGCCTTGTGAACACTATCTCTGATGAAGTATCTTAAAATGTCTCCAAATGATTGATATCATTAGTTTATTATTAATTAACTAGATGATAATTTATAATCTTATCGTATAGAATATAAACACATATGCATGTTTGTATATATATTTTTTTAAACCTTCATAGTTGCATTAGCATCGGTCAGCAAATCGCGACAATGAGTGAAAGAGATGGCTACAAGAATTAAAAATGCAGGCATTTTGGGCATGAGGATAGGAAAGGGCCAAGCAGCACGTCTTTCCTGATATGATACATCAGGTGGTCTCTCATCCAACTCCTTTTCAACCGCCTTCTAATGGCATGTCACTGTGGCAATGTGGCTAATTAGTCTATTTTTATGTCTGTGAAATTTAACGTGAATAAAGAGACGTATGTGTTGGTCGATAAATGGTTGTTCCATGTCTGTATGTAGAGTTTTGCTACTTACGTCCAGGGAGCGTTAAAAATTGTATCGAAATGTTTTTAATTTTTATAAGTCAGATTTGCTGAGCCCAAAAAGGAACTATGCGTATATCCAAATGGGTTTAAGTGGGTGTATGTATTCAGTTTCTGTTTGATTTTCAATTTTGATGATTTAGAAAAAAGGGAAAACAATATTTTGAGGTTTATGTTAAGAGTCGGTTTTTCATTTTTTTACACCAAGTCCACAAGTCATTCTTCTGTTGAATATTAGTCCCAAATATCGTAGTTTGTCTGTTTGAGGAATGTGGTGGTCTCCGATATAAACTGGTGCACACATGTAACATTCACATGTTATATTATGAGATTTTTATGGTTTAATTCCCTTTTCCAGAGTGACTACCGATTTTGTAAATATAAAAAGTGGATTTTCAAATTAAGTGATTCCAGTTTAGGTTTATTTACAAATATATAAATTTCTATAAAAAAAAAAATATATAGGTAAAGTAGTATTTATATTTCTTTTTTTTTTCTTTTTTTTTTTTTAATTTAATAATTGATTCGCACCTGTCAGCAAGGTGCTGACTATCAGCGAATGAGATGACGGTAGTAAGAAATAACGACATGTGAGGCATGAGGAGGAAAAGCACCCAACAGCACCCCCTTCTTGGCTTGATTCAATTACCTTGGTTGTCTAAGAGAGCAGATCCCTCATCCAGCGCCTTTTTAGTCTTCTCGTATCCACCCGTACTTCAGCCATATTACTGATTAGACTATTACGGTATCCGCTTAAATTAGTAAAAAATCGTTTGAATAGCCGTAGGCGTTTTGTGCTGGTTGACTGTCGGTATGGTTTCTAGAAAGTTTTGAGCCGTCGATACGAAGCGTAGGGAAATTTCAATATCTGGATGGTTTTATCACGGAGCAGTAAAACAAACAAGAAACTGTAGAAAGTGGACGGGAGTTGCTTAGAAAGCAGATCACAGGACCCTCGCTGCGGTTTCACCCTCCTCTGCAATTTTCACAAGTTTCACTGAATGATTTTCGCAATTTTTGTCATAAAAAATAATAAAAGAAAATATTATTAGATATTATCAAAAGAAAATAGAAAAAAAAATATTATCGGTTCTCTGGGGTTAGGCGATATTTGTAATGGATGAGAGGTGCCTAGATTGGGAACTATATTAAGGGTAAAAAGTTCCACCCCCTCCCAAAAAAAAAAAAATATATATATATACATAGAAATTAAGAAATTATTATAAGCTCCTTTGGTATTTTTTATTGTACGTAAGTCCAGTTTATGTTAATTTATTTAATTTTTTCTTTTCGTTTTACTCTCTTTTGAGTAAATTAAATCGGTAACTTCTCTGTATAAAACAAAAACGCCCGGCATTCCTTATTTTTCCCGACGTTTTTCTTTCGGAAGAATAGTGAGTTCAGGTTTAGTACATATCATTGGGGCGTTATATCTTCGTTTTTGATATTTATTTTGTTGTAAGTACCCACTTATTATTGTTTCTTTAACGTCACACTATGCTACTAAGGGTAAATACATGATGCTATACTGGGACTCCTAAATTTTGCCTATCAAGGTATAATTTGAATATGAATCTTTAACGAGTACCTGATATCGCACAGGCTCTGGATCTCCATTTTAGGTACTACACGAAGGAGCGTATAACCCTACATCTTTTACTTCTTTTAAAAAATCCGAGTCACCTGCCGGGCCTCGAAGCCGTGACCTTGTGTTTTGTAGGTAACTATGCTAACTAATACACCAAAAATGACCTTCCTCTACTTCTCTTTCAATTTCCATAAAATAGTTTGGTTTTTGTTTTATGGTAGAAAAGAAGTCAAATATTTAATATAGTTAATATATTACAGTCTATTGTGGAATATGTCCGTAGAAATCGAATCTCCTTTTCATATCGTATCTGAAATCTGAATTTTTAAAAAAATTCTCTTAGAAATGATCATTTTAAGTGTATTTACTCTTTATCCTGAATTTTTTTCATCTTGTTATTCATAGGGTTCTTGATTTCTGTTATTAGTTTGAAATTATCTTGAAAATTAATTCGAACCCACTTAAAAAGGCTGCATTTCTTTACTTAACATTATTGACAACGTTTCGGGCCTTACTATATTTTTTATGGCCAAGCTAAATTGTGTACATTATTTAGAATTCTGACCAAGTATGCTATATCTAACGTCTTGTTCAATTTAATTTTTTTTTTCTATATTATAAAATAATTATGATTTATAAATCAGCTGCTCTAGATTTTAAAAAGAAAAATTCAATAGGGAAAACCCGGGGCTTGGAGCGTGATTTGAGTCAAATCAGATCCTTGCATATTTACCGACCTAGGAACAATTCTCCTTAACTTCTTTACTCATAAGAAAAGAAGACTTGTCCAGTAAAAGGTATTATAAATAGCACTGAACGTATAACTAAAGTTGTTTAGGATGTACTTAAACCTTGAATTTAGGGGTCAAATGTGGTGTATTGGTTAGCATAGCAACCTACAAAGGCTAAAAGTACCAGGTTCGCGTCCCGCGGTGGCCCTGGCCCCTCCATTTTTTAAAGGGAGTAAAAAATCCATGGTTATGCCATCCCTCGAATAGGACGTAAAATGGAGATCCCGAGCCTATAGGGTGTCAGCAACTCGTTAAAGATTCCAATCCTAATTACACTTGCATAGGCAAAATTTAATCCACTGTAGCATCGTCCGATTAGAACTAGTGGCATAAAGTTACGTTAAACAAACAAACCTTGAATTTAGTATATTTAAATAAATAAAAAATAAAACATTTTTTTTTTTTCCTCAATGTATTCACTAACCAAAATTTGACTTTTATTGATAATTGACATGTCGAGGACAATGATAATTTAAGTAAGGGATTGCTATAATAGGTACTGAGACGTCCACTCTTGCGACATCAGATAAAACCTTGCAGAACATAGAAAGAGATGCATTCTGCACCTCACTAACGATCCCAATAGGGTCACAGGTTACCATAGAATAGTAAGTACCTAGTATTAGGTACTACTAGTTGCTGTATACCTGAACTAGGTCATGTTGTTGCTGATGGCCCCCGGGGGGGCGGTGAACTTTGAACTACTAGGACCCCTTTGAGTACTCTGTACCTCCTCTGACGCAACATCAACAACTGGGACGAGCACCTTTCACTTCCACAGCGCCTGCCTCTTTCAAAACTCTCCCCGCTCCATCTCCGGAGTCAGGGCCCTCCTCTTCTATCTACGGTGGGGAACATTGTTAGATTTCGAAACTGCATTCGATAGCATCAGGTGTTAAAAAGCCAATTAACGCTATAAATATATCAATATATCATTGTTGTACATATTAAAATATAAATTATTATCCAAGTATAATAAAGTAAGGGTGTCTAATAGGGTAATTGATAGGATTTTGGGTTTTGGTTGTCTTAGACCCAAGGTTAGGATAGATCACCAGTGGATGTTTTCACGCCTTAAATAATAATCTTAAATAATATTAAATTACTATTTTAAACATATATATGTTTTAAAATTTGCTCTTCTCGAGTTTTTTCATTTAAATTTTTATTATATTATTTTATTTTTCTTCATTCCTCTTTGTATTGGTTTACTAATAAATACAATAGTATATTGATATTGAAATAAGAAGGAATGAATTTTTATGTTATACAATTTGCAGTATATTATATGATTTATGCAAGAGTAATCAGGTGTAGTAATATCTAAGAGAAGCGGGTTTTCTTATGATATATTTGATTTTTATTTACTCATAAATTACAATATAATATCTATAAAAAAGATTCAATTATTGTTCAAGTATTATGATAAAAAAATATTCAAATTCAAAAATTAGAAAAAAGAAAGAAAAATATTTTACGAAATGAAAATAAATTAGGTGCATATTCGAGGATGAAATGAAGTTATTATACTATTTTATACATTAGAATAAAGCCGCAGAATCGAAGAGCTAATCTCAGGTCAATATTACTCTATCAATGTATAGAGTAGTATGTATCTGGAAAATAGATAAATAAACATTTAGAATTAAATCTGTTTTATAAATGTGACGATATTAATTTTATTCAATTTTGTAACAAATATTTTTCATAAATATTTAGAGGCTCATCAAAACGTTATCCTGTTTTCAGGTATTATATTTTGCTCTATTAATAAAAATACGAGTTATTACTAGAAATTTTTTTAACTAGGTCAGATAAAATTTCATATTTTTTTTTCAAATATTCGGCTTCTTCTAGAAATAAATGCATACAAAAACAAAGAAAAGTAGGAATATGTCAAAATTTTAAATGTTTTAGTTTTGTGATTAAGATACATCGCATCTTAACTATTTAATAAAAATAAAATTAAGGAAAAATGTTTGTAAGCCAAAAGACGCTCTGGTCGGTAGATGGAGTTGCGTCGATCTAAAGGGTTCAACGACACTTGACTTTAGCCCCAACCTCTTTCGACTTCTCTCGGACCAGATTATTTTAAAGAGGATTATAGAAAGTCACAGTGAACCTGAGTTCAACTTACAAAGCCGACCTCGTCATAAGTCATATCCCTAGTTTACTTTTGTACCTGATATTATTACTTCATGACTACAAATATGACTTTTCAAGTAATAGTATAAGAGAAAACTCTGTTAAAAAAAAAAAATACTTTAAATATGATAAAATAAAAATAATAGAGAAAAAAATAGAAAAGCTATAGAGACCATACGTATTACAAAAAAACATTAATAGAGCAGTGAATCATACACTTAAAAGTATTATGCAGACATACGAAGAAAACTAGATATTAAAATTAATTACTAAAATAAAAATAGTATTGAGAGGAAGAAGTAAAAAAAAATAGTATGTGACTCAGATAGGAGAAATTAAGATGTGTTTTTTTTTCCCTTATAACAAACAGTAACATTATAGTTTTATTATAATAATAAAAAATGACTTATTACATTTAATAATAGAAACCAGAAAACTGACAAAAAAGAGAGGAATGAGAGGAAGGTGACGAAAATAAGGGATAATAAATGTAAAAACCCTGAAGATGGAAGTAATTCAAAAAAAATATTTGACTTGTTTTTTAATAAAAATAAGGAGGATTTAGTATCTCACCAAAGAATTATTATAATATTATTATTATCTACATATATAATGTTAGGCCTCAAAGTCTCATACCATTTCAAAACTTCCCTAATCATGCAGATTACATGACATACGGTAGTTAAAAATCCTTGGCTATGCCGTCCCTCGAATAGGACGTAAAATGGAGGTCCCACTCATATAATATTATATGTTATATGTTAACGATCCCTATCCTAATTATACCTGGATAGGCAAAATTTAGGACTCCCACTGTAGCATCGTCTGATTAGCCTTAGTAGCGTAAAGGGACGTCAAACAAACAAACAAACGAACTTAATTAAAATAATCAGGCAAAACATATCTATAAGTAAACAAAAACGAATAAAGTAGGGAGGTCCCGAGCCTGTACGATGTCAGGTACTCGTTAAAGATCCCTATCCTAATTATACCTGGATAGGCAAAATTTAGGACTCCCACTGTAGCATCGTCCGATTAGCCTTAGTAGCATAAAGGGACGTCAAACAAACAAACAAACGAACTTAATTAAAATAATCAGGCAAAACATATCTACAAATAAACAAAAACGAATAAAGTAGGGAGGTCCCGAGCCTGTACGATGTCAGGTACTCGTTAAAGATCCCTATCCTAATTATACCTGGATAGGCAAAATTTAGGACTCCCACTGTAGCATCGTCCGATTAGCCTTAGTAGCGTAAAGGGACGTCAAACAAACAAACTTAATTAAAATAATCAGGCAAGACATATCTACAAATAAACAAAAACGAATAAAGTAGGGAAACTAAATATAAGTATGTCGAACAGTTGTCCAAGAACTTCTCAAACCATGGGACAGTAAAAATAAGTCCAGATTTTGACATTGTACCAAAGTCTCATACTGTGAAAGAAAATTATTCAAAAAAGAACAAAAAAGGCTACGTTTTTTTTTTTACTATGCGTGACCAACGAATCAATAGTGCCTTAGAAAAAAAATATTCCGTACTGTTGTTTAATGACTTGCGTTGTTTCACATGCGTTAAAGTGCGTATAACTGAGAGTCGATTATGAATGCAGCAATTATCTAATACTCGAAACCATTTTGCAACCTGTTCAATTAACCGTTTAGGAAAATTTTACAGCTAACATAACAGAAGTTGATCTTATGCCTGCGTTACGCAAGATGGCAGGATGCGTTGCATTCTCAGGGAGTTTTATGAACTTTTCAAGCCAGAAGTGATATGTTGTTGTAGGGCGTTGCGTAAGACGTGAAGACGAGTTATTCTAGACATGTTACTTACGCAATGGGCTTGATACCGACTTACGAAAGTGATACTTCCCTTGTGTTCTGTTTCACAAGTAACTCGCCTCTTAAAGCTTTTCGTAATGTAAAAATCCTTATAAATAATGCCCTGCATGTTGATAAATATCAATCAACGGTATCATCGGTATATCAATCGGTTTCGGCCGGAGATTGTGTGGGTGTATTTAAAATTTTCTGGGTGTTTTTAAAATTTTCTACATTTTAAAATAAAATGTATTTAAAATTTTCTGAGATTATACGTACCTACATACTTAATATGGATTAATTTCAAAACTATTTATAGGATATTTCGCTTTTGGTGATAAATGAGGTCGCGGCGTTTATCATTATTTTTATAGTATATCTTTTAACCCTTTGCATTCGAAGTTTTTTTTCATTCATATTACCAGGAACTCGAAGCAATTTTAGGGAAAAGATCATTTTTACATGTAAGGTAATGAAATAAGCATTAAAAGAAAAGTCATCTTTGCATGTAATGGATTATAAAAAATTTAAAAAAAAAGTATTTTTTTTTTTTTGTAACTATGTGTTCTTGGAGCTTCACAAATAAATATAATCTAAATTTCATTACAATTCCTTACTTGGTTTTAAAATTTTACTGTATAGTTTTCAGGGTGTAAGTTTTTGCGAATAAGTTGCGTCGAGTTGCCGGTAGGTAACGTCCGAAACGGTGCCGAGTTCAAAGGGTTATTTTATATCCGTGATCACATAAGGTTTTTTTTTTTTTTTTTTTTTTTTTTTTTTTCTCAACTATTTCTTGTGGATATAAAATTTTCAAATCACGTTTACATTAATCTTGAATGTTTTTCTAGCGACAAAGAATTTTCACAGATTTTTTATTCAATAATTTATCTGCAAAACAGGGTGGAAAAGTAATACTCCGCTAGTAATCCAAGTTAATTCAACTACCGCAACCCGGTTAAGATATATTGGGCTAATCTATAAATATATGTAAGGTAGATGAAAAAATTCTACCGTATCATTCAAGGTAGTTCTCATCAATCCGAAGAACGAAAATCTTTTTTTTCGAGGAAACGGTGGGAAATGCATTTAATCAATTACGTCTTTAACGTACAGCTAAAAGAGGCAAACCACTTAGAGCTTCCTTGAAGTGTCCAAAGAGGCACGCTCTAACAATCGTGAGTGATTTTAAAACAAGACCTAAACGAGGGCTTTGAATCCTCTTTGAATAGGCACAATAGAGTATATAGTCGTCTTTTCTTATCGCTGACAGTAACTAATTATAGCAAGGTCTTAGGCTCAAGGATATCAGCTAAGAACCAGGGCAGGACCATATTTGCGAATCCTACTGAGTGGTGTGCTTTGAGCGTATCCTTGCTAGTTCTACAGCGGTGGAATGTTAACTTCATTGTAAGAAATCGCGTAAAACAAATAACAAAAAAACAACAACATTATATACTGCAATAAAACAGCTGCACATAACTTTTTTTCATTAAATAAAGTCATTGATTTTACTGTGGATCAGTACTTAAATTAATAAAATAAAAAAAAAAAATAAAAAAAACAGATTAATATAAAATGTTGATACGTTTATCTTCCCCTTTGAATTCTTAGTCTGGCACATGTAGCTACTAAAATAGAGAGGAAACGGTGAGTCACGGATCTTAATCAACATTTTTTTGGTGGCTTACGGTCGAAAAACGTAAAAAGCGTACTAGATGCCTAAAAAATAAAATAAAACATTAAACTACTTTATTTTATACCCTGTGATTAAAAACATGAGGAAAAATACTTCTGTTCTATACATACATGTTCCTGTTTTAGGTCGATGAAATTGTAAAATAGTTATTAGATTTTCAAACGAAAAACCTTTATAGATTTTTTTATGCAAAAACAAATTAATTCAGATTCGAGTTTAGCACCCTCGAGAGAATGAAAAAAAGTGTTTTTTTTTTTAATTTTTAAACTTTTTTTGCGCTTTTGAGGGAGCTGAATTCAAATAAACAGTATCTTTTGCCTTAAAATATCAATGAGGGTAGTTTGCTTTAAGAACAGATTATTTTTTTCAAAAATTTCATAAACATTAGAAAATAAAAAGATTGGTGCAAGAACAATGCCGATTTTATTTTTTTTATTCGAAATATAAAATTAAATGTGTTAATGTTATATTTTTTTTCGGCTTCTAGATCAATTTGCGTGAATGGCAGAATACTTGTCTAAGATCTGTGATAAAATAACCATTTTAAGTAATGGGACATCAAAACTATGAAATACTTTTAAAATGCAACTATCAACCAGGTGGTTTTCGAAATAAATTCGGGTTTCAAAATGTGTTCTGTATGCGCCTTTTTTTATCAAATTGTATTACTTCTCCAATATAGTTTTGTTCCTTGAAAATTTTTATGGCTAGATACCCTCATAGTAGTGGAATAATATTTTCAGAAGCCCCATTGGTAAATTAAGACATCGAGAGAACACGTTTGTTCTTTAGCTCATTAAAAATTATAATTATTTCTCCCTCTGATACACTCCATTATATGATTACTATATAACTCGGTTAACATACCTATTTATTTTCGAAACAGTAAAAGTATTATGGGATACAGAGGGGTAAAACGAATACTGAGTACCACGAATACTAAGTTACAATTACAATTACAACGAATACTGAGGACAGACATTGGGACGACGATAAGGAGAGTGGCGCCAAGAGAGAGGTCTCGGGTTCAGCTTTCAGAGAAGGGCCCTTCCTCACCGCTATGTGGGAGTAGAAAGTGGAGCTGTCGGCAGCTAAGTAGGTTAGCAGTCTCTCAGGCTGGATATTATTGTATCCTAGGGGATAATAATAACAATAATATAACAATAATAGTAAAGTTCACAATAATATTATGCTATAAGACTAGGCGTGGTAGCACCTCACACCTCTAGAGTATAGTGGTTTAAAAGGAGCTTATACTAAGCTTTGGGAGGTTGAGAACTCTAGTTTCATAAATGCTTATATGAGCCTATTAAATAACACTGTATAGGGGTCACCTGTGGTGTAGTGGTTAGAATGGCAATCTAAAATACTAAAAGGTCGCAGGTTCACGCCCTGCGGTTAATTTTTAATGGTAGTAAAAAATCCTTAGCCATCTCGTCCCTCGGACAGGACGTAAAAAATGGAGGTCCCGAGCCTGTACGATGTCAGGTACTCGTTAAAGATCTCGTTAAAGATAAGTAACATCGTCCGATTAGCCTTAGTGGCATAAAGTGACGTTAAACAAACAAATTACAGTGTATAAATCTGAAGTGTTCAGGGGGGAAAAACCCGTAAATCAAGAAAAGGTAATTTGGAAAAAACGCATTTGAATATTTTCCATTTCAGGGAGGCTGAAAAAAAAAAATCCACCGAATTAAATCAGTAATTTACATTTTTACAACTAAAATATTTTTAAAAAGTGCAACTGAATATATCACCAAGAAAAACACAATTGTACACGGGAAAAATTTTTCTTGAATTAATTCTGTCCATCGGGGGGTCGTCAACGTATTCTTTGTACCTTTCTCCATTGGAAAAGTCTAATGTTGAATTTGGTGAACAATTTCGCCACTCGACTATCCAAGATCTGAAATAAATGGAAGAGATTGCAATGTTTGCAGATTTTATTACTATAAAAAGTTTGCAGTGGTTTCATCTTGGAGTTTTTACTCTAAGGTTTTTTTTTTTCTTTTCTGAATAGCTGAATATGTATGCCCCTCCCCCCATTTTAAGTCTTAAGTAAGTCTTGTTGTAGTATCTGTAATATAATTCGTGCAATGACTCGATTACAATCGTTCGGTGAATAACTATTCAATCCTTACTCATTACTTATAAGATCTATTCATTTGGTTTAATGTCTGTAATTATTAACCACTGTTATGGTATTTCTGACGAAATTTCAACGCTTCATAATGAAAAATCGATTTTGTAAGAAAATCGCTCATACTTTATAAGTCATGGTCCCTGAAAAAAAAGGAAAATTGACATAAGCACTCTACAGGGATGATAGATATAAGTTTAAAAATATCTGATTGTCAATAATTAAGGACTCACATATGCTGCACCAAATCAACCAAATACGGATAATTGGTGAATATTCCAAATTTGTTCTTCAGGATAGTTATTAAAAAAAAACACCTTAATTTCGGGGAACACCTGAAAGAGAGAGCGATTTAAAAGGCTTGCATCTTGACCCAGCGTTAAAGTCACCATCGTATCTACTAAACACAGTTTCCAATCGCTATCAATCCGATTTTCCAGGCTCGGATTTAAAAATAATATTCAATAAATATTTCAAATATGAAAAAATCGTGTCTACTTAAAAAAAAAAAATATGATTATGTAAACTATCAGAGATATAGGAACTAAAAGTCTCCTTATACTCCTATAGTCTCCTTATACCATTAATGCTAGAGCGATAGGGAAAATAAAATCGGGAGGATTAGTTAAAAAAAAAAAAAAAATAGAAAACATACATAAAGCATACGAATATAAAGTTTATACAGTTGATTATTTATTTTAAAATAAGAAAATGGACTTTATTAAATTTATATAAATAAATATTACTATACTGTAGGGTAAACCGGACAGTTATTGACACCCTTATGAAGGGATCAAAATGAAACTTCCTATAGTTCCTCTTAATCCATCCTTATAAAAACTCAAGAGGTTTTTTTGGGTCAAAAGTTTAATAGTTATACCATATGGCAATATTTATTGTAAAAAGTGCAAAAACTAGTATTTATACTCTGTGAATTTTATTGTGAAATCTTCCCTATGGTTAGTTTGCTTACCACTTACTTCATAGATGACTTAGAGGACACTTCAAACATTAGATACATGTAGGTAGGCAGGTATATCTTGTTTACTTATTTCTTTAAATTAAAGTTGGGGTGTCAATAACTGTCTGGCTTACCCTACTGTATCTGTTTTATTTTCAATATTATATAAACGTCGCAATATTATATAAATCTAATAAGTATAATATAAATATATGATTTATTAAATAAATCATATTTGTTGCAGGCCTATGTGCGACCACGAGCCACGGCCGTCCAGATCGCGAGGATCGCAGCGGTCACATTGATCGCTGTCAGCTTCATCCTCGGCTTCTTCATGGTAGCTTCCGCTTACATCACGGCCACCGCCACCTGCTACCAGGACTACCCACTTCCGCCTCAGGTCAGTACTACAACTTTTTATATACATTTGACCAAAATTCCAGGTTGGTCAGCGAGAGAATGGACGATTAAGTCTTGATTACAGTTTTTATCCAAGTAAGCTCTGAAATATGTTTAAGACTCGATTAACGTAAAAGATTACTTCCTGTAAAGCAGGGAAACTTCGCCCCAACAATGATGGCGCACCCCACCTCCTCTACCAAGAAATTTCATTGCACTCCCCCTTATGCAAAATGTGCATGAAAGAAGATGATAACATTTTAGGCTAGTGAATACTAAAGCTGTAATCTGTTCCAATAGGTTCTCTTGTTTCTTAATTCATAAGTTTTCAAGTGATTCAATATAATTACTTAGGGGGAAAATAAACATTCCATATCAATATTTTGGCTTTTGATTTTTTTTCTATTTTCAAGCGAACATTGCAGTTAGGTAGTTACTATGCCCTAAACCTAATAACCCTTTAGGCTGTTTAGATCGTAGGTAATAATGGCAGCCATGTCATGACCCCACCCCAAATTTCGTACTGGATCCGGATCCTCCCCTGGTGGTGTAGTGAATTAAACTTCAAATAATTATTCTGTTTTGATATTACCTGAAAATATCCCTACGGCGCACACAGGGGTATTTGACCCCAAAAGCTGGCCAAATCTATTTCCTTCCATTTTATTAGTTCAAAAGTCATCAAAATGGCTTCTGAATTCCTAATAGACATTAAAAATATACTTTTATCAGTTAAAAAAATATTCAGAGGTGAAAATTTTCCTAAAATAAATTTTTACGTTACTCCACCGACTGTGAAATAGGCATCTAAGGGTTTACAATTTATGTTCATATTATTTTCTCTTTATGCATTGCACCTATGAAATGTGCTTGTAACAAATAAAGATTCATTATAAATTTATCTATTACTATTATTTTTGAAAAATGGGAATAGTGTAAAATAGGTAAAAATAAAAATTTGTGGTGATAAAGTTTTACGTAAAGTTTCTATGGAGAAAAGGATACGGATCCCTAGCAAATATAGAAAACATTCCTAAATTTATGAAATAACCACTTGATAGAACCACCAATATGCAATATACGTAAAAATAAAGCTTCCAGTGCTGATAGGTATTTTTTTTTCTATTTTTTCTGATAAATTGAAATTTTTAAATGCTTTCCTATATTTTATGGCACGAGATGGAGTTTTTGTTAGATCCTTCAGAACATGGAACGCATTGATTTCACCAGAATCTCTTAGTTTTATATAAGTGGCGTACGTCAGCATATCAGTGCTAGTTGATGATCTGAGTTTTTCTGTTTTACGCCTCTTGCTTCTATCACTTAAACCATCAAATGATTTTTTAGGGCATCCACCAGATCTCGAGCTTTTAATTGATAAGGTCCCACTTAGCCATTCCTTGTTGCTGCTTTAAAAACTTAACTTTTCCTTGAAGAAGCATTCCATCTTACTTAGAAATCATGCCTCAAAATTGATAATTTATGTTTTACCTCTTTCACATGCTCTTGGCTATTTGCTAGGCAATATTTCCCAATGCGAAAAGATTACAAATATTCCTTATTTTTTTTTTAAAGCTAATGCTTTCGACTTTAAAAATATGTCGAATAATTCCCTTCTAGTTATTATTATTATTCCAGAAGATCCTAAAATATAAATAAATGAAAATACAATAACATTTACTTTTTTTAATATTATTTGATGAAACTGACATTTTAGAAATAAAAAATTATGTCACCCATTCGCAGCTATTCGCAGAATTTTTTTTCATGAAACATAAACTACGATAATTACACATTATCATAAAAAATATTTCGTTGCCCAGAAATGACCAGAAGTATAACTTTTAAACCTTCAAATTTTATTTTTAGCTCTAAAATCTACCTACCACAAAACAAAGAAATAGTGATACTAGTATTGAATACAAAAAATTTATAACGGTCTGGATAACAAGTACAAACCTGGCCTCGAACTATCCATATATGATAATGCCGATAATTCAGTAAAAACAAAGAAAATTAATATATTTTGTAGAACAATATTTATGAGCAGAGACGAGGTAAAGGATAAGGTCAGATTTGAATTAGAAATCCGCCGGATTAAGGGCCTGGAAGAGATAAGAATCATCTTGCATGATCCAACAGGTCATCTACTCGAACTTCGAGTCATTATTTACCAGAAATTTCAAATTTCAAAAAATGGGTTTTGGCCAGCTTTTAGGGCCAAATACCCCTGTGTGCGGCGGGTTATCATAAATAAACGAAGAAACGATTTAACAAACCTTCAGTACCTGCGATTTCTTATAAAATACTTTCACTAGTTAATTAATTACACAACGGCTTTTGGTGCACTTTTCCATTCATTTCATTGTTAAATAAATACCTGTTAGTAGGTAAATTTTGTACTTGACAGATATAGTCGTATTTTGTTTATAAAATATGCCCTCCACGTAATAGTTATCTATGTTCAACGAAACTAAACTCGAGTTAAAAGGAACGCAAAGGCAACATTAGATTGTGGAAGGCCTTGTATGAGGTTTTGTATTTAATGAAGGAACTCGAGCTTTCACTGGATAAAAACCTTGACAGCTAACCACTCTACATTTCCTTAAAATAATGACGATTGAATTTATCAATTTTATTTATTTATTAACTTCACTTTATGCTACTACGGCTAAATAAAAATGCGTTACTAAAAATAATTAGGAATAATTAACGTAGGGATATTTAACGAGTATCTGATATTGCAGAGGCTTAAAATGCCTTAAAAGGTGACGTAAATACTACAAAGAATTTGCTTAAAACATTAGATTTATATATTCACATTGACTAATCAATGATCATACAGGAAGTTATTTTGGGGCAAAACAATACATCAACTGTACAATACCTCCTCGTCGTCCCGAGAAATAATGCTTGTTAGTATGCATTTGCTGCTTTTAAACTCCGATATAAATTATTAGCATTGATAGTAATAATTATTTTTGCTAAATATGAATGTTAGGACCCTAAAAATAAATTCTAAGAATATTTAGAAATGCCCATAAATAAAAATTAAATGGAAAAATAACGCTAATGTTCACCTGGATCGGAACTATTATTTGACTTATAAACGCGTCTGGCAGGTATTATTAAGAATTTTTAACCAAATTTCGTGTTTAGGAAAATTTTTGAATCAATTGGCACAAGTATGAATCTTCAGTTTTATGGGTGAGTTTCCGCTCGCGCGCGTATGGCAGGCACTAGTAAGAGTTCTATCGCTGCCGGCAGATTTTTCCCTTTCTATAGAAATAAAAACCTAACGATTAAGCCATATTCCAGTCGTATTTTTTATGGGTGAATTTTTGTGAAAAAATTAATTATTCAAAATAATTTTTAAGACATTAGTAAGAATTTTATCGCTGCCAGACGGTCGGTTTCGCACTTAACTCTGTTGTTTCTAACTATGCTGAAATTTGTAGTTGAATGTTCTTAGGGTGAGATTTTTTGCATCTGGCTCGTGTACTAATTTCTTTGTCTTGCGTTATCCTCAGGACCAATCTGTTATCCACGTTTCCTTTTATAACATCCTATTTACAAATTCATTTAAATATTTACAATATGGGTATGTGAAAAAATTCTGAACAAAGGAGAAACTATTATACCCCCTATTTTGTCCCTCCCCTAAAACCTCCTCCTTTGCTTGCTCTTTTGTTCAAAGAAAGTTTATAAAGAATTTAGGGGGCTGTAATTTCCAGTAAGAATAATTTTAGGTTTTATAAAATAACCCATGCCTAAAATAATATTATTATTTATCCTCTATCATTTTATGATTGGTTTCTGTTTACGGAGAGAAATAATAGTTATTGATACTTTAATCAAGCGGTTTAATCCATTAGTTGCAACGGCAAGGATCCAATGGCAGTTTGCAATGAATACTTCAAGTACTAAATGTTACATGAATTAATTGTATCTGCTTAAAACAATAAGTTAACTAATACAAGTATTCATTGTAGGTACTGGTAATTCCTAACTCCGACTCAGCTGATCCGTATTCATGAATCCACGTCAGTATCCAGTTTCCAGTTCAATTTTGTTGTATCAACTACTTTTCTGTATGTGACACAAATTATTTGATTCACACAACCTTATCCATCGCTAATTTTGTGGGGGGTTTTTCTCTTTTGAATTTTTTTAGATAGCAGTAGCTCGTCACAACTCTTCATGAACTCATGATCACTAAATAAAATCCCCTTGGAACGCTTAATCGTTTATTATCGCTGGATCATGTTTTGGTGCTTCGGTGTTAACCACCACAGTAGATTGGATAAATGGTTTCTTTAATCTCTGAGGGCTAAATACGTGCATGTATTGTCACTCCGGTGAGAATGTGACCTCAGAACGATTTATGACAGATTCTGAATACGGGTAATTATAGAAAAAAAAAACGGTTCTATAAACTAATTATACGGGCTTTGAACAGAGAAATGTATAGCACTTTTAGGGCCGAGACATATTTGGCGCAGCGTTTTCTATTTTTTTCCATCTTTTTTTTTTCGTAACAGTTATCCGTGACATCTGCAAGAAACGGATCTATGGGCCATTGAACGACGGCAGTACCGTTGTGCTAGAGAGGATATAACGGCGGAAATGAGATGGATTTGGAGCGTTCGTAGATGTAGCGCTACACTGGAGATCGGAAGCCATCTCCGGGTGAATGGCGAATGGAAAATAAAGAATGGTGAATGGCAAAATAAAGAATGGTGAATGATGTCGCTCTAGCAGAACGGAGAGAGAGTCGTTTCAACGTTGCGTGCATTCAACGTTTTGCATATGACAACCCGTCACATCCTCAACACTATCATCCATATCTCGATCATATACACATGTCGGATATAGTTTGATAATTGTTGATAGTTAAGTTGTGGGTGAAAAAAAAAATTAAAAGATTGTAAAAAAATTAACTTCACAAATGTCGTAGAAATCAAGATAATTTTGCCTATCCAATTATAATTAGGATAGTGATCTTTAATGAGTACCTGACATCGCACAGGCTTAGACTTACCGCATTATTAAGGATTTTTTATTTTCGATACTTTGATTATCGATGTGTTGGGCACCTCATTAAATTAAAAGATCATGCCTTTAAAAATTACAAAAAAAAGAATCTTGTCTAAGTAAATATGTAACGCAGGCTCGGGACCTCCGTTTCAAGTCGCCTCCATACGAAAACATAACCAAGGGTTGTTTAATCCCTTTAAGAAATCCTAGGACCTCCTGCCGGTCTTCGTATCCGTCACCTTGGATTTAGTAGGTTTTTTAATCTTGCGCCTACACCATAGGTGACACCTAAAAAAAAGAAATCGTTTGTTACTTAGATTTTCTAACATAAACTTAATAAAAGGCAATGACACTTCACAGTCAAACGGGTTCAGGAATATGAGATACTAATCATCAAACCGAAACCTAATTTTTTTGGCTTTGTAAATTTAGGAACTTCCCTTTTTAGTTGAACTCTCAAGGTGGTATTAGGTGAAACTTTTTTATCTATCATCAATATAGTTATATACGAGAGCTTATATAGTTTATCGTATATAGAACTTTAAACTGTGATTATTGACAAAATTATCAAGGCTATTAATTTTCAGGAATTTTAAACTGTTAGTAAGCTGTAATAAAAAAAAAAAAAAAAAAATTAATGACAATTTCCTAGATGTACATGTTTTTATAGGCGTAACAATTGCTCAACTTTCACGTAATGAAATGCTTTCTTATCCTAATACATCATTTCTCCACGGCTTTTCTTTAATAGCTGGTTATACTCTTGGTCGTTCCTCACGCAACAACCCTTGCGGAAAATATATAGACAACGGAAAAACAATTGAAAAATAAAACAAAGAAATTTTCTTAGAAGAAAAGCTATAAATTATATATTACACTTCTTCATTACTTTAACTAATTCAGTCTATCATTTTTTTTATTAATTTATTTATTAATTTTTTTTTTCTTTTTTACTTTGAGTTTAGCAATCTGTCTGCTATAATTACATGAAAACAAGTTAATACACCTTATAACTGTTCAGAAGCGTATTTACGTAGGTACGATTTGTAATCTGACAGCCTTACTAGCGTTCAAATACAAAGAAAAGAAAATGCTTGGTATCTAAAAATTGTCACTTTTATGGAGATATTTAACATACTGTGGTCACCTGTGGTGTAGTGGTTAGCATGGAAACCTACAATACTAAATGTCGCGAGTTGGCGTCCCGCGGGGCCCTAGGATTGTATAATGGGAGTAAAAACTCCTTGGCTATGCCGTCCCTCGGATAGGACGTAAAATGGAGGTCCCGAGCCTGTACTCGTTAAAGATCCTATCATAATTATACCTGGATAGGCAAAATTTAGGACTCCCACTGTAGCATCGTCCAATTAGCCTTAGTACCATAAATGGACGTTAAACAAACAAAACCAATTTAACATACACGTACTGTTAACTTTGGTGAGAACTGTTGTCTTAAGGAGCCAAAGGATGGTTAGTTAGTTAATTATTTATTAATTAATGCTATTTGAGAGACTCTAAAATTTGTCTTAAAATTCTTTTAAGCAATGAAAGCTCTTAATTAAAATTAAGAGCCTTTTGTTGGTCTCCTGTATCTTACTGACTTGGCTAAATAAAAAACAGTTTAAAATACACTTTACCTAATATAGCACTAATATTATTTAATCAATATATATTATAAAGAAAAGTGTACAATGTGCGTGCCGATAAGGCTCAAAAACGACTCAACGTACGTTTTAGAAAGTTATGTCAGCGTGTTGCTATATAACCCATAACGGAGAAGAAGGTTTCTGTTTTTCTCTTAAGGGTGTAAAATTGAAGAGAAAAGGACTGGAATTTTAAGCCTCTCGCACCATTTAATTAGCCTCTCTGAGATTGAGATACGAGTTTATGAATGAAAAATGTAGTTCGAGCTCCATGCTACCAGGAAGCGCTAGGGTGCGTTACACTCAATGTTTATTGTTCATTCATTCCGTTCAGTTTGTAAAAATTATATATCTTTTCAGCTGTTCTTTTTAAATTACTAAAAAATCAAGCGAAAATAATTAGTTTCACCTTTTCTTTCAAAATAAAATAATGATTTTACATATCTGCAAGCAATTAGAAAACCGACTGGTTACCTTACAAAATTAATTTTCTCATAAGAAGGTTAATTGATTAACATATTACATTTAATCAATATATAACATATACTTAAGTAAATTTAATGCAATATGGACGAACATTTTTTAGTAGTACAGGGAGTGAATAAAAATATACATGAAACAAAAAAGAAGACCTGAATTGACTGATTATAAATCGAAAATAAAAAGTTTGAAGTTCTCATAAGAAGGTTAATTTATTAACACATTACATTTAATCAATATATAACAAATACTTAAGTAAATTTAATGCAATATGAGTGAACATTTTTTAGTAGTACCGTGAGTGAATAAAAACATACATAAAACAAAAAACAAGAGCTGAATTGACTGATTATAAATCGAAAATAAAAAGTTTGAAGTGTTCTTATTGCATGTAATTGTATAAAATGGTTACTATGTATGATGCATACATATTATAATACATTATGATAATACATATTACTATGTATGATGAGCATTCCAGTTGACAAAATGACTAACTCCAATTACAGCATTTTTTCAATAAGATTTTATCACCCCTCATAGTTCAGGATAAAAAGAAATATGATGAAAAAATTCTGTCCTCATGATATTTTGGTTTTCACTTGGTAATAGTAGAAAGATTGGAGAGGTGCAGAGCCCGGCCAAATTACGGGGGAGGGGGGATATATTAAGGGAGGTTGAACTGGAAGAAAGGTCTTTAAAAAAAAGTTTCTATGAATCTTCGGTAGTTTCTAAACTTCTGGATCTAATAGGACCATCACATTAGTCGGCGCTTAAGTTGTACTCGAAATATAGTTTTTTTAACAAATAGATTTTTCAACAATAATCTAATAACCTATTACCTGCTGACTGCTTTGAATGGGCTTATAGGATTCAGGATCACAGAAACCATCATAAACGACGCATGACTCGACAAAGTTGCAGCAAAATTAATTGTTCATTCACCATTTTCAACCCCCTTTAAAGTATATAGGGTTCCTTATTTGGGCGGACCCTACAGATCTCGAATCTCAATATTGATACCCTGTTAAAAGTTTCAAGAAAGTGCTAATTGTGTTCTATATTTCCTTCAATTTTAAAGTTTTTCTCTTATTAAAACTACCACACAACTACCGGAGCGAAGCCGGCCACCCTAGCTAGTTTCAAATAAAGTAATATACATTACAACTTTTTAAATATAAATTCTGTTACATATTAAGTAACTGGAAACTAATTACGGTGAAACATGATGTCGTTAGGGTGAGACAAAAGAATTGTGAAGCCATGAAGCGGTTTTGCAACGGTATCTTACGACTCGGCTCGCTATGGCGCCAATAGAAACAACTCATTTTTTTTTTTTTTTTTTAATAACTTCTACTTAACTGTTTATTTACAAAGCAATATCACAAAAAAAAAAATATATATATATAAAAGAGAATAAAAAGCGTAAAAATAAAGATACATCGTATAATATTTGCAACGATTGCTACTTGCTGGTTGTTGCCCCTGTGTATCTTGTGTAACCATTAGAACCAGTTTGAGTACTCTAGCAATTTTTTTATTATTGGTTTTTTTTTTTAATTTTTCATATCCTCGTTGAGCTGTAGCATACAGGAAATTACGAGTCTGTTAAAGTTGTTAAACAGGGCGAGGTTACATGTTTACAATTTACCTCAGGCGTTACAGTATCTATGGAGAAAACCTAGTTCTGTTGTGTTCAATGGTTACAATTTACACATGTCTTCTATGTTAAGTATGTCTTCTATGTAAGTATACATGTAATGCTTGTGCAAACAAGGCTCAGTATCAGTGTAAAGCACGCGGAACCCAGAGTATCATGGTGAAACCTTTTTATACTGAACTCATCATTGAAGATAATCTATTTTCAACTCGTAATAATGGAATATCTAAGGATGAACTCTACATTGTTAGATTTATAAGTTTTACGTTAAGTGTATTTCTTGTACTGCACTGGAGTCTTTCTCGATGTTCAACAAGCATTTGATCGAGTCTGGCACTCGGCAATGCTGTACAAATTCCGAAGATTCCTTCCTCTTGCCTTCTTTCTCATTTTTTTTTTTTTTTTTGTTCAGGACCCCTACATTGCCATGTGTGGCATACGGGGGGGTTACTCTAGAGGTGTAACCGACCTATTCTAACCATGGTGGACGGTCGAGATTTATCCACGAAATAAAAGTCATCCATCCCAAGGCGGATTCGAACCGCCACCGTTCGAGCGTGCTAAAGCGGGTCGCGCTCAAACACGCTCGGCTATCCTGGCCTTTCTTATTATCCGTTCTTACCTCTCAGACAGACTATTCGAAGTAAATCATAGTAATGCCTTTTCATACCTCTTTTCTCAGTCTGCTGGTGTTCCCCAAGGTAGCATCCTAGGTCCCATCCTCTTCACAGTTTATACAGCTGACATTCAAACCCATCCCAACACTGTTATCACCACAAATGCCAATGAAACAGCTATGCTTGCAGTTAATAATGACCCAGACCTTGCATCCCAAACTCTCCTATCCCACATCACGATCCTCGAAGAATGTTCTCAAAGCTGGAGAATCAAAATCAATCACATTTACACTTCGTCGTACAGTCCTACAGTATCCTTTAATATCACTCCACTTATCCCAATCGAACAGATCCGTTAATTAGGACCCCAGGACTTTTTTTTAAGAACGGTTGTAATAAAATAATAAACATAGTATAAACTATGATGTAAATTAATTTTCTTCATAACTACGAAAGTCTCTAACCTTCTTTGAATAAATAGTTAATAATAATAATGTGATAATAGCGAACCTAACTGACATGCCTAGTCTAAAGTGTATAATCAAGATAAGAGACAACTTTGGAACCCACTCATTGTTACAAGATGAGAAGAAAATTGAGCGATTGTTAGAAGCACCCAAGGTTTTTCACACACAACTCCACTCTTCATCAAAAGCGTCGTCATTAAAGAAGACAAACGTTCGAAAAGAAAGTGGAAAGTCTCGGAGCTACTAATAACGAAGCTTTCAACAGCAACATGAAGCCTTCATCTCGACGCCCTCTCCTGTCACCCGAAAAAAAAATTGTTTGAGATGAGTGCTAGGGCATAATGGCTCCAGATCGAGGGGGAAATTCGCCCACACTTCGAATCAATTAGCGAAATGTCAAAGCCAGATGTCGAGTGAAAGTAGACCTCACCTTTGTCCAAGCCTAGTTTGCATCTTCAATTGGACATCGTGACAATATTATGTAACTATTGTAATTATAATCATTATATCTAATCATATAATTGAAACGTTTGATAATGGTAAATGCAGTAGTCAGATGTAACCGATCATAAATATTCCCAATGCTTTTTATAGAAAACTAAAAAGGAATGAATCGGATTTGTTTATAATTTGACGAGCTGACCCATGCGAAGCATTCGCACTCCAACCTACTTAAATCAAACTTAATTAAATTACACACCGTCTATTTAGTATCGTATAGTGCGTATTTAGTGCGTCATGGGCATAGGTGAGGGTTGAAGTAAAGAATAGATGTGTTCAAATCATAGACTATTAATTTTTTGAAACATAAGTTTAAGGTATTTACCTCTTTATATAGTACTTACGTGTTTAGAGGTCTTTGAACACTATGTTTGAAGTTACGATATGATTATCTGTGATTGTTTGTTGGTGGGTTTGTTTTACACAGGCATAGATATCACTGATTCTGCTGAAAGAAACCGCATGTTTTTGCTTGTAACTCGCAAATGACGGCGACAGTCGGAAAAGTGTATATGGGTCATTCTCACCAAAGTGGGCACTTTTTACGGCGTTTTTAATTTAAATTTTATGGTTACAAATAAACTTTTTTTTCGGTGTAATACTATTCCTTAGCCTATAAGAAGCAAGGAGTCGACTTGGAAGAACACCAATTCACGTTGAACGATTTTTTTCTTTTTTTTTTTTTTTTTTTTTTTAAATTTCTCATTATTAAGGACTGATGATGCTTTGAAAAAGTTGAGCACCAAAAGAAAGCTTCAATCCACGTCGCTATCTTCATTTCCCTGCAGCATTTTATTTACAGTAAGACAGGGGAATGAACGACAGGGGAATGAATTTTTAAGGTTTATTTGATAACCATTGAAAGGAAAAAAAAGATGTAATAATGCTATTTGAAAAACGAAATCTGTGCTACAAAATCTTTTATCTCTCAAAAATTAGAAAAGAAAAAACTTGCCTGACCAAAACTATAGAGGACAGGGGAATGAAGACTATTAAACGTAACCTCTCAAGTTTGAGAACTTATTTGCTTCTGGAGAGCTTGGATTTATACTGAGGTTAAGTTAACAGTTGGGGTTGCTTAGGGAAAGACTCCTTCCTGCTGACTATATATTTTTTACTAATTTCCCGCCTGAATAGTGTGGTGAAAATTTAATTTTAGAAATTGACAGGGGAATGAAAGAAAACCTGTGGGACATCATAAAAATTAGTTTTTTCAATTCTAATCCTTTATCATCAAGGATTCGACTACTTTTATGAAATTTTACAGTATTTTGAACAAATTGAACAGAAGAAAAAGTAAGAATTGACCTATTATACGGACACAGAACTCTTACTTTGAGCAGAATCAGACCTCGGAACATGACAGGGGAATGAATTTCGACCTTTTTCTAATGTTTTTAAGGTACGTGTGTTATACAATTAAAATTAAGTCGTATGGGTTCTACCTTTACAACTCATCTGGGTTTACAAAATATTAGACTCCTAAGTTTTTCTAAATCGCTATAAACGGCTTGGGACACAAAAGTGCCCACTTACGTGAGAATGACCCATATATCCAAAAATGTTCGTCTCGACAAACTGATAAAAATGACACCTTCGAAAAAGCCCTGCGACCATTTTGAACTTTTCGCTGAGAATTGCAGTTTTTCGCTTACAATTCGCAAATGAAGTGGTTGATCGCAAAAATGTGTATAACCGCAAATGTTCTCCTTGAAAACCTAAAAAGATTCGCACCATTTAGAAACCTCTACGACCATTTTTTATTAATAACCGTGGGGTCTGAGCTAACATTTTGTCAGACTCGTTTATTCCATGGAACCTTAAAAAGTTTATTTTAGTCAGACGCTCGAAAAAGAATAGTTTGCCCTTATTGCATATTTCAAACATGATAAAATTAATTCAGAAACTGATTTAGTTTAAAAAAAAAACATGCCTTGACCTGACTTCTGATAGCTGAGAAGAAACTCGTCAAATGGCCATCGCCTTATCAGCCATTATCACTGCTATCAGGAGAGATCAACATCACCATCATTTCCTTGGCATCATTCCTTTATCAGGAAAAAAAAATCCGTTTCCCCCCCCCCCACGGCCTCCGCTGCGGAAACAACCGACAATGAATAATAAAAGAATATACCTTTTTCTTTTTTACCATTTAATAACAATAGCACTTTACTTATTTTACGGCCTATTATAGATCCTTAATGTCCATAGAAAACTTTTCTTTCTTTTATATGTTGTTTTTTTTCTCGTGAGCCAATCTTGGCTTTCCACTCTGGTGCCAACTAACTTTCTCCAATCAAGTTCTACGTCCTGAAAATAAATATTGACTAAACTCGACGGGAAAAAAATAGAAAAAAAATGACGAATCATATTATTTATTTACCTCTTGACAAAATAAAAAAAAAAATGAAAGTTTGTAACCAATTTTTTTTTTTTTTTAAATTTCTAGAATGAGATAAGTTTTAGATGATCTACCGATTTCATTGCTTAAACATACAATGGCACTTATTTTCTTATTGTATCGTAAATTAACACGTTCACGCCGGGGCTGTTTAATGCTTTTCGCTCTATCTGGCGGGAGCTATTCCAGGGCATTATGCAGTATCGGCAATCCAACAATAATAAAATAAACAATTAAAAAATACTATCCTACTAGTTATATTCATAAAACGGTATTAATTATAATTGTCATTAAAAAATAAATGTGTATACGTTTGTAAGTGTTTGAATATAATCATAAATAAATATAAAAATAAATGAATTTACGTTTTATTTTCATTATTTTAATTTTCAGCTATATATAAATTATTTCTACTTTCTTAACACTTTGGCTGCCATGTCAGCTGAAATCGAGTAACTGTTCTCTTGTCAGAGAATTGAATATTAAAATCGCGTCGAAACGAGAGCGTATTCTCAGGTATTCTTTGTCAGTCAGGCATTCAAAATGTTAAAGATCTAATTATTTGTCAGAGGCGGCATTCTAGTGTGAGCCACTGGTGGGATTACAAAAGGAAATAAAGATAAAGGAATTACAAAAATCATCTAAAGAAAAATTATTAGGAAAAGAAAAAAATAAATTATTGTAATTTTCTTTAAACTGTCGGTCAACAGATAAATCGCTCACTGCCCAGGGGAACTAATGACACCATTTTCGACTCATAATCGGATATCAATCCGTAGAAGTGTAACCGTATACCTTTGTTTGTGGGAAAGCTTTCTAAAACAAACAACAAGGGACAAATTAGCGGGTTACGAAAGTCTTAAAAGCCATTTTATGGAAGACTGATCTATATATTTTTTTAAAGATAGCGGACTAATTTCGATTAGAAAGTTATCGGAAACTTTAAGGTAACAGTAATGAGCTGTTTCACAAGAATCCGAAAATTTGCATTACTTCGATTTACCATAAACTTTTTATTTCTAATTATGATTTCATAAATATTCAGAAATGTGGGTTACATTAATCAGTTCAATCTTTATCATTTTTAAATAAATACTAGCGAAAAATCGGTAATAAAATAAACCTCACAACAGATGTAAACACATGCAAGGTATTAAAGAAACAGTCCATTTTTATTCCACCATTTGAAATATTGGGTTGTCCGAAAAGTTCGTAGAGATTAGGTAACAATGAACAACAATGAATTCGTCTTTATTAAGGCTCAGTAGTGTAGTTTATTGCAAACCAACATGAGTGACGATTCAGTTCATTTTCGGCATATTATGCTGTTCTTTTTTAAAAAAAGGATAAACGCAGTCCAAACTGCAAGAAAGATTCGTGCCGTGTATGACAGCGATTCAATTGCTGATAGCAAGTTTCAGAAGTGGTTTTCGCGGTTTAGATCAGGAGATTTCAATTTGGAAGACCAACCCCGGGCTGGCCGGAATTCAACTCTTGACATCTAGGATATTATGATGGTCATCGCAAACAATCCTCCAATTACTGTCCGTGAGATAGCTTGAAACTTGAATTGAATTGAAGAGAAACGGCCAGAGTTGGCAAATCGGAAAGGAGTGCTATTCCACCAAGACAACTCTAGGCACCACGGGTCTTTAAGGATTCGGCAAACGTTAGTAAGTTCCAGATGCGAGGTTTTTACCTCACCCGCAGTACTCTCCTGACATTGCTCCTTCGGATTTCCATCTTTTCCGTTCCATCGAAAATTTTCTACAAGCGAAATCCTTCAGAAGATTACGTCAAAACGGACCTTTTATTGTTCTTCAGGAGTAAGGACAGTGATTTTTGGAAAAAAGGGATGATGGACCTTCCAAGCCGTTGGGAAAGTGTGTTCGGTAATGGTGGTAACTATTTTGTAGATTAAATAAATAAATTTTAAGCAGTTCATCAATTTTAATTTTTGTCCGAATTTCCCAATAGTTTGGCTACGGGGTAGGGAGTCGACATCGACAACAAATCATCAATATTCAATATCTAAGACATTTTTAAACTGGTTTACTAACTTCTATAGGTGCCTTTACACTATGCGAACCTTAACCTCGAACAGGTTTTTCCCCGAACCTTGCCGCACCGGCATACTACGAACAGATATAACAGAACATATATCGGCATACTAACTCCAAAGCAACATCAGCGCTTTCCCCGAACATATAGATAAAATATCTGTTCGATTTCTTGTCTTATTTAGATTAGCCGAACACTGTTCCAAACAGACCGTTCGAGTGTGATGTTCTCACAGTATAAAGGCACCTTTTAACAAACCTTGTATCAGATCTTATATGATGTTGGTGATACTGGAGTCTCCGTCGTTCAGATTAAAGTGCAGCGCCAGGGAAACACCAAAGAAAAATATTTTTTCATTTTCTAAACATAAACTTCACTGTTATTATAAAAAGAATTATTTTCAATTTATCATAGGCTTTCTTTTTTACTTTCACTTACCTATATATGAAATATATAATAAGTGGAAGTATTGCGATCGTGAAAAATTTCGACTTCCGGTTTTCAACTGAAATACACGTTTTGGGACCCCCTGATTCCAAATAACCAATTCCCGCGAAATGGTCTGTCTGTGTTTGTGTGTGTGTGTGTGTGAACAGACTAGCTCAAAAACTATAAACCATATGATCCTGAAATTGGGTATTTAGTGTAGGTATATGCTCGCGATGTGACAGCAAAAATTTCATCAAATTTGCTCAAAGGGAGGGGGTAGTTTATTTAATAACTTTTTAAGTTTTTCACGATTTTCTCCAAAACGGCTCTAACGATTTTGATTAAATTGAGTATTTGGTCTATTTATATGCCCGAGCTATAACTGTAAAAATTTCATCAAAATTGATCAACCGGAGGGGGGACTTTACTTAATAAATTTTGTATCATTTTTACGTGTTTTTTTTATTTACTCAAAAACTGTTTTAATGATTTTGATCAAACTGGGTATTTGATGTATGTATATGCCAAAGATGTGATAGCCAACATTTCATCAAACGGAGGGGGCACTTTATTTCATAATTTTTTTCCAATTTTACCTTTTTTTCGATGATCTCAAAAACGGGTTTAACGATTTTTATCAAATTCGTCATGTTTAATGAAAATTAGGTGTTCTTTAATATCAGGTTAGCTTTATCATTATTAAAATGTTATGAGGGGGCTTTTTTTGGGGGGGGGGGCAGGGGCCTTTTTTTTTGGTTTCCTATAAAGTACCTTTGTTTTTGTTTATATGGAGAAATTAACTGTCTCTCGTTACGCCTAAAAATAAGAAATGGCTAAATATGAGATATGATAAAAATAAAGAAAACATAAAGAGGAGATAAAAAGAAAAATATTCAGTCAACTAATAAAACTCGTTGAGCCCACGCATGCGGAGAGCGCCTTTAGTGACAGACCATTGTTCATAATTAAAGCCGTTCTGTTCATTTGAGAAGTGGCAATTAACAAAACGCAATAATTTCTAATCCATGTAAGTTGGTAAGTGAAAGTTGTCTGTTGCGCGCACGCACCAGATTTTTTCACACTTTGTTTTATACATTAAAATTGAATTTATTTTTACTTTCACTTACCTATATATGAAATATATAGTAAGTGGAAGTATTGCGATCGTGAAAAATTTCGACTTTCGGTTTTCAACGGAAATACACGTTTTGGGGTCCCCTGAGTCCAATTAACCAAGTCCCGCAAAATGGTCTGTGTGTGTGTGTGTGTGTGTGTGTGTGTGTGTGTGTGTGTGTCTGTGTGTGTGTGTGTGTGTGTGTGTGTGTGTGTGTGTGTGTGTGTGTGTGTGTGTGTGTGTGTGTGTCTCTGTGTGTGTGTGTGTGTGTGTGTGTGTGTGTGTGTGTGTGTGTGTGTGTGTGTGTGTGTGTGTGTGTGTGTGTGTGTGTGTGTGTGTGTGTGTGTGTGTGTGTGTGTGTGTGTGTGTGTGTGTGTGTGTGTGTGTGTGTGTGTGTGTGTGTGTGTGTGTGTGTGTGTGTGTGTGTGTGTGAACAGACTAGCTCAAAAAATAAAAACCGTGCGAACCTGAAATTGGGTATTTAGTGTATGTATATGCCCGCGATGTGACAGCAAAAATTTCATCAAAATTGCTCAAATGGAGGGGGTACTTTATTTAATAACTTTTTAAGTTTTTTTCGATTTTCTCAAAAACGGCTCTAACGATTTTGATTAAACTGAGTATTTGATCTATTTATATACCCGAGATATGACTGTAAAAATTTCATCAAAATTGATCAACCGGAGGGGGGACTTTACTTAATAAATTTCGTATCATTTTCACGTGTTTTTTTTATTTACTCAAAAAAGGCTTTAACGATTTTGATCAAACTGTGTATTTGATGTATATATATGCCAAAGATGTTATAGCCAACACTTGATCAAAATTGTTCAAACGGAGGGGGCACTTTATATCATAACTTTTTTTCCAATTTTTACCTTTTTTTCGATTATCTCAAAAACGACTTTAACGATTTTCATCAAATTCGTCATGTTTAATGAAAATTAGGTGTTCTTTAATATCAGGTAAGAAATGAGTATGGAAAAATGTGTTAATTTGAGAAGTGGCATTAACACAACGCATTAATTTCTAATATAAGTAAGTGGGTAAATGAAAGTTGTGCGCGCACGCACCAGATTTTTTTTTATCATATTACGAGCACAACTAGAAATTTTCTTAATAGGTGCATAATAGAAAGCACGTTATAGCTTAACGTGCACGTTCTTAGCACGTTAAGTAGTAGGTCTAGGTTGCTATTATTAACAATTTATTTTTACCAGATGCCAGAGTGTGTTTTCTATAAATTTTTAGATTTATTGATGAGTTATTGCATTTTTTATATTCACAAAAACGAAATGGGTGCTCGTAATATCACCATTACCTCTTCAGTCTCAATGAACTATCCTAACAGCTTTCCAACGATTTGTGTTGGACAATGATCAATAGATAGCACAGCTGGAACGACAATCCGAAAAATCTTCGAATATTGGCCTGACGGATCGATCGTGTCCGGGAGAAGAGCTTGTCGATGAAGCGGAGTACAAGGAGGGAGAGAAAATGGTTACTCAACAAGAAAACTATTACACTAATTGAAGTAGCAAAACAAAACTCATTGTTGTGTTAACCCGGTTTGCATAACATTAAAATATCGATAGTGATATTTCATAGCTCAGTTTGGATTGTTAACAAAATAAGAAAAATCATTCATTAGACTTTTCTTATTTTTCTTTCTTTCCCTCATACAACAACCCTGTTTTAGAGCTGTATATTTGTTGATGTGTACATGCACTAGGCATAATACATTTATCAATACACTAGTTGTATTTACTGGTTTCACTTGGGAATCATGTTTTGTATGGTTTCAATACAGAAGAAATTCCAATTCAAAGAAGAAAATAAATATATCACATCAGTTTCAGTCCTCTCGGTTTCATTTGTGTGTTTTTTAAGATGGGCTAAAAAAAAAGATTTTGAGGGGGCAATCATTATCTTTGGAGGGTGGAGGGAGGGTAACCTATCCCTCTGAACTAGTCTATTCTGTCTCATAAAACGAATTCTTCAATTGAATCATCTAGAAAAACATTTAACTCTATATTAGTCTGTAAAAATTAAATTTTCTTGTTCAATTTGATAACTCTTAAAATGATTATTAGATAAAAGTTTTATATTAATCATCTTTTGTTTTTCTTTTACAGGAAAATGTTGAAGACAGGCCACAGTACCAGCACTTGGTAGCCGACCCGCTTGATTCCGAAGAGAGCGCACATACAAAGCAAGAGAGCGTTGTTCTTCCGCAGCAAGAACAACAGCAACAACAAGAGCCACAGTCTCAAGAGCACACCGTTCAGTTCAAGTTGCCTTTGCAGCTTGATTTCGATGAACTTGCTGGTGTAAGTAAAAATTTTTTTGTCTAAATAAAAAAATGTGCAGTTTAGAGTGGGTGTGGTTTAGTTTCAGACTGTTTAATTCATTATCAAAACAGGTCTCATTGAGTAGTTAAAATATTAGATTAGTATTTTTTAGTCTTGGGTTAAGTGCAAAAAATGTATTGGATTAGTAACAGTGTGCATATTACAATGCTTTGTTCCTTAACTGTTTAAATTAAGGGATATTCTACAGTTGGGCAAGCTTAATTCATTAAGCTTCCATCTAAAAATTAAATCCTTATTAAAATGGTAATATACCCATAGTAAATATTAATATTGTTCACAAAACCTAAAAATATTTGCAGTTTAAAATTGAAATATATAAACTTGAAAATATTAAAATAAATTCAATAAGAATACTTCTACAATTTAAAAAAAACATAATACATTTTTAATATTACCTATGGTATTGTGGGTTAACACTATCTGCAGTCAATATCTTCAATTGTAATGTATCCCATCTATTTATCTATGTACGTAAATATATGAATAAAATACGAAAAGGATGTATTTCAACCCTTGTCTTTGTCTATATAATTGAAGGTTGATCTAGGCCTATGGAGGAAAATTTTCTTTATCTATAAATGTTCATGTATGAATAATCCGGCCCGGAGGACCATTTGTTTATTCTATTGCATGCATCATCTTTTAATGGTCTGCAATAGAATAATTTGTGCTGAATTAATTTTACAACGGATAGATTATATGATGAGTGGACTGTATACAATGTTATAAGGGGGAGAAAAAAAAACTGATTTTATTCTATTGATTAATCATGATGCACAAAGGAAATGAATTTATTCGGGACTTTCAGAGTGAGTTCAGAAAAACCTAAGAAATAAATGTCTGGAACGGAGCAGGGTTATTTCACTCACTGCGGTTTTGTAAAGTAGATGTTCTACTGGAGTTTTCGACTCACTTCGACCGTTCCCCATTTTCCCATTTTCCCATCTTCTCCCCCACCCGCGGGATGCCTCTTTTCTCTATTCCATGGAATTTAATTAGAAAAACTTCAAACGAAAAAGATGTGCCTTTTTTTTCAGAGTTGGCCAGTCCAGTCACATTTCCTAATATCCTTTATACTTTAACTGTATTATGAAGATGAAGAAATAAGTAATATCAGAGTATTTGCGAAGATATTTTGAGTATATTGACGACATTCACATTTTTCTTATTTGAGTAAATATGAGTATACATTTTGAAATTGTTGAGATAATCATTGTAATCATCATTTAATTTTTGTTTTTTAGTCAATGATTGAAAAGAACCAGAGGTCAAGAATGAACTGCGTCGTCGAAAAAAGGCGAGCAGAAGAAGTTACAGACCACCAGCCTCGAATGGTTCGCCTTCCATTCGGCGTTAACATTTCCTCTGACCCTCGTTATGAACACATTACTGGCGAGAGGATGGCCATTTTCTGTGAAAGTGGTGCTGACCAAAGGTATTCATGCAAGAGACATTAATATAATACTATACCATAATACTTATACTACATATAATATAATACTTATAATATCTATAATATAATATAATACTTATAATATCTATAATATAATATAATACTTATATATACATAATAATATCTATAATATAATATAATACTTATATATACATAATGATGAGATATATATATATATATATATATATATATATATATATATATATATATATATATATATATATATATATATATATATATACCAATGAGTTAACCAAAAATTTAAGTTCTTTAGTTTATATTGCTTCTAAAACCTATGAAATAAACTATTTACAGACATGTGCCAATGGAACAGCAGATGACACCAATTGTCGTCCCTATTCCAATTCATCAAGTGCCAATCCATCCTAACGCCATTCCCCAGGTACAAATATTTTATAATTCACTAAAGAGATTGAAAAATTAGTTATGAAACTCTTATCTAGCTATTCTTAGAAAGTTACTAGTTTTTTTGTTTGTTCAACGTCACTTTATGCCACTAAGGCTAATTGGACAATGCTACAGTGGGAGTCCTAAATTTTGCCTATCCAGGTATAATTAGGATAGGGATCTTTAACGAGTACCTGACATCATACAGGCTCGGGACCTCCATTTTACATCCTATCCGAGGGACGGAATTGCTAAGGATTTTTTTCTCCCTTTAAAAAATCCTAGGGCCACCGCTGGGCGTGAACCTGCGACCTTTAGTATTGTAGGTGGCCATGCTAACCACTAGACCACAGGTGACCCCAGAAATTTAACAGCAAAAGTTCAACTATATCAATGCAGACCACTGATACCATACCTCACTTTATCTTCTTAAACGAGATTAACCTAATAAAGATGTTATTCCATCTCCTTGAGTTAATTAATGTTGGTTGGAGCATACACCAGGACAACTTTCCATTTTTTAATTCATTGTCATTTCACCACTTGGCCATTATCTAGTCCCAATCTGACTTGAAAATATTTTAACATCCTCATATCTGGCAATGATACTGATGAAACTGCTTTCATTGAAATTTAAAAATATTCTACCACATTATGGTATATTCAAATTTAATTAGAACCATAGAACATTAAGCCGTTCATTATGGTTCTAATTAAGTTTGACTAAACCATAAAATGGTTATAATAGTTTTAGATTTTAATTAAAGCTATTTCCTTTGTATCGTTTCGTGATATAAGGATGTTAACATATTGTAACATAAAACAAAAACATATAATTGATACTGTTTCATATAAAAGAGTTTTAGAATTTTCCAGAACATTAATTTCATGCATTAGTAAGTAATCACAAGTTTTGAATTGATGTAGAACTTTTCTAGCGTTTGCAGCATATGCTTACATTTAAGAAACTGTTTGTTAACTGTTTTGTTACTTGTAGCGACTGTTTTTAACATTTTTACTAATTTGAGTTTTGATTGTTTGCTTGATATTTTTGTATTATAATTTTTACAATATAAACCATTCAGATTGAGACTAGATAATGGCCGAGTAGCCGAAATGTCAATGCATTCATAAATAGAAAGTCAAGTTAGTCCTGGAGTATGCTTCAACACACTTGATTAACTGGACTGAATACAATTAAATAAAATCCCAGGAAGACCAAATCAGGAAATCAGAAGATCAATAAAATTTGGAAATAATTAATCTAATAAAAATGGTACACACTATGTACTCCAATACAATTCATTATTTATTGTTACAATATATTTTAGTACGTCTTACCCAAAATTTATTTCTTTATTCCAAATGGGTTAAGCTTTTATTTGATTATAAAAAACCCAAATAGCTTAAAATTGAATTTAAAATCTTTAAGATTAATTTAATCATACATGAGTAAATAAATTATTTTATTCTGTATGCAACTTTGAATACACGAATTGTGTCAATTTATGCAACAATGATGGAATGTTTTGGCAAATGAAATATAAATTAATTAGATCTTATTAAATATAAAGAAAAAAAATATGATTTTTATTTATTTTTTATATTTCATTAATGACCCAAAAAATCATTAATGAACCATAAATGTGTAGTTAGGTGAAAATTACATACATAAAGAAAAGAGAGTTATTTATTGATATCTGAAATTCTCCTTTTAATTCAGGATCTTCCAATAATAGATCTGATGTTTGTGTTTGAACATATGATTGGATTGGATATTTAGGGCCCATAAACCTACACATTTACTATGCTATGCTTTTTCATAACACTTCAATTTTAATTGATATTCAGTTTTTGTTTTATTCCCCCAAAACGTTTTTTTGGAATATTAATGTTCTTCCACTGATCTCGAACTTCTAAGCATTATTTAACAGACAACTTTTTTTCCACTCTAGTAGACACTTCTGCAGTAGTAGACACTTCTGAAGAAAGTAGTTCTGAACTACAAGATAGCTATCTTAACTTTTATTTTAGTATTTTTAGAATATTACTGTTCTTCCACTTATAGATTCAATTACTTTAAGCATTTCATTATTATAAAATGATTTTCAAAATTTTTGTGACAAAGTCTCTTTCTCTATCAGCAGGTACAGTTCCACCCGAACGCCATTCCCCAGGTGCCTCCTCAGTTCCACCCCCACGCTCACCAGAGGCCACAGATGGAACCACAGCAACACCAGATGCCACCACACATGATCCCACAACAGGTCCAGATCCAACCCCACCAGATCATCCACCAGATGCCACCACAGCAACTCCCACCTCAGTTCCACCCCCACCAGGCCATCGTACAGCAGGCTATTCAAGAGATCGAACAGCAAGCATTGCACCAGGCTCCCGAAGAGCATCAGGTCATCATTCAGGTAGGAGGCTTTAAACCAGTTTGTTTTCTTCTGTGAGTTTTCGTCAGTGTGCTCCGTCTCAAATGAAAACTATCAAATACTACGTTCTTTATGTCATGTTTCATAGGGTAAAATGGCATAAAACAACATTTTTATCAATACCTGATATATTTTTAATTTATATCTTACTAGCTAGGGTGCCCGGCTTCGCTCCGGTAGTTGTGTGGTAGTTTTAATACCAGAAAAACTTTAAAATTAAAGGAACTAGGGAACAAAATTAGCACCTTCTTGAAAATTTGCTTTTAACTTGGTATCAATATTCTGCAGACTTGAGATCTGCAGAGTCCGCCCAAATAAAGAACCCTGTATAATTTACAGGGGGTTGAAAATGGTAAATGAACAATTAATTTTGCTGCAACCTTGTGGAGTTATGCATCCTTTTGATGGTTTCTGTGATTCTGAATCCTATAAGCCCATTCCAAGTAGTCAACAGATAATAAGTTATTAGATTATAGTTGAAAAATCTGGTATCTCAGTTAAAAAAATTATATTTTGAGTAAAACTTAAGCGCCGACTACTATGATGGTCCTATTTGATCCAGAAGTATAGAATTACCGAAGATACATAGAAACTTTTTTTTTTTACGACCTTTCTTCCATTTCAACCTCCCTTAAGATATCCCCCCGTAATTTGAACGGTTTATGCATATCTCGAATCTTACTACTATTACAAAGTGAAACCTAAAATTTCATGAAGGCACAATTTTTTCATCAGATTTCTTTTTATCTTGAACTATGAGGGATGATAAAATCTTGAATGCTGTTATTGGAGTTAGTCGTTTTTTCAACTGGAATGCTCATCATACTTAGTAACCAAACCAACTTCTTTTTCATAAATACAATAAGAACGCTTTAAACTTTTTATTTTCGATTTATATTCAGTCAATTCATCTCTTTTTTATGTCTGATTTTATTCGCTCAGTGTACTACTAAGAAATGTTCACTCATATCGCTTTAAATTTACTTAAGTATATATTATATATAGATTAAATGTAATGTGCTGATCCTATATTAGCCTTCTTATGAGAAAACTATTTTTTTAAGGAATCCAGTTGGTTTTCTAATTAATTGCAGAGATGTAAAATTGTTATTTTATTTTGAAAGCAAAGGAGAAACTAATTATTTTCGCTTAATTTTTTAGTAATTTAAAAAGAACAGCTAAACAAATATATAACATTTACAAACTGAACTGGATGAATGATCAATAAACATTGAGTGAAACGTATCCTAGCGCTTCCTGGTAGTCTGGAGCTCAAACTAAATTTTTCATTCATAAACTTGTATCTCAATCTCAGAGAGGCTAATTACATGGTGCGAGAGGCTTAAAATTCCAGTCCTTTTCTCTTCAATGTTACACCCTTAAGAGAAAAACGGAAACCTTTTTCTCCGTTAGGGGTTATATGGCTAAACGACGACATAACTTCCTTAATCCTACGTGAGGTCATTTTTGAGCCTTTTTGGCACATTGTACACTTTTCTTTATAATATATATTGATTAACAGGAGGAAGAGATCGTACCAGTAATGCGAGGTTTCCAACATCCTGAAGTCCCAGCCGACACTGTGAGGCCACCACCTCTTCCATTCCACCGCCTCCCTGTTCACTTGCCACAGCATCAACAGCATCAAATGCAACAACTTCATCAACAACAACAACAACAACAACAGCAACAGCAACAACAACAAGAATCACAACCAAGGCCTCATTGTAAGTTCTATTACTAATTACAAAAGCTATGATTTCAGGAGATTTTTCGAATGATATTAACATATGACAGAATAGGTCTAAGCGGTTGTTTAATTCAAAAGTTGTTTAAATATACTAAACAACTATTAAAAAATTTTTAGTAGTAATACGATTCAATTGAACCTTAGGTGTGCTTATAAGGAACATCACTAAAAAAACATTTTTTTTTTCCACCTGTTAGTTTGAATTGGTTAATCAATGACTTTTGATGCTTAATACCATGATATATCGATGTGGTAAAAGCAGATTGGAAACTGCTGTCACATCAGGCTCATGACATGACTGAAATTATCTACTCAAAATTTGCCTAACATTAGTACTGTGAATGTCCAATATCTAATAAAGAATGTACTGGCATTAAAAAAAAAAAAAAAAAAAAATGCTTCCTTTAACTTTGTGTGGAAAGCTTATTTTATTATTTTATTATATTTCACTCAATAAAATAGATAGAATACAAATCAATAAACAAGTATATTTTTGAAACATAAATAACATTAAATATTCTATAATTTATAACTGAAAAAGTAATTATAAAAGCAAGTTTAAAATTGCTGATATATCTATGAGATAAATGTATACGGTAAATTAAAATCTGATTTTCAAGATATTTTTCACATAGGCTATACTTTATGTGTTTTATAATGTCTCAAGTTTTTTCATGATTCAATATATTTTCCTTCCTAGAGAAATAAAAAATTTCATTTTCAATAACTATAAATTTTTTTATAATTGATTTCTTGGTAATCTTCCAGGTGATTCAAAACCTTACATTATTACGACTATTACCAATGGTTTCTTAACAAAAAAATCACACAAAATAATATGTGCCTTTAAGTGGGTTTATTAAAGAAATTTTAAGATTTTTTTTTTTTTTTTATTTACTACAGCATTCCATGCAAAGAAGCCACTAATAATTGTGGTGTAGTTGAATTCGACAGTGTCCAAAATAATATTTTCCACCATGTCAAGAATGTTTCTTTTATTATAGTACCTTGTTTTGTAACATAAATATGAATTTCATTATAAATAATATGAATTAATTAATGTTTCAGATGTTCAGCCGAGATCAGTGAGGAGCGTCGATAATGTTCTCCTCCACAGGGACAAGAGGGTACGTCGCTGCGCTTGCGACTGTGCCTGCTAAACGCAAACCACCGAACTAACATTAGAATACATAATTTTTTTCTAATAGATTTAAGTTTGAATAATATGTAAATAAAATGTAACCCTTGAAAAAATGTTTAAAAAAAAATGAAGCTGGTTTAATATCAAAATAGATGAGGTGAACAGTATTTTAATATAATATAAAAATGTTAAAGCTTCTTGTAAGATGCGTTAGGTTTTGTACAAAAAATTCGACACGAAATGAGACTTTTTTTTATGATAATAAATAAAATTATTTTTGTAGATACATTTTGTTTTGTAATTTTATTATTCAATAATGATTGAATAGATTTTTTTTTCTTTTTACAACTTTGTCTTACTTTTTTTATTACCTAATTAATCTATTAGTAGTAAGTTTAATTTAAAGTTTCACAGTATTAAAAATACATCCACTTAATCATCAGAATGTTTAAAAATCATCTATTGAACATGTAGAATGTTAAGGTTGATATTTAAAAAAAAAAAAAAAGTAAAAGAAGTTTTTAAATAATTGTCTGTTAATCACATAAGTAATCTTTTTTAACAGTAACTATGTAAAAATAATAAATAACAGTGCATTCTCATACATTGTTTCTGTGATTCTTAATCCATTATATTCAATATATAAACTAAATATTGTAAGGATAAACATATACACTGCTATGTATTTGCTTAAGCATATTAATTTACAATATTAGAAAATTTAGAAAATTTTAGAAATAATGACATGATTACATCTCAATAAATTCATATTAAGGAAGCACAAGTTAAAGATAAAACAAATTCTGATACAGAGCTTTGATGTAAAGATGCAAGAAAATATACTTCTGAAAAATAAGTCTATATATGAGTCTATCTATATTAATAAGTGACCTTGGTAGACCAAAGAGCAAATGGATGGATAGAATAAATAAACACGTTGTAGAACTGCATGTAACATGTAACTGCGGAAAGAAGAAGCCGCAACTGCAAGACAGGCAGAGTAAGGTGGTGAAGGCAGATTCAAGCAGCTAAAGATCTACAAGAATCATAAAGCCAAAATAAATTCCTTAGAAGAATTAAGGCACATTAACTTGGTAACTTGTTTAGGTTGAAGAATCACTTGATTCTATAATCAATAAATTTTATATATGTCTTTTGTGTACCTACTCATAAGAAAATGGTATACAATATAAAATGTCTCCTACATATATATCATAATATTAATTTTATATTTACTTTTTTCAATTCAAGTTCAATATAAAAAGGCAAGTTTAAAGATGTCGACACTGCTGAGCTTAAGAAGCACTTTCTACTCAATTATTTCTTTTTTGTTGGTTTGCGCATTAGGCCTAATGAGACATTTGGCTGCGCAATGTGGTCTTCTTACAGACATTTGTGTTGCTTGCGGGAGCACAGACAGCCCGCAGGGGTAGCCCAAACCTCAAATTGCAGCAAGCCATGGTCACCATAGTGCAGTGGCAGACTGCCCATAGCTCCATAACCAATCCCAATGGGGCCAATTTGGCAGTGCCCTTCCCACCGATGGCATCAGCTCTCTTAGATTCAAGGACAGTGACAAACTGGTCTAGATCCAAGGATTAAAGCAGCTCAGAGTCAGCAGGCCCCGAGGGCCTATATTTCTTTACCTGAAGGATACCGTCCTTGTACCAAAACTCAGGTCGGTTACTGACATTCTGGAAAACCACACCAGATTCTCAATAAGATAAAAGTGGAAGGTTTATCACTCCTGTACCCGTTCGGTGTGAGTCGCCTCCAATAGGCCACACAAACCCTTGGGTGGGGGAAGGCTTGGGCTGCCTTCCCTTGGCTGGGATTTCTGGCGGTCACCCCAATGGAGCGATCCCCATCCAAGTACTAACCACGCTCGACTTTGATTAAATTTGATTACTTATTGCAAGCACGTTGTACATTTTGTCCATTCGACAATCCCGGGTCCCTTTTCTACTCAAATGATATCATCTAAAATTTATTATCAACATTAAATTCAATAAATTGAAAACATATCTCTGTTTTCTCTTTATGGGTTCCTGGTCACTGCAGAATAGTCGGAAATGAGTTAGCTGATCAGATGATGTGCTAGAAGATGTTTGACAATTTGGCCACTCGGATGTTCACTCATGACTTATCACACCTACTTGTTCATAAAAAGCTGCACAATGTAAACCAATGGTTTGATGAAATTACAGATAAAAAAATATAACTTAAAAAAAATGAATCTCTTTTATACTTGATCACAACTATATTTCTTTACTATAATGATTATCTGGTTCAGCACTTCTTTGGAAGCAGAGTTTGCCATTCTCTCATTGAGGCTAAATGTTTTTCCCTATCATTCAAAGCACCTGGAATTAGGTAGTTAATTAATTTCATGAAAAAAACAAATAAAAAAAACAATTGCTACCATGTTAGCAAAAAATCTTTTTATATTAAAACCAATTTGTAGATACTGCATTTACAAATAAAATATTGATGAAAAATATATGATGTGAACACAAATCTTATTAAGAAAAATAAAGAAGTGCTTCATTAATGGAATATATGGTTCAGATAAATAAAGAAAAATTTTACAAAAATATCATAAGACAATATTTTACAGCCTAAATTATTTATTTATGATAAAATTACATATACATGATAACATTTATTTATGATAACATTATTTCCATAGTTAAAATTAACAAAACAAACTTACCCAGAAATATATTTAAGCGATTAAGGTCAGAGAACGGCCCACACTCATTAGATCCTGGACAAGGCATAGGTATTGGCGCACCATCATAAATCAGATCAAAACCGCCGATTCTTATTTCTGATCCAGACATTCTATAAGATTAATTAATTGAGAAAACTATGATTTTGATTTGTAGGTTAAGAAATTAATCAGAGTCAAGAAACACCACGTCATCAGTTTTATAAAAAATTGTACTTAATACTGTCTAGTAATTTTATATTTAAAATACTATAAACTTAAATAGAAAAATGCAGACTACCTTAAATGCTATGCTGACATGATAGACAAAAATGTTAGACTGAAGAATGATGCTTAACGACAACAACAAGAAGAAAATTAAAACTCAAAGAAACATTTATATGAATAGTAGCAATAACATATTTCATGAACGTGCATGGGAAATTTAATAAAGTGAACCAGGGATGTGTTTTTGAAAATGAACAATTTATTTATTTAACAAACCACTATAATTTTTTCAGCTGATAAGCCGACAAATATAATTGATCTACTCACCTTCCTTCGAAATCGACAACATTCAATACGTCAGAGATCATATTGTATTTCAAATCATGGTCTTCTTCATCTGTCGATTCTAGGGCAGGTCTGGAGTTTACTTCCAACAGCCATCTGAAAAAATAATAAATATTATGCTCATTAGCATATTTATCTTATTTAAAACTTGGTTTCATTTTAGCTCCATTCATTGGGAATAGAGAATTTATCATATTACCGAGAGACAATGAAGGGAATAGATTATCCAAGGGGTGCACATACCTGGTCCCTCAATGATTGGTTCATGTTCGTTTTGAGTCAAGTAAGCAGATAACAAATAAAAAGGGGCACATAATGTAAAAGATAAAAAGAAAGAAATTAGACTAAACTATCAAGCTATAAATAAAATGGAATTTTTAAAATAGAATATGATAGTTCATGTTGTTAATTGTTATATGTCATTGGTAAATATATTATATATTAAGCAAACATATAAAAGTATTATGATAATTTTTTGTTTATTTTAGGCTAGACAGATTTAAGTTGATTATTTTGGTAATCCTTTATTTAAGCCTCACATTTTAAATTTTTGTACAATGTTTCGTCCAAACCCACCACCTTCTTGTGGACTTTAAAAGTGCTTACGACAGTATAGATCGGTGCAGACTTTACCAGGCTATGGAGGAGCTAGGGGTGCTCAGGAAGCTGGTAAGAATGTGCGAGGTCACCATGGAGGGCGTTCGATGTTTTGTCAGAGTCCAGGCTGGCCTGTCTGACCCTCTCATCCCAGGCAATGGTGTAAGGCAAGGAGATGCATTGGCCTGTTTGTTATTTAATATTAGTCTCGAGAAAGCGGTGCGCGACTCCTCCATCCAAACAGGCGGGACTATCTTCAATAGATCGACACAGCTACTGGGATATGCCGATGACTTAGACATCATAGGGAGATCTTATCGGGACATGGTAGACGCATTCCTCTCGCTCGATGGTGCTGCCCAACATCGAAATAAGAGTCAACTCCTCAAAAACAAAATATATGGTTACCGGCCAATACTCTAAAGAGGGAGAACAAGTAAAAATCGGCCCCTATCAATTCGAAAAGGTGAACGAGTTCACTTACCTTGGGTGCCTGGTCAATAGCGACAACGACGTCTCCCGGGAAGTCAGATGCCGGATAACGAAGTCGAGTCAGTGCTTCTTTGGACTTCGACATCATCTGAGAAGCCGACTCCTGTCCAGGGCGACAAAGGTACTCCTCTACAAGACGCTTATCCGACCAGTAATGACCTATGGATCGGAAACATGGACTATTAAGAAGACAGACGAGTTGGCTCTACAAGTCCACAAACGAAGGATAATCCACTCCATCTACGGAGGTGTCGTCCGAGATGGCGAGTGGCGCCACCGGACAAACCAGGAATTATACACCTTATACCAAGAGCCTGATATCTCCCAATTCGTTCGTCTCGGCAGACTGTGATGGGCTGGTCATTTGGCGAGGATGGACGAGCATGCGATCCCCAAGAAGGTGTTCCTGGGCAAGATCTTCGGAACGAGGAAGAAAGGAAGACCCAGATTAAGATGGCAGGACGGTGTGGCACGTGACGCTCGGACCCTACTCGGAGATTGCAACTGGAGGGCGGCTGCACTGGACAGGGACACTTGGCGAAGGCTGATCCAGGAGGCCAAGACTCAGAGATGAGTTGTCGGGCCGCTGATGTATGTATGTACAATGTTTCGCCATTTACTTCATTATCAGGATAACTGTATCTGTGACGGTGAAAAATATTTCACCATTTAGTAAAAAATATTAATGTATTCAAGCATGAATGTCAAACTTTAATCAGTCATTTTGACTTTAATGCTTTAATACAATAAGACTATTTTTTGACTATTAAAAATTTTTAATTTTTATCTGACAAAGGGCATTCAGCCTATTTAATTTAAAATAATTTCAATATTTTTTTAATTGTTCACAGATATTGTTATCTTGATAACGGCTGAAGTGTAAATGCCGAAACGTGGAACAAAAAATTAAAAAAGTGAGGCTTAAATAAAGGATCACAAAAATACTTGACTGAAATAAAAGTATTAGTTTTTCAAATAGTTTTGAAAGTAATTTAAATTTCAAAAATCCAATAGTTTATGATTAAAATCTCCTTAGGCTTTAAAACGTGGCCTTATTAAATAACAGTAATTATAAAATATCATTAAATTATCTATCTCCTCATGCCTTTTGTTTTCTTATTTTATATATAATCATGACAACTTAGATCATATTTGTAAACATGCGCTCACACAGGTTTTGTCAGCCACTCTAGTCTAAACTGGCTTTTTGATTAATAACAGGTGATTTTCTATCTTTTGAAGACTAAGCTGCTCTCTATTTGACCAAGATGTATTACCTATATTTACATTAGACAAAGACATAGAGCAGATGGGCATCGGGATAGAATAGTACCAGGAATTTTCTGTATTTTCATTAGAAAATATAACCGGTACTCAAACTCAGGCCAGAGTCCCAGCCACATCAATTTATTCACTAATACTTAGGTACCACCGATCTCGCCAATTTTCAGCAGAGTATATGGGGCTGGACAAGTTTTCCAAATAGTAGGATCTAATTGAAAAAACGTCAATATATGATATTAATTGATAGAAGTTGACCGTTTTATTAATCAATATATATTATAAAGCAAAGTGTACAATGTGCGTGCCGAAAAGGCTCAGAAACGACTCCACATACGATTAAGAGATTTATGTCAGCGTGGAACTGTAGGTCCCCTAACGGAGAAGAAGGTTTCCGTTTTTCTCTTAAGGGTGTGAAATTGAAGAGAAAAGGACTGGAATTTTAAGGCTCTCGTAACATGTAATTAGCCTAACTGAGGATGACATACGAGTTTATGAATGAAAAATTTAGTTCGAGCTGCAGACCACCAGGAACGCTAGGGTGTGTTTCACTCAATGTTTATTGTTCATTAATTCCGTTATATTTGTAAAGGTTATGTATTTTGTCAACTATTCTTTTTAAATTACTTAAAAATCAAGCGAAAATAATTAGTTTCACCTTTTCTTTTAAAATAAATTGATGATTTTACATATCTGCAATCAATTGGAAAACCGACTGGATACTTTACAAAATTAATTTTCTCATAAGAAGATTAATTGATAAACTCATTACATTTAATCAATCTCTAACATATACTTAAGTAAATTTAATGCAATATGAGTGAGCGAATAAAAACAGACATAAAACAAAAAAGAAGAGCTGAATAGACTGATTATAAACCGAAAATAACAAGTTTGAAGTGTTCTTATTGTATGTAGTTATGAAAAATGGTTTTATTACTATGTATGATGAGCATTCCAGTTGACAAAATGATGAATTGACTCCAATAATACAATTTTTTCAATAAGATTTTATCACCACTCATAGTTCAGGATAAAAAGAAATATGATGAAAAAATTGTGCCCTCATGATATTTTGGTTTTCACTTAGTAACAGTAGTAAGATTGGAGAAGTGCAGAGTTCGGCCAAATTAGCGTGGGGGGGGGGATATATTAAGGGAGGTTGAACTGGAAGAAAGGTCTTACAAAAAAAAGTTTCTATGAATCTTCGGTATTTTCTAAACTTCTGGATCTAATGGGACTATCACAGTAGTTGGCGCTTAATTTGTACTCCAAATATAGTTTTTTTAACTAATAATCTAATAACTTATTATCTGCTGACTGCTTGGAATGGGCTTTTAGGATTCATAATCACAGAAACCATCAAAAATGATGCATGATTCGACAAAGTTGCAGCAAAATGAATTGTTCATCCACCATTTTCAACACCCTATAAAGTATAGAGGGTTCCTTATTTGGGCGGACACTGCAGATCTCGAATCTTAATATTGATACAATGTTAAAATTTTCAAGAAAGTGCTAATTTTGTTCTATATTTCCTTTAATTTTAAAGTTTTTCTGTTATTAAAACTGCCACACAACTACTGGAGCGAAGCCGGGCACCCTAGCTAGTCTTAAATATATTTATTAGAAGAGATATAATTGGCCATGGCCAAGACTAGAACTAAGGCCTCATTTGGGGGTCGCATAGCCAACATATTTTCTCTTCCAATGAAAGTGTTTGAAGTTAAAATAACAATAACTTCCATCAGTTAATATTGAAATTTTCTGCAGTACAATAAGAATTAGTAACTTACGGATTAAGTTTGTCATCTAGAAGTATGTCATATCCGAATAACTCGAAAGAATGACGATTCTGATTTATATTTTTCTGAACACTGAATAGACTAGTTAAAATTATATGCCCAAGCTGTTGAACAAGGTTTTCGACTACAACCCAACCATGGCGAGCAGTCAACATTTCTCTTAGTTTCCTTATGTGCCATTTTTGACCCTAAAAGAGAAATAATTTTCTATTAATGAGAGGAAAACTTAAAATAAGAGAAGAAAAAAACTTCACTGACCAGATACCTATGGTTAATTCAAAGTAAAAAAGAAATTGTAAAATATAAAAAAAAGACTTTATAATTTAAGTTCTCATGTTGGGGTTTTAGGTTGATTGCCCATCTTTTACTCTATAATCTTCTTATAACAATGATGGACATCAATGTTGTTTATAAAACAGCTCCTTTTTTTTTTTTTGTAATTATTTCTTAGAGTGAACTCTAACCTATTCCTCATTCCTTCAGCTAGAAGCTGCATATTCTCGGTACTTGCCATCTGTTGGTTTTGTTATCTTTAAATAGTTCGGAAAAAATTGGTATTTTAGAAGTAAGTGTATGGATCATATCATCAGCTTTGTATCTCTAGATGCCAGATCGGTATAGCTAATATCTAGCATCTCAGAGAAGAAAAAATCTGGTGCGTGCACGCAACACACAACTTTCACTTACCAACTTACTTAGATTAGAAATTAATGCGTTTTGTTAATTGCCACTTCTCAAATGAACAGAACGGCTTTAATTATGAACAATGGTCTGTCATTAAAGGCGTACTCCGCATGCATGGGCTCAATGATTTTTATGAGTTGACTGAATATTTTTCTTTTTTTCTCCTCTTTGAGTTTTCTTTATTTTTATCACATCTCATATTTAGCCATTTCTTATTTTTAGGCGTAATGAGAGACAGTTAATTTTTCCATATAAACAAAAACAAGTGTACTTTACAGAAAAACAAAAAAGACCCCTTCCCCATTTAAGCCCCCTAAGAACATTTTAATTATGATAAAGCTTGCCCGATATTAAATAACACCTTATTTTCATTAAACATAGCGAATTTGATCAAAATCATTAAAGCTGTTATTGAGATAGTCGACAGAAAGGTATAAATTGGAAAACAAGTTATAAAATAAAGTGCCCCCTCCGGTTGATCAATTTCGATGAAATGTTGGCTATCACATCTTTGGCATATACATACATCAAATACCCAGTTTGTTCAAAATCGTTAAAACTGTTTTTGAGTAAATAAAAAAACACGTGAAAATGATACAAAAATTATTAAGTAAAGTCCCCCCTCGGTTGATCAATTTTGATGAAATTTTAACAGTCGTATCTCGGGCATATGTTTAATCAAAATCGTTAGAGCCGTTTTTAAGAAAATCCAAAAAAAACGTAAAAATTTATTAAATAAATAAAGTACCCCCTCCCTTTGAGCAATTTTGATGAAATTTTTGCTGTCACATCGCGGGCATATACATACACTAAATACCAAATTTCAGGTTCGCACGGTTTATAGTTTTTGAGCTAGTCTGTTCACACACACACACACACACACAGACCATTTCGCGGGACTTGGTTATTTTGACTTAGGGGACCCCAAAACGTGTATTTCCGTTGAAAACCGGAAGTCGAAATTTTTCACGATCGCAATACTTCCACTTACTATATATTTCATATATAGGTAAGTGAAAGTAAAAAGAAGAGAAGAAACAACATAACATAAAGAAGAAGAAAAGAAATAAAACTGGAAAATGTTAGCAATCATATCAATATAAGAAACCAAGAATTGAAAAAAATTCCAAGCCATTACTTTCAGGTACAGAACGGATGAGACAATATTTTTTGAGGAAAAGGGTGCATCATGCTGAACAGAAAATTGTACATAGATTATGATCTGTTATTTTTCCTAAGTAGTTAATTTTACATTACCTGTTTATGATTATCTAATGTCACACACTTTTCATTTAGTTGCAGTGATGCATTTGTTAAATGAATATAATTGTCTTTTAATTCCGAAAGATCATAAGTAGTTCCACTCATGCGGGCAAATCCCTCACGATTGACCCATACTTTTAATGGTGAAAACTGAAAATAAATAAAAGGAAAATATTTATCAGTAAAAAAGCTATTAAAACTTGATTGTCCAAGTCTATTGATATTTAATCATACTTTAATAATAAAATTATTTAAATGTTGAAAAATAAAGTAAAAAAATTATGAAAGGAATGTAAGTAAATAATAACAGTAAGTAGTAAAGTTAAAATGTCAGAATAGTAATTATTGAACATTAAAAGTTATTATTCCTATTATAAAAAAGGACATTGTATATTTAAAAAAGGCAAATGCCACTTTTCATCATCAATAAACAATCGATCAATTTCAATAAACAGTCTAATATTGAGGCATGTAACTGGAAAAAGGTGCAATTTTCTAATTATTAATTTTGAAATAAACAAAATAAACTAGTATCCGAGCTTAGATTAGGTTCTAAAAATAAGAAAAGATATTAGAGACATGTCCAATCATCAAATGAATTATTATGTGCTAAATAATTTCAATATTATTTTGTTTCATCTCCAATTCTATCTCATTTGGCTAATAATTTTGTTTTCTGTTCAATTATTTACAAGCATCTATACATCTATACTAGTATCTAACATCTCTAGCTGGTAGCACTTACAGCTTTTTCTGTTGTAAAACCATGAGAAACACAGCCTTTGTGATATCTGCCTCTAGATACAAATATATTTAGGATTGGCAATTAATGCTGATCACATCAGATTGGCTATGGAATTCATTTCATTTTCCATTTTTTTTTCGATTTTTGCTACTCATTCACATAAAATAAATTTTTTAACGCACCCCTGGGTGCACCCCTGAGAGCCATACATCCACACTGTAATCCATTCCAGTTCCTTCAAAGGCTACAGATTGATGGATATCTCTGTTATGCATCTGCTGCAAGGTCTCAGACACCATTTTATACTTGGCTTGAGGGACTTAGGTGTCACTGCATCATACTCTGTTTTGGATTCTTTCAAAAACATGTGTGTTATTCGTACTTAGTTTTTGTCTCATAATCCTTTCAATAAACAATTCGATGATCGGATATAAATACATTATCCACTGCTACTTATATGATAATTTCTGAATTCATTTTCCATATTCTTCCCTTCATTTTGTTTGAATATTATATAATTACATATTTTTTATTTACTTGAAAGACAAAGGAACTTGTGCTTCATAACTTTTTCACCAACACCATTGTTTACTCTCCCTCTTTTTTTTTTTAGCCCTTTGCTGCCTGCCAACGTCATATATCAGGCACCTGTACGTTCCTTACCTGCCAGCCAACATCCTACATCATGCTGCTTGTTCTCTCTCTAGCTGGCTACCTCCGATAATAGCCATTTTTGTTTATACATATTTACCGTTTATACATATTTGCATATTTGGTATATATTTATCTTTGATCTTCAATGATTCCTTTTTTTTTTTTTTTTTTTTTTTTTTACCCTTTATTATTCCATATTTGTACCTTTACAAGGACAGAAGTACAGTCCCCAAAGTTACAGCTGCTCTTTTGATATTTCACCAACTGTATCATAACGTTTTTCATATAATTTAACTGCCCCTTAAATAAACAACTAATGAATACAATCTCAATAATTTAAAAAAAATGCATACGAAAAGTACACTCATAAACAAAATCCGATAAAACTGTGCATGAACAACAGGAAACAGAAGAAGCGAAGGGATTGGTAAATTAATACAGTACTGAGGGAGCAGACGGCTACTGGGCAGGCTGTGAGCTACAGTAGGCTCCCAAAATGCGAAAAGATTAACAAGACAATAACTTTTAAGAATATCCCCAACATAGCATGTAGCATAGCCATAGCATTTACTTACATAAACATAGCAAGAGAGTGTAAGGATACCATGTACTTAAACATAAACATAGCATGTACTTAGCGATCCTTGTAGTTAAAGTTTTTATTTAAAATTCCCAGTTACAATAAATTTGGAAATGCTTTGAACAAGTCCAACTACTTGAATAAGTAATTAGTAATTTCAAACCAACAAAATTAGCTACCTGCTGCTATTAAGATGGAGAATCAGGGTGTACTCATTCTGATGACAGTGATAGAAATATTTTATAAAGGGAAAAACATTGCATTTGCAGATGATAAGAATTAAAAAAAAAAAAGTTGTAAATAAAAATATTTTAATCAGCTAAATATTTTCTATAGCAGTAAGTATAGTAAATAAATTTATAGTAAATAAATAAATTTATAAAATAATAATAGCTCTCTAAGTTCCATACAAATAGGAATAGATAGCGCTAACAGCTCTTCCAGATACCAATCCAGACACTATATTATTATTTAAAATAAGTAGATATTGAAGTAGAAACGCCTAGCAATAGTTATTATTATAGTAAAAACAAATTTAATTTCACTTATATTATATAATAACTTTATAATATACTGTGATTATTTATCAAAAGGTTAACTTTATCCAAACAAATAATTTTGTTTTTTTTACTTAAATAATAATTTAAAGATTGCTTTCAATAAATCAATTTGTTGTGAGGTAAAAGTCATGCCTCTAATAAGAATGAATTTTATATTTTCACTAATTTCTCAAAAAGAACAATGTTTATCATTAATAATGAACATTTAATATTACTTTAACTTCATATCAACTACTTGAATGATGACCAACAAAGATTTTTTAATGTCAGCAAATTTTTGTTTTCAATATATTAAACCCACTCTAAAGAGAGTTTTTGAGAAAATTACATAAAGTTTAATAATCAACAATCTAATAGTATTCAGTAAAATACATTTACCAAGAAGTATGCAGAGGATAGTAAATAACATGAGAAATAATTTAGTTTAGATCCTAGCCAACAGAATGCGTTGCATTTGTCATTTTTTAAAATTGGTCGTTAGACTGCAAAGTTACGAAAAAGGTTGCGAAAAAAAAATCGCTTACTTTTAATAAAAAGAGAATTAATTTAAATATAAACATCAGCTTAATCCCATTAAATATTTGATATTTATTGTAAATAAATTTTTCATAAAATCCACAAATATTTAAAAAGAAATGTTTGCGGAAAATTTTGTTTACAATAAATATATTAACAAACGAGGAATAAGTACTAGTTAGTGTTAAAATAAAAAAACAAAAATAAAAATGATCAAAACTTACCGATTGAACTAAAACATAAAGACGCAGATCAAATTTTTTTCCACCAAGTAGATAAGGATTATCGATGTATTTCTGAACCAGCCATATATCTGGCATGGTTTCATCTCCTTCTGGAGTGACTTTCAAAAAGTCTTTTCCAGCCTTCCACTTATTGAGATCTTTTAGTCTGAAAAAAAGGCAGAAGAATACTATAAAAAATTTAATAAAGTAGGTATATACGAAAAAATATCTTGAGAATTGTTGACAAAAAATAATTATTTTCAATGAATTGTCAAAGTACATACAATTCAGAAGCACAATAAATCGCCGTTGTGTTTGATAACGGCTATAACATAAATATCAGCTTTAAAGATTTAAATTTCGTCGAATGTATTATATGATCTGTGTAAAGCAAATGTGAACTAAGCAGCAAACTTTATAATTTGAGAAACCTGAAATTAAAATTTAAGTTTTGCAAAAAAGATTTACTTAAAAAATATGTTTAATACTAACACTTTTGAACTGCAAAATGTAGGTATTACTTTGCCTCTTTTATTCTTGGCATACAAATGATTAATAAAAATAACTATAGGTAATTTTTTTTTTTAATTTATTAAACTGGTTTGGCACTTAGTTCACTTTAAATATGGAAATACAAAAGAAGAAAAAATAAATAAATAAGTAAAAAAAGAAAAAAATCTATATAAACACATTCACGTTTATGTAGAATATTTACAATCAGCCTTTAGTCAATTTTGTATGAATGGATCCTTAGATCACTAATACTAAATGCATTAGAGAGTGGCAGATTTTATTATTTATTTTCAATTAAAATAATAGTGTTTAAAAAAAAAAAATGTTCACTTTAGCATAACTCCGATCATATATAGAAAAAATAATTTTTTACAAAAGAATTCATTATTTTGTTTAAAAAACAATACTGCTATGTGATTTCTGAGCGAGGCATATTTTGACCAGGTCACTTCTTGTCACCTTGTCATATTAGTGGACTCCCATTGCGTCATTTTCAGTAATTCCACGTCAATTCAACACAGGCTTGAGCCTCACCATTTCAGATTTTCTTGAAATTTGGTATATGTGTACTACTTGTATTTACTAGAACAATTATAAAATATTACTGAAATATGTCCACCCGTTTTTGAATTATTGGTTTCTAAATCCCTCAAAAATAGGTCCAGAAGCAGAAAAAATCATAATTAAAAATAACTGTAGATGTTTTCCAAATTTGACTAGGACTATGAGATTGGTTTCATTTGACAGCGCATTCCATGCCGTTTCATATGATATACAACAATGTATAGGTTGGTACTAAAGAAATTTTCTTAAAACTAAATGTAAAATTTTAATTACAATTTTCTCAAAAAGGGCATTTTTTATTTTTTTTTTTTGAAAAATAGGTAGTATCATATCTATTCATACAGCAAAATATAAAAGTGGGATGATAATTTCATCATTACTAAAAAAATTGAAAACTAGTAATAACATTTCATGAATCTAGTATTTTATGATAAAAATAGTTGCAGATGTTTTCCAAATTGGACTAGGACTATGATATTGGTGTCTTTTAACAGCGCGTTCCATGCGATTTCATATGATATACAGCAATGTATAGGTTGGTAGTAAAGAAATTTTCTTAAAACCTAGTTTAAAATTTTAATTTCAATTATCTCGAAATGGGCATCTTTTAGAATTTTTATATTTAAAAAACAAATAGGCAGTATTATATCCATTTATACTACAAAATATAAAAGTGGGATCAAAATTTCTTCATTACTAAAAAAATTGTAATCTAGCATTTTATGATTAAAAATAGCTACAGATGTTTTCCAAATTGGACTAGGACAATGAAATCGGTGTCTTTTAGCAGCGCATTTCATGCCATTTCGTGTGATATAGAACATTGTATAGTTATAGGCAGTATTACCAATTTAAAAAAAATTTATATAAAAATTTTAAAAAATGCTCTTTTTGAGAAAATTGAAATTCAAATTTTAAACTTGGTTTTAAGAAAATTTCTTTAGCATCAACCTGTACATTTTTGTTTATAATATGAAATGGTATGGAATGCGCTATTAAACAACAACAATCTCATAGTCCTAGGCAAATTTGGAAAACATCTGCAACTATTTTTAATCAGAAAATGCTAGATTTATGAAATGTTATTACTAGTTTTCAATTTTTTTAGTAATGAAGAAATTATCATCCCACTTTTATATTTTGCTGTATGAATAGATATGATACTACCTATTTTTCAAAAACATATAAAAAATGCCATTTTTGAGAAAATTGAAATTAAAATTTTACATTTAGTTTTAAGAAAATTTCTTTAGTACCAACCTATACATTTTTGTATATCATATGAAACGGCATGAAATGCGCTGTTAAACGACACGAATCTCATAGTCTTAGTCAAATTTGGAAAACATCTACAGCTATTTTTAATCATGACTTTTTCTGATTCTGGATCTTTTTTTTTTAAGGGCTTTAGAGACAAATAATTCAAAAACGGGTTGACATATCTTAGTAATATTTTAGGACTGTTTGAGTAGATACATGTAGAAAACATATACCAAATTTCAAGAAAATCTGAGATGGTGGGGTTCAAAATGATATATTTTTGTGTTGCCCTATTAGATCTTAGCTTTTTAGTCCGCTTCATTCACTCGCCCAAAAGTGATAAGGAAATCCCCAACTAGCCCTTTTCAGGTTATGACACTGAACGGTTCCAAGTAGACCACTTACAGAAGTATCATTACAGTAATCGAACCAAAAATGTTTATGATTAAAATATTTTGTTCATATATTTGCGAAAATGATATAAAATTGCAATATATCACAAAGTGCACTCGAGGTTTTGGTATTGTAACGTGAAACAAAAAAAGAACAACGTACGATTGGGAAGAATTCTAGACTTTATGTTGGGACAAACTGTTATATGGTTGTGACTGTTCGAGGATCTTCAACGCTTGTCGGGAACCTTCTAGATTGTTCTAATTCAGACTATATATAAGGATCGGTGGACTGGAGAGTTAGTCTGGCTCTGACCTTGCTTTTGTGCGCGAACCCGGTATGGATGTATCAGCACAAGATTGTATGTCCCGACTTAAGAAAAAAATAGAATACACACACGAGCCAGTTCGTAAGAACTTTCACCTCGCCAGCGACCTTATGAAGAGACTCTACGATCAGGGAAGATACAAAGAAGGAGACCTTGTTTGGCTCTACAATAAACGGATAAAGGCCTGGTCACACATAACCTCACCGCAGCACGAGCCTGTATGATTGATTATAAGGAGATTGGTTTGATTTTTCCAGCTCATGTTTATCTTGTCAATCACGCATAATAGAAAATCAATATATATTATAAAGCAAAGTGTACAATGTGCGTGCCGAAAAGGCTCAAAAACGACTACACGTTCTATCAAGAATGTTATGTCGTCGCATTGCTCTATTGCCCCTAACGATGAAGAAGGTTTCTGTTTTCATTTTAAGTGTGTAATGTTGAAGGGACAAGGGCTGTAATTTTAAGCCTCTCGCTACATGTAGTTAGCCCCTCTAATAAGCCAAGGTGAGTTATGAATGAAAAAATTCAGTTCGACATTTGGAAGCCAGGAGCGCTAGCTAAACTCAATTCATAAGGTTATCTTTCATTAGTTCGGATTGCTATGGTTTTAGCTTCAGCTGTTTTCTTTAAATTATACGAGATTATGTATAAATAATTATTTTTCCTTTTTATTTTTAAAAAAGGTCATTACATCTTTGCAATGAATTGAAATAAAAAATAAACAAAACCAACTGGATTCCTAAGCGAATTAAGTTTTACAGAAGAGGAAAGAATTAGTCGAAACATTGTCTTTAATCAATATACAATATTAGAGTAAATTTACAACAATAGAAAAATTGCTTATTTGTGTAGTGAGCGAAGAAAAACTAACACTGAATAAATTAGATAACCTATAGATAATATGAATAAAAGATATAACCTGATGGAATATATATCGAAAATAAAGTGTTCATATAATATTTCTGTTCTGTTCGTAAATTTTTAACCGAATTCGAAAAAGGAGAAGTTACTAAACTTGATAAGGATGCGGTATCATCATGAGAATGGTCTCAATGGAATCGGAACATAGAAACCATAAAAAATGGTACATACCGGGACATATTTGCTGCCAAAATAAAATTTCTTAATCTAGGAAAGGGAAGAAAACGCATTACGAGGACCGCATTAACAGGGTCTCTGATAGTCAAACCATATATGGGCGGACTCTGAGGTTTCGAAACTTACCACTAATACTAAAATGAAGTTTCAGGATGGTACAAAATTTGTTTTAATCATGATTAATTTTGGTCTATTTTCCTGTACTATTACATTTTAAAGTTATTCTTTCATTCCATCTATTCCACAACTCCCTGAGCGAAGCCGGGCCCCACAGCTAGTATATTTATAAATATAAGAATTTGTTAACTGATTAACACTTGTACGAAAATTGAAGTCAGATTCTAATAAGATAGGAACGGGTCGGTTGACCCGATGTCGGGCATGTGTGACCAGACCTTAAGGCGAAGATTCTGCTCGAAGTTGTAGAAGAACTGGGAAAGACCCTACATGATAAAGAAGGGCGTAAACGATGTGATCTACGGTGTCTTCAAAATATCCCAAAGGAAAGCCAATGATCGTCCATTATAATCCATATAATTATAATATTGAGGGAGAGACCTTCCGTCGCTGAAAAAGAAAAAGAAGACATCCAGGAGGAATGTCTGTAAGGAGGGGGCAGTGTAACGTGAAACGAAAAAACAACACTTGATTGAAAAGAGTTATAGAATTTTTTTTGGAACAAACTGTTCTAGTACATGTTTGTGACTGCTCGTGAATCTTCTACACTTTTCTAATTCAGACTTGACTTGGAGTAAATCTTGCTCTGAACATCGAATTAAATGGTTACTTTTGTGTAACTGTGTCGTTTCAAGTTGATACTTTTTGTAACGTTGTTGTTATTTGAATTTTTATTGTTTATCAGACATTGTGAATTGTTATTTTGGTTTAATGAAAATTATTTGAACCGACAAATGTGTTACGATATAAATATTTTAAAAATTAAACTAATTTTTTTTCTGAAATTTATTACGTGGATCTTGTGATTAGACCGGGCACCGTGATTGTTAACAGCGAGCAGGTATATAAACTGCTACTGATAAGGCCTTTTTGAAGTTTATTTTAGTTCCTGGATGAAATCCTACTACCAAAACTTAAAAACGCAACGGAATAGATGATTTTGATGCGAAGATTGGCCGAATAAGAGCTTATCAAATCATATATCATTCGAGATTGGGCAAAAGGGGTTAAGTCATAAAAAAAATTTTTTGTCTCGACTTCTTAAAATTCAAAATTGACTATAAATTATTCGTTATTCATAATTTATTACAGCCTCTGTTGAAAAAATATAGTTTTATTTATTAATCTGGAATAAAGAAATACTATCAGAAATAATTTATAATGATTTTCAATTTGATGACTTAACCCCTTTTGACCAAACACCAGTGATATATTATTTCTCAAAGCTTTTTTTTTGTCCTCAAAGCCTTTAGGCCATAACTTCCTTAATATTTCATCAAATTTCATGAATGAGGCATCATTTTAAAGCTTTCCTTAACCACTATACCGAAAAAATAATCACTCATGATAAAAAATCACTCATTTCGACTTAGATTGTGAGTTATAATTGCAAAACCACGGTTTTGGGGAGAACATCAAAATGCAGATGTTTTTAAATGGTGTCAATCTTTACAGGCTTTCAAGGAGAAAATTTTCGGTGAAGTACATTTTTTCGATTAAATCCTTCGTTTGCGAGTTGTAAGTAAAAAACTGCAATTCGCAGCGAAAATATCAAAATGGTGGCAGGGCTCTTTCGAAGCTATCGTTTTTTTTTAGTTTGTGGAGACGAACATTTTTGGTTGTATACACTTTTCCGATATTCGCGGTCGTTTACCGCGTGTTTACAAGAAAAAACATGCAATTTCAGAATAGAATCAGCGCACTCGCTTTCGATAAAGTACTAAATATGCACTATACGATGCTAAATATACGGTGTGTACTTTAATTAAATGGGATTTAAGTAGTTTAGAGTGGGAATGGTTCGCACGGGTCAGTCTTCTATTAAAGCACTTATTCTTCTTCGTGTTGTATAGGCCAAAACGTCATATTAATTAATGACACTGAAGCAAAAGAAAGTGAAGATGAAGTTCCGTGTTGGTTAAGCTATGAATAAATTTTTTTTGCATACTCCTGTAAATTTTTTAAAGTGGACCTGTCCTTGTTTGTGATTCAGCTACTTAAAATTTACAATTTCAGGGGGGGGGGGGGTTGGTATACTTACTTTCTGAAAAGAAATATGCCCTTTCCTCTGCTTCCGATTGCTGGTTTCACAATCCACGTCTGTCCACTGTTTTTCTTATGTTCATCAACAAACATCATATACTGAGCCTACAAAAAGAAAATATACTGCGTAACATGGAAAAAAAAGTTATTATGGCTTAACCCGGGAAAGGTAGCGCTAATCAAAGGGTTAATTTAGGTAGCGCTTCGTCGATGAGACAACGTAACCTTATTATCGTTTCAGGGATGCCTAATCATCATGTAAATGCAATTTACTTAGTAAAAGTTAAGGTTCAATGAACGCAAAACACATTGATTTTTAATGTATGATTTATTGGAAAGAATAATTATTTCATACAAAAAACCACAAAGAAAATATCACAAAAGCCAAATTGCCAAAGAAATAATGAAACAGTATACAGAATAAATAAACTACGAAAGCATATCAATAGGAATACACTACACTACCAACTCAACAGGAACAATGAGTTACAAATAATAGAAAAATTTATCAGTATTATTTTTTAGTAAATCACAACTTTCTTATCGAATTAATGATTGAGCCATAATTGGTTGGTTACTTGGATTTGGGGGCGTAAAACCTATTGGTTATCAACGCCGTTAATTATCTTATATGTAGGTACTTATTTTTTATTTTATTTTTTAAAAATCTTTTTTAAGAGATCGAATCACATAATTGGGATTTTTGGCAAAGAAAAAACAAGACAAAAAATATTTAAATTAGGACTATTTTGTGATATTTAGAAAGTTTGGAAAAAAAAACAAAAAAAAAAAAAAACAATAATACCTAATAAAAAAAAAAAGAAAGGCGTTTCCCCATTAAAAGCAGGGTAAAAGCTATGAAGAAAGAAAATTTTATTTTCCCATACGTCAAAACTACTCGATATAGGTATAGCAGATTATGTATAATATAACGGGTGTCCCGAATTTAAATGGCAAAACTTCAGGAACTTATAGGGGACCGAAAAACTAAGACAAAAAGTCCTTTAGATATTTGCTCGTTTTTGCTTAGTTTTAGAGAAAATCGCAAAAAAATAAACAAAACGAGTTTTCATTTTTATACTTATTTATTTACATTTATATTTATGTTATGTTCTTTTTAGTGTAAATATTGCTCAAAATGTTGCCCTCTTGCACCAATGCAAGCATTACATCTAGCACTCACTTGATAAATTGCAGCTAAACATTGTTCTGATGATATTTGGTGCACTGCATCTATGATTCGGTCTCCTAATTGCTCTCTTGAGTTGATTGACACCGAATAAACTTCCTGCTTCAAGGTTCCCCATACGAACAAATCCATGGGTGTCATATCAGGTGATCTGGGTGGCCAAGTTACTACTACTCCACGTCCAATCCATCATTGTGGATAATTTATATCCATCCAAGCTCGAGCAGCTCTGCTATAATGAGCTGGACATCCATCGATTTGGAACCACATTTCAATCCGGTGTTGTAAGGGAATGTCATCTAAATAATTAGAAAAGTCGTTCTCAAAAAAATGTGTAAATGTGATTCCATTCAATCTTTCAGGTAAAAAATATGGTCCCACCAGTAATCCGTTCCAAATTCCAAGCCAAACGTTAATAGCAAATTCATGCTGAAACCTATTCTCTCTAATAGCTCTGGGATTTTCAAGGGCCCATACATGATAATTTCTTTGATTAACAATTCCTCCTCTCGTAAAGGTAGCTTCATCGGTCCATATAATTTTTATTGGAAACAAATTGTCATCGCGAAATTTTTCAAGAAACCAGTTACTAAAATTCAATCTCTTGAGGTAATAAATTCTGAGCTTTTTGAAGATGGTATGGGTAGTGATTATCACCTTTCAAAGTTCGCCATATTGCTTGCCGCGATATTCCTAATGCAGCAGATGCTATTTGGATGCTAGTCTCAGGATGGTTATCGAAGTGGCGTTGAACACGACTTCTCCGATAATCTGCTCTTATTGCTGCATGGAATCGGTCGCTTTCATTACGTATTAAGAATGACCCAGTATCTCGTAGTCTATTAAAAGTTAACGAAAAGACTCGTCGATTAGGCACTCTTCTATTTGGAAATCGGCACGAATACTCCCGCATCGCTTCTAAAGCATTACCGTTACAGAAACCATACACAAAAATCATATGAGCGTATTCAACATTAGAATATGTACGCGGCATTGTGGCTGATGCTATTCACACAAAAATATGTGAGTAACTCACTGAAGACTGATTCAGGAATTATAATCCTAGAAGGAAGCCAAAATGTAAACAAATAAAAGAATGTAAAGGATTACATCAAGTGTTTACATATCTCACTGCCTAGCCTGACGAACTTTGAAAGGTGATAATCGCTACCTATAACATTTTTGTTTTGTTTCTTTTTTTGCGATTTTCTCCAAAACTAAGCAAAAACGAGCAAATCTCTAAAGGACTTTTTGTCTTAATTTTTTGATCCCCCATAAGTTCCTGAAGTTTTGCCATTTAAATTCGGGACACCCTGTATAATATGAGAGGTTCCTTCATTCCCTAAAATACAAATAACATAATTTTTTATTCATTTACAATATTTACTAATTTTTAATCCATGTTTAATGAAATAATTATAAATTATAAATAATTATAATAATTATAAATCCACTATTTGTTTTTATTTTTCAATTTATTTTTCATTTTCAACTTTTCGGGGGACCCGCCCCATCTTCAGGAAAAACAACTAGAAACATTTATCTACATAAATCACAATAATTTAAATAATTTTTTTCACAATAATATATCATATCGTTAAAATTCTTTTTTTAATAGTTTTTATAATTTAATTATAAATTACCTTAAAATTTCTTTTCATGTTTTATTGCATGCTGTCAATTTCATCCTATATGTACATATATTATCCAACACACATATATTTTCACATATTCATCATTTTTTAATCATTTTTAATAATTTAAAATTAACATTGCTTATTGGTCATCTCCTTGTCACAGACTGATTATTTTTTTCTCTATGGGGATCAATTTATTTACCTTTGATTTGATTCTAATCTTCTTCTCCTCATATCTAGTATTTTTAACAGTTCAAATTTAATTTACTTATAATGTCTATGTAATGTGTACCTAGATTCTTTGTGTCTGTTTTGAAATTTATTGTTTTATCTATATTTTTTGTTATCTGTATTGCTTCTAATATTTTTCTATTTTTAGCTATTTTTTCTTTTTCTCTTATTTTTGCTTTATCAAAATTAAATGTATGGTTATTTTTTATACTGTGTAGGGCCAATGCTGTCTTGTTTATATTTTTGCTATTTTTACAATAATTTTTGTGTTGTAATACTCTTGTTTTTAATTTTTTTGAAGTCTCACCAATGTATATTTTATTGAAATCATTACATTCAATTCTGTATATGACATTTTTTATATCTATTTCTTTTATTTTATCTTTCATATTTGTTAAATATTGATTCATTTTGTTATTATTATACATTCCCATTCTTATATCATAATGATCATAGTTTTTGAAAGTTCTTTTTATTTCTTCTGTCAGACCTTTTATGTACTGCATTTTGAAGAACTTTTTATTTTTATTTAGATCATTTCCCCTTATTTCTCTTTTTTCTTGATTATTTGATTTTTCGGATGTTTTATTATAATTATTAAAAAATTCTGTTATTGTTTTTTGTTGTTTTAAAAGAATTTTAACGATATGATATATTATTGTGAAAAAAATTATTTAAATTACTGTGATTTATGTAAATAAATGTTTCTAGTTGTTTTTCCTGAAGATGGGGCGGGTGCCCCGAAACGTTGAAAATGAAAAATAAATAGAAAAATAAAAACAAATAGTGGAAGTTTTTATTTCATTAAACATGGATTAAAAGTAATAATTAAAAACTTCCGGAAAAATCAAAAAAATAAATGATACAAATATTTACTAAGTATTACAAGAACATATATTTCAATTTTAAGATATCAATAAGTTTTATTTGAAAAATTAATTGATTTTTACAATGTCAGAATACCTCCCCAGACATTAAAAGTTTAACAGCCTGTGGGAGGGGGGCTGACTTATGAAATCATGTGGACGCCCTTGTGTGTTCCAGATAAGTAAAAAAAAAAAATAACAGTAGTTCTACATCAGTTTTCTAAAAAAAAAAAAAAAAAAAAAAAAAATCCTATAAAATAATAGTATACTTCCAACTCTTTTCGATTTATGGCGGTTTTTTTTTTTTTTGTTCACCTAGTGTTTCTTTAAAATCTCTTCGAGAGTTTAAATAAAAAGAGAGAGGAATTGTAGATATTTGCCAAAAGATTTTCATTAAGGTAGGATATCTAGTTTGCAAAAATATGTGTGTAAAGTGCCTAATGAATGTGCTCTTTGTTCGGTGTGACTCTGACTCTCAAGACTATCGTTTAACGATTAATCGTTGAATGTCATTTTGCTCGGAACATCTAAGATTTATTAGAAGTCGTGTGCCTTCACTCGTACTTTTGTGTGCGATATCGTTCTGAAATATAAGTTAAGAATGAGTTTGAGTTTAAGATTATTATTAAAAGCCTTTTTGTGTGAAGATGAGTATATGAAACCTGAAAAAATATTCTCCATAATTACGAGACAAAAAGATTCAGCTAAAATATTCAAAAAACCTTTATTTTAAACCTTTTTTTATCCAGTTACTTTATCCGTGAATCAACTAATTAGCGTGAAAAGTTTCATAACTAGAAAAACTCTTTATATCGTTATAAAGCTTATTGATGTCTCCAGTTTTTCCGTATATAAAAACGAAACGATGATTCAACGAGTTAACAAGTAATGATACCATGAAAAGTCAATGCATTTTTTTGCCAAAACAAAATGAGCAACACCCAATCTTATTAGGCACTTTATATAATTTTTTTTACAAACTAGATATAGCAAGCTTTAAAGAAAATGTAACATATTGTCTATCTCTTCCTTTTTTTTAATTCTGTAAGATATTTTCTCTTACTATTGTATTATATTTTATATTACTAATTCAAAATCACAAAAAAGAAAAAATGGGAAATGGACCATATCATAATGGAGACTTTTTGCTGGGTAATAAAGATTATGAAATAGACATCCTTCTAAAATCCTCTAAAAACTTATGAGACATTTCAAATAGGACACTATGCGCTGTGCTAGGGACTCAATTATGACTTCCTTTTTGTTCAATTTTTTTTTTTGCAATTTTCAAATCATGGTTGTTAGAAAAATCTTGGCTTTCGTCACAATCTAAAAACGGAAACGAAACATCAACGACCACTCTCGTGCAATTTAAGTTTAAAATAGTTATTAATTCATAAATGAAAACCAAAGAACATCAAGACTCCAAGCTCTGTGATTGGTTGTTGGATATCACTCCATTGTCTCCTTTTTTTTTTTAATATTTATCTTTTTCAAGATTACATTTGCTGAGTGTAAAAACTATGCTACGAGATTAATTTTTTAAGTGTTGTATTTTTCATTAGTATACTTTTTGAATTAACACCTTAGGTGCGGTGGGGTATTTTAGGTGTATCTTTATTTGAACGGTATCGGTCCCCGGGGTCCGACTGCTGGGATGAGCCACAGACGATATCGGGCGTCGAGGTCCGATGGGAATGCTTTGACGAAAGCGTTATCTTTTGATTAAAAACGAATTAAATGAGCGTCTCAAGGGCATTATCTCTTGGAAAGGATTGGAACTAGACATAATAGGCGAAGGACAGGCTTATACAGGATTTACGCCATTCTCTATCGAAAATCGGATCTCGGAGTCCGATTCTAAAAAAGAACAGGATTTCAGCTGTTAGCAACATTTTCTGCACTAAAATGCAATTATCTCATTAAAAATCAACTAAATTGAGTGTTTGAAGTGTTCGGACTTTCGGACATTTTCATGTGAAAATCGGCTGTTAAGAAGGGAATGTAAGGCATCGGACGTGTTAAAAAAGAAACTGGACAACTATAAACATGGATGTTAACAAAATATTGATGTAAAGAAAATATCGTTTACATAGCATCGAACGTTTTAGAAACATCGACGTCGCATCCCTAGTACCTATAGCTAATGAAAATATATTTGTAAATTAACTTTAACATTCTAGAGAAATAGCCTTAGAGTTGGAACAGAATGTACTTTCTAGCCTTGATCGTTGTTAAATTGTAAGACTCCGGTAATTCCTCCTTCCTTAAGCACTGTGATTTTCCGTTTTACTTTAGAATTCATTCTAAAATCCTAAACTCAAAAGGGTGAAAGTCTCACCCGATCTGACTTTCCTTCCTAAGAGTAATTTAGTTTACACACTTCCCAGCTAATGTGGATTTTTCCATAACACAATTTTCTTCTCGAGTAAGAGTTTATAATTGCTAATGATTGCATAACGAAGTTATTTATAATGTTTTTGTCACATTATATTATACACTTCCCTCGTGACGGTATTCGAAGAAAATGCAAGATGCATTTGCTTCTAAAAGGTGAGGGATACCTTTCTTCGGGGTTGAATAACGTGGCTGGCGGTAAAGGGACAGGACACCGGAACCTCAGGATGATCCATCACGTCTTATCTCTTTTCTCTTTCGAAGGAATTGCGTCATTGGGGCTAATGAATGGCCAAGAAGAAGTGATTGATCAAGAAGGAGCAGGAGCACTCTCACTGGGCCCAAGAACAAAAGAACCAGAAGAACAGGAATGCAAGTCACCCTCGAGTTGCCGACTAGCGGAGGGTGAAGGTGGGCAATGAGCTTAGAAGGGAAGTGTCACCAGGCTCCAACATTCTCCATTAATAATTTACAATAATAAAGACAGCAAAAAATTAAAAATTAAATTTTTTTAATTTTTTTTGTTTAGTTTACTTTGTCAAACATCAAAGAAATACATTAACTTTACATAAGTCTAGGCATGCGTGGGGTAGGGTACACCAGACAGTTATTGACGCTCAGTACAGTTATTGACATCCCACACTTTAACTTAAAGAAATAAGTAAACAAGTCCTAATTTTATTTAAAGATATACATGAATCTAATGTTTGAAGGGTCCTCTTAGTCATCTATGAAGTGTTTAGCAAACTAGCAATAGGGAAGATTTAAAAATTAAATCCACAGTGTGTCAATAACTCGTTTTGCACTTTTTACAATAAAAATTGCCATGTGGTAAAACTTTTGACCCAAAAAAACCTCTTAAGTCTTTATACGGATGGATAAAGAGGAGCTGTAGGCAGTTTCAATTTGATCCCTTCATAAAAAGTATTTTTTTTTTTTAATTTCACCACAGAAATGTTGTCTTAATGGTGTCAATAACTGTCCGGTTTGCCCTATAGCTCGAAACATAAAAATTTTACCTAAGGGAGGAGCTTAAATAAGCCACGCTTACTTCTGATTTGGGGTTAAATTTTAAGTGTGTCAGGTTATGTTATCAATGATGACAAACAGATGGATAGGACATTGAAATCAATGAGAGGATACTATATTTCATGAAATAATAATCAATAGCAATATAAAAACAAACCACAATAATAAGATATCATATTATTTGTATAAAAGAATAAAAGTATTGTGTAGATTAACATCCTCATAAAAGCATCATTATCAAATAAATATTTAGTGGTTCAGATCTAAATTTACTATCAATATTTACATTAATAATTAAAGTTTTTAATATTTTCACAAAATCATTAAACATTGAAATCTAAAAAAAAAAAAAAAATTGAATGATTTATTTATAAATATAGTTTTAAATAGAATTATTCTTATAATCAAAAACTTGAAAAAAGTATAATTGTAGACAAAATTGAATAAAAAGTCCAGTTTTAATAACATGATTTTTTTTTCTTTCTGTAAATGAAATGAATGTAAATACTGCGATAATTTACAAACAACTTCTAAAACATTGTAATCTAGCTTTAGTCTCTATCAAGGGCGTACCCAGGATCAAAACTAGGGGGGGGGGGGGTAAGCTAAAAACTAGGGGGGGGGAGGCAAGCTATGGTCGTTCAGGTTGTAACACCTTAGGAGAATGAAACCAAAAATATGTATAATTATAGCAGAGTGGTTTAAATCTGCTTTATCAACTAAGTTATAACAATTATTTGCTTGAAAAAAATGTATTCTATTATTGCTTCCAGACTTAAAAGCCTAAAAATAAAAAATTATTGCTTCTAGCCTTCCAGGGGGGGGGGCAGCTGCCCCCCCTTCCCCCTGCTGGGTACGCCCATGGTCTCTATTATTTTCGTTTTAGATAATCGTGAATAAAGAAAGAAATTCCTCTAGCTTCATTTCTAATCACTTTAGTTGATTTTCTTGGCACTTTTCTTTTAGCAGTCTCGTAACTACACGAAGGTATTGACATTTTCTGCTGTTTAGTTCACATAACCGTTTTTTTTTCCAAACTAACAAAAACGAAAAATGACTTATATTAACAAAAAACACAATGAAATAAAAACAAAGCTAACTACAGAGTAAGGTAGGTACACCAACTGCTATAGAGCCTTCCTATTGGCCACCAAATTGACGTCACAGTCCGCGCATGCGCTTTACCAGGTAATTTTCTTATGTTGTCGATGCATAACTCATTATTGCTCATTTAAAAAACTCTTATTTATGGTCTTTTGGTTAAATATTTAATTTATAATTTTTAAATTATTTTATTAGAAGATAAAAGATTAGACCACGGCCGGGAATCGGACCCAGGTCCTCCGCATCTACGTTGCGGCGCTCTTACCACTGAGCTAACCGTGGGGCCGTCCCAGACGTGATCGAATCTTTTACTTCTGCGATCCCTCGCAGTGGGATTTTATACCACGGTTAGCTCAGTGGTAAGAGCGCCGCAACGTAGATGCGGAGGACCTGGGTTCGATTCCCGGCCTTGTTCGAATCTTTTATCTTCTAATAAAATAATTTAAACAACTCTTACATTATTTCTTAAGCATGCACCATATCAGGTGTTTTTAATATATCGTAATTGATCCTGTATAAGGTGTATAACGTAAGGAAAGTTTTGTTCCGAAAACTTAACCCAGGTCTTTAAAGGTTTCAAAACCCCTACATCAGGGCGAATTTAGTCCGACATCGTTTCCCATAAAAAAAACGGTAAAAAACATAAACATTTCAACTATTTCGTTCATCTTAAAGGCTTGAATTGAAATTTTTTTTTTATAACAGAAACTGCCTGAGAAAGGTATCGATATAAGCAGAAAGCTCGATAGATAAGACCATTATCCTCTCGTTTTATCTATTGAAATATTTTATTTAAATAAAGTGAAAAAATGTTCCCTTAAAAAATAGTTGAAAATGCCAAGAGGGAACTTATGTAGGCCTATCCATTTTTTGTCAATCACATATTTTAGTCACTAAATCGCAAATTTGTTTACTCTTCTGCATCCGGATGAATTCATTGATTATTGTTTGACTTACTGGCAATTCGAACGACACGGGAATACAATCGCACAATTTGGCCTCTTCTATCTTCCCTTCACGTAAATACGCTTTTCTGAAATAAAAAAAGTTCAGGAATTAAATTCAGTAAATCTTTCTACTATAGAAAAAAGTTTTGTTTACAATATTAGGCTAATTATAAATTATTATAATTATATAAAACATGTAAAATTGGGCTATAATAAAAATTAATATGTTTATGATAGCCAGATCATGACAAGTATAGCAAAAACAAAACTTGACCTTTCGGGGTCTACCCCCTCCCCATTCATCAGGTGTTCTCATCACTTTAAATTATTGCTAGTAATAACAATAAATGCTTATTATTATAGTGTCATGATCTGGCAATAATACCAGGTCATTCAAAAAGTCCTGTCGTTTTTTTGGGGGAAATTATAAATAAATAAATATTTTCAAATAATCACCTTTATTCATCAAAATATCCACCGTTACAGTCGGTAACCTTCTCCCAACGAGATGGTAAAGCCCAAATTCCTTCCTTAAAAAACTGTTGATTTTTACTGCAAAAATAAGTGGTCAGTTCGTGAATTAGGTTGTCACGGTCTTGAAAACATTTCTGTCTCAGATTGTTGTCGAGATCTCTGAATAGGTGATAATCAGTGGGTGACAGGTCAGGGGAATATGGTGGGTGAGGCAAAATTTCCGTTCGACTTTCAAGCGGGAAGTTAACGAAGATGCAGTTGTCAAGCGAATAAGCATATTGGCATCTGAAAGCTTATGAGGAATCCATTTATCCAGTTTTTTCACTTTTCCCAGTTCTTTAAGGTAATTCCAGGCAGTGGTGGCTGAGATATTAAGTTGAGAGGCTATCTCTGAACAACTTTGACGCGGATCCAACTCTACTACTCTTCGAACGTCCTCCTTATCAACTACAGTTGGTCGACACGAGCGTGCCTCGTCTTCTAGTGTCTCGTCGCCTCCACGAAATTTTGAAAACCAAAATTGTGCCTTCCGCTCAGACAGCACATCTTCCCCAAACACGGAGCATATTTTTCTAGCAGTTTCGGCAGCTTTTGAGCCAAGTTTAAACTCATAGAGCAAAATCGACCGAATTTGAGTTTCAACTGGAATCATTTTAACTAGACAGTTGGATGGTGACTGCATTAAATTAATCCTCCTTAGCCTCCTATTCATAAAGTATAAACATTTGTGTTTACATGGATAAAAGTTGTATTGAACGGAATTAATTAGCAAACACTCTAGAATCAAAATAAACAACGAACAAACGAAAAACGACAGGACTTTTTGAATGACCTGGTAAATATATAAAAGAAGATATGTGATAAGTGTTCACTTTATTCTTAAATTGGAATATTGTAATATAATACATAATAATAATAATAACTTTATTGACTATTGGAATACATTCTTTTAGCCAAGGGGTCCTGCCAATTGGTGTTAGTAAGGCTTTCATCGTTTTTATATCATTAATGTTAGCAACAAAGAATGTAAGAATATTTACAAAACATAATAATTAAAAAGTGATATTTTTATTAATTAATTTTTATTAATTTTATTTAATATTAATATATATCACATATAATTTTATACAATACTAGCTGCATATCCCGGTTTCACCCGGGGAATTTCATTTTTCTAATGAAACGGGCGCTTTTGTAAAGAACCATTGTACAGCGAGATCATTAAAATTTTTATTACAATAAAGATTATCAGCTGAAGTTATGCAATTTTAATATGAACAGGTGTTCGCACCTGGTATTAAAGAACCACTGAGCGAAATTTGGAGAATTTAGGACAAACTGTATGGATTTCTATGAAGAACAAACAAACAACAGAATTTCATCTTTATTTATATAGATTAATCCCATTCAACAATTAAAAAAAACAATGTTAATAATTTGACAGATTGATCAAATAACACAATAAATAATAACCGTGACAGTTCATTATATTGATTGTAAATATCATACAATCATAATAAATAATGTAATGAAATATTTTACTATAAAACGACAAAAAAAATTTAAACTTAATACTTTTTTTTTACAAACTAGATATACAATCATAATGAAAATTTATTGCTCTTTTGGTTGGCCAAAGCAAATTTATATATCTTTTTATTTAAATCCTATATGATATTGTTATTTTAAAAAAACGACTAACTATCCCAAACATACTGTATATAAAGATTATTTTCTCAATATTTTTTTTTTGTTTTTCCTCTTCCTCGTCGTTTAGGCTATACGGGGTTTCCCGAGCGAGCAGAGAGAATAGGGGATTATTGCCAAATATTATTAAATGTCCCCTGGCTTCGGGTTGAACTGGCTATCTTCGGGTTTCCAATCATATATCGGTTATCAGGCTAATTTGGCCACCCTGCTATCCCTCAAACCAATCAAACCAACCATGTCATTATAAAGGAAAAAAATATTTACTAAAAGTTATTTTTATTAAGAAGTGTTTCACAATATATTTTGTAAGAAACTTCTTCTCCAGTTCCTCGTAGCATCTGCTTAGACAACACGTGCGCCTGGGTTACAAAACCCTACAGTGGCAATTGTAACAATGGGTCTTGTAACTCAGGAGAAGGTGAACATCTGGTGTAAGGGGCAATTTAAATTCAACATCGTGTAAAAGGGAAGACAATCGGCCGAAGAAGAGTCGGAGGACTTAGAAGGACAAATTGCTGAGGAGGATGGATTGTCTTCTGGAGGGAAAGGATCTCGGGTCCTTCTATCGGGGACAATCGATGTGAAAGGAAACAGGATCGAGATTTAGGATCGTTATCGATAATTATGGGCATCAAGACCTCTCCGTACCATCCTGGTTCGCCTGGGATCAGTGATTAGTGAAAGAGGAACGATCAGGAATCCTTAGGATGAAGGTCGAATTTAAATGTTTGTCATTTCAGGTGCAAAATATGCGCAGGACAAAGGCAATATCGAAGTATGTATTTGATTTTGGTCTCAGAAAAGTAGGGAATACGCAGTGCTTACATGTACTAACATAATGGTTCTATGGATAAATATCATCCGGAGGTTTGATCTACTCTGTGGAAAGGAATATATATCACTAAAAATGCAGTCCTCATTTCTAGCGAATCGAATGTTAATTTATAACACCAGCCCTAAAATTCTGGAGACTTGCGATCTATGTTTAAACCGAAAAAAAAGATTGGTCTAAAACATTTGAAGGGTCATGGGGAAAAACCACGGTAGTCCAATCTAGCTCAATTTGAGAAAAATGAAATTTAAAGTTTATGGTCTCCTTGATCCATTTTTCAAAAGTTAAAATTAGTTTTGCTAAACATATTCTTCTAGCCCAGATAATTGTTTACCTCTGTACAAAATTTCCAAAACCAAATAGTAGCTGTTAATGCCCCAGAAATAACAAAACATTACTAAACTGCTCGTTGTTGGGGAGAATAACCATGTAGTCTATTGCTTATTTGTTTGTGACCTTTAAATTATTATTACATTATAGGGAAAAAATTAAACAATAATACATTAAATAAAAAAATTATTTCTATTTGCTAATAGAAATAAATTTGTTTCTCTGTCTACACATCAGATATCCCCAAACACCATCGCACCACCATCTGTAGCTTCGCTGATGACACGGCTATCCTTTTATCACATCAAAATCCTACTATCGCATCCTTCACCCTTCATAACCATCTATTTGAACTGGAAAAGAGGTTCGAAAAATAGAGAATCAAAATTAATTCCACCAAGTTAATAGTTTACTTAACTTTACAAAAACTGTTTTCACCTGACTTGTGAGATGAAAGTCTGAGTTTTTCATGACATCAGACATTCGTCCGTGTTTTTTCTTTTTTTTTTTTTGTTAATTTTGTACATTGGTAATCACTTTGGTGTACAAATAAGACTAAATTGTACAGGATAAGACTTAAGTCATTGTTCATTTTTAAACGTAATAATAATAATAAAATCACTTTTATAATTTTAAAAACCGTAATGGATTAGAATATAATGTAGACTAAAGAACCAACAACCAATATTGATAATCTTCAACCACTGACGAACACCACAGAAATGGACTACTGTTAATCTTTCCCCGACACTCAGGACTTTAGCTGTTTTTCCCCCTTGCATCGATTTTAAACTATCGACTTTATGTGGACTTTCGTTTTTTTTCTCGACTGTAACAAGTATGAAAAGAAAGAACACTTCCTATACTATCAGGTGACACCGCTTGTTTCAGATCAACAAAAAGTGGAATACCGTGGTTTTTCCCCCCTGAGCCTTCACTTTATATGTTTATATAAATCAGAAATATTATAATTGAGGCGTTTACTATCAAAACCAGCTCATTCCATATTTTCCTGAAATCCCCTTTTTTGCATACTTTGAAAGTTTATAGGGTCCTTCATAACCTGACGAAGGGATATAGCACAAATCCAGCTCATTCCAGGAAGGAAGGCCAGCAAAAGAAAACCAAGAATGTGAGCCGATGCATTATGACGATAACAATTTCATTTACATAACGATTTAAATCCTTTCTCTCCTTGATTTCTGCATTTTATTTAAAATATTATTTTTCTTTGATAAATAAAAAAAACAAAACATTTTGTTCCATTTGGCGTTGTAATTTATGACTTTTTTCACAGTGTACCATAGTTTACGTCTGAACTGTTAAATTTCAGATAATTCGAAAAAGTTAATTGGATGTCATTTATTAAAAACTCGTAAAGACACAAATATTAACTCGTAAATTGAAAAAAAAAAAAAACCAATTTCGCACAACTTAATTGAACAAAAAACTGAAAAAAAAAAAAAACAACGTGAAAGATCCTGTTTTTGCATCAAAATCAGCTCATTCCAACCTAATTAGTGTAATTACGCCTAAGGTAATGAATGAACCTGGGATGAAAATGAAAAACTAATCAAATTCTAGGTGGTTATACCTACAATTAGAAAATTAAAAAAAAAAAAAAATTAGCTTTAATACTGTGGACGTGAGAAGTTTTTTGTCTCTCTTGTAAAATTTCCAAAAATGGACTGAGCTGGTTTTGATAGAAGACGCCTCAATTAAAGTTGTATTTGCACGTTTTGTTTTTTTAAGTGAAACTTTCGTTGGGAAGTTTTTAACGTATTTTCCAAATTTTTCTTTTGATATTTAGGGTGGGTAAGCATCCAGTAGTAAAATCTATTTTTCCGGCTTGGACTACGAAAATCCGTGTTTTTCCTATAGGCAATTATGTGTCACCTTTTCACGGCCGGGGAAAACATCGAATCTATTTTTTTTTTAGCAAAAGACAGGTTAATCAAAATCATTGTGTACCTATTAGCTCTACAATTAATAGAAATTATGAATTCTAATAATAATAAAAATACCATAAATTATTATTATAAGAAGTTACAAATTAACGTTATCTCATTCATAAAATTAAATTTTTACTTTCACTTACCTATGTATGAAATATATAGTAAGTGGAAGTATTGCGATCGTGAAAAATTTCGACTTCCGGTTTTCAACGGAAATACACGTTTTGGGGTCCCCTGAGTCGAAATAACCAAGTCCCGCGAAATGGTCTGTGTGTGTGTGTGAACAGACTAGCTCAAAAACTATTAACCGTGCAAACCTGAAATTGGGTATTTAGTGTATGTATATGCCCGCGATGTGACAGCAAAAATTACACAAAAATTGGGGGTACTTTATTTTATTAAATTTTTACGTTTTTTTCGATTTTCTCAAAAACGGCTCTAACGATTTTGATTAAACTAAGTATTTGATGTATTAATATGCCCGAGATATGACTGTAAAAATTTCTTGAAAATTGATCAAGGCTTTACTTAATAAATTTTGTATCATTTTCAGGTGTTTATTTTTATTTACTCAAAAACAGCTTTAAAGATTTTGATCAAACTGGGTATTTGACGTATGTATAAACCAAAGATGTGACAGCCAACATTTCATCAAAATTGGTCAAACGGAGGGGGCACTTTATTTCATAATTTTTTTTCTAATTTTTACGATTATCTACCTTTTTTTCGATTATCTCTAAAACGGCTTTAATGATCTTGATCAAATTCGTCATGTTTAATGAAAATTAGATGTTCAATAATATCAGGTAAGTTTTATCAGCATTAAAATTTTCTGAGGGGGCTTAAATGGGGAAGGGGCCTATTTTGTTTTCCTATAAAGTGCCCTTTGTTTTAGTTTATATTGAGAAATTAACTGTCTCTCATCACGCCTAAAAATAAGAAATGGCTAAATATGAAGTATGAAAAAATCAAGTAAACATATACAGGAGAAAAAAATAAAAATATTCCGTCAACTCATAAAAGACCTTGTGCTCACGCATGCGCCGTACGCCTTTAATGACAAACCAATGCGTTATAATTAAAGATGTTCTGTTCATTTAATGAAAATTATTTGTTTCATAGGAACTAAATGAAATATTTAACAAGTACATAGATAATTATAAAATCAGACGACTCTGAGTATTATGCTTGCATTGCCGAATTATCACAAATAAAAACTTTTATTTAACAATAAAAGAAATTAGTGTGTTTTTTTTTTGAGCAAATGAAAACAAAAATAAGAAATGAATGTGGAAAAATGTATAACTTTGAGAAGTGGCAATTAACAAAACACATTAATTTCTAATCTAAGTAGATTGGTAAGTGAAAGTTGTGTGTTGCGCGCACGCACCAAATTTTTATATTTTGATAAGCAGTATTGTAAAACACATACAGCATGGTTTGAGGTTCCCCCTCTCCATGCATGCTCTTCATGACCTGATTCAGATAGAACTTCCTGATATCATCACGTGTTATATTCTGAATTTCATTATTATGTGTTATTTAGCAAAAGATGAATTTGGTACATTTTTGGTCTCTATTGTGATTGTACTAACCCCTATTCCAACTATATTCTTTTAGTACCTTTTACGTTTTTTTTATTTATTTCTAATCTCATCTCTGCTGGAATAATCCAGTATGTGCTGAATGAATGGATCCTTAATACTTACTATAGTCAAATATGAGATGTAAATAATAAAAACTTTAACCCTTCTAAATTCTTTACCAAACAACTTTAAATTTGGTGTAAAGTTCTATTTTAAATCCCGTTGGTTTTTTGATTAGCTGAAACGTTTTTATCTTTATCAGTGAATTTTGATTGGACTGTATTTTAGGGATTAGAATATAATTAATTCAACGCATTAAGAGCTAATGAGCCAAAGCAATGCATGGCCGGATCTAGTCGTTCATTTCTTTACTTTGTTTCTTTATAAATATATGAATATATTATTATTTTATTTCTCAAAATTTAAATAATGAATTGCAGTGCTGTGTCAAATATCTGCCAGAGTGTTTGTCACTGTTGACGGTTAATTGATTTTTTTTTTTTGGACTGGCACTTCATAACTTTGTTGTATTTTTGATGTTGAATGTTATCAATCTGTTGTGGGGTTTTAAAGTGAATTTTTTGAAGTATAATGTTGAATTTGAATATTCAAAGTTATGGATTCATTAAAATGGACGAACCAGTGTATATTCTATCTGTTCATAACAATAAACGAAAACATGAACAGTTACTTAATATCGAACCTATTAAGCAATCTTTGAAAGATAGAATTTGAAGATTTGAAAGATCTCTTCTTGAATTAAGCAACAAGATACTCATTTTTGTACACCTTCTGCTGCAGTTTTAAATCTTAATTGTATTTTCTCCCCAAAATGTCAGCAGAAGTTGTACTTAATCAGTGTGCACTAAACTTAAATGCATTAATTTTATTTATTTTTTTTTAAGAAGAAAAGGGCAATAAAAATGATTGAGAAGAAGGTTTCATCACTTCCACTGGCTTAACAGGGGTTTCCTTAGTAAAGACAGAGTATCTATTACCACTTCATTTAAAAAAAAATTTAAGAAAATTAAACTTCTGATCAATCATTTTCTAAATTTTTTCCACACGTAACAGGTATTCGACAGTATTGAGTTAAAAGCCTAGGCGCTAATTAAATTGAACATTAGTGACAAAAGCATAAATCTTGGTTATATCTGCGACACTTTCTTTTTAAGTTGGTAAAACAGGTATTGAATGTTACGAAACACCTGAATCAAGACTCCAAACATAACAAATAAATAAATAAGTGGAAAAGATATTTTTTTTTTATTACGTTAACATAGCCATTTCTAAACGGGTAACTTATTTTTTCTTCCATTATTCGAATCAGGAAATCTTTTTTTTTCTTCTTGATACACGTTCGAAGCCGGAGGTGCATGCTCGCAGATAACCGGTCATACTCGAACCGGGCGAAAGAAAGCGGATAAGATATGGCTTTATGATGGAAACTGCAAACAACTCTTCAAAGAGAGGTTGCATAAGTGGGAATGGAATGGAGATACTAGATGGAATAGGATGGTATTCAGGGTTTCATGAAGGCATAGAAGCAATGTTATGTTGGCCTGGTTTGTTGGAAACAGATGGCACTGTATTTGAATGGTATCTTTAGAATCTGATAAGTGTGCCTTCCAATAGATAACTCGCTCGACCGTTAGTCTACTTATACTACCAGAGTAGAATAATGTATATAATTAAATGGATCTATCTCAAGATTGTTTCTATTAGATTTAATTATTCTACTATTAAAAATATATACTAAACTATTAATGATATAGTATAGTACCTCTAAACTATGTTCATCGTCATAAAATGTAATTATTTTTTATATCTATAGCAGAGAGAGAGAGAGAAAGAGAGAGAGAAACACTTTATTCAAAAAAGGAATGCTGCTTAGAAGCTAACAGCATACTTTACACTTATCTTAGACTACTTTTAAAATCTTATTGTGATACTATGTAATAATAACCCATATCTTTTATATCCCGATGTTTGTCGGAGGTAAAATCAGAAACTACTCAACCAATTTTGATAAAATTTGGCCCATTGTATGTAGTTTTTTCCTACTTAAAAGATAGGATACTTTTTATCATGATTATTGACCTCATTATTTCTTTTTTCCTAATCAAATTCTTATAATACTACAGTTGAGTTTGATTATTTGTAAGTTCTAATAAATTTCCAACTGATGGCTGTGTAAATTGATTTATTGACACAACACTTCATTTTCTTTCGATATTTAGTGAGGGTAAGCATAAATCTATTTTTTCCGGCCTGGGCTAGGAAAATCCGTGTTTTCCCCATGGAAAATTATGTGTTGCCTTTTCACGGATGGGGGAAAACATGGAATCTATTTGTTTTTAGCAAAAGCCAGGTTAACCATTGTGCACCTCTCAGTATAACCTCTTCATTGGATATCTCATAATCAATATATATTATAAAGCAAAGTGTACAATGTGCGTGCCGAAAAGGCTCAAAAACCGACTCAACGCACGTTTAAGAGAGTTATGTCAGCGTGTTGCTATAAAACCCATAACGGAGAAGAAGGTTTCTGTTTTTCTGTTAAGGGTGTAAAATTGAAGAGAAAAGGACTGGAATTTTAAGACTCTCGCACCATTTAATTAGCCTCTCTGAGATTGAGATACGAGGTTATGAATGAAAAATGTAGTTCGAGCTCCAGGCTACCAGGAAGCGCTAGGGTGCGTTTCACTCAATGTTTATTGTTCAGTTTGTAAAGTTTAAATATTTTTTCAGCTGTTCTTTTTAAATTACTTTTAAAATTGTTTCACCATTTCTTTCTAAATAAAATAATGATTTTACATATCTGCAATCAATTAAAAAACCGACTGGATACCTTAAAAAATTAATTTTCTCATAAGAAGGTTAATTGATTTACACATTATATTTAATCAGTATATAACATCTACTTAAGTAAATTTAATGCAATATGACTGAACATTTTTTAGTAGTACAGTGAGCGAAATAAACAGACATAAAGCAAAAAAGAAGAGCTGAATTGACTGATTATAAATCGAAAATAAAAAGTTTGAAGTGTTCTTATTGTATGCAATTATGAAAAATGGTTTTATTACTATGTATGATGAGCATTCCAGCTGATAAAATGACTAACTCCAATTACAGCATTTTTTCAATAAGATTTTATCACCCCTCATAGTTCAGGATAAAAAGAAATATAGGAAATATAGAAATATAGGATTCAGAATCACAGAAACCATCAAAAACGATGCATGACTCGACAAAGTTGCAGCAAAATTAATTGTTTATTCGCCATTTTCAGCCCCCTTGAAAGTATATAGGGTTCCTTATTTGGGCGGACTCTGCAGATCTCGAATTTTAGTATTGATAATATGTTAAAAGTTTCAAGAAACTGTTAATTTTGTTCTATATTTCCTTTAATTGTAAAGTCTTTCTGTTATTGAAACTACCACACAACTACCGGAGCGAAGCCGGGCACCCTAGCTAGTTAATTAATAAGTATTAGAGCAAAAGATTAATTTGGTACATTTCTGCTAACTGTCTATTTTGATTATACTAAATCCTGTTCCAATTATATTCTTTATTAGTTCATTTTACATGTGTCATTAACTAACAAACTATGGCCAAATATAAGATAATAAAAAGTAGTACCTTTAAAGTATAGTAAAAAATAAAACCTTTAACCCATCTAAATTCTTTGCCAAACAATAATAAATTTGGCGTAAAGTGCTATTTTAAATCCCGTTAATTTTTAGATTAGCTGAAGCGTTTTCATCTTTATCAGAGAATTTCGATTTCATCATAAAAAATAATAGGATATAACTAATTCAACGTATTAAGGTCTGGCCACACATGTCCGCACCGGATCCGCACCGTAGCAATAATATAGGTTATGTTCAGAATATTTTTAATTTAACTTACATGTTACCTTTAGTTATGCCTAAAGTTCAGGCCACACATGTCAGACAAAGGCCTTTTTAGGCATAACTAAAGGTAATATGTAAGTTAAATGAAAAATATTCTGAACATAACCTATATTAATGCTACGTTGCGGATCCGGTGCGGACATGTGTAGCCAGACCCTTATAGCTACTGAGCCACAGCAACGCGTGGCAAGGTCTGCTCGTGCATATATAAAGTACATTGTGATAATTTTTATTATTATTATTGCTCTCTTGAATTGCTATAAATACACTACTAATACATTCATACGCATATTACTGAACAAGAATTCAAAGAATCACTAAAAAATATCAACAATTGCATCAGATTCATAATAAAATATATTAATCACCAGCTACCATAAAAAACGAAAAAAAAAAAATAATCAATACTTAAGAATCATATAAAATAAAATAAAATATTTAAATTTAACAAGCCATTAAGTTTAATTAAAAGTATTAAGTAATACATAGATATACATAGACCTCCAATAATTCAGAAAAGAAGGCACCATAAATGGATCCGAAACCGAAGATATGAGGCTGACTGGAAAAAATATGCCAAATCGCATCACAAAACACATTTTCTCATTAATATCATTTGCTTTTAATTCAAATAAGAACAACCATTCTTGGCATCTCACTGTTGCCCTAGGATTTTTAAAGGGAGTAAAACATCATTGGCTATGCCGTCCATCGTATAGGACGTAAAATTGTATATATACTACGTATATACTTCAAAGTATATATAACTTCAAGAAATATCTTTTACAAACTCTCCTCCCCCCTTAAAAAAAATCATGATACTTTTACATGATTATAATGCTGTCAAAACTGGAAGTTTTTGACTTCAAATAGAAACCGGATTCGGAGTAATGTGTTTTGTTATCAACATTGGCGGATCCAGGGGGGGAGGGGGGCTGTGGGGGCTGCAGCCCCTCCCTTTGGAAAATTTTTCGTCATTTAAAGATAGAATTTGACCTTCCTTAATGTAAGGAAGAAAGTTAAAGAACAAATAATGTGCAGAACAAGTAGAATTTTAGTTGTGGGAAAGGAATATAAAGGTAAAAAAGGTGATTAGCAGATCCAAAGGAAAGGCTGTGGGGCTGTAGCCCCCCCCCTTTAGGACTGCAGCCCCCCCCCCCTTTACGATCGGCTGGATTCGCCCATGGTTATCAATGATCTATCCTCCCATCTATTCCTTTACTTTTAATCTATTGTAAATATTTAAATATTATAAATTTTACTTCAGCTTATTCATATTCCTGTTGAGTAGGGTCTTTCTGGACAGCTCGTAGAAGTTCCAGAAGTTCGGTACGTACTGGTTGTCACCGAGTCTGCTCTTCAGCACGTTCTGGATATCACCGAGGTCGCACCAGTTGAGGTCCCATATGTTGCTCTCGCCTTCCACCTGCAATCAGGTAATCAACGCAGGTAATGAACTCAGGTAACCCCGACCACTAGGTACGATTGTATTACCACGATGTGGATGTAACAGATCGTAACTCCCAAAAACACTGAAATTTCACCTTATCTGCGGTTTCCTTGTAAGAACTCATCCACACATAATAACAATCAACAACCGGCACTATCCAGTGATTTAGTAATTATTTAAGTCGAGAGAAAAAAATCTTTATTATCGTAAAACTTATGTGATTTTAAACAATTTTTATAAACGAAAAATTATAACTCACAATGTCTGACAAACAATAAAAAATCACATAATTAACAAGGTTACAAAAAGTATCAACTTGTAACGACACAGTAACACCAAAGTAACGATATGATTCCATCTTCAGAGCAAGACTAACTCTCCAGCCCATCGCTCCTTATATTTAGTCTGAATAAGAACAGTATAGAAGGTTCCAGACAAGCGTAGATTATTCTCGAACAGGTCTAAAACTCTTTTCAAACATTTTTTTTTTTCACGTTAAATTATTGGTTTTGTAACTTGGTACGGAAAAAAGATATATCCCTCTTTAATTAGCTATCTTTTTTTTTTTTTTTTTTTTTTTAACGACTTTATTTACAAACTTTTGTTCATATATCGTCTCAAAAAAGAACTTTATTCCAAATCGTCTCACTGTCCTTCCCGCAAAAACTCGCACAGCCATTCCCGAGTTAACTCCCTCTATCCATTGCTTCTTTGGTCGGCCTCTCTTTCTTCTTTCTTCCGGGTTGAATTCCAGCATACATCTTGGGCATATTTCAGCTCCCATTCGCATCACATGCACAAACCAACTAACTTTGTTTCAATAGAGTGCAATATAGTTTCTTCTTGATCAATATTCCTTCTTATTTCTGCGTTAGGGACGTGATTCAGCCTTGAAATTCTACTACTCCTTCTCCAATAGTCCATTTCCATCGCTAACAATGCTTTTTCTTCTCTCCTTTTTATTGTCCACGTCTCAGTACCATAGAGGACAGTACCTTCTATTATGGATTTATATTTGCGTTTTTTGGTTTTTAAAGATACCTCTTTACTCCATAATACAGAATTCAATCAGTTTCCCATGCTCCCAAATACTTGAATTTTGGGCAGCTATTTAATACCCAATTCTCTAATTGAAGACAATTTCTATTACCAAAGAAAAAATGGCATGTCTATCAAGGATATTGATTAATATTTTTTGTGAGTTATTTATTTTTTTTAAATGGAATTTTCTACTGACTTCCATGTTTTTTCCTCAGGTTAAAAATATTAATACAATAATAATTATTAAGAACAATTACAATACAAAAAACAAAAACGTATGATTTAAAATAGTTCTAGACTTGTTCGTGTATGTTCAAGAATCGTCTACGCTTTTCGGGAACCTTCTAGAATGTTCTAATTCAGACTAAATATAAGGAGCGATGGACTGCAGACTTAATCATGCTCTGAAGATCATATGATTACTTTTGTGTAACTGTATGACAATAGAATACTTTTTGTAAACTTGTTATTAATTTGAGTGTTTATTGTTTGTCTTGTGAATTATTATTTTTGTCTAATAAAAAATATTTAAACCCCAAATAATGGTAAAATTAAATATTTATATTATAATAAACATAATCAATATATATTATAAAGCAAAGTGTACAATCTGCGTGCCGATAAGGCTCAAAAACGCCTCCACGTACGATTAAGTAAGTTATGTCGTCGTTTGGCCGTATAACTCCTAACGGAGAAGAAGGTTTCCGTTTTTCTCTGAAGGGAGTAAAATTATAGAGAAAGGGACTGGAATTTTAAGCCTCTCGCACTATGTAATTAGCCTAGCTAAGAATGACTTACGAGTTTATGAATGAAAAATTTAGTTCGAGCTCCAGCCTACCAGGAAGCGCTAGGGTGCACTCAATGTTTATTGTTCATTCATCCAGTTCAGTTTGTAAATGTTATGTATTTTTACAGCTGATTTTTTTAAATTACTAAAAAAAAAAGTGATAATAATTAGTTTATCCTTTGCTTTCAAAATAAAATAATGATTCTACATCTCTGCAATCTATTAGAAAACCAACTGGATTCCTTAAAACATTAATTTTCTCATAAGAAGGCTAATTAATTAACACATTACATTTAATCAATATATAATACATTCTTAAGTAAACTTAATGCAAGATGAGTGAACATTTCTTAATAGTACTGTGAGCGAATAAAAATAGACATAAAAAAGAAGAGATAAATTGACTGAATATAAATCGAAAATAATAAGTTTGAAGTGTTCTTATTGTATGTAATTATGAAAAAGAAGTTGGTTTTCACTTTGTAATAGTAGTAAGATCCGAGATCTGCTGAGTCCGCTCAAATTACGGGGGATATCTTAAGGGTTGTTGAAATGGAAGAAAGGTCTTAAAAAAAAATTCTATGAATCTTCGGTAGTTTCTATCCTTCTGGATCTAATAGGACCATCACAGTAGTCGGCGCTTAAGTTGTACTCGAAATATAATATTTTTAAATGAGATATCAGATTTTTCAACTATAACCTAATAACTTATTATCTGCTGACTGCTTGGAATGGGCTTATACGATTCAGAATCACAGAAACCATCAAAACGATGCATAATTAATTGTTCATTTACCATTTTCAACCCCAAATAAAGAATATAGGGTTCCTTATTTGGGCGAACTCTGCAGTTCTCGAATCTTAATATTGATACCAAGTTAAAACCGAAGTTTCAAGAAGGGGCTAATTTTGTTCTTTATTTCCTTTAAGTTTAAAGTTTTTCTGTTATTAAAACTACCACAAATACCGGAGCGAAGCCGGGCACCCTAGCTAGTTATATTATAATGAACATACCTGGTTCCAACCCCTGTCTCTAAGAACCTCCCTCACGACAATGCTTGCAGACTGGGCTTTGTAGCGAAGGAGCTTAATACCCTGCTTGTTCCGCTCACAGACAATCTGGTTATCTGTAACAAAATATATAAATTGTATAATTCATATATATATATATATATATATACATATAATAATATTGTAATACTTCCATGAGTTAAACAATTTTTATTCAAAGAAAAAGAACAATTTTCAATTACGAAAACACAAATCTTCGAACGGGTTACAAAAATTATCACTCTGTAACACAGAATCAACGGCTTTGCTCAGAGACCTCTAATCTCTGGGTGTCTCAAGGAAACTGACCAGGTTGGTAAAAATGACAATGAAAGATACAAGATGCGGGGTGAAGCTTCAGGGGGTACTATCCGATGAATTTCAGATACAACAGGAATCATGCAAGGAGACACGAAGGACCGACACTCTTTAATACGAACTTGTAAAAAGCTGTCCGTGCCATCAGGACAAACCCGGGAGGCACAATATTTAACCGTCTAACACAGCACCTCGCATATGCAGATGATTTGGAGGTAATGGCCAGCTGCATTAGCAGGAGCTTTAGAAGAGTTCGAGGAGGCAGCTGCGGCTAGGGGACTTAATATAAATGAAACGAAGATTTTGGCAATTTTTGGCAGATCGAGCTTAAACATTTTCTGTGTCCCTCCTATTGTGGTTGCACTCTTTGTCATATTGATTTTTGACTCTATAACTCAAATTTATCCCCAACTAAAGCCCTTCGACCTTTACTTACAGTCATTTTTTTCAAGAGTTATACAACTATATTTTCTGGCGTGGAATTTGGTTACACTGACTCTAAGCTGATGCGATTTTTTCGCACGTACCAGGCAGTAATTTTTTATTCCATTTTTTATTGCCCAAACGTGCGGATCTAGATGTGAGCCAAGCGAAAAAAAACAAAAAACTTATTGGTCTTTTATTCTCGACAATCTTTGCCTAACAATGTTATTAACGTTCGTTTAATCCCATTACATGCTATCAAAGTTTTTTTTTTTTTTTTTTTTTTTTTTTTTTTTTCAAAAGCTGTCACTTCCGACATTGAGCCCATCTCCGATGAGGAATGCAGCAAGCTTTCGCCAAGGTACCTACTGAGGTGATTCAACAGCTGCTTGCTACTACTAATAGGATGCAATTCCCCCCTGTCATCGTGGGCTGGATCCATTCACATTTTGCAATCCTTATTCGAATATAATCTTCAATGGAATGGACCATTTTGTACGAGAAAACGGCCTTTCTTGCACTCTTCGTGCGCCTCTTTTCCTTAAAATATTATGTAAAAGCCGCCCATGAAACCATTTTAGGACCTCAAGCAAGCACGACTTGCCAATAATTTGCCTATCCCATATTTGAGCTGAACATCTCTATATAAAAATTTGAATAATCCGTATAAATAGATACTTTCAAATGAATAAATCGTGATACTTCTCTTATATCACTTAGAATACCATTATTTAAAAACATACGGTGTGATGCACACGACATGCAACTTTCACCTACCAACTTATGTACTTGGAGTAAAAACCGACGTAATTGATGATTGTTTGACCCCAATTTAGAAAATTTCCTTATCCAGGTATAATTAGCATATGGATTTTTAACGAGTACCTGACACCGTACAGGCTCGGGACCTCCATTTTACGTCCTATCCTAGGGATGGCATAGCCAAGGATTTTTTACTCCCATTAAAATGGTAGGTACTCACTTATAAAACGTAAGTGTAAATGCATCTCAAGAGACACAAATTTATTGGGATAAGCAATATGTTGCGAATTTCCTGAAAAAAAATATTCAGTCACTTTAGTTTAAATCGGGTTAAGAAGTTCTGAGCCAACAATAGTGTTTCATGTAATTTATTCACCTTTCTGTAATCGTAAAAAAAATATTCAGATTCCGTTTAAATATGACATATTCTCATTCACATTGGGTCACCAGTGTTTATAGGATAGGATAGGGGTTTTAGGGCGATAAATATCGCGATTATTACGCCCGACCAGTGTTTATAATTGTTACTGCTGAATTCCTAGTATTCCTATTGGTAACCTTAGAATTTTTTCTAAAGGAGTGAAAAATCCTTGGTTCTGCAGCCCTACGTATGGGACATAAAATGATGGTGTAGAGCCTGTGCTATGTAAGGTCCTAGTTAGAGATCCCTATCTAAATTATATCACCCCAGACATAATTTTTGAGACCATTTAACGCAGATTCTCTCATTGCCTCTACATTGTCCTCATTTATATGTTATTTCCATTGAAATATAACAAATAAATAAAACTACAAAACAAATATTTATTGTATTATCACATCCTTCGATTGCGTGACCGTTCAAATCTCATATCTTGTAATAGCAACCCTAAAAAAATAAAAAATCCATTCGACTCTCAAAAACGTTAGAGCACGAAGTAATAAATATTCGTTATCATCGTACATCCTTTATTCGGGAAAGTTCTGTCACGCTTACATATTTCCATCCTAGATTGACATGGAATCGAAATAACAATCGATTGATTGATAGATCCAGAGCGGGAGAAAGACGACACACAGAGAAAGGTAGAAAGTGGAGAAAAGAGAAATGGATAAAGGAGGCTATCTTGAGATTACTTCGTCAAAGCATGGCCGTACCGTATGCTATAGCAGGCTAACCTCTGCAGGGTCCTCAATGTCTCCCTGAGTGGGTCAGTGGATTTCTGGACTTCATGGTATCAATCCGCATTTGCGATCTTTGAATTATGAATATAATACTAAATCGAGATATTGAATGCTTTATTTCACTCTAGCTAGGGTGCCCGGCTTATCTCCGGTAGTTGTGTGGTAGTTTTAATAACAGAAAAACTTTAAAATTTAAGGATATATAGAACATAATTAGCACCTTCTTGAAACTTTGGTTTTAACTTGGTATCAATATTAAGATTCGAGAACTGCAGAGTCCTCCCAAATAAGGAACCCTATATACTTTATGAGGGGTTGAAAATGGTAAATGAACAATTAATTTTAATAACACTTTGTCGAGTTATGCATCGTTTTTGATGGTTTATGTGATTCTGAATCGTATAAGCCCATTCCAAGCAGTCAGCAGATAATAAGTTATTAGATTATAGTTGAAAAATCTGATATCTCAGTAAAAAATATTATATTTCGAGTACAACTTAAGCGCCGACTACTGTGAAGGTCCTATTAGACCCAGAAGGATAGAAATTACCGAAGATTCATAGAAACTTTTTTTTAAGATCTTTCATCCATTTCAACCTCCCTTAAGATATCCCCCCGTAATTTGAGTGGACTCTGCAGATCTCGAATCTTACTACTATTACAAAGTGAAAACCAGCTTATTTTTCATAATTACATACAATAAGAACAATTCAAACTTTTTATTTTCGATTTATATTCAGTCAATAAATCTCTTCTTTTTTTTTATGTCTGTTTTTGTTCGCTCACTGTGCAATTAAGAAATGTTCACTCATATTGCATTAAATTTACTTAGGTATATATGTTAAATGTAATGTAATGTATTGATCAATTAGCCTTCTTATGAGATAATTAATTTTTTAAGGAATCCAGTTGGTTTTCTAATAAATTGCAGAGATATAATCATTATTAGAATCATTATTTTGTTTTGAAAGCAAAGAATAAACTAAATATTATCGCTTAATTTTTTATTAATTTAAAAAGAACAGCTGAAAAATATATAACCTTTACAAACTGAACTGGATGAATGAACAATAAACAGTGAGTGAAACGCACCATAGCGCTTCCTGGTAGCCTGGAGCTCGAACTAAATTTTTCATTCATAAGCTCGTATATCAATCTCAAATAGGCTAATTACATGGTGCGGGAGGTTTAAAATTCCAGTCCTTTTCTCTTCAATTTTACACCCTTAAGAGAAAACGGAAACCTTCTCCGTTAGGGGGTTTAATGGCTACATGACGACATAACTTAATCGTACGTGGAGTCGTTTTTGAGCCTTATCGGCACGAACATTGTACACTTTGCTGTATAATATATATTGGTGATTATTAATATCACATTTTCTGACTGGTACGAATAAAAAGATCAACAGAAAAAACAATCATGTATAATATAATTAGAGATGGGATTTTCATGTATTTACATATTTTCTTCTGAGGCCTAGAAATGCATGTATATATGCATCCTAAATGGTTTTTAATATGAAATAAACCATTTTTATTTTCCATTATTTTTGTGTTATTTAAATATTTCTACATATATTTCGATAAATGCATATTTTGACCATATTTTACTACTGTTAGGAAAAGAACAATAATTTACATTAAAATTATTATTAGTTATTTACTTGTTTTACGTATATTCAATCGATACCTAGAATAAATAAAGTGTAAAGCAGACAATGAACGTAGGGGATTAAAAAAAATCTTGGAAAATCAGAAGGCACAAAGCAATATAGACAGTTCTCAAAAATTTTGATCCTCATAGATTACATAGATGCCTCATCCTTGAGAATACTTAGGGTAAACTATACAGTTATTGGCACCCTTAAGACGACATTTCTGTGGTTAAATTTAAAAAAATACTTTTTATGAAGGGATGAAATAGAAACTTCCTATAGTTCCTCATTATCTACCTGATAAAGACTCAAGAGGTTTTTTTGGATCAATAGTTCAATAGTTTTACAATATGGCAATATTTATTGTAGATATAGACTCATGTATATCTTGTAATAAAATTATGACTTGTTTACCTATTTCTTTTAGTTAAAGTTGAGGTGCCAGTAACTTTACCGAGTGCCAATAATTGTGTGGTTTACCCTATATTGCCTCACTTGCTTTATAAATTTAGTGAATAGTTCATACCTACTGTGTAAAATGCCAAAAAAGGAATGAAAACAGAAAAGTGTGTGCAGAGTTTGCTGAACTCTTAAACATTTAAATGCGACAGTCCTGTATTGTTTGTGCTGCCAAATTCGCACCCTACAGGTGAGTCGACTTGGAAAAATCGTTCAGCAAATACAAAGCTTTACTTCGACCGAATCGTGGTCGATTTTTGGAAGAAAATCTTGGAATGCTTCCTAGTTATGTAACGTTTTTGATGGTGAAGATGAGGAAGTTTTATATGTGTTCTTACATAGAGAAAAATTTCATTTTTTTTTTTTTTTTTTTTTTTTTTTTTATATACAGTGAAACCTCTCGCTAAGGACCACTCCCATTAAAGGACACCTCTGTTTATGTTTAACTTTCAATTGCACTGGCGCAGGATATACAGAAACAATACTTTTGAATCCTCTTTTTAAGGGACACTCTAGATAGAGGACACGGACAGAGAAAATTGCCTGAAAATGGGTTTTCAGACTTCTAGTTAAAGGACAGTGTAAAAATTTTTTCAAACATTTTCCGAGAATGCTTAGTCTTTAGTCCAATTCATCTAACACTCAGTAAACAGAGTCACTTCCTGTCCTTCCCCCTTTTCTACAGAACATTGCGTAGGGTGAACATTTATTTTCATTTTGAACCAGTTTATTAAAAATCATTGAACTAACAACATGTCTCCGACACGTAAAAGGTTTTCATTAAAAGAAAAAAAGGAAATCATTGATGAGTACGAAAAAAGTGGCCGGCCAAGTGTACAGATCCTTTTAGAGTCTAATCATCAAAAAGATGTAAGGCAATTAACTTTGGAAAGTTTTTTAAACCCGCTGGTACTTAGACATTTCTTCAGTTTGCTCTCTTTTATGTAATTGTTTTATTGAGACCCAATTCTGTTATGGTAAAGCTAAATTGTAATAATCTTCAAATCAAATCTATCAACTTTTGTGAGTGAAATTTCTTTAGTAAGTTTTTGCAGTATGTAAATTCAGTTTTTGTTTGCTATAAAACCATTTTTCAATAAAAGCATTGTACGTATTTTAATTTGAACCAATGTACCACTATTACATCTACATACCATACATACGTACCACTATTACATCTACATACGTACCACTATTACATATGTAGGTACTTACTATTTTATGTATTCTTTTAAATATTAAACAAAATTTAATAAACCTCTACTTTAAGGACACCTCTCATTAACGGACAATAATTGAGTCACCCTGGATGTCCCCTATTTAGAGGTTTCACTGTATAAGTCTTTAAATGCAGATTTATTTTTTATGTGAATACTGAACTTTTGGAATATTTTAATTTTTTTTTTCATATTTTCATTACATATATTTGCTAATATACCTACATATTTATATACATATTTTAAAATTTGTATTATATAAAAATCCTATCCCTGATAATAATTAAGGCTTAACGAACCCGGAGGTTCGATGCCGACACCACCACTCGGTCCCTGCACACCTCCATCCACCGAAAGCCATCCAGACCCAACTTCGACTGATCTGCCTTACCGCAATCCTCCCACCTACGTCTCGGCCAACGCCTCGTACCTTACCCAGTCGGTCCCGTGCTTATTAATCTTTAAGGTATCCGCTCACAACCGAGTTTCGCTATTGTACATGTCCATTTTATTCGCCACGCTTCAATCACAACCTCTACTATATTTACAGAATATAGTTCTCTCAGTTCGGCTTTGTGGAAACGTCTAAATTCTCCGGTTGATTCGACCCTCTTCTGTCCAAATAGTTACAAACTCAATGCTTTATTTCCAAAAACCCTCAGCTTTTGTTCATCTCTCAATGTTAGCAGCCACATATCGCATCCATAAAGGACCATAGGAAGAATAATAATTTTGTAGAATAGTAATTGTAAATCCTAATTTTTACTTTCACTTACCTATATATGAAATATATAGTAAGTGGAAGTATTGCGATCGTGAAAAATTTCGACTTCCGGTTTTCAACGGAAATGCACGTTTTGGGGTCCCTGAGTCCAAATAACCAATGCTCTGTGTGTGTGTAAACAGACTAGCTCAAAAAATATAAACCGTGCGAACCTGAAATTAGGTATTTAGTGTACTTATATGCCCGCGATGTGACAGAAAAAATTTCATCAAAATTGCTTAAAGTTATGGGGTACTTTATTTAATAACTTTTTACGTTTTTTTCGATTATCTCAAAAACGGCTCTAACGATTTTGATTAAACTGAGTATTTGATGTATTAATATGCACGAGATATGACCGTAAAAAATCATCAAAATTGATGAACCGGAGGGGGGGGGGACTTTACTTAATAAACTTTGTATCATTTTCATGTATTTTTTTTTTTACTCAAAAACGGCTTTAGCGATTTTCATCAAATTCGTCATGTTTAATGAAAATTAAGTGTTATTTATTATCAGGTAAGCAGTATCATTATTAAAATGTTCTGAGGGGGCTGTTTGTTGTTTCCTATACAGTGCCTTTGTTTTTGTTTATATGGAGTAAGCTCTCTCGTTACGCCTAAAAATAAGAAATGGCTAAATATGAGATATGATAAAAACCAAGTAAACATATAAAGGAGAAAAAAAAGAAAAATATTCAGTCAAATCATAAAACACGTTGAGCCCACGCATGCGTAGTACGCCTTTAATGGCAGACCATTGTTCATAATTAAAGTCGTTCTGTTTATTTAATGGAAATTATTTGTTTCATGGTAACTAAATGAAATTTTCAACAGGTACATAGAGAATTATAAAATCAGACGACTTGGAGTATTATGCTTGCATTGCCGAGTTATGACAAGTAAAATCTTTTATTTAATAATAAAGTAAATTAGTTTTTTTTTATCGAGCAAATGAAAACAAAAATAAGAAATGAATGTGGAAAAATGTGTAACTGAGAAGTAGCATTAACAAAACGCACCAATTTCTAACTTAAGGAGGTTGGTAAGTGAAAGTTGTGTGTTGCGTGCACGCACCAGATTTTTAAGTTTCAGGATAGAAGCCGGGAGCTAATCGATTTCGATACTGAAAAGTAGCAAGAATTTCCGGCTTTCAATCTAGCCTTCATTTCCTCATCAATTTCGTTTAGTCTAGTTAACATCTAGCTGCTCCTAAATATCTACGTTTCTCTGCGTGTTCAAACATATTCCCTACTACATTAATATAAGCAAAATCGTCAAAAATTCTACGACTAACCATATATTTTCTCTTATCCGGGTTTATTTTCCGCCTAAGTTCTTGACCGGCTTTAATCAACGTTTTTGTATTTAATTGTGGAAATAAATTATGTACACTAACGTTTATTTCGTTTAAAGCTGAATAATATATTTAAAATGATATAGTAATATGTAAAATGTAGATGATGTAAGCTTGGGAAAAAAATCATCCATTACGAGAGTATCCTAAAGCAGAACAACACCTCCGCCTACGTAGAAGTGATGATTTTGCAACGTCAGTTTTTCTTCCCGGGCCTAAACAAGTGCAATGTCGCAAGATCCACCCACTACTCACAAACAGTTGTCATTGTTTCGCCTAATTTTTTCCGCTTACATTTCTTCTAATTAAATCACAACCGAGACGTTATGGTTCCAATAACCTCACGTGGCAATTGCTATTCCTATCATCATTGTAGGCTTTAAGATGTCTATAATGCATTCATTCGAGGATTAAATAATTAAAAATTTAAAAAGAAACGAATTAAAAAGTAAAAAGTAAACGAAAAATTCAAGAGAGGAGATCTATCATCCACCTTCTTTTTAGTCACCTTATAACCTTCTCTTATTGTGTACTTGCAATATAACAAAAAAGCGTGGATAAAGAGTTCCTATGTGTTGTTCAATAGTTGATTTTTGAAAGTGTGTATGCAGTGTTTGGTTCCTTACGTGTCTGTGAGCGTCCGTAATTAGTCTTAAAATTTTGGTTTGAAAAGTTTGTAATTTTTGTAAGAGCGTCTTTTTAGCTGAGCCGAAAATCTGTGAGACGCATGTACAAATGGATTTTAGTAAGTAAGGTGTACGTATTCAATTTTTGTCTAATTCTCAATTTGGACAAAAACAATATAATAACCGACCATCAATTCGGTTTTCGTACTTCACATTCAACAAAATAAAAAATTACAAAGAGTTACTGACTACATTTCTTGAGCATTTGAGCAAAAACATTTGAAATTGAAAAATTTATTCAAACACATTTTATCTACTAATAATTAAAAAAGAAATCTTATTCACCAATAAATTCAATTATATTGTAATTAATGAAGAAAATCACGATTACTCCAGTAAATAATCAACGTAAAGAATTCGTTGAGAGATGAATCCGTCTTTCGCATTAACGAAATTGAAGCTAAGAACAATACCTTCATTAAACTTTTTTCAGACATATTTGCCAAAGCGAGAATGGAATGTTTCAACAAAACGATATATAAACAACATAATATAACTCAAATGAAACACTTTGTACCAAAGAAACCGCAAGAAAAAGAAACTACAATACTAAGTTCGCGTCTCGCAGTGACCTTTAAAGGGAGTAAAAATTCTTGAGTATGCCGTCCCTCGGATGGGACGTAAAATGGAGGTCCCTATCCTGTACGATGCCAGGTACTCGTTAAAGATCCCTATGCTAATTATACCTGGAGAGGCAAAATTTAGGACCCACACTGTAGAATCGTCCAATTAGCCTTAAAGGCAAAAAGTGATGTTAAACAAACAAATAACTACCTGCATATACTATAATGAGTTGAAATTAAACGTATTAATAGAAATTATTATAAATAATTTTCAAGAAAAGGTATACAAATATACCTTAGGAATAGCATTTTAATTTATTTCATAAGGAAAAGATTAGAGCAAGAAGTGTCCGAGTGGGCTAAAGCGTGCCAATGACAACCGTATGACAGAAGAAATTTGAGATTTGTTGTCTCGACTGCTTGCTAAGAGGTAAGGGAATCGAAATTTTAAAAATGAGGGCAAATGGTGAAAATAATGAAGACCCTAAAAATCAAGCGTTTTAGACCAGAAGAAAAAAATATATAATTCGGTCAAACTTCTATGTATTGACAGAACCATGTACCAAATAACTGCTGTCGTTGATCTTATTATTTATGAAGTACTTCGCTTTTTTATTTCTTTTGGGATTTTTCAGGAAATTCCAATTTAAAAGAAATTCTTTTTTTCAGAACAGAAAATGAGTTTAGGAGCTCTAGTAAAGTAGGAGAAGAACTACTTCCGGCAAGTTCTGGAATTTCATCTTGGGTGTAATCATATAATCTTGCGTCCATCAATCAAGTTGGAGTGACACTTGTGTCGTGGTAACTTTGAAATTCCCAAACTACATGCTTAGCACCCAAACAGTCAAACAGAAATTCAAACGTTTCGATATTGATGCCATTGATGTTTAGAAAATAGTTAACTCGATATTGAAGGAAATCCTTTCAATCCTCAAGATCTTTTTGAGAAAAAATAATAATGAAAAACATTAAAATGGAGTTGACTGGTTTCGGAAGGCAAAATCTTGTTTGAGATAAAAGAAATATCTAAATCGATTAAAAAAATTATTATTCGATTTATTTATTGACTACCCGAGTAAGAGTAAGAGGTTTCGTTTGCTGACAAACTTAAACTATAAATTTACAAACTGACCGAATTGTATAATCTTATTGTTAGTAATAAATGGGAATTCCCGTCTATTTAAAATTGTAATAGGAGATATTTACAGTTTAGAAATGTAGGTCGCTAGGATATTGTTAAAGCAATCAGAATACTTCGGAATTCATTACGGTACTAATTCACGATTCTAGATAAAACTGTCTAGGTTAATTTGAAAAGAAATTGTGCCCTTTTTGCGATCTTAGTGAATAGTTTGGCTAGCCTACAAGTTGACTAGCTCTTTTCCTGCAGTAATATCGAAAAATAGAATAAAAATATTTATTATCGGATTTGAAATAACAAGAATAAACGTGGATTACTGATGACTAACAGACATATTGTAGCATATAGTAAAAGTTGTTACCAACTTATAATTAATAAAAAAAAAACATTAATAACTACGATTAATAAAGAAAGATGCTCTTGAAAAAGTGTAATTTGATTGACCATGTCGAAAATAATGTTAATATGACAACACGAGCAGGAATGAAAATCAAACGGTACAGCGAATTAATAAAAAATACTGCTTTGATGATCCTTGAAACTTTAACAACTGGTGCGCATACAGGAAAGAATTTCGGGGGGGGGGCTTGTTTAGGAAAAAAACAAACATATATAAAAAATTGAAACAGCACAATTATTAACTTTCAATAAATGATGAGGACTTCACACAATCATATAAATAAATACTACTACATCAGAAAATTTGTAAAAATTAGATGCGTAAATAATTTTTTTTTTTTTTTATTGGTCCTCCCCTTCCTCGCCTGTCAGGCTATACGGGGTTTCCCGGGCCAGGGGAGAGGGTAGGGGATTGATGCCGAGAATTATTAAATGTCCCCTGGCTCCAGGTTTTGAACTTGCTATCTTTCAGTTCTCAATCATACGTTGCCATGGGCAAATAAATAAATGTTAATTTATACCACGAATGTGGTTTTTGCCTAAATTTAGGGGGAGGGGGAATTAATCCACAATGTTTTCACACTGGAGCCGGCCCTGGTTAACAGGATTGGTTAAATTAAAAAAAAAATGATAAAAAACGAATTTAATATAAAACCGTACGAAATTAGTAAGAAATTATTCCAGTTCTATATTTTTTTGTTCGGTTAACGTCCCTTAATGCTGCTAAGGCTAACGAAAGTCGTAAATTTTGGCTATCCAGGTTTCATTAGGATAGGGGTCTTTAACGAGTACCTGACATCGCACAGGCTCGGGACTCAATTTTACGTCATATCCGAGGGACGGCACACAGTGGTTGAAAGGCGGAAAAAACCTATTTTTTTGAAGGTATTGGAATATTCTTTTTCTTTTCATTATTAATTAATAGAATAGTTACCTGACAAATTCCATAAATTTATTCGGAGATATTCTGATTTTTAAACTTGTTAGGACCCTTTGAAAATCAATCATTGAAAAAGTTTATTTTTCAACGGAAAATTTATAACACTATAATAATTTTTACAACTCGCATTTTTGTTTCTTAGAGCGATTTTCCTTCATAATCATGAAAAGCGATCTCACATAATCCATAAATAAAATCCCGAATAAATGCAATAGAATTAACACAAAACATTTTTTTGGTAATCCATATTTTTCAAGCGCAGCCGAGCGCAGTTTTAAAATCCAATTTTTTAGGAAGAAGATTCATTCAAGGAAATATTAAAACATATTCTAGCTGCGCCCACCTGCGTCTGTACATGTGGGATTTTTTTTTTAAATTGAAATACCAAAGCTATTTCGTGCAGTTTATTCGCTATGGAGCTTATGCTTCTATTTAGGATATTACTAATCGTTTAGTAAAACATCATGCCTTACTTACCAGGTCTGTAGCATCATTTATAAAGACAGTCTGAATCGTTATTAGATCGATAATAAATCAACTTTTTCACCTACCGTGATTTTAGAATGAATTTGGAAATTATTAATAATAAGTTTATTAACATGACATCCGATAACTTAAAGGCTTCAGCACTTTTCATTTTTAAGCATCCATTTGTTTTTATTTGCTCAGGTAAGCTCAGCTAGCTTCGTACCAACGAAACTGCTTGACTAAAAATAGATTTTTTTTTAAATTAATGAACGGATAATGCTCCGTGGCGGATGGGACATACATTTCCGAAAGTGGGAGCTTAGGAACAGTATAAAAAAAATCTGTTGCGAAGCTTGGAACACACAACTTTCACTTACCATAAGTCATAGAGTATTTGTATTGAAATAATTGAAAGTTCTCAGTACCTTTTGATTCATAATTGCTTATTTCATTTTTAAGGGACCTAATTTCATCAACAGTCGAGTTTTTTTACTCATTGCTTATTTTTTACTGGGAGTTGTGTTTTGTAAATTTATCGTGAAGGTGAATAGTCTCGTAGTAAAGTTTGTCTGTTATGCCTTTCTGGAAACCGAGAACGATTACTGTCCCTCTAAAATCACTTTATATTGCATTCAGAAATCTATTATGGAAATTAAGTTTCTAAACTAAAATATAATTAATTAAAGATTACCTTATACCATATTTTTTCACGCCTTAAATAATTTGAGGATCACATATTTACTCTCTAAAATTGAAATAAATTATTTTACTGTTAAATAAAAGTTTTTATTGTAGTATTTTCTTTAATGAAGGAGCTCTTCCGTATTTAATAATTATTTATTTATTATTATTTGCTTCCCAACGTTTCGAGCTTGTGGCTCATCTTCTGGGGTTATCTTATCTTAGTTGTTACATTTCATTCAAGCCATTTGTCAAAACTTCTCTTTTTTTAAACAGTATAAAAATACTTTTGTCTTTTTTTTTATTTTGTCATACATTTTATGGCCTGTTACACTGTCTTATATTTCCATTGTCACATTATAGTTATTGGCTGTGTGTGGACTTCCCCTCTAAGTGAGGAAAAAGATCCTTAGCAAAAAAAAAGTTTTTATATACATACATCAAATACTCAGGTTGATCAAAATATTTACAGTAGGTTTTGAGAAAAAAAATAAAATGTAAACATGAGACATTTATTAAATAAAGCGCTCCCTCCGTTAGACCAATTTGAATGAGCTTTTGGCTGTCACATCGCGGGCATATACATACATCAAATACCCAGTATGATTAAAAATCTTTTTTGAGTTAATAAAAAAACAATAACGTGAAAATGAGCCTTATTCATGGCGTACTCACCTAATAAATTTCGACCTTTCCACCATGGTAAGAATAGGTAGGTTACAACTCAAGGGTAGGTCCCGGTATGCCGGAAACAAAAAAAACGTTCTTACGTGATCAGATGTTCAAGGAACATCATTTTATATCTTATATAAAAATTGTGAATTTTTCATCGTTTTTATTAGACTATTCAGGGCGTAGTCGAATACAATGGAATGACATAAAAATGGATATTCAGCAGCCGTTCTTCGGTTACAAATGGTGTAACTTACACGGATTTGTTTTAAATATAAAAGATTTGTTCTTCAGTTTCTCGAATAACAGTTGGCTCTTTTGCTTCTAAATTGGCACAGCTATCGAGCGATACCGAGAAGCTAAAAAATAACGAAGTGTTTTCGAAGAACAGCACAAGCCGTAACATCCTCCTCGTTTACAGTAAGCTACAAAATAACGACATTAATTGGTGTGTAGGAAGTGTTATTTTTTAAAACTGCCTGTCTAGACATTTTTAGGCACATCTATATTTGAAACGATAATTTTTAAGCCTATTAGTCTTCTGTGTTCTTTTAGCAACAATATCCTTTCGGATTGATTTTTTAGCTAAATTATTTGAATTGGGTTTCCGTCCTTAAAAAAAATCGGGATTAGCAGCTACGCTAACGAAAAAATATTTTTTTTTTAACTAATGATTTCTCGGAAACTTTGTTAGTTTCGCATCAAAGAATTCCTTATATTGTTTTTATTTATGCTTCGAAGAATCATAAATTAATTCTTCACGCTAATGGCTCCCTGGATATTATTCCAGCCTCGTTCTCCATACCACGATTGTCAACGCACCAGCTTGGGTTGTAACTTACATTTTTTACTACAATGATATTTTTAGTTTATCGAACTCTTATTTAAAAAGAGGTTAGGTATTTAAAGGTATTTAATAAATACCTTTAAATAATACCTAGAGAGGTATTATACCTCTCTAAGTAAGTAGAAGTATTAGGTATAATACCTAATACTTAAAAAATACCTAGAGAGGTAAGGTATTTAATAAATCTGGTGCGTGCTCGCAACACACAACTTTCACTTACCAACTTACTTAGATTAGAAATTAATGCGTTTTGTTAATTGCCACTTCTCAAATGAACAGAAAGGCATTAATCATGAACAATGGTCTGTCATTAAAGGCGTTCTCCGTATGCGTAGGCTCAAAAAGTTTTATGAGTTGACTTTATATTATTAATATTTTTCTTTTTTTCTTCTCTATATGTTTTCTTTATTTTTATCATAGCTCATATTTAGCAATTTCTCATTTTTAGGCGTAACGAGAGACAGTTAATTTCTCCATATAAACAAAAACAAAGGTACATCGTAGGAAACAAAAAAGGCCCCTACCCCATTTAAGCCCCCTCAGAACATTTTAATAATGATAAAGCTTACCTGATATTAAAGAACACCTAATTTTCATTAAACTCGAAGAATTTGATAAAAATCATTAAAGCCGTTTTTGAGATCATCGAAAAAAAGTTAAAAATCGGAAAAAAAATTAAGAAATAAAGTAATAAAGTAAAGTTAAGAAATAAAGAAGTAAAGTAACCCCCTCCGTTTGACCAATTTTGATGAAATGTTGGGTGTCACATCTTTGGCATATACATACATCAAATACCCAGTTTGATCAAAATCCTTAAAACCGTTTTTGAGTAAATAAAAAAAAACTCGTGAAAATGATACAAAATTTATTAAGTAAAGTCCCCCCTCCGTTTGACCAATTTTGATGAAATGTTGGGTGTCACATCTTTGGCATATACATACATCAAATACCTAGTTTGATCAAAATCGTTAAAACCGTTATTGAGTAAATAAAAAAAAACTCGTGAAAATGATACACAATTTCTTCAGTAAAGTCCCCCCTCCGGTTGATCAATTTTGATGAAATGTTGGGTATCACATCTTTAGCATATACATACATCAAATACCCAGTTTGATCAAAATCGTTAAAACCGTTTTTGAGGAAATAAAAAAAAAAAACACGTAAAAATGATACAAAATTTATTCAGTAAAGTCCCCCCTCCGGTTGATCAATTTTGATGAAATTTTTACAGTCATATCTCAGGGATACTAATACATCAAATACTCAGTTTAATCAAAATCGTTAGAGCCGTTTTTGAGAAAATCGAAAAAAACTCCAAAACTGATTAAATAAAGTACCCCCTCCCTTTGAACGATTTTGATGAACTTTTTGCTGTCACATCGCGGGCATATACAGACACTAAATACCCAATTTCAGGTTCGCACGGTTTATAGTTTTTGAGCTAGTCTGTTCACACACACACACACACACACACACACACACACACACACACACACACACACACACACAGGCACACACACACACACACAGACCATTTCGCGGGACTTGGTTATTTGGACTCAGGGGACCCCAAAACGTGTATTTCCGTTGAAAACCGGAAGTCGAAATTTTTCACGATCGCAATACTTCCACATACTATATATTTCATATATAGGTAAGTGAAAGTAAAAAAAATCTGGTGCGTGCGCGCAACACACAACTATCACTTACCAACTTACTTAGATTAGAAATTAATGCGTTTTGTTAATTGTCACTTCTCAAATGAACAGAACGGCTTTAATTATGAACGAAGGTCTGTCATTAAAGGCGTACTCCGCATGCGTGGGCTCAACGAGTTTTATGAGTTGACTGAACATGTTTCTTTTTTTCTCCTCATTATGTTTTCTTTATTTTTATCATATCTCATATTTAGCCATTTCTTATTTTTAGGCGTAACGAGAGACAGTTAATTTCTCCATATAAACAAAAACAGAGGTACTTTATAGGAAACAAACAAACAAAAAAAAGGTCCCTTCCCCATTTTAGCCTCCTCAAAACATTTTAATAATGAATTAAAGAAGACTTGATTTTGATTAAACATGACGAATTTGAAGAAAATCGTTAAAGCCGTTTTTGAGATAATCGAAAAAAAAGGTAAAAATTGGAAAAAAAATTTATGAAATAAAGTGCCCCCTCCGTTTGACCAATTTTGATGAAATGTTGGCTACCACATCTTTGGCATATACATACATCAAATACCCAGTTTGATCAAAATCGTTAAAACTGTTTTTGAGTAAATAAAAAAAAACACATGAAAATGATACAAAATTCATTAAGTAAAGTCCCCCCTCCGGTTGATCAATTTTGATGAAATTTTTACAGTCATATCTCGGGCATATTAATACATCAAATACCCATTATGATCGAAATCGTTAAAACCGTTTGTGAATAAATAAAAAAAACACGTGAAAATGATACAAAATTTATTAAGTAAAGTCCCCCCTCCGGTTGATCAATTTTGATGAAATTTTCACAGTCATATCACGGGCATATTAATAGGTCAAATACTCAGTTTAATCAAAATCGTTAGAGCCGTTTTTGAGAAAATCGAAAAAAACTTAAAAAGTTATTAAATAAAGTACCCCCTCCCTTTGAGCAAATTTGATGAAATTTTTGCTGTCACATCGCGGGCATATACATACTCTAAATACCCAATTTCAGGTTCGCACGGTTTATAGTTTTTGAGCTAGTCTGTTCACATACACACACACACACACACACACACACACACACACACACACACACACACACACACACACACACACACACACACACAGACCATTTCGCGGGACTTGGTTATTTTGACTCAGGGGACCCCAAAACGTGTATTTCCGTTGAAAACCGGAAGTCGAAAATTTTCACGATCGCAATACTTCCACTTACTATATATTTCATATATAGGTAAGTGAAAGTAAAAAGTAATTTTATTTTTTATATCTGTAAATACAATTTTTTAGTCCGTTTTTAGGTTAGATAATATGTAAAAGCCATATAAAAAGTTTGTTAACATAACTTAATAGGTTTAGGAAGGCCTTCCCTTGACAAGTAATATTTTAGGTCTCGTATTAAGTGTCTGAATTCGGCTATGATATCATTTTATGAAATACTAGCTGTATATCCCGGTTTCACTCGAGGAATCTCATTTTTCTAATAAAAGTGAAATATTCTATAAACAAAAAATACGACAAAAATAGCACTAATAGATTATTATTTTAAAGCTTCAGGATATACTATATTTTTAGTTTTACTCTCTGGAGCATATATAAGGTTCATTCAATAAGTTTCATTGCCGTCTATCCGGGCCTTGTTGGCCTCTTCAAAATCTATAAAATGAGCTTTTTTTCGAATCAAAAGGTCCTTTTCGTAAAAACCAATGTTAAGCGAGATCAAAATAATTTTTATAATAATAAAAAATATACCCAGGGATCGGCTGAAGTTCTGCAATTTTATTGGGGACAGGTATGAAATACACCATGTATGAAAGAACCACTGAGCGAAATTGTAGAATCTAGGACAAACGGAATGGATTTCTATAAAGAACAAACAAATAAACAGAATATCATCTTTATTTATATAGATATGGCTATAAATAAATACCTTTATTAAATAATTACAGTCTTTATTTGACAGAAACCATGATGATCTTAATTTTGGATTATTCAGAGATTTGTAAAATATTGTGACTGTTATATGGGTTTAAATAATTTTTATTATTTACAACATTGCCACACCAACAATATAAACTCAAATAATAAAGAGAGTTACAAAAAGTATCAACTTGTAACGACACATTAACACAAAAGTACCCATATGATCCATCTTCGGAGCAAGACTAACTCTTCAGTCCATCGCTCCTTATATTTAGTCTGAAATAGAACTGTCTGTAAGGTTCTAGGCAAGAGTAGAAGGCAAATGAACAGTCACAAACATGTACCAGAACAGTTTGTTCCAATGTCTAGAATTATTTTAAATCATATGTTTTGTGTTTTGTTTCATGTTACAATATTGACAAAAGTAATATAAATGTGCTATAACTTGACTTTTTAATTTAATTTATTAGTTTTATTTATAGTTTTAGGATAATATTGGAATGATAATGGGATATTTGATCTTCAAGGTTAAGACAACCTTGCTATTTTACCTTCAAGATTTATTTGGAAATAATACGATTGTCCTTTGTTTCCAGTTGATTACCAGAGCATTACGGCCATCATCGCAGTTCGAATCCACTGCTCTAGAATAAAATGGATCATTATTTCTTCCACAGGAAATTAAAGTAAAGTAAGAAAATAAATATATGAATGCGGCTTTTTCCTGCAAATACACAGCCATTATGTAGTTGGGGTGTAACTTCTGGTGGGGTGGGTGCGTAAACCCTCAAGAGTATTTACGTATTAATGTTATCCTTCATTTAAGTTAACTAAATAATAACTGTTATCTATATAAATAAAGATGATATTCTGTTTGTTTGTTTGTTTTTTATAGAAACCCATACTTACCGTTTATCCTAAATTCTCCAAATTTCGCTCAGTGTTTCTTTGATACTATTTTCGAACACCTGTCCATATTAAAACTGCGTAACTTAAGCCAGTCTCTGAGTAGGGTAAACCATACAGTTGTTGGCACTTAGTAAAGTTATTGGCACCCCAACTTTAACTTAAAGAAATAGGTAAACAAGTCCTAATTTTATTACAAGATATACATGAGTCTAATGTTTGAAGGGTCCTCTAAGTCATCTACGAAGTAAGACTTAACAAACTAACCATAGGAAAGATTTCACAATTAGCTCCAGGGTGCCAATAACTAGATTTGGCACTTTTAGCAATAAATATTGCTAATACATAAATGTAGTCTTAAGGGTGCCAATAACTGTACTGTTTACCCTATATTTTTTATTGTTATGAAAACCGTTTTGATCTCGCTTTACATTGTTTTTTACGAAATCGACCGTTTGAGTCGATAAAACTCTTACTTTATAGATTTTATTGATTTAAAAAAATAAATTATCCGGTTGAAACCGGTATACACAGCTAGTATGTAATAAATCACAAGAACATTCGGATAAATCTTTTGAAAAAAAT